>OY743225.1:23735101-26135101 GCA_963555765.1 Orthonevra nobilis | reverse complement strand
AGACTCCAACCACCACACCCAAAGATGATAAATCAAAGTCAACTCAGAGCAAAAAGAATGAATCCGATTCCAGAACAGATGAAGATGTAAAGCACGCCATAGTCAACCGTAAACTGCGCGATCGTGATCGTTCTGAGAGCCCAATGGTCGAAGACGACGCAAGTGATCATTCCGTTACTGTTCGTTCCCGCCGAAGGTATTCCTCCACACCAGTTATGGACAGCATTCCGAATTCCCCTGCCTCAAGCGAAGATCGTGAGTACAAGGTTTGGAAAAAGTCTCTGATGACCGTGTACAACAATTTGCTGACCAACAAGAATGCTGCAATTTTCCTGCGCCCATTTAACGAGGAACAATGTCCGCGCTATAAGCAAGTGTGCCATCGGCCAATGGACCTGCAGATTATCAAACGCCACATTGAGAATGGAACGATTCGAAATGTTGTCGACTTCCAGCGGGACGTTTTCCTGATGTGCCAAAATGCTATTATGGCTTTTAAAAAGAACTCCTCCTACGCCATCATGGCC
Organism: Orthonevra nobilis; assembly: GCA_963555765.1. Taxonomy (NCBI): domain Eukaryota; kingdom Metazoa; phylum Arthropoda; class Insecta; order Diptera; family Syrphidae; genus Orthonevra; species Orthonevra nobilis. Next base: position 26,134,574 of record OY743225.1, on the reverse strand, counting down.
AGAGAACTCATGCACGAGTTCGTCCAATTGAAGGACCATGTTATTGAGGCGAAGATGGACAAGTCTTTTAGTTCATCCTCAGCTAACACACCCGGAATGAAGATTCGCGGAAGTGCAAGAAAGAGCCAGAGATTACCATAAGTCATTTTGAATTTGGCTCTTAAGTTGAGCTTCCTGTAAAACTTTGATTTTTACTGTGTAATTAAATTTAAGGGGGTAAGCTCAATTAGACCAAACTTTTCTTGGAACTTTAGAATGTAAAATACTATAAACTTTGTTTGATTTTTTTATTTTCCAATAACAAATTTACGCAAAATAAAACCATATAACGATGAAGTGTTCAACTTTGGTCTCTTCGTTATTAATTTAAAGCAACTTCGTTTTTCAAAGATGCACTCATTTATACAGGTTGCCGGCGAGATAACGCCACATTTGTTATAGTTTTACATCTCCTGTTTTCCAGCGTACCTGGGCTGACCTACTGGGTGGTCATGCTTCCCCGGTCGCTTAGATATAATTTCACTCAACAGGTTCTTTGGACTTTGGCACGTGTTCACCGACCGGCACGATTTTGCAATTTTACACTATCCCTCTAATGGTCCCTGCTCGAGCGCCAATCATTTCAGTTCCTTCTGATTTTTTTGGCGTTACTGTTTTATTTCATCGTATCAAAACAAAAATTACAAATGCTCAATTTCATCTCAGACCAAGCCCAAAGATTTAATTTTTAACCTTTGTAAGTGTTTGCACATGAAGCCAAGGATCTGCAGAAGCAATCGAATTGCGGTTAGTTTAAATGATAATCCTATCCACGGTAATTACAAAAAAATAGTACTTTTCTGCCAGAACATATAACTAAATTTTATCATGACACCACGACCGAGAACAAAGTCCGTGAACATCGTTCCATTTGATGTAAATAGGACTTGTTTAGAGTTTTGTTTACTTAACTGGCAGCACTGTTTCTAGAGATAGTCAATTTGACAGTTGAAAGTTGATTTGTCATAAATGCGTTTTTCCATTTAGTGATGAATAAATTAACGCTAGAAGGTTCTCTAAGAAGTAAGGATTCTGTGGGAATCGACGAAATACCAAACATTGTTCTTGAGTACCTTCCTCTAGAATCGGTAAATGTTTACGAAATGTGGTGGCACAACCAATTTTTAAACGGAACAAAGACACATCCAAATCGGCAAATCTCCGCCCGATAAGTCTCCATCCCAACAGCAAGGTTTTTGAAAAAGTGATCAACAGAGCCCTGACCGAGTGGGTTGAGGACAAAATTATTATTCCGGATAACCAATTCGGTTTCAGGGCGGTAATGATACCATTCATGCCGCGTCTAATTTGGTAGCGGATATCCAATGGAAAAATTGTAAGAAACAATGCACGGGTGTCTTGCTGATTGACTTGGAGAAGGCCTTTGACATGGTTGCAGGGGCTCTTTTTCAAGTTATATCAGCTCGGCTTGAGCAGACCACTGCTGTACTTAATCTTAGGAATGCTCACCACCAGATAGTTTTTGGTGAAAATGGCAATGACGTCTCCTGAAACTTTTGAAATTAACAACGGTCTACTACAGGGTGTAGTTCTTTCGCCGATTTTATTTACAATCTTCACAAGCGATTGTGCACGATCTCTCCACCACTCAATAGCGTACGCAAATGACTTGATTGCGAGCAGGTCTAATCCGAAAATCGGGGTAATCGTAAGCCTTTTAACACGCGACTTTGAAAAGATTCAGAGTTATTGCGACGATTGGAAGTTGACGATCAACTTCCAAAAGTGTGAGGTCCTTCTGTTCAGGACTCTGTTGTCTGGGGCCTTTAGAAATACTAGAAAGAAGTGGAGAATGTTCTCTATCATTGGACAAAACGGGTAACCACTGGCGAATCGAAGTGTGGTCAGATACCATGGGATCTGACTAGATCAGTATCTATACTTAAAGAAACATACAGGTACTGCCCTGGCCAGAGTCAAAGCGGCTGTTTCACAGCAGTCAACTCGATGCCAAGGTAAAGGTGATATGGTATGTCTGAATGCCAATTTTGGTTCAACAGGAAGCAAGCTTAATAGAAAAGATTCGTGTTTTCGAGTGACGATGTCTTTGGGCTTTTCTTCACTTATATAGAACCCCAGATGCTGTACAAAAGGGCAAACCAAAAGGTCCAGCTTGGGCAAGGGTTAAAACGGCGTGACCATAACCAAACTTACGAATCGTCGATCATGTTAATGATCCTCATTTTCAACGCAAAATGTTGTTTTTCGATGAGGCCGATTTTTGTTCTTTGGCTTCACCGAGATCGCGCAACATACCACAAGGCGCGCGACGCCATCAATTTATTGTGGGAAACATATGCTGATCGCATAATTTGGCCTAATGGACCCGTGAGCTGGCCTCCATGATCTTGTGAACTCACACGTGTAGTTTTGTTTCTGTGGAGGTATTTGAAATCACAAGGCTATGCCGATAAATCATAAACGTTGGATGATTTGGAAGTTAAAATTCGCCGTGTTATTGCTTATTTACAGCCCCGGCTGCTCAATAAAATTGTCGAAAACAGAACTTCATGATTGCGCTTCATGCAAGCTAGGCGTGGCGCGTATATGCGCATATTAAAACAGTTATGGCATAAAAGTATCTATTTATCTACAAGCTTGAACCTTTTTAATGTGACGAAAATCAGCTGCTATGCTTCGCAATAACTTTTCAGGCACAACTTCGCTGACAAGTCCCATCCGCTGTATTTTATGAACACCTTAAGCTCATTTGCCACATACAAATTGGTCAATACAATGGCTCGGCTCACTCAGAGAATGTAAGAAAATGCTTCAAATAAGAATGTCTTTACATACTAGCCAACAGATGCACATTAAAATGGGAAGACCGAACTTCAAACGCGCAGATCAGGAAGCTTAGTTTTACCAACTGGAAGCAGAGTGCCGTGAAAGATGAAAAACAGCTTCAGTCTAGGCTCAGATCCATTAAGGATCGATGGCCTGATTAAGTAAGTAAATTAGTCGAAAAAGTAGAACTTTTGTTCGCTAATAGAGAAGTAAGTTCAGATTGCAGGTTAATGTAAATGCTGCAGATTTTATTTATACCTAATGAATTATATTTTTTCAGTAGCATTGATATGGAAGGCCATAACCTATCCTTACTGTCTACACCGAGCAAACCTGGAACATTTTAAATGGCAGAAACACTCAAGGGATAACGGCCGTACGAAATGCCAGAACGCTCAGTAGTCTTTCGCCTTAGCCATTGATTCCCTTTATTCATGCCGATATTGTTGCATGGCTTCAATTGGATATTTTAGCTTAAGGTCTAAAAAGCAAACCAACATTTTTTGTTTCGCTTCGTACGTATCCTCGCAGAAATAAGAAACAGTTCTCATATTAAACAGGGCTGTCGATTTATTGATGAAGAATATTAATTTGAATAGTTATTCTTTTAAATTCCATTTCCCAAATTATACGGAATTGGTTTAATTTTCTTCAAAGTATCAAGCAAGTTTCTTTGGGCGTCCTTTCGAAGGGTAACTAGCCTCTGTCCCTTAGGTTGGAGTGACCGGTAGTTGTTTTCCAACGTTTCACCATGAGGATCAACAAGCAAATGGAACTGTGCCATTTGGCCATGAGTTATAGCAATCGGTTCGGAAAAGACTACCCAAGTAACAGCCTGTGAGCATGGTGGTGTAGTAAGAGATCCTGCAGATTAAATTCAGTTATTTACCCTTACGATTGTATTAAAGTTTATCCCTACCTTGGTAAGTGAAGAACTCTTTCTTATCCAAATTGCCGAAAAGAGCTGATAGAGTGAAGCCGTCAATTTTCGATTCCTCATCGTATTCAGGGATAGATTGGAGAGCACTAATTATACCAGATAGTCCTTCGAATTCACTTGCTGAGTCCTTAAATAAAAACGAGCAATAATTTAGAATGTGACAAGAACATAATGGAACAAACTTTTACCTCCACATTGTAGATGACGGACAAAACTGCTAAGCCATCTTCATGTTCTCGTGCCTCCTCAAGTGTCATATAATTGCCATTTCTATGCACGATATGCATTTCCATGGAGAACCTTGTACTATCGATTACATGCTCAGAACCGTGCGAGTCCTTCGAGCCCCAATGGAAGTGAACACTTTCGGCAACATATATACCATCGGGTAATGGTCCGCCGGCAACTTGAGGTGAGTACTTATCGTAGACTTGCCACAGTGATGTTCCAAAATTGGATGGTTTTGGAAGGATAATATTCGCAGTATGACCGTTGTTTTGAATAGTTACGGGTGCATTAAATTTGGTTTCATAATAACTGAACGATATTTCGGGAATGTCATAAGAGACTTGAGCCTGTTAAAAGAAAATCAAATGAAATTCAGAGTCAGAGGCAAAAAATTTAACGCTATCATTTTAAGACCGAAGCTTAAGTTGATCAATCATATCAATTGATGAATGGAATGCAGTGGCGTTTTTTAATTTATTCAAAAATCTGATTCATTTCATAGTAGGATGTCCAAGTCCGACATGGACGCAAACAGGACGCTTTTCTTTATGCATAAAATTTTGAATTATCAACAAAATTTTGTTTACTTATAATGATTGAAGAAATTTATGTTAAAAAAAAAACAACTTTTCACAAGGATGCCTTACCTCGTCCGAAATAAGTTCAATTGGTGATTGCCTATTAAAGCTGCACTGCTGATAGTCATCGTACCATTTCGCCTGATGGCTATAATCAAATTCGGATCCTGAAATTGTTTGCAAATATTTATTTTTTACATTTAAAATATGAAACATTCGAAGTTAAATTTGTAAAACCTTTGATTCGTTACAAATTGCTTTGATTAGAAAAAAGATACACTTATTTTTTTCATTGACTTCAGTTTTGGTTGCAGCATTCAATTTTCTTTCATTCATCATTTATTATTAAATGACTCTTTGACTCTGTTCTGGTTATAAAATTATGGAAATTAGGCATCAATCAAAGGACTTGCATATAAGCTTAATGAAATCTCAATAAATCTCTTACTATGTAAACATGTTCTTCTGATAAAAGGCAAGATATTTAATAAACGAATGCTTTAAGTGTGAAAAATTGTTTTTGAATAAGTAATTGTCTGAACTCTTAGTTAAAAGATGTGCATTCCTTTAAAGTTTTTATTGACCATAACCACAAAAGGATATACATTTCAAAGAGAGTTTAGAGTTCTTCTCTTGTATTCGAGTCTTATTCTTAAGTTGATTTTGAAGTCGGCTTAGAGACAATTCAAAATAGTTAAATAAAGTGACTTCTTATGAATGCGTCAACGAATGCATTAACGTTAAGAAAAGAAAGGTTAATACTGAATGATGAATTATAAAGTGAATTTATCAGACCTCGTATTAATTATAATAGGACTACCGGTTGAAAATGTCGTTATTGCAGACAACTTCATATCTATTACTCTGAGATGAATTTTGACCATGACAGCTGTCACATCAGAAACTTCATGTCATTGTCTAATTATTTCAGTCTAGGTTATTGGTCAGTAGTGAAAACACACAAGTTTTTGTAAAGCCTTAAAATGTCTACATTCTTGCCATCGAAATAACATTGCATATTATGCTTCTTTCATTTAAAGAAAAAAGCAATTGCTTACCGAAGCTTACCCGGGCTATACTATAGACGTTAGAATGTGTCAGCGGTGGTTTAAGCGGTTCAAATATTGTGATTTTGACACCGAAGATAAAGAAGGCCCGGCCAGGTGAAAAAGTTTGAAGACCATGAATTAGCGGCATTGCTCGATCAAGATCCGTCACAAACGCAAGAAGAACTTGCAAAATCACTTGGCGTCGCTCAGCAAACCATTTCCAATCTTTTGAAAGCAATGGGAATGATCCGAAAGGTAGGACATTGGGTGCCGTTTGAATTGAAGCCACGAGACGTCGAACGCCGATTTTGCATGACCGAAATGCTGCTTGAACGCCACAAAAAGAAGTCATTTTTGCATCGAATCGTCGCTGACGATGAAAAATGGGTACATTACGATAATCCAATTCGTCGTGCAACGTATGGATACCTCGGACATGCCTCAAAATCGGCGGCCGTTCAGAATATTCATGGGCTGAAGGTTATGCTATGTATTTGGTGGGACCAGAAGGGTGTAGTGTATTATGAGCTGCTAAAACCGAATGAAACAATCACAGGCGAGGTCTACCGACGACAATTGATGCGTTTGAGTCGAGCACTGAAGGAAAAACGGCCGGAAACGGTCGCAAGACACGATAAAGTTATTTTGCAAACATGACAATACTCGGCCAGATGTTGCAAATGTCGTCAAAACTTACCTTGAAATGCTCAAATGGGATGTCCTACCCCACCCGCCGTATAGCGCCATTCGATTACTATCTCTTCCGAGCAATGCAACGTGGCCTGGCTGACCAGCACTTCCGTCATTTGGGTGATGTCAAAAAATGGATCGATTCGTGGATTGCGGCCAAACCGGTCGAATTTTTTAGAACGGGTATCCATGAATTGCCAGAAAAATGGGAGAAATGTTTGGCTAGCGATGGGCAATACTTTGAATATTGAATTTATATCTATTTTTCCTCAATAAAATATTGATTTTTGAAAAAAAAAACGACATTTTCAACCGGTAGTCCTATTATTATTTAATATTATATTATATTATTATTGTAATATGTACGTTATATTCCTTTACGCCTCTTTTGGTAACCACAAAGGGATAGACTTTCGAAAATGTTCTTTTTCTGGACAGATCATGTTTTGCTTTTGGATATGGTGTTAAAATGGTGTATTGAAAAGAATCCAGCCGGATGAGATGGAAAATAGGCTCACAATACATGTAGTCACATTACAAATGCAACGTATGTTCTTAAAAAATGAATGGAATTGGATAAGGATGCAAACAAAACAGATTAAAGGCTGATTTCCTTTCTGTATTAAACTTCTGATAGCAAAAAAATGCTGAAGTGCATTCGAGCATATCTTTAAAGGAACATCTTAACCTTTAAAAAAAGATTGGATGTTGTGTCAAGAAAACTATTAAGGAAAACATACACCGAAAACGTTGAAGAAGAAGCTAGCCAAGGAGTATTTGAGAATCGGAAGAAAACTGTGAACAATTGAACAATTTGAACTGTGAAATAGATTTAAACTTAATTTATAATCTTAAGAATTATGAAAAGAAAAATAGTGGTGCACAAAAAGGTTATGAAAGTTTTTTTTTAAAATTGAGAAAATATATTTATTCAAATCTTAAAATTATTCAAATTTAATATTTATTTAAAAAATTTTATTTAATTCTTTTAAGTCTGAACTGAATTGAACACAATATATATTCACCTTTGACGGAGCCCAAAATAAAAATTAAACTCAAAAGACCAAATGTTAAATGCTTCATTATCACACACTGGAACTCGACGGTTCTTAATCTCTTGCAACAGTCGAACTAAGAATGATTACATTTTCGTGCGCAAGTTCGATTTTTATTTGAAATCATGATCGATTTTTTTCTTCAATATCAGACTTGTCAGATCAGCGTAGTGTTGCGAGTCAATTAACAGATTGATTAACAATAAATTGATAAGAAATTGACCTAACTGACTGGGAAAGGCTGGATTTTGATGGATATATAACTAAAGTTATGGTCGGGATTTGATTTTCTAATGCCTAACATAAAGATTCATTTCTGGGAATGGTATTTATTGCTTATCTTCAAATTGGCTATCATATCCACATGTTTATTTTATTGTTTTGCATGATTTTGAATATGGCTTAAGGTATTTAAAAATCAAGCTATCTCTCAGCTACTTCAGGAAATGGGTAATATTTTGATACTGCACGCAAGTTGGAAAATATTTCCGCACCGTCTGGAATGGTACACTTAGGATACACAAAATGTGTTGGCAAAAAAACAAATTTTGACAGAACTAGAACTGATGTGGTATCCTTAATTGTTTTCCCCTTAGGAAAGGTTTATCACAGATTTTCGAAATCATGAGAACAAAACTTAGAGTGGGTCCATTCAGTAGCTAAATTCAAAATGATCAAGAATATTTGTTGGGAGACAGCTGGGTGGAGCTGATGGTAAATCGCTTGCCTTTCCACTGGATCAATTGACTGGCCCCAGATTCGAATCCTAGAATAGATCTTGAATTTTCATCTACTATCCGAATCTGGTTCAGTCACCACTTGCCGTAGGGATCAAAGGTCGGTGGGTGGCCGTTACAGAGATTACTCTGTAACCTTACTTCCTTCTCCTAGTTCTTTTTTTGGCTCCGTGTAAAAAGCAGTGCAAGGAAAGTCATAAACCCTTAAGAGCGAACAAATACTTAACATGGAACTTAAATGCAGATCGCGACAGCATAATTTCCTTTTTTCTTTTCTTCCAACCAGAACTGGAGTGGTCACATTTCATCGCTTGGAAATAATGATTTGTTTCCTTCCCGGTCAATTGCTATTATGCGTTCGAACAGTGGTGAGGCGGTGAGTGGTGACTTTACTTCGAGACCTATTTTTCGAATGGATTTTCTGTGATAGCAAGCCCCGCGCACTTTCCGAAATCACTTCAACGGAGCTCCGTTGCGAACTGACCTGGACCAGAAGATGACGTTCCGACAAACTGCGAGTGTGATAAGATGTCCTGTGTCAGAACACCTAAGAACATTGAGGAAGTGAAAGCTTGAATCTTGTAATCCCTCTGCTTTCTGGACCCAAACATGTGTATGCTTTTCGACTTCCCGATCGTTCAGTGGGCAAATTCTCCACGGATTTAAGTTAAGGATTTAGCAGGAACTCTCCCTTGAGTCGAAGCGTCAACAAACAGTTCCTACAAGTCTGTTGTTCGATTACCTCAGTATGGATTGTTGGCCTGGTTTTTCGCAACAAAAAACACAGCAACCAAATTTGACAGTGAATTTAGACTGGTATGTCATCATGGTATTTTGGAAGATTTTTTTAACACGACTTGATGAATATGACTTGAGCTACTATTGAAGGAACGCCTGTTTTGATGGAACTCGTCCTGGATTACCGAATATCAATAAGGGCAATATGGCTAGCCTGATTGCTTTCTGCACTTTCCTCTGATGAAGGCTTCCTCGCCTTTTCAGTTCCGATATATAATGGCACCTACATATAGTATGTACTATAAGGGAATCGGTTAATTATGTGGCACTTCTGACTATGGAACTGTTGGTGCTACTTTAAATACACGTTCACTAGCAGAAGTTTGAAATTCTTGGTGTATTGTCCATGTTTAATCCTTCGTAACGGAACGACGAAGAACTTGTTCAAATATTAATTTCCATCAGTTCACCTTGGTGCGATCGGGGCACCAGGTCATTCATGATTTTTAAATTATTTTCCAATCATCCAACAGTACATATTGAATATTTTCTACTATTTCTGACGTAAGCATCGTATTTGGACGTTCAGGATATTTAAAATGACGATACAAAGATTCCTTTTAGTTTATTAAACTTTGTTTGTCATATGCTTACCTTGGAAGTAATCTAGGGCCCAGTTTGGCACTTTCGGAACTAAGTTAAAATCTCCAGTGCCCTTTGATTACTTCAGTTATGGCATGGTTAATTTGTTCAAAGCCAAAATCTCTTTGGTTGATATCAGGCTATAGTGTAGGCAACATGACAAAGTCGCCTTTGTTACGTTATTGTTCATGTGCCACAACCTCATCGTAGTGGTCTTCAATTCCGGAGGGTCCATTTCGACGGCATATTTTGATGAATTACAATATAGAAATGGTTATTCTCAAAGGAATATAACCTTTTTTTCTGTCTAGTTCTGACTGCCTTTTCTGATCTCAGGCAAGATCTTTTTTCAAATGTTTCCTCAAAACTCTATTCTGCATCAATTTTCTATGGAAATTTGAAGTCTATTTGACTCCGTGCTCCTTAGCCTCTTTCGAGAGGCTTTATTTATTATGTACGTGTGAGTATTCGGTGTAAGAGTGGCATATTCTTTGCAATATTAAGGCGTCGAATTCATACTCATACTTTGTAGTTTCTATCTACGAAGACGAATATAAATTGCAAGTCAGTTTCCGACAGAATACATTTGAATCCAATCTTCTACCTCACAAAATACTAACCAGTTTTTTCCGACCAATCAGAGCCGAATCATTAGGTCATGGCTTGAGTTCTGAACAGGGCATTAATTACTATATATATCAAAAACTCCAGCTGATATTTGTGACCATCTTTTCCAGCTGAGTTTGAGCCCAGCTGCTGCTGAGAAAATGAAGAGCAAGACAAGTCAGCTCGAAAAGAATACTCAACTTAAAAGACATATGTACTCGTATATAAAGTGTGTTGCTGTTGGTTTCTCGTTGGCTTTGAAGCACAATTATTAAGGACTATTTTTTCAGTTTCTTGATTTATTTTTGGCGGAGACACAAGTGAGGATAGCTGATTAACTTTTGAGATGTACAAACATAAAGTTCTGAAACTAAGTAATTAAGTAAGCCGAGGTTTCAGTAACAACCTTGTTAACTTCCCATTTGGAGATGTCGAGGTCCCAGGAGTCGGATTCCATTGTTTTTAAAAAGATGTCTGTGTGTGTGTTGGTACGTGCGAATCGAATATCTAGAGAACAAATCAAACTCACATTTCATTCGAAGCGTATTTACAGAAAGAACACCTGAAAAGGTTTTGGTTAAATTTGATAGGGTAGTCTTAATTTTATAACAAAAAAACTGCAGAAAAAAGGGACAATTTCACTTGTTGAATCAAAAAACTTTTTTATAATGAAAAAAACAATCAAAATCCATTTAACTAACAGCAAAACATTTCCTCATAAGATGTAAACTTTTATATAAATTTATACCCTGCCGTTCATAAGTTTCCAGACAATAAAATCTGTCAGAGAAATTCGTATTAAAGTATTTGTCTTTTTCTTCCTTTATTATAAAAATTTATTGCAACTTGCTTTTTCAAAATAACAATTATTAAAGTAAATTGTCAAATCAAGTTAACCTAATTACTAAAAAGACTTGGGTAATAATATATGGAAACTAATCGGGTAGTTGAAGCTTAAGCCACAGATCTGAAATGATTGTAGAATCACCTTGGCACTTGTTTATTTGTTTGCAGACTGGATCGTATGAATATATTCCGTCTTCAACTGATTGGATGAAATGGTCATCAAACAGCAACTGCTTTACATCGGTGCCGGTTTTTTTGTCAGTTTCTTCCGCTGTCAAAACAGTTTCTATGCGTGCACCATCGAACATCTATTTGCAAGCTTACGCTCTTTTCTCCATTGTCAATTATTTTTGTTTTCGAAGCAAGAATGACTCTTCAAAAATCTTCGGTCTTTGACCACATCCTTGTTGAGCTTTTTGTTTGCAATTTCTTTTGCCAACAAGTTTGCGATATGACTGCTGCACGTATGTGCATTAAGTCCGAGTCTTTATCCCATTTTAGCATGTTCCTAGCGTTATCCGATACGACTCCATAAATAGTCGCTTTGTATTTATCTTTGCATATTTGTATTAAACTTTCCATTGCCCTTGTATATTCCTCACTTATTTCGGATACGTTGGTGAATTCTCACGACTCAACGACAATTTTTTCACCAGTGATTCTCCACCCATCAACCAATAAAACCCCTTCTGTTTCAGTCGTGCATGATCGATTCAACTCCGCTTGATCAGTGTCAAGAAGTCTTTCCGCCAAAGTTTATACAATGGTCGCAAAAGTCTCAGGAAAGCCTAACGCCTGTCAACGAAATTTGTCATTTTCGCTGTTTGTGGAGGCTTTGTTCTAATTTTTTTTTTTGGGTTAGGGCTTACGAATTTTTTTCTGCTCGTGGAGTTGGTAATATTTTGGGTGATGATGACAATGTTGCACTTACTGATGTCGATATCAAGGTAAACGTAAATGAACTTAAAGCCGAAGGAAGGCTAAAAATAGTGTGGAATGATGATGATTATGTGGATGGACTTATCTGGTGGGTAAAGTAGTTACAATGGAAATGGTAGGTGGTTCAGAAGGCGTAGAATCTTCTGCATTTTCAATGCCTTAATTGCAGTTAAAGGTCCCTTGAAAAATCTAAAAAAATAATAATGTAACTGACAACATAAAATAAAAACCTATCAATGTACGGTTGCAAGCATTTCAGATAGACTTTCGTTCAACAACTTTATGCTGTTGGATTCATTCGAAACCAAAAACGTTCCAATAGTAGTTCGTGCAGCATGATCGACTTTTATTTTAGATACATTTGTGATACAGATCCGCCTGAAATAGTTTCATTAAAAATTAATATTATATTATCTGCGTACTATGTGGTAAGTCTAGATTTTGCTGTTTTTTTTAGAACGTTTACGCATTCATTGCTGAGCTCCAAATCACCCGTTCTCCAGCTTAACAGGAGTATACGCACCTTCGCTCCAAAAAATATGGAGTTTCCTTCCTCCTGCTTGAGTTGGCATTTTCTTTTATTATTAGTTTGTCTTCACTTGAACAACTTCTCACACAAAGCGGTACTTAACTTAAGTTATATTTGCGAAAAAAGGGCTGACAAACCAAAACAACAGAAAACTTATCTCTTTGTCGTGTCAGTTTTTTATGAAATAATGAATTTCACAACTAAACTCTCTTAATTCTATTTATTAAAAGCAATAGTACATTAAAGTATGACCGTTGAAGAATATTATTTAAAATTTTCACGAAGAAATATTAAAAAACACAACAATGGCAGCAATTATTCGGACAGAATTGGGGTGACCCTCATAACTATGTGCTGGATCATCTGAAATCAAAAATTCAAAGTTCATTCGTTAGATAATAGTTTTCCCCAGGTAATACTGTGAGGGTTTTTCGAAATTTTGATTTTTCACTTTTTTGAAACACTCCGAAAAACGCGATTTTTTGCGAAAAAAATCGACTTCTTAGTTATTGTAAAATAAAAATTATTAATAAATTTGAAAAAAAAAATCCAGCGTTACCTCGTAAATAATGTACAGAAATAGTGTCCAAAATTTCAAAAGGGTCGGTGCAGTATTTTGAAGTTATGAGGGACACCGCCTGTGAAAACGTGAGTTATTGGAAAACACTTTAAAGTTTTGAACACTAAAAAATCTGATATAAAATCACCATTCGACAGATATAATTATCTATTTAAATAATCTTAAAGTATTTTGCTTTAAATTATCCAATATTGTTCAAAAATTAAATACCATTGCCCCCTCTTAACTACCTAAATGACGTTGCAGACGTAACAATTGAAGTTACAAAAAAGTGCCATTTCTGCTATCTCTGGTCAGGATCGATTGCCGAAATAGGCTTTAAAAATTTAGCTTCCAAAATATAACCAGAAACGCCGATTTTTGCGTGATTTAACTAATAAAATTGTATACTCTCAATATTTTCACTTTTATTTAACCGTTCTCGTTGCGCTTTCGAGCAATTTTATAATTTTCCATTTGACATTTTCGAAAACATCATCGGGAACTTTTAATAGCTCTACTTCGACCATTTTACCCAATAAAGCCTGAGGTGTTTTCGCTTGTAAATCCTCACGGTCATCTGGAAAAAAAACCAATATAAATATTTATTTATAGATAAGATGGCGTAAACGTACTTCTTTCCTGCTCCTTTTTAACTTGTTTTGTTAACGTTTCCACAAGATCTAAACATTTCGTATGAAGAACACTTTTAGATGATCGTTCATGTGGGTACTGAAAGAAAGAAAAGGTTTAGTTCTCTTTATTTAAAAAAGGCACAATCCCTTTACAGATGCATGCTGTTGTTGATCTTCGTCACTGTCCTCAAAAGATTTCACATATATTTCTTCGTCATTTTCTAATACTAGACAGTCGTCTGGCGGTTCCCTCGCTTCAACATCTTTGATCTCTCTTTCATCTTCGAGAAACTTTCCCATTTCGTCTAGGAACTTCATTTGCTCGTAACACCATAATCTTGGTATATATAATTTCCCTTGCTCCCTATTATCCTTTATGCATCGTTTTTCTTTAAAAAATTGTGATCTGAGTGTTTTAATTTTGCACCTACATTCGTTTAGTGTTGTATAAGCTCTGATACGTTTCATTTTAACAAGAATATCTCGGAAGGCTTTGGTTCGATGGAATGGATGTGCATATGCTGGATGGGTTGTGTCGTAAAGCAGTGGCGATTGTTTGAACAATAATAGCAGGACAGAAACTTGTTCCCTTGTCCATGGATACTTTGATGGTCTTTTACTCATATCCTTTTGTTCCTAAATTAATAATGATTAACTTTACTAGTTTCATTTCGAAAAGTAATTCGTTTTCGTTTTTTTGAAAAATATTACATCATTATCATACTCTTCGTCTTCGTCTATCAGCAGTTCAGCAAGTGCTGTATCTTCAATATAATCCGCATCCATTGGTTCATCCTTGAAAGACAAATATATATAATGCAAAAATTTGGAAAACAAACAGTTAAAGCAACAACTCACTTGATTTTTCTCGTCCAGAGCGTCAGTTTCACTTTTCTTTTCGACATCAACAAATCTAAGTTCTTCGTAACACCACAGCTTTGGTACAAAGTCATTGTTACCCTCTTTAGCCATTGTGTCCCTACGATTTTTTTCCTTTCCGAATTGTGATCGGAGAGTCTTCAATTTTGCACGAACATCATCAATTGTTGTCGATCGTCGGACATGAGATAATTTATTGGCAATAACCTTAAGACAATTTCTGCGAAGTGTTTTGTTTTTATAAAGCTTGTGGTTCATGTCCCATAAATTTGGAAAGCTTTTGTATGCCTGAATTAGTTTGGTTGTCTGGGCTATTGTCCAATTGTCTTTATATTCCATATTATATCTGAAATTCGAAAGAGAAATCAATTATTTAGTGTTGTTAAAATGTAAAGGTAAAATCAAGAAAGCCATATTCTACTTCACTCTACTTAGACAACAAAGCTAAGCTTAAAATCACGAGAATACCGGAGTACATAAAATAAATCATACCGAGTTACTTCCAAAACCGTGCCCTAGATTTAGATCTTCATAGAGGCTAATCAATTAACAATATTTTAAAAATAACATCTAGCGAATTATATAGATTTGTTTTTGAAATACTTTAATATTAATTAGTTCTAAGTAGTATTCGGAAGTTCATTAAATAATTTAAAAACCGTTATATATCAATGAATTTTTCGCACCACCCGTTAACAAATTTGTTAATCTGAAATTATTACTATTTTTGGGTTGAACCGCACTTAGGTTTTGCACGTGGTTTCCTAAATAATTCGGTAGACGATTGTTCTTGATTTTATATAGAAACACAAGGACATTCAATACAATTCGTTATTCAACAGACAAACACTTAAACTAATCTAGCATATAATTTATGGAAACATATCTATTGCAATTAAGTATACAACGCATAGCCTTATTCTGTAATAATTGAGGTCTTTGTATTATATTATCACCATATAGAAACAGGATTGTCGGACTTAGTTATAAATATTTATTGCATTTAAGATTGAATTATTAAGTAGTATCTCTGTAAATTCTGTCCCAACGGTAAACGTAAAAATTAATAACGAACAAATTGAAGTGGTGAATAAGCTTAAATACCTTGGCGTTATGCTTGACGACAGACTACATTTTAAAGCCCATATAGACTATATATGTAAGAAAGTGTCAAAAAAAATTGGTGTGTTAAGGAAAATGAGACAAAATGTTTCCACGACATCAGCTATAAATGTGTATAACGTACTAGTAAAGCCTCATTTCGATTATTGTGCAACCGTTTTATTCATGTGTCCAAAATCTTACAAGGATAGACTTCAGCTACTGCAAAATTAAGCTATGAGAACAATATTAAAGTGTAACAGATACACATCGAAAAGAAATATGACAGCCGCCCTAATGTGGTTAAACATAAACCAACGTTTATATGTTCTGACAATGTTATTTGTCTTCAAAATAAAAAATAAGATGCTACCTGGATACCTTTGTGCCCACGCTCATACTGAAGATGATGCAGTTTATGTACTAAGAAATGCGAGAGATCTACGAATTGATAGAGCACGAACTACGAGCGGTCAGCGAACCATTTTTTACATAGGATTTGTAGAATTTAACAACTTGCCACCTGACATCAAATACTTAACAAACATAATAGAATGTAAAAGAAAATTAATTAACTTCGTGAAACTAAACCATATTTGAAAACAAATAATTTTTCACTTGTCCAATAAAAATCAATGTAAATAGTTTATATTTGTATGTAAAAAATAGCTAATTGAAGCTAAATTAAGTATATTCGATCAATCAATGAAACATCCTTTCTTATTTGTCCTAAAATCCAGCTTTCTTAGCTAATTTTTTCTTTTACAAATGTTTTCAATATGTTTGCCACAGTTAATTATTACTCCTAGGTATTTAATTTCGTCTACTTTCTCTACAAATTCACCATTTACAATCAGACTTACATCCTCTCCTTGGCTTTCATTCATTACAATACGTTTTTCTATTATCAACAATGAATAAATCGTTTTGCATTTTTCTATGGTATTCAGCTATTGTTTCGTCAGCAATGCACAGGACCGCAAGTCCTGTGCAAGTTGATACTAGTTCAAAACACTTTGCATATCATTTATAAATATAAGGAATAGGAACGTTCCAAAAATCGATTCACGCCAAATGGAACTACTTAAGGTAAAAATCGGGAAATATTCCGATCACTTCTTAATATCATCTGATCCATGTGATTTCCTTGTCTTTTACACATTTTCAACTTTTTTTTAACGTAATGATCTGTCTATCGTTTCAAATGCTTGTTTTAAGTCAAGGAAAACACAATATAAAGAGTACTGCTCATCAGCAGTATGAGAACGAAGAAAACTATCAAAATAATGGCTGGTGGACATCAAATCGAATCGTCAGGTGCACTTGAGTAGATTGGAGTGATCATGGACACTCGACTATATGCACCTTGAGAACGTGGTTAACAAGGCAACAAATCCAATCAGAGCAGTCGCGAGGACCATTGCAAACACTTGCTCCTCATAAGGTAAAAAAAAAGGATTCGTCATATTGTTCGAACCTTATTATGTCTGACTTGGTCATAACAAAAGATTTGTTAGTCAAGTCGATTTCAAAAATAAAGGAACCGTTTTCTTTTGGCCCTGATGTAGAACACTCCGCTCCATTTAGTTTTGCGCTGGCTTGGAAATCTTCGCATATAAATCCCGTTTTTAAATCTGGCAACAAATTCGAAATTAGCTGCATTGCTAAACTTTCATTCATGCCGAAGATTTCTGAGAGTATATTTTGCAAGCATATCGAATGTTCTATGGCTGATTTAATTTCTCCTTAACTGCATGGTTTTGTCCTAAAGAAATCCATAAACACTTACTGTAATTCCCGAACCATATTATAACTAAAAATGATAAACTATTGTAAATTAAAGCCTTTGAAAAGTTTGATCATCGAAATATTTGGTCTTTCCAACTGGTCGATAAAGGTGCCAGATCAAGAAATAAACAGCTTTATTCTGGAGTGCCGCAAAGAAGTCACTTTGGACGTTTTTTTTATCTTGTTTATAAACATCCTATGCGAAGTTGTGGTTCATTCCGAAATGTTGATTGATGTGGAAGATTTATCGCAGTGCGATTTGTTGTAAACGAATCTTTATCGTATAAGTACTTCACTAATCAAATTAAATTATTATCTAATTAAAATAGATTTAGTTCTATAAGTGATCTTGGTGTTATTTTCAACAATAAATTGGGCCTCAAATGCTCGGCATTTGATAAGCTAAATATTTAAAATGGGTGTAAAGAAATCATGGCAATGCATTTACATACAATGAAACTTTCATTGCAACGAGAAATAAGCAGAGAAGTTAATAGCTATTGTAATCTAAATGTTATTTTTTACTGACGAATTTTATTGCATTCAATGTTGCAAAATATAATGCATTCCATTTCATTTCATTTCATTTATTGATATCATATAAACTCTGTACATAAGTAAGTTACAATCAACTTTCGATTTTGCACAGGTAATAAAAGCATAAATACAAATTAAACAATATTAAAGATACATAGATATAAATATAAATATTAAGATATTAAGTAAAAAAATAGAATAGAATGGATAAATTAAAAAATTCAATTCAATTAGATAATAATAATTAAGAGTTGATTGGTTGGGCAATAAGTCATGATCATGTTAAGTGCTACTGCTGTAATACTTAAACAATTCTTTCTTAAACCGATTCTCTGTGTTCACCTTTCTTAAATTTGGAGGGAGTTGATTCCATAGGTGAATTGCATGAATAAAGAACTGCCGCCTACTAACTAAATATCTGTGTCTGTGTATTATTAATTTTAATGTCCTTTGGGATCATACAAAGTTTAGTTTAGAAAATAAATAGTTTGGTGTTTTGCTGTTGATGATTTTAAATAACGCAAGCACAGTGCGGAATTTCAACAATGCATTTAAGGACAACCAATGATACGTTTCACATAGGCAGAAATATGATCATAGCGACGCAGACTAAATATGTACCTGGCACAGTTCTTAAAGGCAACATTTAGCTTTCTTGCTGAATCAAAGTCTAAGTTGGAAAAGACTTCACATCCATATAAGATAATGGGCAGGACATATGCGTTTATTAACTTCAATTTAATTTCATTGGGTAGGTACCGTCTTGTTGGACTTAAACCACGGAGAATACCATATATTTTAGAGACAATATGGTTGATATGAGTGTTCCAATTAAGATATTCATTAAAGTAAACACCTAGATTTTTGAAATTGCTTACGGAATCGATGGCAGTGTTGTTGATTCGACGAAGTGAAGAAGTGCTATCTACCGGACTTTGGTTAATAGTCAGAACTTTGGTTTTAGAAGAGTTAAGGTTTAAACAATTTTGTTGCGACCAGAGGTAAATAGCGTTCAGATCATTGTTCAAATCATTAATGGCAGACAATTCTTCAGATTTCTGGAATCGTTTCAAAAGCTGCACATCATCTGCATAAATATGGTGCTCACAAGTTTTAATACAATCAGCGATATCATTAATAAAATTTATGAATATGAGTGGACCAAGAACAGAGCCTTGGGGAACACCTAATAAGACAGGTAAACTCGTAGAACTTTTACCTCCACAGAAGACAGCCTGCGTACGATTATGAAGGTAAGATGCCATAAGCTGACAGACAGTGCTCTCAAAAGCAAATTGAGTTTTAAGTTTATACAATAAAACCTTGTGGTTAACTGAGTCAAATGCTTTTGAGAAGTCCAGAAAAGCAGCAAGAGACAACAAAGCCATATCAAAACCAGAACGTATATCATCACTTACTTTCAACAAGTAGTGCTGCTTCTGAAAGAGCATTTTCGTACGCGAGTAATCTAATAACAGAAAAAGATTGTGCTCTCGCAACAAATCTCATTCATACATTTTCATTCATGTAGCTCTCTAACATGAAAACCAATTTTATTAATACAAATGTCCTTTCATATGAAATTCACAATGTTCATGTTTTTTGGCCTTAAACACTGAATTACTTCTGCAAATGTTGACTCCCTTATGCAAAGGAACATTTTTTTTCTACAATTTATTGAAATTCCAAATTGCTGGGTTTCGGTATGCAGTTTTTTTTGGTACATGTTGGTTAACAATTATTGCAAAAGACTTATTGGTTCCCTGTTTTTTTTTTTTCATTGACATAGTACGAAGAACTAAAAAGGGTTGTGGGTTTTTTTCGTGTTGCAATTGCAATATGTGCTGGCTACTGTAACACAATTAAAATATTGTTTAAATATTTCCAAACTCATGCAATTCGTTGCAGTGGCTTAGCTACCAAATATGAAATCGGTAACACGCGTGCAAAATACAAAAATTTAAACGAGAGTGTTATGAGACTGAAACTTCTGGATTGGGTCTACAAGACTTTGCGCATTTATATACAACTCCATGGACAAATTACTCAAGAACATATCATTTAACTGCAATCTGCAAATGCATTTTTACAGTCCACAGGTACGGTTGTACACCTACAGCCCTGTATGGATTAGGCTTAAAATGCTTTTCATGGTCAGCAGCAGAGGGTACGACTTATTTTAAGTCCATGGTTGTTCACAAACTTTAGTTCTATCTATTTCTTCAGCGTCATAATGTTCATTTGTTGTATGTAGGGATCAACTGACATATTTGGTGCCCATGGCTCAGCGGTACGTCGACAGCTGATCGTTAAGTTCCACATTCCTGTTTGGGATGGAACGATGGATTAACAATCCTCATAAAGGTACAACTTCCAAGATAAAGCTTCTGTGGCAGTTCGGAGTCGGGCCACAACAAGATGTGTTAGAGCGCAGCGTGAGCTTTTCTCTCACGATTGGAGTTCCATCTTTCCTACAATATTAGATGTGCCGAAATACAAATTAAAACAATTCATTAATTTTAAATGAATTTCTCAATTTGTCAAACAATCTTTGATTTGAAAAACATTTTAATCCAATACTATTTTATATTGAATATCGAACATTTTGAGCATAATGATGCTTGTTGTACGCAACTACAAATGCTCTGTAAATATGTCGACAAAAAAATTTACAGCGTCTTCAAAGCAAAGGATTAAAAAACCAATGGAATCATGAGAATAACGTCTTTTCGTAAAGAAACAACCAAACTTCGCCCGGGTACATTAGAAGTTTATTACCAAAATGTAAACGCACGTCTAAATTCTTTGTCAGGAAGGTTTTGTCTACTTTGCGTATAAACATCACCGTGGAGAGGCTTCTTCTGGGTCGTTTCGTGTGTACTATTACCAAAAACGAATGTTTACACTGTAAGTTAATCACTTACAATTTAAAATTCAAACCGGTAAGTTAACAGCATTTAAGAAATTACATGCAGCAAGAATTTTATAAATTAAATTAACGAACTTACGTAAAGGAAAGAATGCGAACTTGAATCCAAAAATTGAGTTTTTTATTTCAACAAATGCATTTATAATGGTTAAGACTGTATGCACAGACAGCCGTAGTAGCGAATGTCAAAATTCTCAATTTATCGTTCCGCTTTCGTTTCATTTCCAACACGAAAGGAAATGTGTAATTGTGTCTCTTAACTCACGGCTACATTGACCAACCGACGTTTGCTTATATTCGTTGACAAGGGATGAATATAAGAAGATTACAAATAGAAGTAGAGCTACCGAATTCAGTCAAATTTTATTTCCAATATATTTAAATGGTTAAAACGGCGTTTAGAGTGAACGATTATATTATTAATGAATAGCATAGACCTGCTAAGTACAAAGATATGAAATGAAATGAAAATTAATTTAATTAATTTATTATATTTTATTTTAATTTTTCATTCTATTTTTATTTTCGCGATTCCTTTTTAGTGCTTGTTGTGTTTTGGTTTTCTTCAATTTTCCGTGGTTAAGAATGTATTTCTGACAAGAAAACAGTACGTTTGTTGACGGAAAAGGAGAATATCTGAAAGCGAAAACAAAGTTGAGAACTCGAGATATTTTTCAAGAGGCAAACCCAAGAGCCAAATGGCAAAACTAGATATGCAATCGAAGTGTATTTTAGGCTTACTAATGTAATGGAAATAACAAAAGATTTCGCAATCATTTATTTAAATACGAATGACCAAATACTTCGCAACGGGTTTTTAATGGCGTAAAAGCCTGACTTTTTGCTGTTTCGACGTATTCCCCATGCGCATTGCTCAATATAATTCTTGGCATATTTGAAAGATCTAGAGATTTCCAAGATATGACAAAAAATTTAGACGGTTTAAGGATTTGGAAGAGACCATTTGACTCAGAAATTTGTGTCCGCGTACATATTGGTAGAACAATTGCAAATCAATGACAGAAGTTCGTTGACATACACCGAAGATAAAAGAGGCCCAAGAATGGATCCATGACGTACATCACTGGCGTTCGGCAGAGAATTAGAAAGTCTGTCTCCGACTTGGGCTGCTTGTCTTCTTAAAACTTAAGTTGGAATAGATTAATTTTGTTGCACTTTTTGAGAAATTGAGCTTTTTACAAAGATTGATGTGATTGACGGTTTCAAAAGCTTTTTAGAAGTCCAGTTAAACCAAAAACGTCTTTCTCGTATAAAACTAAAGCTTGCTTGAGGTGATCGGTAACATTCAAAAGTTTCGTGATACAATTGTGTTTCTAACGAAAATTGGCTACGAAATATAGGTAGATCAACTTCGAGAGGATACTCGAAGGCCTTAGACAAAAAAGGCAAAATGGCTTTAGGCCTCAACTTATCTGTTTTAGCATTTTTGGGAAGTTGTAAGATTTTAACCATCTTCCGAAAATCCGGGTGCATTTCAGACATCAGAATTGTGTTGAATATTAAAGTTATATATGGCAGCACGATGGGCAGAATCATATTCAAAAAGGAGGGATGAATGTCATCAAGTTCGATAGCCTTTGGCTTCATAGATAGCAAACTTTCAACAACATTAGCATTATCCATCGAAGAAAAACTAAAGCCAGGGAAAGAGCTCAGGAATCGCACGAGCGCATGTATAGAAAGGTGCCGTCACAGGTCTGACGTTCGTTAACATTTCAAATGAATATTGTAGTAAAGACACAATCGATGCTGAGCACCGTCCAATTCTGCAGACGGCATAGCGACTATGTTGTCAACAGCGCTTGAAAGAATGAACTATTCAACATGACCTGCTGTACCAAGTCTAATTTAATATATGATGATATGATATTATGCTTTCTTAATGGAATCAGCAAAGTTTGCGCGAATGTAGGGAAGCAGATCCTCTGAATTGCGTGAATTCATGTGGGATAAATCCTCTTAAGGGATAACTACTTATGCTACCATGAATATATGCAAGCCGGCATGCTATCACATTTGCCTTATGGGGTACTCAAGATTAAAATTGAACATACGACAGAGTTCAATTTCCATCAAGCCATCAAAAGTGTTGAGTTGCCGTAGAACAACTGCTCGGTCACGTTCTGATACTGCCCTTCTAATCTAAAAGTCTCTGGTGAGCTGCTTGCGACGCCTTGGCCGTGGTGGACTCGCCCGCCCACAGCTTATCTATCCTGAACCAGACCCTTTCTATCGAGATAGGGAAATGCGTCAGGGATTATAAGGACGTTAAGGCGCACTATCTCATGGTGCTTATCATTGGGGTTAACAGCTCGGGAGATCAAGTTATTGTTCGAAAGTTATATAAATCCTCTAAAGGTCAGATCAAACATCTCTCTGATTGGCTCATATCATTGCACAGATCTTGGAAAACACAGGAACTTTAATCCGGAACTTTCCAACAAGTTTTCCAAGGAAGATCTGCAACCATGCTAAACTTATCCGATTAAGGGAGCAGCGTGAGTTGTCCATCGTCTTCCTGCTCAAACGGACGAGCGGAAGGGACGCAAAACAAGACATGGCTCTATACATCGCGTCTTTGAAGATGCTTCGTTTAATCCGTTTAGGAGGAGTCGTCATTTCGATGCTTGTCTCATTTTTCATTGTCGTTCAATGTCAGCGTGTAAATCGATATAAAAATCGATTTTCAAAATATGTTCTATTCCATTATTTTAGTTGATGTTTACATTCGGCTTATCGCGTTTCACTTTCCCAAACTGTTCCATCTGTCAAAGCCAACCACGACGCGTCGGATTTTCAAGATAAAATTAACTTTCTTAAATTTATTGGACAAATTTTTACTCAAAAATTGACTATAACTCAAAATTAAATAGATATCTTCAACAATGGGAGTTCCAGCATTCTTCAGATGGCTTTCACGCAAATATCCGAGCGTTATCATTGAATGTGTTGAAAACAAGGTACGTAGGCCCAGTCCGCTCGGACAAAACAAAACATAACCTAGTGGTTGAGACATTTAAATGCTTGGCAATCATTTTAAAATCTATTTTCTTTTTGTGCTTTTAGACTGTTGATGATGAAGGAAACAACCACTATGAGGACGCAACACTGCCGAATCCGAACGGTGTGGAATTTGATAATCTGTACCTTGACATGAACGGTATAATACATCCGTGTACACATCCGGAGGATAAGCCGCCACCCAAAAATGAGGACGAAATGATGGTGGCTATTTTTGAGTGCATTGATCGTTTGTTTGGCATTGTGCGGCCACGGAAACTACTGTATATGGCTATAGATGGTGTTGCTCCTCGGGCTAAAATGAACCAACAACGTTCGAGACGTTTTCGAGCTGCAAAGGAGTCTGTTGAAAAACGCTTGGAAATGGAGAGAGTGCGTAGTGAGCTTTTGGCCAGAGGTACGATGAAAAAAGAAGAAATATTGGCGCTTATAAGATTTAATTATTCCACTTTTTAGGTTGTGTTTTGCCGCCCGAGAAACCGAAGGAGGAACATTTCGACTCGAACTGCATTACGCCTGGAACACCATTTATGCAACGCCTCAGCGAGTGTCTGTCATACTACATTCACGAGCGGTTGAACAATAACCCGGCATGGAAAGGGATAAAGGTCATTCTCTCCGATGCCAATGTGCCTGGCGAGGGTGAGCACAAAATCATGGATTACATTCGCAAGCAACGGTCGCAACCGCATCACGATCCAAACACTCAGCATGTTCTGTGCGGAGCTGATGCTGATTTGATTATGTTGGGACTAGCTACTCACGAGCCGAATTTCACTATTATCCGTGAGGAGTTTCTGCCAAATAAACCCCGTCCTTGCGACATGTGCGGCCAATTCGGTCACGAGCTCGACAAGTGCGAGGGCTTAAATTCTGCCAACAGTGCACCCGACTTCAAGCCTGACGTACCCGTTGGACAAGAAGTAAAATTTATCTTTGTTCGTTTGTGTGTTCTGCGGGAATACCTTAAGCGGACGCTTCAAATGCCTAGCTTACCATTTAAATATGACTTTGAACGAGCGCTCGACGATTGGGTGTTTATGTGTTTCTTTGTGGGAAACGATTTCCTGCCCCATTTGCCAAGTTTGGAAATCCGAGAGGGAGCTGTCGATCGGTTGGTGGAACTTTACAAGAAGTGCGTTTACAAAACGGGCGGCTATATCACCGATTCGGGCGAAGTCAATCTCGATCGCGTACAGTTGATTATGAATGATTTGGGTAATGCTGAGGATCAGATATTTAAAGACCGCCAGCGGAAGGAACAGCAGTTCCAGCAAAGGGAGAAGGCAAAGAAAAGACGGCTTGCCATGGAAAGTGATATTTCAGTCTTCAATAATACACCGTTCGCTCCGGCTGCAGTTGGAAGAGGCAACAATCCCGGTAGAATCGACAACTACAAACAGGAAGCGTCAAATCTCCGCAATAATAACTATGGAGGTCGAGCTGGGTTGGATGCTTTGATGCGTCCACAACAGCATCAACAACAACAGGAGCGCGGCGGTGGTCATAAACGGAAGGCTGACGAAGCAGGCTTAGATGAGGAAGATGAGGACGAACAAAAACACGATGAAGTTCGCCTATGGGAGGATGGCTTTAAGGACCGTTACTACGAGTCCAAGTTCGATGTTGGTCCAGATAATTTGGAGTTTCGCTACTCGGTGGCTCTACAGTACGTTCGGGGTCTGTGCTGGGTCCTCAAATATTACTATCAGGGATGCGCTTCATGGAAATGGTATTTCCCCTACCATTATGCTCCGTTCGCTTCAGATTTTGTTAATATTGGCGGCTTGTCAACCAATTTCGAGCGCTACACTAAACCAGTAAGTAACTGCAAAAGTTTGGCTCCTCTCTTCATTCCTTTAATCGACGTTCGTTTATTTTCAGTTCAATCCATTGGAACAACTTATGGGCGTCTTCCCGGCAGCAAGTAGCTCTCATGTACCAGAGCCGTGGGCGCGTTTAATGTCAGACCCGGTAAATAAGCTTTTAAATCTAATATAGTCATAATATTTTCTTGAAGACCATTGCATTGACAATTTAATCCCTCAGCATTCTCCAATTATTGATTTTTATCCAGAGGACTTCAAAATCGATTTGAATGGCAAGAAGTTTGCTTGGCAAGGAGTCGCTCTACTTCCATTCGTCGACGAAAGAAGATTGTTCAAAGCTTTAAAGCCATACTACTCCATGCTGACAGACGCAGAGAGTAAATACGCCGCAGTGTTTTACCAACAAGTTGAAATTATTACGTGTTTTTTTGTTTTATTAGGAAAGCGAAATCTACGCGGTGACAGTCGCCTGTACGTTTCGACTCAGAACGATCATTCCAAAATGCTGAAATCACAGTACGAGAAGAACATTTCAGCTTCAATTGAAATCACATTGACACCGAAGACAAAAGGATTAAGCGGTATCATCTTACTCTCAAGCGAAAACGTACCGATATCAGGGTACTTGTTTAATTTTATTCAGATGTCCCTCGAACTTATCGATGTGTTTTTTTTTTATGTAGACAATTGGATTCTCCGATTAGGGGATTGCACGATATAACAAATAATGACGTTGTGACCGTTTGCTACAGAGATCCGCAGTATGAAGACGATTTCATATTCCCAGCAGTAAGGTTGCCAAATGCTGAAGATCCGCCAAATGTTTTGGGACCCGAGGACAGAGAGGAAGGTTACAGACCAATGATAGGTAAGGCTGACTATGAGTGTACGAGAAATCAAATTTATGAATCTGTTTCTTCCATAGGCTTCAAGCGTAATGCACAGCAAGCATCGTTGTCAGGTGCTGGGCATAGAATGGTAAATAATTATTCTGGAGGAAACAGAGAACAGAATTTCGCGAGTATTGCCCCACCAAGCAACTACGGCGGCAATGGTAAGTTTCATTTCATCTTTGTATATATTTAGTATTTTTGTTTTTTTCTAATATATCTGAGCCAAATGCACCTTTGACGTTAATCGAGTTAATGCGAACAATTAAAAACTAAGACTGTTTACGTTTGCGACGGTTGAATTTTAACAAATTGCTAGAACAATCCCACGGTAGATATTCAATTAAAAACGTTTTTTACTTTACAAATTGTAAAAAACAAAAGTTTTTATTAATAACCAAAGGTAGCAAGATTTTTTGGTCGTTCAAAAAATTTCCATCTTCCACCTCGCACAGGCAGCCCTCGACGGTAAATAAAGTTCCTTTAACATAAAACGACTGCATCTGCTGAATAATCCCTACCCAGTTCCAAATGAACCGCTCGTATAAGTGAACAAAGCTACCCATCTTTTCTCTCGTCGACGCTCAATAGCTACTTCGACTGGCCAAAAGTAGTCCAGTCCTGTGTAAGAGAGGGGGCTAACAAACGGAGTCAACCGTTCAATAGGCAGCTGACCCATTGGCAGAGTCTTTAGAATCGTTGCGAAGTTCTTACAGAATTGGCGCTTTGATCTTACTTAACCTACTACCTTTCGCAATCTGGTTATGATGGCGAAATTGTTCGAAATCAACATCGCAACGACATGATACTTGGATAATACGATTGGCCTCTTTGTTGCTAGTGGCACACATGTCGCATTGTCATTTTTTTCACCCAGTCTTATTACATTATCCTCATCAAGTATCGGTGTTAGCTTGAATACCGCATTGCTCTTTGGTATTGCTTGCTTCTGCTAAAGGTGGTGTATTTCAATCTGAAATGCCTCCTCTTGAGCCAGTCGACATACTTAAGCCTCTGCTAATCGTATTTCCTCGGTTCCTGTATAAATCATCACGAATCCAACAAACAGTCCTCAATAGCTTATAGTAGTTAGCGAATCTTGCGAATGGTATGAGTTTGTCTTCATTGTTCAACAAAATTATATACTTTATACGCTTTTCCTTCTCTTGATCTTGAATGGCGATATCGGCAGGCTCTATGGGCCATTCCATTTCGGGAAGTTTAAGAAATTGTGGACCTTTAATCCAGTCAGTATTATTCGAACTTTTCCTCAATTTTCGAGGCCTAGTTGCATCGTCAGCTGAGTTAAAGGTACCAGGAACCCATCTCCATTCTTCAGGCTCTGATCCTTCTAGGATTTCTGCTACGCGATGAGCGACAAACTGCTATTACTTTCGGCTATCTGATCTGATCCAGTTGATGGTGGTTTTTGATTCTGCTCGCGACACATTCTACCGTCAGCTCAACACTCACAGACTTTACTGTACCTTCTCCAGTACTCGAGTGTGGCAGCTATTCCATTGGACGGATCTATTTTCGCAGAGTACTAAAAAATCATGACATCCATTAATACGCTGGTCCAATTAATATTCCCACCATTCGTCCACGTTGGCGCAAGCGTTGCGTAAGCTTCTGTAAGCCATCTGTCCTACTATTCTGGTCTCTTCCAGAGTAGATTTGCCCAACCCGTCCATAAAAATGTCGAATCTTCTCCTTCCAATTGTTCAAGGTGATGGAAACGCTTTTAAATCGTCAGTTTACGAAATATCTCAAAAAACAAAGCTTCTTAATAACCGGCAGTACAGTTTTCGTAGCTAAAGGTCCACTTGTGATTTGATAGTATATCTCACCGAAAGTGGAACCAATCTCTGCATCTTTCCGGTGAAAACAAGATTCAGACAAAAAGGCTTAAAGCTAGCTTAATTAACTTAACTATGTATACAGCAACTTATTGGCCCTTTGCGGGCGCTCTAAGCTAAAACTAAAAATTTAATCTATGCTTTTAGAATTACTTATTTAAATTTAAATATCTGATTATAGGACAACAAAAAAATTAATCTTTCCAAAAAAAAAAAAAAAACATGAATGGTATCATGCCCCGACCTGAAACCGAATTGATTATTCGGAATAATATTTTTGTCCTCAACTCATTGGGTCAAGACTCTATTGATCACTTTTTCAAAACCTTGCTGATGTTGGGATAAGGAAACTTATTGAACGGGATTACCTTGTCTTTCCGTTTGATGAATTGGTTGTCGATTCTAACAGATTTCTTGCTTCTCAGTGATGAACCCCCGTATTGGCGATGACATCATTTGCCAAATTGAATATGTTACAACCAATGTTCTCCGATCGCCAATGCTCAGAGTCATATCGCTTTTAGTAGATTTGGTATTTCAGATGAACGAGGGACAAATCAGAATCCACAGATTTATATCAATGATTCTTTAGAGAATCATGACTAGAAAGGATGAGAAACTCAACGAGTGGTGGTCTCTGGGTTACAAATGCACAAAAAAGATGTGTGCGAGTGCGGCTCATATTCATACAGCTTGGGAGCACCATAGTATTTCAATCAAAAGCTGACTTTTCGGAGTGAGGTTCTGCAATATTTCCTGACACGAGGAAGTTCATTCACCGTTGGTTGTTTCAATCAAAATGAGAACTCGGTTAGCTTCCGAAACATTCTCCATATTGGGAAGCAGTTTTGGTAAGAAACTTATAGCAATTTTATTACATGTCGACATAACTGGTCGATGCCAGTAATATTCTTTCCCAACTGACTAAATTACTCGCTTCCAATCTTAAGCAGTCCAATTTTTATGTTCTTCGCAGAACTTTAAGTGTGCCTTAAATTTCTGTTTACATAATTAAATATGTCAGCGAGTGGAAGGCCAGAAGAGAATTGCGCAGGATAGGTTTTGTGTCAGCACACAGAGCAGTCCACTCGCATTCAGGTGTTCTTCAGTCTCGACTTATTACTAAACGCTCGTCGCCATTTGGCAGAAGATATTCTTTGTTCAAGTAAGGCAACGATGATGTTTTTCACTTTGTTTTGATGAACATAATTTTTTATTTAGAATATCTTACTTAAGGTCTTAAATTACTAATCGTCTTTTTGGATCTAGTGTCACTTGAAGAATAAAGTCAAACAAAAGTTTCTCATTAACCAAAACATAAAACTACTGATAGTTATACTTATTTCAAAGATATAATAGGAAATTGTTGCCATTGATTAACATACATAGATACAGGAACATGTATCCATTATCGCCGCCACTGTCCATTATGTCCAAGTCCTTATGCTTAAAACATACACCTCATGTGAAGTACATGCAACTGTACGAATGCGTGCACTCGCACTTATTTTGCATGCGATGTTTTCAAGGCATTGATCGATGAAATGTAACATGTTGTCCCAAATCGCATGCAGCATACTAGAACACGACATGTAAAAAAGTCACATGTTTCCATGCGATTAAGGTGTAGCAAGTGTAACATATAGTATGACTGTAACGAATAAGGGTAGTGCACGACATGCAAATATGATGTCAAAATGCACATGCGGCTCTGACGTCAAAATCCGTCACAATTTCTGATGTCGTAGCCGCGTGTGCATGCGATGATTTACATGTTATGTTACATGATTACCGCATGTGTACTGCGCGCTTTATGAGTAGACGCACACGATAAATGGAGGGAGTTTTTTTTTCCGATTCGATTGATGTTTGCGTTTTCAGATTTTAATTACTAACTTTATTCAAGAGTAGTATGCATCGTCATCATCAGTCCAGAAGGTGTGCACAAATTAAATGGGAATCTAATGCTGACTGCATAACATCAAGTGTTACGGTGACATCACTGCGAAGCATCATCTACGTGCTCTTTCATTAATCAGCGAATATATTCATTAAAGGAATATTTTTTTTTTTCTAAAAGGATATATACAAATACACGTGGGTATATTTAGTACGACATGAACCACACCCACTTAACATATCAACTCTGGGCGCACAAAGTATAATATCGCAATTTTCATCCAGTTCACTGGAAGCTAAATTTATCCCACCAGTTTCGTGAATGCATGTGATTTTATGCTCACTATATTCCGCCGCGTAGTGTCAACGGAGATAGTAGCAGTACTGGTAGTACCACTTAATATATACCCCTAGGAGGATAATCAAAGGTATATATATATACATATGTGGTATAGAAAGAAGAGGAACCTCAAGTGCCATATTTCGCTAATGAGCAGAAATGAGACTAAAAAAGAAATGGAATGAAGGAATACTCTAAGCTATTTCTACTCGTACTTCTCCCTCTGCTGATGATGATGGTTAGGTTACGATGGTAGGTTGATGATGACACGTTTTTATCCTGCATTGGTTTGCATACGTTTTTTTTTTACTTTAACGTAGATTCAAGTTTCAATAAATTCAAAAAATAAGTTTATAACAAATATACTTGTAAATTGAGTCATTCTAACGCGTTTGCGTGGTCCCATGTCACTCCTTCACAAGTTCCACTTAAGAAATAAAACTTACGAGGACGGAACTGCTTTAGGGGCGAATCCAATGTCGTGATTCTTATTGTCACGCTTGTTAACAAGCTTTGAATTTTGTATTCGTTAATAATATCAGCAGTAACAATAATAAGGAAGACGAACAACATATGGGAGGGTATCCTGAACAAATGTTTGCTTATATGTTGGTGGATGCTAGGAAAGGTGTTTTTTTTTTTTTTTTTTTTTTCAAAAAAACATCACGTAGAAAGAGTTAAAATAATAATTGTCGACGACTATATGGTGTGTAAGGTGGAAGGAACACAAAGACGAAAAGAATGAACAGAGGGAAGGATCTATTTTTTATGTTTCATTTCAATCGTCTTTGATGGCCCGAGGGGGCCTCTTCTGTTCTTCACAGGAACAAGAAATAATTGTTTCTGTTTCGACACAAAGAGCGGGAAAGAAAGCCTGGTTTTGTTTTTTTTTGTTTTCGTTGCTTGAAAATTCTAGCTTTGGAAATTGTTTGCTGTGAAGCTGCTGATTATAAGGCACTTCCGATTGAGGTTTGTTTTTGTTTTTTTTTTTTCGTTCCTATTATTCTTGTTTGACATTTTAAAAGTGCACACGTCTACAATGACCAGGTAATTGTCCTTTGTGGGACAAAGTCGGAGCTGGAAGTTTATACAAATGTTGGGACACTTTTTTATTTAGATTCCAATTAACATTTTTGTGTAATGAGGGCATTGTTTTGCTGCTGCGGTCATAGAACATATTTTTTTCATAAATTTCAAGAATGTGAAAACTTTTAGTTCTTGTTCTGGATATTCAAAACTCTACTACATAGGCTGAAAAATCTCGGGATATAAAATGAAAACAAGCTTTTTTTTGGCAAAGTTTTATTTATTCCGCAACGCAGTTGTCTTGAAGACAAATACACTTGGTACACTGAGTTTGCATCATTTCGATGCCCTTTTCGAAGCACGAAACTACCAAGCCTTCGAAATATACTTCAGTTTCTTTTCCTGGAAGCACCGCTTGAGGTTTTGGAACAGATAATACTGACAGGGAGCCAATTCTGTAGAACACGGTGGATAAGCAACCAATTCGAATTGCAATTGGTCCAATATGGCCATCGCCAACCATCGCTACTCTTCTTGGCCGAGATTGGTTAATTTGGTTGACTTTCGTGGCTTTCTAGTCACCCTGTCGACAGCTTATTGGACTCAGGCGTATAGCAATGCGCCAACGTTTCATCCATCGCCACAAAATGGAGAAAAAAAGCCCGCTTAATTGAGCTGCAACATCACTATACCGGCCGTTGAATCATTAATGCGCTGCTGTTTTTGGTCGATGGGCAGAAAACACTTCAACCATATCGCGCCAATAGCTTTTTCATCTCCAAGATATTCTGCAAAATGTATCCCGCCTGTTCTTTTAAGATACCCGCGGCCTCAGTTAACTCGCGCAACTTGACTTTTCGATCAATCAAAACGATTTGACACATTAGCTTGGCGACTTTCGTATTCGTAGCCCCGGTGGTCTTCCCCAGCGAGGTGCATCTTCGGTGCTTGAAAGACCCTTTTAAAATTAACTGAAACACCGATAAACTATTGTTCTCGAAGGAGCAGATGTGGGATAACATTTCTTCAACCATTGCAGTGATAAAAAAGCAATGTTTGATCAAGATGCGATGCTCCTGTTTTTCCATTATTTGAACAAGGGCGAAAGTGGCGACACTCAAAGAACTGAAGGTTGCACATGGATGAACAAAATTTCATGAAACTTCATACATAAACTAGTGACAGGTGAGCCTCACGCAATGAGTCATGATAATTTTCTAGTGGCGCCACCTTAGATCTCGGGACTTTGCAGTCCATGTTGTATGTCAAAAATGGTTTGTTCAGAAGTATGAGTATAAATATATTTATCGTGCTTATCCATAAACAAATATTTGTTGATTGGAATAACTGAGCAGAAATTTCATCGATCCGGTGACCTTTAGTCTTTCAACCTTCGTGATTGTCGCAAGATAGCACTTCATCTTATCTGGATTCCAACATGCAATCGAAACGATTGAAAACTTTCGGATTGAGCACTAATATCTCACCAAACATCCTCTTTTTCACGTTGAAGGAAGTGTATGCCTTCTTATGTAGTGAGCCAAGTTGGTTTTCAAACTCAACTTTGTGTCCAGAATGAATCCAAAAGTATATTTAAGGGTTTGAATCTTGTGACACTTTTGCCGTAAGGAGAAGGATACCGCGTTATCTGGTAGGCTGATGTTATAGGTATGTTTGTTCTACGCATCTACAAAAAAGGCGATCCTATGTAACCCTACTCAATGTCTACAACATCTTATCCAGTAAAATGTGTGAACGTTTAAAGTCTTATTGCTCCACACAAATCGAGCAGTGCCAGCAAATCAACGATAGAAGAAGTTCTTAGCGCGCCGCAGTTGAAGCATTCACGGCAATTGGTCTCAGAATCAATGAGGGCAAGACAAAATATATTTTGTCAACTTGGAAAAGATCTGTTGAGCACCAACTCCATGACATAAAAACATGACATAAAAATGTTTGCGGCTACAAATTTGAATAGTAAAGAAGTTCATCTTCCTCGGAACTAAAATATCTCCCAAAAACGTCACCACAGTGGAGACCGAGCAGAGAATAAACCTAGATAAGAAAGATCCTTCGGAAAAAAAATCCTTCGTGGAATATTTGGTCCTATCTGCAAGGAGGGCGAATGGAGGAAACGGCATAACAGCAAACGCTACGAGCTGTAAAGATATGGATTTAGTTCAACAGGATAAAAATTCCGAGAATGGACAATACTGATCCAGCCAAGATAGGAAGACTGAACCTCCGGTTCAAGGATTAAACAATCCCACGAGCTAGATAGCTGACCGTCAGGGCTGCAGGATATCTGTGTCTCAGGCTCTGATATTTCCTGGATGGTTGGCTGTTTTTGTAAGTATTTACTTATGGCCCCTTAAGAGATCCAATAACGTCTGTGGCATTAACATTTTGCCTCTTTTCGTATTGCAGGTGAAGAAATAGTTGTATATCTTCATAGTCATAAGTCGAAGTCCTTGGACGTTGAACGAAGATCGGCGAATGCCGCCGAAAATAAAGCCTGAGGGAACCTATCAATAACCTTCCTTAAATCGGGATAGCGCTCCAGACGATTCTTATAGAACTGATTTCGGTGTCTCTTCTCAAAATGGAATAGTTCGGGAAACATTCGCTCGCGAACATTTTTCATGAAGACAGTTTTGTGAAGGTATTTCTACAAGTGTGCCAATGTAAAATTCATCACCAGGTTGACCAGGACCTGAATCATAGCTAGGTGTATCCAATTTTGCACGCCAATTTCGTTGAGGTCCCTTCCATTTGTGTGCGCCACCTGAGTCGCGGTCACTCTCTACTGTGCGTTCCTCGGCGAGTTAATGCGAAGACTTTCCGAACCTGAGCCCGCTCTACATGACCGGGCCAACTCAGCCGTTGGACTTCAATCCTTTTGGCTTAGTCAATGTCGCTATAAAAGCCGTAAAGTTCGTCGTTGAATCTTCTCCTCCACTCATCATCTATGCAGACGTGACCACAAATCACATGTAGAATTTTTCTTTCGAAATAACCTAAGGCGCTCTAATCCGTTAGATAAAACTATAAACTTATTCTCAATGTTTCCTTGACGAGGGAAGAAGACCGAACCCTATTATGACGTTTTCAGGCAAACCAAATGAATTTTGACCTTTAGATAGTTTTATTAGCTCAGTTAATCGAATTCTTAGGGGGTCTGCTTTTCTTCCTCGACTTGTTTTTGTTCTGCTTTACTTTTTTAACGCGTGTATTTTTCGAATGCTCGCTTACTTTGTAAAT
Source organism: Orthonevra nobilis (assembly GCA_963555765.1). Classification (NCBI taxonomy): domain Eukaryota; kingdom Metazoa; phylum Arthropoda; class Insecta; order Diptera; family Syrphidae; genus Orthonevra; species Orthonevra nobilis. The sequence goes on along the minus strand of OY743225.1, from coordinate 26,099,576 downwards.
TTGAAAATAACTTAAGCAGCCTTCGCTGCAATATAAAAATAAGGCTACGATCATAAAAACAATCAAATCGTTGATGATATATTTCATTAAACAATTTTTGTTTTCAACAGTTTTTCAGAAACAATCAAACAATTATGATTCTTCGCAATTTGCTTCCACCTTTAGCCCCCCGTATTTCTTGGTGATTCGAATAAAGTCTTCAACCGTCACACCGGTTTCATCAGTGGTAGCTGCCTCAGTAATCATTTCGTGTAGTTCCTCATCATTTAACTTCTCCCCGAGCTCATCTGACACACGCTTTAAGTCCTCAAATCTTATCTTCTTCAAATTGTTGGAATCAATTAAGCGAAACGCTTTGTGGATATCCTCCTTCGAATCTTTTTCAGACATTTTCATGGCCATCAGATGAAGAAAATCATCGAAAGAAATTTTCCCTTTGCCATCTCTGTCGATTTCAGCGACCATTGCTCTCATTTCCGACATTTTCGGCTCGTATCCTAGTGCACGTATAGCAACACGCAACTCTTCAATCCGTATCCATCCGGTACCATTAGTGTCGAAAGAATCGAAAGCCATCTTCATGTCAGCTTTTTGCTCGGCAGTAAGTTCATGCCTCGGTCCGTATTTCGAGGGGTCTATTACATTTCCATGCGACTTTATTGATTTTCTGGAAAATGTCAACGATATACTGTCCTCCTGCATGAAGCTATGTTCAATTCCAGCTGTTGACATCTTGTTCTATTTTTCTCTAAGTTTATGTTACCAACCAAAAACAAATATCAAATAAAATTTTCTTTGTAAATTTTTTAATTTGCTTAAAGTCATTGAATGCTTGATCAGTTGATTTCTTTGTTGTTCTTGTATCAAGTAGCGAACTTAATGAGGACGACTCATTCATCCGGAGAATTATCAAGGATTCACCAAAAACGGAGTTGTGAAATTACCGGATGTTAATTTTTCACATTTCAGTCAAAAGCTGACTTACCTACATACCTACAGTTTATTGCTGACTTCGAATGGCCACAGAAGCTTTTTCTTGTCAGTTTGTACTCATCGGAAGGATCAACATTCACTCGCTAGACCTCGGCTCCTACCGATAATATCTAAGGTCTTTGAACAACTTTTGCTAAAATGATTGCAACCATTAATTGAAGTAAGACGATTAATACCTGATCACCAGTGCGGTTTTAGAGTATATAGTACAAGGACATGGTATGGCACGATGGACTAAAGTATAAACTAAGGCTTATTTTACCAGAGAAATTGTTTAAAATACAAGGAAGTAACCTTGCAAACAGCATTTTCCATGTAAGATATGAGACTGAATACTCAGAATTAAAAAAGAGTCGCGCCGGTGTTCCCCAAGGGAGTGTCCTGGGTCCGATTCTGTTTTTGCTTTATAAAAGAGACATGCCCCAAGATGAAGAAACAGTCGTAGCCACGTTCGCGGACGACACGGCCGTCTTAGGAAATGGATGTCACAGTATAATCGTCAACGCGAAAACTCCTGCGTGCTTTAGACAAAATATGTGAGTGGACGAAGACGGCGAATCTTTTTAAAATTTAATTTTACGTACAGAACCGTATACAATATTCCACTTTATGAGCTTGAAAAAAGGCTTACAGAAATGCATTGGCTCCCCGGGAAATATTCAAAACTAAGCTTACACAACAAACAGCTCTTATATAAGCAAGTGATTAAATCTAATTGGACGTACGGTCTACAACAATGGAGTTGTACCAAAACAAGAAACATCGATAATACAAATAAACATTTTAAAAGAAAACATTAAGAGCAAACGTAAATGTTCCATGGCAAATAAGAAGTAGCGACATTCACTGAGATTTGGGAATTGCTATAAAATTGCTGACGAAGTAAATAACTTTTCTCGTAAGCTTCGTACTCATCTCCACAATCACGGCAATAACGAAACTATACAATCTCTGGATGAGACTAACCTTGCGCGCCAACGAAACGAATAAGACCGTTCGATTAACAGCTGGGTGGCGAAGTTGGTAGAGCGCCTGCCTTGCAATTGATTCAATTGATAGGTCCCACGTTTGATTCCTGGAGTGGTCTAGTTTTTCGAATCTGGTCAAGTCACCATTTGCCATTGGGATCAAGTTAATGGCACTATCACTGGATTGGTCGACCAGCGATAGTAGTCTAACCAATGGGTGGTGTTGTTGTATCGTTTTAATACTTTATACGTGTTTTCAAAATAGTGGTTTGTGTAGATTGTGTGTAGATGGATCTGCTGTGAAGGCATAACACTGACAGCGGGGTGTTTAGCTAAATTTTCCAAACTTTCAAAGTTCATATATCAAAACTAATGTTGAATAAAATCCTGCGAATCTGCGAACCTGAGTTTCTCAAACCACTACAACATCTTTCATTCTCCTCCTAATTCTTCCGCTCACTCTGTGCTACACGCATTATAAGAGTATTAATATCCTCTTGAAGAGCGAGCAAATAATTAAAAAAAAAATCTAGCGCCTTAAGTAAAATTCGCATGCAATGACGGAGCTAGTAGGTGCCTTCACTGGAAAGCTACCTACCGAAAGCGATGACATACAGAAAATGAAACTACTTGTAAAGGAAACAAAGTCGTAGTCTGGAAGACGAGGGAGTTTTTATTATGAGCACGAGCGGCCGGTCCTCATAGTGCCTCACTCGCGAATGGTTAGGCCGTGAAAAAATACCAAATGAACTTACCCGGGTTTGAACCCGGGACCTCACGCTAAACAGCCGACGCACACAAAACCGAAGCACGTGCACCCATGACGATCTTTATCTTTACAAAAAAAAAAGGTTTTGTGAAGGTCGTCATACCGGTAATTTTATAAGATGGACGTGATGGAGCTCATTTGTGTGTATGTATGAACGTGTCACACATAACTACTCTACTAATACTACTTGAATAAAGGCACCATTTAAATTTCACTTAACAGTGATTTATAAACAGGAAAATCAATACACAGCCATAAGCTTTTATTTGAGGCGATGTTAAAATTTGGAATCAGGAAAAAGTAATCCAGTTGTGCCGCGAGACGCTGGAAAACACACGCTGCAATGCGTAATTGAAACAACAACGGATTTCAGCAAGAAAATGCGCTATCATGTGACTTTATCGTGCTCGAGCTGATAGTGCGCAGCGAAGGTGTAAACACGGAAGGCAATATCTTCAACAAATCTGTCCAGCTGTTTGGATATGCAGACGAAATCAACATCATCGTTCGCTCTCGGCGCGCCGTCATAGAGGCTTTTACGGCAATTTAAGAACAGGCAAAACCAAGTACAACATTTTAACAGATAGAAAAGCTTCTTTCCACCGCATAGAACAAAACGACACTGTAATTTCGAGGTTGTTAAAGAACTTACCTATCTATCTCGGAGAATAATCAACTCCATGAATGACACCTTATTGCAGATTTGGCGAACACTCAAGGAATCGGCTGCTACTTCGGTTTGGCGATACAAATCGGTTTCAAACTCGGAAGACGAAATGTATGCTCTACAATATTTTAATCCTGCTAGGAGCCGAGTGCTGGACGATAAGCAGGAAGGCGGAGCAGGTTTTGAACAATTTCTTCAGCGAATATTTGGTCCCGTTTGCGACTGGAGAAGAAGATTATCGCATACTCTATGAGCTGTATCAAGTACAAAAATCCAAAATACGATGACAACAGTGTCTCGACCACATCGAGCGAATTGACTATAATGCTCTAGCAAGGAGGATCTTCGAATCACAGCCTCCAGGTTCGAAACGACAGGGAGAGCCACAACGCTTGGTCTAGATACTGGAAGCAGCGATCAATTTGGATTAGAAAGCGGTAGTTACTCGAATGGTGTTATAAGTTGAACTCAGAACAGATTTCTGGAAGTGAAGGCGGTCGATTCTCCATTCTGATAATTGTTATAATTGACCCTGGTTAAAGTTTCTGGGCTTACCTACTGTAATAGTAAGTTATGGAAGCTTTTGGAAAAATTTTGTGAAAAAATCCATGTCAACAATATCTACTGTTTTTGTCAAACTAAATCTTCAAGGAGGCACGTGAAGGGGATCCTGTATTAAACTTCTGTGAACAGAGCTTCAATTGACTTCTAAATATATTTTGTACACAATCCTTCCAAAATCAAGCGTCAGTTTCTTTACGTACATGCCTTTTTGGCAATAAGTTTTCAAAATATTGGGTGTACAAGGTTAATTGATTCAAGAATTTAAGCAAAATGATCACGCGTTGTGATCTTAAAACAGCTCGAAAATGACGATAAGTTTGCTTCTTCTAAAACGATGAGAGCGTTACGAGGTGTGAAGCCGACTTTGTATGGACAGAAATTGCGAATTTTGACTGTGCGAACTTTGGTTTCAGTTGAATAAGCCGTCCATCAATCGAATGTTGGCAAATTTAGTTATAATCCCATAATGAGTCGTTTTCGTTAGCTCAGTTTAAATAATAAGGTTCTTATGTCAAAAGTCAATTTAAAGTCTACGAAAAATGCAAATAATTTTTTATCTCATGTTTAAAAACGTCCGCGTGATACTTATCAATAAAAAGAAATTATCCACCGTGGAGTGTTGTTTGTGGAAGTCTGCTAAAAATTCAGAATGACCTTCCAAGATAAAATCTCTTAATATCCTAAAAAGGATATTCATTTTTGTACTTGGCTCATTTGGATCTTCTTTTTTTAAAATCTACGATCTTCGCCTTTGGGCTTTGTTCAGCGCACATTGGTTAACAGGTCTGGTGACGTCTTGTCAATGGTAGGTCAAGATATTCTACGTCGACAAAAGACTGTTGTATAATTTTATACATGAATTGAGTTGATAAATGTTCAGGAAAGGCAAAGTTCCAAACGTCCCGTCTTGACAACGCGGATGCCTAAACATGTCCTTTATAATTTTCTCGACAAAATTTATCAACAAGCAGTTCGTATATTTGGTATGCTTCTAGTCCTTCACAATTTACACTAAGGCATGCTTATCTCCATACGCTCAAAAGTATCTGAATAAAAAAACATAACCAGACCTCCCACTGGCATTCATCCATTTCGTTTTTAGGTCTACCGATCCTGGCATCCTTTTCATTGCGTAACCAGAATTAAATGTATATGTTTAATTAAATCTAAATGAGTAAAAGGATTTCTGTCTCGTGTCCCAACTCATCATCAACATATCCTTTAAAAGAAATGTTAAAAGCTTGTTTAATATGCAACCAATTAAAGGACACAGGACCCATTCATGTAAATGGAATTTGCTATAGGAAATGTCGACCTCATCGACATATCCATCATCTTCCTTTTAAGCAGTGTGCTTGAGTTGCTCCAAAATAAAGACGCATCGCGGTTTTTCGCGTTCATTCATTTTTGCTATAGAAACCTTTTGGTGGATACCATCTGCAACATCAACTTGTACAAGTTTTTTTTTTATTTATACAATAAATAAAATTCAACGGTAATAACAAGTGGGCATGGATGTGGCATCTTTATTGCCGCACCCTTGCTTTATACTACTAATAAGCTGGAGCGCCGCGCGCCACAAACAGGAGCACTGTGCCGTGCATTTTTTATTCCATTTAAATAATGAAAAGCTTCACAAATTTGATTGAAATAAAAATGTGAAAAAGGATTTATACTAAATTATATTTTCCATTGAAAGGAATTCTGTATTTTTTTTTTTTTTTCCAGAAAGCTTCGTCCTTTCGTCTCGTTTCGTTCGAAACATTTTATTACGTTTTTTTTTCTCTGTTTAACTTAAAAAGGATTTTTTTTATGCTTTGCCTGTCGCAGCTGGCTTGTTGGTTGGCTGATTCTGTAACTACTGCACAAATAGCGCGCTGCGGTGGGTAACCTCAATGCTGAACGGTGAAAAAATGTTTTTAATTAACGAATTAATTTTAGCTTTTTATTCAACGCCCGCGTCGAATAGCGCTGAAATGTTCTCGGTTGCATGGATGTGATTCTTTCCCGGAGGAAACACGCTGCCTTTCAATGTCATTCAGTTTGTGTTAAAACAAAAAATAATAATTATAACAGTCTTTATGATATGCTTCCTATTAGGCATAGGAGGTGCCTACTTATTTCCATTGAAAACTGTTTTGGTGGAAGAATATTGGCCTCATTGGGAATAAGGTTGTCTCCGCGTTCGCTCTTAAGGAAGTTCGCCCCTTATTTATTTATTATGTCAGTGAGCCTTTAAGAAGATGGCTCTTTAAAAAAGTTACCCATGGTACTTCTATGATCCTTGTCAAGAATGGAAAGGTAAAACAGAAGTACTCGATGTGAATTTAAACATTGGCAGATTACGGGAACGGAACAATATAAACGGGAGTCCGTTTCAATTTAAATAAGAAGTTGAAAAAGATCCCTTTAACTACGAACCAATATGCTGGCACCGTCAGCGTTTAATTGTTCGAATTTACGTGCCTTAATCCATTTCAAACAGCGAACATATCATATCCCGGAAAATCGCGTCCTAAACTAAAACTTCGGCAAATATGGTTTAACCGTTGTTCAATGGCGATAGTTTGGTGAAAATGGCTATAGCCGAGGACGATGTCCACCCCTAGTCATGCTCTTAGACCCCTTTCCGAAGCAGAAGGCATTTAACCGAATATGTCCGCAGGCTGCGGCTAAGTACTAGTGCGAAACTCACAGTAAGGGCCCCGCACAATATTTTTTATTTCTTTTTTTATTTCTTATAACCTACTTCCTGTCATAAAATTGACATGCATTCATTGTTTACTTTTTGGCGTTAAATTGACTTGCGATTTTTAAAAACAGGTTTTATTTTTTATGGGGACCTTCCATTTCTATTCGTATAATTCGTGGTTATGGCAGCCATATTGGTATACATTCTGTGAAAACTGCAAGTGCTTCCTATAACGGTTCAGAAGATAAAGTCATATGACGGACAGACTTTGTAATGACGTTCCGTCTACACTCTTTGGGTACGGGACCCTTAAAATCAATAGAGCCTTGTAAAAATTATTTTATTTTTTGATGAAAATGCTTTCAAATGAATCATTCACAGTATTTACCATCGCTAGCTACAATTTTTTCCAATCCAATTTAGAATCAGTTTTTCGTGGCTCTGCTCATGTTGTGGTCGTTTTTCTCGTAGTGCTCGGTTCAATCGCATCAATTGTAGTCCGCACCGTTTTCAAGTGATGATTTGAGACCAACCTGGTCGTAAAAGCATTACCGGGAAGTCCCCATGATTTTCTTTTCATTGGGTTGCTCGAATGAATCCTTTTTTCATCACCCGTCACGATGCGATAAAGAAAACTCTGCTTTTTTTGCCCCTGGATCAGTTGTTCACGGGTGAAAAACCGATAGTCAATGTCTCTTGGCTTCAAATCTTAAGGATCTTTGTTTTCGAATTTTTCCCAACGAATGCAATCGCTTGGAAATGGCTTCGTGGGTAACTCTATATGTTAAAGCAAGCTGCAATGCCTCATCAAGCAATGCCCCGAATTTATCGTCTTAAAAGGATTTTCGACTTCCTTCACGCGGACGGTTGTCAAAGTCGAAATCAACATCTTTGAAACGACGAAACTAATCAAGGTACGTTGTCTTACTTATGCCAGCATCTCCGTAAACTTTTTAAAGCTTTCGATGAGTTTAAGCAGCCGTTTTCTTCGAATGAAAGTAGAAAATCAACGATTCTTTCAAACACGATAATTTGGCATAAAATCAAACGTTTTCACACAACCAAATGTTTATGACGTCAAAACAAACAACCCTTGTGTCAAAACGCTATGTTTACCATATTTATCAGGTCAGTTCATGGCGTTTTGAATATGTCAAAATCGACCAGCACATAACTTATTTGCGCACCGAATAAAGTACTTTTTTTTTGACATCACTGCTGCCGCTGCTCAATGTCAAATGTCACAAATGTCACACTGAACGCCACTTGCTTTGCAGCGGGCTTTCTTGTGGCATTTGATTTTCTTCTTTTCTTCACACTTATGCCAGCGCTTGATCCAATCCTCGAAACATATTTTATAATCGGTTTTCGGTATGTCCATCAGTGCTTCCTGCGATTGAAACGCGTTCCCCCTTTTTTAACTCGATTGAATAGAAAGAAGTCACAGGGGGCCAAATCAGGTGAATTCGGTGGCTGTGGGATGGTATTTGTTGTGGTTCTCGTCAAACAATTTCGAATAATGACTGATTCACAATGCAGCGCGAGAGCGAGACAAGTCTAGCGCGAGTTGTCAAAAAAAAATGTCAATCAATGCAAATGTATGAAACAATACACAATGACGCGAGACTCGTCCTATCGCATTGCGTTGTTTTCGAAAAATTAAAAAACCCTCGCGGCGTTACAGCGTGACAGCAGGCTAATATGAGCAGCCAGAAAGAGAAAGATGGTGTTCGGTCATGTAGTTTGTTCAGCTTAGACACATAGATTACATGAGCTCGCTGTCATAAATTTGGCTTTCATTGTGTATTGTCGACGATTTTAGGACGACAGCGATATCTCGCCTCGCATTCGTCTCTTTCTCGCGCTGCATTGTGAATCGGGCTTAATGATGGCACCGTGCGACGGTGCACTGTCATGATGCAAATTTCTGCCCACAATTCTGATCTCTTTCGGCGAATTGCTTCACGCAAACGTCTGATAACGCACAAACAATCTTCTTGTTTACTGTCTTGTCTGCTGGCAAAAATGCATGATGCACTACACCGTTTTAATCCATGAAAACCGCTAGCAATGCCTTCTTTTTTTACTGAAAACGACGTGGTTTTTTGGTCTCGGCTTATTTGGTAAATGCCATTCACTTGCCTGATGTCTGGATCGCGTGCCGTACTCATTAACATACGTCATGTCTCCAGTGATGATCCTTTTGATGAATGTGGGATCGGATTCAGCCTCGCAAATCACGTCTTCTGCGACGTCTTTTTCTGAACTTGTAAAAAATCGGCAACACACACAGAGATAGATGTACTCTTGCCTACATAACTTTTGCAAATGTCAAGCTATGACGCTAAGATAGAGGGACTATCAACAACAGACGTACCAACTTAACAAAAAAAAAAAAAAAGAACTCAAATCGGGACGATGGTTACACGTGAATTGAGTCTAAACATCGATTCTTTCGTTGTGCGTAATCACTACGAACGTCTCAATTCCATCAAAAGGCATGAATATTTAAAAACAATCCACAAGCTACTGTCTTAAATGTTTCATTAAAACAGCCAGCCAGCAAAATCAAGTACGTTAAACCCCACTGCTTCAGATTTCTTGTATTTGAATACGAGTAAAATGCCAAATTGAAGTACGTGCTGGGATTTGTAATTTAAGTTCCAATTACACTATTCCACTCACTTGAGATTCCCACAAAACCAAACCGCGAAACGCAGACCACAGACGGGCGCAAAAAAAAAAAAGAAAACACAATTCCTGAAAAGGCAATTTATTGAGGAGCTTAACCAAGCGAGTTGTTTCCTTTTTGCCCGTTAATGTGTGTGTTTATTTTTTTTAAGGCAATTTCGCTGAATGGAAGCGCAGCTTTTCGAATGCCCCGCAGATAGGGAAAGTGAGTCTAGAATGTACAAGCCCGCCGAGGAGCCGCCGATTACAATATTTTGTTTTTCAGTTTTATGTAACTGGAGATGAAGAGAGCAAACAAATTACAAAAAAAAGGAGCAAGCAAATGAAAGGATAAAAACTTAAAATTGAGAGCATTTTAGGAAATTTTTTGTATACTCCCCACTTGAGGCTATCAAGTGCTTGCCTATGAATTTGGCGTTCGCTGGTGCTACGAGTATCTTTGACCAAAGCAGCTCTTTGGCATTTAAGTGGAATTTTTTAACAGTTTGGCCTCCTTTTGATTTGAAAAACGTTGTGTTTTTCGAGCGAAATAGAGGTCTTCAGATTAAGTGGCAGAATTCACGTTTATGAATAAAAAAAAACTAATAAATCGCAGTTGATCCGCGTTGAAATGCATATGGAGTTGAATTTCCAATTTCAATTTATTTTCGAAGCATTCAACATTAACATACAAATTATTAATATCCTTTTATTAATACCACTGACGTTCGGATCGAATGTCAAAAGCCCGACACAAGTTTGCTTTAAGGCACGCGACATCTTTTGTGCGTCATCACCTCCAGTCGCCTTTGGCAAATATGAATTTCATCTCTTAGATGTGTCAAATAATTTCATGCAGAATGGACTGAGAACAATTGACACCAACCACCTACCCTTTTAGATCCTTCCATCAAAAACACCATTCGCACACCAAAAATACCAGTGGCAGTGGCCCAGTGTATGTGACGCGTGTAATTGGAGGACAATGGCATGTCAGATTTAATCATAACAGGCAGTGACAGCTTGCAGCCAATAAATTCCCTTCTTCCTTCCGCCAATTATTGTTGTTGTTCCTCTGGTGTTATTGTACGCCCTATTAAATGTGGTAAACATCCTTTCGTCCTCAGCACAGAGAACGACACACAGAGGCGTTTTGCTTCTTCCCTTTGGCACATGATTATTTGGTGGTGTTGAGAACTGAATGGAATTTGATAGAGAGAACTAAATTTGACACCCTCTTGCTGTAAGCCCGTAGAGTAATGTGTGGCCTGGGGTTTTACCGGGGGTGGTTTGTTTACTTTGTAAACGAACAATTGACATTAACAAAAAAAAAAAAAAAAATGGGCAACTGTCAACAATGAAACCTATAATTACAGAATTTAAGTGAGCTGTGTGTAACTAAGAAATGTCCTTCGGTTACTGTAGTTTTGGCCTTTAAAATACGATTCATTACGCAAGCGTTTAACACTGTGGCACTGAATAATAAACGCAGAGGTTCATTTAATTCGCGGTCCGGTTTTGACATCCCTGCTATAAATGCAAACAATATTGTGGAAAATATAAGCAAGTGTCCTAAAATTAAGATTTTTGAAAGATTAATTTATTACGAGTTGAGAAGCCCTTCGTACGGCAGGCATTCAGTAACAAGGGTCCAATCGTATTCATTTATAATCTAAAGTTTTTCGTTCGACAAATTTCACAGATTTTATTGAATGGACCACAGCTATGTTTAATTTCATTTAATTTATTGAAATTTTCACTGTATTGCTCTGGTATTTGCAATTTTATTGCGGTTACTTTTAAGTTCTAAAGCATTTTCTGCTGAAGTTCGGGCAGGTCTTAATTCTTCCACTTGTTTTTGTGTCCTTTTTCGATCTTGAATAACCAATCTGTTTTATGAACATTTTGCAACGCTATAGTTCTAGCTATATAGAATAGTTTTTCAATACAATTCAATAAATCACCGGTCTTTCAAAATATTTTGAAATATTACACTTATGATGACAAAAATGCTAAAATAAATTATAGCTCAAACATGTGTCCATTCGGCATAATCACTTTCAGGCGTAATCAAGGACTCTATAATTTTTCATGATTCAATCTTCCATAACATAAATTGAGAACAATAAAAAGTATATATCTCTGGAGTTTTAACAACCTGCTTTCAAAGCTGGGAATTTGGATCAATTTTAAAGTCGTATCCGTTTTATGTTCTTTTTGTCACACTTATCCAAATCACGTATATGAGATTATCCTTATTTTCAACTTTCCTATAGTAATAAAATCTATCAGCGGCTTCTGCCTTAGTTTTCTTTAAAAACTTTACACCGCCTGCCTAGCAAACAGTTTTAAAAAATGCCTATTATATAACAAAATTTTGACAAATTTAAAATACCACATTCCTGCAATGTAATAAGACTACCGGTTGAGAATGTCGTTATAGCAGACAACTTCATATCTATTACTCTGAGGTGAATTTTAACCATGACAGCTGTCACATCAGAAACTTCATGTCATTGTCTAATAATTTCAGTCTAGGTTTTTGGTCATTATTGAAAACACACAAGTTTTTGTAAAGCCGTAAAATTTCTACATTCGTGCCATCAAAATAACATTTGCGCGAAGTTTTAATATGCTTCTTTCATTTCAAGAAAAAAGCAACCGAAGCGCATCAATTGCTTACCGAAGCTCACCCGGGCTATACTATAGACGTTAGAATGTGTCAGCGGTGGTTTAAGCGGTTCAAAGATGGTGATTTCGACACCGAAGACAAAGAACGCCCCGGCCAGGTGAAAAAAATTGAAGACCATGAATTGGAGGCATTGCTCGATCAAGATCCGTCACAAACGCAAGAAGAACTTGCGAAATCACTTGGCGTCGCTCAGCAAATCTTTTCGGATCGTTTGAAAGCAATGGGAATGATCCGAAAGGTAGGACATGGGGTGCCGTATGAATTGAAGCCACGAGACGACGAACGCCGATTTTGAGTGTCCGAAATGCTGCCTGAACGCCAAAAAAAAGAAGTCTTTTTTGCATCGAATCGTCACTGGTGATGAAAAATGGGTACATTACGATAGTCCAAAACGTCGGGCAACGTATGAATATCCCGGACATGCCTCAACATCGACGGCCGTTCAGAATATTCATGGCCTGAAGGTTATGCTGTGCATTTGGTGGGACCAGAAGGGTGTTGTGTATTATGAGCTGCTAAAACCGAATGAAACAAGCACAGGCGAGGTCTACCGACGACAATTGATGCGTTTGAGCCGAGCACTGAAGGAAAAACAGCCGGAAACGGTCGCAAGACACGATAAAGTTATTTTGAAACGCTCAAGTGGGATGTCTTACCCCACCCGCCGTATAGTCCAGACCTTGCGCCATCCGATTACTATCTCTTCCGATTACATGGCCTGGCTGACCAGCACTTCCGTCATTTCGATGATGTCAAAAAATGGATCGATTCGCGGATTGCGGCCAAACCGGTCGAATTTTTCAGAACGGAAATCCATGAAAAAAATGTGTGGCTAGCGATGGGCAAAAAAAAAACGACATTTTCAACCGGTAGTCCTATTAATATGTTTTTTTTTTGCGTTTACAGTTCCACTGATTATATCCAACTCCATAATAAGAGAAGCATCCCCAAACAATTTTTCCAGCAGGATGCTTAACCTGCTTGTGCATCGGTCACTGTAACGCTCTCCGTATTTTCCTCGAACGTAAATCATACCATCAGAACCCTGAAGGTTGAATTTATTTTCGTCTGATAAGATGACATCTTTCCAGTCCTCCACAGTCCAACTTCGGTGATATTTGGCCCATTTCAACCGAGCAGTCTTCATCTTTTTTGTGAGCAATGGTTTTTTTCACGTTTTCCTCGAGTTCCCTCTGAATCTCTGTCGTTGTTTTAAATCGGTCATGCAGGCTCATTAATACTATACAATATACCGGTCTTGTCAGACTGACGTCTTCTTTTTTAACCGGAACTTTTCTACCGCTCATATTCTTCAGGATTTTCGAAATTTCTTTTTAAATCATGGTCCACCGTCGTGCTATAGCGTCCTTTATTCCTGGTTATTTCTCTTGCAGATAATCTACTTTCCGAACGACTTTTCTTCTGGCGTCAATTTCGACATTTGAACACTGTTTTCTTACTTATTTTTTTCGTCCTTAATTTTCTCTGACTCGAAATGAACAGGAGTTTCACATGGAAGCCTAATTTATACAAAATAAGTCTAACTGCAGTCCTTAGAAATAATGCGAAAGGAAATATTTATTTTTTAGGGGTGCTGCGATTTCAATGACCGCCACTGTAGATGGGAGGCTACAATTTTTCACATGGATCAAGAGAATAGGGATGAATTTCACATAAAACCTTTTTCGAAATGACAAAATAAGTAAAAATTCACAAAGGGGGAAAAATCACAAACGAAAAAAACAACCTGCAAATCTAAGCTTTTGTGCGGTGAAAAGTAAACTGTTCTGTGGCGATTATTTTCCAATTTACATTGGATTGCGAAACGGATTCAACTACTTGAGCACGAACAGTTGTGGCAATTGTGCAAACTCTTACGAAGGTGTTTCCCACAGATTGCGATTTGTCCCTTGGACACATGTTACAACAATTTTAACGTGTACCTGTATACGCATTGCAAACTCCCAGCATCTAGGATACATAAATTATAATTTATTCGTGTTAATTGCGATTCACACTGGTAATGGTTTTCCGTGTCTCCTTCATTAGTTCAAAACTATACTGCGCTTGTCGGAATCCTAAACAAAAGGACAGCTTCAAAGAACAAATCGACAAGATTCTAGAATTCATTGATTTCTGTAATTACTACAATTTGACAATTCGCACATTCGCCAACTGAAGTGTCTAGAAATGTCAACTCATCCAGGGCGATTCGGATGTTTGTCCGTTTGTCGTCGAGAGATGGAATGTTGAGTGGTAAAAACCGAACCCCAATAGGAAGCTTGTTCTCAAGTGTTATCTGCTGACGGTGGTAAACAATAGGGTTCGTTTCGATGTTGAAGAATGTATACGTGAAGTGTCTGTACGCCATTCTTTCCAAATCGGTTGGTTTATTACTTTGGGGTTCGATTTTGTTATAGAATTTTCGCCAAATGTAAACTGAACTTGGAAATCAGTTTTGCTTTGTTTGTGCGGTGTCAACATCTCTTGGAAAACTTTCAAAAATGGTTTTCGAACAATGGAGTGGACAAAATTATGCGTGGTGCGCACAAATATTTCTCAACAGCTATGATTGAGTTAAAAGGAATAGCTTACTGTCTTATTATATTGTCCAAGTGCCCACATCCTAGCGTTCTGCATTCTTTCTCTCTTCATGGCCAGGACCTGTTTAAAGAGATCATTACTCTTCCGAACTTATTGCGAAGCAATCGATTTAAGGAAGCTTTTGGTACAAGGTAGACAAGTTATATTTAAAATTATTTCGAAAATAAAGATTTGTTTCGAAATTGCCTTCGATTTCAGCGTAAATTATGAATTAGATTTGAGATTTGAGATTTGAGAACATGGAGTGAGTCGTTTACCATAATATCGTCCTTATCCAAGACTTTTTGTGGTTTCATCGATATACGAAGTTCTTTCATAGGGGATTGCGTAATTCCGTTGAAGCTACATTTACTGAGAGGAGCTGTCCATCACTCTGATGGACAAAACCCATACGGAGATTTTGTTACTCCAAGAGCAGTGGATCTTATTCCTATGTACCGGTAATTGGCAGAGTGTCACAGAGTGCCAGACCTTTTGAGAAGTTCGGGGGTGGTTTGAAAAGTTCCTGACCTAAGTAGGAATGAAATGACGTTTTCTTATAACTACTGGCAAGGTTTCACCAAAATACATTGGGTTGAGAGCAGAATTGAATGCTATCTTTGATATGGCTCTTTCGGTGACGTCTGTCAAAACTTGGTTCAACGAATTTCGTCGTTTTGTTGAGGAGCGCGTGGTACAACTAAAAATCCATGGTCTTATGTTGGCAGACTGCGAAATAGAAGTGATATGGCTTTGTGCAGAATATTCGGTTCAAACAATTGGGTATAAGAAAGGTGTCGGCTCCTGACTCATCCGTGAAACTCTTTCAAGGCAGTGCTTTATCCCTCTTCATGTAATCCGGTTGTGTTAATCTTTAATGGATCGACAACA
This sequence comes from Orthonevra nobilis, assembly GCA_963555765.1. NCBI lineage: Eukaryota > Metazoa > Arthropoda > Insecta > Diptera > Syrphidae > Orthonevra > Orthonevra nobilis. Next base: position 26,084,087 of record OY743225.1, on the reverse strand, counting down.
TAACACACAGGAAAGCAAACAACAGTCGAAACAGGGGATTTGACCAGGCGACCCTGATGCCAAGAATATTTTGACTGTGTCATCCGTATTTTCCAGATTTGGCCTCACTGGTCTCAAAACATTTCTATTAGAAAGACAATCGGATTCAGCAATAAAGTAATTTTCGCTTTCAAGGGTAATGGAAATGTAAATGTACACAAAAAGCGCGTAGATATGGTCAAGGAATAAATAGAGACTAGTACCAGTGCAATTTGCTTCTGAATTTCTTAATGGGTGGAAAAATTGATTCTAAAGAAAAGAGAGCTTACACTGGACTGCACGTCTCAAATTGGCCTAATGATAAACTGATGAGCATTCCTGACGAATCGGGGGTTATGATTAAAACAATGTCGATGTGAAAAAACGTGACTCTTTTACTTACGCACTGTTAAGAAAGAACCGAAGAGGCTGAGGCTGACGTCAAGTCTGTTTTGAAGCGGATTGCTATATTTGTGTCACCGATAAGTTTTTGTCGCTCGTTTTTGAACCCTTACAGCCAAATTCTATTTCTTGCTGACTGGTTCAATCAATCAAGAGGAATCACGGCTTAACACCAGCATAAGCAGTCAGCTGCTTTGATGTGTGTAATTAGGGTCAGCTACGATTAAATGTTTGGCACTCGATTTGACCGTACGTTGCCCAAACTATATAAAACACTCCTTCTGAAATATGTATGGTATGTCAGCATACCCAATGATGTGTTAGAATCATCAAAATTTACGATGTGGTTGTCGTTGTCTGGGATTTTACCAAACAAACGAACACTTTCCATATATCCTGCGCCAGAGTAAATTTCAAAAGCATATGCGAAACCCACGTGATCACATAAAACGAAAAGCTTGGTTTCACGTTTAAAACGAAATCGCCTTTTGGTTTGTCGATCTGGAGGCGTAATCCTTTTCGCTGAGGATTTTTTATCACTCACAGCACATATGAACTTCCACGTGATTTGAAGGTTAGAATTCAACTTTTAGCAGCTAGACGTAAGTGAACACTAAATATAAAAGATACTTATGTCTTTTTTTCGATTATCCGATTCGATTTTCCGGCCGAACCAGTTTTTGAATTCTGAAAAATCCTCTTGTAGATATATTCTTGAATAGTTAAACGTTAAACGAAAATATATAAAAAATCGGTTGTTTAAATTTCTAGACTAGAATACCCCCTTAAGTGCTTATGTTCATAACTGCACTTGAATTCATCAAAAAATGATCAATCAACAATGCACTTTCTAAGTAATTTAAATCTGCATCGTCAACATTGTCCCTTTCGTCGAAATCATCTTCATCGTCAGTGTGTTTAGAGTTCGAAACAGCGTCCATCAATTCAGCTATTTCGCCATCCGTCAGTTTTCGACAAGGATTTGCTTGACATTGTAATCTAACAAAAGCACTGAATTAATACTGAGAAATTAAAAAGAAAAATTTACTCTCAACAGCCAGAACCCGCCTCTAGAGGGCTTCAGGGATTCTCTTACAGACTCTATAAAAATTTTTCACAGCGCCAATCTTTTTCCACCAATCGAAAAAGCAATTTAATGTATAGTAGGTTGGTTAATTGGTTGGTGATTTTCTATCGCGACAAAGTAGCCATATTCGACCGTGTTTTTAAGCTTTGTATCTTTAGTCTTGTCTTAAATATCTTGTGCAATTGTTAAGCTTCACATTTCACAGATTCTGTGGATCCGGTTAATTTTTTCTAACTACACCACCATCAAAAAGTTATCAACATAATTTCTTTGAAATATTTATTAAAGCAAAAAACACTCCCTTCTCTCATTCGATGGAAATCGGTGAAATTTTAATTGACATCACGATTTAACTAGGCACAGTCCTCTGTTTCTTTTGTCCCAATAACCCTGCGCACTGAAAATCACATAACAAATAAAGGTTTTGCTAATTACCCCCCATTGTTAACGCGCGGCGTATACTCGTATACTTGGCTGCCAACACACTCCGCAAATAAAATTCGTTTCCAAACGCTTCCAATGACCGCCGCCGCCGAATGAATTGAAAGTGCTTAGAGGGCGGATACTTGACAAGTTCAGCATAGACACTGCGAAATGTCAATTCATCTTTCATCCCCTGCTCAAGAAGGATATGACGATGAATTCCGTTCTCTTTCTTTGTATTAACATTAGTATGTATAAATCCCTGACAAAGGTTGCTGGCGGGTAAGTAAATCTTAAGAGGGAGCACGTGCTGTATTCTCGAATAATATATTATTATTTGTGTAGTATATGGGCGAGTTTCGAACTCGAAGTTCTTCTTGTCCAACGTGACAGAAATGACGTGACACAGCAAACAACTTGTCAATGTGACAAGTAATGGGTAGAGGCAGTCAAGTCAAGTCAATTTTCTTTGCAAAATTATTTCTAGTTCGTTTAAAATTATGGGGCACTGCCTCTAAAGTCAGATGAAAGGGATATGCTAATCTCTTATGACCACTTTCATCTGTTTGCCAGCTACTTAAATCTCACTTTCTTAAGCTCATTTAAGAAAAGAGCTAGAGCTACCTTGGCAGTTTATAAAATATAAAAACTCTGCAAAGGGTAGAGGGATTGAAGTTCTTGTTTTTTTTTGTTTCACGCCATTGTCAACGACAATATATTATGCACCTTTAACCAACAAGGCACACATAAACCGAAAAGGTTCAAAGAGGCGGCACACCGAATGAAAAAATAAGAACGAGCAAAAGAAGAGAAAAATCTGAACAAGAAATAGAAAAATAGAAAGCTCGGGCGCTAGACAAAAAACAAGAAAAAACCAGAAAAAAGGTGCGCACAACGCAAATACTCAACTTGGATAGTCAAAAAGGCTTATAAAGTCCTTGCCAAGCATTATAATAAGTTAAGAAGAGGTGAGTGCATTCAGTGCATTCAACATCAACACACACTCAACCATTGAATGAACGTCAGCGATGCATGGGCCAAAGTCGAAGTACACAGAACGTGTATGATGAGGAGAAAATGACTCCTTCACGAACACACTCGCCAAAATGAAGAGCGTCTCATTCATAGCGGTGATATTGAAATTCGCTTGTTCGCACCTCATCTGTGCTTGCTCACTTTTTGCACACTTGTTTTGTTTTATCAAATTCAATTCGAAATCGCTTTGACATGTTTGTGCTGCTAAGAATCCTTGGCGTCTTAAGGATTTGATTTGTGTTAGAAGAAGTAAAAAAAAAAGAAGACAGTTCCATTGTTATCTAGCCGATGAAAAGTACAAACAAAACTTATAGCGATAGGCTTGAAAAGAGGTAAGACGGTTTCATTGTCTTACCTTGATGTGCAATTGGAAGCTTTTTGTTGGTTTCATCTTAAGAAAATAGACAAACACTTTTTTGAAGCATTCCACTTGCGTTTTGATTCCATGCAAAAGGACCTCCTTTCGGGCGGTTTGGGTTCTTCGGGAACATCATTTCGTTCCAATCGATATTTTTTAAGAAAGCATGTTATATTATAAAGGGTGATTTTTAAAAAGCTTTAGGAAAGTTTTAAAAAAAAAAAACACATATAATTTAGGAAAATGCATGAAATCTTTACTTGAGTCGATAGTACGGTCCATATAATGGCACCGTCTTGTTGAAACCACATGTCATGCAAGTCAAGCTCTTGCATTTTGGGCAAAAAAAAGTTGAATATCACCTCACGGTAGCGCTCACCATTCACAGTTAAGTTACGATTCGCATCATCTTTGAAGAAGTACGGTTCAATGATGCCACCAGCCCATAAACCGCACCAAATTGTGACATTTTCTGGATGCATTGGTAGCTCTTGCAATGCTTCTGGCTGATATTCACTCCAAAATCGACAATTCTGCTTATTTACGTACCCATTGAACCAAAAATGAGCTTCGTCGCTGAACACAATTTTTCGGTAAAAAAATGGATCTTCGGCCAACTTTCCAAGAGCCCATTCACCAAAAATTTTACGTTGCGGTAGGTCGTTCGGCTTCTGAAAGGCATCACACCTAAATCCTTCCGCAAAATTTTCCACGTTGTTGAGTAACAGAGACCCAATTGCTGCGAACGGCGACAGATCGATAATTGATGGTCATCATTAACACTGGCCGATACAGCTGCGATATTTTCTTCAGTTCGCACTCTTCGTAAGCGTTTTGGTGGTTTAATGTCCAACAATGTAAATTTGGTGCGAAATTTAGTCACAGTAGCCCGAATAGCCGCTTCAGTGGGTCAATTAAACTGACCATAAAATGGAAGAAGCGCGCGATGAACTTTCTTAACAGAGCACGCATTTTGATAATAAAATTCAATAATTTGCAAGTGTTGTTCGTTTGTAAGTCAGCTGTTTAAACCAGTGTTGCCAAAAAGATAATAGCCAAAAAATCACCCTTTACTTACTTGAGACATGGTCGCAGGGACTATATAGTAAATTGTGCCAGTTGCTTCAAATCAAAAGCCAGTTTTTTCTTTTATTTTGCTTTGTTCCTCGCTTGTCTGTCTCACGATTTGCTGTCTTTGGTGACTGTTCTTTCGTACTAAGTCTAGGTCCTGTTTTTTCTAAAGCTCATCACTTGAATGCCATGAATATGGGGTAGTCCCTTAATGGCGGACACCTAAGGTTTTCAGGATATTAAATGAAAATTATTTTGAAAAATATATATTCATAGCACCAGACATTTTTATAACATTTAGCATCGATCACTGCACATGCATGCTGGCGCACTTCTTTCAGTCTTCGACGTAGTCCACTTAGAACACTTCGCAAGAAGTTCTTCCAATTTCAGATATCTCAGTCAGTGGCTGCTTTTTCTTAGCTTTGTTTCCACTTTTTACCTTCTCCTCACCTGGCATTGCTGATTCGTTTGTTCGTTTCGTTGGTTCGTTTGTGGAGGATCATCGTCTTCATTGATCATTGTTCATTTGTTCTGCAATGAAGGTCGTAGATGGGTTACCAGCTAAGGCTAAATCAGTGACAGACATGGAAACCTTCCTGCTGCTGCCTGGTGTGTTTTAAGACGTTCCAGGCTCTTCTAGTGGTATATTGGTCATGTCAGCAGCCAACTAATCCAGAGCAAAAAGTGAACGTCGGTCAAATGGGTAATGTCCCAAGTATTTGAACCCAGGCACCACAGCGCTTCTTTGACGAGACCAGCAATGTCGTAAACTTTAATTTAACAATTCAGCCTAAGATTTTTCGTCGTCTAGGGATTCTTTATCAGAATCGCTACTAGTTCCTCATTCTTCAGTGCCACTAGATGCTTCAGCCTTAGTTCTATCTGCTAAGTAAATTGAACAGGAAGTTCAGAAGTAAACATTTCCAATGCTTCCTTTGAAAAGGACTTTTTTTTTTTAACTGGTAAAGGTCTAAAAGTTTTTATTAAGGGGTCAGAGTCAATAACAACCTATTTAGAACTCGAAAACTTTCTCGCAATATTCAGCCGATATAATCTAAAATGCTTTTTGCGAGCTTCTGCTGCTTCTTCTGGCAACAGAGCGATCTCGATCACAGTTGCTCCACGAGTATAGATCCACATATATCATAGTTTCGCCGTATCTAATGCGAAAATAATAAATAATATAATTCTCTTTTATAAACATCTTATTTTGTTTGATAATGTCTTTATCTTCCTGTGTTAGAGGTTGCCATTTTTTTTTTACTGAAAGTTTGTATACCAGATGAAGTATGCTTTCAAAAAGACGTATTCGAGCATGCAACATTGACAAAACGAACCTTTGTGTATCTGGTTGCGTTTCTTTCGATTTTTCCAAATCATTAAACTCTTAAGATGTTGCATCTATAACACTTCATAGTTGATTTTGGATTTTGTTTGCGGGATTTCCGTGGATTCTTTTATAAAAGCTATTCTTATTGGTGGGCAATGCCTGGGATACGATGGAGCTGGGTTTTACCAAACGATTTTTTCATTTGAATAGCAGAACAATCGCAAAGGAACCAAAGAGCTTTGGAATATGTTCGCATCTGAATCCGAACGGAGTTCAAACTTGTGTTTGAATTTGATATAAGCTCTAAGGAACTGAGCTCCTTTTCGATAAAAGTTTCCAAAATGCCGTCCAAATACAACCGTATTCACTTGGCAGTATGATCTAGAAAATCTTGCAAGTTTTCTTCAGCTAAAGTATCCGTTACCGTGTATGCTTCCGGAGCAGGATATCAATTCATTTTAGCTTCTTTATGTGTGCTGTAGCTAGAGAATAGCTTTTTATTACTTGTCGTTATTATTTCACACAAATTTTGTTACTCAATGCTCTTCTGCATGTCATTGCACTTCCAGGATCAATTAAATTATTTCCTTCAAGACTTTTGAAGAATCTGTCTTTCCAGATTTCCGCGATTTCATTTGAGCTGCAAAAGTAAGCTCCTCCGTTTAAAAACTGCCACGTAAGGTTTCAGTTCGTGTGCATTGACAAACCGAACTGAAAAACGAAAAGCATTTCAAATGATTTCGTTGGTCGACCTGGCCTGTGTTGTGCGTTCGGTAAATCGAAGGTTCTATTGAGCCAATTCTCTTTTTTCTTGTAAATGCGTAATCACTTCTTTTAGCATTTAACCATCTGCTTTTGAATTCAAACCTTAAAGTGAAATTTTTCAATTTTTTATGTAATTAAAACTCAAACCTTAAACGTGATATTTTCTGTTTAAAATCATCTAATTGATCCTTCTCAATTAAAAAATGCTCAGGGAACATACCGCTTTGAGCTTCTCTTTGAGGTAGACATTTCTAATCGTGATCAATGGCCGAGCAACACACTTGCCCCCGATCCCAGAAACCCAATCTGGTATACTGATGGCTCAAAAATGGCAAATGGAGTAGGTGCCGGTGTCTATAGACCCAACCATAAAATCTCTATACCCATGGGAAAACATCCAATTATTTTCCAGGCTGAACTACAAGCCATTGAATCCTGTGCCATAGAAAACCTTGCAAAAGGTCATAAAGGGGCCAGAATTCTAATATATTCAGACAGCCAAGCAGCGCTCAAGACACTGTCATACAATCTAGTGGAATCCAAATGTTTCAAAAGCTGCTACGTCGTCTTACAATCCCTGGCCCGACGTAACAAAGTAAGTTAGGAATGGTTCCAGGTCATCATGGAATCGAAGGCAATGAAATTGCGGACGAACTAGCTACGGCTGGTTCTAAAACTGCGTTCACTGGTCTGGAACCTTTCTGTGACATAAGTTAACTACGGCCACAGGTCTGACCAATAAGTGGAAAAACAGGCTACGCATTGTCCACTGGAGAAATCTACCGGGACTCAGACAATCTAAATAATTAATCAATTCCTTCACTTACATAGAATTCCTTAATCTCAACAGGTGAACATTAGAAAGCTCGTGAGCTTCCTCTCATGCCACTGCCACTGCCGCTTGAGATCACATCTTACCAAACCAGGGCGCAGGACAACCATCGAATGCCGACTCTGTTTGAAAGACGACGAAACGGCTGTACACATTCATGAATGTCCACCTCTAATTTGGTTAAGAAAGCGTATCTTCCGCAAAGAGATATGCTCCCTATTGGATATTAGACAATCCAATGCTAAAGACATTTTTGACTTTCATCAGAAGGATGGAATGTCTGTTAGCCTAAACAAACTCCCCAAGATACATAAGGTCTTTTCCTTCAGACCGCAATGTCCGCCACTTGGGCAGGGGCAAATATTTAAAAAAAAAATTGATCCTACTCACAGCAAGCTCTTCTTAGCAAATATTTTGCACTGAAATCGGTTTCTGTATTCGTATAAATGTTTTTTGGTTAATAACCTCAAACCAGATGAAGCTTTAAACGTAAGAAAATTCCTTTGGTACCCACATAATAAAGTGCGCATAAAACTTCACATTGGCGAAAAAAAAAACTGATCTGGCAAATATTATAAACAAATTAATACCGAATACTACAGCAAAATAGCATTCGAATGAAGAATGAAGATTTTTATTTTGATTTTTCAATCAAATCGTATAAATATCAAAACAAAAAAAAAACGTAAAAAATGACTTTTAAAAACAAAACCGACCTGCAGCTGAGATACCCATTTCAAAAATGTTATCACAAAAAACCTTAAAGAAAAAATTAACTGAAAAATAAGAAAATAGACCACAATTCATCCGGCCGACAAGCCGGCAAGATACTCGCAGATATTGGGAAGGTCAAGTTTCTGAAGAGCACTGTAGTTAGGAGTGCGATTCAACTGAGAGAATCTTACACTTGGAAGGACTCCACCAACGAAATTCCTCAAAACTCAGATATTTTAGGGCGATCGAGATAAATTCGAGGATTGATTACACGATTCTTTCTTACAACTTTACCAAAAAGCTCTCCACATTCGTCCCTAGTAGAAAGGATTGGCAATCAAGTTTCATAATCGAAGCCCAAGTGCTCAAATCTTCACCGATGGTTCAAAGATGGAAAAAGAGACTGGTGCTGTAGTCTTCTGTAATATGTTGCAAATCAATAACTCGTACAGACTTCCAAATGAAAGTTTGTGTACATTTTTTTTTCATTTCGCCCATTGGTATACTTAATCATACTGAATAGGCATACAGTAGAGTCGCGAAAACGTGAACTATTTAAAAACTGAGCGTTTTCACGTTAATGAAGGTTTTATTCTTTTTATTTTCCAAATAAATAAGACATTTGTTTCAACTCAAATTTATATGTTCTGCTAAAAAATATGGATTACCTTTTTCTGGATTTATTTTTTTGCAAATTGCTGAACACGGCCTTTTCGCGAAAATGTTTAAATACGCTAATAAAATTCGAATGAAAAATTGGTTCTTTTTCGTGGCCGTAGTAGTCTATGGTGTGCGACATTTGAATTTTTGATAATCACGGTAATCGACGGATTAGGAGTTTCACGTATAGGACTGGCTTAAGCTTACCACTTAAAGCACGAATTCTTTGATTAAGACACCCAAACTGCGATTTAATAAAAGCTCCTAGCAGAGTATAAATATCCTTAAAAACACAATCATTTACCTGCTACTTACACTCAACTCTTTTAACACAATTAAAATATTTCTTCTCATTTGTATCCCCAAGAGCGGCAGCTGCTCGAAACGCGTGAAATTATTAATAATGCAACAGAAAGCCACACCGAAACCAAACAGCATCCTGGCAAAAGGATTATACGAGTATTATGTACCCACCCGGCGTGGCTCGGCGCGACGCGGCGGAGCAATCAGCGGCTCATGAATTTTTCCGCGCTCTTGTGGCAAATGTGAAAATTAACATCTTTCACTTGGTGGTTCTTTGCACTCTGCTCGACACCGGCCTCCATTGTTCCCGGCGTCGTCGGCGTCGTATTCCACAAATATTGACTCGCCAGTGCGAATGCAGAGTAAATCTTGAAAAAAAAGTCTCCCCTCGAGCTATTCAAAACGATGGCTACTTATAGATGGCGCCCATCAGAGGAAGGGCTTCTTATTTTATTGGCAAGAACCGCTAACGGATTTAAATACGAGTAGTATTTCATCTTCAATACTTGTGCTGATGCACTTGTGTCCTGTGAAACACAATTTGGAGTCTTGCCTCAAGTGGAACTTTCTCAAGAAACTATATGCATTTATTAGTCCTCCGTTCCAAGACTCTTCTGTTCACAGGCGCTGATGTTTTGAAAGAAGTCCTCTCAAGTGGCCAGGTTCTACAAGAATGCGCTGCACAGGTACGATTCGAAGGATACAAACACGAGAATAATAGTGTTCCAAGTCTCTGGAGGAAGAATGGGTTCAAAAGTAAATAAGCATTTGGCCCTTCTTCAATTGATAATTGATAATTCCCAACATTAAGGTTATTGTGATTGTGGTTGTGGAATACCACCGCTGTCTGAGCAATGAACAAAGGATCCGGGATTTTTATCAAGGATTTCCGATATACAAAGACCGATTTATTTGCGGTTGCTATGCAATTCATCGACTGTCTCTCCTTCGAGCTCCGGATTGCGATCCAATTAATTTAATAATTACAACGCAATCATCCTGACGTAAGTGGTAAAAATAAATGAATCAGGATCGACAGGGTCTTGGGCTTGGAATTAGTATTGTATTGATAGAGTCGAATAGAGCGATGGTTTTTCGGAAAACCTCCAATGGCAAAGGATAATGAAATTTGAATGGTTTCGTTGAGTGAGCCAATGTGTATGGTGGTGTACCTGTTTGGGTTATCTTTTGTATTCTGAATTTCAGAGATAGTTTTGTATTGAGGGTAATTTCTATTGTCTCCTTGGTTGAGGGTATCCTGATCTGACTAATTAGTTAATGCAATCGAATTCTTTATTATTATTTTCGGTTCATCAAACTTCTGAAGCTTAAGATCTAACTCTGAGCCTTTTTTTTTCTATCTTTTCAGATCGGTACAACTCGAATCAGCGTGGTACGAACTACAATAATTACCAGCAAGCAGGTGGAGGCAATCAGTATCACCAGCAACAGGGTAACAATCGTTTTGGTGGCAATCGCGGTGGTGGCGGTGGTGGTAATAATTGGGTTCATGTCGGCGGAGGCGGTGGAGGTGGAAACTATGGGGGCAACAACAATAGAGGACCAAACGGACAACAAAGAAATTATGGTGGTAATAGCCAACAAGGTGGTGGTGGTAACTACAACAGCAATCAAGGAAGGGGTGGCAGGGGTGGTGGTTACAATAATCGAGGCAGAAACAATAACAACAGAAGATTTTAGGTGAAATACATAAGTTCGAACATTTGTGTACGTTATCGGAAAACGTACAAAATATGGAATGTCCTTAGCGTATTTAGTTGTAAAGATATAAGTCTAATGAGTTAGTTTAAATATTAAAAAAAAATAACACAAAAAAAAAGAGATGACTATGAAATTTATGAATTTTTTGCTTTCTATAATAATAGTTACATAAAGTTTGTAACACAAAAAAAAAATAAATATCAGTAACTAGCCGAGAATTTGTTGACTGTTTTATTTAACAGCTTTGCGGAAAAAACAACATCAGAAGGAGCTTGGTTCTCGTAACTCAATATAAGTTTTTGTTAATTTTTGTTTTAATACCACTTAAAAAAAAAATGTGTCGAAATAATAGGACTACCGGTTGAAAATGTCGTTTTTGCAGACAACATCTTATCTATTACTCTGATGTGAATTTTGACCATGACAGCTGACACATCAAAAACTTCATGTCATTGTCTAATTATTTCAGTCTAGGTTATTGGTCATTAGTGACAACACACAAGTTTTTGTAAAGCCGTAAAATGTCTACATTCGTGCCATCAAAACAACATTTGTGGGAAGTTTAAATATGCTTCTTTAAAGAAAAAAGCAACCGAAGCGCATCAATTGCTTATCGAAGCTTATCCGGGCTATATTATAGACGTTAGAATGTGTCAGCGGTGCTTTAAGCGGTTCAAAGATGGTGATTTCGACACCGAAGACAAAGAACGCCCCGGCCAGTGGAAAAAGTTTGAAGACCATGAATTGGAGGCATTGCTCGATCAAGATCCGTCACAAAGGCAAGAAGAACTTGCAAAATCACTTGGCGTCGCTCAGCAAACCATTTCCGATCGTTTGAAAGCAATTGGAATGATCCGAAAGGTAGGACATTGGGTGCCGCCTGAATTAAAGTCACGAGACGTCGAACGCCGATTTTGCGTCACTGGTCACTGGTGATGAAAAATGGGTACATTACGATAATCCAAAACGTTGGGCAACGTATGGATACCCCCGACATGCCTCAACATCGACGGCCATTCAGAATATTCATGGCCTGAAGGTTATGCTGTGCATTTGGTGTGGTCCCACCAGGGTGTTGTATATTATGAAATGCTAAAACCGAATGAAACAATCACAAGCGAGGTCTACCGACGACAATTGATGCGTTTGAGCCGAGCACTGAAGGAAAAACGGCAGGAAACGGTCGCAAGAGGCGATAAAGTTATTTTGCAACATGACAATGCTTGGCCACATGTTGCAAATGTCGTCAAAACTTACCTTGAAACGCTCAAATGGGATGTCCTACCCCACCCGCCGTATAGTCCAGACCTTGATGCAACATGGCCTGTCTGACCGGCACTTCCGTAATTTCGATAATGTCAAAAAATGGATCGATTCGTGGATCGCGGCCAAACCGGTCGCATTTTTCAGAACGGGTATCCATGAATTGCCAGAAAGGGGAGAGTACGATAACTTGGGCGCCAAAAATTGATAACGATTTCTTGTAGAGGGGTCAAAAACAAACTATGGGAGGGGGGGGGGTCTATCTCGCACCGTTAAGGAGGTAGGGGCTATTTAAAAAAAATGACTTTAAATGAAAAAAATAAAAACAAAAACAATAAAGTACTATACCGGCTTTGAAAGCCAGAAACATGTTCTCTAATCCTGGGTTTTAATTAAATAGTAAACTTTAATAGTTTTTGAAAAATTCGCATGCAAACTCAAAATTTCTATAAAAAAATTTAAAAAAGCAAGTTTGGACCAATTTTTTTTTCAAAATTGTGAAATGAAGTGCTAATTTTGCTTTTTGTAGTCAATGCTTGTATTAATTATGAATAGAACATAAAAAACTTAATGGGCTTATGTCTTCTAGTTTTTGAGAAAATTGAGATCTACTAAAACTATTTTTTGTTTTTTGGTATTTACGGTGATACTTTTAGTATAAAGTTAATGATAGGTTCATCTTTGTTAGTAAAGTTTAGCATATCATTTAGCCTTATCCAGAATGCACCACGAGGAGGTCAGAGGAGAATCAGACCAATGTCTTCTAAAAAAGCGATGCTCTTTTCGTTGGTCTATGGACCAACTACCCGAACGAACAAAATACCGAAAAGTTATTTAGTTTAGATGGATTAGAGGATGCTTAGTCGCCATTGCTTATTCACAAAAAATAACACTCGATTCGCACTTAGATTGTACACAGAATGAGCTTTACCAAATGTGAATGAAAAAACCAACGGTACAAAATTCAAAGTTTGATCGGTTATAATTTTTCATCTTTATTAAGTGCATTCCATATTACATAAGTACATACAAATTAGATGAAGAGTATTCATGACATAGGCGCCTGCCAGGCAAAAAGCAGGTACCCTGAGCTGAGCGACGAAGTCGCGTAAGCGTGGACTGACTACGGAAAGAAAGTTGAATCCCTTTAACCCGCGAAGCGGGCCACCCATGTACTGTTGATGAAAAAAAAAAACTATTGATAAGGACTCATGCCGGACATTTAATCGATTATTCATTCGGTTATCTTAAAGGAAGACCACTTAAATGTCAGAAAACAAAAGTAGTAATTTTCAATTTTCTCAAAAACTAGAAGACATTAAGCAATTCGGTTTTTTGTGCTCTATTCAAAATTGAGACAAGCATTGACTAAAATAAGCAAATTTAGCACTTCATTTCACAATTTTGAAAAAAATTGGTCTAAACTTGTTTTTTTGATTTTTTTTAATTTAGACCCAGGATTAAAGAACGTGTTTCTGGCTTTCAAAGCCGGTATAGTACTTTATTGTAAGTGTTGCCGTTGTTGTTGTTTTTATTTTTTTTCATTTTAAGTCATATTTTTTTAAATTGCCCCTACCTCCTAAACGGTGTGAGAAAGACCCCCCCTCCGATAGTAAAAAATGCTTTAATTTTGACTCCTCTACAAAAAACCGTTATCAATTTTTGGCCAAAGTTATCGTACTCGTGCCGCCAGAAAAATGGGAAAAATGTTTGGCTAGCGATGGGCAATACTTTGAATATTGAATTTTTATCTATTTTTCCTCAATAAAGCAGCAAGATCATTTTGAGTGTCTTGTTCTGTGCGACTTGTATTTTACGTAAATAAGTCTTAGCACATTTGCTTCATACAAGGGATCCATAAAACATAATTGCCGAGCTTTGATTTTCTGTCAATAAAAGGATAAAGAGTTTTAATAGTGATGTTAACCTTGTTAACGACTTCTTGTATGTAGAGATTATAGGTCGAGCGTTTGTCCAAGTGAACTCCAAGATACTTCGCTCGCGATTTCCACTCCACCTGGGTACCGCCTATTAAAAGTCTGGTGCTTGAAAGCAGACAAGCTTGTCTTTTACTAGTTAAAAAGATAGCTTGGGTCTTAGAAGCATTGATTTATATTTTCCAATTGTTATAGTACGCTTGGACTGTTTTAAGGCAGATTGTAGATTGGTTTCAATATTAAGACCAACTACATCTGACGAAAATATACAGGTATCGTCTGCAAAAAGCGCAAAACACAGCTACTCAGGTGAGGGAAGTCAGAGATGTACAAATTGTAGAGATCAGGACCTAGCACTGATCCTTGAAGGGCTCCATCAAAAGGACATTTTTGAAAGGACATTTTTTAAGGAAACTTTGAATTTGCGAGAACATAAAAAGGATTGGATGATTCTTACAAGGAACATCGGAAATTTAAGATTGAGCATCTTATGTAGTAACCCATTATGCCAGACAGTGTCGAATGCTTTTTCAACGTCAAGCATTACCATTCCTGTGCTTTTGCATGTATTAAGATTTTATTTCACGTATCTTGTCAATCGATGCACTGGGTGGACAGCACTGTGAAAAAGTCTGAACCCGAATTGTTCACAAGGTAAAATGTTTTTTGTGTCTCTATAAGACACATTTAGATTTTTGCTTTATTTTAATACGTTGTAGGTTTTCTCTGTAAAAATATCAATTCAGAGGAGTTTTAAGTGGAAATAAACAAGAAAGTAAAAAAAAAACTTACCGCGTTGTTTGTATTCGTATTCGCTGTGGCATTGATCACTTAATGGCAAGTAACACGGTCATTCCATTGCAGATGTTCAACAAACTTAGGTTTACGCGTAGATCACATGTGGAGTGTTGGTTCTACCAGTTGCCTCCCAGAATTTTAAGCCTAGAACATTTCGTTCAAATATTTTGAATTTATTTTTGTGTGCACAAATCATTCGCATAAAGAATCCGTCACTCCGATTTTGCTTCCGCGTCGATTATATCAGTGCTAATCAATAGCTCAAACCCGAAATCAAATTGAAGCAAATGCATTTAAGACAATTACTGCAGTCACAAGTTTCTGTCACTCAAATCTTGAAATTGAGTTCAGTTCTATACCGCTTGCATCTCAGGAAAGATGTGGAAACAGCAGATTCTCATTTTTGGCTTCTTACTAAGCCAAACAACTGCCATTAGCTCACAGGAGGCAAACTTGACTAGATTTATGGATCATCGACAGAAACGTGGCTTAAACTACGGAGTTGGAAGTGCAATAAGGGTATCAATACTTCACACTCGTTATATTTCTTTTGTTTTTGAATAAGGCTTCCAATTAGTTTTCTGTTACAGGAGTTTGGCCAATAAATCTCGAAGAAGAAGTGAATTGGCGTCAAGCGATCTGCCTTGCTGGCTTGCAGTCCCAATATATGTTACCCGCAAAACCCGTAAACCCATTTGATCCTTGGATCTTTCCACAATCCAGGAGCCTTCGAGATGCACGCGAGGAATTCGGTAAAACTGGTCATTATGAAGCAGATCCATCCAGATTGTTTGTTTATTCTGCTTTGGAACAATTTATGGACAAAAGCAATAAAAATGGTCGGCAGTGCGTCTTGCGTTCAATTTGTGAAAATGCTCAAGTCGACCAACATCATGATGTGAACTCCAGACTTCTGGATGTGATTTTGACGTAAGTAATGAGCAGCAATAAGATGGTGTTAGAGCCGTCATCTAAATCGATGGTTGTCTGTTTTTTCAGTCCGGGAAAGGATGATTTGGACCAAGATTATCGGGATGCAATGAAAGCCGGGGAATTTGGTGTTGACTGTTTTGTTGCGTATCCAAAATGTCCATATGGAGATAACTTTCTTGATCCCGTGGTTGTAGTTACTTCTTGAGGATGTTAACAAATAAAAATGATAAAAATGAGTTGGTTCTGTTTTTTTCTTGACTTTTTAAAGTGATTTTAATTTTAGATAGATATCTTTTTTTCGATTAGAGACATTACAGAGATTCGATATTAAGCCATCTTGCTACTGTCACATTAATTTATTAAATTGAATTTCACGAAGGAAAATTCGAAAAAAACCTACACTGAATAGTTGTAAAAAAAATAAAATATAATAATATAGCTATAATGACTAGATATAGGAATCATATGAGTTACAAAAACATTTACCAATTGTTGACAGCGATAATACAATGATAAAATAATTGAATAATTATATAATTATATAATTAATTGAATAAAAAAAGTAAATAAATACATACCATTTTAAATAAATAAATGAATTAATAAATATATATAGTATTATTTAATAAATTAACTAAATATAAAAAAAAGAAAAAAAACAAGAAAGACTGAACATTCGGTTTCGGTTTCGGCCAGATTCGGACAAAAAATTGGTTTCGGCCATAGTTTCGGTTTCGGCAAAAAATCGGGCGAAACTGCGGCGGTCTACAGTCTTCCACAAGGTACACAGCAATTTGTTACTTTCCAACAGCGATTTTGCGGTCGTGGTAAAACATGGAAGGAAGAGTTCTAGACTATTATTACTTAAAAAGATAAACTTCCACTTTTCGAGTTCTGACCCATCGGCTGTTATCGTGATGGAGCCGGCCAATATCGGAAAATTGGTTTTTGAGAGTATATAGTCTATAATTTTTAGAAGGGAAATCTACTCTAAGGATTGAGGACTGATTGAAATCAACTCTGGTGCATTGCGAGATTCCATTTAGTTTTACCAACACAAACTTTTTTTGTTGGTATGTGGTAAGTGCTTGCGTGATGTGTCAGGTGACTTCGGATGAGATAACTTTCTGTTTGTGTGAAAATATACTAAATTTATATAATAACAATTAAAATTCATAATCAAATTCTACTTGTCTAAAAAAGGTTCGGTTTCGGCTGTAAATGTTGTTTCGGTCGGACACTAAAGTATTATTATAAATAAAAATAACAAATATTTATAAAAATTTATGAACAAATAAATAGTATTTGAAGCATAAATATAGTGGTAATAGTATATAATAAACGAATAAATAAGTAATAAGAAAAACTGAATAGATAAATAATTAAATCAAGAATTTTACAAAATATTAAACAAAAAATTGTTTAAGAGCATAAATTCGATATAGATTATATTTGGTAGAAACCAAAGCACATTTATTTATGAATCTTTCTGTAAGTTTTTTTGTTTTTTCTTACATTTCCATATTCGCTTCTTTACACAGGCTTAAGTTTAAGGTAATTTGTTTTGTGACACTTTTAATTTTTTGATGTGACACTGTGCACAACACCCCCATATTTGCTAAACGTTAAGAAGTATCGATTGGAAAATGATTTTGTTTTCATTTGCTAGCGCAGATTTCCTGTTAACAAATGGGTATAACATTTTTGTTACTATACTATCTTTGTGTCAAGATTTATTCCTAAATATTTCACGCAGTTGCTCCACTCTACTGTGGCTCCACAGATTTGTATCCTGCTGTTCGGGAGGAGGTAAGGACTTCTTTTTCTGGTAAAAAAGATGGCTTGCGTTTTAGTACCGTTCAGCTTAATTTTTCATTTGTTGTAGAAGCTTTCGTTAATTTTCTTCGCATCTTTTAAGTTCATTTCAACGTTTTGAGGAAACTTAAGAGATGAAAATAAAGCGATATTATCTGCAAAAATTATCGCCTCACACTCAATCAGACTTAGAAATTCAGATGTGAACAGATTGTATAAAGGAGGTCCTTAAACAGAGCCATGCCAAACGGAATCGAATGTCTTTTCAGTGTCAAGGAGAATCATGCCTGTTGATTTTCCTTGTACTCGATTTCTTTTGGTATAGCATTGTCCATTTTCCAAGCATCAGGAAAATATTGTATTTAAAGGCACGCATTTAGAGTTCTAGCCAAAAACTTGATTCCATTTCGAGGCAATTGATTAAGTTGTATATTCTTAATGCCATCAAAACCTGCACTCTTATTGACTTTCAAATTTTCGACATGAAATTGGAATATCTGCCTCCGTATTAAGTGCACTAGTTGGAGTCAGCAACATTTTTCTCCATGGAATAATATCGCCACCGCGTTCACCAGTTTATTTTCTTTTGTCATGATCCTACCTTAAGCAAAACGTGTTTACCAATATATTGAAAAATCAAAAATTGAATATTCAGTATCAAAATGATAGCGCCAGTTTTGTGCCACCCTGTATACTTACAAATCAGGACGGCACTTCAGCACACTGCTAAACCAGAAGCTGTGAAACACAAAATCGGAAGTAAGGCCACTTGATAAATCATTTGTTCCTTTTTTAATTCAACAAATTGAATGGCAGTTTGACGACATCAAACCGTTATTCATCGCCAACATCCCTTAACTGATTACGGAAATGTTTTATACAACCCTTATCGTTGAACCAACTGCCATACAATCGATCTTAACGAGCTACATTTGCAAAATATGTTCTGCGCGCCGCCGCCTCCTGCGGTTCATTTGACTGAAGAACGATCATCGATCGGGGCCTTATTGTTTTGGATTTTTTTTTTCAATTTTTTTTAACTGGAAATATTTTCCAAAAGCAAATTTGAGCAAAGTTCCTGAGCCAATTGAAAATTCATATCATATGGGGGTCTCCGTTTAGTTGTTCATTGGGCTACTACCAGCAATTGTTTTGACTCAAGTGGTCACTTGAAGTTCTTTTCAAATTTTGGTTCGGTTTTTTTTCTGTTTCTTTTTCTCTTTATTTTTTGACATTTTTGGCTGATTGTTGGGAACACTTGGAGTCTCATTCCAATTGAGTTACAAGGACCACTTGACAACGATAACGACGACAGGGGCTGGGCTATATTCGTGTATGCATGCCAGCAAGGATTCCTTTAGTTTGAGGCCCTGAAGCTCCTGCCAAATGGTTTAGTGTAACGCATGTATGCGTTTACTTTTCATTGGCATTGTTGGAGTCCGAATATTTCATCGAAGTCTTATGGAGTTGAACATTAACTTTTATTGTTTAAACAAACGGATTGGATATTGTAAAAGAGACCCTTAGACGTTTCGACAGATGTGAGGTAGCTCAGTGTGAGAAATTAAACAAAAGTGTTATGAAGTGGTTTGCGTTCATTCGTATTTCTAACTGACTTCACATTTGGCCACAGATGTTATGGATTTGAATGCGAAGGTGGCGACATCTAAGATATTAGAAGACATAGCATGAAAAACAGTGACTACATAAATTTGAGAACATGATGGAAAAGAGAATGTCAGAAGTGAAGAGCTCTAGGACTCAGCTAGCTGGAAATCACTAGCTAGTCAAATAGGTTGTCTCTTTAATTCGATTCCGAAGCAGAACAATTTTGGAGTTGGGCAAGCTTGAGAGAGCGTGGTAGCTTCAAAAAGAGGTACAAGCGGCAGGGGCAACGTGAACTTCGGCTTTGATTATCTAGTCGTTCTATGACAGCTGGTCAAACAGCGAGACGCTAAGCGGCTTGCTTCGAATAGACTGATAAAGCACGTGAAGGAAGAGACAGCATACGACCTGTGCCTAAAGATACTGCGGATGATTCGTCGACCGGATTCCACATTCATCTCTGTAGCGCATTTAAGGGGCAGAATTGATGACGATCTCTTACAGTAGACGCAGTGGATGAATTTCGGTCAGAGCTCATTAAGAGGGACGAGGCCGTATCCATCTGAACGGAGACGTAAACTACAACATTTGCGCTTCAGAGGCACTGAGAATTCAATCATCATTCAAGCAGAGCTATTACAACTACTTAAAGTTGCTCCACCGTAAGTAACACGTTGACTGGATATAATTTTGAAGCTTGCGTTTCCAAGTGATCGATGTCTTGCTTGGCTATTTTGCCGGAAACCGCACGATTCCTTTCTTTAAGTTTTTTATGAGTCACGGAGCTATAATAATGAGCCACATACTCTGGAAGGTCTCAAAGATAATATCCGACAAGAGTGTGAGAGCTTATCACCTGTAGTTCTCGCCAAAACCATTGGAAATGCGTTAAAAAGTCATCCGTTGGTCATCAAATATGGTTAAGTGATGCAGTTCGGATCAATGCGCAAAGTGCCCATTTCACCCTCAGAAAGAATTTCATTGATAGCTTTTTTTTTTGCAAATAACTGTTGCCATTTTTTGGAGCCCAAGCTCGTGCTCAATTTGCGGTTTTAGAAGACGTGTACGAGAAGTAATATCAGCTCTTGTGCTTCATCACTTTTTTTTGATATTTTGTTTGGAGAATTATGACCAACAGAATGTCCCAAATTGTTTGTATAAAAAATATTGCAGTATTGGCTGATGGTCATTATTTAATCTAATAATGATTTTATATTGGTTGATGCTGATGTAAACAGACGAATATCGAATTTTCGAATTTCCAATTCCCAATTCAATTATTTCTTTATTCTCACTTAAAATATCATTTACAAAATTCATAGCATAACATATAATATACTAGATGAGAATAGCTAGTGGCATCTGTTAATAATGTGTTGCTTGAGATGATGCCACATTAAAGTGTAATTTCATTTGTGGGGTGAATACAGAAGGATGAAAGGGAACAAAAAATTAATAAAATAAAGTATATGTAAAAAGACTATAAAGAGACTAAAAGAAATTCAAAATTATTATACTAAAGATTAGCCGAACTTAATTTACAAATTGTAATTCAAATATAAAAAACAGACTAGGAGAAATACTTCTAGCTTAACAAATCATTTCAAATATTCTATTTCTTTTATTAAATGTTGAATCACATAGCGAAGCAAATTTTCTAATTGTAGCTGATCGAAACCGAGAAGCCAAGTTTTAATTTTTTTTAAGAAGGTGAACAGATTTCTTATGCGTCGAAATTCAATTGGAAATGAATTGAAAAGTTTACATGAGACAATGTTATAAAAGTTTCTATAGCTTGTTGTGTTGCAGGATGGAATATTTACAACGGACATGAAGTTACTTCGATGGTTCCTTGCATTAGAAATAGGGCTCTGCAAATAACCACCTCTAATGAAAAACACTTTTAAGACTTTGAAGTAATATACATAAATGTCGCAGTGGAAGAATTTTTTAGTTTCTAAAAACATCTATTGTATGAGCGTATCGATCGTATCTTACAAATTTTTCTGATTACAGATTTTTGGATGATTGAAAGTGGTTGGAGACTATTTAAATGAGCACCACCCCAGCAACAGAGGCCATACTGTAGCTTTGCATGAAAGATGCCATAATAAACTGTCTTTAACAGATTTATAGAGCAATATTTTTGTAGCCTGTAAAAGCAACGAGTAGTATTGAGCAGATATTGTTTTAAGTTTAAAATATGTGCGGACCATTTCATATTTCGGTCTATAGTAACACCGAGGTATTTAGACTCTTTAACACATTCGATATTAAAACAGCTGTCACTGCAGATGGCGTTACTATCGAACGATTGAGCGCGATGTGCACTGCATTGCATCAAATGAATAAAATTTTATATCGAAATCTGGATTTTCAGCGCCCACTAGGTCGAAAAACATTACTTTAGTCTTATTACTAACAAAAAGTTCGTGTTCGGAAAACCAACATCGTAACAAGTGAACATCATGATTTAACTCTGCAATAAGATTCAATTTACTATCAGAGCAGTAGGCAATCCCAAGGTCATCTGCAAAAGCTTCAATCCTACCAAAAAATGGAAGCTTAAACAGAGAGTTGATAAATATGAGGAATAAAATGGGACTAAGTACAGAACCTTGGGGAACACCAATGTTACTTGTTGTTGGTCTACTAAAACTGCTACCAACCCTCACATACTGTTTCCTGTTTTTAAGGTAAGACCAAACCATTTGTACATGAACCCTCTGAAGCCCCATTTTTGCAATGAATTCAAAAGAATTTTGTGACTGACCATGTCAAAGGCTTTCATTATGTCAACAAATAGGCCAGCACAACAGTTTTTTTTATCTAGACCTTTTTGCAGGATGCAACAGAAATCCAATAATGCGACTTCAGTTGAAAGACCAGTTCTGAAGCCAAATTGAAAGGTATGAAAAAAAAATTATTTTTATTTAAATATGAAAGCATCCTAACTTTTATCACTTTTTCAAAAACGTTAGAAATTGATGACAAAAATGAAATTTGGCCTGTAGTTTGAAATGTCAGATTTATTTCCTTTTTCATGCAGAGGGATAACCAAGGCACATTTCAGGTCATCTGGGAAAGTTCCAGATAAGATACTCGAATTGAATACGTGGGACCAAAACGTTTAAGCAATGAATTTGAAATGCCATCTATTCCTTTCGAATTTGTGTTTTCAAGGGAGTTGATCGTTTTCAACAATTCCAGGCCCGTAATTGGTTCAAAGAAGAAGCTACAGTTTCTACAGTTTTCTTGAATAGCACTCGGACATTTACAGGTATTATGGTTGCTGAAATTGGAATCCTGCCCAATGGAAGCAAAAAATTAAATATTCGAAATTCCATCTTTTAAGGTGATTGGGTCTCTATTGGTTGCTCTTCTGCGATTCAGACAACTATTAATCACATTCTACTCTTTTCTGAGATTTCCCTTTGCTGAATTTATTCTCGAATAGTAATATCTATCTTTAGGGCTGCGAATTTCACAATTTACTTTTTACGAGAAACGAATGAAGCGGTTTCTTAAATTGTTATTCGATGGATGTATCTGACACTTTTTGCTTAACTTATGTTTCAACTTAATTCTTTTTACTAAGGCACATGAAATCCAAGGCTTCAGATTGTTTTCAGTTTTTCTTTTAACTAACTACATTCTGAGTAGATGCTATTAGATGATTCTTAAGAATCGTCAGGAATCTGTTATACGAAGCAGAATATTGTGGCTCAGTATAAACACTGTTCCAGTTTTTTAAGCATAGTTTACTGACAAGAGGGCGATAATTTATTTTGGTTAAGTTGATCTGAATACATTCCGTTCGTCTTCTATCATCGGCAAGCGCTTCAACACGGCTTGGCAAAGTATCTCTGACAGAATACAAAGCATTCACTTTTTTTTTTTTGAGTAGAGCAATCTTATTTTTCATATCTTCCGGAGAAGGTTTTTCTGTTTATCTGTTATTTTCTGTGTTTTTGCATTCCTGTTGTGATTTCATACCAGGTTTTATGTCGGCTTCTTCCTGTTCAAATCGTCAATCGTAACGGAGCGAAACAATAGATTGACGGAAGAAGTTAGGACAAGTTAATAGCGCTCGGTAATTTTATTGCATTATTTATTTATTTATTTAAACCTTTTTAAGTTAAACGTGTTAAACAACAAATAAATGATAACAAATATATCTAAATTAAAAAAGTATCTGCAATCTATATTTCATAGGGAATTAGATGCGAAGGCAGATTAGCGAAAAAAAAAAAAATTAAAATAAGTTCGACTGCGCGCGTCGAAGGATTTGGAAATTTTTCTTTTTTTTTAGGTTGGTAGTACTGTCAGTGACATCTATGTGAAATTTCATGTCAAAATAAATTCATAGTGTTTGAGATACGCGTCGTTTTGTGAGCTGCTAAAAGTGAGTTTTTCGTTTTTTGCGATGCCGAAATTTATTGAGCAAAGAATTTGCATTAAATTTTGTTTGCGGAATCAATTTTCTGCTGCGGTTACGTTGAGGATGGTGCAAAAAGCCTTT
The DNA here is from genome assembly GCA_963555765.1 of Orthonevra nobilis. NCBI lineage: Eukaryota > Metazoa > Arthropoda > Insecta > Diptera > Syrphidae > Orthonevra > Orthonevra nobilis. Next base: position 26,060,491 of record OY743225.1, on the reverse strand, counting down.
GATGATGAGGCTATGTCTAAAAAAAATGTTTACAAGTGGTATAGTGACTTCCAAGCCGGCCGTGAACGTGTCGAAGACGAAGAGCGTTCTGGGCGACCATCAACCTCAACCGATGAAGCTCACGTCCAACAAATCAAAGATTTGGTGTTGAAAAACCATCGATTAACAATTAGACCCCTTGCTGATAAAGTTGGCTTATCGAAAGGCTCAGTCAATACCATTTTGAAGGATGCTTTGGGCCTCAAGCGCGTCAAATCTCGGCTGGTACCGAAAACATTGATTTTTCTGGAAAAAAGGCATCGCGTTGAAGTGTGTGAAACAATGCTTTCCGACTACCAGGATCTCTTGAAACGCATTATAACTGGCGATGAGACTTGGATCTATGCTTACGGCCCCGAAACAACCGATCAATCGAGCGAATACCGTGCCAAAGGAGAGCCGAGACCAAAAAAACCGCGCCAAAGTCGCTCAAAAATCAAGGTCATGTTGACTGTTTTCTTCGATTATCGTGGTGTTGTGCTTTATGAATTCCTTCCAACCGGCCAAACAGTTAACAAGGAATATTATTTGAACGTTATGCGTCGTTTGTGTAACGCTATCTGCCTAAAAAGGCCGGAATTGTGGAAAGACAATTCTTGGTTTTTACACCACGAAAATGCACCATCGCATACCACACTCGTAATTCGTGATCATTTCGCCAAAAACTCAACCCATATCGTTCCGCAACCACCGTATTCACCTGATCTGGCGCCGTGCGACTTCTGGCTGTTCAACAAGCTCAAAAGACCGCTCCGGGGACACCGTTTTGATACGATAGAGGAGATTCAAGCCGCAGCGAAGACGGAACTGAAGGCCATCCCGGAAAGTGACTACAACCAGTGTTTCAAAGATTGGAAAATCCGTTGGCATAAGTCCATTGCATCGGGAGGGGATTACTTTGAAGGGGATGAAATTGATTTGGAAGAATAAATAAAGAATTTTCAAAATAAATACAATGTCACCTTATTTTTTGGACACAGTAGTATATATTTATAATGAAGACGAATTAGCTAGATCAAAACACAGAGCAAATTAAGTATATCTTTATAATTAAAATCTAGGAGCCATGATCTTTTTAAGGAAAGTGGATTTATTTCGGATACATCTTATTGTTTACTGTTTAACAAATTACCATATATTTGTTAAACAGTCTTGGAGCAATTGACGAAAAAATTTGAAAAAAGATTTGCAGGTTGTGCTGAGGTACAAAATCGAGATTGAGATCATTAATTCGAAGTTGATAGCTAGACGAGCTTCTGTTAGATAGATAACCAGATCTTGCCAAAAATAATTTTAAGACTTTATAACAATATAGGTGTTTTAGAGGCAGAATTTTAAGGTTTCTAAAGAGATTCAAGCTAAAACCATCGGTTTTTCTTACAAATTAGTCGAATAACATATTTTTGTGAAACAAGAAGAGGGAACATTTTATTATAGCGAGTGCCAACCCAGGGTATAATACCGTACTCAAGCTTGGAATGTACTAAGCCATTGTAGATAGATTTAAGAAGTCTCAGAGAGCAATACGATTTGAAAATGTAGATTTGTCTATTCGCAACCAAAAGATACTTCTTCAGTGCATTAGTGTAGTCAAGCCAGCTCATCTTCCAGTCAAGTAAAACACCGAGATACATAAAGTTCTTAACATTCCCAACATAAAAACATTTATTAGAGCATGGGAGTTGTGCAAAGTATGTCTGTGATATAATTTCTGAACTACAAATATCTATACTATGAATGAACCACTGGCAGTGGAAAAGGAAAGGTTCATAGTCCACCTCCTTGCCAGTAGGACTAAAAAACATAATTTTAGTTTTTTCACTAATGACCATTTTATGCATTTGAAACCAATGACTAACGAATTCAAGGTCATGATTTATATCTGCAGCAAGATCCAAAGCTGAATTAGCAGTAAAGGCACATGCCACGTCGTCTGCAAACGCTGTTACTTTGCTGTGATAATTTTGCAGGAAAAGTGAATTAATATATATAAGAAAGAGTAGGGGGCCCAGTACGGAACCTTGAGGCGCGCCTATAGAGACAAAGCTTTTCGAACTTAACTCCCCATCCATTCTGACTCTTTGGACCCTGTTTGATAAATATGACCGAAACCAATCATGGATATTACCCCTAAAGCCAAATTTATACAGTTTGTCCAAAAGAATATTGTGATCGACAGTATCGAAGGCTTTGGTAATGTTGACGAAAAGAGCGGAGGTTTAGTTCTTGTTATTGAATCCGTTATATATATGGGAATAAAAATTCAGAAGGGCAGTATCAGTAGAACAGTTAGAACGGAACCCAAACTGACACCCACTTAGAAGACTATTTCTTTCTAAAAAATTTACTATTCTTGCTTTTAAAGCCTTTTCAAAATTTTTTTAGAACACAATGGGCCTATAACTATCGATTGAAGTTTTATCTCCTATTTTAAACAACGGTATCACTTCAGCGACTTTTAAATACTCAGGAAAAACACCAGGATCAGGAAAAATATCACGGTAGTATTTTCTTTACGAAATTGTTAGTGAAACCATCAGATGTTTGGGAATTTGAGCTCTTGAGGGACATAATAATTTTGTACAATTTGAAAGGCGATATGGGATCAAAGGAAAGACTACGGGAAAAAGACACTTCATTGGATGAACAGTTACAAACAAAGTAAGAATTACAACTATCACAGACTACCTTAGCTCCTACAGACGAATAGAAAGAATTAAATGTTTCTGTTTTAACCCCTATTCCCCTACTCGGTTCTAAGCGAGTACCTAAGCGTATATAACGTATAAGAAAACGCGTTTCTTCTTCAAAATAGACAATGTTTGTGTTGTCATATGTGTAAAAAAGTATATAATTACCGACGTAATAATCTTCTAGGCATCAACCCCAACCCGCCATGTCATCAAAAATAAGCAAAGCACAGACCCCCCAGGCCCCCTATAGTGCCCACGTAATATTTGAACGGCCCCATAGTTCCATGGAAGAAGCCTTTCAAACTATTTCCATCACAAAGCATACAATTTTTCAATAAAATATAATAATGAACCGATAAAAAACTTGTAAAAATAATATTTAATTATTTGTTCGAAAGCCCGTTCGAAACGCTAAACTTCATTCTCGCTTGAATCTTTAATTTTTGTCGCCTTTCCTTAAAATCCGACATGAACTCGCTTTAAGCACAAAACCAATAAAACAAAATAATTTCCTTCGAAATCCATAGCAGAAAAGGAAGAAATGAGACCGCACGGAAAATGGCGAACATCGTCTTGCGTCTCAGCTAAAAACAATACAAGCTCGATGAATTCGATTGGTTCAATTTCATCCCCCAATGTGAAACCCTCCTCGCCTCGTCCTCATCACAGTGTTGACTCAAAATGGGATATTCCACCCGCAACAGCCTTATCAGGCTCCAATATACACACTTATGTATATAGATAGACACATACAATGTATCGAAAGAGGGTCACATTCACGTGTGCACTTATGCGCAGGATATCGCGTTCACATAATGTCTATACATATAGTGGGTGGTTGTGTGTAACAACAATTCACCCATTCACAGTATCCAAGTAGTTCGATAATTACGCGGCAAAAAAAAAATAGAGTATTTTGTGTTCTATTTAAGGCTTTGCTAGATTTGCAAAGCCTAAGCAAAAAGAGCAACATTGCATCGCTGTATGCTGCCATGGATCCTTGCAACCTGGAGAGCTGCGAGAAGGCCCACAACAAATCGAATGCAATGGATTGATCCTTCTCTTTTTTTGCGATTACAGAATTGTGCTGATTTTGCCGTTCAGTACCTGGTGGATTTGTGGCGAATGTGCCTAATGGAACTGCCGGATACATTTGTATCTCATTATATTTCAGCGCCTGCGCACGGGAGGAATTGCAATTTATTGTTCGCATTTTGGTTTTATCCCAAAAAAAAAAAATAAAGCAACAAGAAGAGCAAAACACCTTTGATTGCTGTGTATGGTTGTAGGTGGATACTTTCAGGGGGATTTTGGACAAAAATGGGTTCTAATTAAATAAAAGTTTCGACGCTTTATCGATTTCCAATTCCGATGGGATTTCAACTCTTAGAATTTTTGTTTTTTACAAGTTCGCAATAAAATGACACATCGCTATACCTACATAATTTTTTGGTTAAATTTCAATTTCATTTTATTTCATTAAAAAATAAAATAAATTATAAGTACGGAAAAATAATAGTAATAATATTTCAGATTAAAAATATAATATTGGGTTGGCAACTCAGTAATTGCGGATTTCACTCATAGATAACTTTAGTTGAATTTTACGGTTTGCTGACGTAATCGAAATGTCAAACACATTTTGTTATTTGAAAGTTGGTACTTCAATCATTAAAAAAAAATGTTTGTTCGGTTGTGTAATTTTTTTTTTGGCGTCTGTTGAAAAATGGGAAATCAAAACGAACATTTACGTCATAAAATCATAAAAAGTTATATGCTGTTTCTGGTGATGCAGCTTTAAAAATTGGTATTGTCGTTCCGGTGAATTTTTACTCAAAGAAAGATGAAAAACACTCTGGTCGTCCAGTTGGAGTTGATGACGACCAAATCAAAGCAACAACCAATTCGGATCGTCACAGTACAACACTTGAGCAACTCATTTACATCTGGGATTTGTTAAAGAAACGTAATGAAAATGATCCATTTGATTGATAACTGGTGATGAAAAATGGGTTGTTTACAACAATGCCAATCGGAAAAGATCGTGGAGCAAGCCAGGTGAACTGAGCTAAGGACTTTCGCATATTTTTCAAATCTGTCTGTTACTACAATTTATTTTTTTTCTTTCTAATTCTTGAATATACTAGTCAAGTTTGGTCTCCCTTTTACGATGCGAATTCACTCAGAACTGAAGCTGTCCAACGTAGGTTTATACGTTTTGCCCTCAGCGGTCTTCAGTGGAATGAAAATCACAACTGGCCACCGTACGTGAACCGGATTAAATTGATTAACCTTCAAACCCTTAAATCACGTCGGTGTGCTGCCGATGCTTTATTTGTTCATCAACTTCTCTCCGGTGTTATTGATTCCTCGTCTCTCCTTCAATTGATTCACCTTGACACTTATCCCCGCAATCTCAGATCAGTGCCTCTTTTTCGTCTCTCAAATCATGGTACAAACTACGGTTTCTTCGAGCCAATGTCCAGAATTATCTTGACTTCCACCTCTCCAAATCATTCCTGAAAAATATACTATTATCTGGTAAAAGGTCCTCCCTCCTCTCTGACTAGTCCACCCGCCTCTACCTTCTCTCCAACGATTTACTAGTAACCCCATTTCAATAATAAAGATGGTGTCAAATCGTACCTGGTTCAGTTTTTTGCTGTTAAAAACCAGAAGTCTTATGAACTTGGAATTATGATGCTGCCTGAAAGATGGCAAAAGGTCATTGCTCAAAATGGGCGATACATTACAGAATAAAGTTAATTCGATCCATGAAAAAATTGTCTTCTTTTTTCTAAAAAAAACCCGCAATTACTAAGTTGCCAACCCGATAATAGTTCAGGGAAATGGGAAAAGGGATGGGATGTAGGGGTTTCATTGTTGTGTACTGAAGTATTGAAAGATTGTTTTTTCGAAAGTAACTTTGTTAAGGATTCTCTTGATTTGCACGGGCAGATAGTTCCACAGTCGTATGGTGCGCCCTTTATACCAAGAAAGGAGTTCAAAAGACTTTTTCGAGACCATCTTTACATTCATAGAAAAGAATGATCCTGAAATTTTTTTTAAATCAACTCGCATGACGAAAATGCAATACGAGTTACTTTTTAACTTGGTCGGCAATTCGCTCAGGAAACATCGATTCGAAAGCCAATAAATCCAGAACGCAGAATTGTCCTTACGCTTATGTCAGTTCTTAAGAACAATTTTTTTGTCCTTATGTTTCTTGGTTCTGCTGGTATTTGTCCCAAGGAGTATCTCCGCATTATTTGCCCTGGTCGTTTCGAATGGGTGTGTCGACGGTTTGCAAAATAATTGTGGAAGTGTGCCAGAATTTTGGGATTTATTATCAACACTCAACACATGTGATTGAGAAAACATCAGCCAGGAGTTCAACGATCGATGGAACATGCCTTACTGCGTTGGCAATATTGATGGGGGGTACATCGAAATAAAACGTCCGCCAAACACAGGATCCAAACATATTAATATATAAACTGCAAATTTGTGCCGCTAATTATATTTTTACGGCTGTCGACATTGGAGCATATGGCAGCCAGAACGATGCAGGAATTTTTGCGCAACTTTTCTGTTGGGAGAAAAAAATTTTGGAAACGATGTGAAGATATCATGAGCGGAAAAACTTCCAATTATTTTGTTGGTGATAGTTCTTTTTCCTTAAAATAAAACCTGATGACACTCTATCCCAGAATTCGGCTCAACAATCCGGAAGATGTTCTTAATTTCAGCTATTCGAGAGCACGTCGGCTCATTGAGAACACTTTTGGCATACTGGCAGCTCGTTGGAAAATTTCATCGATTTTCATACCAAAAATGCGGATAAAGTCGTCCTTGCGTGTGTTTTTTTCCACAATTTTTAAAAAGTTAAGGACATTTTCTACAATTGCAAATTTTACTGTCGTGCAAACTATAGTGACTCATGCGACGCGACGCGAATGGTGAGTTCATTGACGGAATGTGGCACTAGTAAAGCCATGATTTGATACTCGTTCGCAGATGTGGAACCAACAACAGAGCAAATGAGGCGTCATTGTCTACAATGGCAAAAGAGACTTTCAAATTGCTCTCCTGAGCATTTGCAAAAACTGGCTTATGTTGTTTATCCTTGTTGCCCCAGATATGTAGATATATCAATAATATTTTTTGGCCATAATGAATGAATGAAATATCCTCTATGGGATATCTTACGGGACTCGATTCGGACAAGGTTATTTTGGATAACTATTGACACATTTGCTATCTTTTCTAATAGATGCAATCTTTTGTGCAGACCCCTGAAACGAGATCTCACCGCTGTTAATCGCACGGTTTTGGTGACTAGTTTACGTGAAATAGCTTCTTCTTAAAACGTGGTACCGGCTCGTTGAAACCACATTAAAATTAAGTTGCAAATCACAATGCTAAATTAATGAACTCGCCGAAATTGATTTCTATACGAGCTTCATGTCTATAAAAAAGGTAAGACCAGTAGACGTTGCGTCAGTGATGCATTTCTGCTTCCTGTAATATTTATCGCAGTTCTTGACTTTCCGACGCAATTATGGAGGTTCCTAGAATTCTATCTAGAAAATATACTTTTCCGTGTTAAATGCGGAAATGATTACTACTCGATTGAAAATTAATGCCGCTGGATTACCACAAGCAAGTGCCTTTGGCCCGGTATTGTCGCTAAGAGCAGCTAACTCAGAAGCTGTGGAGGTTTGAGCCGATTTTCAAGCAAATTTCCGATTAAAATTATTTCACCATAAAATAGTAAGTTGATCATAAAATAGCTATTGAGTAGGCACCAAAGCCTTTTTACTCCTAAACCGCTGGGCCGATTTTGATGCAATTTTTGCGTGTGCTTGAGAGGGTCCATCGATGGTTTAGTTTCACTCAGCAATATTTTTTTCATAAATAAATGACCGATAAAACTTCATCGAAGTCAATAATTGACCTTCCGAGTTTAATTCGTAATTATGCTTATTTTTGTGCTAATTTAACGAATGTCTTCCGTTAAAATTTGCGGAGCGTTGTCAAATGTCAAATGTCCCTTAGAATATTGCTTATCGAAAATTCGATCATCACTAGTAGTAGTCCGTTAAGTATTTATTAAAATATGTTTCTGTTCCGTTCAAATCCGAAATTAGAAAAGTTTTCACAAGCTTTACAACATAATTATCAAACAAATAATAACTGCAACAATTTTGTCATATAGCCGCAGAAACACACTTCAATCTGTCAACAATTAGAGGTTTCACTTAGCATCTTTTTACAAAAGACTTTGTGGAATAAAAAAATGTATCAAAAATGCAGTGAGTAAAACATAAAAGGATGCGAAATCCTTGATTGCATTGAAAGTTCTCTTTGTAGCCATTTGTGGCAGTTGCAAATTCGTTTCCTGTACATACAGTCGCTTTAATTTTTTCGTTTCATTTTGCCCTACCATTTTCTTGGCATTTTTCACATCATTTTTCTAGTTTCTGAAGGATTCCACTTGTTATCCCTTTGTCGCGGCTTTTTTGCGTGTCACTTTCTACGGTGAACACATTTATGTGTCCTTTTAGGATTTTATGCTGAAGAATCAAAATGAAATGAAGGAAACGGAAGGAATTCATATTTTTTGCACACCCTATAGGGTAAATTGGTCTGCATTTTAGGTTTATAATAAAAAAAAAATTGATTCTATTCGATCGATGTGATTGTTAAATATTGGATTGCTTGCTTGTATGAGGATATCTCGAAAACAGCTTAATTAATTTCTACTGCGGTTTCATTGGAAGCAAGAGCATATTGTTGAGCATAATCTTAGAATAGTAATGTTATATGAAAAGATTGGGTTTGAGCATGGTTCTTTACCTATTCTCATATCTAAATAATAACGATCAATTGATCGCTAAATTTGTGTTGTCATTTGCAGATATCGACTTAGCTAATGACATGATCTTTGCCACCGTGAAAATCCCCATTGATTGGAACTCTGGAATAATGCTTACAAAGGTTCTGAAGTGGTACATATTTATGGATATCTCTTAACAAAGCCATAGAAATTTGCTTAAACTCGAATTCAACCCGATTTAAACAGAGCTTGCTGTTTACCAAGAAGCACAAAATATCTACCTCTTAAAACTGGAAATAGATTTGTCCCTTTTGGACTGTGCCAAATGTCCTTACAGAAAGCTCAAGAGTAATTGAAAGGATCAGAAAAGAGTTCGGAAAACGCATTGATAGCGATGGCGCGGGAAAAGGTCGGTATTGCTTCCACGCCCACGTCCGATATGTTCCTTAATTATCAATCGCTTCAGGTATCATATTAGACCTACAATTCCTAAAAAGATCAATGGTACTCCAATTTTAGCTGGTGAATTATTTCAATGTCAATTTTCCTGAGAAATTCTATATTGCTTAATGCATGGATCTTCGATGAGTTCACTACTCGTGGTTCCTTTTCAAGACATGGACCTGCTGCCTGCTTGAGTTAATCAGAGCCTCTCAATCAAAGACTGGATTTCTCACGAACACAGTCTCGTGTGGCATGTCTCTGGTTGCTGGAGGCAAACAAAAATTCCTCCTTTTCCAAGTTGACAAGAAACTGGTACTTGTATCTGTATCTGATAGTAGAAAAGGCATTAAGCTGTCACGTGTGCCTTTGCCATCATCACTTTTTTACAATCTTAAATGGCTGCCAAGTGTGAGCAAATTTGTTCAGCTATAAGAAATTTTGACTTTACTAGCTAAGGATTTCTCATTCAGGATTACCCCTGGTGGAGCATCCTGGTAATAATATTATGTTTTCAACCCAAACCAACACTGTAATTTGCGACCCTAAGACTTCGAAAACCGATTAGGTAGAGAAAATATATGACTGAAGTAGACTAACATAAAAGTAAAAACCGCCAACATGATAACTTATTCCTTATAAATGTCCTTCTCAGTTGCATCAAAGATATCGATAGCTACACCTATCAAATTAGTATTAATTTAAAAAAAAAGTGCTGCACTATGATGTTCAACAAATTGCAGTTTGTCCTTTTGTTTTTTCACGCACCCTACCAAAGAGCAAAAAACAAAAAAAAATAATTAAAAGGAAACAATATTTAATGGATTTATGGAAGGAGGTGGAGTAAAAGGATTTGGATGTTGCATTAAGCAGCAGAATTGTTTTATTTATTTTTTTTTTGAATTGACAAAGGAATTTCAAGTGTAGTGCATTATTTGTTTTTTATGGCCATTGCTTCACACAGAAGCTTCAAAAGTGAAAAACCCCCACCCAAGCGTATAGTGCAATTACTGTAGGAAAGGAAGGAAAATTCCCACAGGTCTCGTTCCGTCTAGCATGGGAAATAGTTTTCATAATTTTCTGACATTTTCACTTGACCGATTCGATTAAATTAAATAAAACTCTTAAAATTTGAACATAGCCCCGCGGCAACATCCGAGTACACCATCTATTCATTGAAGGATTCTTGAGGCACTTTCAAGGAAGAAGGGTCGCAGCGGTAAAAGTACACGCATATCCTTACATTGTTGTACATCAATATGCGATTTTAATCAGGGTAGCAACTATACGAGTAAAAATTGACCAAGCTTCAACTTGAGGAATAGCTTCTGCCACGATCATCGATCATGCTGGGCGGTGTGCCACAGGGGTGTTGTGTAAGATTTAGCTGAGCGAAAGAAAAACCACCCGGTGGTGTGTGGAACCGAGGAAATGTTCATTTTTACTTTACGATGAGGTGTGTGCACAAATTCTCCTTGAGATCCTTAAGGGATCGTTCACATGCGCACCACCGTATCGCCACCGACCGTTGCGACTTCACGGGAGGCACTTGCTGATTTTCAATTATTCCATAGTGACTGCGCATTTTGCATTTTGTTCGTTTGATAAAGTATCCTGACGATGGTACTGATAGTGGTTGGCAAGGACTTCATTCCGATACAACGATTTTCGTGTGAAAGTATTCGCGTGAGGTTGTACATTTTTACGGATGATTGGTTACTGTTGGTCGGGCAGCATAGCCCCTATCTACTCATGTAAGAGAATTAGTGATAGTTGGCGGCGAGTAATGTCCTTTTCTGGGCGACACGCTGATAAGAGGTGCACAAGTTTGTGAGAAATCAATTCACTCAGCTGAGGATAGTTGTCGATATGAAATGCATTTTAGTTGATGTTTAGTCGATTGGAAATCTTAAGAAAATTTGCTAAGTGCAAAAATGGAATCATTTTCGCACGAAAATGTTTTCTTATTTTTTTTCTGCTTGTCAATGAACCCTTATGTTTGTTAATGCAAATGCAATTATACATACCCTCTTGTAGACGCAGATGAAAGAGAAGTAGGATTCGTTTAACTTGAGTGTTTTTTGTGGGGCATTCCTTCTTCTCTCACAGTTATGAATAACCAAAGCTTCTCTCGAGAAAACAGAAAGCCTTACGATACAAACTCTAGGACTATCAGCACGGATGACTCAAATGGAGATATTATCCTTGACGACGTTGGAAAGCAAGAAATACCGCAGCTTTGGGATTAATATCGCATTAAAATCTTCACTGTAAAAAAAATCGATTAATTAATACAACCCGTTTTGGAAACAATTTAACGAACGATTTAGCAAATATTTTTCCGTGGTGCCTGAATCACTTGATTGTGCGTTTAGTATATTTGAAACGAAATGACAAATTGAAAAAGTGTCAATGGCAGTAAAGCTACATTTCAGAACCGACTGATTAAATGATTACAAAGCAAAGTGTGAAATGATTTTTGGACCCTTATTCTAGAAATATCACTTCACTCCAAACTTTCCCTATTTTTATTTGCTCGCTATTAGGTGATAAAGATTGTCTTGGCAATGCATTTTACAAAAAGTAAGCAGAAGGATTAGATGAGGAATTGAAAGATTGTGTAGTGGTTTGAAGCTTAGATGTATTTGACTAATAATTCCGATTCGTTCACTTCGCAGTATTTTTTTAAACCATAAGTTGATTTTAAGGATTGGAATCTATCGAGAAGTAGATTGATTTAATGCCCAGAACGATGGCCAAATAGTGATGTGCATTTTTCGACGAAAAAGAAGATTTACGTTACTTTTGCACCTTTTCTTAAAATGAGTTAATCGGAAGCATGATTGAAGCCTTGGATTAATCGAAAATTTCTCAATAAAAAAAAGACATCCCTTGAACCCAAACTTGAAAAGTCGTTTTGTCCAAATAAGCTAAGAAATCAAAACATAATTCGTAATTCATAAGATAGTTTTTATCCATGCTAGATTCTCTACTGGATTTTTGTTCAGATATTCATAAATATTCATAAGGGATGGATGGCAAAAAAAACTTGTGCTGTTCCCTTTGTTTATATAGGATAAGCCTTCCACATGGCAAACCATGTCATTCTTTTAGATCTTTCAGATATGTAAGAAAACGTGGGTTTTTGTGAGGTTATCTTTAAATGGTTTCAGTCTTCCCTAAGAGATAGAACACAAAGAGTTAATACTGTAGAAAAATAGCTTGAATGTGATGAATCTAGGTGTGTCCCAAGGATCTGAGCTTGGCCCAATTTTGTTTATCATCTATACAAATTCTTTATTCGAGCAATTGATATTGTGAAGGATTTCAAGTACCTAAGTGTTATCATCGACCAAAATTTGTGTTGGTCAAAACGCAGTTTGCATGAAGAGCAATGTTTAGCCATTTGGAATATTTATAAGTTTCTGGGATGGTGGTTATTCAAGCCCTTGAATATTTTGTCCGTGAGACATTTGTTTTACTTTAAAGCAATGAAAATTTTGTTTCCAAGATATGGTGGCTCCACCCTCGACAGGCATAAGAATTACCTTGTATGTGTCTCCGCGTTTCAAACTACTAGCTACAGAAACTTCTACCTAATCATTATAGGTAAAATAAATAAATAAATAAAAATAATAATAAAAATTTGTTGTAATGTCCAAATGTCTGAATTACAAATTCATTATTAATGACTTTCGGAAACTTGAATTGTATATTTTTTAAGGTCTAAAGGAAGCCTATCACTGAGTCTCTTCTATCCGCTCGTCTATCTGTCATAGTGCTGTATCCGCTGAACCGTAATAGGGAGATACTTGCAATTTTCATAGAAGGTGAACTGTTACTGCCGCTACAACAAAAAATAATAATACAAATAAATGGGGGTTCATCCATTACAATATAAAAGCTCGAGTTACATTAAGAAATATAAAAACAAAAAATAATTTGCAAAAGATCATTCCTTGGAAAATTGTGGAACGAATGTCAAAGTGTTTCTACCCAACCAAACGAAATTTCACATTCATTTATACTTGTTTTGCTTTCGTGGCGACATTTTTCTCAATCCAAAAAAAAAAATCAATTACAATGTCATTTTCTAAAAAAAAAAAATTAATATAAGTATTTCAATAAATCACTTTAAACAGAGGGTTGAAAAATTAATAAAACTGTAGACATTGTCACAAGGATGTTCAATGCCTTCAAACTTATTATTTACTATATTTCCAATACTTTCTTAAGATCAATTTATTGAAATAGTTGAAAACTACAGAACTACAGAATGACATGATACACTAGTCTTTAATTATTTATTTTCAAAAAAATACCATATTAATAAATATATTTAGTTGCGATAGCAAAACACTTGCACGGATGTAACACGCGTAAGGTAGGGAAATTTAAGTTCGCGCTTACACCACTCCATTATGACGTTCATCAACAAATTTCGAACGAATTTTTACTGAGTTTAAGATGACTTGAATTTGCCAAAAAATATCACAGATTAACATATTCTTCATTAAGTCTGCATTAAGTTACATATTAACCCTGTAATCGTTTTAAATGCTAATTTTTTAACCTTTTTAATTTCCAAGCTAGAATTTCTTGATCTTGTTGGAATTACAAGTAAGCCGATTTCGAGCTTTTTTTTCTGTTTTGAGAAATCTAAATAAAAAAAATATAATGTTGCGTACTCTTAGCAGGCGCGGAACCCTTTAAACTAAGATGTTTATACCATTTCTCTGATAGGATCTGAATACTTCCGACCTTTTTTAATTTTTTAAACAAATAAATAAACAAATCATTCATGAAAACATAAACTTTCGATCATTCGCATCACTTTAATTGGCCATTTGCGTAATAAAATCAAATTAAGTACAAAATCAATGGCTTATCTGTCTTATTGCGATTAAATCGATTGAGCGTCGACAACGTGCGCACCCGTGGCCATGGAATTGTTTTTCATTCTACCCACACGAAGCATCCTGATCACCATCACTGTACTCACTCGCAAATCCATTTAGCAACCTTCGAAAGTACATCGGATTCGGAGATGGTATTAATTTGTTGCCATGACTGGGTGTCTCCCCCAGCAGCCAGCCAGCCCTCCAATATATATGTATGTACGATTCACATGCAGGATTTAGAAAATGAACCAAGGATATTTCTAATAAGAAATTCGAACCGCATTCGTTCCATTTTAGCTATAGCCTCTTGAAAGCTGCCAGGGCCAGGCAATCGGCATGCGTTGCCATGTGAAATGGGTTTTGTATTCTCTTTGGTGTCCTGGATGCCGGGTAGGTCGGGACAGGGGGCGCACAGTCTTTCATGGTAAATTGGAAAATTGCTATTTTGTCATTTTCCTTGTACATATGAATCTACCTGTGTGAGGTATTAGAATTAGATACACTCAAGTGCAATGCATCCGTGCGTATGTAATCCGGTTAATATTTAAGGGATTGCCATTGTGGAATGTCGTCAAAGGATGGTGTTTAATGAAAATATTTCAATACAAGCTTCACAAAGGCTAAACAATTGATGTTTTTCTGCTTACATTGATTTGATGGCATTAATGCTAACTGATTTTGTTGTAATTAAAAACGGAGCTAAAAGTTTTGCCAACAATTTGTGAGAGCACAAATGCAGTTCTTTGTTTCAATCAGTGTAAGGGAATATATTTGTGGAAATAGTTAAGTGGCTCCATACAATAAAATTGTAACTAAAATCCAGCCAGATTTCCAGGAGTATTTCAATCGCTTTTAAAATAATTTGAAGGATAACCAAATGGTTGTTTCTCGTAATCATTGCTGAGTCAATTCCAATGTTGTGATCTGTCAAGAGGAGCAGGACGTTCCTCGTTCGTTCTGGAATTTGAAATAACAGCCACTTCCAAGGAGCTATATCGCCGCTTGTGGACATCGGAAGGAGGAATTTACTACTGCAGCTATAGGCCCACTAGAAAAATTAGGGCAAAATTTATAAGCAACGATTTCTTATCTTTTCTGATAAAGATGACAAAAAGAAGACGGTCCGCAGAGTTTTCATCGGCTTAAGCTTCGTCTCCATAAATTCAAATGTCAAAAAAATTATCGGAATTCCTTGACAATGTTATAAAGTGTTAATTTAGCATTTTACCTTGCCTAACGATTGTCATCCAGACGATCACTCCTTATTCTATCAACCGCAATCTAATTTAAGTGCAGGGCGTATTTGCTTATATGACAAGTTAAAAAATACTACTGACATGAGACTGTAAAGTTTCACTTCGGTGTTCCTTCAAGGCCTTCGATTCAGTCAGCCGTAGACGTCTGTAGTGGAAATAACAACGTCGGCTTCTTACACAAAAGCACACTTTTTTTCCAAAAATTGTTGTGCACAAGAAAAGATCGACAGATTGAAATTAATTATGAACATATTTTTATGTCCTTAAAGATACTACTGTGTCCAAAAAATAAAGTGACATATGAATTTCAACTGCGCGCGTCGAAGGATTTGGAAATAATTCTTTCTTTTTAGGTTGGTAGTACTGTCAGTGACATCTTTGTGAAATTTCATGTCAAAATATATTCATAGTGTTTGAGATACGCGTCGTTTTGTGAGCTGCTAAAAGTGAGTTTTTCGTTTTTTGCGATGTCGAAATTTATTGAGCAAAGAATTTGCATTAAATTTTGTTTGCGGAATCAATTTTCTGCTGCGGATACGTTGTGGATGGTGCAGAAAGCCTTTGATGATGAGGCTATGTCTAAAAAAAATGTTTACAAGTGGTATAGTGATTTCCAAGCCGGCCGTGACCGTGTCGAAGACGAAGAGCGTTCTGGGCGACCATCAACCTCAACCGATGAAGCTCACGTCCAACAAATCAAAGATTTGGTGTTGAAAAACCACCGATTAACGATTGGAGACCTTGCTGATGAAGTTGGCTTATCGAAAGGCTCAGTCAATACCATTTTGAAGGATGCTTTGGGTGCGTTGAAGTGTGTGAAACAATGCTTTGCGACTACCAGGATGTCATGAAACGCATTATAACTGGCGATGAGACTTGGATCTATGCTTACGACGCCGAAACAACCGATGAATCGAGCGAATGTCGTGCCAAAGGAGAGCCGAGACCAAAAAAACCGCGCCAAAGTCGCTCAAAAATCAAGGTCATGTTGACTGTTTTCTTCGATTATCGTGGTGTTGTGCTTTATGAATTCCTTCCAACCGGCCAAACAGTCAACAAGGAATATTATTTGAACCTTATGCGTCGTTTGCGTAACGCTATCCGCCTAAAAAGGCCGGAATTGTGGAAAGACAATTCTTGGTTTTTACACCACGATAATGCACCATCCCATACCGCACTCGTAATTCGTGATCATTTCGCCAAAAACTCAACCCATATCGTTCCGCAACCACCGTATTCACCTGATCTGGCGCCGTGCGACTTCTGGCTGTTCAACAAGCTCAAAAGACCGCTCCGGGGACACCGTTTTGATACGATAGAGGAGATTCAAGCCGCAGCGAAGACGGAACTGAAGGCCATCCCGGAAAGTGACTACAGCCAGTGTTTCAAAGATTGGAAAATCCGTTGGCATAAGTGCATTGCATCGGGAGGGGATTACTTTAAAGGGGATGAAATTGATTTGGAATAATAAATAAAGAATTTTCAAAATAAATACAATGTCACCTTATTTTTTGGACACAGTAATATATATCGGTATTGAAGGCCCAAGGCATCTCTCTAGGTCGGACTTTTACCTAGGCGAGTCCAATGGTTCATCTTCTAAAAAAACATCAACACCAACTGACTTCGAATCTCCCATCATATCCAGATAACCATTTGGTAAATCACTTGCGGGTAAGCTAAACAAAAATTTACTCCAGCCTCAGTTAATTTTTCTGGAACGTTCGGGCGCTCTTTTTCCCCCACACACATGTTTGTGCCCAGGGTGTGTGTACACAGACACCAAAAACTGCTTCGAAAAAAGAACCAACATAAAATTAATGGAAATTCGTTGACCGCACATCCCACAACAAAAGGTTCTGTCAGTGTGAAATTGTGTTATGGTCAACATTGGTCTGCCCGCCAATGCTCAGAGCATTCCAGCTCCGGCTCCAGCTTCAGCTCCGGCATTCATGTGAACTGATATGTGCGGCCGGTGCTTGGGCTAATAAATGTGGGTGTGGAAAGATACACGCAACTTTTAACGCATTAGTGACACCATTTGGATCTGTCACTGGCAGAAATGAATTAATAGAATACATATTTGCGAGGGTTGGTCAAGCCAACAACACAACACAACACAAATCCTGAAATTGAATTTGCTTTATTTTTCTTTTTTCCCCTTGCAGCAAAAAGTTTATTCACCACCAGGAACAGAGGCAGGGATGTGGTCTGTGCATGATATCGTCGATAAAATAATGAGACACTTTGGGTCTTGCAGGACCTTTGTGGCGTTATATTCTTTCGCATAAGATTGCGCGGCCCCTGAAGCGTTACTACTCGTATCCTTGTATCCTCGTTCCACTCCCTCATCTACCTTTTAGGAAGTTTTCCTTGCCAAACAAAGAAATGTTTCCTGCAACCCTTTGTAGCGCGATTACATCCTGCAGAGGAACAACAAGAGAAAATGAGAAAAAAAAAATCAAACTTAAAATATCAAGTGCATATCCTGGATGTGGTGTGTATTTCGTCTGCTAGCGCCTCACAACAAAAGCACACAACCGCCTCTCATCGGTCGCCGCATTATTATCCGAGAGCACATCTTGCGCGAGAGTGGTGTCATGTGAAGTGCTGATGGTTTGCTGTCGCTTGCGCTGGCAAGGATGATGATGATGATGATGATGATGACGCCGCTTGCCGCTTCTAGAGAGACACACAATGGTCGGAGGTGGGGGTGTTTTCTTGCTCAATTGTGAAGTCACGTACGTGATACGGATGCATTGTGTTCGTTCTGTGACCAAGTGCAGATTTTCCTTTTCTCGTATGCATTCCGGGAAACGGAAACAGGGGAAACAACAATGTTGTTTCGGATTCTTGAACTCAAACCCGCCGGCCGTGCCCCATCCCTCTGCAGAGGAAGGATGTCTTAATAATACCCCATACATATGCATGTGCGGAAAGCGAATGCTGGATTCCTCCGAATCCTGATGCACTGGTTAATTGGCAAGGAATTGCGCCTTGCGACTAATGAAGACACAAGACACGTCATGCTACTGAACGAGTACGAGTACAAACGCACCTCCAGGATGTTGCCGATAACACATTCGAAAGTGTACGCATTTGAATTTATGAAAATGGAATTAAATTGTTTCAAAAAAATATTCATTTTGATGCAATTTTTAATGTCGCATTCAATAGCCATGTTTTTGACCAGCTTCAGGCTTTAAACACTCAGAAGACGCTGCATGCAAAGAGAATTTCATTTGTATATTTAGTGGACTTGTTTTTGAGCGATATTTGTATCTGTCGTATATTTGATATTTTTGTCGTTTCAAACAACATCGGCGAAGTGTTTTTGCCCTCCCTTGTCTGGTTCAGAAAATCGTTGTCGTTTCATGGAGGCTTTTTTTCCATGTTAGATGATTTCTGTACTATGGAAAAAATTCGTCCGGTCGCGATCTCAATTTACTATTGTAACCATCAGCAGGCTCATATTCGATTCTTCGATCTCTGTTAGTCTCTTTACAATTCAGTCTTTCGGTCTTCTTTCCGACCCTGAACAATTTTATCCGTTTTAATAACTCAAAACGTAAGACTGATGGTTATCCAGCTAATCGCAATCTTCTCAAACTCAAATACGTATAGTAATCTATTTTAGCTAACCGTTTATTAACCATGTACATTGTCCCGATTCTAACTATTTCTCTTCGATGAACAAACATCCTTAGCTTCAATCAATATTCAGAGTACTGACGTGATTGAAAAACTGATTAACCTAAAAAAACTGCTATTCACCAGGTCCTGATGGACTTCCGATAACTCACCACTGACAGCATTATTTCGGTTATTCCTTATGCAATCTATCTTCCTTAAAGTATGAATTAAAAAATGACGCATTTATCATCCCGGTAAAGTTCACATTAAGAAACCGTCTCATTTTCATAATCACTTCTATCCCCTAAACTCTTACGTTTGTCTACGCCTCTCTGTATTTTTACTGTAAGTCGAAAATGTCCCCTAAGCAACACGGATTCATAAAAGATATGTCTACCGCAACAAATCTTACCGAATTCGTATCTACAGCTCTGAAAAGACGTCAAGGCGATGACTACTGACTTCAGCGAAGCCTTTGATAAAATTTTTCATCAATTAACTTACTTGAAATATAGGGCCCTTAGATTTTCTTCGTCCTTCGCGTATTGGTTGAAATCTTACCTAGATAATCGATAGTATGACGATCTTTTCAGGTCCTTATCTCAGGAGTTCTTCAAGGAATCCACTAAGCACCCATTATTTTTATTAACTTCCATTTAGGAATTTCATGTAATCGGTCCGATTTTCGAAATTCAAAATTTCTACATATCTCCACGTTTCAAGATCAGATTGTTTTTTCCATTGATTGGATTCCATTGTTTTTAGAAAGATGTCCGTGTGTGTGTGTACACACACCATAACATTCAAAGATTTAGTTTAAGTTAGAAATAAGGAATCTCTCGAAATCGACCGAGAAACAACTAACAAAATCTCCAAAGAAAACTGGATTGAATTATATCCTCTTGGAGCCATCTTTTACCAGAAAGAAAGAGATCCGATGCTGAACATTGGCCCAGATCGGAAGGAACAGATGGTGTAAGTCTCTCGACTGAAATTGTGTATTTTTTGAACTTAAACGACATTAAGATAATCACGCTTTAATATTCCAAGCAGAACAAGTTCATCGTACATGGTCGTAGAAATAATTTCGAAAATACATACATACATAATTTCGAGTTGACATAAGCGGTCTTTCATAATGTTTATATCGAGAAAACGATTTAAATTAAATTAAATTTAAATTTAATAATAATAATAATCATAATAATAATAATATATTAATAATAAAAATAATAATAATAATAATAATAATAATAATAATAATAATAATAATAATAATAATAATAATAATAATAATAATAATAATAATAATAATAATAATAATAATAATAATAATAATAATAATAATAATAATAATAATAATAATAATAATAATAATAATAATAATAATAATAATAATAATAATAATAATAATAATAATAATAATAATAATAATAATAATATATTAAAAATAATAATAATAATAACAGTAATAATAACAATAATAATAAAATAAATAAATAATAATCAATAAGCCTATCAAAAATATCAACTTGTATTTTATTCCAAATATCTCATGCTGCTAAAAAAAAGGTGTTTCGAACATTCGAAATTCGCTTTCCCGACTTCGAAGGAAAAAATAGTCTCGCGGGGAATGAAGGAATTTTATTCTCGGGAAAAGCATCTTAATCTTAATCGTTTTTCCCCGCAAATATATAGAATTGGGCAGATAGAAAAATGTGTCTATGATTTACTCTTAATTGCAGGACCTCAGCGCGCCTTTAGTTGAAGTCTGTATAGTTGATATTCAAGACGACTTGTTAAGGTTTCCGCCTTGCTGCGACGATTAACGAAATGATCAGGAAGGATGTCTATATTCGGTGAAAATTCACCTAAAGATTGTGTAAAACTCTCCACTTGGATGTGCCGTCTATCATTTGTCGTATGTTTGAGGGTGCTTGTGCCGGTACAGGTGTGTGCAGAGGTTAAACTAAGAAAACCGACTTTTGGCCACCAGTATATGAGCTTTGCCAAGCCTACGAAATGATAATTGCTGCGGCTCTTTAAAATTGTGGAACGTCATAAAAGCAATTCAAATTTGAACAAGGTTTTGAAGAAAATTTTTAACCCGGAAATATTTTAATTATTTCTCCGTGCGAATTGGTTCCGAATGAATAAAATAATTACATACAATTAATTTAATTACAAACGTAACCGAATGTTTATTAGACGATGAACAAATGTTAATAGCTTACATCAGATGCCGTACGTCATTATAAACCACACTCAAGCGGCTCTCAACTCTTCTCGAGCCCTATGATCCTTACATTAAATTCCAATTTAAGAAAACGACTTTATAATTGCAACTTATGCACTTGCCTTAAGTTCATCATCTTCGCCCGCCAGTAACCCACCTCGCTCCTTCTCAGCAATTAATACTAAAGTTTACACATTTTAATTAAAAATGAAATTCAATAAACAGTAATTAAAAACTAAAATCATGTGCACGATGGAAAGTAACCATTAACTATGCAGCCACAGCCGCTCGCTAACTCACTCACATCAAAGGCGACGAACGGAAGGAATCATAAGGAAAAAAATTTACCAAGATGCTCTGAAGTTTATTCCACCCATTGCTCCCTCATTCGCACATATATGTACGTATCCTTCAAAATTAATTATCACGCTTTACATCTCCCAATTTGTGAATAAAAAAGAAAAGATGGCGAGCAAAAAAAAAAATAAAATAAAACATAAGAACTCAATAAAAATAAAAAAAAAATTAAACACTTTCGCAATAAAGCCAAGAGTCGAAGGATGAAGGACGAAATACTATGCAGCGACCTCTCGAGATCCTTTTTATTTCAATTTTATTTCATTATAATTATAAATGTCTCAAAGGGACGTAATTAACCTCTTCAGGCAGATGCCTCGCAAGGAGGAACACCTTTGAAAATTGTGCGCGCATAAGTCTCAAAGAATGTAATCTTTTTTTTAACCCCCCCCTGCATTTACATACGTTTGCGGAAGACGAAAGGTTAGCATTAAATGAAAATTACATTCCTCGCAGGAATACAGCATGGGATCCTTGGAAAAAAAGAAAATAAATTGAAGAAAGAAAATACCGTACAGAAAAGGATGAGACCAAATGTCACCGGTCCGCGATGATGTAAGCTTTAAGATGATTTGTGACGGAGGCTTAAGAGCCCACACGAATGCACTCGTGGTCAGTAATGGAAAAATTGAAAGTAAAATCATTACACGTTTTTGTTTGGTGCCGAATTTTCGTGCTTCGGCAGACAAATATTTATTCGGTGGAAATTTTTAATGGTGACTTTTGCCAACAAGTTAGTCTCACAAGTTTAGTGTTATTCAAATGGATTGAACGGACGTAGTTAGTTTAGATGACAGTCCTGGCGAGAATAGGTTATAATACTGTTCATCTACTTGCAGGTGTTAATTTTTGATAAAGGGCTTTTGCAATAAACTAGAATAGGACCATTTATCAAGGAACTATAAATCAGATAGGTAATCTATCTAACTAGTATTTATGATTTAGATGACCCGGTGTACTTTGCATCACCTATCCTAATGACTATAGAAAAATCAATTGAAGCACATTCTCGGTTGGAGAAAGTTTTCCAGATTTAAATATAACCCCGAAGAGTTTAAAGAAATAGAAATGATCGAAGGAAGCCAGGTGCGTGAAATGACGGGTGTTCTGGTACACCCAGCCGTGCCGAGTCCTAACAGCACGCCTGGGGTCGAATTACAACATCAGTTATCGAGCAATACATGACTGAATTATACTCATTTGGTATGACAGCTTACGATATCGAATGGTGAGTATCGAAATTTGGCATTCTGTCATACGTGATCGTGCATTTTTTTACTCGGTACCATTTTTGCTGACGGATGAAATTGCTTTCGGGAGAAAAAACAACATGTAAGATTATTCCCTTTTGTTGTTATTTTGTGTTTTTGCTTATTATTTAAAATATAGTTTAGATCGATGTTGAATAAAATTTACACCCTGCAGAAGGAAATTTTGGGGAACAGCATGTGGATTACAGGTTGCAGTTCAAGGAGTATCTTCAAAAACGTTCAGAGTAAAAGAAAACAACAAATAACACATTTTCACACAGACGAATCGGAGGATAAAAAAATATTTCAAATATTCCATTCAAAAAAATGTCCACAAATCGATGCGTTTGACACTTATCAGCTCTCTCAACTCAGTGTAGTAGAATATTTCTAGTACTGTTTTAAATGTGCATACGATACGTGAGCATTCTTATGTGATCATCCCAAACTAGTTACTCGATCACACGATATCGTATGAATTTCACTCACTCGTTAACTGATTTCGTAATTCGACCACTACAAGTCACCAACCGATCAGAATTCTCAGAACTCTCTTTACAATTAAATTATTTGAATTGTATTGAATTGAAGCTTATTTCGATCGGATATGTTTTAGTAACAACACATATACATGTAGGAACAGGAACAGTTCCGATTATTTAAATTTTACTTTATCTATTACAATAGAAACAAAAGTTAGACAAGGTATGAATAGTTTGTTTTTTGACTTCTCGGTCTGATGGGCGGCGACGAACTACCAAACTGCTTGCTTCCAACCTCCCACGATGCATCCCCAGGTCAACGCCACCCGCCATCGGATTCCTTCACCCCCGCCAATCCCATATGTTGAGCGTGGTCAGCATTCGAAAATAAAAGACAATTTTTTCATGGAACGAAATAACTTTTTTCTGTAATGTATTGCCCATTTCGAGGAATGACCTTTTGCCATATTTCAGGCAGCATCATAATTCCACGTTCATAAAACTTCTGGTTTTTATCAGCAAAAAACTGAACCAGGTACGATTTGACATCATCATAATTATTGTAATTTTTACCATTCAAGGAGTTTTGCAAAGATCGAAATGAAAATTAATCAGATGGTGCAAGGCCAGGACTATCTGGTGGATGTGGCAAATCATACCAAGCTCCAATAACTCATTTCAACACCTATTCGATTTGTCAATTCGGGCCGCTTTTCTTCAACTGAATTGTTCAATTTTGTTCAAAGTTCAAAGTAGAGAATTCCTTTCATAACTTTCTTATGATGAATATCGGCTTTTGATGTTGTCCTCAGATCTTTTCCGATTGACATTGTTGTAAACAACCCATTCTTCATCACCAGTTATCAATCGTTTTAAAAATGGATCATTTTCATAACGTTTTTTATTAACAAATCGCAGATGTTAATGCGTAGTGTTAAACGATTTTCTTTCAGCTCATGAGGAACCCACTTATCGAGTTTTCGTATATAGCAAAGTTGTTTTAAGTCATTTTCAATGCATGTATGTGATACAGGCAGCTGCTCCGCAATCTCACGTGTTGAACTGTGACGATCCGAATCGGTTATTGCTTTGATTTGGTCGTCATCAACTTCAACTGGACGACAAGAGGATTTTTCATCTTTCTTTGAGTGAAAAATCACCAGAACCGTTCTTTTAAAGCTTAGTCACCATAAATAGCACATAACTTTTTGCGATGCGAACACGCGACGAATAATTGTCCCTGATGCGCGAAACAGGAAAACTCGCAGTTCATTCCGCAAACGACTGATCTTGCGATTTATTCATTGGCATAGATGACGTTATGCATTAGCCATTTGACAGCCGGTTTCATTTCATTGCCACTCGAGGTTGATTTATGCTACGCAACATGATCACAACTGATCCTACTTTTAGTTTAAATCAAAACAGAACACATCTGCAGACTGCTCCAAGCTGACCTATAGGACTCTGTTCTTAACATTACATTGAAACATTTCACAATAACATTTTTTTATATGTTCCAATAAAAAGTCATTGAAATTCTTATTTAAACTAAATAAGTTGTAAGTTTTATTGACACAATCGGGCCCAACCGAGCGTTAGCTTGTCTGCAATAAGCGGGTGCAGGAAACTTTTTTTACGATGCTCGCGTTTTCTATTAATCATGTACTTCTCGTAGATTCGAAGAGCTGTTATAAGAGCTGGAGATATAGAAATAGAAATATAGAGCATCAAAATCAAAGACAGAAATCAAAAGAAGAATCTTAAAGTCTGGGCAAACGTTTTTTCCTTGGAGGATTAACGGAATATCTTCAGATTGGAATTGGAATAATTAAGGGGGTATCCTAGTCTAGAGGCACGAATTTCATGTAAATTTTGAAGTGTCATAAAAAAAGGCAACTAATATTTTTAATATCCATTTTTTTAGGAGTTATTTATTAACACAACAAGAATAGAATCAAAAAATAAAAAAGTTGAAAAATTAGCAGTTGATGAAGTGGGGGTCTCAAAAAACTGTCGCGTAACCATACCCACGATTTCAACCCTCCTAGCAATCTGAAACCAAAAAAAAAGATTATTAATCTAGGATAATGTCGCAATGCCTGAAAAAAAAAATAATTTTTGTACCACTTTTTCTGACTGCGAATTTTAAAAGACAAGTCTATAAAGATACTCTCTAAAAAGGTGAGGTAAATCGGTCTAGTAGAACCTGAGAAATCGTGGGTATTGTTTTGAAAAAGACAGTTTCAAGAAAAACGCGTTTAAAGTTTCGCGTAAAGTTTTACGCAGTCTAAGTCATGAAATTATATTGTAGACTTACATTTATTCAATCTGCCATTACTGCTTCATACATCGGAACTTCCTCGATTTCGAAAAAAACTATTTTCCGCGTTTCTCACTTCATATCGAACAGTTCGGGCCTCCTTTGATGTGGTGGATGCTCGTATCTCGGAGCGGTCAATCGTTTCACAGCAAATGAATGAGCTTCCGGGCCGATTTTCATTCCCATAAACTCCATCATTTTTAAAATAGGAATGAAGCCGCCATTAAAAATACAAATAGCAATAAATGTCGCTATCTCAATCATCTTAGGTCCGGAATGAATATGTTTTGGATCGAAAGTTCAAATCAAAGAGTTTAGTGACTCATTATTTTTTTGAGTTTCTGAACCTAAATATCGAAAGAATAATTCCTCTGATGATAAACTTTCGTAAATTGGCTTAGAAATTTACGTGTACATCCACCTGGTTTGAAGGTTAGAATTCAACTGTTAGCAGCTGGACGTAAGTGCACACTAAATATAGAAGATACAAGTTACCTTGGGTTCTTGTATTACAATATATTACAATATATAGAAAGGACCAAAGGTTTAACTAAGAAATATGGATTCAGGTAGACGGAGAATCCCTAATGTCTTTTGTTCGATTAGTTTGGATGCCGGGTCAGCAAAATACCAAAAATAATTTGAATTTTGAAAAATCCTACTTTAGATATATTCTTGAATAGTTAAACTTTGAAAATATATAAAAATTTCAATTATTTTTTTTTTTAAATCTAGACTGGAATACCCCCTTTAATCCTAATACAGTGTTAAGTTTAACCTTCTTATCGTGGACTCTACAAATTGTTTGGACCTCTTGCTTTTTGCCGGCTCCAAATGGACCTGTGAGGATTGCGAATCGTACCACGATTGAAACTGACAAGAAAGAGAACTTTAACTAAACGGGTCTTAGAAGGAAGGAGGAAAATTGATCAGAGTAAAATGGGAAATTTTGAAGGTTTTAGAGAAATTTAAATCAGAGGAACTTTTAGCGGAGCGCAGCATTCGTGAAATAGGCTCATACAGGTAAACAGGCTAATTCTAGAACTGAACGAACAAAAGAGTCATGATGGATCTTAGGGACATTTGACCATCGTATAGTTTGCTCTGCTTATGATGAGATCAATGTGTGATTGAAAGCTCGCCATGATCGCACATTGAATCAACAAGCGATCAGGAGATACTTCGAAGAGATTATGGAAGACGCTTGCGGTAATAGGATACACATTTGCATTTTTCAAAAATGTTCCGAAAGGTTCGATAGGGGATGAGATGTGTTTAAAATTTTTCATATCATCCGTGTAAGTAGACAAGTGAGAGTCTTAAAAGGCGCACTCAATGTAACTTAAAGTAAAGATAAAAATAAAGGGTCTTTAGTGGATTCCTTGAGGAACTTCTGAGGTAAGGATCTAAAAAAATCGACATACTATCGATTATCTAGGTGAGATTTCAACCAATCGATGAAGGAGGAAGAAAATCCAAGGACCCTATATTTCAAGTAAATTAATTGATTAAAAATTTTATCAGAGACTCTGTGTACGAATGAGTCGAATGGACGGTTTGTTTATTGGAAAATCATCATAGCTAAGATCTAGTGCTTCTACTACAGCCTGAAGTATGAAGACAGAATCCCTTATGCTTAATTGACATCTATCTAAAGTTGCAAGTTAGTTAGGCGTGATAAAGTTTTTCCTTCCTCTTTTTGTTAGTTTAAAACTTATAAAACAAAACAGCTTCCAACCACTAAGTATTCATCAAAAGTTCTTAGTTAAATAATTGTTGGTATTAAGGCTTAGTTAAGAGCGCTCACATAGGGCCTGTTATTTAATTAAGTGTAGTTCATTTGTATAAGCTAGCTTGAGCATTTTTGTCTAGTTATTAAGTTATACCTTAAAGCTGAAATTATTTCAGATCATGTTAAGACCTTCGGGTCAGAAAGCGAATATGCCTGATGTAAGGCCTACCCATCGAACGATGTCAGTAATCTACCAAACAGTAAAAACATCTTTTAAGCATGAAAGCGGCCACTGTGGATTCACTATCGTTATAACCATTCCTAGAAAGGAGTTTTTTAAAATATTTTCTTATGTTTAAAAAGGGACACTTTGGATCCGCTTCACCAGAATTATGACAAGAGCATTCTACATCTTATATGGATGAACAAGTAACTCAGACGATGGGATGGAAAGTATTCATTTAAATCGACTTACTTCCCATACAATTATGTATACTAAGGCCCTGATTAAAATCCTTGTTCAGATAATTTTCTGACAGACAAAACCCTGGGATTAGTACACGGAAGTCATTTCAGAGAACTGCACGGAATTCGTAAGTTCTCACTGGAACAATAAAATTCGAGCTGCTAAACCCTACAACCTGAGTATGTTCTCTGAACTTGATAGCATAAACAGATCCGATCTGGGAAATTGCTTCTTTTTCCATAAAAAAATGATAAGTCGCAAGTTCGAATCCTGAAGTAAGCAAACAATTTTTAGCTAGTTTTTGAATCTGCTGGAGTTCGAAATTCTTTCTATTCAAATAATGTGAAGACAAAAGACAACAAAATGTGTTTCAAGCACAAATGCACTTGCTTGTCTAGAAACTAATGGCTAATAAAATACCGTGAACTGAGTGAATGCAACAAAGTCGATATAAAATTCTCCGTGCTCGTTCGGACTCAATCCAAGGAGTAATCGGAATCATTTAACAACTGCGTTTCAAACCATTACACAATCATTATATTCTTCTACTAATCCTTCTGCCCTTTTTTACGAAATGCATTTTAAGGGTGCTCTTAGTCCCTTACTTATGGAAGTTATATTTTCGCTTAAATGGACGACTATAGTAACTACAATATTCTCGTTATGCGCGAAACTTATCTCCTACAGGATCAGTATCCTTGTTGTATATTCAATTCGAACGCAATTTATCGATTGTCAAATCTTGAAATTTCTAATTGAAACTCGGATTTCGAATTCGGACTGCGAATTGGATGGCCCTCTTACAAACTAGAGCTTACCATCGTTAGGTGGAAAGGAACTTTTGCCAACTTCAGTGAATGCAGTTAAAGGCAGCTAGCTTAGGTGCTGGAAGGACTTGTTGAGTGAAGCTTGGGTCCATCTTGAACTGGCGTCATCTAAGTAGCGAAGTGAGGAACTTTATCGGGCGAGGAACTTTATCCTTTTTGACCAATGCTTAAGTATAGATCGATCGCCTCGCATTCTTTTCGTGCTGTGTGTGGTGTCATTCTCCTTACTGCGAATAATCAACGAGTCATTTAGCACGTCAAAAACGTCTTTTCAATTAACTGTATCAATGGCGGCTGAAAATGCTCCATTGTTGCCTTCTGTCTGTCTTGGCTGAAAATGAAGTGAATGATTATTTCACTTAATCGGAGTTAGCGGAGGGTCCTCGACAATGGACCGTTCGAGTTGAAAGTTCTAACTGTAGCAGCTCTTCAAAAGCCCACCACTCAATTTGTTTATCGATTCCTTCTGGATAACCAAAAATTCTCGAAATTTAGCAATCACCTTTCGATCTTGTTGATTTTTCGATTTTTCAACAAACAATCTGAGCAAACATCAGCCCCGAAAACAATTATTACCATTCTAAGATGAATGCAAACAGCGAACGAGCATTTTTCTCACGACCAAGAGGACAGCCCCAGCGCTACACCATTCCCTTTCCTGTCAATATAATTTGTTTCTTTCTTTTAACCATCTAAATGCCAAATTCATTAAAACAATTAACCAATCAAAGCTATCATAACAAATTGCTAAAAAAAAAAAAAACGAGTGTATCGAAAGGAAATCGTTTTGGTGTTACCTCATTTGCATCCCAGGCCATCATCATATCCCAGCAACTCTACAATGGTGTGGACGGTCCGGTCCGGTGGTATGTTCGCTGCAGAACTGATTGACATCTTCGAGTGGGAGCACTCGAAATGCTGGCTCAATTTGAAAATCGTGCGCTCTCAAGCCGAGCTAGAATCGAATTATGTGGAAACGTTTGACTTAAATTGGAAATTATTGTAGGATAAGCAAACACCGGCTCCAAAGTAGTGTAGCTAGTGCGCTGCTATGGCAATGGCATGCTGACACTGGTTGACTGTTTGACTGTGATCTCTGGTGCCACAATCACCGAGGAGCCAAATGTAGGTGATTACACTTGAAATGCCTCGTTCGTTGTCGTTGGGTCGAATATTGGAAGTGTAACCGTCTGCGGTCGTCGTTGTATGCAGATGATGCCACATTCAGTCAATACCTTACCATAAACTTGCCGTGTAATTATGCATCATATAAACTGACTCGTTTCTTTTTTTTTCACATATTTAATATATTTAGTATTTTTTTTTAACCTTTTGTTTCTCCTCAAATTGTGGAGTGGAAAATTTAATGATATTCTCAAGTATCGGCGAGTAAATAACGTTTTCCTTTTCCAAATCATTGCCGGAATGACTTAACGAAACAATCTCTATTCGGCCGAAACAAAATGGTAGAAAAAAAAATTGTTGTATTTTTAATGATGCATAATAAAATAGTTAAGTAAACTTTTTTATTTTTTTTTACGTGTAAGCAAGCACACACGCAGAGAAGTATCCGCGCAGAGGTGTTACTACATCTCTGAACTGAGGCTCGACTAATTACGCGATATATGTACGTACGAGTATCTTTTCGGTTCGTGTTGTCCATTGGCGAGGGCAATTATTAGCGACCAATTAAAGGCTTGAACGAGGGGCACGTAAGCGTTTTGGCAAATAAAAATGTTCAAGTTTTATTGAAATTAAGGATAAAAAGTTTGGCAAATAGCCAAATTGGTCGTTTTGGCACCTTTTCAATCAAAAAATTACTCGTTGGCTCCCCGAGGCGAATTTTGATGTTGAAGTTTGTATTTTTTTTTTTAAATATAGTTTGCGTACGTGTTTTGGTACCTACCTATTTTTTTTTTTTTTTGAGAAACCTACAGGCTAGTGAAGATGAATATTACTAGCCAAATTCCAAATTTGAAACAAAAGTGGGGCAATGAAAGGTGTGAACGCTTGCAAATATTTGAAGGTATTTTATTTTTTTTTTCTCTTTGGTATTTCCTTTGTTTGCCCATAAGTTTTTTCATGGGAATGAGGTGCTCAGGGACAAGTCACTTACTTACTTGTGTGGGTTGAATCAGGACCTTAGCCGACAAGCTACATTTTGCATTGTATCAAGTTTTTCAATCCAACTTTACTGGTCTAAAGTTTCAAGTTCATGTCGTTTAAATAAAAGCTTCTGATGTTGATGTCATTCGCTCTGCTTTGAAGTTATTACACAGAAAGAGCAGACTAAAGACAAGATCTCTTAAAAAACATAAACTGAACTAGCAAGTACATCAACCAATGGCGACATAAAATACTGCGAATTGAGTGAGTGCAAAAAAATCGTGAGTAAAGTGGATCTGAAATTTAAAACTTACTCGCTTTGTGAATGCTTTGGAAAAGAATAATTTTTCTAAAATATTTTCTTGCGTTTTCCACTTTAATATTTCTTTCAGCTCGTGTATTTGTTTTCGGCCGTTTCATTGATGAAAATTTTTGATGACCATTGAAGACGCTCAAATTATGCCCTTTATTTGCATCGGCCTGATGTTCTCTTTTCCATTACTTTTCATAAATTTTCAGGTCACAGTGCCTTCACTTCCGGAGATGAAAATGGGCTCATTATGAGTTTGTGAATTAACTCGTTACTATCTCAAAACATGTCATGAAAACGCCGAGCATACTGAGCACGTATTTGTGAATCATTTATTTTTAATTTATGAACCAATGTAATCTTATATGGAAAAAGCTGTAACTGCCGTTGAATTCTTTGCAAAGATCGCCTAAAAATTTCGGTCCCTTGTTGCTGAAAATCATGGACTATTCGTAAAATTGTTGGGGCACTGCGCGCATTTCGAACAAGAAAGAACATTTTATAAAATCTTTGTTTCTGAAAAATTGAATGTCGAAATTCAAAATAAAATTGAACGACTTTGGTTCTTTTTTCTGTGCTAAATCTTTCCATCATAAAATTACCAAGTTTTTTAAAGTTAATTCCTTGCTCTGCCCACTCTTTAAATTTAGTTCCAACTGCGACTGCTAAATCTTGCACAGAAGCTTGTCGATTCTTCATGTCGCTTCAAGAAATACACTTTTTTTTCAAGTTCAACACAACGCTGGAAGATATTGATGACTGAAGTCGGAGAAGGCGAAACAGTCAAGAATGAATCTCACACGTTGGTAAGCTAGAAAGGATGCATGCAGAAGTTTGAGACATTCGTGCCAAGAAGTTATGAAAGCTTTGGCAACAATCAGGAATGCTTGTTGCAATCTAGGCTTTTACCGTAGATTTGATTACTGTAGCCGATCTTTATGAATCTTTTTGCAAGTTCTTCGTAGATCAACGGAATTAAGTGCGTCGAAGGAGTACACAAAATACCTTTGAAAAAGAATGCAAAATAAAAATATTTGCTGATGAAACACCCGATGAAGAAATGAGTTAGACCGCGAGTGATACTATCTGGATTAAAACATTTCTCGTCATCATTGACAGACTCGTATCCGAATTAGAAAAGAGGAAGCAAGCGTATGACAATTTCAATGAAAATTTTCATTTCTGACCAAAATGAGCGAATTGTCACCATCAATCCTTATGATTTAGAGATTGAGTTAGTTCAGGAATGCATAAATTTTCGAAGCCACATATCTTCACAAAGCATTTTGGTAAAACCTACTTCTTCATCATCATCTTCGTTTCAGCGAAGAGTCTGCAGAACGTTTATTCCTTCGTATGGCCTCGTATATACCAGCGACGAATTGTTCGGGTGAGAGAAGCTTCTCTTGTTTACGAAGAGGAAAAAATTATCTTAGATCGACCTTCAGCCAAGAAAAATTAATTATTAAAAATATTAAAAAATAGAGTCCGAATTAATGAACAAAATTACTTGCGACGATATCATCGATGATTT
Source organism: Orthonevra nobilis (assembly GCA_963555765.1). Classification (NCBI taxonomy): domain Eukaryota; kingdom Metazoa; phylum Arthropoda; class Insecta; order Diptera; family Syrphidae; genus Orthonevra; species Orthonevra nobilis. Next base: position 26,028,066 of record OY743225.1, on the reverse strand, counting down.
TGCCAACAAAAAATCACGCAAAAAAGTATTGTAATGAATAAACAAACTTTTATAACTGAACTGTGTTGATGATTTTCAATTGTTTGTCTGTCAGATTATTTATTCACTTCTATCAAATGTACATTATTATGTAAGTAGCACACATTATCCCGCTCGTACAAATTTCGTTGAAATTAAATAATGTATGATAGGAGTATGATAGGAGATGACAATTTTAGAGGCAAGGGCGGCAAAAACTGTATAGCCTATACCTTGAAAAATTGTTAATCCGCCGCAGAGATCCTTAATTTTTGTCCTCTTCTTGCAATTCACTCATTTTGGTTTGCATTGATAATCTTAATGATGTTTGCGTTTTACTGGATACTTCCCATTTTACGCCGTCTTTTATGCGGCACTTGGTTTCAAAAACTCCTATTCCTTTTGGATAGCCCTGGGCTCATATTTGGAAAACACCGATCTGATTTTGTACTTTCTGCAGCAGTAGAGTCAACATCTAACAATTTTTGATAAATTGATTTGATTAATTTTATTTCGCAAAAACAACAGGTCATCTATCGGTGACGAAACATGAATTAATTAAGCGTGTGTTGCGGCATAAGAGAGTAGGCAATTATCAACTCCGGCACGGGCTTGAAATATTTTTGTTGCATTCGGTGAGTGCTGCTCATTTACAAAGGCAACTACCGAAACACGTTAGAGTAATACTATGAGGTTTTTTGGGTACCTCGGCTTAATGAAAAATGTTTTATCGGAGCAGTGTTTTTGGTTTTTTTATGCTTCTTAGAAACATGTCTATTTAGTACTTTGTTGGACGTCCTTTTGCTTTTGTTTCAGCACCAAATCGACGAAAAATTGACTCAGATAGGTTTTTCCAGGTACAGATCAGGTACAGGACTGAAATAAAACAAAAAACAATTTCATATTTACGATTTTGTATATTTGCAAGGGCCATCGTCCTGTCAAAAAGTGAATCTGCAAATGTCACCTAAAAGCTCCAGTGCAGAGAGCTCAAATTCATTTTCAAGAAACCGAAGGTTAACTTCTCCTGTGACTTTAGATTCTAAGAACTAAGAACTACCTTTTTTATTACCAGAGAAGCATCCCCACACCATCACACCTTCAGTTTTGGGGGGCATTCGTTAAATTCGTTCAAAGTTCAGTCTTCACTTTGGTTCTTTTCGCGCTAGAATCCTTCCATCTCCAACATAATTCGTCGGAAAAGATAACATTGTTCCACAAGTTTTGAATCCAATTAATATGCTACTGGGAGCAATCGTTTCCCTTTGACTCTTATTTGAAAGTCCGGCTTCAGTGTTCTGAGTCCAGCTTTCACTGGGTCTTTCCTCACTGCTCTCTACGAAATTATTTTTCCTGTAGCTCGACACGGAACGTTTTTAAGATCCACGGAAGTCTTGAACCGATGCCGACGGCTGTACAGCACCATTAAACGATCTTCCCCAGGGGTCGTCTTTTATGCCCTACGTGAGTCTTTCTTTCTGCCGGTAGTCCCGGTCTCATTATATTTTTTTAAATTCCATGCCACAGTGCTTTGAGCAATATAAAGTCTTTTAGAAACTTCACGAGTTGTCAACGTTTAGACGTAAGCGACACAAAATATTAGCTTTTCACTCTTAATTCCCTTTTCTTCACTAAATTCCTGCGGTTCGTTTCGGACGGCTATCACGAGTTAAACGCACCTCGTATTCATAATAACATCGAATTTTATGCACTATTTGAACGATATTTTGCTTATCTAGCACAAAAAAGAATCGTAACATTCATAAATTAGAAGAACTGCGCCCGACCAACATTTTTCGAACGACACTGTTTATTTAAAACTAAATCGAAATCCACTAGTTTAGATGGAATACACCTTGCCTTCCATAACTTATGTCCTTAACATAGTTCTATTGACGTCGTCTCATCCATCACTTTGGAAAAGTCCATAGAAATTCAACTTGTCAATACTGCCCTCCTTTTCAGAAGTAGGCATGCAAATTGTTAATTCTCAAAGACAGTTAAAAGGTATACCACAAGTATCTGTTTAAGGACCATTATTGTTTGTGATGCTTAGGAATGATCTACAACTCTTTTTATTATTTCATGTTTCGCAAGTGACTTCGCAAGTTGACGGAGTGAAGCTAGGCTAGGTTTATCCTTCTGTTGTTTATCTTCTGCACTTGATGCAAATGGTTAAGAGTCTCTTGAGGGTTATTGGAAAAAAGCAAAATTGTTGAAAGGAGTGATAACAGCGAAATCCGCGGAACATATGAAGATCCAAAATACTTGAAGACTGTTTTCGATCGATGAATTTGGTTTGATGATCTTGAAACCTTTGTGGATAGTACTATAGTCGGATACTTTTATCTGTTACTGTTGAATACTTTTAAACGAACATAATTTTGTCATGTAATTTGTCATTAACCACTTTGACTCTTACTCTTTGTTCATTGGTTGGTCTTAGTCCGTGTTCGAAAATGTTTTCTTATGAACCTTATTTTTTTTCTTCTATGCTACCAAAGGCGCCTTTTGTGCCGATCTTTGCCAACTTATATTTTAACATCTTAACCTCTCTCTCAGAAGCTTTTATTGGTAACGCCAACTTTTACTTCGTTTGAGGCATAACTGCAGATTAGGTTTAAATTGTTGTTTATTCACACGCCTTCTAATCTAAGCCCTTCTCCGAGGATGAAATCGCAACCAAGGGGTTGATTATACTTCGTGGAGTAATCGCCACAAGAATAAAATCACTGACCATTCTTTATCCGGAAGATCTGCAAGATGTTTAGCTAAACGTAGGCCGAAGAGAGTTCTTAAAGTCAAAGGCCTTGTTTTATTTTGTTATTCGAACCTGCTTTTTTTGCATCAAGCTAAGGAAACTTTGAGCTAAGTGACTTCATCGGACTTTGCAGGTGTAATTTCGTTTTCTGCCATATATGGCTCGGGTCATCAATTGTTTTCTGTGCATGTATCCGAATGTGTTCGCTAAATTTGTGTCACTTTCATCAGCCAAGGGTCTTAATTAAACCCTCTAAGTTAGTTTATGTAATGGTTTCAAGAAAAGGAGAAGGAAAACCTTTTGAGCATTAAATTTTCCTTCCTTTATGCAAAAGTCAATGGAAAAACTGTTGATGCTATATTTTAAAACTTTTTATTGAGGAACAATACTTCTATCTAGGAATCCTTTGTTACTGATTTCAGTCTTCATCGGATATTGTTTAAAACATGTTCAATTGAGTCCATTAAGAACTCCCTGAACGCCCTGAAAAAGAACGAAAATGGAATCAGGCTTCAGGACGATTTGACCGGCATCTTAAAATACGGGGCATCTTTGAGTCATAAATAAACTTAAGGTTTACTTCCCACGATTTAATGCGAAGTTCCTTAATGGACACTTTAATCAAACTTGGAATCGTTTACCCAGAGCAACTTGGTGCAGTTCAATTTTGAAACCTTATCCAAGCATAAGCCATTTAAATTTCCCAGTCGTACACATTGCAAATAAAACTCTGTATAGTTGTAGCCACTTTTGAAGTGCGTAAAGTATTACAATGAAACACACCGTAATTTTGGATCTTACCATTTGCAAACGTCCAAGGCCCAACTATCGGTACAAATTCGTTTTGGACTTCCGTGCGTGCAGTCCCAACCAACACAATTACTTTTGCTTTTTTGTTCATACGTTTCCTACGACAGCCACATTCCATTCATCATTTTCATTCAGCGTCACGTAATTTAGAACAAATTTGTACAGAAACGTTTTCCCCATACGTGCAACGTTCGGCTGTAGAGCCGCTCGATATGGGCCCAAATGGGTATGCCTGGTTGGAATGTTTAAACGCAACTATAATTTTTTTTGGTTGTCAAATAAAAATTACTTCATTGTTTCGAACGATGACAGTTTTCATTAGGAATTCGCGGCGAAAAGATCTCTCCGTCTGTCCCTGGGATTATTGAGAGACTCAAAGGAATCAAGCCTTGCAGGATGAGTAGATTTGTAAGTAGTCACAAGTGAAAGGTTTTTTTAATTCTTCATCTCACTCTCTCTCTTAGGTTTTCATCACTCTTTTGGCTAGTTTAGCCATAAAATCTGTAGAACCATACGTTGTGGGCTATGGTCCTGGATATTACTTAAGACCATTGGATTATCCATACAGCAGTTATCCCTATACTCCTGTTACATATGTCGAAACGATTCCCATAATCAGTGGACCTCCGCCAGTAGAGACTGTGCCTGTTTTACCTGCTAAATTGGTGGCAAAAAAAGCTCGTCAAAAAGTGGCACCACTTCCCGTGAGACCTTCGGCCAAACAAGAACTACCACAAGTGCCGGCCGTACCATTTCCTCCACCGCCACGAGCACCCTCAGGGAGATTAGAACTACCAAGACAATCGGCGCAAGTATATCCTCCGCCGCCACCAGCACCATCAGCAAGACAGGAATTACCCATGCCATCGGATCCAGCACCACCACCACCACCACCACCACCTGCACCACCTGCCCCACCAGCGATGCCACCCCAAATGGCACCTCCGAAAACGATATCGATAACAGCATCTTTTCCAGACTTTGATCCAGCGCAGATACTGTCTGCCCTACCAATAAATCAGCTTCTTGAGTTGCCGCCAGTCAAAGCAGTAGTCGAACTGAAGAAGAACAAACTTGAGGCGGTAATGGGACTGAAGAATGCTCTTCAGGGGAAGCTCGCAACCTTAGCTGCGTTGCTGCCCTAACTTTTTTCCTTTCATAAAGTTAAAAATATTAAGTAATGTAAGCTCAAGTCAATAAAATTAGTATTAAAACGAGTGCCAGACTTTTTCAATTTTTGAACCAGATCCTTAAGGAGCCTAAAGCATCACCAAATCTTTTCGTTTAGAAGATTTATTCGTTTACTTGTTGGCTTACAGGTTTCTTGTCATTGTTGTTCAACAAAAATTAGAGCTAAAATCATTGTGTCAAGATAGACCTTTTAAAGGGAGTTTTGACGGATTTCAAGCTCCCTAGAAAGTTACTTTTACTTTCTAAAGCTCCAATTTTGTTTTTTGTGACTACGTGCACATGTTTTTTAATCAACGTTAGGTAATTGCGTAACACACCACACAAAAAAATTGTTGGTCCCGGCCGTATTTGTGCGCAGGTCATCTAGGCTGCTGCCATTGGGGCCGCATCTTAAAGTAAATGTTTTAATAATTTAATTTTTTTTTCATAGTCCGCGCGTGCTAGATTCTTACTCACTAAAAAACCTCCCATGTCTTCAAGACTACGACTTCTAGGTAGCTTTCCAGTGAAGGCAGCTCCGTCATTGTATGCGGTTTTTACTTAAACCTACTTTAGAAATTTAAAAAATCAATTTTTTTTTCTATTTTCCAAGTTTAACGATAGCGACATTTATTGCTGTTTGTATTTTTAATTAAGGCTTCATTCCTATTTTAAAAACGATGGAGCTTATGGGAATGAAAATTGGCCCGGAAGCTCATTCATTTGCTGTGAAACGATTGACCGCTCCGAGATACGAGCATCCACCGCATCAAAGGAAGCCAGAACTGCTCGATATGAAGAGACAAACGCGGAAAATAGTTTTTTCCAAGTCGAGGAAGTTCCGATGTACTATATGAAGCAGGAATGGCAGATTGAATAAATGTAAGTCTACAATCATTTCATGTCTAAGTCATGCGAAAAACTTTACGCGAAACTTTAAACGAGTTTTTCTCGAAACTATCTTTTTCAAAACAATATCCACGATTTCTCAGGTTCTACTGGACCGATTTACCTGATTTTTTTAGAGACTCTTTTGTATAGACTTGTCTATGTCTGGAACTATCCTCATCCCCAAATTTCTATTATTTTTTTTTTCACAAATTCGCAACAGTCAAAAAAAGTGGTACAAAGTGGTGGGGGCTGCTCTGCATATGCCCCAAGGCGCCTATTTTTGAAAGCGTGTCAATGGCCGAAGACGAGACTCCTTAATTTTCGACCTGGAAGATCACACCAAATTTTTTTAGTTTTCATATAACAACAGCTAGCGAGCTACGTAGGATTTTTTCGAAATACTGATTTTATACAAAATGGTGCACGTTTGAAAATAAAGTTAAATTTTTAACAAAAAAAACACCATAAAATCGTCGATAAAAAAAATTTAAGCCATATAAAATAAAAAATCATAAGTAGCTCTTTGGAGAAAGATATTTCGAAACTACTGTCAAAATTTCAAGTCAATCGGTAAAGATTTGCTCGAGTTATATCTTCGGCGAACTCAAAAAAAGTGGTTTCGAGAAAAACTCATTTAAAGTTTTAAGTACTGAGAAACCATATGAAAATATATAAGCATACTGGAGAGTTTGTATAATTGCAGTGATCGAAGAGACGAGAACGAATATTACGAGCAAAGTTAGTTACTTCGTCAGACATGGTAGCAATTATGTCCATGAAGTTAGAACTGCCATATTGGAATTTCACCTTAAAAAAAATTGCGCTAAAATGTGCTTGGTTTGTGCTATCACGTGCCGTATCGCAAAAAAAATTTCTTGAAGGATGTAATTTTTAGAGGGAGGTCCTTTTTCTCATGTGAAGTTGGCCCTGTGTTTTGATTCGATAGGAACGGCAAATAGTATGCCTAGATGTGCTCGGGATGTGCTACCATGTGCCGGAAAGAAAATGAGAAAAAAAGAAAAACCCAAATCACTACGCAAACATTTTTTTTATCCTGAAGTTAAACATCTTTTAAGGTTTATTAGAAAAATCTATAGTATAATGCAGAACCATATCTTATCCAGGAACGTCATCTCTCCATTTTTTTTTGGTTAGTTGAGGAGTCTCTGTATTTATTATTTATGCATTTGCGTTCTACTGCACACGATCTTGCGATAAGAGCACATTGTTCTGCAGTATAGATTTATGTAGAATAGAACTTCAGGAAAAAAAATTTGGCACATGGTTGCACATGCTGAGCACATCTAGGCATACTATTTGCTGTTCCTATCGAATCAAAACACAGGGCCAACTTCACATGAGAAATAGGACCTCCCTCTAAAAACTGCATCCTTCAAGAATGCTTCGTGATAGCACAAACCAAGCACAATTTCTTTTTAGTAATAGGACTACCGGTTGAAAATGTCGTTATTGCAGACAACTTCATAGCTATTACTCTGAGGTGAATTTTGACCATGACAGCTGTCACATCAGAAACCGAAGCTTACCCGGACTATACTATAGACGTAGGAATGTGTCAGCGGTGGCTTAAGCGGTTCAAAGATGGTGATTTCGACACCGAAGACAAAGAACGCCCCGGCCAGGTGAAAAAGTTTGAAGACCATGAATTGGAGGCATTGCTCGATCAAGACCCGTCACAAACGCAAGAAGAACTTGCAAAATCACTTGGAGTTGCTCAGCAAACCATTTCCGATCGTTTGAAAGCAATGGGAATGATCCGAAAGGTAGGACATTGAGTGCCGTATGAATTGAAGCCATGAGACGTCGAACGCCGATTTTGCATGTCCGAAATTCTGCTTGAACGCCACAAAAAGAAGTCTTTTTTGCATCGAATCGTCACTGGTGATGAAAAATGGGTACATTATGATAATCCAAAACGTCGGGCAACGTATGGATACCCCGGACATGTCTCAACATCGACGGCCGTTCAGAATATATATGGCCTGAGGGTTATGCTGTGCATTTGATGGGACCAGAAGGGTGTTGTGTATTATGAGCTGCTTCAACCGAATGAAACAATCACAGGCGAGGTCTACCGACGACAATTGATGCGTTTGAGCCGAGCTCTGAAGGAAAAAAGGTCGCAAGACACGCAACATGACAATGCTCGGCCACATGTGGCAAATGTCGTCAAAACTTACCTTGAAACGATGAAATGGGATGTCCTACCCCACCCGCCGTATAGTCTAGAATTTGCGCCATCCGATAACCGACCAGCACTTCCGTCATTTCGATGATTTCAAAAAATGGATCGATTCGTGGATTGCGTCCAAACCGGTCGAATTTTTCAGAAAGGGTATCCATGAATTGCCAGAAAAATGGGAAAAATGTGTGGCTAGCGATGCGCAATACTTTGAATATTGAATTTATATCTATTTTTCCTCAATAAAGCATTGAACGACATTTTCAACCGGTAGTCCGGTATTATCAAAAAATTTAAAACTCAACACAGAAGGTAGACCACTCATTTCTAAGAGAGATCCTTAGAGAAAGCAACAACCTATCTTGCAAAGCCCGCCTTCACCGACACAAAAAAAAAAAACAATGATTACTAGTCCAAAAAAGGTAGATTGCTTCGAAAAGGAAGCCAATAGTACAGGCTCTCACTCAGTAGACCAAGATTTTAGAAAACTATCAAGGAAGACCAAACTTCGAGCTGATTCGTTGTTTCAACAATATCCCGCATCAGCACACAAATCCAAAGTTACGATGGTTGAGAAGATTTAATCTCGCTTCCATTGACATTTGATGCACTTCTCTGAATTAGTGAGCGTCTGTTTCTTTTTTGCAAGACATGAATCGGTCAACACCAGAGTGAGAAGACAATATTAACATACTGCGCCAAATTCTCGTAATGTCAGATGAACCAACGACTTTGCCGTTTGGTTTGGAGATAGATGCGCTAATACTCGATGTTGACTGCGCTAATACAGTCAACATCGAGGGCAATATCTTCTTCAAGTCTTCCCGTTTTGACGATGCGCAGACGAGATTGGCTCGCATCCAACGTGCCATCTTTGAAGCCTTGCAGGATATTGTTGAAGAAGAGGCTTGAAGCAACTACGATCGAAACGCCTTACTATTAGGAACAAGAGTTCAAGGACTTCCAAGGAAAAATTCTCCGTAAGATCTTCGGGTTTGTTTGAAAGCTTTTCAATGAGGTGGATCTTTCTTCAAGAGTACGCCACAATCGATGTTGTCAGATAATAATTGAGGAAGAAATATTATGACTGCAACATCGCCACGATGCTCAATGGAAACGGATCGGAGAACTGCTTAGACCAGTGTTTGATGAAGCTAAGAGCTAAGTTGGCTACGCTAATAATATGGGGACAATGCGGGCGATATTTGAGTTCTCTATCGCCGAGGTCACGTAGTGTTGCAACAAGGCAAACAGGTTCACTGGAAATGGATCAGATTCGAGGCAGCGGAGGATCAAGTTTTCTCGTGAACGTTATGGCCTGACATTTGCTAATGTTCTATTCCAAAAAGTTGTGTCTGCACCAATTTGAGAATCTGTAAATGTCGTACGGAGTCAGGATGATGAGGATGATATAACTTTGTATATTTTCACGTCATCGGCATGAATAGATGGGCGTGAGTGCTTAATTTTTTTCGATGTCATTTATTGCTAAAATGAAGAGGGCCAACATGGCTACCCTGAGCCACACCTGAGGTTGCTATGAAACGTTTGGATGTAAACGATCTGAAGAGGACCACGCATTGGCGATTCTCGAGGCAGGATTTGACGAACGTTAAACGAACGGTGAAAAGCCATATGCCTTAAGTTTTAAAAGAATAATTTTGTGCGGTATTTCGTTGAACGCCTAACCAAATCGGTTCTGTTGACGGCGACTTCGTTGCCGTCTTCAACAACGTGGCTAGCACTTTTGTGGCAATTTGCAGTGAGCCGAGATAATATTAATTTCTTTAATTTACTTTTAGCTTAATGCAATTTCTGAAACCTACTTATAAGACCGCCAAAATAAGACTGACAACTCGTAAGTATTGTCACCTGATTGGGTTGACTTTTGATCGTCGGCTGCGTTAGAACAGACACCACACAAAGATTCGTGCGCGTGGTGGTCGTATGAAAGAAATCCAATTCCATGCAGAGTTGATATGTCCTTATTGAAAAAAAACTTGTTCTTAATTTTAGTTCTCTGTTTGAAGATGCTTTCAGCTCACTCTATAATGGTCCTGTTTTAGCAATAATAATTCAGTTCTTCGGTTTTATTCAAAGCAGGTTCAGCTCAAATAATAAACTTACCTGGCTGTTGCAACTAGTGTTAAAAAAGAGCATTGAATGCGTTTCATTTTTCAGTTCATTGCTTAGTTCATAACCTGTGGAGCTTTATTCAACTAAACAATAGACTTTAAGTAATCATTTCATGTTAGAACATTCACTTAGAAATTTAAAAATATCTATAAAAAAGAACTATATCCACCTTGATAGCGCCCCGACCACACTTTTTGACCAGGGCCTTGCAGACGTTAAATCCGGCCGCGTCGTCGTACTAGACAAAGTAAATTTACCAACGCAAATTATTCATCCATATTCAAATGAAATTTAATATAAAGAAGCAATTAAAGTTACCTCAAATGGCGGCGTTGTCAATCCTAATATTGAAGTCACGCAAAATAATTTCCATTTTCATCACGCGACGAGTGAAGACAACGCAATACCGTCAGATGTTTTATGTTCGCTGTCGCAGTGTTACTTCTGACGTTGGCCATTTGGATTATTCAGCGAAGAGTTTGTTTGGCTTAGGTGTTGTTTGGTTAAGACGCGGCGACAAGTTGTAAGTCATTTAAAATAATATTTTTAATAATTACCATTTAGGGATTGGTTTTCGATCGAAAACAACATTTGAATTGAGTAACAAAAGCGAATTTAGTATTGATTGCGGATTATGATTAGAGAGTGTATTGATCATGGGTAATGTACTTTGGTTGGATTGTATATTTTTTTATGGCGTCTCTGAAAAAATGCACAAAACAGTGATAACAAGTTTGAAACTCGTTAATTTAGTACGTCCATGAGACATTTTTGTTTTCTTTATAAAAAGGATTTTCTATTAATGAAAACCAGGGTTATAAGGCATGCTTGCAGCATATGGAAAGTGGTATTTCCAAAAAAATCTAAAAACCTCATTTCATTGATCCATAGTTGGGATTTTGATATCAAATTATTCGCATTCCTTCAATTCACAGTAGAGTAGACTCGCGTTAGTGCGATCACCGGATAATGTGAAAAGATTTTCTTTTAGAGGCATTAAATTCTACTTTATTCATACAGCCCCATGATGATACGCTGAGTTGATTATACGCTGCATTTATATGGTGGATCCCAAATTAGGTACCGTTCAATACTACTTGAATCGAACTGCCCGAAAGGAAGATTCTAATCCATTGAATAAGAGATTCATTGATAGCAAATGCACACATTTTTGACAAAAGAGTCTGATGCTAAACTTTGTCGGATGCTTTAGAAATATCAAACGCACTATCAGAACCAGCGGATTCATGTTCATATGTCAAGACCGTTGAGTACTCTTGCTTCTATACGAGTGCGAAAATAGATCCGTCCAATGAAATAGCTCGAGCAACATACAGTAGGAGGCAAAACAAAATCTAAGAGTATTGGGCTGATGGCAAAATGGGCCCTGAACAGATTTGCTTCGTCCAGGGATCGAAGATGAGACACAACTTTTTACATTTTTCACTAGCGACCAAAAGATCTTGCTGCGACACTGTAGCACATTGTCTGTGTACTTCGTTGTTAATTTTTGCGGTTTTGCTTACGTACATAAACTTTTAATCTGGGCTTAAGACTTGTTTAAATGAAAAAAAAATTTAAATGACACTTATGTTATAGTTAAATAAAAAATATATTTAAATGAATATCTACCATAAGGGTTGTTCTATTTTTTTTTATTGAAATTCAAGCTTCACAAACGTTAACAGGCTTGGTTTTTAGTTGTTCGCGTTATCGTGAGTCTACTGTAATTATTATGTCATTATTCGAAATTGCGTCCTCACTCTGCTGTCCGTGTTCACAGCAGAACATTTGACATCAACACGTACTTGGAACTCTAGCATGATAATTCCATAAAGTCACTAGACCACGCCCGCCCACTTTATCAGAACACTATTGCAGGTCGAGAACTTCAGTGATAGCGCCGTAAATTCAATCGGAACGACAAATGGTACTTGAACCAGATTCGATAAAGTTCTGGAATACGATCCAATTACGGCACCTAGAGCACGGATTATTTCTAGCTTAAATTAAGAGCAATTATGTACAAGAGAACAGAAACATAGAAAAATGTTGAAATTCATCAGGTTCGTTAATGTCGTGGGTAGCTGCGTTGCCAGGTTTTTTTTTTGCACTTTGCAGGTTCTGGGTTCAAATCTGACTGGAATTTTTTTTATGCGCAGTTCTACTTTTTTTGTTTTGTTTTGTATGAATACAAATTTCTTTATTTATTTTTCGAAGTATTCTAATTGCGAAGAATTAAATGAGATTTGCCGTAGAAACAAAATATATAAATTATGGCGGCAACTCATAAGCATTAGCAAACCCGAAAAACAGGGAGCGACAAAACAAGCGAATGTTAACATTAAGATTTATGAAAGGATTTTTTTTTTTCCTTTTTTGAAGGTTACATGCATGTGGCATATAAATTTATATATACATCTATGTTTATGAATTTAAATGTTTTTTTTTTGTCCTTTAAATATTTTAAATGCAAGCACATATCCAACCTTTTTTAAAATAAATAATTAAGGATCATTCTGTAACACATATACAAGTGACTAGAGGCGAATGATGAGTCCATTGATTTTACATATTTAACAGATGTGGGGTAAATTCAAATACAAAACTAAATAAATAAATAACGAAAAATTCAAATGGTTAAGCATACAAAAATAAATAAAGAAAACAAAAATACTTAAATTTCAACAAAAATAATTACAATTTAAACATTACACTAAGCTCGAGGACTATGATTACTAGGCAAGGAAATATCTCAAGCATATTCACGCAAGTATAATTTACTCGTGATTTTTGCGACTGGATTAAAAAATCCGGCACAAGCGATGCATGGAAGTGACTAGAAAGAAAACAAAGCAACGTTCGGCCATAAGAAATATCACTAATTCAACATAGTCAAAAAAAGGATCGGTATCAAGTAAAAAGATATTTTTCAGCAGGATTTGTGTCCCATGTGTGTAAAGGAATGATGGGAATATGTTAATTAATTATCACAAATTAAATGTCATGTATAATAATTTATTTATAGTTTGATAAAAATAATTTTCCAACTACCTAGATATGTGCAATATAAAATATCGTTGATAAAGCAAGTTCAGTTTTACTGCGTAGAAATATCCTGATAAAAATTTCCAATTTTTCGTTGTCAGTGTCAATTGGACAACATTTTGTCAGATCATTGCTTATCTGAATTTCTAACTGAAGGCGGTGAATATATAAAGTGTGGGTCATACATAAAAGAGAACTGAGTAAAATTTTATGAGTGTGAGTTCGAATAAATGAAGTATTTTCCTTTTTGCTGATTCACTCTTAAGTCTAACACAGCCATTGAGTGAGGGGCGGCTTTTTTTTAATTTTTTATTTATTTTAATCTATTTTTAATTCTTATATTAACTTTATTTCAAATCCTTTTGAAAAAGTTTAATGTTAGTTCATCTGTGCATCTTCCTAGGTAATGTGTTCCATAGGTGAATGAAGTTGACGAAAAACTGACACTCAGACGCGGACCAAGCAAAACCGGGGTTGATTATCACGTTTGTACGAATGGATGAGGTGAAAACCAATCGGTTATTTAAATAAGCAGGTAGATGAGAGCTGCTGATCCTATGAAGCAAGCTCAGAGTTCTATATTTTAGAAAATTGTCAAATGACATACCAAAGATACGTTTGAAGAAGCTAGAAAAATGACCAAATCTTTTCAAACCGAATATTTAGGAGTGTTGCCACATTCAACCTTCTTCGGCGTCATGCTTCACAGTGACAGAATATTTCACACCTATATGTTAGTATTGGGACCACAAGAGACTTTACCAACAAAAGTCTGGTTTTTATTGCAGTGTAATGCTGCAACTTCCATAACCTTTGTAATGCGCTAAAAGTTGATGTGATAACTCCTATTTCTGCTAAGTCGACGAAACTTATAGGGATGTTATTCAGCATAAGGCATGGGAAAATAGGATAGCTAAGACCCAGATCCTGGTTGAAGCACTAGGTACATTGCTGAACTGAATTATTAGTGCAGCTCTTGTACAGCTGCACATCATCTGCATACTTGTGCCCGCGCGAGTGGGAGAGGATCGTTTATACAAAAGGAGAATAACAACGAACCCAGAAAAGAACCCTGTGGTACGCCCTTAAGTGGGGAAAAAAATCTGACGTTCGACCGTTTATAATAACAGACTGCATTCTCTCACTTAAATATGAAGATACCAACTTCATTGCAGATGATGAATATTTGAATAAATTAGATCATTTTCTAACCAGCGTTTTTTGGTTAAGTTATCAAATGTCTTAGAGAAATCGAGCAATACTAAGAAAGTTAGCTGGTTATGATCAAGAAGTTGCCTGATTTCATCTCACACCTTTATAAGGGCCTTTATTCAGCTATGATTTGGTTCAAAGCCAGACTGATGTGGAGAAAGTAAGTTTGAACTGCATATGCATTATTCTCTCAAACACTTTTGAGAGGAAGGGTAGAATAGAGATTTGCCTAAGCTCGCCAACGGGAATAACCTTAGCCAATTTCCACGAACTAGGAAATTCACCTGTGGTCGAAATAGAATTGAATAGATGGGTTATATTAAGGGCAGGATGGCTCTTACAAAAACCGGGTGAATACCGTCGAATCCAACAGTATAAAACTCTCAACTATGTCACGAGAAAACTCAAATGTTTCTACACCAGATCTAATAGGCTCATCTTCGGAATTTGTTGAAATGTGCACCACAGCTTGTGAGTATGTCTATATCCTGCAAGGGAATGGGCTTAACTTTGCCAACTCCAAAGTCACGTAAGTTATTCTATAAGCGAGGGCTGTTTAGGGAAAAAACAACTCAATTACGGAGATTGCAGAAAACTTTGTCATCGTCCTCAATCTTTTGAGGTATCTTTTCCAGACCTTGTATGCCTCATTACACTGAGCTATCATGGTCTAGAATAATTGTTAACAATCTTAGTTTTAAACAGTAAAAACCTGTTAAAAAGAAAAATGACGCAAAAAGGCTGAAAGATAGCGAGCTCATAGAGCTGCTCAAACCATAGCAGCAAATGTTTTGGCAATAGAATTGCAAATATCAGAGCAATGCAGTTTTCCGTGCAAAGGTATGTATTTGAGTCAAACTTTGAAAATTTGAGTGAAATTTCAATGACGAAAATATCAGTGAACATAGCTGTGGTCCGTTCAATGAAATCTGGCAATAATGTCAAGCCAAAAGCTTAAGATATGAAAGACCAAGTGACAGAAAATTTTCACAATGAAAAAGTGCAGCTCCCAGTAGTTCTTTTATCACCTTTGATTGAAAAATTGATGTAAAAATTCCTCCGCTTTCAAGAATTTTTATAAAAAATCAAGCTCGTTGGCTTTCGTTTCGTTGGGTGCAAATATTGTACCACCTGGACCTGGGCCCTACTGTTTCAGAATTCACGAAAACATTCATCATCATACTGGAATTCTTTTTCACACCATTGGTGAAGAAAGAATTTTTGGAGAGTTGTATATTCTCGACCTTCTTTAAATGATGAAAGTAGTTGCGATCCTTCACTGATGCGAGGATGAAACCTTTTTTATGACAAACAATAGTCCATTTGTAAGCGCATTTTAAATGCTGCATGATAAAATTTATGAGATGCACAAATGCATGAAATAGATGCAACGAATATCATTGGTCCACGTCCATTTCCCTGGATGTATATAGTTTTATATGTTCCATCGTAAATACATCCATTTTAAGCTTCATAAGATAACAAGGTATTTACCGACTTTACGTACGATATTCTTTTCCACTCGAGGCTTTATCTCTCGAGATCGAATATAAGGTTCATCGAGTTTATTTGCAATCCTTGCTTTGAAAGAAAAATTAATTCAACACGACAGTTGCAATTATGAATCGAAATACTGAATTACCCACGGTTACCGTCAACAGATTCATCTTCATCTCTCGATAATGCATCAGCGCAACGTTTAAAACATTCTCCGGAACTTCATCTCGAGATTATCATTTTATTTATTATTATTATCATCAATGTTTTTTTTTACCTTTTACGGAATAACATTGTGAAAACGTTTTGTTTACACAAGAAGATATCTCAAGTGCTCCATTCCGTCAGTCATAACGAATGATTTCGTTAGAGGTCTTTGTGTTCCACCTTTAAATGTAAATAAGAATGGAAAACTGTCAGATGCGATGTCAAAATTACACACACGACGACCAGGAAAGATTCAACGCGACAACACAATGACGAAAGGTATGCCTCATTTGTTCCCAAACGGTGGTGTGGACAAGAAATAACATTGGCAAGCCGGCCAGGAGATGCCCAGCAACGTTCGCCATCATGGTGGCATGTTGATGCCTCGTTAGCTCGCTCTTTCTACATCCGATTCGATCGTCTTACGATACATTGGCCAACAGTTAACAGCTGGTCAGGTATCCAACCAAAAATCCCATGCAATATTAAGTCAGACCAACGATGAGCTCACTTCAAGAAAACCACAAATAAAAACAAATTGAAAAGGGGGAAGAAAAAAACAGAAAAGAAAAGAAAACGTTAAAGACTCTAAACAATAATGAAGAAGCAACACTAACAACCAACACATTTCTGACCAGTCATAGTTGCAACGAACCGTCCGTCCACGGGGACCACCCGTGAACCTTAGCCGCTTGTTCGGTTTCACAACAATGGGCAATGGGCGTCTTGAAGTGGGAATGCATTTCCAGGCACAAAACCCAAATGGGTCTTTCGTAAACGCTCTCAATTAGACGAATAGAGAGGTGGACGCTCATAATCATAATCAGCGATAGTGTTGAATGTCACTTTTGACATTTACCCGTTGACAGCTTGATCGGGGTGAAACAAAACAACAGCAAAAAAAAAAAATAAATCAATTCAAATGAATGTCAAAAGGAGTTGAAGTATTTTCCTATGAATATTTTAAGTCGAAGGGGCGATGTTAAAGGGTACGAGGGTGGAATGTGTAGATTTGCATTTTCAACAACTCCTTGAAGACGCCCATAAATGTACTCGTACTCGTTGTCATGAGGCAACAAAATATGTTTCGGTGGATGTCCTTAACCCTGTCATCGAGATGGAGCAAGCCATTTGCAAGAGGAGTAACCAGGAGATTTCCATTCTTTGTAGGGATCAATGCTGTTCCCTATGAATATAAAGCACGTAGTTGAGGGTTGCAAAGGAAAGGGTTAGTTCTTAAAGCTGGTTGTTTATGATTGTTAACCTTATTTTATTTAAAACGAATTATAGATTTACCAAAAAAAAAAAAATTAATGAGCGACTTGAAAAAAAAAAAATTCGGTTTGTTGACGGACATCCGAAAATATTTTTCAGAATATTATTTCCCACACCACTTTATTAAAAAGAAAAAGGTTAAGCTTTCTGAGTCTATTTTTGAACTGCTCTATTTTCTACTTCTGATGCTGTACTGGTTTGTTTAACACACAAAACGTCTAAAAAGACTTTTGATGAAAAAAAAATACTGCGAATTTTGAATGAATATTAATAAATAAATAAAAATAATTATACTAACTGGAAAGACATATAATTTAGTACTAGTTTAATCCTAGAGCTCTAGCAAACGGCCAGTATGTAGTTGGTTGGGGTGAGCCTTGTTAGCTCATCACTTAGAACTCTAGTTGGCCCGTTGTGTTCCTCTGTATCCTGTTTAGAGAAGATTTTGGTTAAAGTGGAAGAGGGGTTATGTCGAAGGGATTACTCTGGAGTGTCTTGATTTGAATGATCGGGAAATCTATTTGTTCGTTTTGCAAAATTCATGATCTCACCGATCCCAATTTCTTTGAAGTGCGCAAAATCCGGTATCATTGCTGAACCCAGTATTTCACGTCGCAGTCTTGCTGTTGCTGGGAAGTGACAGAGAAAGTGCTCCAGATCTTCCTCTTCCTCCTCACAGCTTTGGCATGTTGATGTTTCTATTAGTCCGAGTCTATGTAAGTAGAGGTTAAGATTAATGTGTCCTGTTACCACTGCCACCATTAGCCTTAGATTCCGTTTGTTGGATTTCAGAGCTCGTTTCGCTACCTTGTTAGTCGGTTTATCTTTTATCGATTTTGCTGTTTTGCACGTTATAAGGTTAACCCAGTGGTTTCTGAATTCCTGGATTGCCAATTCGTTTATTATTCTTTTAATAGTAGTAAGCGGGACTCCTTTTTCCTTTACAGGGTTTGGGTTTTTTCCTAGCCACTTCGTCCGCTTTTCCGTTCGATCCCGTTACACCTTCGTGTCCCGGGACCCAAGTTAGACTGACGTCGTTCACTGTTGCTAGTTTGTTAAGTTTGTGTTTGCACTTCCTTATCAGTGTCGATGCTGATAGAGGGTTTATGATGGCTTTGATAGCTGCAGTATTATCGGAGCAGATGAGTATTTGCTTGTCGTGTTTCCGTTCGTCCAAGTAGCTCTGATTGGAAAAATTGTCTTAAAATTGTTTTTGAAGGTGAAAATGTGAAATGTGTTCCATCACTAGTACCCATAAGATAGGTGGTATTACTCCTCCTTGTGGTGTCCCTTTTAGGAATTTGCCCTTCCTTGTTTCTTCTCCGATGGAGGCTGTGATGATGCAGTTTGATAGCAAATGTTCGAAGCACTAATTGATTTGTGTGTTTTTACTGTAGGTCGATAGGGCGTCTACCATATTCGTTATTTTGATATTATAAAACGCCCCTTCGATGTCTAGAAACACTCCTTCGATGATGAATGATGTTGCTAACTACAGAGCAATCGTGAAACTTTCGTCCATTCCTAAACTTTTTGAGAGCATAATCTACGATGATATGCTTTGCCACTGCAAATCCATGATATCTCTCGTCTCTTCTCTCCGCGATTCGAGAACTCAATTTTCGCACATAAATACATGGACTCCGTCATCAATCGCGCTAACTCTGCCCTTGGCTACGTTAAGCGATGGTCCAAAGAATTCTCTAACCCCAAAGTCACCAAAGCCTTTTACATTACTTTTGTTAGACCACTACTAGAATATGCTTTCCAAGTCTGATCGCCTTACTATAAAACCCATGCTCGGCGAATCGAGCTTGTTCAGCGTTGTTTTCTACGCTTCGCACTGCGTCGTCTCCACTGGACAGACAGATTTAACCGACCACCATAAACACATCGTTTGCAACTCATCAATCTCCAGTCCCTGGAGCAACGTCGTGACATTGCCTTCATTCCTTTTATTCACCAGCTTTTATCCGGTTTCATTGACTGTCCAACGTTGCTTCCATCGATCTCTTTATTTACAAACCCTCGTAACTTCAGACCAGTTCATCTATTCCGCTTGGACCCTTACGCACCAACTACGGATCTCATGAACTTATGTCCCGAATGTTGCGTAAGGCAGGACATCTTTAATTTTTACCTAAACATCTCTCTCATCCACCAAATCCCTAGTTATAAGATAAAATTTAAGCACTGCTTGTATTAAGTTAAGTCCGGGGTATATCCCGGGCGTCAAATAGGTGTGACATATTTACTTACATCCTACGCTATCTGTTGCCCGCGACTTCGTCCGCGTCAATTTCTGTTAATATATTATGATCGCGACTAAGAAGTTTTTAAAAGAATTCATTTTAAAGTACTTCTGCGTAAATGATATTTTAACTTTTATTTTCTTGTGGCAGAGGAACATACTGATTTTCTCCGCAACCCGATGTTGACAACGCGACCGAGTGACAAGCAGTCTTGACGTAAATCGATTCCTACGTGTTTAAATGTTTGTCGACTTGACCGGCTTGGTCCGCTATTTGCATTTGTCGAATTCGAAGACGCTAGGGATGCAGAGGATGCGGTGAAAGCTCGCGATGGATACGACTACGATGGCTATCAGCTGCGGGTGGAGCTCCCTCGCGGAGGAGGCCCCGAAAGTTATCGCGGTGGTCGCGGTGATCGTAGCCGTGGCGAGGGTGGCCGTGGAGATGGTGGTGGCAGTGGAGGAGGTAGCGGCGGAGGCGGTGGTGGACGTGGTTCACCAACATAGCTTTCACAATTCCGCGTTATGGTAAATGGTCTACCGCCAAGTGGATCATGGCAAGACTTGATGGATCACATGATGGAAACTGGCGATGTGTGTTTCGCCGATATATACAAGCATGGCACGGGAGTAGTTGAATTCTTACGTCACGAGGACATGCAGTACGCCATCAAGAAACTTCACGATTCTAGATTCCGGTCGCATGAGGGTGAGGTATCCTTCATTCGAGTCAGAGAAGACAGTGGTGAAGACAGAGGACGTGATGGTGGTGACTACCGCGATAGATCTCGCTCCCGGTCATATTTTTGAAGATCAAGACGACGTGGCACTCCCACATATTCTCCAGTTCGCCGGACATCGTATTCATGGTAAAGGTCAGACTCGAGATCTAATTTTTAATTATCAATCGCCTAACAAATGATAAAAAAAATCAAAGCTTATGTCTCAAAGAAACAAACAAAAAAACAAGACATTTCTTTTTTATCAGCGAAAAAAAACATATACACGCCAAAAAACAGATGCAGAAATATATGTAAAACTATTTTTGATCATATCAAAACTGGCCTTAATTAAAAGAAAACCCTTCTTCAATCATTCATCGAATCTCAAAGGATTCATGGCCATTATTCATTCCCTTGAATATTTCACTTAATATAAAATATTGATATTTTCATGCACCACAGAAGATTATGCCCACCTTTGGTGGACTGTTGTCTCATCCTACTTCAAACCTTAAGTAAAAAAATATCCTTGAATATACTGCTCTTGTGAGTTTATCCCATTTTGTACCTGGTTCATTGGGAAGGCACTCCCTACCCAGCACCGAAACAAGAGATCATTCATTTGCTTTACTTATGGGCACGCGATAACCTTAACGTAGCATTTTAATAATCCTTATTTAACAATCTTTATTCATTAAAAATATTGCAACGATCACGTTATTGCGAAGAAATTTGACTTGAAGTCGAGTCCCGTTACATTTTATTTTAAGTTAAGAGTTATTTTAAAATTATATTATCCTGTAAGATGTTAATTGAAATTAAGTGATGTCAAGGACAATTTTGTTCACATTTAAATACTCTTAATCAACAACACATTTATTTGGATAATGATAAATATTGTGTTGATAAAACTCTTTTGGCAAATAATTGGCAATACTGCATAAATTTATACCAAATCTGATTACAACAAAGAAGGTTATAGTAAGTCAATCTCAAAAGATAGATACATACTGTCGCGGACATTTGTTTAGATTATTAAAAGAGGAATAATTCTTTCATACATATTTTTTGGGTAACTCGAACCGTTTACGCAGTGCACGCAACGGAAGCCTTCAAATATAGATAATTTTTCACAGCGTAATGTTATATAGTTAAAAGTCTTCTTCGACAAATTGACAATCCAACACAAAAATAAAAATTTTCAATTCGAACCAGTAGTTCTTGAGATTAGCGCCTTCATATCGCTTTATAAAATTAGAATTTTGTTGCATTTGTTAAAAAAGCTTCGACCATATCAAAATGCTTTTAAAGTTCGGCGGCAACGAGCAGCTCTCACTGGTCATCCACAATTGTTGAATGGTTATTCTGCCTGACATCGACAGGCTGTTCAACTTCACCTTCCTTTCAACACTCTTTTCCACCCTTCCTCCATCTCTCAGGTAAATTGATATTTTTACATTTAAAGTTTGCTTTCATTCAAATAATTTTACCAGTATTAAAATGTTCCGAACCAACTGGACGCATGTCGATAGACAATTACGAACAAAAACAAATTAACCAGACTTATCCTGTAACATCATCAAATAATTTGTTTTTTTTAGGGAATCAGTCGAAAGGAAGAAATCAAATTTCAAATATGACAGGATTAATCCTCCCCACTTGTAAACAATTATTCAGAATTCCAATCCATCATCGACCGGTCGCTCTCCCTCGAACTTCGATGCAGTGTGCTGCCGTCACTAATCACCGATTAATTTAATCGCGGGCTTAACCTGAATTGTGTGCACGTGCCCCCGGGGCACGTGTTTGCTTGCCTACACAAGCGGCGGCGGACGTTCCTTCACGAAAATATTGTCCTCGTCATATGGAACTTAACATGGTATAAACAGTGAAAAAGGACTGTTGTTGTTTTTTTTTTTTCTACAAATTCATACAAACACACATGCACGTCTCCAACTTGGAATCTGCGATTTATTATTTCGAATTTGATTTGATTCCGGAAGCCTTGGTGATGTTTTAAACGTTCCTAAGGCGGTGAAAGATGCATAAATGCGCGGGGGGTGGTCGATCGATTGCGTTGCACTCGTTGGAATGACTCTTCACTCCAGTGACGCATAAATGTGTGGGCATTATTTTCGGGGGGGTGGAATGGGAATATCCCTAAAAGTCCTTAAATTTTGTTTTCTGCCACATCCTGCCTGTTTGTTATGACAGGATATGTTCCGTTTGCAGGATTAATGAGTTTCGCATGATCTCTGCCGTTGTTGTTATTATTGATTTAGTTGCTTTTGTTTTCCATATTTTCCTGTTTCTTGCTTTTGATGGAGGGCGGGATGCGTGTGTTAGGAGGTTTTTATTTTTTCATTTTTATGAACTGCTGGAAGGATGAGACGTGAGGCGGCGAGATTATACAAATCTCTTATCCATGGAAACGACCTTAACAAAGGCAATTAAAAAAAAAATTGATCCGCCATACACATCGAAAGAGAGGAGGTACTATTCTGGAATTAATGAGAGGAAATGTTGACGAAATTTAACGTTGGACATGTAAACAGGATCAAATTGCTGATGGATGTGCTTGTGGTAGACGGTATTCTTTTGTTTGAAGCTATATAATTGCTGCTCTGCCACCGCCATCGGGTTGGTTTTAATTGGCACACGGGTACGAACAATTTGAATATTTATGTTGTCAAACAAAAACGAGAAAAAAAAAATAACGAAGCAAATGGATGTGACACGCATAATGAATATTTATTGCACATGTCATTTTAAAAGAAATGAAAGTTGAACTTTTATCTTAACGCAAAAACATTCAGTAAGTTTTTCTTCATTTGTCCACACCCAAGTCTATTTTTGTGTTGTTGCTTTATTTCGTTTCAAATGACATGTTGTTGCCGCACAATTTACATTTTTTTTTTTAACACAGAGATATGGTTAATTATATAATCTTTCTACTGAAAAACAATTTTTAACATAATTGATGAATATTAAATTTTAACATAGATTAAGTCTTAGGAAAAATACGAAAAGAAAATCAAACATAATATTCTATTTTCAGTGGAACCTAAGGACTTTCTGTTAATAAAAGGGTATAACATTTTAGTAGCAATGCTCACTTTCTTGAGAACCTGCGAGTTGTGTTCCTTAAAGGTAAGCTTTCTGTCGAGAAATATGCCTAAATATTTGGCATATACGCCATGCTATTGCGTTTCCCAATATATGCAGTTGATTTGCTGGTAAGAAGCAAGGCTTTCTTTTTCTAGAGAAAAATATTGCGGCGTTCAGTTTTATTTTCCATTTTGTGAAGTACTGTGTCAAAATTGTTACCGCATTCGTTAAGTTCGTTTCAATATTGAGACTAAGCTCATGTTTATTGCTATATCACAGTTAGGTTAATTAGGGAAATCAGATGCGTATATATTATTTAAGACTGGTCCAAGGACTGGCCCTTGAGGAACCCCTTCAGTAAATTCGACAAGATGAAAAACACAATTTTTAACATGCACTTTATAACAACGGTTCGACACAAAACTTTTAACAATTTTACAAAGAAATGGAGGAAAATCAAAGTTCAACATTTTATGAACTAGGCCACACCGTGCCACACCGTATCGAATGCTTTTTCGATGTCTAGTAAAAACATACCGGTTGATTTCCCTTATATCCGATTTCATTTAATTATATTGCAAATTCAAAGAACTTGATGCGAAGTACAATGGTAGCTCCTAAAACCAAACTGTCCATTTGGGTAGACCTTATGTTCACCAATAAACTTTACAAGCTTTTCTTTTATCGCCTTTTCAAGAATTTTACCTAAGGAATTTAATAGGCTTATCGGCCTATTGCTTTCGAGTTTATCGGCAGGCTTACCAGCTTTGGGTATGGCTACTACCTTAGCCAATTTCCATGCCTTTGGAAAATACTGCACGGCATGCGATTATTTATTCCTTTTTTGGGTAAGTTCTTGAGATTAATATTTTTAATATTATCAATGCCCCCAGTCCTACGGATAGTTTACCTATCAGGAAAAAATGTGTATCCTCTTCTGTAAAAAATTCGTTACGGGAGGTTTCATGACAAGAACGATTAAAGGTTTGCATGGTATCCTCTACGATTGAATTCGTATAAACATCTCCTATCTATCTCTTTGTGTTTGTTTTTTCTTATTTTTACTACGTTTCAGAAAGGCTTTGAGCCTTTATCTACGAGACTAAGTTTTGCATTCCACTCACTGTTACCATGTTCGAGTATTTTGTACTTAATTCTTCTACTAAGCTGTTATTGAGGCGATAGGCTTCTTGGCGATATCTTTGCCAGTTTTTCCTATACATATTCCTGATCCTCAATAGTTCCTGAAGGTGAGCAGGAAGTCTAAGCAATACCTTTTTCTTTTGAACTTTAGGAATATTGTATCTAACAGCAGTAACAACATGGTCTGAAAAAAAATTTGCACAGCGCAGTCAACGTCTTCTAGAGTCCTAATCCAAGTTCAATTAAGTCTCTCGATGTTGTCTTTTTAAGTCCCTGCGATAATTAACCCATTTATCATGTTTAAGATCAAAGTAAAATTGTTCTTTTTCCATACCAGAAAACCTCCCAAGTCTATTTGATGAACGTTTGTAAAAACGATTCCATCGCTTTTATACTTTGTTGACCAAAATAAGGCCCATCACACATATCACAGAATTTCTTGAAGCTCTAGAGCAGTCTCAACAGCTTAAATTGCCGTGCAAGTCAATTAAGTTTGGTTGCTACATTTCCCTATTCCTGAAACCGCATTGAAAACAAAAACCCTGGCTTGAGTCTTCCACATCACTTACATGTACCAATAAATTTAAATTGGAAAACTATTGACATTATTAGCATTATAACTTTTTTTTTGACAGCTTTAAGCAACTTACAACTGCAAGTTTACAAAAAAGAATCGTTTGGATGCGATTCAATCTGCCTTCACCATGAGCTTGATTGAGTGCCTACTCCCTTTCTCCATTTCGAAGAACGTTAGGTATATTTCGAAACCTTACAGTCCGTAAAACCTTAAATTTGTAAAAAAAAACTTTTTTGTCAAGCTGGTCTTCACGAAATCGAGAATTTTAGTCTTCTTGGATTGTTTGAACTGACCTGGGAAGAGCATGAACGCGATGTTCCTTATAAGAGTGGCAGGGGCAAAGCAGATGTTGAATAGTCTCATCTTCACATTCATTGGCGCACCATCAGCAAATATCGTTCAATAGAACACGGCTTGCGTTTGAATGTTCTAATGGCACGGTAAACTTCAATCCAGTGTCAAAGAACGACTGCCCTTGACAAGATGAAAGCAAGGTATGCGTCCTCAGTAAACAAGTATCAAGTTATGCTTTTGAGGATTTGATTTTCCATAACGAATTTTTCCCAATGCAAGTTTTAATGACTTATTTATTGTCTAAGAACTTTCATTGATAAAGAATGGTTTCGTGAGCTTCTGTTCTCTTATAAATTTTCCATCAAATTCAGGTCTTTTTGGGCAAGCGAATATTTTTTCTCAATTTAAAAGGTGGGTTCAGATTTTTCGCCTTCAATAATTCTTGAAGATTCAATATTTCAAGCTTAAATGGGAATTATTATATGACATTATAATAATTTTGCGATTCATGAAGAGGAGCAGTCTGGTGCACAAATATAAAAGAATACAACTTACAATTGATTTTCTTGTATTGTTGTAAGCTGGTATAGGCTATGGAGGCATCTTTGATATCGTCTGAGCTCGTCGGATTGGGTAGCGCTTGTCCTTTTTTCCCTTATATCTTCTGATCATCAACAAAGACAATTCGTGCCAAGAAGAAAAAGAAAAGAAAACATAAAAGATACCAAAAGTGCGCAAAACGGTGTACAAGGTTTCCTGAGGTATGGGGATCCCAGAGAAAGAACCGGGGCCCAGCTACCCTTAAACTATCCCTATGTTTAACTACGAGCACAATTAAACTACTTAGCCTTAACTTACTTAAACATTCCCAGAGAGTCCCGGTAGGTGGTAGGCATCCAGGTTCCTACCACCTACCGTCCCATGGATCAGCCGACAGGTGGCATTTATTCCTTCCTTCAACAACTTCTTGGCCAGAGATTTCGGGCGATAGTCTCTAAGGATACAAGCGGCTGTAGTCCTTTTCTACATCTTAGTTATTGTCCCGTCTTTAAACGGACGGCATTCCCATCATAGCACATGCACACACATACACTTACCACAAAAGCCACACTCGCGTCCCATCTTGTGGACTTTTTTAATTTTTAAAAGAACAAACAATTTTGGTGGGTAAATTCAATGCTATTTTAATTTGTATACTCCTTTCACACAAAAAAAATAAAGAAATTATAACAAAGGTACTATGACTGAATTTGATAAAATTTAAAAGTAAAAAGCAACTTGTTAACATAAAAATAAAAAGATATAAAAAAGATGGCTCACTCTTTTCAATTTGGATCACTCATCGTCCTTCCTGCAGCACATGTAGGATTGTTCACATGTCACTTCTATAATTTAATTTTCATTCTTAAACAATAAAAATCAAAGTGAAATTCTCTATCTTACAGTTAAATTAAAAAAAAATCTTTAACATTTATTTAAAAAAAAAAATAATACAAAATTTTAAAAAATTCACGAAAAAAAAACACTCCACACTGTTCTCCGAACGACCAAGAAATTTTGTAGTCGCTTATTCTTTTGTTTTCATTTGTCTTCTTTTGTTTTCTCTTTGTGTTCTTTGTATTTTCCTTTGTTGTGTTTTGTAGCCTCCCGCACCCTGCGCTATAGTTGCGGATCACCGAAGTCTATCATGGTCCTTGGATATTTGTTTTGCTTCCTTATTTTCAATTAGACCAGATTTTCTTGTTTGCGCGATTCCTCTAAGTTGCCTTTATTTGAAAACTTATTTTTTCTTTCCTTGTATAGATTTGACTTGACAATTAGATTAAATAACAGAGTGCAACAGTGCCAATGTTTGGGAGATCCTTCCCGCAATTAATGGCCAAAGAAGTGCGGTTACAAGGTGGATTTTTCAATGGTCATGAGTTCTAGTTCTAGCCTTGATTATTTGTTCTCAAAAATGGACCATTTGGCATCAGACATAATAATGATAGAGCGACAATAGATTCTGTGTACTATATTGAAAGAGATCATGTTTTTTATATGAATACAAATAGTATTAATTTTAAATGAAACTATATATTATGGGCCAAGTTTTTCAAAAGGTCAGACTTGAATTGTTGTTTTGAAGGATAAGCCGCTAGAAAAAACCTTCATCCGATTTAAGTTGCAAGAGAGAAGAGGATTCAGATCAGTTGCTGAGAAAATTTAAACTTGATTCCTATCACAGGCCTTTTTAATAAGTAACTAAATAAATAAATATATCATGAATTTATTTATAAATAAATAAGTAAATAAATATATTTGTAGATTAATTAATAATTTAATACATACATAAATAATATAAATTAACAAATAAATAAATATTGTAAAATAAAATGAATAAATATATAAATAAATAAATAGCCAATAAAACAATAAGTGAATTGTATACAGAATTATAGATCAGATGACGTTAGTTTTATAAATTTATAAATATAAATCAATCAAGATAAACAAGAAACAGCTGATTTGTTGAGAAATGCTAACGAAGGTTCAAGATCATTTTGAGTGTCTTGTTTTGCGCTACTTGGATTTTGCGTAGATGTGTCTTAGCACAGGGGATCCATAATTTGTTGCCAAACTTTAATTTTCTGTTAATAAACGGATAAAGAGTTTCAATAGAAATGTTAACCTTGTTAACGACTTCTGCTATGTGAAGATTGAAGGTCAAGCGTTTGTCCAAATGTACTCCAAGATATTTCGCTCGTGATTTTCACTCAACCTGGGTACCATCTGACTTAAATTTGGTTGTGCTCTAAGTTCTCCGTAGCGCAAGGGGTAGTGAATTCCATTCAAGTGTAGCATAGGCAAAGAATGTTCGTTCAGATGTTAAACAAGCGATGCTCGGTCAAATCAAGCTTCATGATCTATAATTATATTTTGAAAATTGGAGTCGTTCGAATAGATACTCAGGCTGCTGTTTTTTATAAAAGTATTAACGCTCTTTACTTCATAAGGCTTTCAAAAGAAAGACTAGAAATCTTTTTGGCATGGGGTGATATATTATCATAATATCTTTTAATAAAGACATACCTAACCATGCTGTTAAATAAAACCTTCAGTTCCTATTTAACTCAAAGTCCATAGTGCAAAAAATTTCACATCCATATAATGGAACAGGCAGAAGTAAACACCTGACCAGCATCATCTTACTTTTTGTTAGAATCAATTTTTTAGCAGCCCAAAGCAGATGAAGTCCACGTTAAACCTTTGCTCTTGTCGCAGCCAAATGATCTGTCCAAGTGTGGGTCCCATTAAAGATAAGCCCTAAATTACGAGGTGTGCGACAATAATTAATAAGGGGTGAGCCGACTTCTACTAGTGGAAAAGAAGATATGACCAGTTTTATTTTTATTAATTCATAAAGTGTTCGATTTTCCTGGACTTAGAGCCAAATTGTTATTTAATGCTAACTGCTGAATTCGAGCCAAGTCTTGGTTCATTTAGTTCAAAGCCGATGTTATGACGGAGTATGGAGAGCTTATAATTAGTTGAACATCATCCCCAAATTATGCGTGCACTTCGAGCACGGTTATTTTAATGGATTATAAGCAGCAAAATTATTATTAATTTGGCTGCAACTTCGAACGCGCAGATTTTCAAAAACTGCACTGGGTTACGAATAAAGTGACGCCCCTTGAAGTATTAAGTCGAAAGACATTATTTTTAATTTGGGCCAGTTAGTTATTGAATACAATTAAGTTAAGTAAATTAAGCTATCTCTTAGCGTTTTTGCTTAGCACATAAGGAATATGAATTTAAGAATAAATATGCTTTGAATTGCAAAAAAAACACAGAAATCAATTTAGCTACAATGAAATCCGATGACTCCTGTGAGCTCGAAACGTGGAGATATGTAAATATTTTGAATTCCGAAAATCGGACTCATTACGAGAACTTGGGGATTTAAAGAGGTCAGTAAGATCAAAACGATTACTTATGGACTCAAAACCAAGTTTGTACCAAACTTCAAATGAAGTCTGTCGCTCCAACTAGTGAGTAGCAACACTTGAGAGGATTTTTTCGAATTAAGTTAAATTTGAGAGATCGTTTTCACGCATCTATCTAGCACTAGATTAATGCCAATAAGATTGTTTTTTTGTTTACTTCAAGTGGCTAGTGGCAACCGTAATACCTCGTAACTGTTCTCAACACAAGTCCCCTCAATTATATCGATTGCTGACCAGCTCCAAGAAATATACACAATTCATTCGATGGAAAACACGCCCATTGAATTACAATACCATTAATTGGGGCTCAATACGGCTAATTTTATTATTTAACAAAATATCTAATTTAACATTCGTACAATCAAATAAAAGTTGAAGAAAAAAAAAAAAAAGAAACAACAACAACAAAATAATACTGATACTCGTATCTTGAAAAGATTTCAAAACACAAGCAGATACGTACCTCTTTTGTGCTTGTTATTTCAACCTTTCCAAAGTTCATTGCATATTTTTAAATGTTCCCCCTTTTCCGCGTCATTGTCCACCTTCAATCGACCAAAAAAAAAACAAAGTGAATTGAAATCTTCATTATTTTGACTTTTTGAAAAAAAAAAAAAAAAATCGATACTCCAGCGACAATTTGAATCCAGCTGCGTGCAGAACACGTTGTATCGGTTAAGTACTCGGTACACTGCTCCCGCACAGCCAACGCAACGATCATTATCGCACCGTCATGTTACAGTGTCGCATTCCCATTCGAATCTCGAATCTAGCCTGACAGTCGTAGACAACAAGAAACGTCGTTAACAATGATAATTGTATCTGAACTGATTCTATCCATTTGTAGATACTTAGAAATGAAGGCAAGGTACTCGTACTCGTACTCGCACTCGCATAGGCGTATTCAAATCAACAATTTGAATGGATTTGTAGTCAAAACTTGTTGTAGATGTCGTCTACTGCCCGGATGAGTATTTTTTTTTTGTTTTTTTATTATTTTTACTCAAAAAAAAAGAAACAGAATTGATTTAATTCAATTTAACTGCTTCTGGCGGAGGAGAACCATATTTTTGTTGTATTCTCCTGTAAATCAAGGGGGAGGCGCAAACGAAGCGACGGGTGGACCCGATTGTCGCGTTGGTCTTCGTCGTCGGTCAATTGCTGTCGATTTTCTTAATTGGATCAAGTTCACTGTTTGATAATTGAATGGAGATCAAAAGTTTGTGATTATTTTGATAAGACTCGCACTCACTCACACTGTTGTGGGCTTGGACGGTTTTGATTGTGTTTTGTTTTTTTTTTCGGTTCCTAATTCTGTTTTGATTTTATTGTTGATTTACATATTGTCATTGATGATGACGAGCGAGGAGGCGATGATGAAGCTAAACTCGAACCAGTTATGCGCGTTTGCCAAATCGGACGTATATTCGGAGTTGGAAGTTGTGTACTGTCATTAAGCGAATAAATATTCATATTATTTTCTTTTCGGGAGTGTGTATACTCGTACTTGCTTGTATATCCTTTGGGTTTCTTCGAAATCGTGGCAATTAGTTTTGATTTGCACTTTGATGATTTGTCGAACTTATTGTGCAATTAGTGTGGACAAATAATAATAATACACGAGAAAAATAATATTTTCGCACAGAAACACATGTCCAATTAGAAGTTGATTATATATTTATTTTTTTCTATTTTTTTGCATGCAAGTACTGTGTTACCATTTGAGCCACTGGCCTGAAAATAATAGGAAAAAAGAAACAATTGGACAACGCATGTTACTATCAATAAAATATGAAAAAAAGACCCAGTGCTAGTCAGACGGACGGTCAGAAAGTAATTTTTCAAAGCTCATTTTTGTCGCACAATTTACTCAGGCATTATATTTTTTTAATATAGGTACAAATGTAGTACAAAAAGCGTCCGAATATGATCGAAAACTACGAAAAAAACCTTCACTGTAAGATTACTATAATATAAAATATTGTCCAAATAAATAAAAAAATATAGAATTAAATCAAGAAATAGAACATTTATTTGGGTAACATTTAACTCAAATTTCACCTGTCACCATCATGCTAAATCAATCGTTGGGCGAATCTACGGATGTCTCCGTAAATAATGCATACCTTAAATTAGTTAAGACGTTGATAGTCCCAATTTTGAGGTATTCTAAAATTGTTTTTTGTAAACCTGATTCCGAATCTCTACATAAGATTCAGATAGCATTGAATGACTCTTAAATTGTCCTCGGTTACTCCGTTCAGAATTTCTTCAATATTAGATGTTGCATTTTTCTCTACAACCTAATTTGTAATAAAACGCCCGAGTATTTGTATAAGACACTGCAATTCGCTTGAACAAATAGAACACGCCATCTCATAAGTCAACCGTACCGCTATCTTAACTCTTCTCGTCTCTTTTTTAGCCATGCTGTAAGGATATGGAATGCTCAACTCCACAAGAATAACAAAGCACTTTTATCTTTTTCTCTTCTTTAACTTTTTCTCACTCCTCCTATTTTCCTCTAGCTATCTTTTTCTCCTTAACCATAATTTTAAGATTTTGTTATAAAATTAGATTAAATTAAATTATATTATTTGTTAAATTTTTATATTTTATATTTAAGTTTTTATTTTGGTTTTTGTATTACATACTTATGCAATAACTACCTCTTAAATATCTAGGCTTTGTACGTAAAAAGACTACGTCTTACTGTACTTATTAATCGAAAATAAATAAATAAAAATAAAAAATAAAATAAATAAACATATAAAAATAAAGATAAAAACAAAAAGTATTTAAGTAAAAAAGTCAACAAGTAAGAATTAGCATATATAATAAATTAGAAAAAATTCAAATAAATAAATACCTATAATAAATAAGTAAGTTAATAAAAAAATGTTCAATAAATAAATAAATAAATAAATAAATAATTTACGATTTATTTCTAACAGAATTAGAAAAATATATAATTATTATAAAGAGTCTTCCAATAGCGACTTTCCAACTTTGTTATTTAACAGCGGCCACATTTTTGAAGCCACATCTGTCAAATTAGCTGCCAATAGTTCAGTCTATTTTGCCAAATAACTATTGATGGCAATAGAGTTTAACAGCACGTGCAAATAATAAAATTGTTTTATCAAAATGGGTATTCTGCTCGGGAATTTGGCAGTCACAATAATCGTCCTACTGAGAGAACTATTCGCAATGTGATTGATAAATTAGTTTATCACTTTTTTTTAAGTTTGGCTGGATTATAAGCTCTAGCTTAAGAAAAAAATCGTAGCCAATATATAAGCGAAGCAGGTAGATACTTCGGTTCAAGCGTGCACACTTTGCCTTTGCCTCAAAAATCGGAAGTTGTAACAGAATTTGAAGAACCTGTGCAACAACAATGTACACCTCTTCCAGAAACTGTCATACCAATACGTAGTAGAGCCACGAGGGTAATATATAAAAGGAAAAACGAAAGACTCAACTTGTTAGAAGACCAGACAAGAACACAAACTGAGCTCCTAAAAGTTTGCAAATCAATCGAAAAACACCTAGCAGAAATAGCTAGATATAAGAGAAAAACAATGAATTAAATAAAGAAAAGCTGGCATTAATGGAAAGGAAAAGGAACATTTCGAGGAAAACCGTCGCGACAAGGAGAACATCGAACAGAAATCAATAAAAATAGAGCTGGAAATATCGGAAATTGCAATTCTATATGTTGTGTTATAAGTTTTATTGTTGTTTTGCTTCTGTTATAAAGAATAAAGATATAAGTATACATATGGGCTTGGTTTTTTATCTTTGTACAGTTATCTACAACAAGGTCATTTTTTCTTCGCACCCCTTCGGAAGTACTGCCGAGTATCCCAAATTTCCAGCTAATCTGGCCGTTCTAAAGAAGCAGTTTCAAGCCTCTCGTTTTTCTTTTTTGCTTGAAACACTTGAATTACTTCACTCAGAATAACCAATGCCGAAGCTTGAGATCGTCCTAAATCAAAATCATTTCCAATACTAGTTTGACAACTACCACTACCGAATAATAGAAGAGCGCAAGCAAGTTTTGATAGCCAATTTTGGTCCACCAAGTCGCGGGCGCATTGGTGGACCAAAATTGGTTTGGAGTTTGCCAACTGTAATACTAAGACAGCAGCAATGTGCCATGGAGTTCGAATTGAGGCGAACGTCTGATCTTGTAACCATAATAGGGGTATAATTATCGTACGGAAAAGCGATTTGTAAGAATTCAGTCAGTCAGTCAGTCAGTCGTCGCACGCAGGCAGTGAAAGGCAAAATACCCGACTCCCTGAACTATTTGAAAAGGATTATTTTTTCAATTTTTTTCTGTTTTCTCAGGATATGCACCGGACTGCACTTGGACAGAGTCACCATGAAGCAAGTTAAGAACAACGAGCTCTTTGCGGCAATATTGCAAGAGGCCCTCTTCCCTCTCGACCTCGAAGGACCAGCAGCATTCTACAAGGAAGTAGACCCAACCCACCACCAAGGATGAGGTCGCAAAACAGCAATCAACATCACCCGGATTTGAGCAACCCGAGGTTCACCCAACAGCAATTTTTTTTTTCTCATGTATTTATTTATTAGAAAAAAATTGTTGAGCCAGCACCTATTTAAAAAAAACAATGTAACTAAGATTTAAGAACATTTGTAAATATTATGTTCAAAAAAATATTAAATCGTTAAAATTTTTAAGAATTGTCGCATAAGGTACTAACCAAAGTGCACGCTTTATTACCGGTAGTCGTGCTCGAATTAGCTGATAGAAGCCATTCGATCGAAGAGTCAATCAAAAAAATAGAATGGAGTACGCAACTGAACACTTAGAGCTTAAGTATTCGTTCTAGAACCAAATCATATTCAGCGATAAAATCTTATTTTACCTTTTAGCTCTGATGGTCGACGGAGAAAGCCAATCTTCTTTTAAGTGCTTAAACAAGTTTATTTCAGCACATCATTTATAGTATTTTAAAAGAATGGTTGCTTTACAATTCAGAAATCAATTAAAATATTCTGCTCAGTCCCCAGATCGCAACCTAATTGAGAATCAGTGAGACACTTGGAAAAAAAAATTCCTCAGCATAAAATATCGAACAATATTGACCTTAGTTGCATAAAGATTTGAGGAATGGAATAAGATTGCCCCGGAGATGACAAGCACATTCGATGAAAAACCGATTTTTGGTGGTTTTCAAAAGTGTTATTTTCCATATTCAATAATTTGTAATGAAATAAACAAAAAATTATCTGCTGTACGGAGACTTTTTGTTAATGCTTTGTTTCGGTAATATAAATAAGTTACTCCCCCCACAAAACTCAAAATATGTTAAGTTTTATTTGAATATCATTTGGGCTTATGACGCTCAGCTTTATGTAACGCGCATTTGAATTCTGAGTTTCCAACAATAAGAAAGTTCATTTATCTCTCGAAAACCAACTGACTTTCAAATCATTCGAACAAATGTTATTTCATTCCCGTAAAAATTTTTCGGGCGAAGTTTAAATATCTAATTGTTCAAAAACAAATTACTATAATAATTTTTTGTTTGTTGTTTTTAAATAAAGGTCACAACGCATTGCAACTGGACCAACCGGGAGCCGAAATATGTGCTGAACAAGTCAATGGAAGGAAATCAACCGCATGGATCTCGATGGTATTTTGAGATTCACTGGTGATAAATAAACCAATTGCCGTCTTAAATTCTTATTTTAGTTTTGCTTAAAGTAACTCAAGTATTTGTTTTTTAAATACAACGGTAGGTGAGTTTTTTGTAATTGACAATTCAAAAGTGTTACCATATTAATGACTGTTGAAAAACTAATCAAGTAACATGAAAGTGTGAGGAAAAGTCAAGTACTTTATTATTTTATAGTTTTTACTTCTTTTCATACCAATTAACTTACCATATTGTTGCTAATTGCTCCCAAATTTGAATGATTTTTTTTACTAATATAGTAAACGGTCAGTTGACTTAAGTTTAGTTTTCTTTAATAATACAATTTTATTTTATCGACCAATTTTTTAAAGAAAATAAAAATCTGCAAAAAAATACTCGGGATTGTAATACTAAACTAAAAGACCAATTTCAGAAAATTTCAAACAGCTGATTTCGAAAATGAAATTCGTTGAGGTTTACTTAATGCAATGATTCGACATTGTATATTTTTCGCTCGAATCTCAAAAGAAGCATGAAAAAGACAGAAGTTTGGGTCTATGGCGAGCAACTGCGGAATGCAAAAATCTGTATTAGATGCAGCGGGTAGCATAGACCTGGTAAGTGATGTTTGTGCAGAAATAAAATCAGCCGGCAAATCATCGTGGTTGCCTTAAATAAAGGATGAGAATTGTAGAACAAATAAACGCAGCAATTCCAATTCGCGCAAGAATCTTCAGCGAAGATATTTCAATCCGGAGTCAGGAGATTTGTTGAAAAAATCCGGACGCCAGTCTTTTATTTAAGCGCATGGTTATGCAGTCTTAAACTGACACTTTCATCAATTATAACGACACCCTTTTTCAACTTTTCGACGTTATTTTTCGATGGCGGATTTCATCTGGATAAGTTAAAGCTTAGTCAAAATCCTGTCAGTTTTCAGCAGCTATTGGAATGAGTGATTCATACCATATGGCTGTTGAATTCAAAACTCGACTTCTGTGAAGGATTAAGTCTACACGACCAAATAGATGTTTGGCCACAAGCTACAAGCGAATCGACTGGTTATATTGATACTAATCTCGATCAACGAAATTAACCACTTAAACGCGTCTGTAAATAGCACCATTCACGACATAAAAAAGGATCACCAGTGAGGAGAGATACGCCAACTTACCACATCACATCTAGGCAAT
This sequence comes from Orthonevra nobilis, assembly GCA_963555765.1. NCBI lineage: Eukaryota > Metazoa > Arthropoda > Insecta > Diptera > Syrphidae > Orthonevra > Orthonevra nobilis. Next base: position 25,991,889 of record OY743225.1, on the reverse strand, counting down.
CTTAACTCACAAGCAAAGCGTCAAAGAATTCCACACCAGACATGGAGATATGGAATACTGTGAACAAGGAATAAAGATGTGTCAAATCGCAACGAAGGTGTATCAGCGTTGTGCTTTTACGAGCACTCAAATACCATAATGATTAAAACGATTAGCAGACATGTTCAAGGAAATTTGATCCTTGTTGGTTGGACAATGCCAGTGATGATCTTCATCGGATCTCCACCTAGGAGTGGCAACCGCATGTCTTTTATTTTCCCCCTATTAATTTGAGGATTAACTCCTCTTTCCTTTTCTTTGATAACAGTGAAAGCGCTGAAAAGTGACAAAAGGCAAGGATATGGCTCGATAGTTTTTGCAAGACAAATAAGATGCCATCGAACTTTGAACTCTGAAAAATATCGACAAGTCTCGCTGCATTTTTGCGACATGACATTACCAAATGAGTTTTTAACACTCCTTGAATGTTCTAACTTTCTCTAAGATCAACCTCTATTAGTCCTGCGCTCATGTAAATTGTTTAATGCCAAACTTACAGTGTTGGGCCTTCCTTCCAGCTAAGAGATTATTTTTAATACACTGGAGACAGAGCCATCTTTACGCCATTTCATTCATCCTAGACGATGAAGTTTGTCTTTTTAACGATTGATCATAGATCGTAGGTTTTCCATTCTTTGGAAGAACAACTTTTCCATTTCCCAAATTATTGTCAAAAATATGTCGAAGGCGATCAGAGCAGCTAAGACACTCAGTATTTTTTGGATGCGATATCCATTCTTCTCTTAAAAATCTACTTCCACATCAAGTGCTCTTTGTTGAGAAGTTTTATCAATGCTTATGATGGCAAAGATAGAAGCTTATCAGTGGACAAGAATGTGCAGCAAAGGACTCTCCATTTGTGTGCACTTACTTTGATTTATCAACCTTTCGGAGACTCTCGCTTGGCATCTTACTTTTGTCTTTGCCCTCTTGAAAGTGTTCATATTCGTCTGCAAGTATCTAGGTTTCTGGAACTTACTTACTTTCGAATTCATTTCCAAAATCAACCAAAACGATGCGTTAATGAGATAGCTAAGCTATCAACGACCTACATGGTGTGTGACAACAGCTTTGTGCAATGGAAGAAGGTAACTTACCCTTCACTTATTAGGATTGGGTCCATTTTTCGGTCTACCCCAACCGCCTTTCCTTTTCGTTTTTGAGCTTTGTTAACTTCCAAGAGATCACAGTCCTTTGGAGAATTATTGTATTTCGTCATCCACAGGAAGCTGGTCATAATCATTGCTTATACTCGTAAACTTTGGCAACGAATCTTCTGAACATTTCGCCGTTTTTGAGCGTACAATTGCAGTATTGTGAATTAATACAATTTCGTGGGGATATATCTTTTTATTTAACAATTATTGTTAAAACATTAGTTTTCAGTATCAGCAACAAAATGATGGATGCTTGCCTGAAATGTTCAACACAATAAACCCAGGAAGACCTTAAAACAAAGCCCCTAACGACATTTCTGACACCCAGTAGCTTCTTGATTATAGTGAATATCTGTGACTAAATAAAAAATAAAATTTGAAAAAAAAACAGACTCGATGAAATTTGTGTTTTTTTTTTATTGATTTATTTTTATTTCTTTATTATACTTTTTTTTTCTATACATTTATATTGAGCTTAAGACTATAAACTACTACTATTTAAAGTGGAAAAGACAAAAAATTATCATTTTACTAAATTTTAAATCTAATGTCAACTATTAATTGTTTTTCTTTATACTTTTTTTTAATATTATTTTTAATCGTTTTGTTTTTAGATTCTATATAATATTTTCCCCTTAAGTTGTCTAAATTCGAAACAAATTTGTATTTACAAACGTATGCTTTATTTTTTCTTTTACGCTAAATTAGCTGTTGTTTTTAGTTTTAAATTTTAAACATTTTTTTGTTTTTTGTTTGATATAATTATTTGTTAAATTAATATTAATAAAATTAAATTGCCAATTATATTAGCAAAACCAGTGATCGCAAGTCGATCTAAATTCGAAAAAGTTTTTGTTTTTTTTATTTTCTTTCGTTTAAATATTATTACTTTTCATTTTTTTGTTTTTGTTTCTTGTGAGTACTCTGTTAAGTAACTGTCAAACTACGTTTTGTTATTATTTTCAGTTTTTGTATAAGAAAAATATTTTTTTAATACGAAAAGAAAGGAAACGTTATTATAATTAATTTTTTTTGTTTTATTTAAATTATTAGAAATGTAAAATAATCGAATAAGAACAAATCAAAAACAAATAGAAACTAATTAAAAAATGAACTGATACAATTGGTTAATTATTACCAAGCCCTACCCTGCAGTGGTAAATAGCCACCGCATTGCTGCTGATGTGAGTTAGTCATAAAGTTATTTTGATTCCGATAGGCCATGGCCAGACTATTTGACATTAATGAATTATTGCAGGGCTGTTGTAGCATTTGGGCATTGTGCCCAGAAACGGCACCATTGTACGTGGCCAGTAACGTTGATGATGTATCCGGTGAGTGGGTGTGTGGTGCATCACCGGTGAGTAAATTGCTACCGCTGGTTACAGTACCACCGCCACCGGTACTGCTTCCGCCACTGCCGCTTGAGCCGCCATTGCTGGCTCCACCTACTTGTTGTTGCTGTTGTTGTTGTTGCTGCTGTTGCTGCTGCTGATGTTGGGGCGTTGAATTTGAACTGCCCGAACAAGGTTTGCCATCTTTGACTAAAACTGGTACAGCGACACGTCGTGGTGAACTCGCTGACTGAACAAAAAATACCCACGATGAGAAGAACAAAAAGCAAAACAATGAAATGAAAAGAAAAGAAAACAACATTTAATTGAAAGGTTAAACACAATAAGTTGTAGATACAAATATATGAATGTATGTTTATAGAACAAGTTTATTCGATTTCTATTTTGCTCAAATCATTTGGAGAGAAGCCTTCGTAAACTAAATGGAAAAGAACGTGGTTTCTAATTAAAAAACGATGAGAATAGGAATAAGTTTCCATATTTTCATGAATGCGTTTTTTATATAATTGTTTTAAAGCCTATTAGGTGATGTTTTTATGGCGAAAAATGATAAATTTACAAATTCAGCCTTCTTGTTGATTCTCATATTTTCTAGTAACTTAAATTAAAGGGCTTTAAAGAGTTTCGCCTCAGTTCAAGAATATTACTTTAAAGGTTTCTTCATGTGCACCTTGAATCTTTGGTTAAGAAAAGATTTGAGGTGATGACAAGCTGCTGACAAGCTGCATTCACTTAAACCAAGAATCCGGTGAAAACTATCATAAACATTTGGAACTCATTGCATTAAATTGAAATGTACAGCTTATTTATCTGAGTTTTTGAAAAGTTTTGGATCGTACAATGACAGCAAGGATACTATAGATTTATTATTTGAACTGTAGAGCGTTTTCATGTTGAACAGCACAGCCCCTACGTTTCTATTTTAACTTATTTATAGGCTTTAAACGACAAGGTCTCTACTTTTGGGTATGTTCGAAAAAATTCATATACACATATAAATTTTAAAACACAAGCATTTTAATTGTTTAAATATTGTTCTTGAATTCAAAACAGTCTTATTAACATTTAACTGCGAAAGAGAATATATTTATATAATTCAAATAGTCTATGAAATACAATACTAACGAGTAAATTCTGGTGACGAAAGAAGGTTTAAGGTTATCAATTTTTGGATGCAATTGTACTCAATTGAAATAGTTTTCTCCCTTCAACATTTAATTTGTAAAATATGATTTTCAAAACACCTTTCAGCTGGTAAAAGTTTCGCATTGATTCGAAAATTACATAAAGAATCTGAGACCTCGTAGAACGAAAAATAAAGGGTGATTTTTTAGCTATTATCTTTTTGGCAACACTGGTTTAAACAATTGACGCACGGTTCGTGTTTTGTTTCACTGTCGAACATCTTCAGTTTGGTCTATAATTTAACCATGAATCGTCTTACAAGTGAACAACGCTTGCAAATTATTGATTTTTATTATCAAAATTCGTGCTCTGTTAAGAAAGTTCATCGCGCGCTTCTTCCATTTTATGGTCAGTTTAATCGACCCACTGAAGTGGATTTCGGGCTATTGTGACTAAATTTCGCACAAAATTTACATTGTTGGACATTAAACCACCAACACGCTTACGTAGAGTGCGAACTGCACAAAATATCGCAGCTGTATCAGCCAGTGTCAATGATGACCATCAATTATCGATTCGTCGCCGTTCGCAGCAATTGGGCCTCTGTTACTCAAAAATCTGGAATTTTGCGGAAGGATTTAGGTGTGATGCCTTTCAAAATACAGCTGGTGCAAGAATTGAAGCCGAACGACCTACCGCAACGTAAAATTTTTGGTGAATGGGCTCTTGGAAAGTTGGCCGAAGATCCACTTTTTTTCCGAAAATTTGTGTTCAGCGACGAAGCTCATTTTTGGCTCAATGGGTACGTTAATAAGCAGAATTTTCAATTTTGGAGTGAATATCAGCCAGAAGCATTGCAAGAGCTACCAATGCATCCAGAAAAAGTCACAGTTTGGTGCGGTTTATGGGCTGGTGGCATCATTGGACCGTACTTCTTCAAAGATGATGCGAATCGTAACGTAACTATTAATGGTGAGCGCTACCGTGAGATGATATCCAACTTTTTTTTGCCCAAAAAGCAAGAGCTTGACTTGCATGACATGTGGTTTCAACAAGACGGTGCCAAATGCCACACAACACGCGCAACAATGGACTTATTGAGAGGCGAGTTCGGTGCATATTTTTTCACGTTCGGGACCAGTCAATTTGCCGCCTAGATCGTGCAATTTAACGCGTTAAGTTTTTTTTTTGTGGGGCTACGTTAAAGATCATGTCTATACAGACAAGCCCGCTTCAATTGACGCATTGGAAGACAACATTGAAGCATTTATTCGTGAAATACCGGCCGAAATGTTGGAAAGAGTATGCCAAAATTAGACTAAGCGGATGGACCATTTGAGGCGCAGTCAAGGTCAACATTTACATGAAATAATCTTCAAACATTAAATTATATGGACCGTACTATCGATTCAAATAAAGATTTCATGCATTTTTCTGAATTTAATGTGTTTTTTTTTTAAAAGCTTTCCTATAGCTTTTAAAAAATCACCCTTTAATTAGCGTATTAAAACGGCTCAAACCGGCGATTTCTAATGAGTCTTCGCCGTTTGGAATAGATACATAGCTGGCGTCTTTTACATGTTCGATCTGCGGATGGCCGTGTTTGGCTGTAGTATTTTAAACAGATTTCAAGCACTCATTGGCAAGCAACTTGCACGATTGATCTAAGGTTGCCTTCAACTTAATCAGCTTTGTTTTTAATTCTATTAAATCTTTTGGCTAATATCATTGATGTGCGCAAAATGAAGTGATCATTAATCTATTCGAACGTATTTCAAGTAACTGAAAATTGAATCTGTTCTGACCTTAGTTACCGCCAATAAACTTGCACTCTCACCACTTATGAGACTCAATAAGAATCAATTGATTCGCAAATCGTACAAGCCATATGTAATAAGGTTTATTCCTGATGTTCCTTCATAAGGAAAGAACTTTCATTTTATAATATCAGCATTAAACGTCACGGATACTTGAGATATGTACAACGACACAACGACGAGTACTGTTAGAGATTATTCAACTCTAAGACCTTTTAAAAGGCCGGTGCTCCATTTGACTTAAAATTTACTTGAGCCAAAGTATAGATCTGCTTTCTCAATACGAGGATGACCTATTTCCAATACAAAAACAATATTGCTGAGTAAATTCAAAATGCTTTGAAATAAAGACGCTGAGAAAAAAAAAGCTTCAGCGACTTGCCATTTTATGCTACTTCAACTTAGGCGGATACTAAAAAAAAGTTAAGGCTTTGATAACTTTTTTGCCTTCAATATCAGCAGACAGGTTAACTTTATTCGGTCACATAATTTTGTCGTAACTTTCACGAATTCCACTGCCAATTACGTCGATTTGACCGATTAATCCAAATTTTGTCCTGCCAGAACAACCAATAAAAATCAATGAGCTATCTTGACATGACATTGAAATTCATTAACGTAAACTCAAATCACTATTTTCAAATATTTACGCAAAAGGAAACTAAACAGAATTTTTTTTAACGTTTTTCTATATCAAGGATCCATTCTGATTTGCGCATTTATCTACGCCTTTCCTACAGCTGCCTTTATCAATGAATAGTTTTATTTCTAGCTTCGAAAGCTGTCGTTCTAACTTTTCTTAAAAAATCTTAACTCATTCCTTATCGCGACCTTCTTATGGAACTAAAAATATTTACCTGATTCTGTTGGTTTTGTTCAGCCATTGCCTTCTCTTTTGCTTGCCGTTTGCATTTGTACCGATGATTTTGAAACCAAATTTTCACCTGAAATAAAAAAAAAAAACATAAAAGAATCGATTCAATCAAAAATCTATCAATCGGTCTTAATAGACAATAAGTCTTAGGTTTAAGGCTATAATTCTTAAATGCCCCCGCGCTCTCAAGTGCTCCGATAACACACAATTCATCACATGAATAAGCCCGTAATGAGATTTAAACCCAATGACAATCCCCAAGCAGATATAATACGAGATAAAAAAAAAACCCCTCTAAGACCGACTTAATCTTCAAAAAAGAGAACAAAGAACAATGGGAAAGTATCAAAGAATCGGAAAACCACACTCTCATTCACACCTGATTCGATAGAGAAGCAGAGGCTGAAATGTATCTGTCCCGGTAATAGAATTGTCATCACAGCCCTTTCAGGGTTTACAATGTCGAATGAGATTCTCTTTGGTGCCCAGATTACGTGGTGTCCCTTGTCTGTACTACATATGGCCAGGTTTGTCAAACGTCAATGCAGTAGAGGAGGCAGTATATTGGAATAAAAGACATTCAAGTGGATCTCACAGTTCATCATTCAGTCATCCGCTACTGTTCTGCTGCAGGTTTAAGACGTACTTAAGTGTTGGCCAATAAATTGTGGTGCGACAGCGTGATCTGATTTTTTTTTTGTTCTCCTTGCTACAAAACAGTTGTGCAAGGATTATGAGTAACTTCAGGCGACATGCTGCCTATCAATAACTCTTGAGATGTACAAGGTTACTCCTCAATTGTTTGTCGATTGGCAGAACCTTTTTTTTCGTATCGTAGAATACGAATTTTCCGACTTCAGTCTACTGGAATAAAAAATCGATATTCGAGCCCAATAATACAGCGTCAACCATTCATCGTCCTTTTGGAATGTGCTTACCTCTGCATGTTTGCTTTTATAAACTGTTGTCAGTATAAGAAACAAAAAAAAAAGGACGTTGGATATTGGCATCCTGCAGATACAGTAGCTCTCAAGAGGAGACAATTTTTTTATTATTCGTTAAGAGAAAAATATGAAAGGAAAATGGAAGGAAGGAAAGAAAGAAAGGAGTGTATACTGCATTGAGCCATTGTCAGCAATTCAGTTGAAAGGACTCGATGGAAGAGGCTTTTATAGCACTTTTGGAAAGTGAGCGATTTGGTAATGCAGTCAAAAATTCTGTGATTGATTTAAGGATTCCAAAGATTTCCTATTTATATGAATTTACAAATTATATATTCCGTTTCGATAAGGTTCAGAGACATGCATATACAGCGGGCTTAGCAACTTTTTTTCGATGTTCGCATTTTCAAAAAAAAAATATATTTCGGGCAGATATTCCTGAACGCATCACAGCTGAAACTCTTTAATGAACTAAACTCCAAAGCTTTCCCTATGAATCACTTTATCCATTGGTAAAATTCGTTTGAAACAACGTTTAGCAGTTTTTGAGTTTATCTCTTTCAGACAGACAGTAGCGGCGGTGAACTTTGTTTCATAATATTTCGTGAAAGTTTTTTAAGGAGCTTTAATAGAAACTATAAATAGTCTGAAGCTTCTATCTATCTACGTCTTCGTTGCTTCGGTTGGAATACTTTTGCAGATTTTCCGACTAAAAGGAACCGAAAGGCACAAGTTTCACTGAAGAAATGTCTTCCGACGCCAATATTGAGCCGTCTGCAGTGCCTCGGTTTGGTAGAGTCCACTCTAGCCGCCGAATTTCTCATTTTGTGCCAGACGCAACGGCTTTACTTTGGCAACACGTCAAAAGTAGGCGAATTATTATTATAACATTATACGAGACTGTGATATTTTGTATCAGAGATCGGCAATTGTTGTGGCTCCATCTTGGAGCATTTATTCTAGATTGTTTTTCAACTATGGCTGGAAATATAAAATGTTCATTCAACCGCAAATTCTTCGACGTTTTCAATCATCCTTTGTGAGGTTATTCCACCCCATAATGTGCACCTTACCGGGTTCAACAATGATTTTTTGCTGAAAATGTGCCTGATTTGAGGTTGGAATGAACTTGTGTCCTTTACAAGCAATTATTGAAAGGATCAAAGGATAGTTCGCACGTTCGAACACTGAAAAATCCAGTTTTCGAATCGAAAGGAGGTCGAAACTATGCGCAGTCCGCTTTAAAAGATCGGGAAGAGTGGAGCCTGCACTTCAACGGTGCATGTTATTTCGAAAAAAATGAAAAATTGTTCGGTCAGAACATTAAACTCAGGCAAGGTCTCAACGAAAATCAAAACTTGACAAAAACCTTTGGGAAGAACGTTGCGGGAACGTTTTCGAATAGCCCGGACGCTTAGAAACATATTCTATTGTTTCGATGAATAAAATGACTGAGTTTCAACGTACAGAGACATTCCCTCGACACCGTGGCCACCAGACTTTCCAAAGAAAGTGATTTTAGCATACTTAAGGTTACTTAAACTACAATTTCAGTAATTTTTTTCCCAATTTTTATGTAAATATTTCGAATGAAAAAGGAGGAACCTGTTTAGTGAGTCCAAAAGGGCCGTTTTTGAAACCCTATTCCTTTTAAACCGCCAATCTTATCATTGTATTTTTTTTTTTATTTGTAAAGCTATTTTGAAAAATATCTACGTCCTTTTTTTATAACAGCTGTTCAAAATTCGATATATTTTTAACCATACTTACAAGCCTAAAGGTCGGTTCTGGTTGATTTAAATTTGATATTCTTATATCAAATAATTCCTTTTTTTAAAACAAAGAAAACAAAAAAATTTAATGAATTCTGGAAAGTGGGTGGCGAGAAAACGAGGCAACGTTTCAAAAAAAACATGATTTTTCAGGAAACCAGGTTTTTGCAACAATTTCAAAATTTCTTTCATACTCGGTGGACTACATTTTAAGATCAAGAATTTCAAAAAGTTCTTCGAGGCACTTCCTGGCGTTCGAATTTTTGTATTTATTTAATATAAAAAAATAATAAAATAAAAATTAATATTTTAATTAATAGAAAATAATAAATTTATTTATATTATTTTTTAAATCTACAAGCTCCCCTTAAGTCGAGTTTTTATGGCAACAGTTCCCGAAAAATTCAGACCTTAAGTAAAAATCCGCCATGGAAGTTGTCTCCATACAACGAACGGTTTATGGTCGCATTTTTACAAGTTTAAGAGTCCGGTTTAAAGGCTGTGTCAAGTTTATTGCGCGGTATTAAGACCAACTTTTTTTAACTTTGTTGATTTTATTAATAATTTACGAGAGTTACAATTTAATTTATTTTGGAAAATATTAAATTTACCAAAGTTCGAACTTAAACATTTTTCAAAATAATCTAGCGTTGTTCAAACACTAAAAATGAAGTTTATTTTCTGTACGAAAAACAGGTAATAATATTTGTATACATAAAACCTTATAGCCTTTTAAATACATATATATGGATGTTTACGAATACCTAAGCAGTTTTATCTACGAATACGATTACAATTCTTTTCTGCATCATCGAAAACGGCTTTGTCACAATTTTATTTAAATAAATATAATCGTAGCATATGAAATAATAATAATAATATCGGGCAGATGTTTGAGAGTGCAATACCACTTCAGTTTTTATTGTTGCTCAGGCCATTTGTGAAAACCCCCTCTTCGTCACAGGGTACCAATAGCTCGCACACTTTTGATAGGACGCAGCATCTGACGTGCGGCTTCAAAAAATGCAAAAAAAAAACTAAAAACTGGTAACTTGCATCGCATCCCAACACTACATACATATAGTAGCAGCAGGAGTTACAAACAGCATGTTCCCTTCATAAAAACAAAAAAAAAATAATAATCTGCTGGAAAGGACGACCTTTGAGGGGAAAAAAGGTAACGCACACGAAATTTCAAAAAAATTCATCACATAATGGCCTGTGATTTCAAGTGGCTGCCATGTTCCCCCTTGGTTCAGCTAAAATAATAATAGTACAAAAATGTATATATGTACAAATATATATATATATATGCATTTACTTTGATTTATACCCTTTTGATAGGAGAACCTACTACCTACCAACCTACACTACAGGCAGGCAAGAAGCATACATATTTAGTTTTAGGGTGGAAACGTACAGAGGAATATAAAATGGTCGTTGCATTCATAGTGACAGCAAGCGTCTGAGTGCACACGCTTTTCGCTTTAATCGCGAATTCTCATTTCTAATTCCTACAAAAGCTACCCTCGCAAAATGCGGAATTGAATCGGATTCGTGGAACCGTTTACTAAGTGCTAAATTTGTGTGCTCCACTTAATTTACAGCTGCTAAATATGACACAACATCCGATTTAATAATCGCGACAACGTCAACAAGGCTCCACTGTAGTGGCACTGTAGTGCGACCACAGTTGAGCATTTTTTTTTCTGCCAAATGAGTCCCACAGTGAGGCATAAAAGTCAGTTTTAGAAAATCGTACATATCAAAAATGGTTTTAAAAAATTTTTGAAATCGTTTTCAACACAAATTCGTGAATTCATTCTTTTTGAAGAAAAGAATTTTAAAAACAAAGACAAATTAGTATGCTGAGTCTTTTAGAAATGGAAGTTAAATCCTGTAGACTTACTTTAATAAGACTAGGTCTGAGAACTCTGTTCCATGTTTCAATCCATCATACACCGAGGCACATTGCTGCCAGTTAAGATCAAACTTGATTTTTCAAACGGAGGTTCTGTCTTTTTGTTTTTTCTAGAGAAGCTTTTGTCTGTGATTCGAAGACACTTTTACTTGGACCATTGTGATCCATTCGTTCAATGTGGATTATAGAAACGACGGAAAACGAAAAGGGTTTACTTTGGAAGATGATCGATTTTGTTGATGCGCCTTAAGAGCCGTGTTGGAATGGACCATTCGGGGTTAACATACATATTTATTGAGATATATCGTCTGAAATTGTGCAGCAGAAGCTCGTTTTTTTATAAATCTATAGGAGCCCATTTTTATTAAAAATAAATGTAATGTTGAACTTCGAAAACTTTCGAACTTTCGAATCGAAACCCTTCGCGAAGAATTACTTCTACCTTCTGCGCTCTCAATGGTTATTGTTAACTAAATAACAGATATAACTTTAGTGTAGGAGGCACAAGGAACTAAAGGCGCTATTTTAACGGCGTATAATGAGCTCTTAAATATAAAAAAACATTTTAAAACTGTTTTAAAGACATCATCATAACTAAATATTATTATGCGCGATTAAACGAAGCAACGTTTCAATACTACTGAACACCACAAAAGCCGCACACCAAGTGAACACCAACCAAAAACAAGAAATTTTGAAAAACGTCATTCTGACACTGACACTTCTTATATTTTCTCTCGCTGCTTCTATGGAGAAACAATACTTTTTGATCCTTATCGAGCGGATATTGAATCCAGTATTATATTCATATTGTAATGAAAAAATTAATAAAAATTCAAATAGAAGAAAAGTGTCTCATTGAAAACGCGTTTGTTAACCTTAAAAAGAAATGTGAACAGTCTTCACATGGACAAATTCAAGCGCGGGTAGAACTCCTTGAGAAGCCGTGGCAGAGCATCTTGAAACGTCATAATGAAATCACCTCAATGCTTAATAAGCACGATGATGCTGCAGCTGAAGCATTGCGAATGGTGAATATGCCGGCAGGCGAAAAAAGTTACCCTGCCTGTCTGTCTGAACGCGATAAACTCAAAAACTGCCAAACGGATTTTCATACGGTTTTCCACAATGGACAGAATTATTAAATAGTGAGGTTATGGTTTAAATCTGCTGAAATAAGACCATGATTGTAACCCAAGGTACCAAAATTTTTTTCTAAAAATGTCATTTTGCGGTGTGAAAACAATTAACCACGCACTTGCTGTTGCTTCCTCTGGCAATAATAGCCATTAGGCAGCTGAAGCTGCCGTTGAATCTCCAACCAACTGACGAAGTGACATGCAATATTTAAAGAATTCCACAATGACGAAAGACTGCTGAGTTGTTTGATGGATGAGCCGATGGAAGCTCGCCGCAGTAGCATGAGAGATATTATTTTGGAGGCGCAAGGATTCTTGTAGCAGACAATTTTCGACAATGGTTTCATTCATTTGCTTTAAGCTTTCGCATTTGTGGCGTTATGTGAAGAAGCTGCGGGTGATGAGAAATAAGCGAGTTGCGTCGCAAAACCATTCGTCTGGCGAGATTTTCCTGAATAATTTTTTGAAGATTGGCAATTGAGAAAGAGTTGATGACATTCGTTAAAATCATCGGATATAATAACAACCATAATTCAGACCACAAAGTTTAGTTTACGAATAAATGAAATTTGTTTTTCTTATTCAGTGAAGCTGGAACCTTGTAAATAGGACTCATAAGCTCACAGGGCTTTGGAAAACAATTGTAGTATCCCACCACAAAACGGCGTAAAGAGAATTTTAAAAAAACACAAGTATTTCCGTGTTATCAAATCGGGGATGCTTCTGCGTGACTTGGAAAAGGTTGGAAGCGTGCTTCTGAAATATGATATAGTCTTGAAAATTGCGTTCAACATTTCTCTCCAGGATACCATAGTAACTGGTCCCGAAAATCGCCTTGAAACGATCTTGTAACGTAACCTAGATAAGATTCAAACTATTTGCAAGCATTTGAAGTTGAAAATTAACTACTAAAAATCTTAAGGCCTCTTAAAGCTGTCTAAGTGACATCCAGGGTCACTTAAAGCATAACCACGCGGTAAAGATCTCTTGGGCTTGGGCTATAAAGGTTTCTACAAACATTTAGATGTAACGTCCGTCAGAGCCAAAGCTTTATTTGCCTGGACAAAGAGACTGTCAACTTCTATGGAACAGGGCAAACCCAATCAGAATAGATAAACTTCCTTGCTGAATGTCCCGGTTCCACTTATCAGCGAGGTGTACAACAATAGAAATGTCTTCACCATGGTGGTTCGAAATTGTCAAAGAAGATTTAAATTTCAACCCATAATGATACACCAGATGCACGAAGTTGACCATGATAGCTCAGTTTGGACGATCAACATTGTTGGCGAAAAATTCTTTTAGAACGACAAAACACTTCAACATTTTTCCGGGAAATGTTGGCAAACTTTCTCTCTTGGGTCGGTTAGGCTTAAAGAACATTAGGTTCCAAAAAGATGATGCCACATCCCACATAGCTCTTTTTACGATGCAAATTTTACGAGTATTATATTTACAATTGGTTACATCGACTGACCCACAAGATCTCTTGAATGGTGTACTCGAATAAACCATCTACAACCTTGATTCCTAAGGACCGCATTCGAAACGTAATTACTGAAAGTAATCTGCGAAATTTTTAAAGAAAGACTACGACCAGGAAGTTATCTTAATCGTTATTCCAATGCTTTTTTCTTGTTAAGAAGTTATTAAAAACAGTAACATCGGCTTGTTTCACAACAGATTTGGGTCGAACCGAACATTTTTTGCCGACTGTACAGTTTGAATAAATTCCTTTTTGATGTATTTTATTTTTTGTAAAAAAAAACGTCTCATGACTTTTAGTATCTCCTGTACTAGACTCGCGTTAACTGAAATACAAACCTCGACACACGACTTAAATCTGCTGGTCCAACACCGCCTTTGGGCGGCCCAGGGCAATTGTAGGAGCAACCATAGTAGGCTGGTTTGCTGTCGGCATTTTCACATACGCTCCATGCTTACAGGTTCTCGCGCCCTCGCGCTCTAATGCAACGACACTTTGTCACCGTTCAATTGGATAATCGTGTTTCGAGCCCGAGTAATCGCGTCCCAACGCTAACTGAATGGAGGTGCCTTACGGGGTACTACAAAGCTCGGCTAGCAAAGTCTCATTATAGTCGTATTTAATATAATTTTTTTTTTTTCATGTATTATTGTTGACCCTAAATATTTCACCGGAGCGTTTGGGATTGTCCTCGCGCGGCTTATTTGCGCGAGTGAATGATGTTCGTGCGTTATACTACTGTTGCGCGCCAATGTTGTGCTCTGGAGTCTTCAAAGTGATTGACGTTAAAATCCACTTAAGAGCCTTTTTCATTTGAATGATGATGGGGCGAAATAATCAAATTATGAATAAACACAATGAAAGCCGAGAAGGAGGAGAGAATGAATGGACGAGAAATGTGTGTACTTGAGATACATACTTCAGGTGGTATTTGAATTGTTTGAGTTACGCGCTATGTGCGCTAAAATATTGTCGACATTAGTTTGTGGTCGAGATCACATTTAATTTTGAGCTGTCATATCTCCACATGAAGAGAACGTATTTTATTATGTGATTCCATTCATAAATGAAAGGAGGATTTTTAGGCTTACGAATGTGTGTTAGGAATGTGGAGAAAATTTACGAAAATGAATTTAAAGTGAATGGAATTTGGGATTTTGGGCTTGCGAATCAGAATCTTAGAAAGTCCTTTTTGGCAGTCTGTAAACAAAATGTTATTTTAACAAACTTTTGTGAATTGACATTTGACTAAATCCAAATAACGAGTTTGCTAATTCTGGTTCTCGTAATTTTAAACTACTCAATGGGCTGAAAATCTTCAAAAACGGTTAATGAAGTTTGCGTTCGAATGCAATCTGTCAGCATTCGTTGACTGGCATCAGCTTGCTTTTGTATTGGAATGTCGACGAATGGGAAGCAAAATTCTATTCTATTTTTAGCAGTTGACGAATTCGTACAAATCGGGAAAAGTAAAAAATTCTACAACCAGATAAGTTTATAGGACACTCAACCACACACTGTGGCCCGATTCTATCACTATCACTGGTTAAGTGATCTGAGATTTAAGAATATAAGCAGTCTTTTTAAAATGAGGACTGAACTATTTGCCACAAAGACAGAACCTTTGCAATCGAAATGAGACTGCAAGCATCTATCATTCTATTGGAGTTTATCCAATATTGCTGGAAATACGTTTACTATATTTAAAAAGAAAAAAAGTTCTCTTACAATACCCGAAACTGTGCAAGTCCTTTATGGAGATCAGGGATGAATCTATTTAATCGTTTCTGTAATCATGTTTTTTTGCTTCTGTCTTTATTTTTTCATTCCATATAAATGAGAAAAATAACAGAATTAATTATTATAAATAATTGCTTTGTTCTTTTTTTTATTACAAATTTAAAAAATTGTTAATTTTAAAATAAAATAATGCCAAGTTGCCATGTTAATTTCTTTTTTTTTGATAAAAAAAAAACAATCTTTGTAAAACCTTTGAAAGTAAGTAAATAAAAAGTACACAAGAATTATAATAAAAGGGCTGAAAAGTCGCTGGATTTTTTAATAGGTGGCGCCACTAGAAAATGATCATGGCTCATTGCGAGAAGCTCATCTGTCACTAGTCTATGTTTAAAGTTGCATGATTTTTCGACCATTCGTTTGCAAACTACAGTCCTTTGAGTGACGCTCAAAAAAACAGGAGTATCGCATCTTGGTCAAACATTGTTGTATGATGGACAAAACAATCGTTACAATAATGGTTGCAACACCAGAGACGCATCTCGCTCTAGAAGGCCAAAAGCGGCTATCGAATCATTTTCAGTGACGGAAAAGTGAAGTTGCGCGCATAATTGGCGGGATATATTTTGCACGATGTCTTTGAGATGAAAAAGCTATCGGCGCGATGAGTATCGCGTTTGCTGATCGTCAACCAAAAACAACAGCGCGATGATGATTCAACGGCCGGGTATACGTAATCGAGCGAACTTCTTTCAATAAAATGTGACGATGGATAAATCGTGGATCCATAGCCATACACCGAATCCAAAAGGCAGTCTGCAGAGTGGCTGGAAGACCACGAAAGATGACCACAAGACCAAAGCTCGGCCTTAGTTTTTTGGGATGCACATGGCATAATTTTAATCGATTATCTACAAAAGACAGAACTATTGGACCAACTCAAGAGATACAAATCGAATGACCAAGTCAGCGCGGTTCCAAGGGCTAGACGCTTCGTACAACAGAAACGGCATCGAAGTGAAGTGAAGTCGATGAATGAAAATAACTTTGCCTAAAAAATGTTTATTTTCATTAAAAATTCCAAGACTTTTCAGTCCATGTAGATCTTCTTTTCTGATCCGTCTGAGCCGTGTTATGAATGAAAACATGAAGTTAAGGCAGTCATCATCAGCAAAAATAAATTAGTGTGTCAAAAGGTATGAGTCCTGATATAAGGATCTTGACACCATATTCTTCAGTCCACTTCCACTCTTTCAGTCTTTAAGACCGCATCATTTTTTTTACATTTTTTCATTGAACATTATTTCAATATAGTTCGAATCTCAGCCGACGGGACGGGCTGCCAAATATATTTTTTGTGTGACTTGTTGAAAAATAATAAATAAAAGTCCTCATGAATAAATGGCGTCGCATACATTTTTACTCGGCAGCTGCCCCAAGAAAGGGTGGAACATCGTACCATTCATGCTACGTCCAAATTAGTTTTTAAAAAACTGTGAAGCAAAAGAAGAAACAATGCCTCCAGTGCATTGTCTGGTTGATTTTGAGAAAGCCTTCGATACTAGCTACAAGGACTATTCTATAAAAAAAAACTACCTTTTCTAGGTTCCACAATCGATCTTGTAGGTTTCGTTACTCACGCTATAGCATAAGCTGATGACTTTGTGGTGAGAAGATCAAACTCAAAAAATACTATAAACTTTTCACTTTGATCGACTCAATTGATACGGTGAGAAATGAAGATTGAAAATAAACTTTTAAAAACCGGTCAAAATTCTGTTAAAAGCTGAATTGTACAAAGGTTCAAGGGATATGAGAAGAAAAATGGCAAAAATTACCGTGTATTTGGACACCATTAAAAATTATCTTGCCCTGTGAAGCAGACTCTTTGAAGGATTCAAGGCCGACAAGGAATAGATTCGGTTTTTGAAAAATGATATCTGAGATCAAGTCTTGGATTCTACTAGCCACTAGAGTCCCAATACGATACAATAAATCAGTTTTTAAGAGCAATGTTAAAAATCTTTGTGTGAGAAGATTGTTTAAGGCTCAAAATCTTGAGCGAAGTTTTACAATTTCCTCACTGAATTTTAACAATTTAAATGCGATAATGAAAACTTTTACTTATGGCAGACAGTTTGGATTTAGTTGCTTATTTTTATTTGTTTTCTAAGATAAATAAATTGTTAAATCAATTTCATTACCATTACAATTAACTAATGATAATGCAAATGAAATCTCGAGAGCATTCCTTTTTTGTTCGAATGTGTAAGAAAGTAATATTCCACTCAGCTCAGAGATGTACCTTAACGTTCTACTAAAAATAAGTAGAAAGAAAAACTCGCACAAATTTTTCGAAACATTTTAAAAGAAATACGTTGTTTACTCCGTTTGTCATGATTTCGAAAAGTATCTAACGAAATTTTGCGAAATTTTGTCTGCAAATCCGACTGCGACATATAGGAAAAAAAAAACAAAGCGCCCTTCTTAGATCAAACTGCATCAAGTGCTTTGTTTTCCAAATCTTTTATTTTACCAAGTTGCAACTTAAATCGCTTTTATTTTCATTAAAATTTTAAATAACTGACTGAGGCTTCTTGTTTCGAATATTCTTTTGCTACGTTATGCAATGCATTTTTAAAATTAACATGCCTTTGTGAAACGAAAAACCACAACAGAAACCTTTAAAAGCTTGCACCCTTCATTCTGGCCAAAGTAAATCCATTTCGCATCCATTAAATGCCATACCCATGTCCTTTTGTATCTTTCTGTGTGCAAAGCATTACTTTTCACAGACAGCCTGCACATAATGTGTTATCCTTCTGTTTCCTGTTTATATCCTCGAGTGGTTTCATTTTATATTTTTTAATGAAAAATGTATCCCCTACTCACAAATTATAGGGAGGCTCAAGTGCCATCTATCTTGGGGAAAAAATTAAAAATTAAAAAAAAAACAAGAAAAAAACAGATTACGATAAAAATTTGTTTTGCGCATTTTGTGCGATATAAACAAAGCCACAAAAGCTTGGCTTTAACATCATTTCAGGTCCTTTCAACTTTCAGAATCTAGGAGATCACCGCAATTGAGAGGCTCCGGCTCCAAGCTCCGGCTCCAGTTGCAGTTCCCATCTTTTTCATGTCGAGGAACACGTGTTGGCATTTGTTTAATGTTTTAGGGTTGTCAGGCACCGAGCAACATCTTCGAATGAATTAACATAAGAAGGACACCAAGAGATGCAAAAAAAAAAAAAATGCAAAATTGCCCACGGAGCCGGGACACTTGAGCTTACGTATGCAACCGAATCATGTGCATCGCTACCAGAGATAACTTTATTGGCATTTTGCATTACAAACTCAAGAGCGGAGCTGTTGTGCAGCAACATCCCCTCTCGAGGTAAATTTGTGACATAACTCAGAGGCACTTATCGCTGAGTTAGTTGGCTTTGAATAGGACCTTTGCCCGTATGGCAGTGTGCATCATTTCAATTCATTGCACCTACTTGATGATGGTGGTGCTTCTGTTGTTGGCTCAAGCCATCATCCACCATTAGCAAAAGAAACATATATGTATGTATACTTAGCCTTGGTGGTTTCATTGCTAAAATGGAAGAGTAGATTTGTTTATGATGCTGATATGAAAGGAACAAGAGGGACACATAATTTTCTTTCCTTCGTGAATATGTGCAAAAATTATTATTAAACAAAACCACTGCATTGATGCGAAGAGGGTTTTTGACATTTACACATGTGATAAGTTAAATTTGTATGTACTGTAAACACTTTGAATTTATTTGTTAAGGACACGAATATCATATAAAATTAAAAAAATGAAAAATAAGGCGATACGAGATTCGAACCGAATGTCATTCAAATTAAACCTTCTTTCTTCATTTAAAGGCCTGAGCGGTTTCATGAGTCAATTGGAAAGGAAATAATCGCAGAGAGCCAAATCAGGCGATTTCGCTGGATTCGTTCCATTCTTGGTCAAGAACTCAATTATAAGGATGGTATTCTACGAAGGTAGAAAATATCCCATAAATAAGCAGGCAAAAAACTGTCTGATCTTCATCATTTCAATTCATAAGAACCTTGAAAATCACCTTTTTTCAGCAAATTTATCGGTCTTGGTTAAAACCTGGATGGCGTTTTGCACTCATAAGCCTATTAATCACTCAACTAAATAAGTATATACGATGAATGATGGGTCCGATGCAGCCGCTCAAAACATCTCATTACCGATGGCTTTGTGGTCCCTTTATTACACTGAATTTGGGTGTTTTAGCACCAGCTTTGGAGCAACACGTCTGAAGCTCAATTAACTATCCAAAATGTCTTAAAAGGATTCATTAGGAAAGTTCGATTCCCGTGCCGTTTCTTTGGACACTTTACTTTTTTTGCACAATATTTCTTTGACTTTGATGATGTTTTTGTAGACTTTCAATGCCTATGACCCGAAACTACATTCGTCATTCTCGGTTGACTCACGACCACTTCCGAGCCATTTGTACACCACAGAGATGCTGTTGAAGCACTTTTCGCACAGTCGAATCCGATTTATGCAAACTTGGTTCCATATTTAAAATCTCAAAAAATCGAAAATGTTGCCATGACGACAAAATCTCGAAGCAATGATTTTGACAGACTCGAATCAGAAGACGAAGACTTTTTTGACAACTTCGAAGCAAAGTCAAGCTATTCGATCGAGGTAAAGATTTTTAGGATTGGTTTTCAACCGATTGGACGAAAAGCTTCTGGACGGAAGAGTCAAAACTTTAAGTTGTTGTAAAATAAAAGGTGTTCGCAGGTCTGGAGATGTTTCTCTTCTGCCAATGTTAGAAAACTCAGTCGTATCGATGGAATGAGGATATTAATTCAAGATACGGATTCAAAACATTTTAAACTTTGCCAAGGTTAAGTGTATCAAGAGAGACAAAAGAAGAGCACTGAAAAATGTGAAATGACATGCCCAATTACTCGACTTGAACCCAATAGACAATAGAGCCGCATAATTCGTGCCAGAGATTCAGCAGTGTCCAACATCGAAAGATAAATTATTGGAGATCCTTTAAGTAGCGGGGACGTCAACAGCATTGGAAACTATGAACAGTTTGGGCAAAGTAAAAGAGTGCAGGTGGATTTTTTGACGAAAAAAATGTCTTTATTACCTTACCTTTATTTTATTACCCAAGTGGTTTTTAAAAAATTCTGCCGCACAATATACGGGCCGGAAACTGATGATTTAAATTTAATATGCTCGACAAAAAAAAAAATAAATAAGTTAACGAAAAATAAGTCTGAAAATATGAAGCTCAAAAAATTATGCTATACTATTAAAAAATTATTGTTAAACATTCGCGCTAAGCTAGGTATGGTAAAAAAAAACCTTAACATTAGAAAAGTTTTGAAGAATGGTTAGATTTTTGTGCCATAAACACTTTGAAGGTATTCGAAAGCACAAAGGTCGATGAAGAAATATTCACTCCTATTATTCAATCCGCCGCCAAGGGGGGTACGATCCACCGAAATTTCAACTTCTGGATCATTCAATCCGTTCGAAAGGAATCGTCCACTTGTCGGTAATGTAAATAACTTTTCTCGTGAACATTCGAGACGAGCGAATCGAATCTCTCCACACAAAGATTGATATTTGTCGCCCACGGGAATTTCATTGCGGATTGGTGTTAGTCTTGTGTTGTTCGAAAAGTCAACTGAAAATGTTTGTTCTCTCTCTTGGTTTTAGGAAGAGTACTACCAACAGGAATCAGTTTGAAGAATTGATCAGCCAAACGGGAAATAACCTGGACATCCCGAAAAATATTACCAAACGATCCTCGGAAGTTTTTCAAACTAACTCCAAAGGAATACAATCACTTTCTATCATGCCGTTTATACTTTTCTGTTTAGTATAGGTGTGAATTTTTTGTCGGATGACAATATGGGTTCCATTAAAACAATCACATAACACTTTTGTAACAAAAACTTGACTGTGTAATGCAGACGTTGTAGACTTTTCCAGCACCGAACTGATGACTTCCTTTTGAAAAAAAAAGCGAAGTCACGCATCTAATTAATGTTTTGGAGACATGGAATACGATTTGTTAGCTGGAGGAAATTATTATTATTAACTACAATGAAAACTTTTATCCAACTTGGCATCTGATAGCACTACAATATTTTCACTGAGCGAGATATTCGCCTTTTTGAAGATATTTCCTCGTCTTCAAAATAACATGGTAATGCTTTCCATTGTTTTTAAATTGATATTTATTTTGTTTTTATCAGCAGCTTTATTTGGAATTGGTGTCAATTATGACAGAAAATTGGTTTTGAAAGTCGTTTAAACAGTGCATCCGGCGGACTGAATGAACACACTTAAAGTGAACGCGGATCGGTTCAGTAAAGTGAATCTCAGATCCGCCGGATCGAATGACAGGGGTCAGTTAGAAGTCTTTCCGGGATCTTTCTGTAGTGAATACCCCCGTCCTATCAAAGCATCTTCTTTCAAACACCAGAAAAAGCCAGCTCGTCTTTTTAAAATATACTTTTTAATGATCTTTTTATATCATGTCGAAATTTCGTTTCACTTTGAACTAGTATACCGCTCGTATAGGGTGCGGTACGTTTTATATATTTTTGTATCGTTTTATTTTGACAGGACATTTCTCTTGCGCTCAAAAATATTGTCAGAGACTCAATATTGTATTTTCTTGCCACGAAATGGTTTGGTTTACGCTTTAACCAAAGCAAAGTAATTGCCATGCAGCTGGTATTCGCAGGCTTGCTGATTGATCACTGCCTTTACCCATGAATCGAAGTGGTTCTTCTCAAATAACCATCTTTTCAGGTTAGAAGCATTTTCATGCCGGTATTTTTTATAGCCAGATATTAAAAATTTGTTTTTCTCATGTTACTCCGGATACAATGTCTCATATGTCAGCTAATATTTTATCTTCATTGTCCGAGTAGTTATTGCTTGAAAGAGTTACAAACAAATTTAATATAATTTACATAGAATAGGATCATTTATTTCTTGGGAATTGCTTGGGAATTTTATATACCATCGCATATCCTCGTGCAAATCAACAACGCAAATCAACAATTAACAACCTCCACAGATGTCGAAAGCACCATGCCAACGAGAAACTAAACCTCCTCCAATTGACAAAAAAAAAACCGCACACTCAAAAATTCAGAACAAAAAAACAACAAAAAGTATGTCCTGCGGCAAATTGGTCCATTCGAAACGAATTAAATGAAATAAAGCAACCAAGAACCAACCACTTGTCCATTAAATGATGCGTAAATCCATTCAACTTAACTACATTTGGTACATTTATTTAACGGTAATTGATTTTGCGATATTTTACCAATCATCTGCCCCATGAAATAAAATCACCACCGACCGTCTCAACACACATTCACAAAATTTCTAAATCGAAAAAGAAAAAAAGGAAACAGGAAACAACAACAGGGACAAAATCCATTCCACATGGTATGTGTTTATTCCTGCAGGAAAATCACCCCAAAAGCCAGGTCATAACTAAAAAAACGGAAAAGAAAATACCTTAGGGTAATTGCTCTCTGCCAGTGACAATAGAATTTCACCAAACAACACACAAGAAAATGTCCTCGAATTCAAATCACCCCGACACCAAACCAATACGAATGCGAACGAACCCTTAGAACTAGACGGCCAGGTCTAAAGGTTCTCGAGGGTGGTATTGTACTGAACTGGAACGAGAGAGCCATATCTGATATGGATTCTACAGTTTGGTCGCGCCCCTTATTTTCGTGGTTATGTGTTGTTATCCTTACAATAACAAATTCGAAAATTTGTCTGCGCAACCCAATTAGGGTTGGTGTTGCTGATGGTAGTGGTAGCCCGAGGGATGCACTGGTTGTCTATTATGGTCTTACACGGTAGTCGACCTCCTCACAATTGCTTTTTAAATGCGTTGATTATTATCATTATCGTTATCCTTGTTATCCCTGTCATCTAGCACTCTCTGCTACTGTGTTCACATTGAAGGGGGACCGTAAAGAGAGCACGACTGACGGCTTAGATGGTACGTTTGTCGCCGCCGCCGGCAGTGTTATGATTTATACGCCAGCAATTGCATTCCATTGTGTGCATAATTAATTTGTCCTTTTTTAAGTGGCATTTAAGAGATGAGAGACAGAGAGCGGCTATGATCAAAATAGTTGCAGTTTCTGTGGAGAAGATGATTCCTATTCTTTTGGAACGTTTAGTGTTTGTTTGATATCGACAGAAGACAATTGTGCTTTTAGTGTGTAGGACCTTAAGAATCAGACGGCTTTTTGTGAATAAGATTAGGTTTTGCAACGATCTGTCAGTGACTATGCGCCAAGGACAAGGAAGTTACGATTTACACAACAATTGTCTCTTAATGTAAGAAATACATTCCCACGAAATCTTGAAATGAGTCATTGATCGAGTCGCCCTACCTCATCTAGGCTTTAACAGAGTTTCTGCCAAGATATTGTACCAATTCACTTAGCATGTGTGCAATTCCCTCCAAAATGTCTTGGGAATAACTGCACAAATCTGGAAGGCAGTGTCAGAAAATCGAGTTGCTGCTAAACAAATTTGCTGGTCAGCTAGTCTCGACTGGAACAGGTGCCATTACACTAAATAAGGAAGCTTTTACCTCCGCTGCCATAGCAAGTGACAATCCTCTACCCTCTCTTATATCCACGGCGGAGAGAACTGGTATCCAGCTAAGTTTGACGAGGCTATGATCGCATTCCGATACCTTGAGAGATGCAGAAATATTCCAATTTACCATCTATTCATCGACTTCAAAGCCGTCTTGAATAGCATAGCGAGGGTAGAACTATACAGAGACATGAGAGAATTCGGCATCCCGAATTAATTGGCACGACAATGTAGGTTGACCATGACCAATGTAACAAGCCTGCTCAAATCCAACAGAGTATACTACAATCTGTGAAGGCTCTTCAAATCCAGAAATATTCCTATAACCTCTAAGCTGGGGCTGTACCGAACCATGAATCTACCCGTACTCTAAGCCGCGTTCAAGAGAAAAGTTTTGCGGAGAATTGTTAAAAGGACGATTGTGGAGACGCTACAATCACGAACTGTATGCGGTCTTCCTCGATGATGATATAGTCACTAAAATCAAGCCTCGGGTAAGTAGGACTCCTAACTCGCGATCGGAATAGGTGGAGAGAATTGTCGTTGGAGTCCAGGACCGGACCCGATGATGATGGTATGTATCTTTAAACCAATAATACAACATCGTATGGAATGACGAAGTGAAACGAACACGCTCGTACAAGGGGTTATGACTACCCTTAAAATGTTAGTACATAACGCGAGTGGAAGGGATCAGGGAGGTAATAGGGATAAGTACTGATGCACATTGTTTTTTTAATTTCTGCAGATTGTAATGAGTGCGAAATACCGTTCGTGGTAGAGAGTTCCACATTCGTGTTGTGCAGCTAATAAACGAGTCTCTATACTTGACTGTACGACTGAAGTTGGGCTTAAGGGTGAACTGATGAGCATTCCTGGCGAGACGGGTGTTACGGTGAAAGTGATAAGAGGGTGGAATGTAGCTGGCTAATTCGCTAGACCACTGCTTATGGTGGAAGAAGCGATAAAACATGGTAGGACAAGAGATATTACGACGGTGGTGAAGAGAGGCAATTGATTTTGTAATATTTTTGTCCCCTACAAGTTTTATCGCTCGATTTTGAATTCTATCAAGCAGGCTCAAGATGGTCTTTGGAGCGCCGGCCCTTAAATGGGAGTTGTATTCCAGTTTGGGGCGAATGTACGCTTTATTTATGGCAGCCATATCAGATGGGGTAAAGTATTTCTTGCACCGCTTCAGGAAACCTAAACATTCGCAGCATTTTTGGCTGTCATAGTTATAGTCATAGTCATAGTCATTGCCGAAAGCAAGGGTAAAATAACCTCGAGTGGTTGTCTTCTTCATGAAGAGATCTCCTAAGGTGGAATTGATTTTTCTAGTTTCAACCATTTCGAACAACCAATGAGATATCACTCTCTCGACTTCCAGCTCCTTTTATTTTTATGGCGATTCTTTTTAGATCTTTCTTCTTGAAGTAAAGTGTGTTGTATATTAGGTCTCACAGTTCGAACTCGTTGCACTTATTTCTTATATAGGAGTCGATATTTAAGAACCTCTCCAGCCGTAACCCGACTTTTTTTTGTTGCTTCAGATACTTATTTTGCGCATACTTATCTCCCCTCGATCGGCAATCGATTAAATTGATTTTATTTCCGGCCTGTGAGCACAACATGAACATCCGCCGCGTCGACGCCAGATACCGAGGTTCCACACAAGACGCACAAGTCTGGAGCTGCAGCGAATTTAAAATGGTTTTTGAAAGATTGTGCCACAATGACGAGCGGTCAATGTTTCTTGGTTTGTATTATGTTTTTTCGTTTCTTAAAAATCGAGTTAAAATTTGTATTCTTATAGAAGTTAAGAAGACTGCGGCTATTCTCTTCTACCTGATTTGCTGAATCCGTTTGGAAATGCGAATTCGGGTTTGAAATTGAAGTTTTGAAAAGCCGCTTCAGATCCCTTCTGGATGAGCGTAAACTGCACTTAGCTCCAAGAAAGGTCATAAGTATACATTCATCGGGTACTAGGCGAAGTGTGCACGCTTGAACCGAAGAATTTACCTAGTGGGCTTACGGCTGTTGTAGGTTAAACAGCTTACCTACCTTTTGTTTCAGAGGAAGCAAAGTGACCTGTGCGTCCCCCTCCAATTGCCACTACATCTTTTTTATTTGCACCAACTTTTTTTTGCTTAAGATTAAGACCTTTATTTGTAATTCTATGTTTTATAATGTCACTCTTTTTCTTCTCGTGTTGGTGGTCCCAACACCCAAATACATGCCAAATATATTCCAATACTCCTGATTTCGTTTGGAGGAGGATCCTATGCCTATAGCGATGTCAGAGTTCCATCAGTTGAACAAGTTTTTCTAACTGGTCTGTATTTGTTCTTTTGAAACATAAAAAAAATAATACAACACAAACCATTTCCACCATTGATGATTTCATTTAGATTTAACAGAAGTTTTGCGAACGTTCGCCAACCGGAATAAGGCGTTTGTGACATTTCACGCTCCTTTTTCGTTCGACTCTCTTTCCATAATAGGGGTGGTTTTCAGTGAAATCATTGAAGTCCTTTGGTAGTCATTGAAGTCATTTTTGAGTCACAGAACCATTGAAGTCATTTTGAACTCATTAAGGTCTTATGAATCCAATTGTTTTAATTTAGTAAGAGTTAGCGTTCGTCCCAAAAATAAAGATGTCCGTTGTCCAAATTATTTGTTAATCTTTTTTACTCACCACACCTCATACCTTACTTTTCTACAGCTGATTCAATCAATTTCAACAGCTGAATCCAATCATCTTGAATTAGGTACTCATTTCATCCAGGAATCGATGGTCAGACAACGAAGTAAGAAGGTACTATGAATAACTGAGTGGCGTTTTGTGTTTCTAAGTCTAAGCAGAATCAACATGCATATCCCATTTCGTGGCACCACCAACAACAAGTTAATGAGGACGAAATCTTGTATTTATATCTAAATTCACGCCTCCTGCAATTCATTGAGGAAACCGCATTTCATAAAGCAGGTCCTAATCATCCAATAAACCATCACCACACTGATTACCCACAATAAATCCGAAAGTAATTCACTGCAAATTACTTCTCCTTGATCGATTATGCTCAATAAAACCACATTTTTCTCCCTCGTAAATCTTTCCAAATATTATTACAACTTGTTCACCCGCAGACAATCCTTCAGATTTCGTCAGCCTCGATACTTCCTGTCAATAAAAAAAAAAAAACAGATTCCAAAACAACAAAGAAAAACAATAAAACCAACAAAACAGGGAAGAATTTCGTAGCGCAAAAGAAACCCCCAGGATATGCACAGGATACACATGTTGAACGTTGAACGCGCTGGTATACAAATTCACAGCTCGTTTAACTTAAAGGGAAAAACCCGTGTAAATCGGATAATATGCGGGTAAATATTTGACATTTTAATCCGGATCACATCGAAGGAAGCCATCATCATTATCATCACCATAATCGTCCCCATCGGCAAAGAATATCCTTAGATCCTTGCAGCACACACTAGATACTTTGTTCATTCATCGAACAGAAATTCGATTCAATTCACGCGTTCTGGTCGTGCATAAGCATATTTGTGCCACACAACGCAGGTTAAATGGATGAATGAGGAAAAAAAAAAACATGAAAGGATAATTGATCATGTTGTTTGGAATCTCACATCTCACAAATCCTTAAACACACGAAAGGAGGAAAAAAAAGGAAAACAATTTTTTCGCATGCAAGAAAAATATTGGAATTTGCTAATAAAAATATGAGTGGGATGCTGCTCCTGTAATGACGTGGGAATTCGAATATATCCAACAAGGATACGGATTAACGTTATGGCAATTATTGGTTTTATTATTGTTATTGCAAGAACTCACTGCCGCCGCGCCGTTCTGTTTTTGTTGCGGATTAGGCTTTTAAATGCGAGCTGTGAGGTCAACAGGTATGTGGGGAGGATGTTTACTTAGGTACTTGCCTCGGCCAATAAGTCCATTAAAATTATTCAGATCCTGACGAAGCAGGCAATTGTTGGCCAGTCCCGGGGGATGTGAGTGTTTTTTTAGGATAAGAAGGTAAAGTTTTTAGATGGCACGCAGGGATCTTTCACTAATAAAGTCAAAATATTATTTCAATAAAATTTACTTGTACGCTATTATCCTGTGTTGACTTGGTGGTGTCTTAAGCCCTTACCTTGGAAATTGCACAAAGAACTAAATAGACATGAATTGAAGGTATTGTTTTGTTGCTTGAGCCGTAAAATTGCATATAACAAAACGGTTTAAAATTTGTTTGAAGCTTGAAAATAATTTGTGAAACAAATCGAGTGCTGTCGATGAGGTTATCCAAATGTTAATTATAAGTCTGATAAAAGTTGGCTACGGGCTTCCAATTATAACGCTTCATAAAGCAAATGTTTTAAGTCACTTGGATAATTTGTTGTTACCTGTCGGTACAGCCCAATGAGGCTTTTTAAGAATACTTTGGGTGTAATGAAACCAAACTTCATCATTCAAAGAAATGGGACCTAAACTCTCTCAACATACGTTATTCTGTAGCGGGAGTAAAGTGTAGGTACCCACCTAATGTAGAGGATATTATAGTATGTACTTCCACTTTGCAAAAAGTAGTGAGAAGTTAGGCGATAGCTCTCGTTAAAGTTGTCCAGCAAAGCGTTTGAATTGTGGCTCAAGTTTCAAATTATTGGATTGCGTTAGAAGGTTAAAATTATTGGAGGGATCATTCCACCGCAAGATGCGATAGCTTTTGCAAATTGTCAGTTTTGTTTTGTTTCCCGTTTAATAAAAATAGGTCAACATGACATGGAATGCCATGCTGCTCAAGATCGCGGAATAATCGTTATTATTTCTTTTTGGCATTGTTTTTCAGTAACTTTACGCAACGCTAATTGCGTTGCAGATTTTCCTTGAATAATACTTGACAGAAGAACCAAAGGAAGTTAAAATACTATGCGATCCGTCACATACTCTTGAACTCTCAAAGAGAATATTCCACAAGAATGCGACAACTTATCGACAAAATTATTCAAAATGCAGTCAAAATAGGTCTAAATAGCTAATCAACAATGCCAGTGCCCAATCGACTGAGTGCAAAAGTGATGAAAAAAGGTAAAGATCCAAGTGAGTGTTTAAAAAAAAATTAAATAACATAGGAGGAAAGTTTTTATGCCACCCTGTATTTTGTTACCTAAACGTTCAATAGCCTTAGTCTGGACTTTAACTTTCAATAGCCTTAGTCTGAACCTAAACTTTCAATAGCCTAAGTCTGGACTTAAAACACAATGTCACCGCAACCATATTTTTATTATTATGGATCATACTAACAAACGATTTATTCCATTTTAAAATATTTAGTCAAACAACGCCATCCTTTGGCTTGGACGCAGAAAATCAACGCCTTTTGTGCAACCATTTGGCTTAAGTTATTTCAGTGAATCGGTATAATACGTTCAGTGAAATGGGCAACGAGACAGATTTAAGTAGATTTAGCAAAGACCTAATTGAATGTTTGAGAATCAAAAAGAAGGGCACTTGTCAATATACTCGCAATATTAATTAAATGAGAAATTTTTTGTTTTGTTTATATCATTAAACTACCAGGATCGGAGAATCCGCATCATTTGCCTGTGCAGACCAGCTAACTCTTGGATAACTTGGAAATGCCACAACACTAAAGTTAAATTCCAGAATGACACAATTGTCAGTGCCTCGACTAAGGTTCAATAGAAGTCAACTTTTCTGCGAAGTTAAAATTCAACCCATATGTGGATGCTTTTCTTCGAAAGGCTTGCTTCGCTTTCGATTGGGTACACCTTTTGATGCGTTAGCAGAACGGCCTCAAACAGAAGATGAAGCTGCTTATCTTTAACCTATGGATTCGCTATATGGTGCACAGCCTTGAAAACCCGCAGCAGGAAACTCGCCACGTTCGAGAGGAAGATCTTGCGCATTTGTACTCGTTTACATCTCAACAGGAATCGCGCTCATTACTCTGTTCACGGTTGGATTATTCTAAATCACATTGCCGAATATAGTAACTTGAACGCAATGGCATTACTACAAACGCAGATTAAGAAACAGGATGATTTCTTTGACCAAACCACAGTTAAGGAGCGACATCAGAAGCCAGACCTGAACTTTCTGCTGTAATGTTTGTAAGTTTGTCTGTATGGGGTTATTTTCGACACGGCCCACCCGATTTCAAAAATTCTTTCACCAATACTTACAGCGGACCTTCAGTAAGAACATAGGCCATAAATTATCGCATTTAAATAATAGGCTCTTTCGCAGCGACAAAATACAATACATAATTTAAAAACGGTCGAGCGAATGCGTTTTTTGTGAACGCTGCTTTAACGGTAAGAGATAAGTAAACCACTTTCTAGAAAAAGTTTTAGACCTGAAAAGCTTCTATGAAAAAGTCCGCGATGATATATCTCTATATGTTGAGGTTTAAACAAATTATTATAAAAGAACTTAAAATAAGTTTCAATCTCTCAGGGGAAATTTAAGTAGGTACATTTTGTAACATTTTTAGGACAATGAGATCGCTTTGGTGTCACAGGCTGATGAGTAAATCTTTTTTAATCCTTCAATTTTTCTACAATGTATTTAATACTGTTCAATAACAAATCTAAAAAATATCATGCATCCCCAATTTTAACTGATACAAAATCATAAAACAGAACACTTCATGGAACAGCAGAACATAACAAGAAATTGGAAGGTACAAACACTCTTATGGTATTCGGGACTTGAAACTGCGTCCTAAAATTATTGCAGAAGGAATTAGGAGTACTTTCGTTCTGTTGACAAGTTCTTTTTGAAGTTAATATAAGAATTAATAACTTGGAGCAACCTTTTAGTTGCTGACTCTTCGCTGCCTGTGTTGAATTGGGCCGTCATGGAAACGTGGGGATCAATTTCGAATGAAACGCGATCGTTTTGTGTGACATGACTTATGCTCGTTTCTTCACCGCCTTCGTCACTATGTCTGTGCTGTCCGATTAAGGAGGAAATAAAGAAGGTCTTATTGTCTTGACTTTTCAGAACAACACTTAATTACAAAATCAAAAATCCGTAACATATTTTTTAATAAACTAATCAGTGTCAAGGAAACGTTGTAAACATCCAAACTGAATGCCATTCAGTGCCGAAAGACGAGTCAGCTTACAAGGTGCTTACCAGCAATCCCTTGTGGAGGCTGATTGAAGTTAAAAGGGTTTATGAAGTTCTCAATAAAGACACTAAATTGCGTAACGGAGGCAAACAATGCTTTGCAAGAGCTCTTGACACATGGGACCAATGTTTCTTCAAGAGTTACTTATCAGACAGGGTTCTATTAAAAAACCTTATCCAAAGGTTCCACTAATAAGTGGACATGTGATGGTGTTTCCTACATGAGAATATTTAGTGCAAAAGAAAGCTCAGTGTTTCTAAATGCAGACCGAAGATCTGGTTGTTTCGAGCAGAATAAAAGAAGAACTGAATCTTATCATTAAAGCCGAGTAATGACATCTTTGCCTAATTCCTGACGCAAAATGAATATGCGATGCATTTTACCGCCTTATTTGTCGTCTGGTAAAGTAAAATTGAGTCTTGTTGTTTTCTTTATGAAGCTGACAAATAGGACTTAGAGACGGGTACTGATGCACACCGCTTGAGCAAAATCACTTGGCGTCGCTCAGCAAACCATTTCCGATCGTTTGAATGATCCGAAAGGTAGGACATTGGGAGCCGTATGAATTGAAGCCACGAGACATCGAACGCCGATTTTGCATGTCCGAAATGCTGCTTGAACGCCACAAAAAGAAGTCTTTTTTGCATTGAATCGTCGCTGGTGATGAAAAATGGGTAAATTACGATAATCCAAAACGTCGGGCAACGTATGCATACCCCGGACATGCCTCAACATCGTCGGCCGTTCAGAATAATCATGGCCTGAAGGTTATGCTGTGCATTTGGTGGGACAAGAAGGGTGTTGTATATTATGAGGTGCTAACACCGAATGAAACAATCATAAACGAGGTCTACCGACGACAATTGATGCGCTTGAGCTGAGTACTGAAGGAAAAACGGCCGGAAACAGTCGCAAGACACGATTAAGTTATTTTGCAACATGACAATGCTCGGCCACATGTTGCAAATGTCGTCAAAACTTATCTTGAAACGTTTGTAATGCTGATTTAAAAGATATACCGACATAAATGAGTTTTGTAAAAGTTGGAACGCAAAAAATGGATAACAATTGGCATTATCAACTCGATGGAAAAATTCCGAGACATTGCTACCGGTTTTACAAAAAATGCCAAGGAAGACATTTAATTAAGCACGAGTTCATCAGGAATGGCCCCCCTTACGAAGTCTGTATTTGAATGCAAAAAGGTTTAAATTAATGAAACAATTTAACAATTTCAAAGTAAACTAAATGTATAAAGATTTTAAGCAATAAAAAAATAAATGAGGAAGAAAATGTGTGAGAAAAAAAAAACTAAAAATTACCACGAGCGGAGGTCCTTACAAGGAGTGTTCCTTCTACATATAAAGGCCGTAATACATTTTTTATGCGATGAATGAATCTGTGGAAGATTCCTCAAACTCGAAAAGTTTTCGTTTGTCTAGCGCTAAAAAACAAAAGGTTGGAGGCAGTGAAGTGGTTCAAAAAGATGCATCATCAATATGACGAATCATTTTTATTTACTGAATTGAGCGAGTATGTTCTTTCTTGTTGACACTCATTCGATGAAATATAAAAAAAGAACCAATCACATACTTATTCGAACTTAATTTAAGTTAAAGTATTTGACGATTCTGAAGAAAATGAGGGGTTATTTAGTTTGGAGGAAAAGATTCCGTCGGACTTCCCGATAGGGCTGATTATTTAAGTCTTGAGCGTGTCATTCGACTCGATTTTGAACTCTGTAGAAAACGCTCAAGACGGTTTTTTGGAACGCGGGCACCCACATTATGGGGTGAAGTATTTCGTGCACCGCTTCAGGAAACCTAGTCAAATCGCAGCATTTTTTGCGACTTTGGTTAAGTGGTCAACCAAGGTTGTTATTTATGAACCGTGCTAGGACAAAAAGTCTTTTAGCTTCAGCGTTAGAAGTGTCATTCGTGGATAATGACTGAGGGTTTTTATTGAGGGTTAAACGTAAGCTAGCGTTCCATTTCGTCGACCGAAGATGAGGGACTTTTTTGCCATCCAACACAGCTGTGAAAAACTTTTCAAAAAGAAATAGGTAGTACTAAATTATAATCCGAGTTAAGTATCCAGACATATGGCTTAGACGATTAAGCATTTATATTTCCCACATGCCAAGGTCCATTTGTATAAAGGCTTTACGGATTTCACTCTGGCATTCAGGCTTTCCTTCAAAATAATAAAAGCACTCAAGACTGATCAAAGAATTTAACTTACCTGCGTCGGCGTCAAATGTATTAAACTTGCTAAGTGTTCTCGTTCAGGCGCTGATAGATATCGCTGTTGTTTGAATCTTCGCTCCAGCTCGTAGACCTGTTGAAGAAAATAAAAAAACAAATTTTAAAATCAAAATAATTCAATCAATTTATTTTTCTTTAAATATTTATTTGTTTAGTTAAAAAGCCCGATCATCAGCGACGAGCACCTTCCTAGCCTGCTCCATACGACGACGTGCGATGCATGCATTCTAAAATCACAAACACAAGACCTAACCCCCATTGTGGTATTCCTTGGCTTCTACGACGCTGCTAACGTCAATTAATTGTCACTTAGATAAATATTGACAGTTAATGAAATATTTACCATTGCAGATACACATTCGAGCACAGCACTCGTTCTGGGTGGAGGTTAAACCTCGTAGATTGAAGTTACCTGAAAAGCCTACACCGCCGCTAGCTGTATGCAAACGTCATTAGATACGATGATGTACATCATTGCGGAATGCAAAAAAGCGTACGATTTGCGCAACGCGCACTCCGTATCGTTCTTGGTTTCGGTTGACAGTTTAAGCTAACATATTTGTCAGATGATTATGGGGAAAGGCGCACAATAATATTTATGCAATGGATGAGTGCATTTTGTTGTTACAACAACAACAACAGCAACAATCGTCAGAGACTTGTTCTTATGTACAATTCGAAGGCAGTAAGCAAAGCATGCATCCTTGCGGATTGTTGGTCATGCTCGTCGTACATCATATTTGTTATTGATGCTTCCAAACGTCCATCGGTCGTCGGTCGTCGGTCGTCAAATCCAGGGAATACTGACCGGCAGTGTTATTCTTTGGTCAATAATACAACGGCGACTTGTTACGATCAAAAAAATTAACCAAAAGAAGAAAAGTCTTCCGCCAGGCGGATTGATTTCGGATGCGCTTTGCTTTCTGTTGACCGACGACGCGACGCACGGTAATAGCGAGGTCAAATGAGGATAAACTCAGCTTAAAAGGATTCAATTAAGGTTCCATATACGAGTACATATACCGTTTTTGCTTAAATATTTTCCTTTGCATTTTTATTAATAAAAAAAAAACAAACAAAGTGGGAAGCAATTGTTACGTATTCGCATTGCCGTCCGTCATATTTACACACACGAATATCCAATAAAACTTTGTATCTACAATCCATATTGAATGGCAATAAAGAGCGCACACACGTTGATGAGCAAAGTGCAGCGCAGAGTCACAGCATCGATATTGGTACTTGAAAAATCCATTAACAATAATGAATTCTCAATTTCAATACTAATTTCAAAAATAAGGGTACGCAGCGGGGAGTGAACCGCATCGGATTTCAATGGTAAATACGGCACGGCGCGGCTCGGCGGATACTCATTGTCGAAATCAATATTGCAATTGCCGAGTAGCAAGGCAACGAAGCAATAACAAGGCGAAAAGTGCATTGAAACTGTTTGTACTTACGAACGTATGGATATATTTTGTATCTATTATTATATGAAGCCGCAGATACAGCAATTGTGTGCAGGCAGAGGTTTCGATGTTATTGCTGAGGCTGGCGCAGAGTTGTAATATTTTTTTTTTTTTGAAAAAATGCGAGCGCATTGACATGAATCCATTTTAATTCGCAAATAAGATGATTGCATTAACCGAAAGTTTGCGACTGTTTTGAAATATTGAAGGTCTATGATTTCAAGAACTAAGGTGATTTGCATAAGAGGCGACGAAAGGCTAGAACGAGATGGCTAGGTCAAGACAAGGGAAACATTTAAAGGCCCCCCCCCCTTTTTGCTTAAAAAAAGTTTCTGAATCAACGCAGTCAATTTTGATTCTCTTTGATACTCGCAAGGTTATAAAAAACTAAGCGGTACTTTTTTCTATAATAAGCTCGCACTTCTAGAGGATGTGAATACTTCTATAATGCATGTAGCACAGAGCGAGCGGAAGAATTAGAAGATGAATGAAAGATTATGATGTGGTTTTGGGGAACTCAGATTTATTTGGTCTCAACTCAATTCCGTGGGTGGAGCCCGAAACGGGACGGAGGAGTTTTTATATCGATCTTTTAGCTTTCGCCTAATACGCAGGATTTTATTCGACATTTGTTTGATATATGTACTTTGAAAATTTAACTAAACACCGCCGGCGGGGCAGTGTAATGCCTTCAAAGCAGAGCAATCTACACACAATCTACACAAACCACGATTTTGACAACACGAACTCGGAATTAAGCCGATACAACACCCACTACAACAACACCACCAGTCAGACTGCTATCGCTGGTCGACCAATCCAGTGAAAGTGCCATTAACTTTATCCCAATGGTGACTGGACCAGATTCGACCACCCTAGGAATCGAAACTGCGACCTATCAATTCAATCAATTGATAGGCAACCGCTTTCCAAACTCCGCCACCAAGCTGTACGGAACCTTAGCTGCGCGAGTTCGACTCGTACTTGGCCGGTAGGCAGGTTAATTATATTAATCTAAACAAGTTTTCCAGTAAAAAAAAGAAAAACGAAATAAATTATAATCCACACTTTTAATAAATTTCCGTAAAGTCCAAATAAAAAATAAACATGTTTTTCTGTGAATAATGTTTTTAAATTTTCAAAAATTAAGATGCCTTTTAGTATTTGACTGAAAATTAATTAGAACATTGAATGTTGGGAAAAAAAATTGCACTCAATTATGCAAAATTTTGTAAAAATTTAATTTGAAAAAAATTAAATATTTTGTCCAAAATTTTGATTTTGAAATTTTATATCTCAAAAATGGTTTACCAATTTGAGTCACCCATCATATAAATAAATGTGATTATGGCTTAAAAAAAAACTTTATAACATTATTTTAATAATTTTTTTTAGAAAATTGACCCTCCCGGCTGATAAAGCGTAAAACCATTAACAATTAATTTCAGAATGGTTCTAAGACCATAGATGGAATGGTTTCTGGAATGTTTTCGACAAATTACGACCTTAGAGTCTCTTTAAGACAACCGAATGCTTGTAGTGTATTCCAGGCAGTGGTCCTATCAGTACTTAAGGATGCAGAGCTGCAAGATATCAAATCGGTATCCGATGGGGTAGTTCTTTTTGCATCGATAGTCAAGATGGGTTGAAAGCACAAGAAAAAGTTTGGACGCATTGCCCAAAAATGGATGAAATTTATCTCCGGCCCAAAAGTGTTCTCATTAAACCACCTGCATGTGCTTTGAAGCAACACCGCCTTCGCAATGAAAATAACCGACCAAAGATGGTCAAATTAAAGTAAAAACAGGGTATCAATGGCCGTTTGGCCTGCATTCGACCGTTTAGAGGCAAGGCAAATTCTTAAGCTAAATAGGATACAGCTAAGGATAGAGGTGAGAATACTATTTGGGCACTACGAACACGAACGAATGCAAATTCTGCGGCGACTTGAGTGCTCAAGATGATATTTCTCATTTATATTATGCGAACGTCAGGGTATAGCGAGAAATTTACGTTTAGAACGACGCATAAAATACAAACAAATTTTAAAAAATTTTTAGGTAAATAAATTGTTTTGAGGAAAGTGTTTAGGCTGCTGCTCCACATCAGGAATCATAACCTTGCTCAACCTAACCTAACCTTTCCTTAAGGTTCACCAAAATTTATTTGTATTAAAAATGCAATTCTTTGATTGTTTTATTAGATTAATGTCCTCCTCGTTTATACTCAGACGTCATGTGTCACAAGTAAGTCAACTTGACTACCTTGACGTACATCAATATAATTTAATATTCGTTAAGACAAAGCATTCCTGATCTTCACAAATTGAAGTCGATTTTTTGAGGAAATCTTAATCAATGAAGGAATAAAACTCGGATTGGAGGCTGTTCGATCACTCGATGCCTTAAATGCGAGATAGCGCTTCTTCGTCAGCAAAGATAAAACAAAAATAAATAGTTTTGTCAAACACTTAAGCCCATTTTTCAAAGAACATTTCTTGTCGAAAAATAAAATGCAGTTCGTTGTGCGAGTTACAAGACAATTCAAAAATTATCACTTTGACTTTAAAGGTGACGTTTGAAGAAATTTCATTTATTTCAAAAAATTCAAGTGATTTCTATAATTCTATGAATTCTAAATATTCCGAAAATGTATAAAAATTGATAAAAAATTAAAAGCTGCACATCAAACGACTTGCTAAAACCATAGAATTGGACGTCGAAGAGGAAGATGAATTCCTACCAAAACCAACCAAACCACCAACCGCCCATCAACTGCGACAATTCCTTCCATTTCTGTTGTTGTTTGAAGGTGTTTTAAAATCTCTTCTCACGAATCTGGTCAAGACTTTCTCTTCCTCCTTTGAGAGCTTCAATATTTGGAACGTCCTTATTTTTAAGCACTCATTTTAATTGAAATAGTTGTTTTCAAAATTAATGTTCAACAGTTTCTTTGAAAACAGATTTATTTTTCATTAAATTTCAAATCCAACTTGTCTGCAAATGACATAATCTCGTTGCGAGAATGATTCTATGAATAAGGAGCGTAAGCATTTTATTGTGATCGACAGAATTTTGGTTTTTTTTAAATTTGGCCCAAATGGAAATAAGGGAGTTTCGTTTTTTGATAAAGACTTATTTTTTGCACATAAAAAATATTAAAAAGATTGAAGACAGATTCCGGCTACTTCGCACGGAATGACTCACTGAATTTCGTTGTGGTGGTACACTCGTACATGTACAAAAGATGCTGAGGGCCGAGAGCATTCAAATGAAGTCACAACGAAAGAAATAGCATAAAAAATTCCACGAAATATGTGAAATAATTTCAGACAAAATGTTTTTTAAACGCACAAACGAGGAAATCAGAAAATAAGAGCTTTCGACGTTCCGGTGACACAGGAGGTAATTTCAAAAGTTTATATCTGTTTGAGCTTAATAACGTGAAATAGCTAACTAATCATTTTTTAT
Organism: Orthonevra nobilis; assembly: GCA_963555765.1. Lineage (NCBI taxonomy): Eukaryota > Metazoa > Arthropoda > Insecta > Diptera > Syrphidae > Orthonevra > Orthonevra nobilis. The sequence continues at coordinate 25,953,468 of OY743225.1, read as the reverse complement.
CTGATGTGGCTGAGGAGACCCGAGATGGTGCCATTCCAAAAATTAAGAAAATGAAGATCCAACTAAATCAAAGTATTTTTAAATCGCAATAAGCTCTCGGTAAACCGAAAAGATTTTTCACTACTTTTGATAACAAAACATCTTTAACATTATTTTTAAATGACAAATAATTTGAAAAAAAAACCCGTATGACACGTCTTAAGGATCTTAAAACCTTAGATTAAATTTCTTTTGCTTTGAAGGGATTCAAAATTGTTGGTTCAATGAAGAAGAAAAATTTGATCATGGTCTGATCATTTAAATGAAGGCTTTTTGAGTTCTCTTTAAAAAGTCGTCATGTATTAAGATGTGATCTTATCTTGGTAGCTGTACTCAAAGCTGGCTTAGCACATTGAGATAACTGAACGACCCTGACTTTAAAACATTTCAAGATGAATTGTTTGGCACTAGCCAAAAGCATAATACCAGTGCTAACAAGTCCCCGGGCGGCTCCTATTTCCACTCAAAACGCAAGAAAGCATCTTTAATCCAAGTAGAGCCCTCAAGCCGACTACTCATCTCTCAGGTAGCCATAAAAACTATCTATAATTGTAACAGTAATCCACATTGTTTTAAATCTGCTTTGAGCGATTTCATGTGCACAAGGACACTCGACGAATTGATTTATTCATTTTTTTTGTTTTGGTTTTTGCCCCAAAAATTCAAAACTCATTTCAACCACTTGACAAGGCAATACGAGTACAGTTAAGTTTAAATAAGAAGAAGAAAAAATCATCCCTGTACCGTGAAAATATATCCTTTTTTTCCCCTCTCACGACGAACGCGGTATGAATTAAAGTTTGTCCTAAAATTCTGAACAAATATTTACTCTCGAGCAATCCGCGTGTGCGCGAGAGTTTCTGTATGCAGTTGACAAATAAAAATAAAAGAATAAATACAAATGTCAAACGAGGGGACTTTTCAATTTGTCCTGCACACGCTGTTGAATCAAGGATAAGCCATCCTGCCATATCCACTTATTATGATTTGTTTTAAATTTGTGAGAAATGATTCATTACTTTTTGAAAAAGCAGAAATATAATTTGGGTGGAATAGGCGGTCAAAAACACTGAGGAGGTCAGATACACTAGTGTTAAAATAAAAACATATACAACAAAAGCAGTCGAAGGACATAAACAAGAAACAGAAAATTTTATTGTATTATTTATCTTGAATCTGAAAAGAGATCCAAAAGTTTTCCTCCTCCATTCGAACCCCAACATGCTTGTATTTATATGAGAACTGCATGGACAGAAGAACAAGAATCCTTTTTACTAAAAAGCATTACACGCATATACACGATGAAGAATGAATGTCTATTTGCAGAGCACTTAAGATGCCAAGTTTTCTACTAATACAAACAATAAGAATAATAATAATAATAATCGTACGACGACGGCTACCGGTGGTACACGTTACACCCGACGACCCGACGACCCAAACCCGGACACATCAGGAGAATGGGTCCCAAAAAGGAAGCTCACGCTTTGCCTTGTATCGTATGAGTAGTTGGGTACACCAGATACTTTATCTGACGGTTTTATTTGGATTTCGTTGATGTTGTTATTTTATACGTCTCTTCTTGCTCTTATGGTTGTTAGTTTGCTTTTTTCTTGGAGTTGGAGCATGGAACAACACACTGGTCATTTGGCATGATGTTGCAAAGTTTCAGTTGGTTATATCTTCATTTTTGTTATTTGTTGGTGTTGGTGTGGCTTAAGTGGGTAGTAAACATCACGAACTTCGAAATTACTTTTGAAGTGAGGCAGCAATAAGATTGTCTGTATTTCTATTTTGAACTTTTTCGGCTCGAAATTTCTCTGAGAGACAATCATTTTGCTTTCGTCCTTGCAACCACCAATATCGAGCGGTTTTTGTGCATTAATATTTATATCAATAAGGAATCGAACATACAATCTTTCCGGAGCAAAGATCTTTGAGAAATTGGTCGCTTTTATTTCGTGCCAAACATGAATCTTTGAAGCCTTTGAAAAGTATGACAATCTTAGGAAAGTTTACTGAAAAATCTCTAAAACGGAAAGCGTTTCCAAAACCATTAAAAAAATTAGCTCTGATAAAACTTGCAGAAGAAATTAAGGCAAGCGAAATAAAACGATTGTCTGCGTAGGAATTTAAGTCAACCCTTTAGAAACATCATTAATCAACAAAATACGAATTCATTGCGCGGGAGATCTTTTGGAAGCAAGGGCAAATACGAAATGTTTGTGGTGCATTATGTTGACTGATTTTCAAAGTTCGTAATGACCCTGCAGATTAACAGAATAAGATTCAAAAAAGGAACCAACATATGGCATTCACTTCGCATGCGTTTTACTGTCGATTCCAAATGTCACTAGACGCCTTTTCGAGACAATTCTAGTCGCAAAAGTTGAAGTGTTGCGGGCACCCTTAAACCTAAGATGCTTCTTCTAATCATTTCCGTATTCGGGCTTCAAGAAAGTTCTTCTGGTTTATGTAACTGAAGCTTGGTGTACCATATTTAAAGAAGAACATACCTTTAGTGCGCCAACAAAAAAGGAATAATTCACTTTAATTTGAACGTTGGAATACTCTCTGCCGAACTGTGTAAACGTTGTAAAACACTTGTCTTCAGCCTGAACGCTAGAGATTTTTCAATCAATAAAAGCGAGCATTTCATCGATTTTAAGGTTATGAGCTGAGCTCAGTTTTGGAATATCTACAAAGTTCCCCTGATTGTAAAAAATGGAGATCGCCTCCCAAAAAGTTTTCGACAATGTCCGTCCGTCATGCGATTTCTCACTTTTCTCTCATGAATGCATTGGGTTAAATACAAAATTGAATATATATTGGGTTAAATACAGTGCATGTAGATGACATTGTCACAATTGGAATCATACCTCCTAGAAAATGGGTAGAGATCTCTGTGATAAATATCCTACAAAGCCAGGTCTCCTTACGGGGAAAAGTTGGCCTTTTTTTTGTTTAGAAAAGCCTTGCCGACTTACATAGATTTAGTTTTTCTTAAGTTTAAGTAGGATTAGGGTATATATATAATAGGTTTGTATATATACGTAGGCTTAAGTTAAATTTAAGTTTATATTTATAAGTTATTTTAAGATAGATTTAAGCTTTATATCTTAAAAAAAAAACGTACTTTCACTAAGTTTTTGCCAAAATTTTCTTAGTTTATAATTGTTATCTTTAAGACATATATTAAATAATAACTTTTAGTCGAAAGACATAAAATAAGTACTAGGTTTAGCTTAGAGCGTCTGCACAGGACCAGTAAGCTAGTTAAGTTAAGTAAAATTAAGGTACATATATAAGCTAGTTTAAGCGTTTTTCTCTAGTGGCTAAGTAGTACTTTGAAATAAATAAAAATGCATTTAAAACAAACAATCATACAACGAGCATTGCAAAGATATTTGAAGCAAACTGCAAAGGACACGCATAGTACAGAACGTACCAAACAAATATACTGTCATCTGGAGCGTCACTCATTACTATATCCACTCCAATATGGTTTTAGAGCATAACACGGTGGTTCAACGGCTATGATCAACATCAGACAGAATATTGATAAGGGTCATGCTTCACTTCTGTGCTTGTTTGACTTCTCAAATGCCTTTGATTCGGTACATCATAAGCTTCTGTGTTGGAAACTGCGGCGTTTTTTCAATTTTAGTGAGAGAGCGGTTAGTTTAATTCGCAGCTATCTAAGTGACAGGCAGCAGAGGGTGGTAGTCAGTAATAAAAATTTTACTTTTAAATTTGGCAAGGCAAGGAATACCGCAGGGCTCGATTCTTGGCCCATTACTGTTTTTAATTTTTATCAATGACCTACCACTGTCGTGCCTTCATGTAAATGTATGCTGATGACGTCCAATTTTATTTGTCTAGGCTTTTGTGCAATTCAACTGAGCTGCAGTGTAGATTGAATGAGATTTTGTCCATCATGAATGGACCCTTGCAAATGGGTTTTTCTTAAGCCCCGCTAAGTCACAAATTATTCCAATATTCAATAAAACTTTGAACTTCAATATTCTGCCTGACATTTTTATTTCGTCCTCAAATATTAGATACGTTGAGTCAAATTTAAGTTTTGGTTTTCGATTAAATCATCATGCATTGACCATGTCAATGGTGTTATTGGACGTATCTACGGGTGTCTAACAAAACGGTTGACTGCGGGCTTTACGCCTATAATAAACGCTGAGATAGTCTTTAGCAATTTGGACTCTCTATCCCAGCACAAACTTGAAGTTGCATCCAATTGTTCAGTGAGGTACGATAATATATCTCCACAGGCTACTTCTTTATTGGGCTGTACTCTGAAGCAGTTCTTAAAAGCGCGTAGTTGCATCCACCAATATAAAGTTAACCGCACAAGAAAACCACCATATCTACTATATATGAAAAAAGTGTCCTTCTCGCGATCTTCGAGAACTTATAACATCCATTATAACATCTTTTAAATACCTGAACTCTTCCCGATTGTTTTTTGTTCACACTTTACGACTGTCGAATTCCCTGCCAGCACACATAAAAGCTTTAAAAAATGTATTTTGGAACACTTTTATTGTATTTCAAAAACTTTGTTTTGTGCTAAAAAAGACCAGGTCTTGATGTACATCCTCAAATGAAAACTTACAAAATAAACTGAAACTGAAACGTCGCAATAGGCAGACGTTCCAATAGCTGCTTTTTTGGGCTTGAAGGCAATGAGCCTCTATCTTGTCAATAGAAGATGGGTCGGACATATTGATAAGGCTTCACTGAAGGCTTCCTTTCACTAAAGAAAGTTATACTTTTTTTTATGGATTTGTTTATGTACAGTTCCGTCATAATATAAATATTACATTATTTTTGCGAATTTTGAAAATTGTAATTGGCGGGCGAGTTTGCCAGATCTGACGGTGCCAGACTTCTTCTTTTGGAGTTTCATAAAATATCGCGATTCCTTAAAAAAAAAACCGCAAATCTTGTAACTCTCATTACGATACTACTTTACCTCACCTTGTTTATACAAATTTCAAGTTTCGTAAGGAACAGTGATCTAGCGAGTTGTGTTATGACAAACAATCAACACTTGAGAACACCCTTGGAGAATGCGGTTTTTTCAATGACATTTTCAGTCAAAGGGTGAGGCGTTTTTAACGTACTTCTCGCCTTGAAAAAGACCTTCGAAGTGTTTAGACTACGACCTCAGCAGAACTCGAATTTCGAATGAAGGACAAAATAAACATAGTATAGCTCGTAGAGGTCGAAGGTTTCAACTGCAGTATCTAATGTTTAAAGGCGTAAAGAGCCACGAAGCTGCATGAGGTGCGGCCCATTTCTCGCGTCTACATGACAATCCCGTTCTCCTGAACCTCACGCGATCAATAATTTTCATTCCAAATTCATCTTGAGCGAAGAGGCCCATTTCCATTTTCACGAAAACAAACATTGAGAGCCCATGCGTTATTTACAAAAAGTCACAATTCACTGCAGAGTTATCATCGGTCCTCATTTTATGGAGAGAGCCGCGGAAAAAAAGCTGTACCGAACTATGACGAACAATTTTGTACTCACTAAAATTTTCGAATTGAGACTGGATGACATGTGGTGCCAATTGGACGGTAAAACCTCTACAATGTCTCGTTCTATGAACTTGTACTGACCGATAAGATTGCCCGATTTGACCGCTTAATTTTTTTTTAAGTCAAGGGTTTATGAGAACAATCCACAGAGTCTGAAAGCTCTTGAAAAAGAATATTCGACGAATGTGCAAGATTTCATCCCAAAAAAAAAACATCAGGATCCAAATAAACGTTCAGAAATAAAATTATGAAATTTCGTTCATTACTCTTAAACGCATTGCAAAATAAAATCAGTTGATTTTTTTTGGGCCATTGAAATGTATTTGAAAAACAATACAAAACAATCCAATTGTTCACATAAACTTTTTCTGAACTTTCATTCAAACTGACTCAAGGAAAAATTTGCTATTCCCACCGCTTGTTCAAATTTTTCTAATTCAACAGCGATAGATCACGATTTGGTGTGCCATCCCCCCTACTTCCTGCCACAAAATTTTTCAAAAACAAATTGTCTCATCACAATTCTATCATCAAAGGATAAAACCAAATCTACGAGTATCCTTTTTGTGTATTTTTATTTTTTTATCAATGAAAGTTCGTGCCGTTCAATAAATAATTCGAAATACAAATCCCTCCAGGAAGCAGTTCAGTTGTCTCTCCCTGCAAGGACTATTTGCACAGTTATTATCGATCTAGGTCACGTACCGCATATCATCTCAATCTTTTCTCGGAAATCCCCCCCAAAGATCTTTTATGTGGTCGCATACTCACTCGTATGAACGTCCTGCATAAGCTCTGTAAATATCGTTGCTTGGTCCTCTCAATAATGCCACTGCGGCGAGATGATGATGATGTGATTCCTCATTGTTATCCAACGAGATTTAAAAACACTTGCATCTTAGATTGTACGTTCAGACGTACCCGCATCTGTAGACGAAATCTCCGATCATTGGCATTGATATGGATGTTCCTCCGAGAGCATCACAAAGAACGTTTAACGTGTGTACTCGTTTATAATTTAAGCGACAAAACGTTCAATGAATTCATGAGCACGTTGCTAGATGCCTCCCCCGTGGAATTTTCACATGCTCAGCATTGTGTTTTGGGATAAAAGAAGCTTTGCCGCCGCTTCTTGGTGCTTCCACAACCATTCAATGTGGAACACTCTCGTACTCATACAATGGCAGAGGAAGTGATTCATACGTAACGTCAGCTGATGGTCTTTTCTTACAATCTTTTAACTAAAGCATATTTTTCAAACGCGAAAATTATGTTGTTTTTTTGTTGAAAAAAAAATCTTAGGCGGCAAAAAAGATTGATGTTTGGACTTGGCCTCCGATGAGCTAATTGACATTAAGTGGAAGTTACGGATGCGAATATCTAAAGATTTTCAAAAGTATTTTTAACGTGACAGCGGAAAAGACTGATTCGGAAAGATGTGCGAAAACGAGGACTAATAAATCGGGCTCAGTTCCGAATGATTCACTGATGATGAATATACTGTTGACCTTTGCAACTTATTCTACGCCTAAGTGACCCCGCGAAAGGAAAGAACCAATAAAATCTTTCTTTAATGGCGCACAAATATAAGTGGTTTTTTAAAAAAAAAAAGGTGCCTTTTTGGTATGGCTTTGCGCACTTTTAGCGATGCGGTCTTTTGTTTCCTAAATCGTGGCAAAATGCCAGTCTTACTTTTCAGTTTACAAGAAAAAGTCGCAAGGGGCATAGTCCGGAGAAAACGATGGCTGAGGATTCTTGTTGACATCATTTAACAGCTCCAGAGCTATGCTCATGCCACGGTTCTTTTGGTCAATATTTAGCAATTTCAGAATAAACTTTGCTATCATGTGTTTGATGCCAAAAACATCCGAAAAATGTCCATGGCGTAAGCTAACCGAGCAACTTCTTAAACTGTGCTTCGACGCTTCTCCATAGTTTCTTTACTGCATCAACGGTTGCTGATGATTTGCGGCCTTCAAGGTTACGTCTTTAACAACTGCTCGGCCTTCTTAAAAGAATATTTCTCAATAACCATAACTGGCAGATATATCAGAACTAGAACCTGAGCTTTAACTCTAACCCAGTAAAAAATATGTTGGGTCTTACAAACCATCTACGATATTTTGTAGGTATCCGTAAAGAATTCAAGTATCCAGAAGGGCACCCAAATTAGTCTTTATAACCAGGGACCCAAAATAACGATTATTTTTTCGTATTCCTGAAAAAGGTTGCTCCAAAATTAAGAGTTAATAGTAAAGGTCGTAAATAACAATTACGCTCGACTTATATCTGTTTTGGTTACGAATAACCGTTATCAATAACCAAAATTTATTTTGGTTGCCGATAACCATTATCGATAACTTTAGTATTTTTTGGTTACCAATAACCGTTATCGATAGCTTAAATTTTTTTTGGTTACCGATAACCATTATCCATAACCAAAACTTTTTTTAGGTTACTGATAACCAATATCAATAACCAAAATGTTTTTTAGGTAACCGAGCTCCCATTTCGGAACGAGTTGGTCGATTTTAGTGATCGAGGTGTCTACGGAGAGCTAAAAACGTGATTAAGACGCTTATAGTACAAGAAAATTAAAATTCTAATTGAACAGTACAAAATATTGAGATATTGTGAAAACTAAAATCGGGAAATCCGTACAAAATGCGTGCACCACGACTTACAAAAGTAGCAAATTCTCGGCTACTTACAATTCAATTGGTTATTCTGAAAAAAACCCTTAGCCCCAAATGCGTACCAATAGCAAAAAAAAAAACTTGCAGTAAAAATAAAGGTTATCCATAACTGAAAACAAATAGTCATTCAGAATGGTAATTCATAACTTTTTTTTCCTTTATTTATATTCTTTATAGCTCCTAGTTACACTTTTCATAGGTCATATAATTCTACATACTTTTTAGATTACAAATGTAAGAAAGATCCTGTTTTTATTGAGTGATGTACAGTACAAACGAGTGTAATTCCTTTGATTATGAATAATATACTCGATTTTTCTTAATATATACTTAAAACCGATTTCTATTCTTCTTGCTTAACCTAAACGCATACCTGCCACTGAAATCGCTACTGCTATGAACCAATAACTGTTTTGGTCCCCGCGCATCAATATTTTATTGTGATAATTAACGGCTATTTGGTTTCTTTAAAAATCACTCTCGTTTGTTAATTCAGAGTGACAGCAGTGTGATTTTTTTGTGGCAAATAAAATTTACTATGGACAGAAAAAGGAATATTTTTATTCGTGAATATTATAATTATAACCGCGATACTGACGAAAATAAGTGTAAACTATGCTCAGTAATATTAAAAGGGTCACATGTTACAAATTTAAAAAGACATGTCGTGGCAGCGCACTTCGAAGTTTACGAACGGGAAAGACTCGAGTTCGAAGAAAGTGTGGATAAAGACCTAACTGAATTGAGTAAGGTCAAATTCTCAATGCAGTTGTCCAAAAGTGAAGTTACGAACGCGTGTATACATTTTGTGACGCAACAATCACAGCCTTTCGCGTTTTTTGATAGCGAGCCTTTCAAATTACTAACCGGGCAAATATTTCAAGGACTCAATTTAACGCCAGTCAATTCTTCAAACATTGTCCATCTCATTAATGAGCGTTGTCTTGAAATAAAAAAAAATATAATGAAGCAGATTAAGGGGCGTATAATTTGCTTAAAAATGGATAGTGCTACTCGACACGATAGGTCCGTTTTAGGTGTAAATGTTCAATTTATTGAAAAAAAATGTGCTTAAAGTGTATACGTTGTCCATGAAAGAGGTATTTCGTAGGCAAACTGCCGAGCACTTGAAAGAAGAGCTTGAAGACATACTAAATGAATACGAAATACCAAAGCAAAAAATGTATTCAGTAACCACAGACAATGGACGAAATATGATAAAAGCTGTTGATTTACTATCGACGCCGGCCTTAAATGACGAAGAAAGTGAGTCGGACGACAGTGTGAACGATTGCTTGGAAAGCTCGATCGAAAGATTATTTGAGGCAAACAGGAATATCTGTTCAATCAAAAAATAAAATTGAGTAGGATAAACAGGTGTACGCAGATTGTATTCGTTATTTCTTTTAACTTTTTTTCGGTTTTGGTACGCATTTGGGTCTTAGGAGTTGTTAATTCAAATTTTGTTTGGATTTTCAGATTTTACAGCATTCTTCCTCTTCTGAGAACGCGGAGTTTTCACAATATCTCAATATTTTTTACTTTTCAATTAGAATTTTAATTTTCTTGTACGAAAAGCGTCTAAATCACGTTTTTAGCTCTCCGTAGACACCTCGATCACTAAAATCGACCAACTCGTTCCGAAATGGGAGCTCGGTAACCTAAAAAACATTTTGGTTATTGATATTGGTTATCAGTAACCTAAAAAAAGTTTTGGTTATGGACAATGGTTATCGGTAACCAAAAAAAATTTAAGTTATCGATAACGGTTATTGGTAACCAAAAAAGACTAAAGTTATCGATAATGGTTATCGGCAACCAAAATAAATTTTGGTTATTGATAATGGTTACTGGTAACCAAAAAAAAAAGTGGTTGGTCAATAATGGTTATTTCAAGAGAGATATGAAATTAGTTATTGATACCGGTTAAAGCATAACCTTTTCTTGAAAAAGTTTATAACTGTTATGTCCCTGTTTATAACTAGACAATAGCGATTTTACTTTGTGATTTCGGAAACTGAGTCTCATTGCATCGAAAGTGATGAACTACAGGGTCTAGGTTAACAATCAACCTGAACATGTATGTTAAGAGCTGCAGTCTTTATAGCTTTGAAAAATAACCATGACAGCAAAAACCTTTAAGGGGCACTAAGGACATCACAGGTAGTAGTCCCACATTCAGCAAAGGAAGGATATTCACGAACGAAATGTAAAAATTATCGTCTTGCACACGGAAAATTTTCAAACTGCTCGCCGAATACAGTTGACATTGATCCTTTACTCCTGTGTACGAAAATCGAAACTCAGCACCACAGGGTGACATCGCCAAAGCTCGACTTCGTCTTCTTCAACAGTTTAGAAGATGACTATCAGGGTCGAATATGCTACATTAAAATCAACGCTCTTTTTATCGCGTCCCGACCGCGACACCCTAGAAATAAACTTAAAAGATAGTGTTTTATATTTAATACCTGCTCCAAAAAAGCTGTCCACTAGGGAACTACCCATGCCCATAATTCTATCCTCTGGCTAAAAGCATGAATACCCGCACTTTAATTTTTCGAGCGACCCAAAAAGAGTTTCCGCGGCCAGTGCTCAAAGTGTTTTCTCTTCAATAACCCAAATTGATATCCCTAGAGGTTATTGTGAGGTCCTAAGTCTTTCTGAACTGCGATCTTGATTCTTTGCTAAGTAAGGCCTAACTTTTCGAAATGGTACAAAACTATTGGTCAAGTGTGCTCCGCCTTATTTGAAGTCCATTTAAGCTCTTACTTAATTTTCAGATCTTTTGGATAGAATTTAGTTTCATAAGTTTTCGCACTCTAGTTGGAAATTCTCTTTAAGGGTTACGAGGATTTGTGGCTTTTCTCATAGAACTTTAAAGTCTGGAAAACAACGTGGGCGATCTTGCGTGCGAGTCACCAAAATAGCCATTAGCGAATGAAGCCCGTTGAGTAGATGTAGATGCTATTCGTAAATTAAAAGTGAATATCCGGTGCGGGAGAAGATCGAATATTGGTTGGTTTTCTTTCAAATGGAAATGGGCCTCAGCGTTGACATACTCGTCGAAACGAGAACGTCGAGGTCTTTTGGCGGATATTCTGTCACATTTTGCTTCAGTCTTTTCTGCGTTTGACCAGTCGGCGCAGGACTTAAAGCCGGAAAGCCTGCATTAAAATTCTTGAGCGGCATAGTTTTACACTACTCGCCAGCATATTTGGAAAAGTTATAGTATCTCTCGATGGAGTTATACATTTTTTACCTTGTAATCTCTGATTCCCACCATCAACCATTACGTCGCCTTTTCGGTTCCCAAGTCACAGCCCACTTGGCTTTCGAAAAAAAAAAATGCCTAAACGACTGCAGTAACTGCTCCGAAAATAAACCAAAACAATAAAAAAAAAATTGCCACTCAAGAGGACACAATGATTTTCGACGTTTCTTGACGAAGATTGCGATGACACGACTTCTCAAAACAGCCACAACGCGACGTACTAAGCAAACACAACAATCAATGAATACTCTGCCATTTAATTTAATTAATTGCGTGCGCCCACCCCACCAGACAAAAAGGAAACTGACAGAAAAAAAAACACGGACAACTTTGACAGACGTCCGTAAATTTGTCATTCATCAAGCGGCAAGCATTCATTTCAGTGTTTCAGAGGAAACTCAAACCTCTTCAGCGACAGTTCCGATGCCAAAATGGCATCCAAAACCATCACACATCCGTGGGCGATGGAAGTGGACAGCAAAAACGAAAAAAAAAAACAAAAAAAAACTAAATCAGAAATTCAGATCAAACTTTAGTGGACCATAACCACGATGGATGACCACTTAAGAGGGAAGAGAAAGATCCAATATGGAGCTTCAGTTTCTTCGTTTTCATTTGTCAAATGATACAAAACGCAGACAAACGGATGGGAAAGGAAGAAAAGTCGCAGAGGAAAACTGAAACCGTAAGAGTCTTGACAGGCCACTTGATCCGGTCAGACAATTTCGTGTGTCAGCAAATGAAAGTGCAGAACCATCTTCGTTCAGCGTTTTTTTTTTTTTCATGCGATTTCCTGCACTTTCAACATTCAAAGCCAACAAAATACTAATCCAATAAATTTTAAGTATCTTTCTCTTCGACTCACTTACAGTGTGGATTTTTTTGTTTTTGTGTTAATACTAACCTGTGCTTGGGTGAATAAGACTCGCCGTTTTCTTCGCTGCGCCAACGGAAATTGCATCGGTTTTGTGTCGCTGACACTGCACGCCGCCAGACTTCCCATATTACCCATGTGTCCCATTGAGCCACCCGCTGAACTTCCCATCAATCTTGAGACTGAAACGAGAAACAAAATAAGCAAGGGTTAATTTAAAATTTTGCCACAAAAAAAAAATAGTGTTTAAAATGCTAATCGAATTAGGCTACTCAGGAAAGTCTAATAACTTTGATGGTTGGTTCCAAGAAAGGACTAAATCTCTGAATGTTCTTTTCTCTTGCCGAGGATATACTTGCGAACCAGAATATTTGTTCATTGAATTTATTAGAATTTGCGATCTCTCTCATATAACCTCGTTACTATCATACACAATATCGCTTTTTCGTCAGAGAAGTCGAATGCCCCGAAAAACCAACTGGGAAGTGGACGAAGGCTCTTGGATTGATTGCAATGAGCTCGACCGGAAACTTATTTCGCAACTACTTATACTGACGATATCCAACCGGTGAAATCATATGAAATAGGACTTGACGGTGTTCCTGAAAGCACTTCTCCCAAAGCTTTTTCCATTCATAACGCACCTGACTGTCCTTACAACATCAGTTTCTCCGTCGCGTTGATAAGTCGCAAAAAATATACCTATACCTAAAGGAGGAAGTAAAGAAGAATGCAGACCCATATCCGTTCTTCCCCTTCTTAAGGTTTTCGAGAAATCAGGTCAACTTATATCTAAGCGATAACCAATTAGGCTTTTGTCCAAAAAAACTGCACCACGGCTCTCCTTAAAGAAGAAGACGACCCAAAGAAAGCAAATGTAAAAGACTATGCTTCTTTTCATTCTATAAATCATTCGATCCTTTGTGAAAAGCTTACTAAAATTTTGCATTTCCTTCCCGAGGTGTTCCACAGGGTTCAATATATGGTCCATTGCTCTTTTGTCTCTACAATTACGAAATTGCAGGTGTTTCTGAGAGAGGCAAATCGATGAGTGTATCATAAGTGTAAAAGAAGACTAACAATACTATAAATCATTATCTCAAATAAGTAAATCACTAGATCTGTCCGAGGTTCCTCCAATTCTTCTCAGTAGTGCTCCGATAGAATGAGTAAATACTGAAATCGATCTCGGTGTCGTTTTTACTTGAAATTTAACTTGTTATGACCTCATTTATAAGATTGCTGGAAAAGTATATGGCGCTCTCCGCACACTAAAAGACACTTAGGAGTATAGACCTTTTAACACTCGGAGCTTCGAAAAAATCTTGCGGTTCCTATTCTCACGTTGATGAAGTACCGAACGATTTGTTTAACTTTGTTTCATGAGTTCTTTCAATTTTAATTTAATAATGATTAATTTCTGAATTTTTATTGAAAAGAAAAGTCGTGCATAGACCAAATATTCACATTACCGCAGATCGACGCTCATCGCATTTTCATCGATCTCCAAGCCGCCTATGACAGCAACCACAGAGGCGAGGTAAATATATAGACCCATGCCTAAATTTAACATCCCTGCCAAACGTCGATCGCCAATCGTACTTGCAAAAATTATCCAAGGCTCCCGATATTAACATAATCGGAAGAAGGCAGCGTGATGTCAACTTCGTCTTGGACTTGGCTGTAAGCGTGGACAAAATGAAAGACACCCAACATTGACATCTTGGTCAGGACGTCACCATAGACATTCGTGCTCGTCGCTGCTTCTTTGGGCTAAGAAAGCAATCATTGAGAAGAATCTTTCGAAAAACTGGAGTTTCGTTCTATAAGACCTTCATCATCTAGCTCCTACTATATGGCGCAGAAGCGTAGACACCTCAGGTTGTTTCGAAAGACGAATTTACGTGTGGTCTATAATCCAGTCCGCACGGAGTGTGAGTGGAGAAGAATATTCAACGACCAACTGCATGGGTTGTACAGCGACAACGACCTAGCCAAAATGGGTAAAAGTGCAACGACTGAGATGGTTCGGGCATATATAGTAGAGTGCGCCTCGGCTTGGAAAGTGTTCGAATTTACCCCCGGGGGACGATGCAGTCGAGGAGGGAAAACTTATATGACGTGCACAAGTAGAAGAGGACACGAACCAACTTGGCGTGCAAAACTAGGAACTAACTTGGAACCGAGCTGCCTAGAAAAGCTTGTTGGTTGAAGGCCTGGTCCACCACGGACTGTAGCGCCACCTTTAGTAAGTTAGCAAGGTTGAGGCTTCTCTGGATAGCTCTGCTCCTTTTTAACCACAGTAAGCATTTAACAGACAGTGTTGAAACAAGACTCTACCACAGAATGGATTGTCAAATACACTAAATTAGATAACCGCGCAAGGAATGGTGATTAAAATTCACAACTTGGCTGCAGATGACTGGCCACTGCTAATGTGCGATTTTTAAGGTATGGTAGGAGTTTAAAAAATTGGTGTACATCACATTCTGAGTAAATGCCATGACAATTCCCAATAAAGCCAAAACATGCGTCTCGAGGATGATTCAATAAAATTTGGGAAGTGTTATAGAGAGAAAGCCGAGTATTTGTTTTATCATTTGCCGTGGAATCTTTATCGTGCATCATCTATCAATTAATCTGAGACGAAGGAACAGTCAAAAAATGGATCGAGAGAGCCAAATCGACTCCAAAAATAAACCCAATTTCTGGGATTGGAGTAGAATAATTTTCACATCTGTCAAATTAAGAACCTATGATTACTTTCTATTTCCAAACTTGAATTAATAGCTAAGTAGAAATAGTTTTGTCGACAATTCAGAGGTGGAATCTGAACTTGGTTATTTTAACGAACTCAAGAATCTCAAAACAAACAGGATATCGAAGCTGTTGAACATCGTTGTATCGAACTCAGAGGAGACTAGTTTTCTTTCTTACGTCAAGATCTTTTGGGACTATTCTCTTATCTCCAAGTTTTGAGACTACCCTGCTGAGTAGAGGTTTGTTGAAAAAAAGGGTGACTTCAATTTCGAAGGCTACGAATATCTGATTCTCAATTTTTTTTTATGTTATTACACATGTTTCCAACATTTAGTATGTTGACATGATCAGTATTTTTAGATATGTTTTTGACATAAAAAGATTGGACGTGCTTTGGTTTGTTTGACTATTTTGTGCTAGTTTTTGCTATTGGCGAATCTTCTCCTAAAAGAAAAAACGTGGTACTAGTTCTTCACTGAAAGTCGAGAAGATATAAACGACAATGCCACAACATTTCAAAATTCGATAAAAACTTTGAAAAAAATAAACTCTCAAACACTTTGAAGTAGCAGTTGCTGAGGATGTCGGCATAGCGAAGCTTGTTCCGAAATTGCTAAATGTCGACAAAAAGAAAATGGTCGCACGAAAATCGTTCAGGAGCTGTTGAATGATAACGACAATCCTCAGCCACCGTATTCAACGGACCAATTTTTTTCTGTTCCCAAAAATGAAAAAGTCTTCGCGGCGTTTTGCCGCGACTGAGGCAACAATTTGAAAAAAAAAAAAAAAAAAAAAACACCAGCAAAATGGTATATATATATTTGGGGGAAACTATTTTGACTGAAAATAAATTTATATTGAAGAATAAATAAGGTGAGAGCCTCTAACTCACATCTTTATTGAAACCTTTTTGCTGGTGGAAAATATGCGCTTTGTTTTAATTGAAGTCTCAAACGTGTTCAAGACAGTATAATATATTTTTCTTCTTTTGCTTAAAAAAAGGGTTAAAGAACGTTCCTCAAGAGGCATACAATTAGTGTCCTTTGAGTGCTAGTTTAAATCATTCTTAATATCCTCTCCATCTTAGAGACACACCAATTCACAACAAGAATGGCCTCTCATTGACACTTGAACAAAAATTTTGTTTGCTTACAAATTCCAAGGACCCTCCAAGGATATTCCACCGAACACCCCGAACAATACAACAAAAAGACGAAAATGTTAGTTCCAACAAATACCACAAACACTCCGAAAGGATTTCATTTTCATTTTCCAATTTTCGAATATTATTCTTCGTGGCCACTCATGTGATGAAAGTGGAATCAATTTCTCAGTTTCTAACCATCATCATCATCAGCTTCCCGTGAAGATGACCGATGTCCGATGCATGCATCATTTTTGAATCAACATATAATCTATACACGGATTGTCATGTGGGGGAATTTTGCGGTCCCAGAATGTGTTCTGTATAAACATACGAGAGGAAAAAAAAAAACCCACACAACACAAAAGGACACAATGAAAGATGGAAATTGAAATCAAAATATAAAATGATTTTTCGATTTTCGTTTCTATGGAATCTGGGATGTTGTTTACACAGTGCGATGACAGTGTCTCTCTTGTTTTCACAAGGCACCCAACTCTCTATTCTATGCGTCTCAGTTGGAAAAAGATTCTTCTTTTTAAGTAAACACTGCGATTCAAGTTTTGAATTTAAAATTTGAGCACTTTTCCACTGAAAAACAACACCGTTGGTATAGCAAGATGTTTATGAGTGGGATGGACATTGTTAATGTTTTCCTTTCTTCCTTGAATAGTTTTTTTGAACAGAGTTATCCTTTTTCTACAAGTATGTGTTAACAAAAAGGCGTTTTGTTAACTTGAGTATTGAGTATTGCGCACCTGCGAAAGTTGATGACTTGATTTGGTGATCGTAAGCCTCAAATTTGATTTTTAGGGCCTCGGGATAAGTGTCATCAGATCCCTTGCTACAAGTTATGAAAGACGTCATTCGAAAGGCTGCCACTGGCCAATCATCAATCGCGTTGATCAGAATGATGTCGATAACGCTCTAAAAACTCAATATTTAGTCCTGTTGAGTGGTGTTGAGAAGAGCATGTCAAAACCTACCAGCTGGCCAATCTTCATCGTCATGATACGAAGTTGGGTTTGAACAGAATTTTGTTTGCGAATATTGTTCAGCTTAGAGGTTAAACGAAGTCTTCTAAAACTGTGGTTAAGTAAATTTTCGACAAAGTTTTGACTCATTTTTCACAAAAATAAAAGTTAGTTATGTCATTGTAGCTTATTCTCTCATACCATTTCCAAACTTTGGAAGTTCTGCGGTTTCTTTTTTTGTCCGAACATAAACTCCATCATTTGACTCATACAAAATTTCTTAGACTGTAAAAATGTTCTCGCTGGTGAACAGAATTTGCCTGTGAACATATTTAGCGAATTGCCTTAAGCAGGTGTCCAGTCTTATGTAGACACTAAGGCCGATTTTAACCTGTCCGGCTTTGATGGCTCCTGGAGTCCTCAGTCCTCACATTTCATTTCCTTTACAAAAAAGTGTACAAAGGTGGTTGTCATAAAAAGATTTCAACTTATACCTTATTTTAAAGTGGTTGTAATTGAAATTGTACCAATATTTATGACAAGACTAGGAAAATGGCAAAAACGATCAACAGTTTTCGAAACGTCTTCGCTTGAGTTAGACTGTATTGCAGTTCTACCCAAATACATTTGAAGGGACCATTTTTCAGAATTTATGATTCGGATTTCGGTCAGTTCTTGGATAACTTGATCCAGAAAGGAAATTTTGAATGACGTTCCGACACATATCCACAAAAAAATAGTTTGATTCGCCTTCAATGCGGCCAATTCACATCGCCACCATTTACTTCACATGTGTTGTGTAATTTGACATGTGGCACCGTCTTCTACATATGTACTCATAACATAAATTCTTGTCGTCGATTTAGGGCCAAAAAAAGCACGGTTACCATTGGACGGTGACGATTCCCCGTCCCTCTTTTTCGGAGAAATATGACATATTTGTCTGTCGACAGTAATTTGTGTGGTTCCTGACTTTCACCGAGTGAAAAATTAGTCTCATCGCTGCAGAAAATGTGCGATAATTCGTGTTCGGAACCCTGAGGTTAAAGCACAAAATTGGAGAATATTCTACAATCTTTGAACTAGACAGTTTAAGTCTTGAATGACAGTTCAGTTTGACAGAAACAGGGATGTCTCATCCGGATCATGGATCACCCTTTATTACAAAAATCAACTATTCTACTTGTATTCTGAATAATACCGTGTTTTCTCTAGATTTTTCGAAAATATTTTTCTTAAGTGTCGTAATCCTAGAAACATTGGCCGCGTTCAGAATTCTAGGCACTTGCTAGTCAACCGGCTCTAATTGGTCGAGAGCCTTTGAATTTGACGGTAAAGCTAGTTGACATATGGTGAGGGAGTGGACTGGATCTTCAGTTAAAAAAATTTGACTGCTTTTTGCAGTTGATTGATGAAACGTCAAAAGTCAGCTGTTAATTTTGAAATCGTTTACTAATCGGTTGAAGTTTATTATATATGAAAGTGGAAATGTATTATTTTAAAATAATAAATAACCTCAGAAGGATCAGAAGGCTGTACTTATGTACAAACCGAAAAGCAAGCCCGACTCATCCTGGAGTGGACACGAAATTCTTCCAGCGAGTACGCAGGAATTACTTCCTCAAAGTAGCTGAGATTTCTAGATGGCCGTTCAATAAATCCAAATATTGCAAACTGATGTTGAAATAAGTTCACTTTCTTGGCACATGTGCACACAATTCAACTCACATAAAAGTTCTTCTTCCTAGTCGTTTTATTCAAAACACAATTAAAACTTATTAAGTACTAGTACAAATTGAAAGTAATACGCAATTCAGAAAACAAACTTATTCCAAGTACAAATTGAAAGTAAATTTCCAAAAAATATATGTTTGACAAATGAAACTGTCAATTGCATTTGCAATCAGTTTTCTTGTTCAATATTCTAAGTTTTGACTGAAATTTTAGTCCCTAGAATTCTGAACGCGGCCATTCGAGTTTTAAGGCTTCGTTCCTACGAGTTCATTCAGTTCATTCCCAAAAATGTCATTTTGACTCGGAAAGTGACATTTCAAGAAAATTCATTCTGTTTCGATTGGTTCAAGTGATTTCTATTATTCGAAAAATTCTAAATACACCAGAAATGTTAAGAAAATTGATAAAAAAAAACACCTGGACATTAATCGCCTTTTACCATGATGAAGATGAATTCCTACTGATGCAGCGTCGAAGAAAACCAACCATCAACTGCGATAATTCCTTCCATTTCTGCTGCTTTTTGAAGGTGTTTTTTAAGTCCCTGCTACTCCAGAGCAAGGGTTCCTTTCTCACGAAGCTGACCAAGACTTTCTCCTCTCCTCTGAGAGAATGAATTTTTGTGTAGTTCTTATTTTTTTAGCACTCCTTTTTATTTATATTTATTTATTTTCAAAATATATATTCAATGGTTTCTTTGGAAACAGAATTGTTTGTCATTAAATTTCATGTCCAACTTGACAGCAAATGTCGAAATCTCGCAACGAAAAAGAATGGTCCGATCTGCTTGTATTCTTTTTTTCGTTGCGGGAATGAATGGTTTCTTGTGAAGATACGGGAATTTCAATTTCTTGTAACGAGAAATGTTCTGGGAATAAGATGCTGCAGAAATTTCAGCTCATACACAAAAGTTTATTTCAAAAATCGTTAAAAACTTAATTCGAAAACTTCACGAAGGAACACCTTAAAACTTATAGATTTATAATGAGATCAAATGACCTACTACTTGTGTATCTTCCTTTCGGAAGATGCAAAAAATTTTGCATATGGCGGCAACTGTCAGTTTTTTTCTGACATTCGTGAACTCAACTGATGTACTCTGCAACGACAAGCCATGAAACGTCATCACGGAATGCTTTTAATGACTTTGATGTCTTTCGATACCTTATTTTTGGCTGCTCACATCACAGAATCTGGAATATTACTTGCCAGAAGAGTGGATGGAATGTAGCGCAATTTTTATAAGGTTGAGAACATCGTTGATGTGGCGGATGAGACGTCATCGTCGACTTTACGACGTACAAAGTTCAGAAAAGTCAACAATTGTATGTGAATGTTTTTATCGTGAAAGAGAACTGACAGCAGAGTGACGACACGAAGAAAAAGTGCACTTTGATGGCAAATACAATACTGCGAATCGAACGGGTGCAAAAAAATCGATAAGAAACAAAAAATGCATCTCAGTGAATTCAAATTGGAACACCAATCGTACCGATAATGATGATACAACATGATAATGTTAGAAAAGTAAAATTCAGCTTTTGTTTCTGATAGTTTTAAATACATTCGTGAAATTCGAATCTCCAAACCTCTGTTTTCGAGCCTCAATTTTAATCATTAAACATTTTAGTATTTCACCTTGGATTCAATTATCCAACTTTCGTGGATGTTGTTCCGGCATAAAAAAATCTTCCATTGGCAGGAGTATGAATAAAAAAGCAGTTCAAAAAATTATGATTTCATTTTCCAGGGAATCAATGCGTCTCTATCGGTATGTACATAAGCATGTGCCTCATTCCTACCCTTGTGCTGTTTGCGTGCAGAACATTTGCTGATTTAGCTTCTTTTCGAATTAAAACTGCTCGGTAAAAGTCAAACAACAAACTTCAAGTGTGTGGGGGCTCGTTCTAACATCGCCTTTCACCTCGACAGAGTCCCTGTGACATTGCATGACTTTGGTTTGGGTGACGCAAAAGGTAAACAATCTCAACGCGGAATAAAGTAATTTATGAAAATTTATTCGAAATTGATTCTCCCTTCAAAAATTTTTTTTTTCTTATGGAACTTTTGTTTGCTTTCGTCCTGCTATTTCCTGACAAACAGAATATCTTCAGTTTCCCTCGAATATTGGTTCTGAGTGAATGGAAAAGTTGGCTATGAGCCGAAGGAAGTACGGGAAAAAGGCTATAATGTCATCGGCTTCTAGGGACAGAAATTTGCTGACGTTTTATTGTTGAATGGCTTAAAGCTTCATGATTTGTTTTTTTCCAACATTCCTTGTTGAAAGCTAATATCGCTCACACTTTTTTTTGAATGAGTCACCAGATCTCTGCAAATCCCCATAAACAAGAAATTGTGGAGTCCTGAAATGAATCCAATCTTCTGAAACTTACTCACGAAATCCGATACCACTAATGTGATGCGCAAGGACCTTGTCACGGTCCCGCTTTGGCAGGAGTGTTTACAGCTACCACTCACACAAAGCTGTCCTTTAAATCAAAACACAATTAAAAATCATATCAAGTTACCCAAGGGAAGACCGCACGTCTGACTACCCTTATCATCCGTTCCCTCGTTCACATTTCGTCACACCCTCGCTGCGTGCCCTCCGAAAACGGGGGATTACACACTCCGGCCGTGTGAAACCTGACACTATCATTAGTTTAATCACCTCGACAATTGCCCATAATTTGTAATGACATGTGTTTGCGACTTCAATTAACCTGTCGGGTTTACATACAAAGGAAAAAAAAGATGAATACTCGTACAACTTGTGCTCGCCGAGCAAACAAAACGATAATTTTTAAATGGAATCGACATGTTTTCTGTTCTTTCTTTTTCGGTGGCCAGATTTTAACTAGTTAAACAGAGGAAGACCAGTAGCTTTGATAAATACACATAAAGATGGCTCCAACGGACAGTCATTTTGTGTTGACAGTTTTGTCGTCATCCTCGGTGATGACGCGCCGGCTCTCGGCTATCGCGTTATCAATTGTCGTGGATCTTACGGCTACATCCAGACAAAAGTTATACTTTTAACCATCTCTGTTGACGTTCCGAAGATGATGTTTGCACTCGAAATTGAGGTTTCTAGTCTAAATCAAATATACGAGCGAAATAATGTGATGACAGGAGCTGAACAGGACAGGAGTAGGACAAGCAGTACGAGTATCTAAACAGTGAAAGGGAGAATGATGGAAGATAAATATATTCAACAGATACAGTGTTCACTTAAACAAAAACAACAACAAAAAGACGAATTGCAGGGGTGTGTACGGGTGTATATTGATGGACGGTGCAGAGCCCGGACGTATAGGAAGCTCTGTGACGACAACAAGGGGACTCGAACTTCGCTGGTCGGTCATAAATGGGAGAGTGTGTGGCACGGGAGGGTGCGTGTTGTACTGTGGAATTGTTGTTTAATTTATTTGATTACTTAAGTGACTTATTAAGATGGAAAAGGGTAGATAAATTCGATTTGAATGGAACTTCATTACAGTTTTTGTTTTAGTAGACATTTGATGGTTGTTTTACTGTTTGTGGTGGTTTTCGTTTATAAACGTAACTTTAACGAACTCGATAGAGGTCCTTTCCTTTGGGGAATAGATTTCAATTAAGAAACAACTTACCGATAAAAAAATTAAAAAGTTAAATAAATGTTTGGTTTTCGGGGTCCTTCAAACTATTCTATTGTCCGATGGAGACAAATGTTGCGTATGGGACATTATTCCATCAGAATTTTTTTCAAAAAGTGGGCTTAAAATTTAGCGAGGCTTTGGTCTTTTCATAAACTAGCTGAGCTGTGTTAATATGTGTTAGGGGCTCGGTATGAATAAGAAGGAAGTCGCGCTTCTTAAAAATCTGAGCTTTCAACTTTCACTTCATTTAATTCTCAGTTTCACAAAAACTGAAATTTGTGGCACAACAGCTCTTTTGGGAGCCAGTGCGTAACTTCACATTTTTTGCAAATGGCGGTGGTTGGACCTACCAAAAGGCCTAACAGTGCGAGGGATTGTCAGTCACTCATGTGAGGTGGGACTGTGAAAAAATGCGAAATGTTCTAAAACGAATTTGAGTCCAGGTCCTCACGCTCAGCACCAGACGCTCTTACCACTGAACTACGGGTAAATAAAAGAAGGGAGTCGTAACCCAAAATTGTTTAACCGGTTATGGGTACACTGTGATTATCAGTCTCATTCTAATCCACAGGTTGATTGTCTGGTGAAATGGACCTGAGAAGAAATACTTTCTCACAAGTACTCCAAAGTTTTAAGTACTCGTATGTCCAAGGTTTGCAAATCTGTGAAGTCGATGTCACTGTAACAACATGTTTAAGCGTCAAGACCAGCGCTTCTATTAAATAAGACAGGATTATAGAGAGAAAAGAGTTGAACCTCCCTTTTCAAGACGTCAAGTCTTCACCATTGATGAATCCAAAACAGCCACACGCACAGAACTAAAAGTTCTTCGCGAAGATCAGCGGCTTCCTAAGGAAAAAAATGGGTGATTTTTAGAGACAGTTTGTTAAAGGAAGACGCATTAAAAGATGTCTCACACCTTGAACTTGACCGTAACATTTGTATTTTAGATTTACAGGCTATGAAGGGATTGCGACTTCCCTTGTTATGCATTTTCAATGAGCCAACAGACGGGTCAAATGAAGAATGAAAAACTTTAGTGAAGTTTGAAACCCAGATTCGTTTGGTTTGGAGGTTGGAAGTAAGCAATATATTTTTTTCATTCGCTTACTTCGCAGTATTTTATTTGCCAGTACTTGATATATACATATGTACTTTGGCATGTTCACAGCTGAAGCATATTTGTTTGTTTTGTTTTAGATGATTTTGGAAAAAAATTAGCTCATATATTAGACATAACAATCATAGGCCTTAATCCTTACGTATAGAATCTTCTCAGTTAGATATTTTAGCTACTTTTGAAAAATTACCTAAGATTGGCTAGGGAATTTGTAACGGTAAGTTCTTTTAAACAAACTAATACTTGAGGCTGAATAGTCCTAGAATTTAGTAGCGGGAATTTGTTTGTTTTAACTTACCATTTTGATTTCCTCGAACTTATTCCACTAATCCGATTCTCAAAAACTATATGGAAAATTCGAGTTTTTGAAAGTTGCGGGAGTGATCAAATGAACATAGCATTTGCTCAGATTTGGAAAAATTCTATAAGATCAGTCTTGTTATTCTTCATTATTTATGACGTTCGCCGAGTCAATTTGTTTAAAGAGTGCCAAGAGTTAAGGTTATTTTGTGCGAGGTTTCAAAGATTTTTTCCACTATGCAATTTGATGTCTTATGGAACAATTAACCAAACTTCTATCGGAGTTGTCAAAGAATGCAATCATTCTGGAAATCATTCAATTGAATGCAATCATTTAAGAATTCATGGCTTACTTTCGGTGTTATTTTGCATTTGAAGCATTCATTTAAAATTAAAACGTGATATCTGTCCGGAGGACCTGTTTCTTCTTTACAGCCGCCAGGTCCGTTCAATTCAACTATCCCCTCATCACTGAAGGTGTAACATGTTTTTACGAATTCAAGACGTGGGTAATTTTTTCAAAGTTTTACCCGTCAGTTTTGAAAATTCACACCGCTCCATTGTTTCAATCTATTGTTTCCTCTTACTTATTTTTGTGAATCTTTATTCAAATAAAAAAAATGCAATCATCAAATCAAAATCCGTAATTTTCGAATAAGATTTGGGTCAGAGCTTCGTGTAAATTATCTCTTTTTATACATTACATCGGGTTTAGGTGACGTTACGTAAATTTATTTTTTTTCTTTCAAGATCTTATAAAAACTCTTAGTTTCAGCGCAATCAATTTGCAATTTTTCGATATGATTTGAATAACAAAAATATTTGCATTTTTAAACGTACTCGAAATAAAACAAAATAACAACAAGCAAACAAAAAAAAAATAGAAAACACATTTCTCGTATCTTCCTATTCCAGTTACCCCCAATCCTTCAAATGACGTGTCCTATTGTATTCTCCATTCACTAAGAGCACATTTTTCATCCAAACGAACAAAAGAACCCATGAACTCCATTTATTCACAGCAATCCATAAAAACATACAAACGAAAAACGAAAAAATAAAAAATCCAAAGGATATCTGCATACATACAGGATGCTTTTAGCGTTGTGAGCATTCACTCTACTCCTTATGTTTTTCAATTTTTGTTTTTTTTTGTACAGAGACCCAACTATTAAGGATGAAATGAAAATACAAAATCTTAAAAAAAAAAAATAATAATATGCCCCCTGCACAACACAATTGAACGACCGAATGAAATGAATTGAAATGAATGCATATGTGTACTGAGCTGTGTACCTTAATATACAAGGAATGGATTTCCTGTACCTGAATAATAAATCGAGCTCAAATCTATCGCGAGGATTACATGACAATCGTTTAAGCCCCCCCTGTCGAAGGGTTGTCTAAATATAGGTACGCGTACATGTGCCCATACATAAATGATAATCCTTGGAATGATGCCTCGATAATATTTGCTTTTGCATTTTTATTCTTCTTTTTTTTATTACTTTTTTTTGCATTTTATCCTGTTCTGACTCCATGGATTGTCGCCCATTATTATTTTTATTATGTTCGAAAGATGTTGTTGTTGTGCAAGCGAATCTATCGATGAGAATGTTTGCCTTAGATTTGAGGATATGCGGGGAAAATTTACTGGAAATATTTTGAGCAAACAATTTTGATTTGTTCGATTTATGCCGACTGAACAATTTATTTACTATTGTTCTTTTTTTTATTCTACGGGTTTTCAATAATTTTTTGGTTCGCAAGGGCTTATGACTTCCCTTATGATGCTTTCAGCACCAGAGGAACTAGAAGAAGTAATGAAAAGTTGTACCGAATAGGGACGGAAAGTTTTTATTCGACTTATTTGCATTCGCTCAATTCACAGTATTTTATTCGTCATTTATTGGTATACAAGCAAGTTTTATATTTTTAATATCTTCACTGCAAAACCAGTGACAACATTTTTCCAAATTATTATTTTGACGATACGAACTTGTATCTCCAGCATGACTGAAAAGGTACTTTCAGACCACAAGACCTATTAATAGAGCCATTTTTGTGAGACGCCAATCAATTCTTTTTGGATCGATGAACTCACTGCAGAGCTTTTCAAATAAACTAAAGTTGACTTGGGAAACTTCATAGGCCATATTTGCATATTTAGTGATTGGAGCCTCACACGATAATAATACGAAGGGATGCGTCTTATTTACGTATTTCTCTAAACCGAGTGTTAGTAACCTTATTCTTCCATATGACAAAAGTCCACAGTCAATTAAATCGCAAATTTAAGGAGAGCGTGGAAAATAACACATATAACATGTATGAAGATGAGCAGTACTGAGCCTACGATTTGGATTTTACATTTCCGCCAAAACCTTTCAAACTGTGCAGAATGATGATGGAAAATGATCATTGCTTCAGCAAAGCTGTTACCTGATTCTCTTATCGAAACTTTTGAAATTAGACGTTGCACTATCAGTCAATTTCTGAAACAGCATTCGAAAAACAATCGTGCAAAACTCTTATGCGAGCTGTAAATGCACGATGCTTCAGAAATCTATCCAACTGGTGCAATTCGCAGACGATATTGACATATTAAAGAAGACAAAATGAGGGTGGTCAAGGTATAAAGTATGCTATAAACAAAATCCCAACTGTCAACCAAACTAAACAAGGCACTCTCATTGCAAATAAAGGGCACTTCCAAAGACCTGATGGAAAAAAGATTAAAAAAGGTCATAAATAGTGAATTAAATTCCAACTTGTGGACGAGTTAAAGAAGCCAAATATATAGTTCTATGCTTAAATTGCTGAGTTTCTGATGTTTAAGAATTATATTTTTTAATAACACAGACAAGACAAACAACATAGTTAAAGCTGTAAGGAAAAATATGATGGAACGCCTTAGGATGCCGTGCTGTCGCCAATTCTAGTTAACAGCGTGCAATACTTATAGACGATGAATGTTTATTTCGTTCTTTATCGGTCTTCAATTGCAATTGTTTGAGGATATGACCAAAAATTTTAAGATTCAACTTGAAGTTCCATGGCACTTTTCGATAGAATAAATTCCGAACATTCCCGCAGTATAAAGAAGCCGAGATCGGTTGTGTATTCCCCGACTTAAAATATCACTATTAAGGACCAATCTGATTGTTGACTAACAGTATAAGGTATTAAAATGGCTTGGCAGAAATTCGAGCAGTTAAGAGTGTCTCTAATTTTTTGTAAGTGGGCAAATGAAACTGAGACTTTTTTTTGTTTGGAAAAATTAATATTGTTGAATTGGATGTTGCAAATATTTTGGCTACTTTCTAAAGATAATGCTATTGGGTTGAAAAGATTTTCTTAATGCCTACATGTGTTTGACTTAACATGTATGAATGAATTGTTTTTGATGAAAAACATAACAAAAGAAGCACTAAACAAGAAATAGATCTAATGCCATATATCAGGTTGGCAACTAAGTATTTCCCCACTTCACTCATAGTTGGATTTAGTTGAATTTGTAGGTTTACTGACATAATCGAAGTGTCAAACACATTTTGTTGTTTGATAATTAGAACTTTAACTGAAACGAAAAGGAAAAAACGCTTTACAAGCTCACAAAAAGTTATTTGCTGTTTACGGTGATGAAGCTTTAAAAGAACGGCAGTGACAAAATTGGTTTGCCAAATTTCGTTCTGGTGATTTTTCACTCAAAGATGAAAAACGTTCTGGTCGTCCAGTTGAAGTTGATGATGACCAAATCAAAGCAATAATCGATTCGGATCGTCACAGTACAATACGTGAGATTGCAGAGAAGCTTCATGTATCACATACATGCATTGAAAATCGCTTAATAGAACTTTGCTATGTACGAAAACTCGATATGTGGGTTCCTCATGAACTGAAAGAAAATCATTTAACACAACGCATTAACATCTGTGATGTGATTTGTTAAAGAAACGTAATGAAAATGGTCCATTTTTAAAACAATTGATAACTGGTGATGAGAAATGGGTTGTTTACAATAATGTCAATCGGAAAAGATCGTGGTGCAAGTCAGGTGAACCAGCTCAAACAACATCAAAAGCTGATATTCATCAAAAGAAAGTTATGTTATCAGTTTGGTGGGATTACAAAGGAATTGTCTACCGAACGATCAATTAAGATGTCTACATTGAACAACTAACAAAATTGAACAATGCAGCTGAAGGAAAGCGGCCCGTATTGACAAATCGAAAAGGTGTTGTATTCCATCATGACAATGCAAGGCTACACACATATTTGGTCACCCGGCAAAAATTATTGGAGCTTGGTTGGGATGATTTGCCACATCCACCATTTAGTCCTGACCTTGCACCATCTGATTACTTTTTATTTCGATCTTTGCAAAACTCCTTGAATGGTAAGAATTTCAATAATAATGATGATGTCAAATCGTAGCTGGTTCAGTTGCTGATAAAAAACAGGAGTTTTATGAACGTGGAATTATGATGCTGCCTGATGGCAAAAGGTCATTGCTCAAAATGGGCAATACATAACAGAATAAAGTTATTTCGTTCCATGAAAAAATTGTCTTTTATTTTCTAAAAAAAAGTCCGCAATTACTGACTGATGAAATAAATTTAATTACTTTTTTCTGAGTAATTAAATAATTAATTTTTTTTTTTATTAACAGAAAATGGACACTTAAAATGACTGGGCCTGGTCATTTCGACTCTAAATAAAGTTTTGACGCACTTTTGGAGGCATGCCTTCGAGCAGATTCACTATAAGGAGGCCAATAAATCCTTTCGCCGATCTTGGAGGAGTCAGTCGAAAGCCTTTTCACTGTAATCCTATTTAGAACACATGAGATAATTTCTTCGGTAACTGCTGCCATAGAGATCAATCTCAACGTTTCGACAAGAAATCAATCTGGTCGATTGACAGTCACCGCAGAGAATTAAGCAAAAGGATCCTATCCGCTTGCAAATCTACCAGAAGCTCCTTTCAACAATAGTAGAGGAAACAAAACTCCATTTTTATGTCGGACGAAGATGAGACTTTTAGAATAATGTTAAGAAAAAAAACTGTCGAATGTGACTCGGAAGGACTCCATGAGACGGATCTGCACCCAGCTTGATTAAGAGTGCAGCTTTTTCAGAATTTACTTTTCGAAGAAACCAGTCACATTGATGAATGAATCAAAGAAATTCATTTAAACTCTAATGGATATGTAGTTTTAGAAAAAAAACTAATTCAAGATGAATCATCTTTCAAATAGAATAAAATTAATTCAATAATACGAAAAACAAAAAATCTCTTCAAGTATTTTTATGTACCAAATTCTTCAGTCACCCTGTAAAACCGTGAATCTCATTTCGTAAATTGTCTCGTAAAACATTGAATTTTTTGTTCAAAAGTTTACCGAAACCCTCTTCAAACTTAATCGCTACCATAAAACCCCCAAAGGAGAAGAAAAGGTGTACTTCATTGCCGCAAGTGTCAACCATATCCAACTCTTGATACCACCTTGTTGTGGGACCATTTCCGAAATTATTTCACCACATTCACACGCACTTCAAGGATCTCTAGCCACCATGAAGCACGAACAAAAAAAAGAGGTGTTCACACAAGTGGGGAAAGACTATATCATATCACCTCTTTAGGTGAAGGTGTCGTTTTTTTCCCAACTGTTTCCCTGGAATACATCAAACGTCTCAAGATGAAGAAAAGACTTCCAAACAAACGACCCATCTCCCCCCTAAAATCAAAACAAAAAAAAAATACCTGAGGAGAGATCTTGAAGAACCAAGGAAAAAAAAAAATAACTTTCACCCATCATCCCTGTCAAAACCATCATCACTTCATTATCATGGCCATGAGGTTGGATTTATACCACACCGAGCAGGGCACAGATCTCAGGATGATGACCAGATCTTTTTTGTTTTTCAAATTTTTTTCTCACCAAAAGATACTCAAAGAGAGTTTGTGTCCGCGGAACAATGCCACGATGACGTGGCGATTCCAGTATGAAGTCGATACGACAACACGACAACTGGACAACTGACACTGATGGCCGATGTTTGTGCTCAGAGGTGCTGATGCTGTGGCTGATGGATTTTGTAATAGAATAATGACCGTGAATAACCAGAATTGACTTTGATTCCAGCGCGTGCATTTAGCGCATCCCTGCATCGAGGTAAACGATCCAGGGAAGCAATCAATGAAATGATTTCTGCGTCGTTCGCACTGTAAACTTTATGACGATTCAAGGAAGAAACCCTCAATGAAAAAATGCCTGAGAGGTTGACACTTCATACATCCGCACCCACACCGTCTGACCATGTGGGAATCAATCCGGTGCCACAACCGTGGGAGCTGCGCAAATGCAACTAGCCAAACATCCGCCAGAGTGTATTGCGCCTTTTGTCGTCGTGTACATTACCGTCATTAATTTGATTTGTTTCTAATTAATAATTTTGCCCATAATTAAGTACACACATTCACGTGGCGCGGTTTTTTTTTTTTTTTTTTTTAAATTCAAATATTTGTTGATGTGTAATTTTTTGTGCTGAGGATTTTTTTTTTTTTATTTATGTTTGTTTTATTGGGTTTGGCTGGAGGTTTTTGTGTCCGTCTGTTGATTTATCAGAGTCGGGCTTTTCTTCTTCAGTTAAGGCCTGTTGTGCTGTGTGGAAGGTGGCTTGAATGGGCGCGAACGCTATTCAACTTGAACTTGCGATCAATAGAAATCTGATTGTGATTGGATCTTTTTTTCTTTTTTTTTTCTCATATGTTTTGTGTGTTTCCTGATGTTTGTTGTGTTCGAGTCAAGGTCTAGCAGCGGACTTTGGCAATGGAGATGGCCAGTTTAATGAAAAACAAAAAAAAAAACAAAGAGTAAACGTTTTATTTTTGGATTTGATTGATGGTAGACTGTTGTGTTGAGTAACTAATTTTGTGGTTAACGCAAATTGTGTTCTGCTTCTTGTCTTTTGCTATAAAATCGAACGAAAGATTGGGTCAAATATGTTAGGCTGTCTTGTTTTTCAATTTTTAGAAGGTGGGTAGATTTTCGATTGTTTTTTAAGAAATGTTTCCAATGTTGAGAGAAAACGGAGGCTGAGTAACCGACTGTGCCAAGGTGGTTAATTTAATAACCTTTTCCACGCAAATGGTTCAATACTCAAGTCATTGTACTCAAACATTTGGGACCCAAAAAAATGTGTGTGTTTTTAAAAATATTATTTTTTATCAAGGATCGCTCCACCTGAATACCAAAGTATAAAACTGAGCTTCCTGTTTAAATGTAGCAGTTTCGTGGCAACATCACCAAGATTACTGATTGCACGATTGTTGAATTTCAATTAAACTTGCTTTTTTGACACCTAATCCGATTTTGCAATATTTTATTTCTGACCCAAGAAAATCGATAATAGTGCCTCTGATATTTCTCCAATTGACTACAAAGTTTCATCCATTGTCATCGTGGAAGAAAAATTAGCCAATAATGCCGCCGCTTGAAAAACTAAATCCCTAGATGAAAACCTCACATGAAAAATGATTTTTGAGCGAAATTACCGTGCAATGTTCGCTCATTGTTGCAATATTTTCTGTTGAGCGCAGAGCAGAGGACCAACGCAGGAATGAAAGTTCGCTGTGAAGAATGGCAATGTTACTTCTTTTGGTATTTTCGAATTATTAAGATGTCTGCAACATGATGCGGTTAATTCTCCGATATTTTTCGGCATTTTCACGACTGATCTTTTAGTGTCTCTTTCCCATGCCATAGCGTAACGAAGGTTGAAGATATAAGTTTGAACTTGCTGTGTGACTTTGATAAGATAAAGCGTTATTGTGATGACTGGAAGTTGAAGATCAACTTCGAAAAATCGGAGACTATTCTTTTCAGGACTCCATTGTGTAGGGCTTCTTGGGATACTAGGAAGAATTGGAGAAAATTCTTAATCGTTGGACAACATGGGCAACCATTGGAGAACAGAAGTTTAGTCAGGTACATAGGGATCTGGCTAGACCAATATCTTTATTTTAACAAACGTATAGATGTAGCTCTAGCCAGAGCCAAAGCGACTTTAACCAGCACAAAGAGACTGTTTTATAGCAGCCAACTCGATGCCAGGGTGAAAGTCATTTGCTACATGGCTCTTTTCAGACCAATGCTTACTAATGGCTGTCCAGTGTGGTTCAACGTGACAGCAAATTCGATGGAAAAGATTCGGGTTTTTCAAAGACAATGTCTCAGGGCTTGTCTTCGTTTATACAGAACTCCAGAGTCCCAATACAAAAAATTCTATTGCAATGAGGTCCTTTACAATGGAGCAAACCTGGTAAGAGTGGATAATTTCCTAATAAAACTTATCCGAAGGCACGTTGCAAGAGCAATGATTTCGATCAACAACCTGATCTCTGGGGCTTTTTACCCCAACTTGTTGTACCATGAGAGTGTGCGCCTTAACGCTTTTATCCCTCCAGGGGCGTTTCTCTACCTCGATTCTAAGGGTTTGATCCAGTGCACTATTCCGACCAACATTTCTTTTCAACATTTCCACTGTTCTAGCAACACGCCATATTTGCATTATTGCTCAGCGCTGTTAAAGCGAAAAACGTTTCTGTCAGTTTTTTGAGCGTATACAAGCTGTCAGTGTCAAATAACATTTGCGTCAAAAATAAATCAAAAGATGGCCTACCCTTTATAAATGGCAGTTGTAATCTTCGGAGGATCGTTTATCATTCACGAGAGATAGAGCCATGAACGGGGCAGATGTTCCTTCCCAGATTTCGAAATTGTACATACATATTTAAAGAAACAGTGCGAGTCCAGTGGGAAAACATTCGTATAAGTTGCTTCCTGTGGAGATGATGTTTACTAAACTTACCGCTGTTTTTCTGGCAAAGATATTTGCGTTCGATACTGTACCTCACATTCATAGGCAAGTTGCTGCTTTTCAAAGCCGATTAGATGTTGAAGAGACGATAGCCAAGCTGAAACGGGGACACCTGCTTCCTAAACTACATGTAGGCATTCGGGGTAGTGAAGGATCTGACTCTCTTGTCTGAAAAAGGCTCAACCATCTAAAATGGCCCACAACCCTATGTATTGTTGCGGAACAAATGTAGGATGGTTGCGAAGATACGTTCCCAATAACTTTTTGTTCGAACCAGTTTGACGCACATAATCCAAATAGGAGTAAAATTCCGGCGTCCATTCAACTGTGGTAAGTTTACGTTCGCAGGGTCTCTGACAAAAAGATGATCTTTCGTTGGACAGTGGCAGTGTAATCGACAAATATAAGATGAATACGAATAACCATCAGCCATGAATTTATTACTTTGCTTATTTCTCAACTTAACAAGCAGTTTTAACTATTTTTAATGTTGAACTGTTCGGAAACTTATGGCCATAATATAAAAATGTATGTGATGACATACCAAGTCGGCCAAATTGAACTGCCGGCTTATCATCATCAGTTAAGTCCTTCGGAATGTTGAGGATAATCTTGATACTTATCCAATTGGAACATCTCCAGCGGTTGCAAAATAGCTACGGCCTTTAAAAACGCCGATTTAGGTAGCTTCATTTTAGCAGCAAAATGGTGAATGATTAGCTAGAAAGCTGGAGCAATAATGCGACAATTTGAAGAAAAAATCCTCCGTCGGATGTTTGGTTTTTCCAGCGAAGAGGACAAAATGAAGAGAAAGCATAAAAGCTCCGAACGGTGGTACCCGTATAAAGATGTGGAAATTGACAAAGTTGCAACAACAAGAGGGGACTTAAAGTGCCCGTCAACAAGTTATGGAAGAAATGAAATACCTAGATTCCAGTCAGTTCATGGAACAACCGATAGCGGAAGTTTGCCTTAAATTGTTCGAGGATTTCTAGATGCTTTCTTGCTGACCTAATGAACGCTATTTATTACACGCAACAGTTGAAGAGCATGACTGAATTTAAAAAGCAAAGAAAAAGTCTTATTTGAATGGAAAATTTACTGGAACATGGTAACTATCATGGTATCTTTTATAGAGCAGTAAAAAGCATTTACACCATCTATTGATCTCATTTACTTACAAAGACGAACCAATTCCACTGAAAGCTGATAAAATAACGGCCAAAATAGCATTGCAAGTGCCCTTACCAAAACCCATCGAAGAGATGATCCAAGCTTGAGTGTAAAACAATTCCGAGAGTTCTTCAAAACAAACCGAATTCCAAAAGTAAACCACTCGTTCTGATTAATTCCATGACCAAAGCTCGTGACTAAACAAGACAGATGCTTCAACACACGCTCCCTTCTCGTTCTCGAACTCCCTTCTTACTTATTCCAAAACAGGTAGTCAACGTGCCATCAAAAACCCATCATCATCATCATCATCATCATCAAAGTTAAACCAATCAACAACCCTGATCGGGCAAATATTGCATTTCTCGGAAAACAAAAAAAAAATAAATCTACTCATTCTTGAAGTTTCAAAAATTAAAAAAAAAAAAACACACGATTTTTTTTATTTATAAATGTTGCCATGTTTGAATTGGACATGCTGCTGACGAGTTAAAAAATTAATATTTTTCAAAGTTGAATTTTTTATTTACATTTCGTTAAGTGCTGCGCAAACAAACCGAAAGAATTCTTTGTTTTTCATTTCCATACTCGGGGATTTTGTTTTTTGTGTTTTTTTTCGTCTTGGTTGATTCTTGTTTTGTAGAATTTTGTAGTTTTGTAGACATGTGCTTGGTCTGGTGTCTGTTTTCTTAAATCTCAAGGAGACCCTGTTGACTACCTACCTACACTTGGACTTGATTTTGATTCATCAATGTCCAAGAAGTCACGAACAACTTGAGGAACACCTCAAACAATGATATTTTCCAATCGAAGCACGCAAAATGCTTATTTATGTACGAGTACATTTTCAAGATGGTTCTTAAAATGGTGGTGAATCTGTTTTCAACAAAAAAAAAAAAGGCTTACTTGCAAATCTGGGATCGTTGGCGGTGGATCCATACCAACCGGCTGAGCTTCTCATGTCCGTGTAATGGCCGGCCAGCGATAGGTTGTCTGTGGGTCCGCAATAGCTTTGCACACCCGGACTGTGGTACAGTGGACCCATGGCATATGGATTCGCCATACTGCTGCTACCTAATGCACTGGGTGAATTTATACTACTTCCGCTGGAGTTTGATCTGAAACGGAAATTTTAAAAATTATATTTTTTTTTTATTTTCCAAAAGATGTAAATTTAAATTAAATAGATGTGAGTTAGGTTGTGGACCCAAGAGATGGTTATAAGATTTAAATTGGAATTTCCCGGGGTTCAAAGGACAGCAGAACAGATTTAAAAAACTTAAATAAGTGAAGCAACTGCTATTTGAAGGGTCATGGCACAGCTTCACCATTTGTGTGTGTGTCTTACAATTCTCGCAAATGGCGGGGGTTGGACCTACAGTTGAAGCTTTTTCTTGACAGTTTGTACTCAGCGGAGTGATGTTGTGTGTCACTCGCGAGAGGTGGACCCATGAAAAAGAGAACAGCATCTGTAAATTTATTTATATTCGTAATCGACATTTTTGTGTTATGAAGCTAAATCCTGGGCCACAAAAAAAGTGTCTACCAAAAATGTTTAATATCCTTGTCCTCTTTCTTTTCTTTCTTATAATAGTTTTACTTTCTGCAGTCTGAATGTCTTTTTTTAAGACTGCAAACAGACTGAAGCAGTTACCTCTTGGATCCAAGCATAAGATTGTTTTCGATTTCGGAATAAGCTTCAATCCTCATGTGCAATAAAGAAGGTCTTTCTGCAAGAACAACAAAAAGAGAATTTTAAAGGCTTTAGGACTAGATTTCTAGGTCCTTGTTGCAGGCAAAAGACCATTCACTCTTTTGATATGACAGCGGAAGACAAAGATTCTAAGCAAAAGATTTGGACTTGTTTGACGAGGTGCAGACCAGAATAATTGGAAACATCCATGTTTATTTGCTGAAATGCTAGAGGCGTCAAGACGTCTTTCCCAATAGCTCTAGCAACATGAGTTGCTGATGTAAACTTCGAAGAATTTGTAAAGTGAAAGAGGTTTGCTCGAGTTATCTGCTTTTTCAAAAGTTAAAAGTTTTAGAAAACTGCTAGGGTAGCATACTTAATGGCGTGTACTGGTCCTTACACGAAGCCTTTGGATAGGGTGCGTAAAAAATAGTAAAGGTATTATTTACCATCAAGTTATGGAATTATCATAACAGCATCAAAGTTTATAAATCTTAATTAGTATTATTTGAAAATCCCTTAGAGGTTTTTATATGGAGGTTGTTACCGCAGTACCCAACCTGGCATATAGACGGCGGATATCATTTGAGAGAAATAACAGTGGTAGGAAGTTACGACAGTAGGAAGTCTGACGGAGTAACGTTGTGTAGGATTTGTCGGAAAAGAGTAAGTCGCTTTGGTCCAAGTATGTTAAACGTAAGACAGCTCGAACACTGACATTTTTATAATAATTTGGTAAAAAGTGAGACGGAGAAAATCCCTCATCTAAGCGATCCCTTTGCATTTCTACCTTTTGCCACATGGAGAAGACTTTAACGTTAATACATGGCTGCTTCTCTTTCCAGATTTGAAAAAAGAACGTGTCCTGTATGCACCGAAGAATACCTTCTTGACATTCTTCCCAACATGGAGTTTAAAGTTGACTACAGTTTAGATGAGTCTGATCCTCCCAGAAGATTTAAAAACCCATCCTGGATCTTATGCTGGATTTTCTGTGGAAACAAAGATAAAATGTTCCATACAAGTTTCTTGTACACCGAGAACCATTGAAAATGCCCGAGAACAAGATAGATGAGCATTGATCTTATTAGAAGCTTGCATTTTGTACCACTAAATAACAAAGTTAAAATGTAGAAGGATGCTTTTAAAAAAGTAACAAACATTTTTTTTTGTGAACATTTCTCTTGTCAAATAAGCCCATGCTTACGCCCCTTCCGATTCCCTAATGTTGCAGTCTCACTGTTGCACATTAATTTCTATTAATTACTTAAATCTTGAATTTGCATCCAGGGATAAGCAACCCTGTGAATTCTGGTACTTTTGCAACGGCTCTCAGATGGTGGACAACTTCAATCGGTGAGTATGACCAGTAAATGTCCCACAAATGTGGGAACCGACTGCAAAAATCTGAATATCAATTGGCTCAATTCACTGGTCCTAATGCTCAAATCCAATTGCAACTTGCCATACTGGAGTTGAGTTGATGATGTCATTATTTCCTCTGTGGAGAAGGTTCCAAAACACAAAAAACTGCACTTGCCGATCCATCAACTAATGACGGATAAAATACCGTGAACTGAGCGAATGTAAAAATGTCAGAATTGAATTCTCCATCCCTTACTAGACCAGACCGCTTGAGTTATCCTGTTAATATATTTTTAATTATCTACAACCGTCACCTTTATTCTTATTCCAATATGTCCTGATACCTAGTCCCTTCGCTGGTAGATGCACTGGTGTAAAAGTTAAAAAGCATTTCGCTGTGTTCCGCGTTGCAT
Source organism: Orthonevra nobilis (assembly GCA_963555765.1). Lineage (NCBI taxonomy): Eukaryota > Metazoa > Arthropoda > Insecta > Diptera > Syrphidae > Orthonevra > Orthonevra nobilis. The sequence goes on along the minus strand of OY743225.1, from coordinate 25,915,822 downwards.
TTTTCAAGCCTGCGACTATAATTTAGTTTTGGTTCAAACTTTAGGAGTTTTCAAAAAACCCAAATCATATCCAGCTTGATTTCCAGACAATGTTTAAGCCCACATATTTGACACTGATTTTTATTTCTTATTGACCCAATTCAAAGAAAAACGTTGTTCTTATTGGATGGCCTTAAAAGAAGAACAAAGCCAATTCCCAACAGGAATTGTGGGTCTTAGACAAGTTACAACAGATTTATTTTTACGCTAAATTCTGAAGGATATTTTTTCCATTTGTTCAAAACCTTAATCTCTCTTTCTAACTACTTGTGTTTTTCTTTTCGTTTTAATTTATCCCCTAGAGGTCGTACCCCAAAGACAGTAATCTTGTCAAACCTGTCTAAAAATGCTTTATGACCGCAGCTTATACCAATCACAAGTACGTCCAATTAAAAACTGGAAATTTTAATGTGAAAATTGCATAACCATAGTCAAAAAAAATAAAAAATTGTTTATTTTTCCCATTTAAAAGTTATTAAATTTAGTTGGCGGCATTGTCTTCACATGACAAATAAAATCAATTTATGAACTCGAACGAAACCATCTAAACAAGCAACTTAACGAACACTTTCATTTAAAATATATTAAATTGAATGCGATACACTCGAGTGAGCTTCTGTAGAAATTGTACAACAACTGTGTAATTGATTTTATAAAGCCTGGAATTTTGGTGAAAAGGCTTTTTGTGTCTCACAAGACCAAGACAGTAGTGGATAGCCTTTGGCAGGATTTATGTCAATGTACTACTTTTTATTTTTTTCTTACAATACGCCTGTCAAGACCGTAAAAGTGTATGGATATATTTCGTTTCAAATGATTTAAAAGTAAAAAATAAAAAAAGGAGATAGTGGGATCACTCTACCTCAATTTTGAAGACCGTGTCTTTATGGCGCACCAGATTTTGGAAACGTATTCGATGGCACAACAAAAAGTTTTGCATCCTCAATAAATTTGTCTTGGACCTTACAGGACCTTCAAACTTTTTGGGGACAAAAGAATCAACTAAGAGCGAGTCGGACTTGCGCAACGAAGGTTCCGTACAAATTTGTCGATATGTAAATAGATCGTCCATCACGGAAATCATCGGGTCTCGAAGAGTTTTCCCCTCTTATTAAGGTTTCGATTCCCTTCTTCTCGGCATGAAATTTAGTTGCGATTTTGAAAAATTGTTTTTGTTTTTTTTTGTGACTTTAGTAGAAATTTACGGTGTTCGGACATTGCTTTTTATCAAATTTCATGATTCTTGGTCAACGAGATGTAAATACTCCCATATGTTTTGATTCCCCCTAGCGAGGATCAAAATTTGAGGCATAAACGTATCTTCTTCTGACTCCGTCGATTTAGAAGCTTGTTTTTATTACGATATTTGCTATTCATATGGCGTCCCTGAAAAAAATGGTCGTTACAAACAGACAGACGGACAACGATGTTATCATATAAGGGTTTTGCTTTTCTTTCGAGGTGCGGAACTTTAAAAACGCTTTCAATTTAAAGACCTGTTGACCTCTCCGGTAATCTATGTTTGTCATAAAATCATAAGGGGTTACGAGTACCCTTCTAGTGCTAGCGCAAAACGGAGGTGGAAAGAATCAGGGAGGAAATCGTGATAAGCACTAATGCGCATTGTTCGTGATCTTCTGTAAATTGTAATGAGAAGAAAGTACAAAATCGGGCCTGCGTGGATAATGAGATGAGTATTCCTTGAGAGGAGGGTGATATAGGGGAGTAAGGCAGCTGACTAATTCGCTAGAGCATTGTTTATACTTTTGTCTTTGAATAGTTTGATCGTTGAATTTTAGATTCTGTCGAGTAAGTTTAAGATGGTCTTTGGAGCTCCACAGAAATGGGAGTTATACTCAAGCAATTATTGTATATGGAACATAGATCAGATTTCAAACTATTAAAAATGATGTTAAATCGTCCCTGGCATCACTCTACTTCAGGTCTTCATGATAAAGCCAATGTTGAATTGATCACTGTCAGAATTCATAAACTCGCCGATACTTTCTTGGTCAGATGTGATTTCCCTGATAATCCATTGGTTAATCAGTTGAATAATTATTTCACGTTTGTCACAATATTTATTTACTAGCCTAGTGTTTATTTATTTATTTGTCGAAATGTTTATTCATGTGGAAATTTATATATTTCGGTTATCTATAAATTTATATTTATTTACTTATTAACATATTCATTTATTTACCTAAATATTTTGGTTTTAATTTATTTATTTATCAACTTATGAATTAATATATGTATTAATTTATTTATCTTTAATTATTTTTTCTTTTTTTAAATTTGTCAACTATTTGTTAATTCAATTATTTAGTTATTTATATATTTTTATTTATTGTTCTATATCTTTTAAAGCTGTGATATTTAAACGTTCTCTTTTTTTGTTTTGTACATAGTCGGTTTTTCTCGTACTTTCCCACTCAAATATATCGGATAAATTACCATATCTCGAACTTTGTAAAATAAATTGTAAAAATAGTTCACTTGAAAGGTAATTTAAAATATCGTTATTACATTATCGTTACATAATTGTAACTTGAAGGAAATAAATATCAATCTATCTATAGATCAGATAGGCTGAAGTATTTCCTTGTTCCGATTTAGGAGACGTTTGAAGGCGTTTCGCAGCATTTTACCCGACATTCGTAACCAGGATATTCAAATGCATACCGAGGACAGAAAGGCTTTCAGCTTTGTGAATGCACGAGTCATTGCACCCAGCTTATATGATTTAAATGGAATTTATGGAATGGATGGAATTTAACAAACGCTGCCGTTCCGCGACCCTATATGAGGGACATGAATTTGTCCGTTCCGCGACCCTATATGAGGGACATGAATTTGCGAGGGAATAAATTAGGGCATTGTCACCATCGATGTAGAGAATTATGTAAGATGTGATGAACAAAAGATAATTTTTGAAAATTAAAAAAAGAGTCGGCGACAATGCGGAGCCCTGTGGCACACCATCATTTAAAAATTTGAAGCCGATCAATGCCAATTTTTGAAATATCAATCGCGGCAATCTAACGTTTAAATGAACAGGGAGTAGGGAGATAGTTCCACTTTTTGGTTTCATATGCCGTCGGACGGTTTGTGCCTACGAAAATACGAACTTCTGTTCTGACGAATGAAGGGGACCTCTGTCAAGATCTTCGAGTACTTTCAAAAAACACGAGTGTGAAGTACAAGGGGAAACCACTATTCATTGTTGCATTATTGCATTTAACAAAACTTAATCCTCTCATACTGATTGATTTTTAACAGCTTAAGTCGAGAACCGAGCAACCAATGTTACTTAATTTATTAATGTGTGATTTATAGTTTTGAATTTTTCGAACTGAAAACATTTTTATCCCAATTAAAATTTTTTGCAAATGTCTTTACATAATTTTGTTTGAATTTGAACAGCTATTGTGGAACCATAAAATAAACTACTTCAGACTTTGACATGTTTCTGGTGGTTGTTAAATTGTCCCTGAAATGTAAAAGCTCTCCTATTTTTTACTTGCAATAGAAAAAAATGTTGGATTTGGAAGTCTCCGATACCATTTCGAGAGGACCTCAAGCATTATCGTAAGCCAAATACAAAGCCAATTTTCAGCAATGCATTCCATGGATCAAACAGCTGTGTTTGTTATTCACCTTACGAGAAATGAGAAAAATTCTTAAAAGCTTGCGTGTAGTTTTTGAAATGTAGCCCAAAATGTATCATCCTTTCGAAAAATGCTTTATCTTTTGCAAATTGCGCCAAATTTTAGCTTTGTTTTGAAAGCTACGCAGTTAACTGATGCAGAGTGTACGACACCAAGCCACGAACGATGTACTTCTCAAGACCACAGAATATGCGTGACTATTTTGTCGAACACTTCCACGTCGCCGTTCTTCAGCAACTGGTCAAAGCACAAGGCGTTTAGGCAAGGATCAAAACGATCTAAAGAGGGACAGCCGAAGGTCTAACAAGGCTCAATTTTCCATTCTTGGTATCTATCTGCAGTTAAGTAAACGTTTGGAGGACAACCTTCACAAAGTATAGAGCGTTCATCATCTACTTCTTTCGAGTTTGAAATACGCTTACGCTCTCCTGAACCTAAGCAACGTAGCTGACGGTTTTCGGTCAAAACTCGATGATGCGATGAGGCCCATTTCCATCTGAATGGAAATGTAAACAAACAATTTCCAAATCAAAATACCCAACAAGCAACAAAAGTCATTCCAGCCACTTAAAGTGGCGCGCCATTTACGCTAGAGGTGCCATAGGACCTGATTTTTTCACAATTTAAAGGAAGAATTTCCAGTTCCAATTTGCACTGATTTAAATGTTCCAAAATTCTTTCTTTGGGCTTTTTTTTTGAAGCGTAGCATCAAATCAATGAAAACCAAGAAACTTATAGATAAATCGAGACCTCTTGAGGTTTGTTTTAAGAATTGGTATTGTTTTTTGGGGTACCACAAGACTGTAGACTATGACCTTTGCTCTTTATTTTTTTTAAAACCGAATCTTCTCGGATTTTCGAACGATGCGTACAGCTTTTGGATGGCTGTCGTTGTCAAACACAAGCGTCTTGCATCTGAGGAGTTGAACAGATTTTCGGGTTGGCGACACGATAATGGATTGTCTTCGAACCTGACAATAGTTTGAGCCTATTTTTCAAATCTTAATCATATGTTCAGATATTTTTAATCTGCAATTAATCTTCGCTTATTTCTTTGAGTTTGACTCACTCAAAAACAAAGTGATCTTATTGGATCCACATTCAACAGAAGATTTCAGATTTTACGTTTGTTTTTTTAGCCAATTTTTGAAAATACACTTGAAGACAACTTTTTTAATTTTTCAAAAACTACAATTTTCGAATAGTTGGTGATGTGACAATTTTCCTACACTACACTCGCGAAAAACAGATCCTTTTTAAAACTTGAGAACTAATGCAATTGGTATACTTAAGCCACCACCATCAGGACACCAGACATCATTTCGTTGGTGTTGCATAATTAAAGTCGTCAACGAAAACCACTCTCCATATTTTCCCTCATGAACGATTGAGACGTATTCCTATTAGAGATAAAAAAAAAACGAAGTTTGCGGTAAAAGGAAAACCTCAAACACGAGTAGAAAGAAGTATTTAATTCGAAAGCCCTACAAGTAAAACCATCCATATGCTCTCTAAGGACACTATTTTGTTGGTGTTTATGTACATCTAGAGTTATTACTCACCTATATGGTGATGGAGGATTCGTGCTAAGCTCCAGTTTGCGATAGGATTCCTCAATCGGACTCAGTATGTCTGTTACGCTAAACGGTGTCGAATGACTGCTATTCAAAAGCGTATTATGGTGCTGATGATGGAGATTCTGCAAGTGTTGTAGATTGCTCAAATTATGATGATGATGATGGTGGTGATGATGATGGGCGGCAGCTGCTGCTGCGGCGGCGGCTGAAGCGGCGGCGGCGTTAACCGACGATGAAACTGATGTCAATGCTGTCTGCTGCTGTTGTTGTTGGAGTGAAGATTTTGGCGACAAACTCATTACCAAGTCGACGCCATTTAATTCAGTTAATAGACTTGTATCCTCGTGTTCGGGATCCTCCGCAAAGGCTCCAGAATTATTATTCTGATGTATATTGGCCAGTGTGGCGGACATACGCGTTTATATAATCAAAGCACTGCCGCGTTATATTTTTATGCATTAATTTCAATTTTATACAAAATTTCTTTTCAAAGACGTGTTTTTTTTTTTCTCTTTTTGTTTTTTTTTTTTTTATTTTTTTAACTCGCGAGGATAATAAATTTAGGGAAACATTTAGCAAAGAACAAACTTGACGACACTCTTAACAATTGAAATCGAATTGGCAGCTATTCTCCATACTCATTTGGATACGCGCAATCACCTGGAAGAGAAGAAAAGCACACGCACAAGAAGAAAATTGTGTCAATATTATTGGCGCCCAAAATAAGCTTTTGTGTTTTTCGAAAAAAAATATAAAAGAATTCTTTTGTTTGGTTTTCGCAGGAATCGAAACGTTCTTAAGAGCCCGACGCCCGACGAAAACTAAATCGCAACACCACACCTATCGGGGCACAAAACACGGTGTCCGTGTCATCTTGATGACAAATGTCATTCTCTATCCTGTTTCCCTTATCTTCAATGTTTCCTTATACTAATTAGAAATCTACACATGTATGCATTAAATAGGATAGGTACACGAGTAAGGAAATGAATATCCTTTTTTATTTCTTGCACATGCAAGAAGGTTGTTACTTCTTCACGAGAGGGGGGCCAAGTTGGGGGTGTCAAGACACCCATGATTGTCTGTGTGTAAACATCAACAAAAAAAAAATAAGCATCTTGAAAGAAATGTGTGGAACCAAACGACGCGCCGCGCCGCGCCGCGCCGCGCCACGCCGGATGAGGTGGCATCTTTAATTGAAAAAAATATTTGTGAATTACCTGCGACTGTTTGTTCTAAATAGATATGCGCGCGCTTTGCAGTTTTTTTTTTCTTCTCTATTTCCACGAAGAAAAACCCCACGCGAATAATGAGCTAAGAAAACAGACCTAGAAATGGAATGTAGGTGTGTTTGTGTTGGTGTGTGTGTGTTAAGGGCTTTTAATGTTCGTCTGTATGCACTGAATTATGGGAAGGAAATGTCTGTCTTGTTAGGGAATATCCAGCGCAGCGATGGACACTGCAATTGAAGTCACCACGATGTTACTTCAACTGACTGGTTGCCAGAACAAAAACAAAGGGTTCTGGTTCTTATTGGTTTACTAGTTTTTTTCAAAAGTAATGGTGACGAAACGAAACGAAAACTGAAGAAAAATAGCTGAACAGTTCTCAAGCGGTCAGAAATTGACAGAATCTTAGAATAACGCTTGAAAAACTTTGGGGAATGTCGCAAAGCTGCATGAAAAAGTTTTGACAAAATAACGCGAAATTTGTAAAGAAAGAAACAGATATTTCCTTCTTCGTCCTGCCCGATCAACAAAGTGTGTAACATGGTAGCAAATTCTGAAAATTCGCTTGAAGAATAAAAATATGACTCTGGTTTTGAAGCAAAATGACTGCAAGCTTCGTTAAAGCTTCACTGTTTGGGATTTACGGAAGCTCGAAATTGTCGAACATTTTTTTTTTCAAAAATCATCTTTTTTATTTCGCCACGTAGCCGCGAAATCAGGGAAATGAACACTTTCGCTCTAGTTTTTGGAGTGAAGGAAATGTTCAATCAATTATTTCCATGAAGTGCGCTACTGAGTGATGACAAGCGATTTCTTTTTGGCCATAAATTGAGAATATGAATTTGGGCTGGCTATGGTTCTAGCAACATGGGACTAAGTGACACATTAGCCCAATTATTCCGCACAAAATTCAGTTATTGTTTAATCTGGCGTTTTCGCGATGATGTTGCAATGCAACGGAGCTGGTTTTCAATGACGCTGGATATTTGAAATTAGTGGAAAAACATGATGCTTTGTGAATAATCTAGAGACGACTCAGGCTCTCAAGAATATTTATCAATCTACTTTGAAAATGTATTAAAAAATTGAGAAAAATTGAAAAAATATATGCTTTAGGACTAGTTCTTGTCGGTTTTACCAGCTAATTTTTTGCAGTTTTTCACGGGAATAAAAAAATACTATTCATCTACAATTGACCGCAGAAGCATCTCATTTGAAAGGCGACGATTATGAACTTTTGTTTTGTGATCAGTCTTGAGGTTCTCAATTCATATCGGGCGATTGAGAAGGGCATCAATTTTTTCTCCTGCAACCAAGTCGTTTCTGAAGATATATTTTTCTTGAAGTTGTGCCACTTTTCTTGCACGAAGACCCCGTCTTTTTGTATAGGTTCATGGAACACATTTACGTATTGGATCTACATTTTCTTATCGGAGCTGAATTGTCATTGATCTGAGGAGTACTTTTAAAGTACAATGCGTAAATGTTTTAAATTTAATTTAATCATAAAAAGACCCTCGCGTCCGTACCCGATGTAATACTAGCTTATGAAAGCGAAACGGACCACTGTGGACTCAGTATCGAAATAACAACTCACAGCAAAGCTGCAGAGCTCAATGAGTTTATCCAAATGTAATTTTACGACTTAAGAAGGAGACTTTGGCCAAGAGTCGAACGATAAGATTGACAAGTACCTCAGAAAATAAAAATGAATAAAAGACAAAATGAACAAAGGTGCCTTCGGAGAATAAAGACATCTAATCATGGTGGGGAGTTTTTATCAACAGCAAAGTGGGCCAACTGATGTTAATATTAAAGTTGGACTCGAGGGCAGCAAAATTTTCAAATACGTTATTGCATGCTCTAAATCAGTTATGGAAAATCTATAAACATTCGTGTGAAAGGTTCTAAGACGTTGAATTAGACTTCACTCAGCAAGTTCATTCAATACACTAGCAAATTGTGCAAACCAACACGGGACATCGTCCACTAAACGCAGTTGCACCTCAAGAAAAATGTTTAAAAAATGTATAAACGTCGAACACAAGACTTTTTGTCTTTTTGCAGATAAGTCGTGAAAAGATCTAAAAACTTATCTTTAGTTTCCGGTGGTTTTCTCAAAAACAAATTGATTTTCGTCAAAAAAAATTTAGTTATTGTTGGAAATCAGAAAAAAATTGTCGGATTCATGTTCTCAAGTAAAATCAACGGCAGTTGAATTAGAAATTTAATTTTCGTCAAAAGAATCAGAGGCTTGCAGAAAAATCTTTTAACTTTTGAACTGAAATTTTGGTTTGTTTTCATTTAATTTTATTACAAAGATTTTTTCCCAATGGATGGCCAAATTAAAACCTACTTTTTGAATGTAGACAATCCAACAATTAGTTAGATTCCAGTGAAATCAAGCATATTTGAGCATCTAAAGAAAAGCTAAAGTTGACTCGGTAAATAAATATATAAAAAAAAATGTTAGGCTTTTAATTTTTGTTGATGAGCCTGTCTTTTATTTAAATGATTTCTGCTTGTTTAGAACTTTTCTTCGATTCGAAGACTTATATGCTAACTGTGTTACATATAAATATTATAATAAATTAAAAAAAAATATTAATACAAAAAACATAATGAATTTCGCTAGAACTTTGAGTTGACACCCATTAAAACAAAAGCATGCTCCAAAACATATAAGTCTCTGATACATGGGCTGGATTCTGGCGAAGAGATGCGCTATCATGCGATTTTTTCAACCTATTTCTTGAACAGATATTGCGACGGGTAGGTACCGACATGGAAGAAAATAATGACATTAACATCATCACTCGCAACTTATGTGCCGTCACTGAAGCCTTTATGGCGATTGAAGAGGCCGAAAGACTTAGTCTTCAAAATATTGGCGTAATAACAAAATCGTCAAACAACGGCGGGGACAAAAAGCCAGACATAACACCGATTTGAAGAAAACTCGTCCGAGGTGCTACTTTGAGTTTTTCCAAAAAACTTCAATTAAAGCTCGTGAATCAAAGGACGAAAATCATGCTCTACAAAGACTTATCTCACCAATCCGAATGTTGGTCGAAAACCATGAAACCAGAAAAGAACCAAACCAGAAAAATTCACCGTCGGATACACGGTCTTGTTACGAGTAGGATGAACAGAGGAGAATAAGCAACCACGACCTCAATGAGCTGTACAAAGATGTGGTTCTAAGGTAGAAGTCAAAATTGAGCACTTTCAGTGAAAAGGGAAGATTAAAACTCTGCTCCATTTCTAAAATCAAATTAAAGCTTTGTTTTATTGAGTTTTCTAATGATTTGTTGATTTATGAATTGCTACTTTTTGAATTTTTTTCTCTCAAAAAAAGCATGATTAACCTTTCGACCTACAGAAATACAAACCGCAAAAAACTCATTCCAATTCGAGAATCATTCCTCTTCCTGTTTCTGCTTTTTTCATCGAATTAAGCCTTAAAAAAAATATGTCACATATGTACTATATGTTAATGCATGCGCAAATGAGAAAACCAGCTCTCTGCTTCTACAACACTTTTGATATCTTGAAGAATTGTGTGTCAGACGATCTATTGAAAATTCAGAAGCAGGAAAAACAACAGATAAGACGATCAAGTAAAAAATAGTTAACCCTTCATTGAATTTTTTTTTCAACAATGGTTGGCGATTTTCTTACTAACCCGCAAAAAAATGTTGCTTACGTTAATCAGTTCGAAGAAACGACAACATTTCATAATAGACATAAAATAAATAGAATTTCTGCTTCGCTTGCCACAAAATTTGCCACATTAAAAATGATTCTGAAACGTTTCCGTAATGTTTTTAAAATGTTGTTTGAACATATCGCGAAACATTTTTGAAATGTTTTTGAAAAGTTTCTAAAAACAAATGTAAAGCATTTCAGATATGCTTTTTGAAAAGTTTGCTGAAATGTTACTTTGACTTTGGCGTAGTCTTTGGAATAGTTAAAAGAATAAAGAGTGGGCCATCTACCCGTTTTTTTTTTTAAATCCGTTCTGGCTTTATTTAAAACAGTAAAATCAGCGAGCAATTAAGGAATATTATTTCATTTAAATAACGCCTTATCCTGAATCGTTTTTTGATTGTGTTCATAGACACACCACCACGAATTACGTCAAAGCTCTGTTGTTGGACGGCTTTTGGGGTCAAAGCCTCAAATACCCAAAAGCACATTTTCCTTAAATTTCTGAGTCAGAATTAATATGCAAAATCTCCTCATGCTAATTCTAGTGATGTACAGTTACTAAGATCTTTGGCAAGTTGAGGTTTTCAGATTGAGTTTATTCAGACGTACACGGGAAAACGTTCGGTTAACAATCAGCAAACCAGTGTGGGGGAATTTCTTCACAAACTTGAGTAGATTAGCTTCACTTGGTGCATTGATACATAGCATCCAATTTGAAGGTAACTTTGCAAAATGTCCGAGCCTTATTCAAGTGTAAATCTATCCATTTCGTACTGCGAACGTGTAAAACTAGATTTCTGTATATTTTTCGAGCGATGAGTGATTGAAAATGAAACAAACAAAGGGTCGTCTAATTTATTATAAGAAAAAAACGAAGTGCCCTTTTTCGTGAACAGACCTTACGACCAGAAGTTAACCCACTTTTTCTGCTGATATCAATTTCTACTATAAGCCAAAGAAAATAAAATAGAAACGTAAAAGATTGGTGCAAGAATAGAGCCTTTTGGCACACCGATATTTGGTCACAAATCTTTCTCACTCAAATATTCATTCAGTCTGACTCCTTGTGTTCTATTCATCGAAAATGGCTTAAATCAGTCATATTGTAGGTTGGCAACAATCGTAAATCAAATTTCGGAACCGGACTTTGTGATGAACATGATCGGAAGAATTTTTAAATCTATTCAAAGCTAGTAGCTGTTTTCTGCTAATGGTCAAGTACGTAATAAATCTAATTTTCCATGGTGGACATTTTTTTCTGAAACCACAGCACAGATACAAGTGAAAGAGGTCTATAATTGGCAGGATTTTTTAAAATGCATTTATTTAAGAATTCATTGTTTTGAACGTTTCCGATTACACTCGGTGATGCAAGAAATATAATTGTCCCATCTTTTTACAACAAAACATGAGATATCATTGATTTTCCAAACTTTTGCTTACTAAGAGCAGATTTGGACCTCTGAGTGGTTTTAAAATTCCGGAACTTGGAGATGGTTATATTTTTGGAAATGGAAATCAAAACAGATGCAAATTTATTACACTGACAGGACATCGATGGTGGAGGTGATGATTGAAATATTGATAATTATTTTAGGGTGATAATGTTTCTATGAACATCACAAAAACAGATATGTACGGGACAGATTTATAGTAGTACCTATAAAAAATGGGGTAACAAAGCAAAACTAACCAAACTTTGCAGCCAACTTGAGGAAATCGGTAGTAGTCCAACAAGATTGAAACATAAAAATTGGCAAAGTGATTGTATATAATCTGCTCAATCTACTGGCTACAAAAAAATCCACTTGTGGTCTGAAATGAAGACGCAAAAAACGTATTTGTGTAACCTAGACTCCGCATCATAAAAGCCACTTTGAGACTTGGTTTTGTGTCCAAAAGAAAGGTTGATAACAATCACCTAGCGTCTTGAAATCCGCACATTCTAAAAAAAAAGTCTCTTAGCACCGGATTCTTTTTGTTTATAATGCCAACATTTCCGAATTGAATTGAAATTTTCAAAAGTGTGCGTTTTTTATTGTTGCCAATTTGGACCTTTGATAATAAATTTGTTTCATTTCATTACACCGGTGGATTGTTGTTAACTTTTAGGTCCCACTGTGCGACGCATTAGTGGATGTAACTCATAGATAATATTTTAAATAATTTAAAAATGAACATAAAACCAAATTACCTATAGCAGATCATATTTTATCCAAATTTATGCTTGCTCACACTGATTGAGTGTTCAAAAGTGTCTCAAAACGAAAACCGAAATGATTAAATCGTAAATGAATGAATCCTCTGTTTTGTGTTTTATTGAACCGAACTGATGCACTTGTTTTTATCTTGTTTTTCAATTGCACTTAAATTTGAAGATAAGACTTTTTTTTTGTAAAAAAAAAAAAAAAACACAACAAAAACAGAAACACAAAAACACAAAATTCGAATCAAAAGCGAAGGGTTCACGTCAAGTGTGTCAAAGTATGTACGTGCACTTTTTTTTCGTTTTTTTTTTTTGTTTTTTTTTTTTTTAGAGAACCAGAGAGAGGAAGAGCATTAAGCCGGCTGTAGAATACTACTTCGTCATCTCCACCCCCGTGTGTTTTTTTTTTAAACCGCGACTAAAGTATCTTTAAGGACTATACAGTGTTGAAATGATGATGAGTTGTTTCCTTCTTGTAGAAAAACGTACCTATTCTTTTTGTTTTTTAATTATCACTGTCCATTTGTTAATATGGCAAAAAAAAACTGTGTACGCGACGAATGAGTTTTTTTTTCTGTTTCTCGAACGACAAAAGGCGGCGGAAAATAATGATAATGTAATATAATCAAAATCAAATGACACAATTATTATAATGATCGCGACGACGAAGAAGACGGCGGCAGCGATAACGGCTGACAGTACTAGTGGCTTTTGCTACAAACGGCGGCAATAAGAACAACACACAACAAGAATATCCAAAAAGGAATTATTAAGGCAAGAGCGCATCAGCATCAGTATTAGCAGAATACGAACAAGTAGAAGATGAGCCGATCAGAAACAAAAAAAAAAACAGAAGAAAAACAACAACACACAAACTAGAGGTATAGTATATGCCAAAATAAAGAATATCTGAAACAACAATTCAGCTCAGTAAATTTATTATGAATATCCACTCGACACGATTCCGTCAAATGAAATAAGAGGTCTGAACAGTACTGACGAGTGCTTCTCAGATGGCTTCTGGATAGCCCTCGAATAAAACTTTTCCATATAGTACTCTTACAAGAAAGGAACAAAAACAAAAATGCGAAGCGCAACACAAAAACACAAAAAAAAACAACGTAAAAGAACACAACACAAAAAAAAACACATACACACGCGACACATATAAAATATGTGTACAGAATGGGCATACAACAGACACATACACATAGGCATAGTTTGTATAGTGTGAATAGCACACTGTATCTAGATACTTTATTGAGTAGAAAGAGCTAAAACGAATAGCTGACTCGTTCTTGTTGAAAGGAAACGAAAGTAAAATGATGAGAATGAGAGTAAGCGGGAGAAAAGATACAACCCCGAATAAAACAATAATGGTTGCACCTCAGGAGAGGTGGGCTACAAATTCCCAAAAGCAATGGTATGCGTGTGTGCATACACAATACAGATAGATACTCTACACACAATTTTCGGCACCAAAATCAGAGGAAACAATACTTTGAAGAGAGAGCACGAGTACGAGGAGTACCCATTTTGCATAGATACATTTGTATCTGCATGTGTGAATGATCGTCGTCGTCATAGTCGTTGTTGTCGCATTCGATGAGATATATTCAATTTGTTTGTTTCATTTGGACTGCTGGCCCTGGTGCCGGCCGTACTGATGTTGTTTTACCGTTTGTGGCAATGTTGTCGTCCACCCTAGTCGCCGCCGCCGCGCCGTCACACGCGTCGTCATATCGCCGGCCGCGACAAACACACACAGTAGGAGAATAATGGAAACCCGAAAAGTACCATCCCACTTATGTGGGCTTGAGTGAGTCGAGTATTGCCATAGATACAACACCATCTCTCAATGTGTGTGTACGTTTGTATTTATGAGACTTGTCATCGCACTCAAGCGTGTACTTTTAGAAGAGGCTAGTGAGTGTCAAACACAATGGCCATAGAACCGAACTCTAACGGAAGAACGAAATGGCGAGAAGCAAAGCGAATGGGGTATCCACACACTCACACACACCAACGGACAGCAGTGAAAGAGAGAACCATCCATGGTGAGAAGAAGAGGCCGAAATCAATGGAAAAAGGTAATTTTCAAAAGGCGTCAACCCAATGGGCCACACACCTTCTCTGTTTTTTTTTTATTTGCAATAAATTTCTCAAATTAGATTTAGATACTTTTTTTTCCTGTATTGTAGGTATTATTCCAGATCTAGAAAGATAGATTCGTATCTGGTTAAAGTATGAGCGGCAGGACATTTAGGGTTAGGTAGGTATTCCGATGGCTTTAAAAAAAATGAGGTTTCGGTTTGCCGTTGGACTTGAATGTATCTACTACACCTTGATGCACGGTATAGTACTATGCATGTTCCCTATAACCGTATGAAGGGGGTACTTAACAAATTCTCTAGTGGCACTAAAGACACCAAACAAAAATCGGTTTAAAAAGAAAAATAGAAGAGAACGAGAAAGAGAGAGAGAGAGAGCTACGCAAATGGAATTGCAGTGTGACATAAGCGCCATGCATGCATTGAGAGTTTTGACTCCTTTTTTCTTCTGTTTTTTCTTTCCCCCCTTTCATGTGTCTGTAATGTTACAAAAAGTTGAGAATATTTTCAGGGGGACAATAATTAGGACCTTTTTATTTTCACGGTTCACACATAATGTGGGAATGCGTGTAGGTATGTGCCTACCTAGATAGAGCCTCCGTTAGTGGGTAGGTGGTCGTCAGAAAAGCTTAAGACGTTTGTTTAACCACTTAACTGTATGAATGGGAGTGGTAGGTACTTGTCTCAAATTGTCAAATTGTCAAAGTGATTTATTCACTGATGACCGATACGCTTGGTATTTTGTTAATAGAGAGCATTCCATGTTGAGGGACCGCAAAGTACATGTGAAGGTCGGTACCCAATAAAATTTTTGTTTTATGTCTTTTTTGGGGAATGCTTTGATCGTATTAGTATTTTATTAAGTGGAAGGATGTGCAGAAAGGATTCTTGGGTTTGCCATTTATTACAAATTTAAAACCCCTTCTCAAAGAGTTTAAGGGTTGCTTGACCGCCTACATGAATAGCGAATCGTTTTAGGAAAATAAGTCCGCAAAATTGGTGAAGCCAACAGTAGCAGCAGGTCCAGAAATGGTTTCCTTGACCACGAAGACTTTAAGAATATAAGCTGCGCAGAAAGAAAAAACCTTCGATTAGAAGACTTGAATTTTTTTCTATAACTAAAAAAAACTAAGACCACATTTTCTGCTGATTATAGATCGAGAAGCATTCTTAACACTCAAATTTAGTAGATATTTGCAGAAAGAAGTCTAGTGTCAAAGCCATGAACAGCTGTTCCACAACTATGGTAATTTTCTAGAAAAAATAAAATAAGGCAAGGTATGTTTTCACTTGCTTGATTTGCGGAATCACAAAATCTTGAGTTGGAAACTTAAGAACAACTTTGAAATTAGTGGAATTGCAGGTTAGATATTAAAAAGCTCTCTCTCTCTCTCTCTGGAAGATCATAGAGTTGGTTTAACGACTTAATGCCAGTTCTTAAGAGAAATAACTCAGTGTACCGCAGGGGTCGACTAAAGAACCTTGTTTGTTTATAAACGACTTTTCAATAGTTTGATAATATGTTTCAGTAAAAGTCTTCTAAGCAAAATGTATTCATCAGTATCTGATTGATTTCCACTCAATCCAACTACATCGTTCAGTAGTCTCGACTCTATTTGGTTATTATCACTTTAACCTGGTCATTAGTCGCATGAACGGATGTCTTTGCAATTGTGGCTCTGTTCAAATTATATCCCCATGGAAATCCGACAAAAGCTGGTGATAACTTTGCTGTTGTCGTGTGGTGAAGTCTTGACCAACTTAAATTTAAAAAAAATTTCAACGATGCCGTTCAACACTTCCACGGCATCCGTAGATAGAACCATATCTCTGTGTCCACTTTATCTGCATAACAGGCTTATGAGCAATCATTCCATAAGAATGGCACAGACACCTCTGAAGACTCAAGAAATTGACGAAATTTTATGATTGTTTTCGCGTGGCACGAAACAGATCGATTAACGCTCGAAAATGTTGGCGAAATATTGTTTAGTTGCTTCCAAAATGGATGCTGCGTTGAATTTTGAAAACAAACTTTGGCCGGAATAGTGCACCAACTGCAGCTGATGTACGCTAGTTTGTGGTTGACAACGGAATATATTCCACTGTTCGTCCTCTACGATAATTTACGATAATATTGCAGCTGTTGCTGAAAGTGTGCAATGAAATCTGAGAACCTCGGCAACTGGAAATTTTAAATTTTGCCTAAATATTTAAGATTATTCGCTTCGAAAAATTCAGGAAAGCGTCTGCGCAGAAGAGTTGCCTTTCCATCTTGGCACCTAAGTAAAGGCATGATAACCGAGCCTTTTTAAAACCAAAACTTGAATACTTGGACTTGGAAGAGTTATGGTTCCAGCAAGATGGAGCTATTTTCCATACATGCCGCAACCATTTTATTTGGTTATGTTGCTTGGATGCCAAGGAGCTGTGCTTTGATGTAGTTAGACATTTGTTTGTGTTGTGTAATGCCATTGAAGATCGATGCTATCAGAGCAATGAAAAGATGATTTAGGCAAACAAGAATGATGGTCAAGCTATTCTTGAAAAAGAGGCTGAAGTTAAAAAGATGACCTCACATCACAACACCATTCCACAGTGATTCGGAAATCATATGCTTTTCAATAAGCTAACTACAACCGTCAAAGTAAACAGGTGAATTCGACAGCCTACCGTCCTTGGTATTTTTTTATTGTAAGTAAAAACTTTGCATTTAAAAAGTCCTTTACAACATTGGCGTGTCGTTTTGTAAATAGACTGAATGATGCATAATATCCGAATCGTCTAAATTCTGCTGGCTTACACAGAATTCTTAAGGAACTCCCTCGTCTGGTGCAGAGTTGACATTTTTGGTTTATACAACCATGGCCGACTTCTTATATACAAATCTATTTTGTTTCATTAATTTTTGTTTGGATTTTAAAAGAGGAAGAGAAAGTTATTTAAGATATTTTTTATTTAACGAAATATTTTTATATTTTTAATTTTTTAATTTTATGTCTATCAAAGAAAACCTTACGGAAAATTTGGACAAATTTTCAACAAATTTTCTTGGCCAAAATTCTTGTAAATACAGTAAAGAGCACCTCAAAAGTTGTCCGTAAGATTAGCATATTAATCACTTAAGGTACGAATTAAGTGTTTTTGGTTGTTCTATCTGGTTCTTTGTATCGCTCACCAAATACGGTAATGCCGTCGGGGTCCCCAAAAAACAATTACTTTTTTACTTCGAATGCCACACCAAACTTTGAGAGGTTGAATTGTTCTTCGTGCATTTCATGAGGACTCTCCGTGACCCAGATACGCAAACTTTATTTATTCATTTAACTACTTAAATAAAAATGGACTTCATCATAAGGGAGTAAGTCAAAGGAGAAGGTAAGAAGGGTGATCGATTTGCATTTAATAAGGGAACAACTTCAGGACCTTCGCAAACAATTCGATGTAACTTCTTAGCATATAATGTAGATAAACAATTCATATACATAAATATCAAAATGCGTCCACTAAAACGCCGCGGTATCTGAAATTCCAACTAATTCAACTTTCAAATAGTGTGCATCTGCGACATACACCAAAGGAAATAAGGATGAAGAACAATCAATTTGAGGCAAGGAAAAATTATTGGAGTCCAAATATGCTTGCATTTTCAAGCTCAAGTACATAATTTTGTTTTGTTGCTAATGATCATTGATTGTGATTGGCAAACGAGAATTAAAGAATATAAAAAGCTAGGGAACAATGTGGAACTGAGAGCAGAACCCTGGGGTTCTCCAAAACTCTGTAAATCAAAGACAACAAGGAAATCGGAAACATTTTTATATTAACTTTTTAAGAGCAGGTATAACACAAGCAATTTTTATTTGCAAGAAAAACTCTTCTGAATATACTTAGATAAAAAAGATTCTCCAGAATATTAATTAGGCATAAAACGTCAAACTTAGTAGTTGGTTCAAAGAAGATTTTTTTTTTATGAGAAATGTCTTCCACGAGACCATGAACCTTCAACGCAAGTATTCTAATTGGCTTATTTCGCTTATGTCCAACTGAAGCTATAAAAAATGTTAATCTTTTAAGAGGATCTTAAAAAAACATCACTACTATTCAGTTCAGTAGTTCTAGAAATGTAATAAGAAGAAATGTTTATAATACTGTTTATAACTTTCCATTGTATTCTGCGAATACCAAGCAATCGAACATTCAAGTTGAAAAATATTCATCACGAATCATTGCAGTTTCTATTTGGACATTATTATTGGGACATTGTTTTAAAGGACTTATTGGTATTGCATTGAGAGGACTTTAAAAGCACTCTTTACACAGCTTTTTTTAGGTTTCCTTGTTTCTATTTAAATTGGTTTTTCTTCAAGTTTCTATATGCGATTGAAAAATTCGTGAAATAAATCATTAGCCTTAGAAGCATTGTTTTCGGCGTATACCTATTTCCTCTCAGTTTTCAGAGTGCAGCTGTTTATTCAGCAACTCAAACCAAATCTAAATCAACGAACTTGTTGAAAAATTACTTGCACCATACTCATAATTAAGGTTCCGTTCCGCGACAGAAAAAACGGCACCCTTATAGGATCAATTCATTGTCCGTCGGTCTGATTGCCACGACTATTTGTCTCAAGAAAGCGTGGAGATATCAAGTGGGAATTAGTACCAAATACTTATGACAGCGGTCCCTTCAAGCTCGTAAATCAATGTAGTCAAAGGATAAAGCTGTTTTTGCCGCGTATTTTCATGCTCGCAAGAGAATCAATCAGAATCCGATTTTTGTGATGGACGTACCATTTACATACCCACAAGTTTGTACGGAACCTTTGTTGAGCGCGTCCGACTCGCACTTGGCCGTTCTTTATTCTTCTTTTTTTTATAATTGCTGAATAGGCTCATTTTTAAAAGTATTCTTTAGTTAAATTGATGTTTACTACAATTATCTCCTTCCATCGCATTCACGAGGACTGCATCGAGCCTTAGAATAGAATGAGTCTCTTTTGAGCACATCAAACATCTTTGCGATAACTGGTTCGAAGTTAGCTTATTTCCTTTAATTAAATTTAGTCCATAAATGCTGTCTTTTTTTCAGTCCAAGATCGACCTTCCCTAACATCATCTAGGTAGGTACCCAGAATGCCAGAATCCTTTTTAACGTTTATGCATATCCCATTCCATTTGCTTCACCGCAAAATATTTACACAGTCTACACCATCAACCACCTTCGAGTTCGAAGCTTTTCAATCGAATAAAGTCGAATGGTAAAATTTTATTAAACTAATTCTCAAAATGGTAACAAACAAACAAATTAAATTTCTATTAATCCCTCCATGACCCGTAAACATCCACCATCCACCATCACACACCCATAGACAGAGACACATCTTTAAACATATATGTACGTATTTATTCCCCACCCCCTCGAAAAAAAGCAAACAAAAAGTTTCTAGGAATTGGCAAACGAAAATTTAATGAAATTCTGCTGCACCCTGTGTTTGCTGGCGACAAATTTCCTCTTATTTCTGTGTTAAAGTTGATGGAAAGAGAACAAACAAACTAAACTAAAAGGCGAACTTTTTGCTATTCCCTATCCTTGTTGTATCCGCCGCGCGTCCTCTCATCCGTTGTCCCATTGGATCTGGCTGAAGCCTACGATAAGGACGATGATTATTATGTTGATGTATCCCAGTGAAATGCCAAAGTTTTATTGCAGCCGCACGCAACATGGCTGAGATTCATGTATTCTTCCCCAATACCAACATACATTCGAGAGCTCCTTCTCTGTCACATCGCTTCTATAGTGTGCTCCTTCGCACACTAACACCTTCACCTGTATGCTGTTGAGCTGTGTGCGTGCACAAGGCACAAACAGGAGGCGTGGCACACAATGATGCTTACCAACCAGATGATACAACATTTTTCTCTCTGGCCACTCGAGCGACTTCAATTGGCTTTCATCGAAAACGGCTGCTGTCACTGCTGCCGCCGCACGCACACAAATGCACATTTGATTTATGACACACGCTCAGTTGTATCTTTTACACATACACAATCGTAATCCACACAGTTGCCAATGTATTTGTGGTGTGTTTTTTTGTTTTTGCATTTTTTTTTTTCAGCAAAGGTGTGAATAAAGTGTCCCTCCTTGGGATTCTGCTCGGATGAATGGTGGATTTAATGTTGCCTATTATTTGATGTTTGATTATCCTTCCCGAGTGTGTTTTTTTTTTCTTATTTTTTTTTTGCTTTGCATCCTTCTGTGAAAAATGTAGATTTTGCCATTTAATGGCGAAATTGCATCAAGCAAAAGATAAAAAAAAGGAAATCATTAGTTTCTGACCTGTCCGCCGCTGATGAATGGCGGTCGGAAAGGATATGTTTTTTTTTTAGTTATAATTGGATTGGGTTGAAAGGATTACTATCCGCGTTGAAAGGAGAGTTACAGTATTGCAACGACAAGTGAACAAAAAAGCCCCAATTTTTGCGTTTTTTTTGAATTAATGAGACGTTTGCCTCCTCCTGGAAAATTATGCGATTCTAAGGTCGTATCTGTGCGAAGATGGAAAATGGAAGAGGGTAGCTATGTTTGAATGTATATATGAACACAGCTATGTATGTAGGCGCTGGCAGATCAAATACAAAAGTCGATATTTTCTTCCTATTTTTTTTTAATGCGCCTTGTGGAAGAGATTTCTAGGGATAAAGTGGGCGAAAGTGACATTTCTTTGTTGAGAGCTGTTGTTTTGCATTGTTTTTTTTTTGTAAGGCAGTTTCGACTTTGAAATGACTTTAAGCAAACGTATTTAAAGAGTAAGGATTTTATTCAGTAAGAATGTGTTCAAACCAAGGTTTCGACTGAGTTTCCTACTCCGTAAGCTGAAACATTATGTCAAACTTTGGATAATTACATGTCAGTTTGACACTGACAGTTCGTATGCGCTCAAAACGCAGCTAGAAATGAAATAAGATCTATTAACGCTTCAAACAATGTGCAAAGTTACTTTTAAAGTGGATGGTGTGTTGCCGAGACGACACTGGTGTTCGCAAGTTTGTAAAGAAAGTTCTAGAGGCTGGTTTGCTGAATGATAAACTAAGTTGGAGTTTATTATGTGCGTTTAGCGGAGAATATTGCAGTTTTATTTTTGTAATTTTCCACTTTCTTTTATTTGCGCAGAGCAAGAAGATTATTTACGAGGATTGAAAAACTGTGTATTGATTTGATTTGAAACCCACACTTATTAAAATTGAAATTGAAACAGAGCATCAACTTATTTGCATTCATAGAGTTCGCAGTATTTTTTTCCCCATTGATTGATGTAAAAGTAAATGCTGTTTCTGTCTTGATTTTGCAATTGTTATGCATTCACAGCACAGCAATAGCGGATAATTCATCATCACAAGCCGATCCGTCAGATTACTATAGCTGCGACTTACATATAGGTGCAGAATTAAAACAGCCATTGTCAAAAGCTTGCACTGAAAGCCGAGAGCCTATACTTGATAAAGAACTGAAGTCTAATTGACTCAGGCATTGAGGCTCAGTTACCGCGTCTTTTGGGAAGCTCGAAATTGATTTTTCTTCGAGTTTAGAAATGCCACTTGTAGTCAAAGAGAAGCCAATGCAACTGGAACATTGAACTTTTCTTTGTGGTTTTGAGAGTGGCGGCATAATTGGTCCTTTGTTCCAGGACATCGGCCAAACTATGATAATCGATTTATAATGCTCAAAATTTGAGGATTTCCACTTAGTATTACAAGATAGAGGAACACACGTCCGTGTTGAGCTTTGATTTGACTGTTTCTTAAAGTGAATTGCTATTAGAAAATTATGCAAACAAAGCAGAGTCTATTCAGGCACTTAAAAAATTCGTGAAGTGAAGGCTGAAACCATCGAAAATGTAATCGAAATTTGGGTAGACAGACGAGGCAGACTTTGGAATAAAATGATAATTTTTAACACGGTTTAGTCTTTTGAAGAAAGCATCAATCGTTTTTAACAATTGCAAATGTGTTTTGGCTGATTTTATACATCTTTGGAACTATAAGAGATGCAAAGTTTCCTCGAAGATATACGAAAAACAACGCACTTTGCCGGAGACATCAAGGACGTGATAGTTTCCTAACATCTAGAAGCCTTTATGGTCTGAAATCAACTCGAAAATATATCGGTTTTTTAAGGCGTAAATAGCTGAAATTTATCTTCAACATAGTACATTGTCTTCATCGGATGGACATGATAAAAATGTGTTTAATCGGAGTTTGAAATCCCACCAAACGCAAATATAAAATCAATTTTGAAATTTGAAATTAAAAATCATTAGGGTATAGGTACCGGGCTTATTTAGAGCCTTGAACTTGCAGTTCCCTGGTTATTCTCAGGACCAAAATAAAAAGGGCTTCATTTTTCAAGACATCTCGACATTACGCTTTTCATAAAGTTTGTGAGGCTCTTGATGTAATTCTGCCCAGACGCTTATGTTTTCGAAAAGTATACTCATAAGGTGAAGTTCTGTTTTTGAGAAAACGAGTAGTAAGAAGAAAGTGTTCCTCTCTGCCTTTATTTTTCTTGTTTCCTTATTTATCGCGATTTGGTCCTTGGAGGAGTTAAGCCTGAGCTAAAGCTGCTATTCAGCCTTCAAGGTCGCGGCCAACTGATTGAACTAAGAACCTGATGTTCGATTTTATCTTATTTCGCGTGCTAGAATTCGAAAACGCTCCTAGCTTGAGCATTATTGCGTTGATTATGGCCGAGCTAATTTAGTCGACAGATTTCTGCCTTCCAAATAAGATCCACATGACAACGCTTCTGGCTTCTCCGCCAACCAATCTTCTCGCAGTGAAAGGATCGTATATCCGACGGGGAATTTTTTATCTCTTATTTCCTGAATGTTGTTCTGATGTTTTTCTTATCGCCCAACATTCATCTTGATATAGAAAAACTGGTTCGAGCTCGAAGTTCGAATCCAAGTTTTTTGGACAAACCGAAGCATCACCAAGTACATAGGATGAGTCCTAGGTAAACATTTTCTTTACGTCAAAGCATGTTAATATCCGTCGATTATAGGCTCATTTATCAACACCTTCCAAACACACAATTTGCACCACTCAACATCCACAAATAGAACGGGCACTCCCTACATTTGACAACCGTCAATCAAATTAATCATGTTCCGATCTTGGCAAGGCACTCTTGGAGTATTTGTGATGTCGGGACGCTCAGAGGAGGCAATAATGAGCCGCTATATAATTGCAGCCAGGGCTTGGATGAGGATGACCCGTACTCTAAGAAAATCGAAGCCGTAAGATCTAATTTTTTTTTGGTTTTGCAGATCATTCCAGTGCAGTTTGACTCTGTCAATCCAAAGATAATTTCTTAAGTGGCAACACATGCCGAGCAAGTGTTCTATTCTTACTCAATTAAAACACTCTTCATTGATTTTGCAGAATAATTTCGCGCTTGGCAGGAAACCTACCGACGCTAGATGCGGTTATTCCTAACGAAGCACGATCGAACATTGTTTTGCTTTTTTTAAGTCAGTGCGCAGGGTTTTTCGTTTCCAAAATTTCAAAAATTGAAAACGAATTGAAGTATATATATTTCTTTCATACAACTCCAAAAATGTATACCATGAGTTCTAACAAGCTTAAACACTAGATTCTATGAAAGAATAATTTTATGAATTCCTGAAATGGGATTACTCCCAATTTAAGGGCTGTCCTTTTATTTTTTCAACTTCTGTGTCCCAATGATTACGAAACTGTTCCCTATTTTGTTCACCTCCTTAGAATAAGCCAATCTGCTCACAGCTCACTTTTCTGCCAGTTCTACGATTCCTGATAATACTTGAGAGCGTCGAGCACACTGTGCCACAAATCCACTTTTAAAAAAATGTAACAATGCACAAATCTGTTTGCCCACACCACCTGTAGATCTCAAGATGTGATTTTCTGCGCTGGCTTAACAAATAAATAAGGTCTCCCATTTGCGTATGACTTCTTGGCTTCTTGGGAGTAAATGGGAAACAGCATTTGATCAATCCGTCCCTAGAAACCGCGAATTTTCTTTTCGTCCAATAGTTTTCTAAGGTATTGAAAACGCTTTTGTTTACGGAATACCTTGAAACATCGAATTTTCTAAATGACCGTCCGGTGATATGATGACTTGTAACCACCGTGAAGCCGGACCGCGTTTTCTGGTTCTTTGAGAAAGGGAAGATAATTGCGCTACCTTTTTTTCAAAGACATTTAACTGACTGTGCGAACATGCTTTCTGAAATCAATTCATCCAAGTGGTGATTCAGCAACACTCTTTTTGATTTTTATTATTTATCTTTTGTCTGTCGTTTCTTATCTAATAAAATCCTTCGCTGATGGAAGTCTTCTCAGTTTTCCATAAATGTTTCCGAGAAAATTATCCAGACCTTCGGATGTTGCAATCGAACGGTTGAGTATGAGAAACACACTTTATTGCCACCACGACAGGATATTAAACTTTTAAACTGGAAACCGCCTCACGACAACAAAAAAGCTTTCTGTCACGGATAACCTACGTTTGCAAATGACAACTTTCATTGGAATGACCTCGTTGTCGTCGTCGCCAAAAATGCTGCTAATAGTTTTAAATTTGTAAACGCTGTCTGATTTGACAAACGCTTAGAAGGCTCAGGAGTAAAACTCTCACGTTTGGGCAGATGCCTCAAAGACCGCGTTGCAACTTCTTGGTTGAAATAAAAAAATGAGCTCTTACACTTGTTGGTGACGTGAAGAAAGTGAATTTGGAACATACTCGAAGTGTCCTTTGACTTTCATTATTTTATCATTTTTAAATGAATTCAACTGCAATACCATCAGATAAAGAAATTTTTTTAAATAAACTTTTGTGCTCCATTTTGGACGAAACGCGTTGTATTGGAGCTTTTTCCTTACGGGCTGATTCGCTTCAGCTTTTTAAAACTTTTTAAACACTTGGGCCATTAAAAGGGACCATTGCCGGACTAAAATCACAAGTTTCTTCAAATTTATTTTAATGCAAACACTGATGAACAAATTGAACAACGATGTCATTTCAATGCGGGCACAAGACGAGAAATCGTGGCTGCGTTGCAAGTCCTTTTCGAGGAATGCAATTAATTAGTTCGGTTTTTCCAAACCGCCATTCAACGAATGCCAGCTGATGACAGTTCAATGCACCAACAATCGATGATGTGGCGATCGTGATACTTGGCAAAAAATTCGAATCGACATAATTCTTCATTGCAGAAGTGGTGACGTTCAGCGAGTGTTTTTCATAGATGCACCCGGTGGTACAGGCGCATCTTCTTTCACTCATTTTGACAACCATACGATCACAAAACAATATTGCATCATCGGGATTTGCGGCAACTCTTTTGAATGGTGGCGGAACAGCGCATTGAAACTGCCGTTGAATTTGCAAAACATGGAGGCACCAACACGCAACATCAGTAAAAACTCTGGAATGGGCAAAGTACTCCAAACGTGTCAAATTATCATATGGGATGAATGTACAATGTCTCACAGGAAAGCATTGGAAGCGCTTGATCGTACACTGCGAGATTTAAGAGGAAACGCACTGATCTTCAGGGGCGCACTCATTTTATTGCCGGGTGATTTTCAACACACACTGCCGGTTATATTACGTTCAACGCCCGCTGATGAACTTAATGGATGTCTCTTTGACTTTGGAAACGGGATGCATCAGTTGGAAATTTTGCAAAAGAATTAATGGATATTGGAAATGGGCGAATGCAAATTTATGAAGCTACAGCAAACTTCTGTAAGATCACAGTCAGCAGAGACGAATTGGTGCAAAAAGTTTTCCCAAACATCATACAAAAGTCATCAGTGGCTCAGTACGCGTGCTGTTTTAGTGGCCAAAAACATCGACCATTAACTTTATCATTCAGAATGGAATACCCGGTGAAACGACAACATATAAGTCCATCGATACTGTGGTGAATCAAGACGAAGTTGTAAACTATCCAACTGAGTTCTTAAATTCACTTGATTTGCCAGGAATGCCACCGCACGTTCTTACATGAAAAATTGGTGTACCCATCATTCTTCCACGTCTTTGCAACGGAACCAGACTCTCAATCAAGAAAATGATGAACAATTTTGACTGGAAAATTCAAAGGTGAAGACGTTCTGCTGCCGCGTATCCAAATGATCCCGACAAGAAATATTGTGTATCCAACAGCACTTCAATAAATATCGAATTGAAACGAAACGCTGCAATGTCACAATTTTTTTCGAAATGAACAATGAAAAGATCAATAAAATGACAGAATGAAGTGAATATTTGTATAATGTCTTTCGTTCGAATTTATTTAAATTGGTGACGTTGCAACACGCGCAGGGCACAGGTAGTACATCACAAGTCTAATGCGCTTCCTTTCCACGTCAGTTTTCCGTTTCAGCTTTGTAAACATAAAGAAGCGGACAAAAGAACTGCAGTATCTGAATGTGCAATAATTTTTCCAAATATCGTAGCGTTTAAACTTCCCGACCAGTTTACCAGATCAAACGCCACCAGGCTTCTTTATTTCGGGGTTTGAAATATCGCATATACTACAACAAACCACAAACCTACAAATTCACATCATGACATGACTTTTGGGCACCCTGTAGCAATATCGTCCGCGAACTTATCTATACCAATGCTACTCGAGGTTTATCTCTTTATCTCTTTTTACAATAAGAATAATACCGGGCCAAGATCACTTCCTTGTGGAACTCCGAAAGCAGTGTTTTCAATACAGAATAACTGATTGCTTATTGCAAAAAGTGAGCTTCCTAAGTAGGCTGCTGGTATCTTACACAATATCAGTTTTACAGATGCACTACAACGAACATTTAAAGGGTGGGCCTGTGGACTGTTCAATATTTTACGTGCGTGGTTTACTGATAATAATAAACTTTGCGACTTATCATGAAATATTATTAAATATTATTTCATTAAAACTACTACTACAATTTGCTTATACATTTTCGTTTTCGATGATGGACCAAAACACCTCTACTTTATGAATAGTTTGCCCAGCATTGTATTTGTGTGCCTGAATCGTTTCTAGATGATCGATCACACAGATTTTTGGACTACTCGGCAATCATACCCAAGTAGCGCTCTCCATTTTCAAACAAATACAGATCGAAACTGACACGGGTCAAAAAAAAAAAAAACATAAAATAGTCCCACTTTCAAGATGGCTTCTCTATGACAACGTGTGATTGATTTATTTGCTTGTTTACATAACCGCCGATATCGAAATGCGCCTCAACTGAAAAGATTCATTTATTAGCAAAATTCATGTCAATTTTTGGTTGTTCCATAGTTTAAATCGAGTAGCGTATCATTTTGCTTCAATTCTTGAGTCAATTGGACCGAAATAATCCGAAATCTTTACAACAAAAAAAATGTTCTCAGGCTAGTGCAACCGATATTCAATTGGTTGTCACCATTTGCCGGTGGTATTCAATTAGCATTGCACTGGAGCGTTCGACCACCAATAGTAGTCTGACATAGTGGGTAGCTCTGCTGTAGTGATTTTATCCCCTGTCATCTTGGAGTTCCAAGCTTGCATCGTCAAAATAATAGTTTGCGTAAATGATCCGTCATTTACTACAATACTGACAACAAAGTGAAGAAGCAACATTGCGCTTTTTATCATCAAATAGCAAATAAAAAACTGCGAACTAAGCGAATGCAAATATGTATGTAGATATGAAATTCTCCGTCCCTATCGGGAACGAAATACATCTAAGTTTCAAACCAATTACAGTCTTTCAATTCGTCTCCTCCTCCTTTTGCTTACTCCGTGGAACATGTAGGAATAGGGGTAGTCATAATCCCACAAAAAAAAGTGCTATATTCTCGTTGGAGCACAGGCTATCAATCAGCAAAATCAGTTTTTAAACAATCTTACGTAACATATTTGCAGTTGGTTCATTATTTCGGTCAAAATTTTGTTGAAAAAATCGACTTTGGTAACAAAGCAACCCTTCTGCAAGTATTGGAATATTTCAAAACGTTTTCGATCCATTTCGTACCGACTGAGCTTCTGTCAACTTTTTGAACGCCAATGTCAAAATAGCATGTGATTGAAAAAGAAACCCCACTTCCAACTCCAATCAACTCCAATGAAACCTCCTTCGTTATGGAAGTTCATGACCCCATTCATGGTGACTCCTGCTAAAAATAACTCGGAGTAACATGCAAGTAGAGCCCTCCCCACCACAGATAGACCGCAACAACTTGAACTTGAAAATCCAAAACCCATTCACCCAGAGCCCTTCCATCGGCGCGCGTACATGCAAAAATTCAAAAAAAAAAGTCCAGCCTTGAAATGGATAGAAAATCCATTCCAAAAAAGTGTTTTTTTTTTGTACCACGCTGGCACAGTGGCACAGTTCCCTGTTACCCTACTGAGTTCCTTATGATTCTGGCCAGGTTTTTTTTTTCACGATAAAAATAAGAGTGGTTGAACCCCGTTATGACCCTTGAGAGAACAACAAACTTCAGGAAACCAAGCACACTAGAGAGAGAGAGAGAGAGGTCTCCCTTTACGGAAAGCCGCTGCTCTGCTGCCCTTCAACGAAACACTACTGTGAAGCCTCCTGGCTTTGCATTTACACGGAGGAGAATCAACCCGATGCGATGCGGATGCCGCTGCCTATAAATCCACGTAAACGATTTCTTCTCTCCGCACAGACATTCATCCAGAACGAGAGCAATAGAGGCAGGGGAGCTGTAGCGGCAGCGGCAGCGGCGGCATTCCACAACATCACAGCGACAAGGACCATCAATCTTCTGTGATTACGTTAGGAGCGCTTTCGAAAAGTTTTTCATTTATATTAAGAGCCATCTATATTCCATCCATCCGCGACGACCTCTCCGATGCGATATGCGATGGGAAGATGACTTAGAGCGAGGGTTTTTTGCCTGCGTTGTGCGTCTAATTTGAGGGCCCACCAGTTGCATGATGATGACACATTTGTATATTCAACTCGGTCTGGACTTCTTCCGAGGGAGGATTATTTCATGAGTCCTTAAGGTCGAATCTTAGGAAAGTGTCCAATAACACAATAAAAATAAAAACAGAACTCACCACGCTACTCGTACATCGACAGATGTGTTTTGCTGTGAATCATATGAGGAGCAGCACTCTCACACATTAACCTGAATGATGCTCGACTGAAATGAGTCCACGAGTGGAGCACAGAACGGATGGAACTCTTCAACAGAAGTAGCCCCATTTCGCGGCGTGTCATGTGTCTATCGCATTTGAATGCGGCAAGGGAAGAGGGAATTCCCACTCTCAGCGCACGTCGACGAATCCTCCAGCAATAGAATTAACCCTTGTGTCTAGCGTCTAAGTGCATTGTGTGTGTACTCTAACAGGAATCAAGAGTCATACACGTACACTCGCTGCTGATGACCACCACCAGCATCAGTGACCGGTGTTACGAGTACTCGTAGTCCTTCCATCGAAATGTCTATATCTCATTTCCCGTTGGGCTCTCAAGCTATGTATGTGGCGATCTCGCTCTCGCTCTCGCTCTATGAGGAACCACTCGAGAAGAGGTGTCGCTGAAGGACGCTCTAACTTATAGCATAACGAACTTTTAAGGACTCCAGTCCAGTTCGCTTGCTTGTTTTTTTTTGCTTTCCCTTTGAAGGTGTAGTAGGGATTTAGTCAGTCAGTTCATGGTTGGTAGGTACTCCGCGTGGAACATGGAATTTGAGAGGTCGATTCGTCACATTGAAACTTGGAGTCAGTGGTCAGTCAGCAGGATTAGCATCCCTCTGCAAGCAAAAGGACGTCTGCTTGTATATATGTATACGTGGCGTAAGGCTTCATTGAAAATATGCGATGAAAGTCAAGCCTTGCAGTGTGCATTGAGTGAATATGAAAAGACAGGGTGGGAGATAGTGACAGGACCGTAGAAATATATTAAGGCTGAAGGGATGCTCGGAAGAGAATGCTTTCAGGTGAAGTTCTTCTTGTTTTTTTTTTCTTTGTTGTTGATTGCGCATGCATCGGTTGGAATCGTTGATGTTGTGAATGGGAATTTAATCTTCATTATTTAAAATGTCCTTAGAAAAAATCATGGGCACGTCTTTCCTCCAAGGAAGCAGCCGGATTCAGTGGATTTCATTGAAATGCAAGTGATGTGGTGTTCTTTGAAGCATGGCACTTGCACTTGCAAGGTGTAGTCTGAAGAAGGCCTTTATGCGCTTTATTTTCCAACAAACTGTTTTGTGCAAAATTTCGATGGTGTTTCTACAGAATGACGTTTCGGAAATGGAAATAAGAACTTTGGCATTCATGATGAGATGAAAGGCGAAGTGGCTTTTTTGTTTTTTATTTCGGATGCGATTTTAGCGCCTTTCAATTGAGATCCTTTGCGAATACTTATGTTTTGTGTTTGCTTAAAGCTAATCAAATATTCGACTTACAAATCCTTTTGCCTGAAAATCTGATTTTCTATTTCAACAGCGTTATAATTTTTAATATTTTTCTTAACAATCGAATAGAAGAATCTGGCTATTGTGGAGGGGTAATCCGGTGGCCCATGTCCAGAATTTTTTCTTAGAAATGGGGTGAGAATGAGGTAAAGACTCTTTCCCATAGACATGCACGCTTCGACTAAATTTCTGTAGCATAATCACCAAGTTTGCAAAACAGCTTCTTAGATGTCCGGCTCACGGAAACAAACTGCAGGTCCAGCCCCCACCATAACCCTGAATGGTGGTTTGTTCCTGCTTCCTCGTAAACTGCATCTGGCTCTTCTTCGGATTAACAATGTTTGTAGATGAAGCATGTTCTTGATTGGTGACTCCATCCTTGTTTTGCATGTGGATTGATGTACATCATCATCTCTCTAGCTCTAGAATTCTTCCGACGAAAAAATATGGCCCAATAACGCCGCCGGCATGCAAACCGTAATAAAAAGTTATTTTCTCTGGATGGAGTGGTGATTCATGAAGCAAATGTGGATTTTCACCCCACCAATAACGCATATTTTTTTTATTGATAAACCCATTGAGTCTTAAATGAGCTTCGTCACTGAAGATGATTTTACGATGAAATTCATAATCTTGGCGCATATTCTCCAGAGCCCAATCGGAGCTTCGTGTACTTAACCATGATGAAAATGTAGAGTTTACCGAATAAATTGACAATGGCCCCGTTCCAGCACGGCGTAGCGTAAATCCGCTACGCGAAAAATGTACTGAGATGACAGTTCTTCCCGCAGCGAATGGTAGCGAAGGGTAGCGAGTAGCTACGGAAAAATTTAAGGGATATTTGAGGGAAAGTTAGCAAAGATTTCTTCGCTACGCAAGGAAAGCTGTCAAACCCCATTTCATTTACTGGTAAACCTGTAGCGGAGCAGTACACCAGTTTAGCAAAGGCCTGCTGGAAAGGGACCAATGACAGTTTGATGATTAGTGAAAGGGTGCGTTCGCAAACTAAATTTAAAGTTGTCATGTCTTCATTTAAAAACCTGATAAAAGACCATTGTATTTTTTCCAAACATAGATTTTTTGGTAGTCATTTATTCATCGATTTGCTCTTTGGGGCAGCTGCAAAGAAGTTGAGTATCGGCTTCATAATGCCCGATTCACAATGCAGCGTGAGAGCGAGGCTAGAAATCGCTGACGTCCTAATATCGTCGACAATACACAATGAAAGCCAAATTTATGACAGCGAGCTCATGTAACTATATGTCTAAGATGAACAAACTACACGACCGAACACCATCTTTCTCTTTCTAGCTATTCATATCAGCCTACTGTACCGCTGTCACGCTGTAACGCCGCGAGAGTTTTTTAATTTTTCGGAAACAACGCGATGTGATAGGACGAGTCTCGCGCCATTGTGTATTGTTTCATACATTTGCATTGATTGAAACTTTGTTTGACAACTCGTGCTAGACTCGCCTCACTCTCGGGCTTCATTGTGAATAAGGCAAAAAGGTTAATAGACCAACTCTCAGGAACACATGCAATTTCGTAAATGTAGAGACAAAAGTGCGGTGGATCTAATATGGAACCCTGAGGAATATTTCTTAGTAAGTGAGGGAAATCCGAAAACTTTTTTGTCCACAGACAACAGCATGTTTCCACCAAAAAGGTTGGATGTACCAGGAATAAATTTCACTTTGTGGATGAGCCGTAAAATCTAACAAGCTTGTCACAAAGGATCACATGACTTACTAAGCGTAAAAGGGGAAATGAGAAATGCAAATGGGTCTGTATTCATCTTTACGACCTGGGAGACTTAAATCTTCCACATTTGCAATGGACTTTGTCAGATGATGAGTCTCACTTTATCGCAATTAATCCCTCATCAGAGATCCTCTTTACTGATTTTCTTACCAACTCCGGCCTTTTCCAAATCAGTGGTGTGACAAACAACTTAAATAGACAACTCCACCTCATTTCCTCCACCGACGCCGACGACTGTGTTGTTTCCGAGAGCACCTACCTCTTGTCTACGCTAGATCGATTTCACCACCTCTTTCGCTTACCTTCTCATACGAGAATGTACCGAAACCCATACTCTCCGAGCACATTTACAGCTTTTATTTTCGTAAGGCAGATTTTCGTAAATTAAACTGCCTCCTCAGAAACGTCAACTTTAGCAGTGATGATACTCTCTTGGCTTTCAATCTAAAATTCTTGATTGCATCATTTAATCAGTCCCATACTTGCCACAGAAGAACGCATCATCAACCTCACAATACAGAGTTGCGCTCATTTTGAAATAAACGAAGCTAACAATGGCTCATATATTATCCCCATCCATAAGAAAGCTCCTAAAAACGATGTATCGAACTACAGACCAATTGCTAAACTATCATGAATTCCGAAGCTCTTCGAGAGCATCATTTATGATACCATGTTTTTTCACTGCAAATCCATCATATCTTCAAATTAACACGGGTTCCTAAGAGTTTGGTCTACAACCTCCTACTTAACTGAATTCTGTGCCTTGGAAGAAGGTAAAGAAGTCGATGTTGTAGCCACTGAATTCAGCAAAGCTCATAGTCCTCAAACTTAAGGCTCTTCGCTTTCCAGCAGGCTTTATCGCGTGGAGCAAATCCTACATGGAAGATCTTCAATACGTCGACCTTTTCTGATCTTCCAAATCAAAGCCAATCCATTTATAGCTTCTTCAGGAGTCGCTCAAGGTAGTCACGTTGGCCCAATGATTTTCATCCTGACTATAAATGATGTCGATCTTATCATCCAAAATGCATGTGTATCTGTATACGCTGATGACATGAAAATATTTACGAACATATCATCCCACATCGTCAACATTATTACAAGAGTCAACTCTTCGCTTGGCTACGTCAAACGATGGTCCAAGGAATTCTCGAACCCCTATGTCACAAAATCCCTTTACATCACCATCACAGCGAATCGACGCCGTCCAGCGCAGATTCATTCGTTTCGCAGTACGTGGTCTCGGCTGGGCAGACAGATACAATCTTCCCCCTTACTCACATCCCCTGCAACTTATCAATTTGCAGTCCCTCGAGCAACGACGTGTTATTGCTGACATTCTTTTCATTCACCAGCTTCTAACCGGAAATATTGACTGCCTCGCGCTGCTGCGATTGATCTATCTCAATACTAATCCCCGTAACCTTAGATCTGTCTCCATCTTCCGTCTCGTCCCTCACCGCACTAACTATGGCTCCAACGAACCTATGTCCAGAATGTTGCGTAAGGCCAACGCGGTGCAGAAAATTTTTAATTTCCACTGCAACAGATGCACCCTTAAAAAATGCCTTTCATTTGTATCTAATCCTCATCATCTCCCACTAGTTAAGAATAGCATTAAGTCCAGTAAATTCCTAGTTTTTAAATAGCTGTAAGTTTGATTGCTTGTATTAAGCTAACAAAAAGATGTCCGGGGTTGACCCCGGGAAACAAATTAAAATTAAAATTAAATTAAAACTAAGACCTTCCTTATGTGTAGAGAAAACATTTGTGACTTTCCAATGCCACGGTAACGCTGAAGTTGTTAAAGCTGTCGGAAAGTGGAATATTAACAATATTTTTCAATCTATTCTTCGTTGATAAAAATTATGTTTTAGAATAAAGGGGAATACCGATCCCGAATATGTCTTTCGAAGTAGGGTCAATGTTTTAACCCACCTGTTTGACGACAAAAGCACAAAAACGCTCACTCTTAAAAAGACAGTAAAAATTCTCCATCAATTTATATCTGAGCCTATTTTATTGACATGCAATACTCATTCTCGAAGTCTTCTCTTCCTCTATAAATTATTGAGTATCAGCGAGTAATCTGTTAATAAGCCGATTTTGCATACAAACGCGATACACAATCGATCAATGAGTACGCACTCGAAAGTATTTCATTTCGATTATATTGGAATTAATTTCAGATTATTTCACTGGCGTGGATAACAACGTTTCAAAGAGAGGCCATCAGCGTTCCATGGAATGGAGATGACAAGTAATTTGAAAACATCTGCATGGGAGTCCGTATGGTATTTTTGATTAATAAATATTAAAATAAATATCCTTTTTAAACATTTATCAATTATATAAAAATAAATATCAAATAAATAAAATAAAAACTTTTATAATTATTTTATCAAAAATTACACCGAGTGGTCTGAAGAGAGCCAGACGTAGATGCTTAGCATTGTCTCCCAAGCATATTATCACTTATCAATGATTCCTCCTCTTAAAAAGAATGTACAATTTACCCGCCATAGCTTAGTGGCCATCGAAGCCCGTCTGGATTCTACTCGTTTTGAGTCTTTAAGATTTTTGTTAGGTTATGTTCAATAGGCGTGTAGAAATGGTGTTGGGAGAGATCGAGTCAATTTTCATTTATAATGAACAACGCGAGGTCTTTTGGGTTTGCCCAACTTTTCTGCACATCTGCCAATAAGACAACGTCCCATGAAGACAGGCACGAGAACACTTAAATAGTCGCGCCATTGTTATTTGTTGAGGGGCCAGTTTTGTTATACGGGTGAGTGTCAGTTGAATGTAATTGTTTTTATATTCAGTTTGACCGTAGGCAAGGGAAAGGAGCTTTATACCTCAACGGGCTAGCTCATCTGCTTTGCAGTTTACTAGGATGGCCCTTTGTCCTGTCAGCGATGATGAAGCTGGAATGCGGGAGAAGAGCTGTAGGCCTGATCCAGTCTTGACCCATCAGTAGGTATGCAACGTAATAGTGTTATATGAGATATTCGGAGACCGGCAACTCAAATGCCTTCTTAACTCCCTTCGCGTTTATTCGAATTAATTTTGAGCCTTCAAAAAGGCAGAATTTATGTATTAAACGAACCAACCCGTCAAGAAAGAGATTAAACGTGGGGCCAACACCCTTGTTATAAGAGAGCAAGTTGCTTCCGAAATTAACGGACTTGAAGAACAAAAACACAACGGGGCAAAAAGGACAAATGGTATGATGCTGGAACGTAAGAACACTTTACACCCTAGGATCAACTCAAAATTATTCTAACGCAGTATCAGCCTTTTACATTTCTATGACTTGTGAAGTACTCTGATTTCAATTGGAAGAGCTTGGGAGGGAAAAATGCGAAACGCATTTCAGCTGTCATAAGAGGTTGCACGGATTAGGATATGGGTTTTTTTATAGGAATAGGAACAGCTGAGAACGAAGTTCCGCGTTGTCAAGCCCATAAACAATCTACAATGTCAAATTAATACTTTCACCTCAATGCAACTGAAGAAACTATAACTTACTTTTTCGTCCAACGATCCTGGAAGAATCAGAGTTCAAGATAGAGCGTTGACGGCCCTGAGCACACAGCTTCCAGTTAGTAAGACCAAGCTTTCTAGTGGCCCCCATTGCTAAGTCCTTGAACCCGCGATTGGGTCCAGTTCTTCTTGAACTTGGTGCCTTGGATTCGAAGACTCATAGGTTGAGCATTATTTTCTTTTTCCGCTTCTTGCGGACTACAAGTCAGTGAAGTCGACGAATTTTAGTGCAGCTCGTAAAGTTTGCAGAAATGATCAAATATCGGACGTGGGAATTTTCTTTTTTGAAGGATCACAATTGCTCAGGTGCTTTGCTGATCGTCCAGCATTCGGCTCCTTAAGCATCTCCTTGCCGAAATCCGGCGCATGTTTGGAACAGTTCGGAGGTTTTAGGCCCAAACGGCATGGTACATCGTGTATTTTCAATCCATGCGGATCAATTTTCCCAGGATCCAGAATATGCGTATGTATCATTTGGGACTTTAAAATCGATGAATGGAATGGTGAATGGATGGACTTGACACTATTTGTCTTTTCCAGGATTTCGTGCTAAAATTTGGTCTGGTATTGTACAATTTGTGTGGTTCAAAAAAACTTTGAAAGTTCAAACAGTACTGCAATCGGCAATGTGGCTTAACCCGAGGCCTTCAGCTATTTGAAAGCTGCGCCGACTTCATCTAAGATTTCGGTTCCCTTCTTGATAGGGCATCATACCATATCTTTTGGTCATACCCGTTTAACAGCTTCAGGCTTCGAAAAGCCTGAGTATAGGCTCTATAGCCTACGGCTAGATTTTTGCCTTGTTTAAAAAGCTTCTGGCAAGATGTCAATTTATAGTCTCTTCTTTGTCCTTGAGCTAAGAGACTGCGAGTGCTCTTTTCTTTTTCTCCCCTTCTGGCTCTGTACTCCTCACATAATGCTCTCCTTTTTCCGTTACAGTGTTTTCTTATATGCCTCGTCTTTTACCTTCTTTTTCTGCGAGCATTCGTCATTACTGGGATTTTTTTGTCCTGTTTGACATTTCGGCATATTGGAGAGTCTTCCGCTCAGTATCTTTATGTTGTCGCTGGCTAACGATGGTGTCCTTAGGCGCCCAATTTCAAATCTCCTTTGTGTTGGGTGCAGCTTTTTTACATCAAACAGTCGAGCCGCTACTAAAAAGTGGTTAGAGACGATAATTGCGAAAATCTACGAGCTCTCGTAGCAAATGCAGGAATTTATTACCGGGATGAAAACGTTAAGTGTAACTACGCTTCAAGTGTTTTTTTATTTCCCTAGCACCTTTTCAACATCGTGTTTATTGCCATTTTCGCCACAGAACATTTTGCCTTGATGTGTGCTTTGAAGCTATTATCCCGCTACCCAGCCTCCATCTTTAACCTCTTTAACTAGCCCGATGATTTCCAAACATCATGACTTTTGTCTTGTTTGTATTTAGTGTAAGGTGCCACCTCTTGCAGTACGGCTCCAGTTTCCAGGACTCGGCCAGAATAACAAGAGTAGAGTTTGCATGCCGGCAAACAGATACCACCAGGTAGGAGCTCTTGCAAGTCGTTGGAAAATAGAGTAAACGCTGTTGGGCTCAAAACAAAACCTTGAGGAACTCCAGTTAATGATTAAAAGGAGTGGGATGTCGCGGAACCATAGTTAACAATAGCAGTGGTGTCTCTTAATAGTTGAGTGAACATCTCAAAAACGATATGTTTGCAATTGTTTCAGGCTTTACAGCTAGATTTTTTTTTTTGTTGACTTTTCTATGAAGTCATGCCATAAACGTTATCCCATTAAAATTACGTCCACTTCCACTTGTTAAGTGGCAATTGATTTTCTCATTTCCCAACAATCACTTGATCGACTCGGATCCGCTTATCATGGGAAAAATTTCCGTTTGCGAATTTCTTCTTCCGCCCCGACAATGAGTACGAGGTACCTGCTCCTCAAAAAGGGGTGAGATATAGGAAATCCTTTCGAGTTAAGCCATAACGCAATTCATTCATCCAGAACAACAGCTCTGACACATCTGCTACCAACAAACACAAGCGATGTGCCATGATGATAGGAACGCATCCCTTGCTTATCTAAATTAGTATCTAAATGATCGCTTTAGTTATCTGTGTCTCTCTTGTAGGACACTTTGTCGCATCACATTGAATCTCTGAATCTTTTCTAACCAATTACCCTCTTCGGAGAATCCGATTTTAGGTTTCCTTCCCATCCTGATACCTTCCAATTATACGACTACAAGTATACGTATGTCGGCTACCGAGATAGACTCAAGGAGGGAGAACATCCATTAAGGTCATGTGCGCATCTCATTGAGAGTTTTTCTTGTCAATCTTAAGCGCATTGAATTCGCAAAACCATATGGATACGGTACAACAGATGAGATTGCACCTAAGTAGCTGCGGCCCTGCCCTGCCCAGCAGCCCATTCGAGGCCAATTACTTTCGATTCTTTGTTGCAAGAAAAAATTAAAAAAGAAAAAAAAACCTCCTCGCATTGTCATCTCGGCAAGTTCTCAGTAGCTCCAGGATGTCTACGAATTCGGTGCGCGGCAACAACGACGACAGAGGCGATCCCATGCGGCTGCAACAATAGGCACACAACAATCCGATAATGTGACAAGATCTCCAGGACCATTAAGTATTTTAATTCCCGTCTAATTGAGCCACTGATTGCAGCAACAATAATAAACCGGTAATAATGGTGCCCATTACGGGGGTGGTGTAAGTAGTAAAAAAAAAAATGGCAACGGACTGGAATGGAATGCATTCTGGTATTCTTCTGGCTCTGGCTCGACGGGGTGCGTCGTTAGCGCGCTTCTTAATCCCGTGCACTCGACGTGGTCGCACAAAAGAAGTCAAAAATGCTTCAATTAATACCATTCAGCGGCGGGGCGAGTAGTGGGCGGGCCCCGTACAACAACGAGCGCTGCGTACGTAGCCTTGATTGAACCTTAGGGGTGGGTGGGTGGTGTGGAGGGTGCATCTAGCTGACTTGTGGACAAGGCGCACACAGTGTTCGCGTTGTGGAGTCATACTCGTAAAGACGCCCACTTAACATGTATCATCGATGCTGGAATTTTGAAACGAGTCCTGTTGCTGTTACTGTGTTACTGATGGAGGATCTGTGCGGACTCCTTTTTGTTGGCAGATTGATGATTGATGGTCGCTTTTTGAAAGGATTACAATGGCTCAAGGATGCGGATTACAATATTGTAAGATTTGAAAGCGCCCAGCTTTATTCATGATGGTGCCAAGAAGGATAAGTTAATTGATGGCGTGTCGATGTACTCGAGGGCGTTACTTAACGCAGTCAAATGAGCATTCGGAATGATTGTAATAGCCCCGCCATGCCGGTGACAGTGCTGGAACACAAGTCGTGTCGTGGGAAAACCATTGACCAGCAACCGACTATGATGGATGGAGTGGTTTGTTAGACGAAAAGGATACGATGCTGGAATCTGGTGCATGTATGGGAGTCAAATGATTCATTTAAACGTGTCCTTTGTGCCCATTTACTGCAATCATTTTAGATGATAATTTTTGGTTATCTCGACGAAAGGACACCTTTTCCAATTAGATTTCGAATAAAACTCATAATTTTTGCATATCTCTACGTTTCGAGGTTCCAGGACTCTTAGATTACATTGCTTTTAGAAGGATTTCTAAACGTACGTTCGTGCAAGTTCTTCGTCTAGCATATCTCGACAGCAAATCACACTATCGAATTCAAATCGGTTTCCTTTTTGTGAGGTTTTCGTTAAATTTGACAGGGTTTACAATTTGTTTAAAAAAAACTCTCAAAAAAAAGACTTCTAATGAAAAAATGGTTTTCTAATGAAAAAAAATCAAAGCTATTTAACTTACGTAGGCTGCTAGATAAATTTCTGGCCTAGGCAACACTAAGTGTTGCCAGGTGCAATCTGACATTTCCATTGGAAAGTTTGACATTTTTTAACATAACATCACTCAGAACGTGTTGTCATTTAATCGTGAATTGTTTTATTTACAGAGACTTGAAAAGTTCATCTCGGCAAAAAAAATGGAATGAACTCGAAAACCATTTCGTGCGCTCATTTTTCAAAACTTTCGACGTGTATTATCACGACAAGAGTGCATTGTAGCTTAAATCTTTGCATGGCGATGAAGCACCATCCTATAGAAATGTGAAAAAACTGATTAAATGAATTCAGTCATGGCCGACGCTCGCTCAAAGACAAATTCCGTGAAGGTCGTCCAAAAACGGCCGTTGTGCCAGAGAACATTGGTGCCATACGTGAACTGATAATGCAAGATCGTTATGTGACATACGATGAGATAGAGGCATCCCTGGGCATTTCTCCCACCAGCATACATTCGATGTTGCATGAACACTTGGCCGTAGAAAAGGTTTGTTCTCGTTGGACCCCTCACAATTTGGCAATCGCTCAAAAAAAGAAAGGAAATGTTAAAAAAAAATACGATCGCCGTGCTTCAAAAGACGTTTATAAGATTGTCACAGGTGACGAATCATGGATCTACCCGTATGAGTCCGAAACAAAACAACAATCGACCGTGTGGGTCTTCGAAGACGAGCCAAATCCAACAAAAATTGTTCGTGGAAGAAGCACTTCGAAGCAAATGGTCGCCTGTTTTTTCGGCAAAACTGGTCATGTGGCGACTGTTCTGCTTGAGCAACGTAGTTCGGTCAATTCTGAGTGGTACACCACAATTGGTTTGCCTGAAGTCTTCGGAGAAATTCAAAAAAAGAACAAGAAAAGACGAATCATTGTTCACCATGACAATGCGAGATCTCACATCATCTCATCCTCATCTCAAGATGTTTGACACATTTTTACGAACTTTTCATTATTTTGCACCCTTTCTCTACTTCTTGATCAACGGTTCCCTGGCAAAGCTTGGATAAATATTACGAAAATGTGAATCCTGAATGCTTATTCTTTTCCCTGTTCATGATTTCGGTTAAGATTTGCAACATTTTCAAGAAATCGCCATGCTTGACGTGTTGGACAAAATAACCAGACCTAAAAAAAAATAGCTCGGTGAGAAAGATCACAGTGTAAGTTGATAGCTTAGGACTAACATATTCCGATCACTAGTTTATTGCTTTCAAAGATAAGCAATGTATCGAATTCGGCCTGGGAGGAGCTATCAAAATCGAACTAGATGAGATCTAGTCTATAAGATCTAACTATAAGCCAGAAAGAAAAAGTTCGCAAGCAGAACACTTCCTTAGTTCGGAAGGAAGATTTTCCACCTCTCGACTTAATCTACTCATAAGTGCTTTTGAACTATCTTGACTAAAAGCTTTCGTCAAAATTGGTATGTTTTTAATTTATTCTTCTCTATTTAAGGTGAAAAAAGGACTCAATACGAAAGGACTCCGTGCGAAAACGTGGACCTTCGACAGGGTCTGAGTTGATCAGATTACCGTGTATTTTGCAAGTGAAAAAGAAGCAAGATCTGCCCGTAAATGTTACCTTGCCCATTTGATGGCGACTATTCTGCCATCCAACGTAGGCGTTTTTGAAAAGAATATGAATGATAATGAAGGCAAATACTTTGGGAGTCGAAACATACGAATAAGCAAGAGAAGAAAACAAATGTTCAAATAGGGGGGCTTTTGACAAAGGCAATTCTCTTGAGCCTCATTTTTCAAAGACTTTACTTAATCTAAACAACGAACAACCTTTGGATCTTGGCGACGCGATTTGCCATTTGGACTACATCCGCAAACTGCAAACCATTTACAACGATATATGCAGTAGTAATGATAATGTTAATGAGGATGAGACTAGTGACGCTTGAGATAAAAATTAAATTATGACAGTAAAATCACTGAATACCGCCTCATTTTGGAGGACGACAAAACGGCTGTCGATTTTCTTTGCGAATGTCCATCTCTAACTTGATTTAGAAGGCGTATCTTCCTAAAAGTAAAAATGTTCCCCATTGGACATTAGACAGTCCAATGCTAAAGGCATTCTGACTTTCATCAGAGGGATGGAAAGTCTGTTACATGATGATACAATAGGTCTTTTCTTAAGACTTCAATATCTAAATTAAATTAAAGCCAAATAAGACCTTATGTTCTTCGAGTAGAAATAAGTTGCATACCAATCATTCTTTTATCTAAACGGTTATAGTTTTTCTTACAATTTTTCTTATCGTACAAAAGCCAATTTTTTCGATGGTAGTTGACGCATGAGTCGGATGTTTCCATCTTTCTTCGCTGAAGACATCAGCAGGATAAGGATTTCGTAGATATGATAGATAAAACTAATGTTGTCGTCCACCCAAACCCGACAGATTACCTACTGATTGACTATCTGAAAGTTCAGCTTTGCTGTTTTTAAACATTGCTTTTTACTGCACGAACGCTTTCTGTCGTGGGTGGAAGAATAAGGATTGGAGTTGGGGTTTCCTTATACCCAATCACTGTTTCGTTTTTTCTATCAATCAGCAAGGCTTTTATGTGCAAATGGCATGTAATATTGCTGTTCCTTGACTCTTTTTCTACACACTGTTATCATAATACTACAGATTTCTTATATATTATAATTTTGAAGGCTAAAGTGGTGTCCTGCATAACAGAGCAACTTCGTTATCACATTTTGTTGGCTTTCATAGCAGGAAAACCAGTCCGTCACAATTGGCGAGATCCAGCGAAACCGTTGCTTTTTCGGATTGTCGAAACAACTAAGCTCAAAAAACAAAAGCTCCACAAAACCCTTATCCTGCTTGTCGTAAATTCGATCAGGCCTCATAGGCGATCATAGGCTCATGGAAGAGCTCCTGTTTCATAAAGAATTTGGCTTCGTTGGTGGGGGCACGTAAATTTGCTTGAAATTGATGATCATAGTTATCAGCCGTTTTCTACTGACGAGGCTTATTTCAAACTATGCACTCAGAATAGTTTGCAAGAATCGAGGAAATACTGTATTTTGACCGTTTTATCCCCACTCTTCAAAAAAGTGAATTTAATCAATTAAACGCCCAAATTAAATTATTCAATTTTAATTGAGTTATTTTCACTGTCATAATATCAACCAAAGCAGCACATCCTGCTCAATAGAAGTAAAACTATAAAAAATGATTCCAAATTGAAATCTTTTACAATTCTACTACATTCTTCTGAATTTCAAAATGATGCTATCGCCATCTAGCAGTGGCAATGGATAATCACTAAATGTCATTGGATGACATAACAAAATGTCAATGTCAAAATCATCGGGTTGGTGTGAAAAATGGCAGCACGCATTTTATCATCCTCTAACCAACTTTTAAAATCGTTCCAAAAACTCCAAATAACCAGTAATACAGCACAGAATGTTATCCAGCACAGCGAACTTGCTAGCAACCTCCTGCAGCGAAGTCTTCCAATAGTGTGCGCCACCCGCAACACGAGTTTCTTCAACAAACGTAAGTGAAGTCATGTATGGTTATGTGACCACAATTCATTTCGTTTTCAGTTCCTGCGGATGATCTGTGGCGTGGTGTGGTCTCTGTAAGTAATGCCGGCAAGAAGCGAGGTCGTGGAAAAGGCGCCGGGCGAAAACTCATCAAAGATCTGAATCGAGGTCAAATCATAGGCGTTGGAAGTACAAACATTCAATGGCCCGGTCTTAATTCGCCCATCATCCGAGGTAAAGAACTCGTCAAACAGCAGCGCCTCCCCGACGACCCGGAGCGAGAGAAAAAACTCATCAAATTGCGCGATTCGATGGGCGGCTTCCGTATGATGAAACTCAGCCCCATTGACCGCGGTTGGTCTGGCTCGAAGATGCCCGGACGCAGTATTGGACCTCCAGATCCAGTTGGCGAGGACAATTTCGAGGGATTCGACACTTTCGTACTGGAAAACAAAATCGTCTTTATTATGAAGGGAAACA
This sequence comes from Orthonevra nobilis, assembly GCA_963555765.1. Taxonomy (NCBI): domain Eukaryota; kingdom Metazoa; phylum Arthropoda; class Insecta; order Diptera; family Syrphidae; genus Orthonevra; species Orthonevra nobilis. The sequence continues at coordinate 25,871,588 of OY743225.1, read as the reverse complement.
TGGGCAGGACGAGGAGATTTTCTGTTCTCTCTGTGACTGGAAATGGCAATGGGCTGGCGGGCTTCGCCCTGGCCAAGGCGAGTGAAGTGCGAGCAGCTTTGAGAAAGTCCAAAAATCGTGCCGGACAAAAGCTGATGAACATAAAGCTCTGCGACAACCACACGGTGTTCCATGATTTCTTCTGTCAGTTTGGCAAAACGAAGATTTTCGTCTCGAAGAAGCCAGAAGGATATGGTCTCGTGTGCCATCGGGCAATCCAGACAATATGCAAGGTTATCGGTATCAAGGACCTCCACGCCAAAGTGGAGGGGTCGACCAACCTGCAGCATGTGGTGAAAGCGTTCTTCATTGGGCTCCTGCAGCAAAAGACTCACGAACAAATAGCCGAAGAGAAGGGTCTGCATTTAGTTGAGTTCCGAAAGGAGCTGGGCGGATTGCCTCGTGTAGTGGCCAGTCCGAGTGTATGCAGGAAAAAAGAGGACATCAAAATCAACGAAGTGATGGACTTTACCCAGTTCGCAATGAACGATAAAATTGTGTTGAAGCGGAAGAAGTTCCCACCATTCTTTGTTAACAGCCGTGGCTATGAGTTGTACCTTAAAAAGAGGGAATACCTGAGGAATCAAGATAAGGTGCGACTGGATATGAATGCCCACTATGGAGAGCTGAGGAGCTTCTTGACAGACAAGTACCCAGAGTGTCGACCTTATAAGCATCAAGTAGAAAAGGAAGAAAATTGAAGTGGACAGCAGATGAAAAATAAATAATTTAATAAAAAGAAAGCATTTTTTTGTCACTTTTCGTAATTTGGTTTAGCTACGGACCGCTGGAAAACATTGGCGCTCGCGTCGGTTGTGTAACAGGGGAAGTGCATGGCTCAAGAATTTTGTTTTTATTTCCCATCAGATGCTTTTTATTTTGATTCCTTCTGTCTTCCCATGATCTTTACGTGAGCTCTTGGTGAGTGTGCGTTTTTTTCCGTTAGTTGAGAGTGCGAGATGTTTTCCTGTCTCTCTCGACAAAGAAATGTGACGGCAATGAAACAGTTCACCGCATCAATGTTGCCGTGGTGCTACAGATAGAATGATGGGGTAGTGGCTTAAAAACTCTTTTGTATTTTGGTTTCAATTGATTCCTGAGTTCAAATTTGTTCGAAGGATTTGAATCGACAGGTTTGGAATTGCTCAATTAAAAGTATTTTATTGGAAATTATTGATTGCGCGTATAAATTTTTTTCCGCGGAGAAGAAAAAAAATCGAAAGACAAAAGATGCCAGACTATCTAGCTTGATAGCTTTTTAACGATCAGACTTGTTCGTTAAACTCAACGAAATATTCTTCTTTTTGACGCTTTTGTAACATTGTTGATCGGTAAAGAACCGATTTTTTTTTAAACTTTCATTTTCCTCTTAACTTACCAGATTATTAATAAACTTTTGCTTTTCTTTATTTCCGACTATGGTTGCCTGCGAGTATTGGAGTTGCGTTTTTCCAAGTCGATATTCTTGAGAAGAAAAACTTACTTTTACTCCAATCACTTCAGCTTCTAAACATTCGCACACACTTTATTTTAAAATGTATAAACTGTCAGCCAGTCAGCCACTATATATAACACTGTAATATATTTTAAGATCTTTGCTTTAAACAGTACAGCTGATGAATAAAAGATATTTTATAGGGCGTAGCAGCCTGAGATAAAGTGCTTACATACGTATTTCGATACTTCTTCTATCCGTGTTGGTCCTTACCAGCTATCAGCGATCACTTGCTATCCTTCTGTCTTTGTTTATTATCTTGCGTGTTCGGATGCTTGGACTCGGGCCCGAGTAGCATCTATATATTTGGGTTATGTTGTCTTATAGAGTATGAAAGCCTCCACTGGTAGCAGGTCCCCAAGGAATAAATAGTTTTTTTTTCACATGTGTGACTCGAGGACACAACTATGTCACCGCGATATTCTTTAATGAGTGCACGCACTCATCAATTTTATAACTGTTTGCACTTCTTTCAAAAAAGATTGCGAAGATGTAAAAGTTGCGAATCAGTGAAAGCCAACTAAGAAAATTGAGAAAACTAACACATAATGAATGTAACGTTTCATATCTAGCTTGTGAATGAAGCAATAAAACATCAAACTAATAATGTAGTCGGCAGGGTTTATGGATGTCACAGGAGACTTTGGCTGACAGCTAACTTCACTCCAACGGCAACAAGGAGCAAGCTTGTAAAAGGTCTTATTCTTCCCATTATTTAGAAACTGCATTTTCTTGCACAACATAATAATGACGAAATCCCCACCTTATCTTTATAAAAAATTACAATTTGCTCAATCGCAAAGAACCCATGCTCTAATTTTACCGAGTCACAAATATTTAAATTTCTGTAGACTGTTTTTTGTTGAAATTGAATTGAAAAAACATGAAGGGAGCAAAATATAAGCGATCAAAAATATAATCTTAGACCCAACGTTATGATTCGTTTTTACTTGGGACCTCATCTGAATATACATGGAATCAATTTTCATACCTAAATATTACTTTGGCTGTGAATGACAGCACTTTCAATATTAATTTTGTTCATTTGTTCAGAACTAGGCACGTAAAGTCGTTCAAAGTGGCAAAATTTCTCTGCAATTTTTCAAACGAAAACACATGTTGAAATTACTTTGTTAATGTAATAACGCTAGCTCTTTTGGGAGCTGGGGCGTAAATATATTCGCAATTGGCGTGTACGCGGTATATTCAGGGGGTAAGGACTTACTTTTCACTGGCAGGAGAAGGGGCCAAAAAACGTCGGATAATATTTCTGGGACTTAAACCTGGCACCTCATATTCAGCAGTTCAAAGTACTAGCACAACAGACACCCGATTAGGCAAGTAGCTTATTGTAAAATCATTTTAACAAATAGTTAGATACATTTAAGTATCGCTCATTTATTTTCTGTTTTGTGTTCAAAAAATGCTTCTGTGAAAATTCCCAAACGTTCTTACGCGAACAAATTAACAGTAGAATACTTTTTTACAAAGCGATTCAAGCTTTTATGTTGTTTTTAATTTGCTTTGATTTCTTCAATTAACATTCTTCAAAACATGAAGTGTCAGTCTGTGTTTTCATGGCTCACTAGCTACTGTTTCGTTGTTGCTTATCGTTCTTCCTATCCCAAATAAAAAAATGACAAATAGGAAGTATGTCAAAAAGTGACATTTATCGAGCGATGAAGGCTCGTTATTTATTTATTTATTACCATATTAATATTATAGTAAAATATACAATTAATATATATATGAAGCACAAGCTGCCAGAGCCTTCGTCTTTTTAAATCACCTTAAATATAAATTTTACACAAAAGTTAAAACTTTATTGTTTATTTTTTAAGCAACGAGGGAAAGCGTGAGTGATGAAAATGTTATGTCTTGTATCACTCAAGTTGCACAAATGACATACTATAGGTGGATCGGTTTTTTTTTTCATCAGATGTCCTTGCGTTAAATTTTTGTGCTCCAGTCACCGACAGAGGTAGTTCTTAATCATTCTGTGAGAGCAGTCTGATGGGTATGTGAGGTAGTGGTGCGTGTTATTCCGCCATTCATCCTTTATTTTTAATCACGGAAGTAAGCGAGGCACTAACTTAATTCTAGTTTATTAAGATTTCGCAGCTGCATGGGCAACTATTTTTCCATTGAATTCAACATGTCCTGGAACCTAGAGAAGTTTTAATCGGTTTCTATTTGCAAGAAGCTTATTACGAATCAACTCTACCATGGGAGTTTTGTTATTAACATGCTTAATAGCTTTCAGAGTCGAGAGGTTGTCTTTTCAGATAAATACATAGTCTGTTTTGAGTGTGTTTCTGAACAAAAAAAAAAAAAACGGAGTGTAGTTTTATGATCACGAAGCCAGTGAAACTTTTTGAGGCATTTAATTGGAAATTTTCTTGCATTCTTACATTCTCATATGCGGGATGTAGCCGGCCGACCTCCGCTTTTTCGTCGTGGGGGCGCAATCGTGCACAGCTTGTTCACATCCACGTCTCCTGGCACGAGGGTAGCAATTCGTTCTCTGACAAGGAGAATCCTACACGAGCGTTCTTTTTCTTAGGTAGTACCGAGCCCGGTTGAGTTCTCACCAGCTTGGGGTTCCTTTGGAAGGGCTCGGTCAGGGCTGGATCATCGTTTGCCAACTTTTGGATACTGTCCATCCTAAAGATTATCACTTTCTCTAAGTGCCGCGAGTGTTAAAGAAAAGAAAATAATTGCATACCTCTCAGCGAAAGCAAGAGAATACCTAGAATACTCGGCTGTAATGCGACATGCGATAGATGTACAAAAAAAATTTAGTGATGAAATAAATTTTTCACTTTAAAAAATTTTATCAGAAGCATTCCTCGATCTCGGGAATCCAATATTTTTGTAACCTCAGCAACACTGAAACGTTTAATCGTTTCCTCTTTCGCACCATTCGTTCTCTTTTCCGCATTCCCAGTCTACTCTGTCTACCGATATTTCGCTCATCTGCTGGAAGCAATCAGCTGCTGGCGAAACACGCTCAACATGAATCACAACAAAGCGAACAACCGATAAAACACCAAAAGAACAACAAACAAGGAAGCAAAACAACAACACAAACATATGGAAACCCGTCAAAATACAACAAAATAAAAAAAAAAACCCAAAAACTATACATTTCTCGTGTGTGCTTTTTCTCCATCTCCATATCTATCTCGATCTAAATTTGCTTCTGAGAGTTCTTCTTTGTCGTAATCTGCAACGAAATTTTGTCTGTTTCAGTTTCACAAATATCTTTCTACCCGTCATCCATAATCTACGTCCGATTCTGTTTCTGTTTTGTACTCCTTTTGTTTTTCATAAATAAAAAAGAGAGTGAGGGAGAAAGAATTTTTATTTCCTATTCTTCCTCTATCGCTATCCTCGGGCAGGCAGAAAACAGATTGAGAGTTTCAGTTTCACACAGTTTCTCGCACCAGTTTAGTGTGACAAAGAAAATTTTCGTTGTTGCAGAAACTAATCAAGTTTCGTGCTGTTGCTACAAAGTGTCAAAAAAAGAAGTGAAATAATTCTACACTCTCCACTTTAGTTGTCAAGATAAAATGCAAATTGTTAGTTTTAGTAGAAATGTAAAATCATTCTCGCAATTTACATTTTCGTTATCGTCACCGCCGTCGTCGTCGTCATTGTCGTCGATTACAAATGGGGAGGAAAAGACAGGAAAATAAAAAGAAAAAACTAAACTCGTACTCGTAAATGCGTAACAGAAAACCCGTGTGAAGTGAAGTGAGCCAAATTTCTTTGTTATAGAAAAAATAGAAAAAAAACAACGTTCCCCACACACAAAATATAGCACCAGCAGCCAGCCAGCAACAGAACGCTTCATAGAGGAACACCAGAAGCAGAACCATACCATACCAGAAAGACACGAGCCATTAGGGTGCTGCTGAGAAGAGCCCCGCAAAAGAAAATCTCAATCAAAATATATATTTTTTTTTACTGCGTATTTAGCATAAAAAAATGCGAAGAAAATAGAAAAGTGAAAGAAAAGTCATTTTTTCCACTTGAAAACGGAAAAGTATCCTGCAGGAAAATCCAAAAGAAAAACGTCAAAAACGAAGAAAGTAAAGAAGAAAAATAACAATAATAATAATAATAGAAAAAGCGCATAGGAAGAAGAGCGAGGTTGGGAATAAAAAAAAAATTTGTTGAACGTTGTTCAAAACACAGTCAGTGCGGGGGTGAAAGGTGAAACAGCATATTTATAATAACGCACACAAACGAAACGGAAGCACGACAGAGACAGTAGAAAAGCAAAACAGAGTGGGCAAAAAAAAAAACAAAAAAAAAAAAACCCAGACCCAGAACAGCAGGCAAGGTGTTGTTGTTGTAGCACGAGAGCACCAGCACCAGCACCAGTATACACCACACAGCAATGTTGAGTTTGAATTTTTTGAACTTATGGGACGGGCTGAAGAACAAAATTTACAGATACCTCCTGCAAAGATATCTTGGCCAGTTCTTGGAGGAGAAACTTAATCTGGACCAGCTGAATGTTGAGCTGTACAATGGCAAGGCGACCGTCAAGGATGTTGCCCTCAATTGCAAGGTGAGTGTTTTCTAAATTGTTATTCTAACCCGTAGCAGGTAACTCCCAACTTCGAGCGACGATGACTGGACAAGACCCAGTGCGATATTGTTTTCTTGATAAAATTCGCAAACAAAGAAGGTTTTCATTGTTTTGGTTTTCTTGGGCTGCGAGGAGGGTGGTGCGAAAGCGATGACTCCAGCCAGCTAACATATGTAAAGTTGCCCAGTGAGAGAAAAGTAAATACCTACCTCATCCGAGTGGTATGAGTGTTTTTGTTTTCTTGACGTCGACGACCATTACGTCTTCTGGTCGAATAACATATGGTAGTAGGTACTGTGAGTACAAGTTTCCTCCATGCAGCCGATGTTGCCTTAAGCTGATTACAGAACTTCGTGCTATTTTGGCAGTATTTACAAATTGTTTGTTTTATTCGCCTCTGTGTTCAACGATATTGCTTACCAAGTGTACATTAGCTGCCAGTTGAGTGAAATATGAAGCACATTACCTTGTTTACATATTCAGTAGGCAAGTTCGCATACATGCGATGAGTGTTTAACAAAAAACGTATTATTTTTTCATAAACATTTGCGTTATCCGCTTTAGGTTTTAAACGCTTATTTAAGCGTTTTTCCAAATCTCCAATACTCATTCATTGAGTTAGCTTTTAGACCTTTCTGTGTTTGTCAAACGACGGCCTTTAAAGTCTTTCACTTTTATTTAAGCAAAAGAAACTTATGTCCGCGACTATGTTGGCTGAGTATTATAATAATGGAGGGTCTGAGCCTAAGGCTGCCTTCCATCGCTTACGGTCCTGGCTGCAGTGCTTCCAGTTACCAAGACTAAATAATCTTGTATCCAAGGTTACTTGATCTTTAATACTGAAAAATAGCTCTTCGTCATCTTCCAGAACGAGGATGCTTAAACTCTTAGCTAGAGCGTTGGTGTACATCCGCTCGATGTGTATACTGATTTTTGCCTTCTGGACTTCGAGAACGGCTTGTTGGAAACGTCGTCTGAATCTGGAAGGAGTTATCGATGAAAAGATGATGCGTGTCGATTTGATACTCGCAAGTCTTCCTGGATTCTCCTCCAAATATGGTCTATAGTCGATTTGCCGGCCCGGAAGCCGCACTGGTACGTGCCGATTAATGCGATGCAACAAGGTCTTAGGCGCTCACACAACACACACACAGGTTTTTGTAGGCAACATAAAGAAGAATGTTTTAATCTTCCCGTATACTGCATATGATTTGGTGCATGGTGCACCACATTCGATTACACTTGTCGAACTTTTTCGGCTCTCGTTTTTGACATCATGAAATAGCAAGATTTAGTGTTCAGTCACATACATTTCTGTTCGAAGTTCACAAAGGTGATTGCCTTCTAAAACTCCGAGCGCAGTTTTAAGATGAGGGAACAAATTGAAGTCGCTTGGGGTTAGATCTGGTGAGTAAGGCGGATTGTCAAGCAGTTAAAACCATAATTCTTGGATTTTCGCGGCGCGTTTTCTTGATGAAACAGAATTGAATTGGTTTTTCCTTTTTGAAGATAATCGATGAAAATTACTTCGTGACTGCCCCAAAAAATATTCCCCATCACTTTCACCGTTGACTACAGTAATAAATCGGCCCCAAAATTCGGATTTATTGCGCCTTAACTGCGCCAAAAGAGCGTTGGAAATGTTCATTCAAACATGTTTTTGGTCTAACGTTAGCAAACGTGGCACCCAACGTGCGGACAATTTTCTTATGCCTAAATCATGATATAATTTGTGACAAACACATTCTTTTCACAATTCCATAACCTATCTCTCTCACTATAATTTGGCGGTGGTCTAGCCCCATTTGGTGAACCTAAGCGATGTTATCGTCAGTAGTTGCAGTTTTTGAACGTCCCGACATTCATCGTCTCCCAAGCTCTTTTGGCCACGTTTAAAATCAGCTGCCCAAAATTTCTCTGGTGCAAAGAGAGCAACTCATCTTTAATTTGATGACAGCTCGATACTTAAATTTTGCCATTCTGACAAAAACTCTCAAATCGACTCACTCAAACGACTGTCAACTACAAACTGACAGTCCAAAATGGCTGAACGTTTGGTGAGTAACTGGCAAAAGAAACACAACTACATTCACTAGTTTTTATTGACGAGTGCTGCATCTTCACGTTGAGGTCAAAAGCTTTTCAGACCACCCTCGCAGAAGCAAAGAAAACAAGGAACAATGATGCGAATTAAAATTAAAAATAATAACGGCCAATCCGTATTATATGTAAAATACAATGTTGAAATCTAACATGTGGGTTGCTCTTTTCTGCTCAAGCTTTGATCTGAGATTTTGCTCGAATGAGTATTATTGCTCTAAGTCGTCCTCACAGAAAAAAACTTCATTTATGCTTTGATCCATTTTGACACAAATATGACAAATGCAATGATAATTTAAACCAAGGTGATTAAACTTAAAAAAAAATATCAACATAGTCGCTGAACAAGTTTATACACTAAGTCCATTTTTTTTAACGAACCCGGGATACTCTTAGAAAAATATTTTTTGTCTTATCTCTCCCAAAGCACCTCAATAGCGGCTATCACTTGGATAGCGTCTTTGATTTTCGCGCTCCGAAGGTGTCCCTTGAGCTGGCTTCTTAATGGAATTTCGGACTCGTACTTTGTGTATCTAAATCAATATAGAGTCAAACTTCCCTTACTCGAATCACCACTATTCAATTATGGTTGTTAAATGAAAGTGCAATTGTGTTTACTTGTATATTTATTTTAAAATACGAAAACTTTTCACAAGTTACAGGGTATTAAAGAATTCAGAAATTAATGACTGAACATTTCCCTTTTTCTTGTTATTTTCAACATAAAGAGATTCAAGTTTGTTCAAAGCCTTATAGTGGTCATCAGTGGTAGTGTCACTCGTTTGTCAATATACATTCAACGTTTTGAAGGCGTTTTCTACATCGTTCTTGGAAGGATGATGAATAATTTCTTCCACAGAACCCTCTTCATCACTTTCTGTTGCGCTTAAAATCGGTTTAACTATTTCAGAGCTATAATACTCAATAATGTCGTTATCTGTCGGAAACTGGGATGTGGAAACCTCACTGTCCACATCAATATAATCCTGAAGGGTAGCATTGGATGTTATTTTATTTACTCTTAACCATGTTTCGTAATCATCTTCCATTAAGTTCGGTTTTCATCAACGCTATTTGAGAAAATTAATGGAATGTCGTCCTCTTGACCGAATCCGGCTTTTTTGAAACAGTTCGCAATCGTTTGATTTTTGACGTCAATATCCCAAGCTTTAGTTACATGAGTCATGCTATCCATAAGTGAAATGTCCTGTTTTTGGTTTGCCTCTATACGTTCTAAAGCTTCTTTAACGATTCTTCTGCGATAGTTGCCTTTAAATTTTGAATTACTCTCTGTTGTTACCCTTTGTTTGCCATTTTTGCCTCCGTGGCTCTGCTCGTTCTTGAAAGTCAATGTTTCGTCTGGCAGGCATTTAAAAAATAATCCTGTTTCATCAGCGTTAAAAATATCCCGGTCATTATACTTTTCGATTAGAAACGGCAAAACGTCAGTTTTCCATTTATCGCAGTCCTCATCGCGAACATCATTACTTTCACCACACGCCTTTTTATGGCTCACACCATGCCTAAAATAAAACGCATCAAAGATTTTGTCATTAAAAATTTCGCCAGTTAGAAGTTTTGCTGAATACCTCTGCTTGTATTTATCAAGCCAACCTGTGCTTGCCTTAAAATTATCATCGCCAAATCGTTTCGCAAACTCCATCGCTTTATCCTTGAATATTCCTCCAGATATGGGCATGTTTCGGTTTCTAGCTGTTGTAAACCAATCCAGGACACAGCCTTGTCGACATTTTGAAACATTGGTATTTTCGCTCTTTTGCTGCATCCAGAAAATGTACCCGATTCAAATGACGTGATTATTGATTCTTTATTTTTTAAGATTGTGGAAACCGTACTCGCTGGGATATCAAATTTCTTAGCTGCATCCTTTTTTTTTAGTCCACTTTCAATTTCTTTGATAAGTTTGATTTTTTCTTCTAGTGATAAACATTTTAACACACGTTTTGACGCCATAGCTAATAAACTTACATTGGCCTTACATTGATTATGCGCGACTGACACAAACGAGTTAAAAGCAAAAGGAGAACATAAAACAATCATTTTCGGGATTTCCCCGAACAGTAAAATACTCAAAACAAGACAAAAAAATTGAAACAGAAACAAAAATAACCAAGCATAATCGGGGGTTTTCCCTAAAAATTCGAGTTATGGAATAGTCGTGCCTTAATTTTTATTCGAGTTATTGAGAAATTCGAGTTACGGAAGCAGAATTGTATGCAATTTGCCACCTAAATGATGTTGACACTCGATTTAGTTCGAGTTACAGAAAATTCGAGTTATAAAAGTTCGAGTTATGGAAGTTTGACTCCTTTTCAAATTCTTTTTATAAAGCAATTTGTTTATATCAAAATATGTATGTGTCTGCAGAACGGAGTCTAAATGTTTGTGAAAAAGACATAGGATTTTGATGTAAACCAACCGCTTCCAAGTCTCAGTAACACAAATAAAATAATTGAGCTGTCCAATTTTATTGGGACTGGTTCTTTATTGTGAAGAACTCCTTATTTGATTCTCTTGGTAAATGAAATTTGGTTTCATTTTATAGACCTTCAGTGTGCTGGACCTTAAGCTTAGAGGAAACATTTTGGTCACAAAATATAGCGGGTTTTCTCGCCACTGCATTCAGACCAGAGTCTGTACATTTTTTAATTTATCACAACAATCTGCTTTCCATTGATCATAGGTCTCATGTAATAAACTTTTTCCTCTTGTAAAACACTTCGATTTAAGTTAATATATTCTTTGTCATAGCGTGCCAGAAAACGGCCCGACAGTTGTTCCTATATCCTTGCGACTGTTAATTCGATTCTAACATACTATAAAATATCGACTGCAAGAGGCAAGAACTTTTCATCAGCAAAGATAATGTAGGAGTGTAATAAATATCAAAGAACTAAGGTCGCTTGCTTAAAGAACTTGCAGTTCCGTGTGGCTCACTATTTGCCTTTAATTAAAATGCGCGTTTAACTATAAATACATGTGAAAAAAAATTAATTACGATGTAAACAAAAATTGTCGACACTGTTGAAACTGGTTGAATACTGCGTTTTTCTAGTATAGTGTCCACCTCAGCGTTAATTGGCTCACTCTTGGCACTTTACTTCCTCAATTTCCAATTTATTAATACATTCAATGGAAACTTACGAGATATACGGTCTATGCACGTGATGTCACACTCAAGGGATGCTACGTGCTTCTATGATTTGGCTTTTGTATCACTGTATTATAAATGAAATAATATTTTAATTAGAATATCACGCTCTCGGTAACTTGATAATTGTTAATTAATCAATTAATGATTGTGTTTGCTAAAGTATGACATAACATTTAAACTAGCACAGATGGAGCACACAGAGTTTTTTGACTGCTACTCTTGATGGCTCATTTTTCGTCTGTTGTTTTCTTCGTCAGTTAATTTTTTTTTAAATTTTTTTTTCTTCGTGATTCAGCAACTTTTGAGAGTCAATGTGCTGACTCTCTTTACCTTAGACATCGCACAACATTTGAACTTTGTATATGTAGTCGATTGTTCAGCTTTATGTCTAATTAAAAAGCAAATACGACAGAAACTTTTTTAACTCGTCTTTTTTTCAAATAATTAAAGCTTGAACTTAGGTTGACTTTGTTGGCAGAGGAGTAAAAGAATTAAAGAAAGGTTTTAAAATTATTTTAAGATTAAACGTCTTTTATCATTTTTGCTAACTTTTTGGAGAAAATGCCCTTTTTATATTATTTTATTTGAGAATCATTTCTCGTTTAGGGCGAACTTGATATGGAGTTGCATTTAGAAGCTTTTTATTATATTTGTACTCTTATGATGCGTATAGTACAGAGCGAGCGGAAGAATTAGGATAAGAATGAAAAATTTTGTAGTGGTTGAGTTGGTTGGTTTCAATTCTCTTCCGTGGATGGAGCACGAAATGAGACGGAGGATTTTGATATCGACCTATTACCTTCCACCTCATTCGCAGTATTTTATTCGACATTAGTTGACTTTGAAAGTTTGGAAGATTTTAGCTAAATCACGAATTAGGTATTAAGCCGATACAACAACCACTACAACAAAGCCACCCATCAGTCAGACTACTATCGCTGGTCGACCAATCCAGTGATAGTGCTATAAACTTGATCCCAATGGCAAATGGTGACTGGACCAGATTCGAAAAACTAAACCACTCTAGGAATCGAACCTGGGACCTATCAATTGAATCAATTGAAAGGCAGGCGCTCTACCAACTTCGCCACCCAGCTGTACCTACTTTGATGTGACAACAGATTACTGTTAACCTGTGTCCCATCCAAAAAAGCTTCAGCTCAATAAGCTAGCTACCTCCATTTGCGTTCACTTTATTCTTAGTTGACTTCTTTTAAGTAAATTCAAGTACTCATCGGTCAAAGCGTTATTCAGCATTTTTCAGGAGCCTTCCGGTAAGATTCATATCGCTGTATACAGCCAGAACAGCTCGTCTCGTTCGAGACAAAAAATTCACGAACGATTTTTCTATTAAAGCGACTTTGCTTGTGCATAGATGACCGAGACGATTGGGGGGCCTTGTGTAAATTAAAGTTGCTCGATCTATGCAGCTTTACAGAAGAAACACAGTTCGGCGCTCTCGCGCTTGCGCTTTGCCAGATTGAGAAGAAACAATGAGATATTTTGTGGTTACACTAAATGTGACCTCGCGCGTTTGTTTGGCGTTTGGTCGTAAATATCGTATGCCCGACCTCAACGTTGAAGTAGAGCAACTCTCTACTTTGGTGGTGCGTTTGACAGCTGACTACCAGCTGATAATTTATTTGGATTGTAATTTTTCTTGGACTTGTCCGATTTTAAGAACTAATTTTAAAAATGTTCTAAAAAATCGTAAATTGTCATTTATGCTCTGTGTTGAGAAAACAGAACAAGAATCCACATTAAATTTGTCTTTCCTAATCTTACCAATCAACTGAAAAGAGAACATTTCTACTCTTATTATTACTTCGAAATCGTGCCCTACGAATTTGAGGGAACAGAACATTTGTCGGTTATTTTCCTAACCTCTCAACGCGCAACCGTCATGAAGTCATATTGTGTGTAACTACTTTTGATGTCGGGCGTTGTGACAGAGTTTCTCGTAAGTTGGAAGAAAACTTTTCAAACGCGCGACCGCACGAGCGCTATATTGTGATTTGCCTTTTATAATTTAATTGCGTCTTCAGACTAACATAAACAGAGCGTGGCAAGATTTATTCTTTGTTGACTCGAATTTATTCAAGATCTCAAGTCGACGTGATCCTCGAGGTTGAGTGAAAAGTCCCGTAATTTTTTTTATAGACGGTGCTCATAGAAAATGATAATGACTTATTGCGAGATGCTCACACACAAGCACCGAAGACGCACCAAAATGCTACGAATGCTGAAATCGCCAAGCAAGTGCATCGAATAGTTTTGAATGACCGAAAAGTGAATTCAAAAAACTGTGCCGGATACATTGTGAACGAAGTCTCGGAAAATAAAAAACTATCAGCGTGATCGGTGGTATGTTTGCTGACCTTCGACCAAAATCAGCTGCGTGTTGATGATTCGACGGCCGGTTTAGTGGGTGCGCTTAATCTGAGTCCAATAGGCAGTCTGTATAAAGCTGGAAAGCCACGAAAGCCGTCGAAAACACCAAAGCTCGACCGAGAAAGTTTGGGCGTTCGTTTTTTGGGATGCACATGTAATCTTCATTGATTATCTGCAGAAGGAAAGAACAGTCACTGGAGACTATAATCCATTGTTATTGAACAAACTGAACAAGGAAATAATGAAAAAACCGGGCTCATATGGCACCGAAGAAAAAAAATCCGTACCGTCATGTTAAAGCACCGACATTCATGTCTTTGAAACCTACTAACGAAATGGGCCAATTACGATTCGAATTGATTGCTCACCCACCGTGTTCTCCAGACATGATTCCCATCAACTATGTACTGTTCCCAAACCTCAAGCGGAGGCTACAGTAAAAGAGAATCAGATCGAATGAAGAAGTCATCTCGGAAACCGAGGCGTATTTCGAAAGCTTGGACTTTTCGTCGTGGATCTTTCGTACTTTTCGTACTTTCGCGTCGAAATTTCTAAAATTCGGTTAATTTAGTGAATCGGTTTCGAAGGCAACTGCGTTGAAGATTAAATATTAATTTGCCTAAAAAGTGTTTTCATTTAATATTCCGGAAATTTCAGCCCACGTATCATTCTAATCCACTTTGGATTTCTTTCTTGAAACGCTCGTTGCGTTCTTGACATCAGGAATCGGCGTGTGAGTTTCGAACGTTGTCACATACATACGTTAGAATTCAGTTTGATGTCTAGGTCTGATACCTAGTGTTTTTTTGCGTCTGAACAATAAACAAAATATATAATAAAAGTCGGATTTTTGCCCACGTCTTGGCCCTTTTTAACATATGTTCGAAAAACCACTTTGGTTGTGCTGCGCTGCTTCATTATTTTTAAATTTTATGACTTGGAGTTAGACTCAGAACTTATTTACGACTTTTCACATCAAAAAGATTGATAAATCTCGAAATAAGCCGAAATGGATTTCAAAGTAACAACAATTGTTTTTTGATAATTTACGTTTTTCACCAACCAACCATATAAAAACGAAAGCAATGGCAAAAGAAAGAGAAAACGATATGTAGTCATATCGGCCTTCTGAAAGAAGATTTTTCACTCCGGTTATGTGCTCCGTTCAATAGTATGATCGTTGAATAACACGATCAAAGTGGGAGACTTAATGACGGATCACGGTCAGGACGGTCAAAAGTTGCTATAAAACACAATGATCGACGAATGATCACCGCAAAAAAAACGAATATTGGTCAATCGAAGATTTAGCGATACTTGCTAAAGGATCAATCTGCTGTTCGAAATACGGTGGTGCGTCACAGAAGAAGCAGAAGATCCCACCAGACTGTTCGGTTGAAACCAGCAAGAACAAATGCGTTTATGGTCTGTGGATGTTTCCCTTCAAGAAAATTAATAAAAAGCCATACAAAATTAAATTTAATGAATGCTGTGATCACTGGACTAATAAAAAGTACGCATAGACTCGTATTTAAACCGGACTTCGCCCCAAAACATGAATCAACAATAGAAGCAATATGAAGTAGCCTTAAAAAAATATTTGTCCACTGCAAGCTTTACATTTGAACCAGAACGAACACGCGGTTCAATTATGGTTTCTTTCATACTCGCTTTTTATTTTTGTAACATATTGTTTTGAAAAACATCGTCTACGCTCGATTTTGTTATTTATTTTATCGCCGACCTAAAAAGTTTCGGCTGTAGAATAGTTGAACTTATGATTATGGAAAATTGATTTGTTTAGGACCTTGAAAACGGCAGTGCATTTAAATTTTGCTTGATGAAATTGTGACTGTTCAGTGTCCATCGGCATGGCTTCAAATCCTTGTCTAGCTTGCAATTCTACAAATGTGAGTTAAATGGAAAGTGTATCGTTAAATGTTGTCACTTGCTAGATGTGTACGTGACCAGCGCTCTATATAAACCATTAATGAACAAAAAATTATGAAATCAATTTAAAAATCCGCTCATACTGCCGGCATGCCATATTAACAAATGAACTAACTTTGTAATTTCAAATTTGAAATTAGCATAACCTGTTGGAAATGTGCTGTTTCCGCACTTGTTGATTGCCTTTTTGTTTATCTACGAGAGCACCTATGTTTGTTTTCATTGCTATTTTCTTCTGCGTAGAAGCCATAGAACAAAATTGTGATATTGCACAAAAGCGGTGTGTTTTTTTATTATTTTTTAACCGTCACATTCCATATCTTTGCTTGCGAACCAAATACCAACTATTAATAAACAGAATAAGTTGACAAGATTTTTTTTTTTTTTTTCGTTGGCTTTGGTCGTACCGCTTTGTTGTGTTTCTGCTAAATCTGGAGCATGATACTTGTATTTTTCTATTCACTGACCGAATTTAAATCAAACAAAGGCGATCCACTTCACAGTTAACGTTTGGTTCAGACGTACTGCTGAAGCTAATTTAAATTCAGCGATAACATCGTCGCCCCGAAATGTGCTTCTCAGAATCTCGCAGACCAGACTCTAAACATCATCAACAGACAGACAGACAGGTTGCTGCTCAAGGGATAATTCGAAAACTGTGATGATGAAAGTGTCTCTTTACTTTACTCGTCAACAAAATTTCTCTATTGATGCAATAAAAAATAAATGAAATGTATCAGGTTAAACTAGTTCCAAACACAGAGCTCCTCTAAGAACCACGTCCATTTGAAGTCATTAATTTTGTTTTTAATTGTTTCGATTAGAAAGGCATGAGAGACAAAAAGCGCCCTTTGAACAGCGAAAGTACTAAAACATGCCACTCAAATTTATTCACTACACAAAACGATGTGAGTCACAGTATATGCCTTTTAGGCGGAGCTCTATCGCCATATGGATGTGTTTGTACGTGCGCTTTATTTACCTACGTCACAGACTTGTTTTGTTTTGGTTTTCATTTCCTTACTTTTACAACTTGTCTATTTTTTTTTCTGTTATTGTTGTATTGTAAATTCAAGGCTTGAGCTTGGACTGGCATGATAAAGGTTCTATTGTACGATTGGGGTTTTCTAGTTCCAACTAGCTTTTGGTGAACGACAACTTATTAATCCGAGGAGTACTGTAAAATTGAACACCCGCAAAAACGTGGCATTTCTTTGTTTTCACTGCAGCTGCTGTTGTTGTTCTGTCGGATGAATAATTATTGTGCTGACTCCATCAGCACTTAAATACATACATGTCCAATTTCATATGGAAAATTGGCATTTTCAAGGAAACCCTGGCATATTTAACTATCGACGACTTTCACTTGGGTGCTGCTGCGCCTGCTTCAAGTTGTTCTTTCTTTGTTGGTGATTCATGGCGATTAAAGAAAATTGCCTACATTTGATTTGTACGGGTTTCTTAACAAAAACAAACCCGATCCAAAGTCGTGACTACATTTGCAGCAAAAAATAATAATGCGCTGTTGTTATACTTTTATCTTAGTGTAATCAAATTGATTATCGCGAGAGAGCACCGTCAACTAACAATAACAAAAGCCGTATTCGAGCTCTTATCGCATAGTTTTCAACTTGAAAATTGAAAGAAATATACGTAAACAACTCGTCGTACTAGTAGGCATGTTCATGAGACAGCTTGGAACGCGTGGCTGAAAGTTTGCGTGGCCAATCTACGTGCTAAACGTGCACCATGCATTTTGCATTTTGTTATAGTAAAAAGTATTTTGTTGTGGACCCCTGGAATCGACGCAAATGTGCACACTCATTCGTTATTCAAGAACTTGGTAGTGTAACTAGTCTAATGTCTGGAAAATTTTTCAAAAACACTCAGGAACTCTGCGCCTCGTTTTCTAGTCGCCTTTGTTGCTGAATGAGTTGCGTTATTCGTATTTCGTCTCGGTATCTTATGAGAGTTGAATACGCGGCGATTTTACGCGCTCTCTAGAGTTATAGTATTGCTTGCTTGCTTGCTGACCTAATTACGTATTTAGACCGTGTATGCGGAGGCTACTTGCGGAAGATTGTTGTTTATTTTATTTTATATTATATACATTTAGACTAGAGTAGCTAGTAAGTAGAAGTATGGCAGCAGCTTGCGCTGGGCGGCAGTAAATCTCAAAAAAGGAATGAAGCTTATGGAATGCTTCAAGGCTATTTTTGGAAGAATTTTTTTCGTTTTTTTTTTGTTTTTTTTTTGTTAAATTATTGTTGTACAATGTGCAAATGGTTGGAACTTGTTTTTATGTGTCTCTATCTCTGGCATTGTTGGCCATTAGGCTGTGTGTACCTAGAAGGCACGTGTGGCGCTGTATATGGTGTGGCGCTCGCTGATATTAATTATATCTTGATCAAGTTCAAAAAGAGACTGACTATACCAATATGTGATCTTGGATTGATTTTTTTTAAGTTTGTGTGGTTTGAAAATGAACGAAATTAATGCTTCCGCTCTGTATTCAAAGAAGAAATTATGCGTGTCTTTCAGCATGTAACATGTCAGAAGTATGATGGCCTCGTGGTTCGACTAAACTATTTTGTTTATGCGTAATTTTTATTCCATTTCTGTGTGCCGCGCGGTTGATACAAAACGACGTCGTAATTTGTGTAGAAGAGGCAAGAATTCCTTCAAAAGCGTTTGCTATTTTTGGTCTCTTTCAAGTAAATCTAAACTAATTTGTTTTGCGAATCTACTCCTGAATCACTATGTCGTCTGTCTTCGATTTGTATTCGAATCAAGCTTACGACTTTTGAACAGGCTTTCAGATTAAACCAAACTTTTTCGAAAAAGTAATCTCATATGGTACAATTCATACAAAAGGTTCTTTATGGTCTTCTCAGGCTCCTCCTCATCTTGACAAGTTCTCCAGTAGTCGTTAGATTCAATGCCCAATTTGATGGCAATGTCGATTCCAACGGTTGGATGGTGAAGTTGGTTAATCGCCTGCCTTTCAATTGGATCCATTGATAGGTCCCGCTTCCAAATATTAGAGTAAATTTTGCAGACTGGCCGACCAAATAAAGTGAACCCAGATAAGAACAACGGTGTAAGATATAAAGCGTCTCGAATGTTGGCCTCGAGCTCGTCCAAAGTGGTTGACTAGCCTCAGAGAAATTAAACCAGTTGTGTGGAATCCCGTGATTACGGCGGCCAATTGATGAACTCAGTCACTAAATTTCTCCCTCGCAACTCCATGCGTTGCGTCCATTGTTTTGCATGAAGCGCCGTTTTTTTAGAACCATAGTTCGGATACGTCGATGTTACCGAACTCTGAGCACAGAAATTCGGTTAACATCGCTCTTCATCTGAAACCATTGACGGTAATGATGTCTCCTTCCTCATTTCGAAGATAATTTTTTTACGGGACCTTCGCCTGTATACAGTCGTATATTTTGACTCCTAAGTTGGATTTTCAAAAATATTTCGTAATAATTTCTGCACGTTCGGCAAGCGTGAAAATGACTATAGCTATCTTGTCACCCATTAGATTGAAGGTAATCTGACTTAGAGGGTGGCCCTGAGGTAGTAATAACTTTATTGGCTTGACTTACTGTAGTACCAAGTTCGCGCGTGGATGATCTATCATTAGCTCTACTGTGAAGGTATGACACTGACAGTCAAGTGAGAACCATAAAACTTGCGCTTGCATACAACTTATAGCGAATAAAATACTGCGAATTGAGCGAATGCAAATATGTAAGTCGGTATCGGAGTAATCGAGACCGATGTACACTGCATAATAACTTTGTATTTTTGATGTATTCGATTTTAGTTGACACATTCCCAACTTGACAATACAATTCGTAGCCCTATTGGAAAAAAGTAATGATCGTTAAGATCAGACTACAAAATATCAGATTCCCGTCTTAAAAAAGAGTAAAAATTCGAAAAGCAAATTTCTATTTTCATATTTTTCTTACACTAAGAAACCTTTTTACATAATTTTATACTTTGAATATATTAAAAAAAAATATTTCAGTATTTCGTAGCACTACCCTTCGTCCTAACAACGTCATGAAACATTTTGCCATGGAGGCAAAGAGTTTACCAAAGTTATTGTTATCAATTTCATTTAACCACAGCTCTTGAATGATCCTTTTTAATTGCTCCATGATTCTTGGTTTTTTTTATCTTGGATCTTCTTTCACATAAGTGCTCAAACGGTTTTGACGGGGTTCAGATTTGGACTGTTTCCCGGGGAAATTAGGGAATCTTCTCCCAATGCTTTTTTCAAACTAACCTGTGGATATGAAAAAAAAAACTTTGAATTACTCACAAATTTAGTTCGGTTGCAATGTGCCGGATCATCTTGAAAAATTGGTTTTGATGTTTATGCTGTTATCACTTCAGTTTCGCCTTTCCTTAGCCCAGCTAAGGTGTGTTTTTTAATCATTTGGTCAGTAGTGGCTTTTTCGCTGGTCTTGCTAGCCCATCTCGTTGAGACGATTCTGGATGGTACTGACGCCAACTTCAGTCCCAGTTTCTCACAGGTGAGCTCTTAACTCCGAAGCAGTTTTAAAACTGTTTCTCGAGCATAGCCTCATGAGTTCCCGGTCCTCCCGAGCAGCTGTACATCTCATCAATCCTGTACTAATATTACGATATTTGTTACAGAATCTCCTTACAGAACTCTCATTGCATCCAATTTGTCGAGCAATTTTACGAAATGACTGATTCGGATTGGAGAAGGCAACAATAACTGCCTTATTTTCTTTAAATACAACTACGCACTGTTTAATTCTGCCAGAATGAGGTCCGATGCATGCCAGAATATGCCATTCCTAACCCGGACGTAATAAAATATAATTGGGGGAATCTCTTCAAAAAAAGGTATTTTTTTCACCTCTTAAGTCAACCGGCAAAAACGACTTACATTCGCTAAAGCTTACGTTGGCAAGGTTTTTTTTTTTGGCGAAAACCGATCGAAATCTTCAAGAAACAGTCAATCAGGTGGAGGCAACGCATGAATTTGGGATGTATGTCTACGAATGGTGTAGGTTGGATGGAGTTTATAATAAATCGTTACACTGGTATCTTGAAAAGTAATCGCAACAAAAATGGGGCTGGGTTCAAGTAATGTCTCACAACAAGACAACGACCCGAAACGGACTGAACATTCTCGTCCTCGAAACCGCCTGACGTCAACCATATCGTAGATCTATGGGCGGGGTTGGAGCAACAAATCAAAGGTCGGATATCACAAAAGACTAGTTAATGACATGCCAATAAATTTAAAAAATATTATTATAGTCAAAGATGGAGCTTCAATCAATAATTTTCATATCGTATAGTCTACTGTAAATCACATGCAAACGAAGCTCTTGAGTCATGTTAGAAACGACTTGATTTTGAGAGTGTGGAGTAAGTCGAATTCGGATCCATCCAACGAGAAATGTTTCAACACATCTCAATTTGCGTTGGCATTTTTCGAAGTCGCCTAAATTTTCAATTAAAAAAAAAAACAAAAAAAACATGGCACGCATAAAATTTAATTAAATTTTTCTTGCAGTCGAAATTCATCTCCCCAAAAGTCGAATGCTTTTGATATGTTTTAGCGTGTTTTTTATGGCTTTTTTCTTGATTGTGGACTGTCCTTCACCCAGCTCTCAGAAATTAAAAATAATAAAAAAAAAAAATTTCTTAAAAGAAGCATACTAATCAGGTCATTTGTTTCCCGATATGGGCTGTTCAGACGAAGGCACTTCGTCTAAGAAAGTTTTTATTTTTTGTTTTGTTTTAGTCTACAAGTGTCTAGTTTTATTTTTTACTATCATACTATCAATAGAATAGATTTTACCTACCTTAGTTTTTTTGTTTCAAAAGTATTATCGCCTTAGTTTTGTTTTATTTTTGTGTTTTATTGTTTTTTGTCAAATTCGCAACGCGTACTATGATTGTAGCTGTTATCAAATTTAGATGTGGGTCAACGCCATTAATTATTATTATTATAATGATGATTCGTACAAATAGCAGTGTCAAAGTAACAATGAAACAGATTTCACTGTCAATTCATTTAATCCAATGATTTTGTTTTGAGTGTAATAACATTGGGAATTCATTGGACAATAAAATGCTCGACATTGCTTTGGTCACTGCCTTAGTGCATGGGCTATGGCTCTGTGGGTCTGTGGTTGGTGCGTGATAGCAACTCAGACAATGCGCAGATAAGTGATGATTAACGTTTTAATTGAGATGTTGTTATTGTGGACAGTGTATTACAATGAGGCCTCCCCTGCAGCGACAAGGTTAGTGGGTAACACATTCAGTGCATCCACCATCTGCATTTCAGTTGTATGAAGTGATATGATATGAAATGTGTTTTTTTTATTTTGCGGATTTAAGTGCAACCTGAAGTTTTTAGCACTTAATCAAAAGAAACAAGGCTTCAAAAGTAAAAAAAGGTAAATCTTTAACATCTTCTTTCGGGAACACAATGTATACACCCGAAGCGGAGAGAAAGTATGTTTAACGAATTAATTAGGCTTATTTTTTCTGTTTTGTTTTTTTGGAGAAACAAGCACTCGACTTAAATGTTGTCCAAGCACCTTACCAAGGGTACGCTTTAAAAATAGCTTTATATAAAAAAAGCTTTATGAAGAGTGCCCAGATCAGAACAGTAAACCAATTTATAAATAAAACAACAACGGTGTGAGATATGTATACAATATAATCACATTCATGGCATTATGTGTGGAAAAGCACATTTTCATCATTCCGGCGTTACTAAGACAATAACGTCTCGAATGTTGGACTCAAGCTTGTCCAAAGGTTGCCTTGTTAGGGTTGATTTATGACGACTTAGGCCCAGAGAAATCAATCCTATGGTGTCAAATCGCATGATCACGTCGCCGCGAGATGATCCAGTTACCTTCATAACTTCGTCTTCCTTCGGCTTCTTTCACAACTTCGTGCGTTGCGTCATATGTTTGGCATGTAGCGCCATCTAGTTGGAACCATAGCTAAGATATATCGAGGTCTGCCCACAGAAATACGGTTGTAATCGGCCAATACTTGAGATCATTGACGGTCACCTTCTTTTTTTCAAAGTATTCGAAGTTTTTTTAGGCCAAAACTTTCAGCGCTCAATTAGCGTTGTCTCCGGTTGTCCGTCTTTAATCCTTACGCCAGCACAACTTTATATGGATGTCGAACCAATCCAACTGCAAAATACACCAAGCCAAGATGTCCAATTCAGCTGATCGGCGCCGAATCGACATCGATATTTTTTATTCATTTCTAACCGATCTCTGAATGTTTGGTGGCTTAAGGTCACGCTCAAACTTTTACCGCGGTGCGACGAATTGCCTGCACACTTAAGCCATGATGACAACCGACTTCACGACGAATTTCAAGTTGCATATTTACAACTATGCCGGAATTTCGATAATATTTCTAATTATTTTCGCACGATCGGCAATCCTGAAACGTTGCTGAATATTTTGACAGGTGGAACGCGTTGGTCACTTTGACAGCTGCTGAATCATAAAAAATGGAAAAGATTCATTTCCATCTAATCATCCGTTAGATAGATGATTGACTTATTCTTAAAATAATGCGTTATAACGCTCCGACAGAACAGAAACATGCACAAAAAGCAACGGATGCTATAAGTTTTGTGAGCCCTTTATTCTGCATTAAATTTATTTGGGGTACTGATGTTGTTTACTCTTGACGTGTTGACAAAGAAATTCTTATGACTTCAAAAATAAATTCCTATGACAAATTTCGCCTCCAACTTCGATAACCGTATCTCGGTGTCTGGGCTAAGTAATAAGTGCGTCAGCTGTTGAGCGTGAGAACCCTATTTCAAATCCGGGTAAGGCAATGCGGCAGTTTGTCACGGCACCACACCTCGCGGGTGACTGACAATCCTCCGATGAGTACAAGTGTCAAGATAAGGCGTCTGGAGTTAGCAATGTTCTAAAGGTCTAACTCCCGTCATTTACAAAAAATTTAACACGCCCAGGTTTCAAATAGAGCTGTCGTGTCTTTTTTAGCACCGACAGCAATGGGGATACAAGTTTCTCTGAAAATAAAAGTGGAAGTTAATCTTTGCGAGTAATCTTAGTCTAGAACTCTCCTTCCACGATTTTCCACGACCGCAAAGGTGCTGCTGTATAATAGCATTTCTGCAAAGGAAATATATTTATTTTCGCCAACAGCACAGCTGCTATTAAATCTTTCCCAGGGCTTAACACTACATCTTGTCAAGGAACGCTGGGTATCGCTTAAGGAGACAAAGGGATATACACGGTAACTGCAAAGCAGATGAGCTTCACAATATATTGACATCCCTTTAGCTACGGTCAAACTTAGAATCAAAACTTAATACATCAACCATCTAGCAACATCACCATACAAACCTGGGGCCTCCTTAACAAACAGAGAACCAGCAAGCTAATAAATCTCCTCTGTAAATGACCGGCCAAAGCAATATGAAGATAAAGAAATCTATGTTCCCATTTCTTCACAGCTCTGGCCCAACTTGCATAAGCAAACCCAAAAGATCTCGCCCGGTTCATTAGAGAAACAAACTAATTCTCTCCACCTTCCCCTTCTTTAGCAATAAGAAGGAAACCCTTTCAAAACTCACTTCGTCCCCAACATAGGTAGATACGTTAGTTCACATAACCCTCTTCGTATCACAACGGGCCAAAAAGCTATTTGCCTTGTTAGAAGTCAATGTTACTCAACCCAATCTTCAGCCGAACGACGCGCTACATTGCACGAAGACTGAGTTTCAGTCGATTTTATGTCGAATCGGGCTAAAACTGCCCGTAACCGAAACCGAAACCGAATATTGAGTCTTCGGTCGTTCTAAGACTCGGTCTCTAGGGGCACTTTTTCTTTCTTTTTCGAGTTTTCAAATGGGGACTTGACAATTTTGAATTTAATTTGTGAACACACCCTTTCACTAATCATCGAACTGTCATTGTCAATTTATTCTGTTAACTCAACATTGTCATGATAAAGTACACGAGCCAACAACTTCTGCAAATTATAAAATTTTTAGAGCTTAAACTAACAAGTTTTGTCAAAAATGTGAGTCTATGTACATATTCGTTGGGTGATGGTGCCGTGTCAGTGAGACAACGGGTTGGTCGAAGTTTCGAATATATCGCTGCGGTTCAGGCGTCCGTAGCAAACGATCCAAATCTGTCAATTCCACGGCGTTCTCAAGAATTGGATCTTGATTTGCACCCATACAAGATCAAGCTGACTCAAGAATTGAATCCGATGAATTATTAGAAGCGAGGTACATACGTTCTCCGTTTGGGCTCTGGAAAAGATGCTGATTTTGGCTTAATGGGTTCGTCAATAAGCAAAATCTGCGTTATTGGCCCGGTGAAAATCCACGTTTGCTTCATGAATTACCACTACATATACAAAAAAAATATCTGTTAGATGTGGTTTGCATGCCGGCGGCGCTATTGGGCCATATTTTTTCGTCGATGATAACGTTCGTCACGTGGAGTTTCCAAATCATCAAACGAAGCCACCAAGATTGGAATGCGCCTCATCCTTAAAATAAAAATGATTTTCAGCTCTCATCAGGCTAGTGTTACTGATGTTTAGTCTCCGATCTCTTTGGCACGTTCGGGTCGTTGCACACTTTCCTCCTATATGCTATATGACCGGATCGAGGGATATATGCTGAATCGGATTGAAAGATCGAAAGAGGATTCGGTTTGACAGTTCTACTCTCCCATGAATTTTCCATTTTGCAAGGTTCTGCCACATTCTCCTATAATTACATCATTTTTAAAACCTGAATGCTGATCGAGACTTGAGTATCGATCAGTTAAAAAAATCTTTGTTTGTATACGTTAAGGGTTGGATCGAAAAATGTAAGATTAAACTAAGTTTCACTTTGGGACTAGACAGATAAGGGTGACCTTGAGGTTATCAGTGTCTCTAGTTTTTCGTTTACGTTTCCGAAATACTTGTACAAGTTTCTACTAATTAGGTCTCTGCATTGAAGTATGCTTTTCCGTTTCTGGTCTACGAAATTACAGATTAAACGTAGACCGAACGGTGGAATTTGGAAATCTTATCTTGCGATTTTGTTAATCTAGAGGTGAAGATGGGAATCGTGTAAATGTTTTGGTTTAAGGGTGTGCACCAACATTGGCAAAGGGTACTGAACGATAGTAGAATTTGTTTTGATTAAAAACCAAGCGCCACGTTGTTTGGTAAAAAAAGTGTTTACACGTATGATCCTAGGTAAGGCACTAACAACTTCTCTTTTTTCATAATTCCACCACGTTTCAAATTTAAATAGACGACTCTATTGTTGTGTATTCGGAATATCTGGAACTATTTGTTTAGTTGTTATTTTCGAATATGGAGCGCTTAAGAAGAATACCATTCATCGCAGTTGAACTAGAGTAAACAATCATTTATTTGCATTAACAATAATATCATTGAACCCGATTGTTGTTTGATTTTAAATCTTCTCCGTAGGATATACATTTATAGGAGATATACACTAATCGATCTAGATACGTTATATTTATTGTGGGGGCTGACCCTACAGTTTACAGACTATCTACTCTGTACAGACTCTGAACGATCGTTGTACAAGTTGTACTCTTCGGAGGATCGTCAATCATTCGCGAGAGCTGGGATCGTGCAAAAAACGAGATGTATTTTTTCGGGAATTCACGTTCCTAAATGCCAGATAGTGTCGCTTCCGTTAAATTAACTTATCGCCACTTGGAGTAGTTTGTCAGGCGACTCCTTCCACTGAAAAAGTCAATTCCATGCAGTCTATGGGTACAGTATAACTTCGATGAACACCGAGTCTATGGGTACAGTATAACTTCGATGAACACCGTTCAAAACTTGATTCAATGAAATTCGTCGTTACATCTGCTCTGTGAGAACCGCCTGGGTCCCTGGAGAGAGAGAGAGAGAGAGAGAGAGAGAGCACAATCGCAATTTTTTTTTTTAAAAATCCATGTTTGCAGCCCTCTGCGTCAGTAGAGATGCTTTTACTCACTTCTACTTTAAAACCCAATTCGTGAAACCGTTTTAAAGCTGTATTTCATCCCGTAAAAAGAGCAAATTCATTGGTCTTGATGTGTCGTTTTGTAACCGTTGATGAAACGCAACGACTACTCTCCATCGAAACAGTGGATTTTAACTAGCAAAACAGCTCCGCAGAAGATAGAGACCGCGTCATCTGTCAAAGGGGCGATGGTCTCCAATTGCCGGAATTTGCAAGCTCTGATGCTGATGGAGCGAAAAAGAGGTGATTCGCCGCGGAAAAAAAGAAGAAACGGCTCCGTTTGGCGAAGAAGAAAGCATTCCAATGCAATTAAAAGGCTCACCAATTTGCAGGACCAAATGCTAATCTATTTACACAAACCTTAAATAGGCAGGAATGCCAATTTATCGTATTTCTTGAAGGGTCGAAAATGTTGGTTGGTTGAATATTGCGTCTACATTTAGTCAGGTTCTCTTTCAATCTTCTCAAACCCAGAAAAAGACATTTAAAAAAAGCCTATCTATGAACAGCTGCAGAATACGAACAAGCCAAAAATTGACTAACCAAAAATCAATCAGGATCTCTTGGTATAAGAAGTAGAAATATTTCATGAGGTAAAAATGTCATTGAAATTAGATTGATTTCGAACCGACTGAACACAGCAGAGCAAAATAAAAAATCACATTTGGCGTACCATAAGGCACAATGTTTGGGCCTTATCTTATATAAACTACAGAATAAAAAATAAAATAAAAGACAATGGAAGTGGGATTCAAAATAAATCAGCATAGAAACTGATTTTAGTTGTTAATTACTTACTAAATAAAGTGTTTAGCGATCATGGAAGGATCAGACTTTATAGTGGGACGTGGTTAGCTACAGTATATTGGAGAGTCGTTGGCTCAGCTGCGCTCTGTAGTCTCTGGCTGTTGAAAGTTTGCTTACGCGACCAACGTAAGACCTCCTAAAAAGTGGTCAGAATCGACATTTACCCCTCTGAACGTTCACATGACGAGTGTCTTGCGTCAATAAGCACATGGGTCTATCTGTGGAGGCTGTTCTTCCGACCACTCCGCCGAAGGTGTTTACTTTACCGACTTTGGCAATGAAATCCCCGAGTACGACTTTAACATCGTCTTTCAGACAAGCTCCGTAGGCTCTATCCAAGAGGTCGCATTTGTGGCGAGTGCACAAATGCAGCTTATGTTAAAAAAATTGTCTTTGAGCCAGACGATTACCTTCGCTTTGAGCCTCTTCCGCATGACGAATACGTATCCTAATATGTGCAGCCTTTAATGATAGCTGTAATATATATCACCACTTTTTCTTTTCATGATTCCTGATCCTATCCAGCTTAGTTCCTGGATCGCAGTACTATTGAGGATGCAAATAAGGGTTTGAGTGGTTCCGGGAGTGTATAGGGTCTTCATCGTTAGGGCCCGTTGTTATCCAAAGCTTCTTCATAAAGTTGTTGCATGGTTGGGGTGTTAGCCCACCGTACCGCCGTCGTTCTCCGCGGATAGAGGAAGTGACATTTTGCCTAGGCCACTTGCTGCAAACATTGGTTCTGAGGCTGTATGTCAGCTTTCGCCAGGTTGAAACGAAACAACAACTTTACCCTGTGTCAGCTTTTCCATGCCTTTGGAGGAGTTGAATTGTCTACAGACCGCAGAAGGGCTCCAGGACTATCTTTAAGCGACGTATTTTTATAAACAAAGACAGTAGTAGCGATAGACGACCTATGACAATGAACTTGTATGTTTGTACGTCAAGTAAATGCCTTTCTTGTTTTCCAGAAGTTAAACCCTAGTTTCGTATTGAGCAGTGTTAATTGCTCAGAAGCTGCATGCAAATGCAATGAGCAGCTTCCTTTAAGTCATTTGGCACAGTAACGCCCCTTCGCTAATAAAAATGCTACACCTTCTATATTTGAATTGATTCGTCTAGTAATAAAATTGTTCTACATGTGCATGCCCTCAAATTGATTGCATATACATTTTAATAAATTAAGAAACTTATTCTCTAACAAATTAATTATAAGATTTGCCTTTTAATTATTTGCATCACACAGTCATCATGACTGACTGAATGCATAAACATTTCTGTTTTATGAATTTTTCATTTTGCAAATTCTAGGCCCTTAATGAGCTTTGCGAAGCCCAAGGATGGGGTGTTGAAGTAACTGGCGGTCATATCGGTCAAATCACAGTGACAGTACCATGGAATGCGATCATGACCGACGACAGCTCCATCGAAGTGAGTGGCTTAGTGATATCTGTGCGTCCCTTACAACGGCAAACCGATGGCAGTTCTATGCTGGAATCCATGTGGTCGTCGGTAAGCAGTTCGATGCAATTAGCACAGGAATGCCTGGAGAAGCATGCCGAAGATGAAGAAGATTTTAAATTTAATGCACAAAGCAATTCGATCGAAGGGCTGGAACAATTCGCTCAAAACATCGATAGTAGTAAGTGTCCATTGATGATAAGTTAGATTTTTGGTTGACATTAATTGGTACTTTTTTTCGTGTGTTAGTTCTTAATAGGATCAAGGCAAAATGTTTTAACTCAGAAGTAAGACTGGAATACCTTCCACCGAATAGTAGCCAGGGCACAGCTATTATTGTGAAAATACAAGGCCTTAGCTATAAAAATGAAGCGGGAAGTTCGGAAAAAAATACTCATGCGGATCAACCCAGAGACGACCTGTATGGAAGTGGGGAAGGAGCGGAAAATCTAAGCACACTTGCCACTTTTGCCACGCACAGCATAAGCATGGAAGGCATAACAATATATACTGAGGAATTTAAGGTATCACAACCCAATTATCCGCCAAAGGAGCCACCTCTGGACACAAGTACAATACACACACGGAATCTAGATCTCGATGCGAGTATTGACGGTCCATTCTATAGTATGATCTCTTCTGCAGATCAATTTTCCGTCACGGAGAGTCTTAAACGCACACAAGATTCAGCGATGGCTGCATCACAATCCTCGAGTACATCCTCGTACTCACGCCGCTCGAGAACGCCAACAGCTTTCGCCGCCAACGAAGACAGTGATCCTGAGGATGATGACTCAGAAACCACAATAGAGGTATTCAATTCGGAATGCATTCCCATTGTGCGCCTAGATGGCAAACAGGAAATAAAAATTAAAATGAAACAAGCAGAAGATGTCGCTGGGCCGAAGGTGTCGTTAAATGTTCAACTTGGTGCTTTGTATGTATTTTTAACACCTCGACAGCTTCATTTGGTGACGAACTTCTGTGATGCATTCTTCTCTGAAACCGTGACGAAAGAACTATTGAATGCTGCCCAAAGGACTGAATCTTCTCAAGCAAGTGCAGCGGCGGCAGCGGCAATGGCGAATAAAAATTTCAGCTCGAATATGACAGGAATCTTAGGCGGTCAAGGCAATTGGGGCGAACCTTTGGATGATTACAGCTTTCGCAGTGGTCCCTGTACAGGGAGAAGATGCTCAAGCACGTATAGTAACGATGACGGTCATTCGACTCTTGGCAGCGGTTACTGTGAGTCTGTTAGCAGCTCATTGAGTAGTAGTACCACAACAACGTGTTCATCAAAGTTTGCTCGTAAGGCGGCAAATTTGGAAGCAACTGGTGATATTTCTAATTTTAATATAAATGTGGCTTCGGTGACGGTAGTCGTTTTGCACGAAGACATACTGCTAGCCTGCAGCAGTCCCGGGACACTGGCCAGTCCGCTCAGCGAGGAAAGCGAGGTGAAAATGTTAGAGATCTCAAATTATTTTTTTTCGTGCATTGACGAGAAAAAAGGATTGGTGAACTTTTCTTGCAACAAGAATTATTTGAAACTCTATGCGGCGCCTGTTATTGCGGAGGGTATACAAAGCCGCAATAAAAACGTTATCGTTATGAAATTTACCATTTCGATGACACGTTTCGATCTCGACGAGGTATTGGAATGTGTTGTTATGCCTTTGTTGGAATTTGATCGGAAAGATGTTTGCGGCGACGATTTCCAGAAGCGGCCCGAAGTTATAATACAAATGAAGACAACGACACCGTCGAATCCGAATAGCAGAAGAAGAACCCCTATTCCACCAAGAACAGAATTCGCATTCAATCTGGACAAGTGTACAGTGGAAATGGACATATCTATATATGATCGGCTGTCGGCGATTTTCTGTTCATCGCCATTCACTGCGACAGCTGATCCACCTCCTGCGGAAGAGATAAAAAAGAACGAAAGTCGACATTTGGATCCTATAAAGGAGTTTAATGTAACTTCGTCCATACTCCAGGTACGGCTACGTTTTCCAATCGCTGATATTCGACCAATCCATGATCCCAATCGCGTACCGTGGTGGAAACAGAATGTTCGGCCAGATCTTTTGCTATTTTCATTCTACCAATTCCGCATGAAGTTCTCCTCATTGCAGTTCGAGTTCCTCGCCAATGAGATTGATGTCTACTATGTGGTAAGCTAGATAAGATGTGCACCTGAGTTTGGTCCCGCATTGTTTTTTTTTTCTTTGTAGGAGAGTCCAACAATTCCTAAAATCCATTTACTTAAGTCCAATTTGGTGAGTAATAGTGTGCCAACATTGAACGAACCAAATGTGGATTATCCCAGGTATGTCCAGCTACGCTCAATGCTCCACAACAAGATTTCTTATGTTTTTTCTTTAGGATTACAATTGAGTTCCCTTCGGAAAAGACGTTGAACGCTTTTCTAAAGTGCTGTACCGATGACAGCGATAGTGGTGAGACATCAGGCGAGGGCTGTGATTTATATGCACGACGAAGTCGTGAATATGCCCCTTTTAGTTCCAAACGTGTGTGTCGACAAAGTGATACTCCTCATACTAATATCAACACAGGTGCGTTACCCTCAACGTAATGAATTGATGTTTAATAATTTATTTGTAGACGACACCGAAACAATTCTTCTCCCTGGTGATTCGCAGGAGATGCGTAAATTCTGTGACACAGCAATGAAAACCTCAAAATTGCAAATTAAAATAAGTCTTCCAACAGCAGTGATACAAGTGATGTAAGTTCATAAAACTAGTAAAGTCGTCCACACTCATTATATTCACTTTTCCAATTAGTTCAAAGCAACTGTATGAGATAATTTATAACCGCGTCAATACAGACCTGTTGATGTGGGAACCCAGCTCGCCGAGTTGTAGCAAGAAAACAAAACCACCACCAGCGCCAACGATAGAACAAAGTCTGCTGAATATTGGCATGATGGATTCAATGTATGTGCCATCAATATCACCGGTTCATCCCTATGATAGCGACGATGTTAAATCTCAGAAACGTAGTTCATCGTCCGATGGTGGTGAAGGTGAGAGTGGGCTATCAGACAACGAATCGGAGAGTATCTATTATTCGACGTATGAGAAGAAGAGAAGCAAACGTAGTCAGCTAACGTCGGCAACAAAAAGTTCGAGTGTGTGCTCCTTTGAGTTGATGGTGGGCAAAGGTGTGTTGTCATTGTTCCCTCCTGTGCGTGATGCAGAGAACCGAGTTATACCAAACCAACTAGGAGAGTTTACGGCGATTATAGAAGCTTTCTGCATATTTTCGGTAAATGGATTCAATGGCAACGAAAACACCGCCTATTTATGTATATACTCGAAGGACGTCAAGGTTTTTCATTGTGGTAAGTCGCATGTAAGAAAATATATTAAACGAAAACCAACAAGTCTATCGTAGTTAACTTCCAAGATTAACTCAGAAAATAAGTTGATGACATTTTTAGCTTTTCAAAGTGGGTTGCCTTTCTATCGAATGATTACCGTCGTCATATCTTGTATCAACTTTCCGTGTCCTAATTGTGCGTCCGATAAATGATCTATTGGCTTTTGATCACTTTGAAATAACTGCCAAGCATTGTTCTCGCCGACTTTCACAAGGTTAGGGAGCAATGGAAAGTACCACTTTTTACCCGATGTACCCTATAAAGGGATATATTTTGATTTGCTCGATCTATTTCACCCATTTCAAGTTTTAGGTATGTATTGTAGGCTGGTGACGTACAACCTTTATTTTTAACTTCTCTTGACAAACGGTGGGCATTCTTCAATGGGTGGTATCCTCTTTTGGATAACTTTGGGGATCAATAAGAGGACAGTTTTTGAAAACTCGATTACTGTAGCTAGTTTTTTTTTGCTAGAACACCTGCATAGGATATTACGACTGAATAGCCAAGTCCTTTTTCTGCATACGCCTCACAGCAATAGGTATTAGCTCCTCGCTAAGGTCCAAGCTAAAGTCCAAACGAATGGGTTTGCCTGGCCCCAAATACTCCAGCAGTTTCTTCCAACTTGCCATTTCGAAATACTGTCCTCATGAAATATGCCCCCCTTGTTACTAGGTCAATCGCTTGTCAAAACAAAAGGGCGACAAAGGGCTTCGTCAAACGCGACATCAGATACCGCATCGTTATCGTCTTGGAATGCGATTACGTGAGGGGAGCGAACTCCGGTCCACCCATGGCAATCAGCGCTACTCGATTACCGTGGAATTTGGCAGTCTGGAAATATTCACATATCAATATCGTTTTATAGAAATTATTATATTACTTATCTTATATTCTACGCTCGTTCATACATGGCCCCAAAGTACGGAACCATAGATTCATCCAAATTTTTTCTCTTGAAATTGCATTTGATATAATTTCATTGTGTGAATCATGCTCTTTTTGCCATTAAATATACTTCCTTAAACGACAATAGACAATAGCAGCATATCAATGAAAGCATAAGCATACTGATTCGTTCTTTCGACAAGCAAATCTAAAACCTCGGTGATTTCCCTGGGCCTAGTTTACAAAGCAAAAGAGCAGGAAAGTAGCTCCTCGCTCTATTTTTCCTTTGGACTGCAACCTACAACAATTTAAAACCAATGTGCACTGGTACCTCCTTTCTCTCTCTTCCGCTTCTGCTCGTGCTGTGTAAAAAACACTTTAAGGGTACTTCAAATTCCTTGAGCACTTGAGCACTATTTAAGAAAAAAAAAAGAATACATTTTTGCACTTTTAGCTCAGACTTTGTTTTTATAAGTATTTCTTTGGCCTGTGGCGCTGTTAAAACTGCTTCGTTTGAGTCATCCTTTTATGTTTTGTTGGTAAAACCAACTGCGGTTTCTGAAAGTAATTGACTTTTGGGAACATTATCTATGACCGGATTATCCTCAGGCCCTAAGTCTTTATCGGTACCATTATCACTGGAATTTACTTGTGGTAAAACAGACACAGTTAGACCAATAGGTGTAAATTCATCATAACTTTCTTCTAAAATATCGAGTAACTCAGATAAAGAAATTTTTTATCTGAAAGAGAAAAAAGTAACTACAATGCCTTCTGGAAGGATGTCTTAGTTTGTTGCTCTCTAGTGTACGACCAACATATTTTATAATTGAAAATGAGTTGTATTCATATTCTTTATCTTATTTAGAGTTGGCTAACAACCAACAAAAAATACTTACTGTAAATTCCGACGATTATGTTGTAAACATCACTCTTGAAATCCTTCTGGAAGGATTGACGGGTTATCTGGGTTAATAGAGCGACACAGGAGGGGAAAGTGAGCAAGAACATCCACTCACAGAACATCAGCTATCTACCCACTGATGAAATTTGGAAATATTTGATTTGAAATGAAAATTGTAGATTTTGGAAAAAAGTAAAACTCGACCCCTTCGAGTTGAAGAAGCTGAGGAAATATACCTTATAAGTTACTACAGAAGTTTGCTGGCCTTTATCTGCTATTTTTCGTACTCTTTGCACTGAGGAATTTTACAGCCTTGCTCTACGCTCCACTCCAGTTTGTACGCTTAAGCTCAGGGAACTATGCTGGACGTTAATTTTTAGAACTTCAGAGGAACACAATGCAGTATGTGGAATATCGTCTCAAGCGAATATCTAGTACAATGCGGATCGAAACGATCAAGGAAGTATGTTAACTTTTTAACATTGTAATGATAAGGAACCAAAAAATGTGGGAAAGTGTTCCTCATTCGAGTTGTGCTGCAAAATAATCTTAGACCAATCAGTACATCTTCACTCCTTGGTAAAATATTTAATTAATTGATGGTTTTATTCACTTCCGCAAATAAAAAACACATGCAGAATTTGCTTGAGTAAAGATTATTAAGAGGAATATTCTTTATCTTTAAGTTCTTAGAACTCCCTTACTTCGTCATTGCATTGATACGTTGACTTTTATTGCTTGGTTAACAAAGTTAGAAGGAGCTCCCCTTTTTCACATGAGAAATAAGTCGGTCGGTTTGATTTCTTGGCACGAACACTTTACACACAACTTGCATTCTAGTCCTCTTTGTGATTTTTTTCAAAAAGTTAACGTCACTTTCGCACAGCTTGCACTTTAAAATTTTTGCAAAGCTGTAAACACTAGCGAGAAACACAGAATGCTTTTGAACCCTTCGTCAATCGGTACATCAAAATCACTCTTGTGTTTTAACCTTTCAGCTGATGTGCTCGCAAACTAGGTATCGGTGTCGGCATAATAGTGATTCCCTCGAAAACTCCTCTTTCTATTTTTTTGCCCTGAATATCTTGTGGAGCTTCTCGCGCCATTTCAATCTATTTTTATTTTTTCCTGTTTGATTTTGACGCAGGTATAAAGACCGAACAATAGAAATGTAGCAGCCTTAGACCTGGCGCGCAGCAGACAAGTCCCTCACGACTATAAGCTGTAACTTATCTAAAACTAAAAATTTCGGTCTGAATTTTTCACAGCATATTTAAGATAGGTTTTGAAATCGATTTTTCGAAGTGGTCACATGAGAATACCTCCTTAAATCAAACCTTTGTAAGCATATAAATGAAACATGAATCCTTTCGTTGCGCGATGAATGTGATCCGATGGTCAACTTCTTAAAAAATCACGCAACAATTATTCGTTTCCACACGTATAATTGCCACAAAAAGTGACATTGTTGTTCTTTACGTAGGGCTCGCGCTTGAAATGAAAATTGAGCCATTTTTTTTACAAAACTTTGAGATATATCGTACCATTCCATGCAGAATCTCGTTTTCTTAGCTCATTGCTGGTGATAATATCATTGAAGCAAACTAAACTGCATTTTCCTTCGCATTTCATTATAGGCTTGATACCAACACGAGATTACCGCCGGGGTCTACCAGATTTAAGTGGCCTTCTGCCTAGTCATATGCAATCTACGTTTTATTCAACACCAGCTAATCTGACAAAGGGCAATGGTCAGGGTTGCAGTAAACGTGAGATGCTTTCCCTAGCCATCGAAATCAAGAAAGTCCCTGAACAGTGTCTGAAGGTATGCATGCGGAACGGAATTAATAAACACTAATTTCACCCATTTTTGATCCTTTGCAGCGTTTGAAGATTACTGTGGGCATCCAAAAGGCAACGCTCCGGCATAATCCAGCCCTTTCGCAACACACATGGTTGAATCAATTGATAGACTTCCTCGACGTTCTGGTAAGAAATCACTTGACTTGAATGTGATCGAGCGCTGTTAACTGAAATTAAATTATTTTCTAGGATTATCCAATCGAAGGATATAAACCGTTCGGGATTGTGACAGAGATGCAACTTCATCTGTGGGATTGCGCAATTGATTATCGGTGAGTTGGTTGTTCTCTTTGCTTACATAATTGCTTTATGGACGATTTGTTTTAGACCTAAGAACTTCCAATTCCGTTGTGTAATAGAGATCGGTTCATTTATGACGAGTAGTAATATTGTATCAGCGATGGCCGGTTGTACATTACGATTCATTGCCGAGGAGTGCATTCTCTCACTGGCTCCTTATGTAAGTTTCAATTTATAATTCTATGTTTTGACAATTTAAGCAAACCAAATGCACTGGGTTTTCTTTAAGGACCCCAAGAGCAGCAAACCTGAAAACAAAATCACAGTTCTGCCATCGTGCAATCTAGTCCCCGTGATTGAGCTCGGTCTGCTTGATATCTCACTGCGCTTGAACGAAAAGCCGTGCGAACGCAGTCCAAAATTCGATTTGCGAACATCCATACAAGATGTCCACATCCGTACTTGCTTTGATTCTGGAAGGGCCCTCGCGCATTTGATCGCCTACGTAGCGGGTGATGGTGATCTTTTGAATCCCAATGAAGATCCCGAAAGCATGACTTCGTCGTTGAGTTCGTCAATTTACAGCGACGCTGGTCTTCTCTCGACGAATGAGGTAAAGAGTTCAGTTCCTGAAATATCCCCTCAGCAGCAAGAACGCGTTAATCTTCTTATGGCCGAAGCTGTCCAAGAAACTGTCACATCGAGAGCCGCAATATCCGAAGAGTCGGAGCATAAATTCGATCGAGGTGTGGAAGTTTTCTTCTTTCCCGATGAAAGTCAACCAGTTTCGGAAAAGGAAAACCCTTCTATTGTGAAAAATCGTGATGAATCGCCCTTAACTGAGGACCAATGTAGCGAACCCACAACCACGGGACTATCACGCACGAATAGTAGCTCCGATGAATGGGCCTACCATGCCAGACGAGACAGCGGCAGTAGTAACGAGCTGCAGGACTTGCTAAACTTCGAAACGTCTGTGATGAAGCATTCATACATGAATCAAGAAGAGGATGATGCAATTGAGGCGTTGCCTCAAGTCCGCGAAGAACTTGGCGACGTTAAGCAAACAGAAAAGGACCTCTCCATGAATAAAACCAGCATGGATCTGGATGATGACTTTTATGTTATTGCCGATGAGGAAAAGTCGTACTTGGTGAGTAAAACAGAAAGTAAATGATTTCTATGTAATGTAGCAAGAAATTTTTAAATCATAGTCACATTGTGGTATAAGAGATCTGGTGATATCGGAAGATCCATTACGAATGGTAGACAATCACTTCAAACTGCCTGCCGGCAAACCCGATCTTCTTCAAGCGCCAGACAATTTTCCAATGGCTGAGAACAGGTACACATTGTGTGAGATGACGCTAACTTGGCATATGTATGGCGGCAACGATTTTCAACTTTGCTCTTCCGGCGAACCAACGGAAGACAAAGATAAAGAAAATATGTAAGTTTAATTTTTGTTTATTTTATAATTTAATTCTAACAAATCTCAAATTTATTCGTTTTACTCCGCCCTATTTCGCCCTACATCAAGGAAAAACAGCTTAAGCCAGTTTTTGGAAGTTTTCAGGAGAGCCATTTGAAAACTCGCTTTCGCATTATGGACAAAGATTTATTTTGTTTCTCTTTCATTTACCGTAAGAGATAAAAATACGAAAAAAACGTCCACGTTTCCCGAGTGGACAGTCACGTGTAGAATTCTTTTGTCTTTGGCCCCGCTAGCATCTAGATACAAGGCGGTATGTGCCCACTTGACAATGCATTTTTTAAGTCTCTAGGCTTTGGTTAAAAAAAACCTGATATGAATTCTTTCTCCTTTCTCAATATCATCCGCCGAGCGCGCAAATTGAATCCAAGGCACAGGATAATATTGTCAATCCTGTACACACTCTGGAAGCATCCAATAGTCTCTTGTTGCTGACGTAATGCCGAAAGTCGATTTTGTACATTCTTATTCAGGCTCAACATTTTTCCATGTAATATGGATCTATACTCCCCCACACTGTACACGCATAAGTCAAAATTGGGCGCACACAGGCTTGTAAGCAGATGATCTTTACATCGGTGTGGGAGAAGAAAAGGTTTTTGACCGACATTAATGCCGCCTAATTATCTTGAGCTGTTGGTTTATATGTTTCGTAGTAAAGGAATTTATCCAAATGGACACCTTTAGCCAATTTTAGTTGGCGGTCATTCTGTATATCCCTCATTTTTGAGCCATGTGTGTATTGTATGACATCATCAGCGAATGCTATTGAAACTTGTTTATCCCTAAATACTCCAGCATTGTAAATGTTGAAGAGCATGGGCGTCGATACTGTGCCCTGTTCTAGACCGTGGAAGGTTTGAATAATATTTAGCACTATTTTTGGTATTGGAACATATCTGATAAAGGTCAGAATGTTTTTAACATGGGCTTGTCTAATCTCCAATGGACAGCATATCTCTTTGGGGAAGTAACGTCTTCTTAACCAAATTAGAGCTGGACATTCACAAAGAATGTGTACAGCCGTTTCATCGTCTTCTAAACAGAGTCGGCATTCGGTGGTTGTACTGAGTCCTAATTTAGTTAGATGTGATCTCAAGCGGTAATAGCCGGAGAGGAAGCTCGCAAGCTTTCTACTGTTCTTTTTGTTGAGTTTTAGGATTTCTCTGAAAGAGAAGGGATTGATTAGAAATTTAGATTGTCTGAGTCCCTGGAACCCACCCTAACCTAACTTCATTACGTTTGGCTGGGAATTGTAAGGCGTCGTAGCAGCTTTTGACACTTGGCTTGTAGGCTTGTAGCTCAGCCTGGAAAACACTTGGATGCTTTCCCATGGGTTGGGTCCAAAGACACCGATCTACAGTCTGATATAGAATCGTTTTTAAATTGGTGTAGTTACAACCATCTTGAACTTTACTTCTCCAAATGCAAGATTTTTAGTGCTGCAAGATCTTTAAGTTTCAATTATAAATTGGTCGATCTTGCTTTGCTTAGGGTAATCCAAGTAAATTATCTTTGAGTTATTTTCGACACCAAACTAGAATTTAAAACCCACATTGACTACGTTGTCTCCAAAGGGAACTCCATGTTGGGCTTTCCGATACGAAATTCAATTAATTTCAAAGATGTTTACACATTAAAAGCATTATATTCTGCACTTGTACCTCCAATTCTGGAGTATTGTTCCGAAGTTTGGCCACCTTTTTATGCTAACAGAATTTCAAGCATTGAGAGAATCTAGAAACGGTTTGCGTGCTTTGCATTTAGAAAATTAAATTGGTCATCTGGAGTGCCGGCTTACAGATCAAGATTTATCTTAAAACCCGATTTGCTCAGTTTATTAGAGATGTGTTGTTGCTCTGCCTCTTATCCTTATATGTTCCAGAACGTCCTTTGCGCCGCCGGAATGAATTGTTTCAAGTTCCTTCTCATAGGACTTATTATGCACAAAATGAGCCTTTTCATCGCTCTCATCAGTTTTCCCAATATTATTGCCTCATAACCAATTTTAAGTGAAACTTAAGTTTTTTGTAACCAGCCGATTTTGTAAATCCATTGGTGAAGTAAATAAAAGTGCGAAACTGCATGTGAGCCACTAGTGTTGAATAAACTAATTATTTATTTAAAAGCGAATGTCTGTTTATGTTACATGCCTGAAAAATATATCTCATTTTATGTGTTCTCATTTCTGTAGCCGTCCAGACCCGCAGCCATCTATGTCCGAAGCATTCAAGCATGGCGTTTCATATTCGAAAAACACCCAAAACCTGCACTACGGAAAGAAACCAAAAGAGAAAATGTCGTGGCGTACAATCGGTGGTTACAAACGTGATCATGAGACGCTCGTCGAGGTTCAGCTATCGAAGGTTCGTTGCTCGCACGAAGTCTATCCAAAGCATTCAACGCAAGCGTCACGCCAGGTTCTGGTCATAAGTGAACTTGAGGTCAGAGATCGACTTCAAACTTCGGAGATCAATAAATTCCTATACCATCCGAGTGCCAAGCATCTGCCGAATAAGAGTTCACAGCACATGATCGTGATAAAGGCGCTGCACGTGCGCCCCCATCCTCGAAAGAGTATTTCTGAGGAATGCTCCCTGCGAATATCTCTGTTACCATTGCGTTTGAATATCGATCAAGATACACTGCTTTTTATAGCGCAATTTTTTACCGAGTTGAGCTCATCTAGCGCTGGCAGCGATGCCGAAGGTACAAGTGGTAACAAACGACAGTCGGCTCTGCAACCACCCGTAATGATGGTGGATGATTTACCGGAGGCAGTGCAGGATTTACAGGCACGACGAATGGTTTCGACGAATTTGGACCTACTAATGGAGGGTGACGCAGCAAAATCTGAAAAGAAGGAGCAGGAAAACTCCGGTGCAAATATACCAGAAGCAGAAAACGTGGCTGCTCCTATTTACTTCAGAGAAGTGATATTTAGTCCAGAGGTGAACATTCGTCTCGATTATCATGGCAGGCGGATAGAAATGTCAAGGGGACCAATAACAGGCTTCCTAATGGGCTTGGGGCAATTACAGTGTTCCGAAATCAAACTGAAGAAGATAATTTATAAGTGAGTTGCCGTCTGAAACCTAAATATGTGGAATATCGTTTTATAAATTTTGTTTTCCTATGTAGACATGGACTTTTGGGAATCGACAAGTTGGTAGCACATTTGTGCAAGGAATGGTTACAGGATATTAAGAAAAATCAAGTTCCAGCAATTTTGAGCGGCGTTGGACCAACTTACGCCTTTGTTCAACTCTGTAAGTTGAAACATTTTTAATTTATTTCAAGTTAATGAATTTTGTTTTGTTTTTAGTCCAAGGAATCTATGATCTGTTCTGGTTACCGTTCGAGCAGTACCAAAAGGATGGTCGTTTCGTACGTGGCCTACAATTGGGTGCGCAGAGTTTCACAGCACGAACGGCACTCGCAGCTTTGGAGATCACCTCAAGACTCATTCAATTATTACAGGTAAGCGAATGAGCTTTGTGGATTATGGCAGAAGATAATTTTGTTTGTCTTATAGTTTACTGCGGAGACGGCATATGATATGGTCTCGCCAGGCCCATCGGTGCGGAGCATTCGCAACAATCGGAAGGGTAAACGCAAGAGACCACATCGTCCTCAAGACATCCGCGAGGGTGTAGTGAATGCATATCAAATTGTCAGAGATGTAAGTACACAATAATGATGTGTACAATCATCAGAGCCAACCATTCATATTCTCTTTCAGGGCATCAATGACAGCGCTAATGCCTTGATTGAAACTGCAGTCGCGGAGCACGATCAAA
Source organism: Orthonevra nobilis (assembly GCA_963555765.1). Lineage (NCBI taxonomy): Eukaryota > Metazoa > Arthropoda > Insecta > Diptera > Syrphidae > Orthonevra > Orthonevra nobilis. Next base: position 25,829,909 of record OY743225.1, on the reverse strand, counting down.
AGGGTTACACTGGTGCATTTGGTGGTATTATTCGACAATTGCCACAACTTGTGGTCCAACCGGCAGTTCTTGCCACTCAAGCCACCACAAATATTCTGGGCGGTGTAAAGAGTTCCCTAGTGCCCGATGCTAAGCTGGAGGCGCGTCAAAAATGGAAAGAGGACAGTGATTAGCAGAGGCCCTTCCCAAAATCTTCGACTGGACATTATTTTTATTATATTAACAAAACAATGAACTCATTGTTTTGCGGATATCATTAAAGTTTACTTTAACTTTTGTATGCTTTAGTGTTTAGGTGTGCTTAACGTGTTAAGTTGATTTTGCGTTTATTGTTTGTTTTCAATATTGTTTTTCCAACGAAAACAAAACAAAGGACCCTCTTTCCATTTACACAATTTGAGACCCCACTGACAACATAATACAAAGTAAAAACGCAAATTATATAAAAAAAATATACCTTTCTACAAAATAAGCAGAGTATGTGTAAATAAGTTAATGTTAAAATTGAGAAGAAAAAAAAAAAGTATCAGAAAATGAAGAAGAAATTTAAATTTAAATTTATTTTTTGACTTCCGATAAAAAAAGAAGTATGTGAGGAAAAATATGTGAAATATATATACATATGTTTATATTTTAATTTCGTGAAAAACTAAGAAAACTAATTATGTATATGCCTTTTTAAAATATAGTTATTTTTATTGGATTTACGAAAACAGAAACAAATAAAACAAAAAAAAACAAACCTAGCAAGTAAAACAATATCAAATAAAGAAAAAAAAAACAAAACTAAAAGAACATCAATCATGATAATAAAATGTCCCTTTTAAAGAAAAAAATTCTTGTAAAATATAAAAAAAAGTGCGTTTTATTTCTTGTAAATGAATGCAATCATTTTTGAAAGCAGTCTTTGAAGTCAGAGGGAAAATTGTTTGTATTCAATCATTGAATTCATTTCGAAGTCATTGATTAGGCATTCATTTCAAGAAGATGCATTCAAAGGACTGCAATCTTCAGTGTTTTCAGTAAAGGGAGCGTTCAAGTATTACGTAAGTCGAGACGTTTAGAATTTCACATTGCGGAACTCAAACGAAAGGACTCAATGAACACCTACATATATTCCACATACATTCCACAAACTAATAGGACTACCGGTTGAAAATGTCGTTATGGCAGACAACTTCATATCTATTACTCTGAGGTGAATTTTGACCATGACAGCTGTCACATCAGAAACTTCATGTCATTGTCTAATTATTTCAGTCTAGGTTATTGGTCATTAGTGAAAACACACAAGTTTTTGTAAAGCCGTAAAATGTCTATATTCGTGCCATCAAAACAACATTTGCGGGAAGTTTTGATATGCTTCTTTCGTTTAAAGAAAAAAGCAACCGAAGCGCATCAATTGCTTACCGAAGCTTACCCGGACTATACTATAGACGTAAGAATGTGTCAGCGGTGGTTTAAGCGGTTCAAAGATGGTGATTTCAGAAGACAAAGAACGCCCCGGCCAGGTGAAAAAGTTTGAAAACCATGAATTGGGGGCATTGCTCGATCAAAATCCGTCACAAACGCAATAAGAACTTGCAAAATCACTTGGCGTTGCTCAGCAAACCATTTCCGATCGTTTGAAAGCAATGGGAATGATCCGAAAGGTAGGGCATTGGGTGCCATATGAATTGAAGCCACGAGACGTCGAACGCCGATTATGCATGTCCGAAATGCTGCTTGAACGCCACAAAAAGAAATCTTTTTGCATCGAATCGTCACTGGTGATGAAAAATGGGTACATTACGATAATCCAAAACGTCGGGCAACGTATGGATACCCCGTACATGCCTCAACATCGACGGCCGTTTAGAATATTCATGGCCTGAAGGTTTTGCTGTGCATTTGGTGGGACCAAAAGGGTGTTGTGTATTATGAGCTGCTAAAACCGAATGAAACAATCACAGGCGAGGTCTACCGACGACATTTGATGCGTTTGAGCCGAGCACTGAAGGAAAATCGGCCGGAAACGGTCGCAAGACATGGTAAAGTTTTTTTGCAACATGACAATGCTCGGCCACATGTTGCCAATGTCGTCAAAACTTACCTTGAAACGCTCAAATGGGATGTCGTACCCCACCCGCCGTATGGTCCAGACCTTGCGCCATCCGATTACTATCTCTTCCGATCGATGCAACATGGCCTGGCTGACCAGCACTTCCGTCATTTCGATTATGTCAAGAAATGGATCGATTCGTGGATTGCGGCCAAACCGGTCGAATTTTTCAGAACGGGTATCCATGAATTGGCAGAAAAATGTGTGGCTCACGATGGACAATACTTTGAATATTGAATTTATATCTATTTTTCCTGAATAAAGCATTGATTTTTGAAAAAAAACGACATTTTCAACCGGTAGTCCTATTATGACACATTTGGTTTTACATTTCAGTTTACAGATTTATATTTAACGAGTTTTTATTTGTGACGGTGAAAATATTTACTATATAAAGCAATTTTAAAATGAATAGTGTTGAGATGTTTATCGAAAGCAGTGACGAAGAAGTAAACAAGAAAAAAGAACTTATAGCTTCAGTCTTTCTTCTAAATATCGGGTTTTCAATAAGAGCGCTACAAAAGTTTTTTTTTAAATAGAACAAAAACGGTTTTGGATATCAATGAAATTTTTTATTCCTGTGAAAGTACGTTCGATGCCATTATGTATGGAACTTGATTTCTTTTGCATGGCTTCCACGGGCACGCTTGCAGAAGTCCAGACGCTGAACCCAATTTTCGACGGTTTTCAAGCATAAATCAATTTCACGTTCGATATTCGTACGAAGTTCATCAATCGTCGCTGGCTTGTTGGCATAGACCATAGACTTGACGTAGCTCTACAGGAAGTAGTCTAACGGCGTCAAATCGCTCGACCGAGGCGGCCAAGCGACTGGACCGTTTCGTGAGATAACACGTTCTCAAAGCTTGGTTTCCAATAAATTGATTGTGACATTCGCTGTGTGGCTTGGTGGCGCCGTCCTGTTGGAACCACATGTCCTCCAAGTCCATATTGAAATAACCGAAACCACGCTTTAAATAAAATAATACGAGAAGTAGTTTATCGTCTTTTATACAGAGTCAACTTACAACTGCCAGAAACTTAACTATACTTAACATACTAGACTAGTTAACTGAGCAGCTTATAACTTTTAAGAGAGTGATCATTAAGAGAATGATCATGCTCTTTCGTTTTACATTTTAGGATATATCAACTCCTCCTTACTTAAATTAAACATAGTCATATTTTAACAAAAATTTAAAAATAATTAATTTCTTAATTCATTGTAATGTAATTTATAATTATTTAAAAGTTTATTTTGACATTTTCATTTCTTCATATTTTTTATTAATTTTCAACTGGTCTTTTATAAATTGTTGTTTTAACTTTTGCCTATCATTTGCAAAATCTTCTTCCGCGCTATAAAATTCTTCGTCTTCCTCCTCACATAGTCTTTTTCTTCTTAATCTTGTTACTATCCCAGTCTTAGTTTCTTTATCAGTATTAACAAAAACTGTAGCGGGACTAAAACGAACAGAACAATATCTTTTTTTTATTTGATTAATGTGGGCTACTCTATGAATTCCATTCACGCAAACAAGGTAAAGACAATTTGTTAACTTCTTTTTACAATAACCCGGAATCCATTTAACATGAGATTTGAAACAGTTTTTGTAATAAATCTTTTCATTTTCTTTAAAATGTATTAATCGATTTCCAAATTTCATTGAACTTTGCTTACAATCATTTTGGTGAACATGCTCAACGGTTTTATGTATCTTCTGAGGTTTTTTTACTAATATCTCCAAAAATGTCATTGGTTTAAATTTGAAAATTAATTCAGCAGGTGATTGGTTGGTTGAAACCGTGGGGGTATTTCGGTATTTAAGTAAGAAATTGTCAATTTTATGATTAAAGTTTTTACCCGGTTTAGTTTCTAACAACATTTTCTTTAAAGCCCGCTTTACTGTTTGAACCGCTCTTTCCGCGAGTCCGTTCGACTGCGGGTGATATGGTGGACTCTTAAAAACTTCAATGCCATTATTCGTACAAAATTCAATAAATTCACTTGATTGAAAAGGGGGTCCGTTGTCTGAAACTAATTTGGACGGTAACCCAAAAACTGAAAACCAGTTACGAAGTTTTGCAATTACCATTTCAGCTCGTGTACTTTTCATTTCTGCTATCTCGATCCATTTAGAGTAACTATCTACTAATAACAAAAATTTCAATCCATCAATATCAAAAAAATCAATATGTACTCTTTCAAATGGATATTCTGACGGTATCCAATTTGATTCTTGAACTAACTTAATAAAATTCTGCGTTTGATTACAGACGGTACACGACCTAACGAACTCTTCTATATCTGCATCTATATTTTTCCACCATACGTAGCTCCGCGCCAGCATTTTCATTCTACTCATGCCAATATGAGTATCATGTAATAGTTGTAAGACGCTGTGCTTCATTACTTCCGGTACAATCACTCTATTGCCGTAGTATATGCACCCATTGTTACACGAAAACTCTATACCTCTATCTAAATAATATTTGGTTTCTTTATCCGCATGCTGACTTTCATTATTCAAAAGTTTGTCATAAAGTTTTTTTAAATGTATGTCCTTACCAGTTTCTGTTCTGATATCTTCCAAGCTCAAAAGCTTAATATTGCCCTGACCAAACGCTAAAAGATTTAAAAATTGTTCCGAAATATTTGTTGATCCTTGAATGGGCAACCTAGATAAGGCATCCGCGTTTCCTACCTGTGAACCTCTTTTATATTTTACCTCAAAATCATATAATGACAGCTGAATTGCCCATCTTTGCAATCTTGCCGCAGCTACCGCTAAATGTCCCTTCTTTTCGCTAAATATTTCTCTTAACGCCTGATGATCCGTTACTATAGTAAACCTATGTCCATATAAATATTTGTGAAACTTTTTAACGGCATAGACAATCGCAAGTGCCTCTCTATGTGTTTGTGAGTAATTTTGTTCTGCAACGCTTAATGTACTGGACGCAAACATCACCGGCTTCTCTTCACCATTAACTACGTGAGCCAATACTGCTCCTACCCCATAAGGACTAGCGTCACATGTCACAACAATTGGTTTATTCGGGTCATAATGTTCTAAGATATTATCACTGACTATAAGCCTCTTTGCTTCTTCAAAAACTTGCTGATGTTCTAGTTTCCACTCAAAGCTATTATTTTTCTTCAACAGATCATACAACTTCCTCAACTTTGAAGCTAAGTTTGGTATAAAGGGATTATAAAAATTCAAAAGACCAAAAAAACTTTTAAGTTGCGAAACGTTTTTCGGATTGGGTGCTTCTGCGATAGCACGAATTTTCTCCCTATTTGGTCTGATGCCATTTCCACTTATGACATGACCTAAATACTCAACATCGGACTTGAACCATTTACATTTTTCAAAATTGACTCGTATATTGTGAGCTTCCAACCGTTTCAAAACACTTACTAATTTCTCCTCGCATTCCTTAAAATCCGCACCTCCGATTAGCACATCATCCAAATAACATCCAACTTTATCGATTGATTTTAAAATTTCATCCATTACCCTCTGGAATTCTGCCGGCGCAACTGAAACTCCGAAAGGTAGTCTTGTGAACTTAAACAATCCTTTCTGAGTATTTACTGTCAGAATGTGCTGTGAGTTTTCATTTACCGCGAGTTGTAGGTAAGCCCCTGACAAATCTAAAACACAAAATGTTGAACAGTTAGAAAATTTCGCGAATAAGTCGTCCATTCTTGGTAGGGGATACACTTGGCTCTCAATAGCTTTGTTAACTGACACCCTACAGTTCAAACACAATCTCAAATCACCATTCTTTTTAGGTACAATAACCATGGGAGACGCCCATTCAGAAAATTTTACTGGAACTAAAATATTCTGGCAAATCAACTTATCAATCTCTTCACTTACTTTGTCTCTAATTCCAAATGGAACAGTATACGGCTTTGAAAAACTCGGAGTAGCGTTACTTTTTAACTTAAGTTGAACATTATAACCGACTATAGGGTCCCTCATGTCTCTAGAAAAAACTTTTGGGAACTGTACAACTAACTCTTCTATCTTTTTATCCACCATATCACCCATTTTATTAATATTGAAATTACTTCGCCATTTTGGCAGCAAAACATCTAACCAATCGCGACCCAAAAGTGGCGTAAAGTCCCTATTCGATTTTATTATAAACAATTCTAATTCATGATAAGAAGACAAATCGATCAAATCACTCACCTTAACCTTAATTTTTCCCATAATTTCCACCTCATGTCCGATAACAACGTTCAGTTGTCGATCACCTGGTAAAATCTTCAAATTATAAAACATTTTCCTATAAAAATCATAACTTATGACCGTTGAGCATGCACCACTATCTACTTCCATATCAATTACATTATTATTTATACACAATTTCATTATTTGAGCTAAATTACAAACAGTAGATACTGAATTTATATAGCCAATCGCCATCTTTTTAATATCCTCCGTAACATTTTCGAGATTATTTACGTTAAAGTTTTTGTTTTTCGTGCAACTATTTTGTTGCCTACAATACTTCCTACCGTGTCCACTTTTTCCACAATTATAACAAATAATTGATTTCCATTTGTTTCTGTCAGGTTTCGCGTTGTTGTCCCATGTCTGCTTCCGTGGTCTGCTTCTAGATCTTGACTGGTCTCTTCCCCGCTGTTGGTGTCGCCATCTCACCATATTCAATTGTTCTGGTCTCATTTGCCGTAATTGCGAATTGGTCATCTCCATACTCTTAGCGACCTCACATGCTTTGTCGAATGTTAGTCCCGTTTCGTTTAAAAGCTTTTGCTGTATTCCTTCATGACTTATACCGCAAACAAACTTGTCTCTGAGAGCGTCATCCAAAAAACTTTTGAAATCACATGATTGAGCTAACGTTTTTAAATCAAGAATGTAATCATTTATTGATTCATGTGATTTTTGATTGCGTTTATAAAATTTAAACCTCTCGGCAATGATGTTCACTTTAGGTTTAAAATATTTTTCTATAACAGCTATTAGTTCTTCGTAAGTCTTTGTGTCAGGCTTTTCTGGATCAGTTAAAGACTTAAGGATTTTATACGACTCTGGCCCGATCAAAGTGATTAGGTACGAAACTTTAGTTTTATCATCAGTTATTTTATTAATAGCCAATAAATGTTGAAGGCGTTCTTTGTAATCTTCAAAGTCTTCTCCGGGCGTAAAAAATTCAATCGTGCCTATAAAAGCCATTATGCGCTGATTTAATTGCACTGTTTCAGAAGTTTCGCGTTTCACTTCACTTTTTATTTTTAATAAACTGTCACTTATTCCTTCTTGGCTATTCATCTACGAACTTAATTACTTTACTTGAAATTTATACACTCTTTCTAAATCCTCGTCGCCATTTGAAATAACCGAAACCACGCTTTAAATAAAATAATACGAGAAGTAGTTTATCGTCTTTTATACAGAGTCAACTTACAACTGCCAGAAACTTAACTATACTTAACATACTAGACTAGTTAACTGAGCAGCTTATAACTTTTAAGAGAGTGATCATTAAGAGAATGATCATGCTCTTTCGTTTTACATTTTAGGATATATCACATATCATCCAAACGGGGCCAAAAATATTCGGTTATCATTAAACGGTAGCGATGCCCATTCACAGTTACGTGCTGGTCTTGATCATCACGGAAGAAGTACGGACCAATGACGCCGCCGGCCCATAAACCACACCAAACCGTAAATGGAGTACGTGTGGATTGCTGCCTGACCAATACCGCATATTTTGTTTATTGACGGAGCCATTCAGCCAGAAATGAGCCTCAACGCTGAAGATGATTTTTTGATGAAAATCCGAATCATTTTCAAGTTGTTGCTCAGCCCAATTCACGAGCATACGACGCTTCTGGTGGTCAAGCGGCTTCAGTTCTTGCGTCAATTTAATCTTGTAAGGATGAAGGCCAAGATCTTTTCGCAAAATTCGCCATAATGACGTCACAGAGATGCCCAACGGTTGCGAAAGACGCTCTCACATGTCATACGTCACATTTGGGCTTTCTGTAACTGAAGCCTCAGCGGCAGCAATATTCTCGCCACTACGGGCACTTCTTTGTCTCACTGGCACGGGAACATTTTGTACTGTGCCTGTGGATTCAAATTTTTCCACTCGACGCTGATCTGCTAGGACGATTATGACGACCATAAATTGGACGTGGCGCTCTTAACGTTGAGGCCACTAACTCCAAATTTCGGTAGTAAATTTTAATAATTTCGTCTCGTTGTTGGCTCGTATATCCTTCCATCATGAAATGGCAAATCTTACTGAAGAGAAATGTCAAAAGAGCGGCAAGAAAAACCTGTTGAAAAACCCGTTAGAATCGCTTTCTCTCATATCTTCCGGTCTCATTTAAGTGAATCTCGTTACGAGCTAAGGATTCCTTTATCTCTGCATAGAGCTTGTACTGTCGTCTGCTTTTGAAGCATTACTAGTCTATCAGTGGGTAGTAATGATCTGTCACCCTTCGAATATCCGGATATAGCGGATCCGGACGTTGACAATTGGTGCAGTAAATTCGATGTGAGTGCTGTTGAGGTTAATCCTGGACTAGTTGATGGTTGAACAGGTGTTGATGATGCAGCCGGTGTTGATGGTTGAGCAGGTGTGGATGATAGAGCAGGTGTTGATGGGATAGGATCTTATCTCAGAAGATGAAACAACAATGACGGCTCCTATCGGGTTTGCTAAGTTCTCGTACGAAAGAAAACTGGAAATTACTTCCTCCAAGTCAGATAATTCTTTTGATTGTTCTTTTTTATTGTGCTGGAGTTAAATTTTTACTTAGTATTTGGCATCTCTCCAAACCGACAAGATATAAGTTGCAAACAAATGCGTGTATACAAAATTTTCGAACAAACTGTTTGCCATTCCTCTCCATTCCATTTGCGATAAACATCACTTTTTGTTAAGCCCTTTTGCCAGAGGAATATTTTTCTCCATTTCCTCCGTAAAATTATCAGCAACAAAAATGAACCATTTCCATGAAAAACGTCGTCACAAAACGTCTCACAAAATACCAACGATCGTCGTCGAAAAATACAAATCCACATTTTTTGACATTTAGCCTTGTCGATCGCCGCCGCGACAGAAGTCGTTAATATTTCATCGCCAATGCCAAACAGTCTTTCATTGTTTTAAGAGCTGTGCTTATGCTTAAGCCTCTGTAGCTTGCGGGACTCATCCGGACTCATCTCTTGTAAAATGGTTTCCAAATTTTCTCTTCCTCTTATTCCAGATTAACTTGTTCTCCTTGTTTCATATTTACTTTAGTTCGGACAAACCTGAAAGGTTTATTTCTAATCAACATAACTTTTCGTCTTAGTTTCCGGATGATGGGTGACATTAGAGAAAGTACCATAAGAAAAATTGTGAAGGTTTGCTTTGAAGTCTTGAGGACAGCTGTGCAACCAATTCATATGCCACCACCGAACGAAGAAAGCATGGAAAAAGTAGCGGACGACTTTTTGAGTATGTGGAAAGTTCCAAATTGTGTAGGAACCCTGGATGGAAAGCATATCCGTATTAAATGCCCAAGACATTTCAGAGTAATGCACAACAATAGGGAGTATAGTAGCTGCAAATCCCTCAGGAAAGAGTACATCTGGACAACGCGGTTTTCAAATCAATTAGGGATGCTTCCAATCCATTTGAACTTCCCAGTAGCAGGTAAAATGTTTATTATAAAGTGCAGAAAAGGATAATGTTAGTAGTAATTTTCTATGCCTTACCGATTTGTTGAGTTATTTAGGGTAAATAAGGACATATTACGCTGCTTACTGGACGAAATGGAACCGCATTTTAAAACTCGTTCGCGATCATCGAATATGCCATACTTAAAATCACAACCGCCCTTCGATTTTTTGCCCAGGGATCCTATCAATCTGGTGTTGGACAAGATTGCACGATAAGTGGATTAGATACAATAGGTCAGCGCAGGCACTGCAAGAAACTAAAGAATATTTCATGGAGGCGTTTTCTTTTCCTGGTTTTATTGGTTGCGTCGACGGCACACATATAACAATTGTTAAACCGTCAGAGAACGAGCACTTGTTCGTTAATCGAAGGGGAAACCACAGTATTAATGCCATCATGGTGAGTACAAAACCAAATAAGGTCTTACAGGCTTACATAAATTATAATCAATTTTTTCCTTAGGTTTGTGACCATAAGATGTCAATTATTTGCATCAATACGACACAGTGAGATGAGGCAAAATTTACTGGAACGAAATGGATTAGGCGAGCGAAACAATTGGTTATTGGGCAAGCTCGCAATAAAATTTTAAAATTTATCAATTTGACTTAATTGTCTCACTTCGACAGGAGATTCAGGATATCCACTTGAGCCGTGGCTTATGACTCCTTATAGGTCCACAGAGGAAGGGAGCAGAGAAGCGCTTTTCAATACGATGCATTCAAAAGCAAGATACATAGTTGAAAGATGCATTGGACTTTTGAAGGCACGCTTTCGCTGTTGTTCGAAGTCAAGAGTTCTTCATTATGCTCTCCGGGAATGCTCACAAATCGTTGACTGTTGTGCGGCCCTCCATAATATGTGCATTTCATATGGAGTTGACTTGACGGACGCATTTCCTTCAGAAATAAATGAAGATTCCTTCAGTGGTGCTAACGCAGATGAGCAGCATGCTAAAAATGAAGCTAGAGTTATAAGGAATAATATAAGAGACTCCATTTGCTAGTGCAATAAAAAAAACATTTTTTTTGTCTATTTAATTGATTTTTTCTTTAATTTCACGTTTTAATTTACTGTTCAGTTTTGTTACTATAAATAAGAACTATAAACATGAATAAAATTGAAAAAAATTAACATGAAAAACTTAAAAAAACTAAAACGAACAAAAAAATAAATAAAAAAAAGGATTTACAGCATATGATTTTCTTCCAAAGCTGGTTTTTCCAGCTTTTCAATTTTTACTTGAAGTTTTTTTTCTTCCAATGACCTTATATGTTGAAGATGTGACATTTTCATAGCATACATCTTTTCGTGGACTTGAAGAATTTTTGCATTCATTTCCAAGGCTTCCTTATTTTGCTCCTCGATGTTTTTGAGACTATTCGATATGTCTGTAAACATCCGCTCTTGAATGTCACTCTGCTTTAGAAGGATGTCTTCTCGAAAGCTTTTTTTGAGAACTTCTGCGCGGTGTTTTTAACATTCTCGATGAAGACGGTGTGGCAGTAGATACTGGTTTGTTTATATTTTCTTGTGCTGACACTATGTTAACCTCGTTCTCGTTCTCTTGATCCTGCAAGGAACGTCCTCCAAACGAAGTGCAGTCGGGAATTCCATCCATTTGAACATCCAAATGAAGTATATTAATAACTTCCTCTTCCAGTGTGGAAAAAGTTGACTGCTTTCGAGGTCCACCACCAGTGCCTTGTGCATGGGACTTGTTTTGAGACAACTTCTTCCTGACGTTATTTTTAAAGTCGAACCACACCTATAAGGAAAGTTCATGTATATATTTAGATGATCAATATCTAATAGCAACGCCTGCATGTTAGTATGAGCAAATATGCACATTTTCAATTAAATATATACCTTTTCCCACCCACTAGTATCTCTTAGAGCAGGTCCTGCAGCATTTAGGCTCTTCCTCAGTTCCTCCCACAGCTCATTTGACTTTTGCCTTGCTTGAGAGGATTGAACTCTTCCTTTTGCCAATTCCTTGTTTTGGCTGAGAAAATCAACCAATATTTCGTACTGTCTTGTTGTTGTCACTTTAATTCTAAAAGAAAAATTAAATAAAAAAGTATTTCACATGTATTTAAAATATAAGTTATGTGTTTCGTCTTTATTTTTGAAAAAACACTTTTTCACTTAGTAATTCAAATTTACTAACAATACGTTATAACTTACATCCGTTGGTCCATTTTGTTTCACAACAGGTATTTCTCATGTGAAAAGGGTCACTTTCGTATTGAAAAATATGTATACTCACTCACTTTCAAATACCATTTCTCAGCTGTCACATGAAATGTCGCTCGACTCGGATTCACAAATAGGCCCCCTGGTGATGCGGTCTTTGCCGAACTTATCTAATCAACACTAAAAATGGACATCAGAATCATCTGCGAAATCCATCTAAGAAAAAGAACATTTATTATCTGACTTTAATTTAGATATTGCTTTAAATAATCCGTTCTCATTGCAAGGAAACCAATCTGATGGATGTAGACCCAACCAAGGATAATCTGTGGCTGTGTTAGGATTTCTCAGATCACTAACTACTCCTGATTCTTGTCCTTATCCAATCCATGAACCATGAACATCAGAGGATCTCCCAACGTGTCTACTAAAATACCACTACAACATCTTCGGAGATCTCTGAGATGAGAAGGGCAACCAGAGCTAAGAAACCCGCCGCGAGATTTGTCATTGAATAAGAGTGGGGAAATCAAAACTCAATTTTTTTTTATTCAAAAAATTCAATTGTGGCTATAAAAATCAAAAACATGTGTCAAAAATAATCTTCTACACATCTTGTTGGTCGAATAAACTACAGAACGTTAATCGACCCGACCGCACATCAGACTTGAGTCGGTTTTGTCTCTCGAAAAACGTTATACATACATACAGAACAAAAGAGGACCAAAAATCGAACCCTGTGACATGCCGTACTTAACAATTGCGAGCGATTAAAATCATTACGAAACTTTGAATGAGCTTTTGTGCCTGTGGCCCAAAATGGATTTTTTTTCCTCTTTCCAGCAAAGAAGGTCTACTAAATCAAAAACCTTGAAAGAGGTGAGTAATGTACTCTGTCGGAAATGAGCAAGGCCTAGTTTCTACAGACGCATCATGTTTGTTGATATTGTAATGCCACTCAACTAAAGACAATGAATTTAAGGACACTTTATCCAGTTTTCTTTGTAGTTTTTAATCGTTATTCAAATTTTAATCGTTAACATTTTTTCAAAAGGCCTTACAACAGCTGTGGAAGTCATTCAAAATATAACCGCAAATTTGAATTTTGAACTTCTACCAAGCAACAGATTGTTTGAATGGAAAGCTTACGAGAAAACAACCCTGCTCATCGTGAAAGCTTCCCTCTCAAAAAACTTGACCAGCAATGAATCCAACTTCGAGCCAATTACGTATGAATTTCCCCTCCAAATTCGAATTCTGCGCGTTAGCTCCCACGATACAATCCACATGCAATAAAACACAACTTCCGTATACAAACCCACAGAGCAACAGACCGCATAACAATTACCAAACCATTTCCCCACTCCATTTCTCTTTCGCAAACTCCACACTGCTGACACAGTGCCACGCACCAAAAACACCTTCCACCAGTGGAACGCCACTCTGGCTCTAAGCTACAAAATACCGTAAATGTCAATCGGCCAAGAAAACTCGTTACGTGCGGGTGTATTCGAAAAATTTTTCGCGCAATTTCGACAAAGTGCTTGCAAAAAAGAAAATAAATAAGAAAAAAAAAAGAAAAATTGGCAAATTTTCCAAACACCCTCGTCGTGTAAACAAGCTAAGGAAATTGTGCCGCTCCCAAGTCTAAATAAATAAATTGAATTTCTCCTGCTTCCAGTGCAGTTCCGACGTTTTGATCGCATCTCAAAGGAATAGTGCAGAGTGTGTGCAAATAAATAAATAATTAGGTAAAAGGGGAGCAGGCAGGAAAGTGTAACTAGTGTTAGTGGGTGGCCAGGAGTCCTTTCAATATATATATAAATATATGTAGATCCCTCTCGCTCTTTCGCTTTTTGTGTAGTCGGGAGTCCCTCCTGGTCCTAGTGTCTATAGTGAGCTCTCCTACTGCAGTGGAGAAAACGCGATTAAAACGTTCTCTTGGCCGACTAAACCACCGTCCGAGTTTTTCGATAGTTTTCCAACTAATTCCGTTTTCGAAAAAAAGGAGTTTTTTGTTTTTGTGTGTGTTTTTGTTTTTTTTTTAATCTAAGGAATTTTTCAAGTTTTAAGTTTCTGCGGGGTTCTTTGTTGGTGGAATCAAAAAAAAAAAAGAAAAGGAAAAACAGAAGTTTTATTGATTTTAGCCACGTCGTCGGTCGTCGGGGGAGTGTGTTTCGTATGCACCATGGACCATCGGAATTAGGTCTTGCCTGGCAGCTGTTTTAACCGCAGAACCTCGTTTCGTGGGTTGCGTGCGAATTGAAGAAAGGGAATGTTTATTACTGAAATGTGACAAGTTTGTAGCGAACGTGCGGCGGCCTCGAAAATCCCGCGTCCCGGTCTGATACGTCCCGCTTCCATGTGGAGTTGGGACACCGCAAAACTTGTACATGCATCGAGTAGGCCATCTGAGTTGTAGTCAATACGAGTCATGACACCACCGCAAAACGGATTCCAGAAGGACACCTCAGCAGCGGCAGTAGCAGAAGCAGCAGCAAAGGGAAGAGAACTGTTGTCGTCCGTATTATACGAATTGGCGAAATGGTTCTAAGCACAGAATGGTCACAAGTGGAAGTTATCGATCTCGTTAACGATGGCAATGGGTTGGGATTTATCCTGGTTGGAGGCCGGAGTACAGGCGTCGTTATTAAAGGGCTAACACCTGGTGGGGTGGCCGAGCGTGATGGTCGGCTGCAGTGCGGTGATCATGTACTGCAAATTGGTGAAGTGAATTTGCGCGGTTTTAGTTCTGAGCAAGTAGCAACGGTTCTTCGTCAGACTGGAGCTCACGTTCGATTGATTGTGGCACGTCCTGTTGAGCCCACGGCCATTGACTATCAAACATTGGCCAGTCATGCTCCAATTATTCCAACTAAGCTCCTCTCCGACCCGGAAGAACTGTCACGGCATCTATATCAGAATCCTCAATTTGCTACTGCTGGTGCTGCTGCTGAAGCAAATATTGGCACTGCTGTTGCTGCTGCTCCTGCTACTTTACCGACGACAACAACAACAACAAACAATACAATTGGCGGCTTCACAATGCCAATACCGGACACTGAGTTGGCCGACTTGCCGTTGCCATTGCCACCGATACCGACGGATATGCCGCATTCACGTGCCTGCCCAAAGCATTTGGACATCGTGCCGTTTGCATCGCCATCTATGTGCCATCAAACGCAGCTGAAACGCCATTCATCCGGTTGCAGCGACATCGATCGTATTGAAACTTTGGTCGCAACACCAGGAATTGTGGCTGTGCTCACGGATCCGTCACCGATAACACCACTTAGTTTCGTTGATTCCCCCGAAACAGAAACCTATGAGGTCGAATTGCGAAAAAACGTCTACGGCTTGGGTATAACGGTGGCGGGATATGTCTGCGAAGAGGAAGATCTCTCTGGTATCTTTGTGAAGAGCATCATCGAAGGCAGTGCCGCCGAAATGAGCGGCAAGATACAAATCAATGATCGCATTGTCGCTGTTGATGGAAAGACCCTAGCCGGTGTTACCAATCACCAGGCCGTAGAGATCCTACGAAATACCGATATTATAGTGCATTTGACGCTGGAACGTTTCCTGCGCGGTAGAAAATTCGAACACCTTCAAGTCGCCTTAACCGAACTCAAGAGTGATGCTCAGTCGCAGATTTCGCTGCCCGCATCGCCTTCAATAGCTACGCTTTCATGGGTTCCACCCAAATCCGATGCGGATTCACTGGCGACAGACGATTGCCTCGGTGTGTCTGTCAATGAATGCGGAGATATGATGCCATCGCGCGACACTGTCGACTCGAACATGTCATTGGTGCTGGATCACAGCAGCAGCGGAAGTAGTGGTTGTAGTGGTTCACCCGATGAGCATGAGTTTAGTAACGGTGATGGTGAGGCTAAGGGCAGCCAGCCAGTGCCAGTGATTAGCAATGGTAGTGTGATGACGACGGCAGCTGTACCGCCAATCGCAACAACAACATCACCAGTATCTGCATTAACTACACCAACAATCGGCAAACAAATCAATGGTAATGGAAATGTGAGTGATGAAAAACTGAATGGAGGTGTACAAACGCCAAGCCCTTGTTCGCCACATACACCATCACAACAGAGAACACCACAATCGGCACAAAATACACCAACACCAACACCCACCGCCGACTGCAGCCCGGATTCGCTGCAAGTTGCCGCCTGGAAAAGTGAGTGTCCTGAAAGCGAAATAATAGTTGCCGAAATAAATAAACTTTCAGGTCTAGGGATCAGCCTCGAGGGAACTGTCGATGTCGAGGGTGGCATCGAGAAACGGCCGCATCATTATATTCGATCGATTCTTGTTGATGGCCCGGTGGGGAAACAGGGTATCCTGCGACCAGGCGACGAGCTTCTTCAAGTCAACGAGCACAAGTTACAGGGCTTAAAGCATATCGAAGTTGTGAAGATATTGAAGGAATTACCGACGCAAGTGCGATTAGTATGCGCACGTGGACCATCAGCGCCATCTGTTATTAACACCTCTCAAAATCCTGAAGCATTCGAAACAAGAAGCCTCCTGCCGGGGGGACACCAAAGTCTGCAAAATCTCCTTACAAAGGCACAATCGGAGAGTTCGTTGTATACGTCGAGTACGGCGACTTTAACTGATCAACAGCGCTCCAAGTCGGTTGAAAATGTTTCCGGATTGGCTCTGTGGAGCACTGACGTCACGTACATTGATATCGAAAAGACTGAACGCGGTTTTGGTTTCTCAATACTCGACTATCAGGATCCCTTAGACTCGGAGGGTACGGTCATTGTGATACGCGGCCTTATACCGGGCGGTTCAGCGGAAGCTACCAATGAAATATTTCCCGGCGACCGTTTGGTCAGCGTGGCCGAGAAAAGCCTACAATCGCTGTCGTTAGATGAAGCTGTCGCCATACTAAAGGGTATGCCCAATGGATTAACAAGAATTGGAATATGCCGACCACTGTCCACTTCCGATAGCAATATTGCCTCACCGGGCGATGAGTCGCCCAGCACGTAGTCTTTAATGATGTATAAAGCTTTTCAAAGTAAGTACAAATTACTTTTTCTCTTTTTTAATAATTTTTTACTAGCTTTAAATTTATACAGTATGTCAAGGATTCAATTGAATGTTGCATAGTTTAAAAGGTTGAGTGTGCTTACTCTCTATCGTTTGAATATCTGTCGAAGGCTTTTCAGTACGAACAGGCAACTCTGTTTGGGTTGTCGAAACACTCATTAATAGTTTTTTTTTTTTTTCAAAATAATTTTTGAAGTTGTATCTGTTTTTATAAACCAATTCCTTATATCGGGTCTTTGCTAGCTTTCAAGTAAGGAAAACGCATAACTTCTATAATCTCTTTGTTGTCTTATTTGTCCTGTGAAAAGGCTTACACTTTTTATAATCATTTGCACCGATCCATTGCTAATGCTCTTTTGAACACTTAAGATAGATTGTATGATAGGATCTAGTGTTTTTTTTGAACGGGGATACTAGCACGTCTACTCTTTTTTGACGTGGGTCCAGCTGCTTAGATAAGGCAATATTGACATTATTGCCCGTACCCAACTAATATAGCTACCGTAAGAGGCCGGAAGATTTGATCTTCATTCAAGATCTTATTCGACGCTTCTTCGGGGTTTTCATAATTATAAGACCTAAAATCGGACGATTAGAAAAAAACGGAAGGTACGATTTAAGAGATCTCTGAAAGAAAAGTTCTCCATCGAATATACAGGCCTCTCTGCGAAGACGATAGAGGTACATTCGAGAGATCTGTGAGTTTTACAATGTTTTGAATCTAGTGTGGAAGGAAAAAAATGTGTCGATTGAGTTGTGCGAAAGGACATTAATGGGCCAGTTAAGAGTGTCTTCGAATTCCACCAGGTTCTCAAAAAAATATGTTAAGACAAATCGTGCTATATACGTAAGCTGAATAAATCAATGGGGAAAATATAGACCAAAATATTCAGCTCGAAATGAAGTAATGCTTCTTGAACTTAGAAAGACAAATTCATTCTATTAACTGGACCTCCTTTATACAATTTATTCACATCTGACTATCCGAGTTTGAGTGAGTATGAGGCGGCTATTTTGCAGATAATATCGGTTTATTTTCATCTTATAAGTTTTCTTGAAACGTTAAGACAAACTAAAGGATGCGACTTAAATTATCAAAAGCTACTTAAACAAATGGAAAATTTAGCTGAAGTGTACTTAAACGCAAGCCATGTTCTCTCGAACAGCAGCGTACAAATCTGTGGAGCTGCAGTAGAGTAGAGCAATTGTGTAAAGTATTTAGGAATGAATCTTGGCACAAAACAAACCTTTAGTGAACATATCTTTAAAACACTTCACAAAGTTAGATTAGCAACAAAAATGTTATGCCCATTAACTAACACATGAAACAAAATCATCTTACATAAAGTAATTTTCCAGTCGATCCTTCTTTACGGTTGCTAAGTATGGGGTAGTTGTGTACAGTGTCAAAACAACGAATTACTTAAAATGATGCTTAAACTTCCTTGGCATCACACCACGTTAAGCCTGCATAAAAGAGCGAATGTTGAATTGATATCTGTTAGAATACAAAACTTACAGAAAGATTCATAAATAAATGCGCTTTTGATGAAAATACTCTTGTTTTCAAATTATGCTGTTAAGCAAGTTTTTGTTTCAAATTTTTTAAAAATGTTTGTTTATTTATTTATAATTATAATTTCTTGTTTTTTTTTATTTTTATTTAAAATTTTAATTTATTAATTTATATTAAATAAAAATACATGTTTATTTTTTTATTTTTCAATTTATTTATTTACTTATTTAAATATTCAATATCATTTCAAATTCAATTCAATATCTATTCATTTTATTATCTTTTTATTATTTATTTATTATTTAATTGTTGTATTGAAATATCATTGTCAACAATTGTTTAATATTTTTGCAATACATACCATGTCCTTATCTAGTCATTATTTTATTTCTTTGCTTTTTTTAACAACTATTCAGTGTGGTTTTTTTTTCGAATTGTCCTTCGTTATATGCTCTGTTGTTTAAATTTAATTCCATCAATAAATAAATGTTTCACTAGCAAGATAGCTTAATATCGAATGTCTGTAATGTAAAATGTGTTGCAACCCTAATATTGTAAATTTAGTTTCGAAATAAAGAAATCTATCTGTTATATTAACTGGCGTCTTAACTAGGGCACGTCGTTTAAAATATAGTTAGGACAAAGGACAAAAAGTATTTTTTTTGCCAGGCAAAGGCTTGTCGGATACATCGGATGCGTCGACAGGTTCCGGATGAATATTCCGCCTTGAAGCCAATAAGAATGAAGTCACTGATGAAAAAATTAAGGTCGCTATTAAAAAACAATAATTTCGGAATACTGCAAATGACTACTGGAGGCATCGAGCCTAAAATGTCATTAAATCTGACTCGAAGAATATGCTTCCTCAGATTAAACTGATTTTAAATCTTAGGGGTGTTATTAGTTACATTGGCTCATGTTGTTCTTAAATCATATGCTCTCATAAAAAAAGAAATCAAAGATTACCAACTTAGTGCTATTAACTTACTTTATCGCCCTTGAAAAGAACAATGGTGGTCAAGTTGATGCAATATACACCGATTTTAGTAGACTATTAACCACAACATCTTACTTTATATATTTCCACCTCCCTTTATTAAATTGTAATCTTTTTTTTATCCGATAGAAATGTCTTTTCTGCTTCTGTTATTGTTTCATCTAATGTACCGCAGGGGAGCCATATGGGTCCGTTGCTTTTAATTTTATTTGTTTATGATGTGGTGCAATACTTAACTGAAGTTTATATTCTTGTGATATCTGATGACCTCAAAATTTATGTCTGTGACATAAGGCATTAGTTAACGCGTTCTGGAATCTTTATTTAAAATGTTTTTTGTTCGGTGCGAAATGAATAGACTTTTGCCAAACATTGGTAAATGTGCCATTTTTTCATTCTCTCACCGTGCCTCGCCCTTTATTGGTGATTACTATGTTGGTCAAGACTAACGTACACTAGCGATCTGTTTAAAATATTTCGATGCTCTTTTAGAATGCAAACCAACTTTTAGAGCACATTACTCTTGCTATCCAAAGAGATGACCTGAACAGATTCTCAGAATGGTGCGAGGAAACGTGATCCTTCGCTGCATCGAATCTACTCCATTTCCTGTTCCCATTGTTATAGCACTACGTGACCTTAGCATAGAACTGAACTTTTGATCGCATTATCACCACATTATTAGTAGAGCCAACTCAGCACTTGACTTCATCAAATGCTGGTCGAGTTTTCCGACCCGTATGTCACAGAAGCCATTAACATCACTTTTTTTTTGTCCGGTGCCTTAGTACGCTAGCCAAGTCTGGTCTCGATATTAGACGTCCAGAGAAGATTTGCCTTAAGAGGTCTCCCATGGGATGACCTTCCTCCACACAACAATCGGGTAAAATTACTCAGTCCCTTGAGCATCGTCGCGATGTTGTAGACATAATATTTGTACATCACTTATAATCTGGCAACATCGATTGTAGTGATCTTTTGAAGGAAATAAAGCTGAAAACAAACCAACTCCATTTAAGGTACGCTTTACTTTTTCTCCTCGCCCCACAAATTATGGTGCACACAATCCGATGAGCAGAATGTTGCGTAAGGCTCAAGTTGCCCAAAACGGCTTCGAATTTCATCTAAACAGAGACTCACTCAGGAGAAGCAGTTCATCCTTGTCTCGTTAATCTATTCCAATCCTTTTATAAGAGCAGTTCATAAAAGTAGTTTTTCCAAAAATAAATATAAATATTGTAAATGTATTGTACTCAAGCGCTTGCACTAAGCTTTTTAATAGTGCTCAAGTGGTCAAGGGATTAGCAGTACCCTTAATGTGTGTTTTTTACACAGCACGAGCAAAAGTAGAAGGGAGAGAAAGGAGTTACCAGTGGTACCAGAGCGAGGTAATGCGTTCCACATGCGCAGTGTGCGGCAATTTCAGTCCGCCCGAAAGAAGGCTTAATGGTTAACTGATGAGCATTCGATGATGTACGGGTGTTGCTAGTGAATTGCTGAAGGGACGGAATGAAATTAGCTATTTCGTCGGAGCATTATTGGTAGAAATAGCGGTAAAACAAATTCAAGCAACACACATTTCGACGGTGTTCCAGCAAGTGAATTGCTTTCGATATGTTGTCATCGTCTATGGGTTTTATCGCTCGCTTTTGAATTCTATCTAGGAGTTGCAAGGTGGTCTTGGGTGCACCTGCCCAGATATGAGCGCTGTACTCATTTTAAATTGGAAATGGTCCGTCGTTATTCAAGCAAATTTTCTGACCCGAATGGTTTCAAAACTTTACACATATGTTTCCTTTGTGAGATCAAAAATGATTCTATCATCAGGTCCAGAATCGAATCTGTACAAAGGAAATTCTTATGGTTAATTAATTCTGTTCTTTTACCTCAAGTTTTTCGTGTTATGAACACAGACTTAAACTTATTAATTTGTCCTCACTATCAGCTAGAAGTACCACTGCAAAAATCATATTTGTGTACCGTGTTATCCAATAGAAAATTCCCTGAGCTTCTGGAATTATTGCCCTAAATATCCCCAGCTTCAATTTTCGTCGTCATATTTTCTTCAGAACCACGTTTAGTTATAACATTGAATGAACTCCTCATTGCTTTAAATCAGTACTTAAAAAGAAAGTTGAAAAAAGTATTCCCATCATAATATTAGTTGTAATTTTTAAATTTGTGTTTATTTCTAAGAAAGGATTGTAAGACATCCCAATTTTTTTTTTTAAAAATAGGAATTGATCACCACCACTGTCCATGAGTCGAAAACCAATACGTGATCGATGGTTAACTCAGTTTATTGGTTCCCTGGTAATCTGCGGAGGTAGCTAAGGAACTAACTAGGTTCAACAACGACCAGACCCTTTTCTCGGATTTTTTGAAAAGCAGGAACTAATGACACAACAGACAAACAAAACACTCGACTAATTGACTGAAATATTCACGAAACGGAATAATAAAAATGACATCTGGATTAGATGGCAATTCAAATAGTCTACTAAAATATTTATCTGATGAAATCAGAAGTAATAATAATTTGCTTAACAACTGCTTCTTCCGAATCATCTTATAGTGAAAATCATATTAATGATGCGCCAGATAAAATTTCTTGTAACAGCTCTAGTCTTCTATAAGACACAGTATCGGCACCAACTTGACTTGAACTTGGATGACTTAATAGCATTCATTCCCTGTATGCTTTTGGTTCAAGAATTTGCGAAATTCAAAACTAACTCCAATTCAAGTTTGATAACTTTGAAGAATTATACGAAACCATGCTGCACCGAACCCCGGTAAAATGATTTCCGCGTCAGCTACAGAACTTTTGGAGAACCCAAATTGTGACTAAAAAAAAAAAATGTTTGGGCATGTGTAAATCGCTTATATAAGACTTTCGAACCGGACCATTGCTGCCAATCAGTGCTTATTCTAGTCCTACAGCCTCCCGGATTAGATGTTATATATTTTTCAAAAACAAGATCTTAGTTATTCTATATCATCGCACGCTTTATTTCTACCTTTACTTTCGATGGCAGTTTGATGAAAACATTTTGCTGATCTGACTCAACAAATGCGTTAAAATGTTATCTCGGTTTTCGAACCATAACAAGCTTTCTTAAGACTCAAAAATTTGTTGTTTGCTTTTTAAGGGGCAATAAAAAACACTTTTCAATATTTATGAAATTTGTTTGGCACAAGAAAGAGTTGAATTGAAATCCTTTAAAATGGGATTTATTTAACTAATTGTGAAGTTTTTGCAAATTATGTTATAACAAAATGTGGACTGTACAGCAGTCCCCGTTTTCCCCCGGAAACCTAATTCCCACAATTTTTGACCTGCTCGATTTTAAAGTAAAAAGCAAGAGACGTACATAGGATTTTTTTTGTCCTATCTTTTTACCGCGAAATGGAGCTCTTTTGATTTTTGAATTTCACGGAAAAAACTGTCACAAAAAAATACTATGGAATATAAAAAAAATCCTACTTACATACGCCGCTGCAGAAAGCCATTTTGAATATACTGCGAAAATTCAAAATCGATCGGTAAAGATTTGTTCGAGAGAATATTTTTAAAAATAATCATTTTTAAAAGAAAATTTTATGATATTTTGAAAAATTCTAGACTGGTGTTACCTTTTTTATTGAAATGAGTTAACCTTTATATTTATATTGGAAACACTGGATGTACTCTATCGGCTGCATTGGAAACGAGCTATCATGATGACCCAATCTTTTAATGCATTTTCAATGGGCTCGACCGCAATTTTGAATTGGCTCTTTTTCATATAGCATCGATGTTAACTGGCACCCCACGAAAAATCTCAAACACCATAAATTGCAGCTCTCCCCCATCGATTATTTAGCCTCGATAATATTTTTTCCTTTGTTTTCTTGGCCACTCCAAAAACCACAACAAACAGAGGCACGTGCAGGAAACGTTGGCATCCTGTTGGGACTAGCAGTGGATTTTCCGAGCCCGATAAATGTCAATTTGGCTTGTTTACGTTACTGCCGAAATGGAAATGAACCTAATCCGAAACGATTTTTGAGCAAAATTTTCGTCAATTTTCAGCTGCTCGTAAGGCCGAACAGAGAAACATCAATTTATAAATGAAAAGGACCCTGTAAGCGAATAATCCTAAATTTGTGTGTAAAATTCTCCAAATGTTTAGTATATGAGATTGCGCAATGACTGCAATATTCTCTTCTGCACGAACAAAGGACAAACACAAAAATATGCCCGGCTGACAATAAGCAATAAGCAATTGCACAAACTTTCTTCACAAACTTGCGAACACCAGCTGCAGTTGGTGCATTATTTCGACAGAAATTTCTTCCGGAATTCACACTTTTTAATTTTTGCATTTGCATTTAAAGCGCAAAATAGAAACCAACTGATGACGCACCCTGTAAAAATCATTTCATCACACAATCCGCTTATGCGTTGCACCATTTTTGTTAGAAAACTATAGTAACATGATGTAAAAACAACTCCTTACGACTTTTCAAAATTGCACTCCTTACGTCACGCTTCAAAAGGACAACGACCAATGCTCCTTTACCATGACTTAGTTCAAACGAAAAAATTGTTTTTTACGAAATGTCATCACACCCTCTTACATTGTTTTTCTTCTAACAATGTCTTTTGAAACAAATACATTATCTGACTTACAACGTTGCTACACATCCTCGCAACAGTTGAGCCGCACACAGAAAATCCTTTTTGCGAAATTTGCTGCCAAGCTGTTGGAATTTGCTATAAATTGGGTAAAATCCACATTCCATTACAGTATCTTCTATTAAATTATGGTTTTCAGCTCTAGCACCAGTCTCATTTCCGACTGTAAAAAAAAACAACATCTTCCCACAAGGATTTGCTGGTATCCGTATCTAGGACCGAAGGACAAAAAACACAAAAAAGGGACGGCAAAAAAATGAAAGAAACGTGCTTGAATGCAATATTTTTGAAAGTAAGTGTGCACTTTCATCGATTACGTGACTATCGATTCTCGTTCCTATCGTGCTCGCCGGCAGTGACATTCTTATGTCCTAACGAATAATGCCATTATCCTGCTGATAGTCCATCGACCGACCGACCCAACGATTTCTCCCCTCAGATAAGTCCCACATGCCACTGATATTGCCACACCCCCTAAAACACTGGTCAAATGAAGGATACGTGTGTGACTGATGTCGGTGCTAAATGCCTCGACAAAAAAAAAAAATAATAATAATAATTACATGACCAAAAAAGTATCTGACAACCGAAAAAATGTTCAAAAGACGAAAACTACTCTGAGCAGGCAAAGATAAGAAATGAAAAAGTGGGGTTTGCGGGGGGCGGGCCGCATACCACCCACATACAAACTTCATTTCAGGACACAACTTGATGGTTGGGTGAGTGTTTGTGTAAAATGTGTCAACTCTCCCTCAATCCCTCTCGCTCTAGATTCAACCCTCATAGAACGTAATTCACTTATTTTCTGCTGCCACGAACACCAGCGACGACGGCGGCAGGCGGGTGGGCGGCTGTGGTGACATTGGTGGTTCTGACGATATTACGGTGGGCGGCAGGTGGCTATAGGGATACGCTTGGATGGATTAAGGGGGCGCACAAATGAGGTCACTATAACCCAGGCAATAATGTTCCATGATGCAGGCTGACAACGAGAACGATCCACTAGGTCGCCGAGGAGTGAGTGTTTAATTTTTGTTTAGTTTGCCTCGAACTCAGGTGCGGCTAGAATAGAGTATGTCTCAGAAATTGATTGACCCCGTTCGTCAGACATTTACTCTGACAATTCGTCACAGTTTGACACATGATTATGGTGGGCTCTAGACTCGCGTGTTAGTGTCAATGCTCGTTGTTCGGGGTCAGAGGGTTCAACGAGCGCTATTTGAATCTAATAAGCTTGGAAAAAAAAACTAAAACTAGTTGGCATTCAAACTTTGAAAAATAAAACGAAAACCGATTCAGCTAGGGGCATTGTAAATTTTTGGTTCTTGAGAGGAATAGTCTTTAGAAGGACACACTTCGTGAAGTCTCTAAAACATTTGCCCATTTCGGTTCAGAAATTTAAAAAATTTGTCACTCGCTTGAGGATAAATTTCCATTCCAGAGTCTGAGTCTAAAAAACTTTTTAATTAAATGTGAATATAATGAAAATTTGGTTTTAGATTTGACTTGAAATAAATTATCGAAAATCACGTTAAAATGAACCTCCCCCAGATAAGAGTTGATAAAAACAAGTGAGACTCATTTGTGGCAAGTCATTTGAGTTCTTTTCCAGGACTGGGAGTGGTTTGCTATTTTTACTTTTATTTTCCGAAGGAAATGCGAAAGAAGAATTTATTGATAAAATATATATAATTTGAATGTTTCTTTTGGGTCGTAAAAATATTGCCAGTAGTCGTGATAGGGCAAAGGCATATCGATTTGTTAAATGCTTTGGTTGTTCGTTGTTATTCCAATCACGGTTGTAAAAATTGTTTATTGGAGAAATAAATAAACCGCATGTGCAAGCGAAAAATGGCAAAAAATTTACTGGCGCCTGTTTACTGAGCCCCAAATAGAAATGATTGAGAATTGTTTTTTGTTGTATTAATGGCGTGAAACACGAAATGTAAATACATATAAATATTTTTGTTGCGTTTATCTCCTTAAAGAAACTGGAACCTTAAGCGAGGAGTTATTATTATTTTATTAAAGCCAAATCCGAAATTTATTAAGTTAGCTAAAACTCTGATCTTTCTGTTTAATAGCTAAAGCCACATATCATCTTTCAAAGTTCCGGGCACGCTACTTCCATTTGTTTTAGAGCAAACATTTTGGCAATTTCTTGATCTTTAAACCGGAATTTCCATTTTCTCTAGAGCCGTGTGGCCGGAAATCAAAGACACTCTCAGCTGAAGCATCGTTTTCCATTTAATTTTGCAAAGGAGGATTTTTGTTTTCTAATAAAGACAAGATCGTACCGCTCATAGGTTTTTCCATCTCCCGTGTTTGCCAACAACCCCCAGACAGGATAGTATATTTAAGTGATTTAGTGATTTATTGAAAAATAATTCAAAGTGAACATTAAGACTTAGTGCCTAGTGAAATTTTAAGGCTAAAGAAAAAAAAAATTAAAAAATGTAGTGTTAAATATAAACAAAAATTGAAGTAAGGAAACAATATCGGGATGGAGAAATTATTGCTTAATTTAAAAATATTCCAATATAATTTGTTTGAAGTTAGTTGAATTTTTAAATCTCTTGATGTGAAGAGGTAGAATATTAAATCCAAAGTTTCTTTTGTGTCTGGTAAGAAACAGCTTATGAAACAGATAACATGGTTAACATAGATAACAGATAACATATTATATTACATAAATATGTATATTCAATTACGTGCTTTGATACACACAGGTCACACCTTCTCAAGCCATAAACGTATCACACAGCGTAATCGAAAGCGATTTGAAGTTTGTATTGAGATAAAGAATCTAAATTGCTATAGGCAGCTTCAGTATGGGCGAATAAAAGTTTTCACGAGCTTGCAACGGGTTAGAACCGGAGTGAAACAAGCTGAAAGCCACAATTTTCGAAGACAGCCATAAATGCGGCCGAAAACGTATTTTATGTAGTCATTACACGACAAATTATAACTGATTATTATGAGATTATTAACTTGAAATATACTTATTTTTTTTTTTAAGATTTGTGAGCTTACAAAAAATACTCTTTCAAAACCGTACAACATTTTTAATTGAACTTTAGCCAATCTTTATTAGAATTTAACTTGTCGAGTCAGCGGTCCGGTCCAAAGTGTCGGTGTTACCAAAAATTCCTTTAGCAGCTTCGATCTCCGTTCTGGGCCAGCTGATAAACGAGTATGATAAGTTTGCCGATGTTTTCTCATCACCTTAAGCTCGGCAGATTTAAGAACCGAAACTTAGGCAGCACGATTAAGATAACGAATATGTGCCGATAATGATCGAATAGAGCCAGTTATATCAAATGTATGTAACGCTTGCGATGCAATGTCCTGCATCCTGTACTGTAAATGCAAATGTCGTGTGTCCTTCTTTCCAGCGGACTTGATAAACACAATTGAACGTCTTCAACATATATGCAAGTTCATGTTTACGTGTTTGCAGACAGACGTTAAATTATTAATAAACATGCAGAACAAATATTGGGCCGTGATTCGACCCCCGTGGTACACCCTGCATTACGTATTTAAGCGACGTAATAATGATTACAATGCTCTGCTGCCTGTTATTAAAAAAACTACGAAAGTTTTTTTTTCATTTTCCAAATAAGATCATTGTGTACTGTATCGAAGGCCTTTGAGAAGTCTACCAAGCAAAGACGGCTAACATAGCCGTTATCGAAATTAAGTCTAATATCATCCACAAACTTAACTATAGCCGAAGAGCAGCTATAAATCCTGATCGGAGGGGATAATGACAGGAGTGACGTTGAAAATATTGTTGAATCTGCTTTGCTATTAACTTCTCATGGATCTTTGATAGACACGGAAGTATGTGAATTGGTCTGTAACTATCCGCAGAGGTTGCCTTACGCTTTTAAGGAGCAGGTTCTACTTTGGCCACCTTCCAACTTTGGGAAAAGATTGGCAACATAAAGAAGCATTTAATAATATCTGTAAGATGAACTAAGACATGAGGTAGTATCATCTCAATGAAACGCAAAGGTACACCATTTTCGCCAATAGAATTAGACTTTATAGAATCCATAACTTGCGACACCTCTTAATTCGTAACCAAGCTGAACTCTTGCTCTTGCACTGTATCCTTGCCTGGTTGCATTTTGGGCGATTCAAATGATCTGCGTGTGTTTTATTCGAGAGAAAGCTTTCATTTGATGCATCTGGGTCTATTTTACAAGCATCGGCAATACTTATTTGACGAAGATTACGCAAGAGTGTTTTAAGTGACAGCTTAGTACTCAGTACTGAATTTTAATACCTGGTGCGTAACGACAATTCATATACTAATAATTGTATTACGAGTTAATTGACTACATTCTTGCCTCTCAATTTGATCAATCGACAGATCCCAAACTCGAATCCCCGATTAAGTCAGTTACCATTTATATTAATTCGATTAAGTCAGTCTAGAAGTCTGTCATCGGGTTTTGATTAGCTCTGACCCTGAGGTCATAATATTGACTGACATCGCTGACCAGAGATACTACGCGGTTATATACAGCACACAACATTTCAGGCAGTCTCAGCTTTAGTAAATAATTTCGAATAAAATACTGCGAATTGAGTGATTGCACATAAATCGTCTAGGTTCCAGACATCAAGCAGTCGTTATAAAAATAAACTCGAGTTTCATGTTAAGCATAGGGTTCTATTCTCGTTTATTAATTCTCATTAAAGAACACATCTCCGCCATTCAACTTGGATTTATTCCAGGTCGTTCTACTTCTACTTATGAAGTAAGTAATTTTGCATTTGATAATTTCGCTAAGAGACATCATTTTTACAGATTTTACAAAGGCTTTTGATAGAATCAATCTATTTTTTATTCCCTCTGTTTTTTATTCTATTTATAAATGACATTCCATCCATCTTCTCACATTCGTTTTGCCTTTTATATAGTATGCTTTACCGTAAAATAATGTCCGTAGATGATCTCCAAAGTGATAAAGATGCACTAGCAAAATGGTGTGAAATTCATGAATCTTAATGTTCAAAAAGGTCAAGCTATGTCTCTCTGTAGGAAATAATAACTCGTAAGAAGGATCTTGGAGTGATTCTCAATTCTAAGTTATCATTTTTGCCGCATACAGATTTTATCATCATTAAAGCGAATTCTTTGCTTGTGTTTATAAAAAGAAATACAAGAGATCTTTGGGACCCCTATGCATTAAAGTCGCTTTACGTTTCACTTGTCAGATCAGTATAAGAATATTATAGCATTATATTTGGAACTCATTTTATAAGTATTCATCGGAGAGAATAGAAAAAATATTAAGCAGACAAGATACACTATTTTCAAATTAAATTGGAACATAAAAATGCCATCTTTTAAGACCAGATGCCTGCTGATTGGCATTCAACCTCATGAAGTTGTTTTTCCATAATGTTTTAACAGCATTAAGTGCCCAAGGTTACTTGACCATATTTATTTGAATGCACCCTCCAAAACAGTCCAAGCGCGGGATCTTTTCTATGAGCAATCTCATCGCACCAATTTCAGCAAAAATTAACCTATCTCTCGAATCATTAAAGATTTTAATCTAATTAGTAATGAAATTGACATATTCTTGAACTTTTTTAGATATACAAGTCTAGTAAAAAAACAATATTGTTCTGTCATAGTCTGTAAGAGATAAACTCTGTTTGATGAATAAATAAATAAATAAATAAATAAATAATAAAACGTAAGCAAGCATATCTAAATCTTAACAACTTCTGGCCAAATTATGACTTTGATCATGGATTTCCATTCAAAATCGAGCTTTGAATGTTTGGATGATTTTGCTCAACACCCCACTGTCAGTGTTACGCCTTCACAACAGAGCCATTTTAACATATTCTACACAAACCACTACACAAACAAACTATTAATTCTAGCAGCCGTTACAACAACCATTGCAATAACAATCATAAGTCGGCAGTGATAGCACCACAAATTTAACCCCAATGGCATATGGTGACTTAACCAAATTCGATAAACCAGATCACTTCAGGACTCGAACCTGGGACCCAAGAATTGAGAATTGAGGTAGGTGCGCTACCAACTGGGCTATGCAGTCGTCTGTTCCACAAATGCATGCCGGAGTATCTACCAATAACAAGACTCGGAATAAGTCCGTCGTGAAAACCCCTCCTATCACAACTTCGATTTATGCTTATGTTTAATCATTCACCCCAATTGACACCACTGCTGTTGATTTCTAATTTACTTGCAACGTATTCGTCGTCGATGTCCTTTTTGATTCCTTCATTTAAAGATGATTTTTTTCCGAGATGACCTCCGCAGTGGCTGAGACAACAATCATTTTGTAAATTCCCATTTGAAAAGTATTGTTATTCTTTTACAAGCTCTTTCTTTCTCGAAAGGTGAACAATCTTTTAAGTTATTAATAAATTTGCGAAAGCATTAAATATGAGGACGAGGAAACAAACAATGGAATCATTAAAATTCCCCGTGTCGAATTATTCGTTCGTTTTATGTTATTTTTGGAGCTCTTGAAAAAAAAAATTCCTTGAGAGTTCTCTCTGAAAATAATTTGCCTTTTTTTTTTAAAAGACGAATATTTCCTTTTCATTTTCTTTTGTTTTATTTTTCCCCTGAAAATCATTTGTTTTTATTATACGCAACAGGTGTTTCACATTCTATTCATTTCCCTCCATTTGCAAATGCTTTTCATTTATAATTAATTATTTTAAATTAGTTTAGTTTTGTGAATCAGATCGTTTTACCAACTGCAGGGGAGGAACAATTGTATTTATATCTCTTTTGATTTCATTTAATGAAATAATAATAAAAGAAAAACAAACATTTGAATTAATAAAATGAACCTTAAAGGATAAGGTATTTCGGGAACTGTTAAATGTCAAACAAAAAATGAATTTTCCCATGAAAAGAGAAAAAGTTAGAAATAGCTTGATTTTAAAGTTGGTTTGTCTGGGATTCGCCCTGCCTACACCATGAAAATGGCGTGCAGCTTGAGGGGCGCATTTCAATTGGCAATGTGCAACTTCGCTACTTCAGTGAGCATGCATGTGGCAATTGATAAAGGATGTTTGTAACTTTAAAATATAGCATAGCCTAGGGTGTACTTTTAACAAATTTGAATTTGGAGGCTTAAGCCGGCAGACTGTTTCTACAACAAACAAATAAAGACAATTATTTGTTTGTTTTTTTCGTTAAAATATTTTTTAAACTGCCAAACTATTGATGTTTGGTTTTATGTGTGATTGAAGGCAAGGCGTACAGCTCTTGCTAATTTTTCGATCTTTCGTCTGAAAAGCATTGCATGTCTCCGGTAATCTGATCCCCTCACACCCTCACATAAAATGCAGTGAGTCCTTTTTTCATTCTCTCTCCTGCATTATTATGAAAAAAATTAATTGCAAATACACCACTCCATGAATAATTTGAGTCAATCACGAACTTCGTTTAATGTAACTAGGGGTGAATTCGCTCTTTTTATCAAAAACCTTTCCGAAACACCAAACGCGTTTGCACTCTTACGAGTATTGCAGGGAGTTCATCTGGACTTGGCGAAAAGTCGTGTTTAAGGCAAACAGTTTTTCAATCACGTTAGAAGTGGATGTATCGACTGATACCAAGGATTTTTGTGCGCGGTTATACATAAAGGGTCCGCCAAAAATTTTTTTTTTTTAAAAATGCTGTAAAAAAAAACTGATGAATATTTTCTCAAATTTCTTTTTTTATTTGAAAGTACAATCCTTCCGGCTAATAATGGAAAATAACTTCATTCAAATGGCTGCCTCGGCCATTAGCCTACACGATTGGTCCAATTTTTAAGCACATTATCGATTGTGTGCAGCTGTATTTCACCAATGGCTTCACGAATATTGTCCTTTAAAGCGACAATTGTCTCTGGCTTGTCGGCGTAACACTTATCTTTGAGGGCACCCCACAAATAATAGTCCAACGGTGTCATATCGCAGCTCCGAGGTGGCCAAACGACATCAGCTCTGCGGCTGATAATGCGATCTTCAAAAACAGTGCGCAAAACATCGAGTGTAGCTTCGGCTGTGTGGCACGTAGCGCCGCCCTGTTGAAACCAAATGTTGCCAATATCCTCCTCTTCAATTTTTGTGAACAAAAATTCGTTCAACATGGCCCGATAACGATTGCCATTGACTGTAATGGCCACTCCTTGCTCATTTTCGATGAAAAATGGCCCAATTATGCCTCTGGACCAAAATTCGCACCAAACAGTGACTCGTTTTGGGTGTATCGGCGTTTCAATGTATGCATGCGGATTTTCTGTGCCCCAAATGCGACAAATTTGCTTGTTTACCTACCCGCCAAGATCAAAATGAGCTTCATCTGAAAAGATGATTTTTTTGGCAAAATCGGCATCTTCTGTAAGTCGATCGCACTTAGCGAAGCGAAAACGCTTTGGATGGTCAGTTGGCTTCAACTCCTGAACCAATTGGACTTTGTATGGCGTCATACCGAGGTCTTTATGCAAAATTCGTCTCAATGATGTCTCCGAAATGTTCAATTGTTGAGAACGACGGTGAATTGATGTTGATGGCGCTTCACGCACACTTTCTGCCACAGCAGCAATATTCTCGGGTGTACGCACTTTTTTTGGCTTTTCACGCTTTGGTTTATCGATGAGGATGCCAGTTTCTTTCACTTTTTTCACAAGATAACGAACATACGGAGCTGACGGTGCTTCTCTTCTTCCAAAATCCGTACGCAATTTTCGCACACATTCTTCAACATTACCATGATTTTCAAAGTAATATCGCAATATTTCCCAGCGTTGTTCAAGCGTATACACAACCATATTCGTTTAGCGGAAGGATGAAACTAATTATCTGTCAAATCAGACATGGGTTAAGTGTTACCATGCACTAGTTGAAAAAAATCGTTAGATGGCGGACCCGTTATAAGAGAAATATCTTTAATCCGGAGGATGTATGTACGTGGCTAGTAAACGATTGACTGAAGAAGTTAGCGACGAGGTTGGCAATTATTTAAGGGTAGAAACCTTTCTGCAATCAGTTTTTCATTTTGAGTTAATAAATCGATAAAACTGCTAAGAGTCGGAAGGAAGGCTGACTTGCATTTGATCAAGATATTTATGGGAAAGAGATCGGAGAACCGAATATAAACCTGCCGGTAGTTGAAATAGTCAGATTGAGACCTTAGCAAAATTTTCCATAGCTTTTTAAAAAGGCCGGCTTCATGGGTAAAATGGGACCGATTGGGCAAATGATTAAAAATGTCGGTATAGAAAAATGCAGCAGCATGATCGACTGGTGCGCATTTGGGTTTTCAACTATTAAATGGTTTAGGTCTATTTGGAATATAAGGCTGTTAAGTTTTACGAAGCTAGTTTTGTCAATGTATTTAGAAATGAAATTTTACAAACTTTACAACCTCTTATGAGAATTTTAAACAAAGAGGTGGTTGAAAGCGTTCTAGGTTTGGAGCAAAGACAAATTCAAGTTGTCTGTACAGGTTGTTAGTAATATCACTAAATTTAAAAATACCCAAGTCAGAAAAGCTGTAAGTTAAGTGGAATTCTTTCTCAGATGTTGCGTTAGTTGCAGACAGGGCCCATTGGAGCTAAGAGAGGTTAAAGTCACCTAGAATTATAAATTCATAAGTCGAATAATGCGTCGATGGCATTAATACTCGTAGCTAACTGATGTGCGCTGACAAGTCAAGAAAGCCGGATGTAGCAGCACAGGAATAAATTAATTTCTGCAAAAGTCTTATTTTGACACAAACAAGCTCAAAAAAGGTGTTTGTAGTTTTTTTTAACGAGAGCAGTGTCAAAACAGTTCTTAATATAATATGGGAACTTGTGCTTGTTCAGAAAGATACTAGGTGTCTTTTTGGGTACTCCAGTCTACTCCAGTCTTATTGACTGTTTGAATGAGTGGCTTCTTCGAGCACGAAATCCATTTCAAGTCAGCAAATTTCGTATTGTCTGACGACACACATCAATTCCTTCCTTGGTTTTCAATTCACCGGCAATTATCGGAACACTTTCCTTAGGATCTGAGATTGATCCTTGGAATTTGATAAAAATACGAGGGAAGGAAACGCATTTGCTGCTTGTATTGTCACTTTGGCCTGTTCAGTAAGCTTTATCATTTTTTGTTGTCAAAATATTGAAATTTATTTACTGTATGTCAAAGTCCATTTCAATCAACAAAACAAAAAAAATATGGTTTTGTAACATTGAGAGTCTTCATTTAGTTCATGATCATCGGATCATCGGGCCTCGTGTTTCGTTCGAGGAAGCCGTTGACGAAATGTGGAACTGCAACCGCTAAGGTTTCCGAACCAAGTTCAATGTGTTTTAAATGCCGCGAAGATTAATTTTGAATGCAGGTGATAATGTGGTTTGAGGCTCGCATAACAATGGACATTTTAAAGGATGCGTTTCCGAGCCACCTTATTTTTCCCTAAAAAAGAATATCGCCAGAATTTGTTATTGAATATGCAGTGAAAGAAAGTCCAAATGGTCATCAACATTGCTGGCGCTCTCTTGACCAATATCATCTTCAAAAAGTAAATATATAAAACTAAAGGTTTGAGGTAAATATTTGAAGAAACAACCATGAAATCATGAAAGATATGACAAAACAACTTCGGCTGAGTTATTTTGAGCCATGGAGTGGCAGTCCACCTGATTTAAAATGTTTTAGGAGTCACTGCAGAATAGTGACGAGTACAAGAACAAGATATGTTCACCCCACAACACTTCAGAGAGAACTTGATGTCTAGTAAACGAACTCCTTTTTCGAACTGTTTCCGATTTATGTGAGGCTTAATATGACCTCAACTCGCGTTTGTTGCTTCATTTTCTTCTCTGAGCATTTTTGTTTTTGAATGGTAATTTGATTGCGGAGACTGGAACGCTATGCACAAGGACGAAAAAAAATGATAAACATAAAAAAAAACATCCTTTCGAATAGAAAACAAAACAAAAATAAGTTCTTAGGAATGCCATACTCCGGGAAACGTGTGAAAAACGCTTAGGGAATACCATGCTACCGTGTGATTCAGTTGAGCGAAATAAAATTGTATTGCTTTCCCTTGGCCTGGAGGCGATACTTTCGAATGACGGCGGCGAGGGTGGTAAAACTACCTACTCTCTGCAAGCAGGGGTGTGTTTGTGTACTTTTGTGTATTTTCAGGATTTGATAACCCAAACGAAGTCTCTTATAGCTTTGCTTGGATGACGGTTCTGTTTGCTCCAGCTCCAGGGTTACACCACCACCATGGGTTGCCCATTTGCTCTGTAATGTATGCGCATACACAAGGACGTACGACTAAATGTTCCATAGTCTCATATGTGATGGTGCAGAGATTTGTTTCTTTTTTATTTTGCGGAAGGATGGAGTGTAGTAGGTTTTCCATTGCCGAGGGCAATAAAGCGGGGGAGAAATCGAATGTAGTAAAGCTATCGCTATTTATCTGGAAAAATGTTCCGGCAGAAACGGAACAGGGGAACTGCTTGCCTCAGAATGGCTCAGCGATAGTGGCAGGACTGTTCTCATTCTTCCCGAAGGGTAAAGTTTCAAATGATATGACTATTTTATTAGATCTGCATTTGTTTTTAGTTTTTGTTTTTTTTCTGCAGTATGAGCTTGGAGCGCTCAATAAAAATGGACGACATGTTGAATTACCAAATTTGCATAAATGGTTTAGTTTCATTGCAGCTGTTTTTGTAGAACTTTGGTGCAGTTAGTTTTGTATATTGGAGGAGATCTTTGGACGAGTAGTAATGATGTGTACATGGAGTCTTTATAATCATTTGTAAAAGTTAAACCGACAGTTTAAGTTGATTCCTATCAGAATGTGTGCGATTCCCTGTTCCCGGTTTGTACTACAATAGTTAGGCAGAGACAACTAACTCATTTGTCGAGCTCCATACTTTGAACATCAGCACTGACATTTGACTGTTTTGCGCCTTTAATATTTTGTCAGCGATGGTGTATGCATAAGTCTGAGGAAGCAATCATTCCGTGCTTTAAAGCTTGTGAGATTTTCTTGGAAAGAGGTGGGAGTGATGTTTTTATCTTTGGCAGATTAGGCCACGGTATTATCCCTCCAGATGCGTTCCTCTACTTCGATTCTAAAGATTGGATCTAGAGTAGTCTGGCGGATCGGCTAATCTACCATGTCGCCCTCGATAGAGACATCGCACGCAGTTCCGAAGAGTCTCTCCGTTTCAGCAGGGCGGTATCATACCGCGATGTGGCAGATGAGCAAAAGCAGCATCAGCAATTTTTCGTAGATCTTAGAAAATTTGTAAGGAGCCCTGTTGCTGAAATCTTTCAAAGCCAGGTCTTTTTTCGGGGAAAAGTTAGCCTTTTTGTTTCTTATAAAATCCTTGGCCGGCTTACATTTACAGTTTACAATTTATATTTTTAAGTTATTTTAATATAGATTAAACGTCGTTATACAACGAAAAATTGTATTGTTAATCTTCAGACATACTATATATAAAATAATATAAGAAAGACATAAAGTATATAATAGGTTAAGCTTAGAGCCACTACCCGGGATCAGCAAGCTAGATATGTGATAGGGTGATTTTTTAGCTATTATTTTTTTGGCAACACTGGTTTAAACAGCACGCTTCGTGTTTTGTTTCACTGTCAAACATCTTCAGTTTGGTTTATAATTTAGCCACGAATCGTCTTACAAATGAACAACGCTTGCAAATTATTGAATTTTATTATCAAAATGCGTGCTCTGTTACGAAAGATCATCGCGCGCTTCTTCCATTTTATGTTTAATCGACACACTGAAGCGGCTATTCCGGCTATTGTGACTAAATTTCGCACCAAATTTACATTGTTGGACAGTAAACCACCAACACGCTTACGTAAATTGCGAACTGAAGAAAATATCGCAGCTGTTACTCAACAACGTGGAAAATTTTGCGGAAGGATTTAGGTGTGATGCCTTTCAAAATAAAGCTGGTGCGACCTACCGCAACGTAAAATTTTTGGTGAATGGGCTCTTGGAAAGTTGGCCGAAGATCCACTTTTTTACCGAAAAATTGTGCTCAGCGACGAAGCTCATTTTTGGCTCAATGGGTACGTTAATAAGCAGAATTGTCGAGTTCGGAGTGTATATAAGCCAGAAGCATTGCAAGAGCTACCAATGCGTCCAGAAAAAGTCACAGTTTGGTGCGGTTTATGGGCTGGTGGCATCATTGGACCGTACTTCTTCAAAGATGATGCGAATCGTAACGTAACTGTGAATGGTGAGCGCTACCGTGAGATGATATCCAACTTTTTTTGCCCAAAATGCAAGAGTTTGACTTGCATGACATGTGGTTTCAAAAAGACGGTGCCACATGCCACACAGCACGCGCAACAATGGACTTATTGAGACGCGAGTTCGGTGAACATTTTATTTCACGTTCGGGACCGGTAAATTGGCCGCCTAGACCGTGCGATTTAACGCCTTTAGACTATTTTTTGTGGGGCTATGTTAAAGCTCGTGTCTATAGAGACAAGCCCGCTTCAAATGACGCATTGGAAGACAACATTGAAGCATTTATTCGTTAGATACCGGCCGAATTGTTGGAAAGAGTATGCCAAAATTGGACTAAGCGGATGGACCATTTGAGGCGCAGTCAGGTCAACATTTGCATGAAATAATCTTCAAACATTAAATTATATGGACCGTACTATCCATTCAAATTAAGATTTCATGTATTTTTCTGAATTTGATGTGTTTTTTTTTTGAAAATCTTTCCTATAGCTTTTAAAAAATCACTCTTAATAAGCTGGTTGAAGCGTTTTTGTCTAGTGTCTAAGTAGTTCTTTTTAATAAATAAAAATCCGTTTAAACTGAAAACTGGAACAAATCGACTTCAACGTGCCAGCGAAGTTGTCATGTTGTTTAAATGTAAAGACCGACATAGTCTGAACGTGGAGAAGTTCAACATCGAAGTTCATGAATGTAATTTTAATGAAACCTGAAAAAGGGCTTAAGTCAAAATAGTTTGGCGTCGTTCTGGATTGGGTTGCAAAGACAACATCTTTGTTCGTATTAAAAAAAGCAAGTAAAGGAGTTTTTATTTTTAGAGATATATAAATTCAATTTGAAATATGACGCTTTAAGATAATATTAATGTCTATAATATTAGCTTTATTTAATAGATAATTTTATGTTATATGAGCGCCATGGCTAGCTCGAATGAAGCGCTATCGTGAAACCCAAATGTCAACAATTTTATCGAGCAGCTCGAGCCGTATATTAGCAAAAATACGCCGAATGTTGCCTTCCAAATCATCTTTGGTCTATAGACATGGAATTGTAACTTTAACTATCTCCAATGAAAAAAATCTAAAGGTATCAGATCACTGGATCGTGAAGGTCCATTACGGGAAATTATGCGCTCAGCAACTGTTGCCCGCCGTATGGTATGTAGCACCATCTTGTTGAAAATAAAGCTCTGTCACGTCAATGCCATTCAACCGAGGAACGAAGAAGACAGAAATCATGTTTCTTTAGTGTTCTCCATCGGCGGTAACATTTTGGCTGGTATCGTCCTTAAACAAATATGGGCCGATGATTCCGTCAGCCCATAAGGCACACAAAATAGTGACTTTTCAAGAAGGTGAAGGCGTCTGGGGTTTCTCCTCTCCAAATTCGGCAGTTTCGCTTATTTACATATCCATTTAACTAAAAATGGGCTCCATCGGAGAACAAAATTTTGCGTTCAACCCTTAATATTGAACTTTCTGCCTGAGATATACAGCAAGGCATAGTGTCTTAATCGTAGAATTGTTTATTGGTAATATTAAACACTGTTCCTGTCGTAGCCATTGGAAGAGTAACCAACTTTTATATGGTGGTAGGCACTGGGCACTAGTAAAAGTTACTAGTGTAAAGAACATTCAAAGGTTCGGCTGCTCAGATCAATGAGATCGGCACCGACTGTAGCGTAAGAATCAACACTGCATTCAACATCGATCGATTCTACACTCAGATGGATAGGTATTCTCTAGAGTTTTGTAAAGCGGAAACAGACTACGATCCTGTTCTTTGTGTAACATTTTCAGGGTGCGATCTTCTTCGATGCAGAGCAGTTCCACGACAGTCCGCAGTAGGAGCTTGTGTCCTCTGCAAAGAAAAATTGGTCAATGGTTCCTTCAAAATGAGAGACAGCTGCTGAGTCTTTTAGGTTTAATTCCTTGTCATAGGTGATCTTATTACCCTATACGCTTGTAAGGCAAGACATAAAGATATACGAAAAACAAGCAAAGTACTGAGCGCAGCTGAATAAGCTACTCTTTCCCCTTTTTAAAGCGTCAATCAGGAGTTAGGAAAATAGGAAAACTATTAAGCCGAGTACACTCATGCACCACAACCAGACTGCTTGAAAATATAAAATTATCTCTCCTTTCAACTGTGCTTAAAATCTGCTCTGCTTTCCTGTTTATCGCCCAGCACTCGGCTCCATACAGCAGAACTGGCAATATCAAAATTTTGTAGAGGAATCATTTCGTCTTGCGAGTTAGGAGCTTTGAATTAGTCTTCGTCGTATCTCATCAAAGATGTCATAGGTCGAGTTGCTATACATTCCGAGGTAGGTAAACTCCTTAATCAGCTCGAAATTACTGTTGACATCAGCGACGTTTTATCATGTCCGATGGACATGGACAGATGTTTCTTTGTTTCTCGAGAGAAATTTCTTGCCCTCGTTTACTTCAAGGCCAACTCGATTCGCCCATTATCCAACAGCCGTAAAAGCCTCGAGGACGGCGCACTTTGAGCTTCCGATGATCTTGATATCGTTTGCAAAGCTGGACATATTTGTTGAAGATAGTACCTTCTGTGTTTACACCTGCCCTGCACACTATTAGTTTCAGCATGAGATTGAAGAAGTCACATGATAGTGCATCTCCTATCCGAAATCCGGCGCATTTTTAGAATAGTTTGAAGAAACTGTTTCCAAATTGAACATTGCACCGTGTGCTTTTCAGCGTCACACGGCGAAGCTGGATTAATTTTGTATAAATATTTAGTCGATCTGCCGGGCCGGAACACTGGAACGTACCGATTTGTTTTTACAAGACAAAGGATCGATTTTCTCGAAGATGTAGGGCCGATAGTCTAGTCATCGGCATTATAAGGCCAGTCATAGTTCCTTGAGAATAAGTGAGTTAAATAAAAGAGGCGCGAACGTGCCCGAATCGGTTCAGGCTCAAGGACCGGCTACCTGCCTGTTGGCCGTCGTGCGAATTGACTCGGGAAAGCCTGCTTAAACTTGTGAAGAAGGCACAGGTGAAGTGAAGGAAAGGAGCTCTGTAGAGAGTCCCTTCGTTGTCTGTTCTGCGAATATCCAGCAGTAGCCGCAGGAACAGAGAGTTCTCTACGGAGCAGCTTTTTCTACAGACTAAAAAGAGCCCCTATAAACCAAATTCCGTATTCATATTCCTAACTTTTATTTACAAATTCTTGCATAACCAACAAGTTTTCCCAGCTGCCTCGTACCCCCCGTGAGGTAATTTCATCTCTTCTTAGCCCTACGACAAGGTGGACAACCATCTAGGCTGACTTAGTTATGCAAAAAAAAACCCTTGCGTTTCAACCTTTTTTATGAACTTTTTAAATTGAAAGGACTTAAATCATCGTATTCCATTTGCTTTATTAAAAAAAAAAAAACTATTGAAGACAAAACGCTGACAGCAAATAAATTGAGATGAATTATTATAATTTTTTTTTGAAAGGCTTTGTGTTCGAAAATAAAAAGTTTATAAAAAAAAAATGTCGATTGCCAACATGAACAGATTTTGACATTTTTTTAAAAGGAATTTAATCGTAAAATCCTTTGGACATGTCACTGACAGGATAAAAATAATTAAAATTTCATAGCCATGTGAAACAATATGTCACTTTGATATTATTGAGGCACTCATCCCTCGACCTAACTTTGAACCCCTTTTTTCTCCAGGAAATTGATGTGCAAAATTGCGGTTTGAATTTTTAAAATACAAATATGAGTAAGGATACATGCTGGTATATGTATTTTTTTAAAACCACAAACCTCTCATGGGGAAAAAACAGTAAAAAATATTTTTATACGATTTTCCTTTTTTCAGACTCATTTTAGTAGCAAAAATTCATACTTCCGCTTTTCATGTTACTATTCATGCACAGGTTAGGGAGTTTTATGAAATATTCACCTTGTATTTATATGTGTACAGGTATAAGCAATTCCGTTATCTGATTTTCCTGGTATCACGTACAATTAATTGTTCACACGATATGCGGTTTCGGTCATGTAATTTTTCAAAGGCCTGCTGAGTGCAGCTAGTGTTCCGGAAGCACACAACGGCAATTATGGAGCCATATGTACTAATTGCATTGGGAAATATTCCAAAACGTGTGTGTACTCGTATTCCGTGCCACACAAAGGGTTTTATTGTTGTGAAGCAAGCAAGGATTCAGGACGATATATTCTGCAAGAAGGCGCAATAAATGAAAGACACATTTTCAAGAGCAAGTATTTCGGTTCACCAATCAAAGGGTATATCTTTGTTTTAAGCAGCAATTATGTCGACTTATTATTGTCCACCATTATATAGTTTTATAAAATGAAATATGGCTTTAAAAGAATCGTTTGATTTAAGACCTGCTTTAAAATTTAGTACATGCGGTTTATTTAGGCTCACCTTACTAAATGCCTGCTCGATAACGTTCGAAACCGAGCGCTTAAACTTATCGGACATAAAATATTTCGCAGTAAATCGACTCACTTCAACAACGAAATATAGAATATTTTCACCGTTTACCCTTAAGCCCAATTTCGGACGTGCAGTGAAGTTCCGCTCAACACGAATGCAGAATGCTCTCCTCACTCAATATTTTCACAACCATACTTGCATTTGCAAATGCATTTATAATGTATTTTGAACAGAAAAGGTTCAAATATTTGTGAAGTCGTTCGAAATTCAGACATATTTAAGTTTCTATTATTCCATAAGTGGAGTCCTAATGGAAACGAAAAATATTATAACGACTTTTTTGCATTCGCTTAATTCGCAGTATTTTATTCGTCATTACTTGAGCATTACTTCGGCACTCTGTGGGAATACGAAAATAGTCAGATAATAATTGTTGGTCATGGCATGCCGTGAAAGCGCCATTAATTTGGACCCAATGGAAGAATGGTGACGGGACCATATAAAAATTTATTCTAGAATTCGAACCTTGGATCCATCAACTTATCAAATTTTCCATTACCCCTTGAACGCAAGTGGAAAATAGCCAGAAAATAATTTTTTATCGTCCCCAAGTGCGGGAAGACACAATACTTGGTGCTCATCAGTAAGAGCAATGGAGACCCCAATTACTGGAGGTATCCTTTTTGAAAGCCGCGAAGATGATGTCTTTTCTGACCCTTCCAATCCTCGGCATTCCACGGAAGGTTATAAGACTATTGAAGCTGCACGTCATTGAAACTCCAAAAAGATCAGGACGAATTTCCAAAATATCTCTTGGGGATATTTGGAGATTATTAGATTGGATACTAACTTCTGGAAAAGCAAAAGGTTCTATTCTCAGACCTTAGCTTAGCTTGAATTATTTTATTTCGAAATGTTTTACTCAGGTACTCAAATTTAATTTTGGTGCGGTAAAATGAGGAAAAGGATAAAAAACTTTGGAGGTTGAGTTAATACACTCACGTGTGTTTGGTTTTGATTTATGTTTAAAATATAGACACCATCTTTGACTGTTATTTCTTTTGCACTCGTTCAAATTCGCAACATTTTTTCGCTTTCAGCTCAAAGTTCTTATATCTGGCAAGTTTTCACCATGAACCGTTCTTAGCTCTATATCGATGTTAACTTTTTTCCGCCAGAATGTCAAGCCTGTCTTTGGCTTTAAGTTTGATTCCTCTTATTGCAGGTGATATCACTTATAATGGTCAATAAATGGAAAAAATATTTATTCGGACAAAATACGAACCATTTTTTTTACACGAAAAAGAAAAATCTTATTACCTTCTGAGTAACAAGAAAAATGGTGCTGAACTCAAATGAGAATCATTAATGAAATGTTTAGACAACAAACTGACTTTGAGTGACCATATTTAAAAAATACATTGAATAAAATTAACGTTGCTACTAGAATACGAGAACTGTGCCAAAGCACATACCCATAGATTGCAATTGTCATAAAACAAGCTGATGAAATGATGCTCAGTTTATTCTGGTTGGTTGAATTGTTCCTCGAAGAATTTTTGGTAACCAATTGACAACTCTAGATTTAGATTGATTTCATATATCTAACATAACAATTTTCTTTTGAATAAATGCTACATCTTATCGAAATTTGTATTATCAAAGATGTAGTTTGCTTGTGAATAAGTAAATGAAAATAGTTAAAAATTTGATAAATAAAGATATTATAAATACATATAAAAATTCAAAGTTCATATAATTTAAAATAATATTTTATTTATTTAACTATAAATGAATTATAAGAAAAATGAAATTTTTTAACTCAAATTCTAAGAATAAGAATTTAAAAGTAAACATATTATTTACATAAACAAATATGAAAATCCAATTCAAAATTTAAGTTTAAACAAATATTAAATAATAAATTAATTAAAGATAGATAAAAAATACAACTAATTAAAGTTTACAAACCATGGTTTACAATTAAACATTCAAGAAGTTTAAATCCAATTTCTTCTTCTCCTTCATTCCATTTTACATTAATTTTCCCCTAAAAAAAATAGTTTCCCTCTCGAAGCTGCGTCTATTGTTTATTCTGCTCATATAAAAAGAAAGTGAGCTCCACAGGATTTGATGATGTTCTTGTTAATTGTTATTCATAGATTATTACTAATTTGTTTCTTTATACAATTATTTCTTCTTTTCCATGTCTATTTATATATTTATTAATATATTTATTTATATTTTTATTTAATTATGTATTTGTTAAATATTTCTTTTATTTTATTTATAAACATTTTGTTGTCATTGAACTATTTATTTTTTTTTTTAACGTCCTGATCTATGATACTTGTTTATTATTTAAATTTTTTTCATACGTCCTAATCTACTTGTTTATTATTTGAATTATTTGCATTCAATTGTGTATGACAAATTTACGGAAGACATTTTGTTTTTAAATTGAAGGTTTTCCGGTAATTTCTGTCAGATTCATAATAAAATATCCCAAATTATTT
The DNA here is from genome assembly GCA_963555765.1 of Orthonevra nobilis. Classification (NCBI taxonomy): domain Eukaryota; kingdom Metazoa; phylum Arthropoda; class Insecta; order Diptera; family Syrphidae; genus Orthonevra; species Orthonevra nobilis. Next base: position 25,785,374 of record OY743225.1, on the reverse strand, counting down.
TTTAACTAAAAACAAAACCTATTTGCTTCGAAAGATCAGTTCAGATCAGATCAGAAATCAGTTTGTAAAATTTGATACGTAGACATATATACCATCTGTCTCACTTATTTTGGTGTTCTTGGATTCTTTGGATTTCTCATTGTTGCGTTCCAATATGTGTTTTGGATTTCCTTGTTTTGGCACCTAGGAAAGCAGACGTGATGCCGTTTGGAAGCATACACTCGGTCTCACTTGATTACGAACAGAAATTTTTTTGTTTTAATATAACGATATTTTTAAAACCCTTCGCTAATCGGGGAAAAGTGAATTGCATAATGAACGAAGGATATAGTATGTTTATATTGTAAAACAAGAACACTTTTCCGAAAGACATGATTAAATGTACCTGCTTTTTTCGTCTCACTTGATAACGAACAGTAGCTTAATCTACCAGTTCGTAGCAATAGTTGTTAGGTATGAGTACTACCACCTGATCACTGAAACATTTCAAGAAGCCTGCTTTGTTGAGATTCATAGAGTGCTAACAAATAATATAGCGAAATTTCGGACCAGTCTCGTTTTATGGCTTCGAAATCTCTCCGTTTCATCATATTGCCTTCCTTGTGTTTTCCGTAGGCTTCATGTCGGGTGAATATGCCAGCCATAGAAGTAGGCTTACATTTTCGTTTTGAATCTCGACTTTTCTTGTCCATGCGGTATGTATCGGTACTTTGTCTTGCTGGAAAGTCCATCGCTTCCACCAAATAACTCCGAAAACTGCTCTTTCCAGAACCGATTTGTAAGTGATTTCGGTCATTCTGAAGGTTTGGAAATCCAGCTCTACAGTTCGGTATAAACTTATTGTTCCCCATACCATAACACCACGTCCTTTGCTGTACCATCTTTGAAGATGTATTTTTTCTTTGATTTAAAACATGGCAACAGTGAATTATATACAACTGACTATACTTCTACATACCATATATGTAAGTACATCGTGTTACATTTTGAGCCATGATTAATCTTCATAGTACTCGTTTAGGACGAATGCCTCGATAACATGAAAGCTTTTCTTGCGGCACCCACTATCGAGCATATTTCATCCATATGCCAAACGTTAAGCGGAAACCCATATTCATTCGCTCCACCGGCTGTAAAAAATTCTCTACATCCACTTACTCTTTACTATTCGCCTGGGAGCCTTTACAAAAAATATTTAACCTCCTTTGTAGCCACACCCTAGTGAAAAGCACAGCGACGAGATTTGACGGTCCATCTAGGCAGAAAGTTGATTCTTTTTTGCAACTGAACACACGTAGCAAGTGTGTCGGTGTCGGTGCATGAAACGCATAAGCAATTCTACATGAAAAATGGCATATCCGGTGAATCTTTCCAAGGATTTGAACGGAAATTTGATTTGTTGCATTTTTCTACACACAAACACATTTCAATGTTCCCTGCATCGTGTGAACTTCTTCCGCATTGCATAGATGAATTTGAGAGCTCGTCCTTCGTCCTTTGAGCGATTTCTGGAAAGTTTGTTGAAGTTGTAGTGACTTTTCTGGTACGATTCTTGTGACACTGTTTTTGCAAGAACAAACAAAACATCAAAACAAAAATGGTCTTGCATTGACAATTAATGCTGGACACTGTCGTTCATAAGTTTCCGGACAGTTCATTTTGTGCGAAAAATTAATATAAACATATTTTCCTAGGTTGATAATCAAAATTTATGAATATTGTGTATAGCTAGCCAAATGACCAAATTAAGTGAATCTCATTAATAAAACGACTTGTATACCAAAATAGGGATAGGCATATTTTCGTCGAAAAATCAAGTTCCACTTTGGCCGTCAATCTAGGCTTTCTATCGATCGACAGTAGAATGATCTCCCATGACAGTAGAATGATCTCCCAAACTTAGTCTTCCGAGTTTTTCTATAAAGGTCCGGGGTACTCCTTCTACTGTTTATAAGGCCTAAATCACGAACAAACTTCATTAAAACAATAAAAAAAATTCTTGAGACTAAGAAAAAAGAGAGTTTGAACTAAAACAGGCTTAGGAGGAGGGACGAGAATTGGTCGGTGCGTAATGGAAGTTTTTAAGTGAAGTCTTAGAGAAATGGAAATCAAGGGAAATTTAAGCCGCAGTTTGTGCGGTGGGAAAGAACAATTGGAAGTGTGACGATGAACTTAAAAGTTTCAGGGGTTGGTGTGAAGCAGAAGAAAAGGGGAATCGATTGCTCCAGCTAGCAATTTATGAATGAAATCTACCTCACGTCGTTTGACAAGTGTTTGTCAGTTGATTAATTTGAGCCGGAGACGATCTGTTCTTGTAAGGAAGTAAGTTGTTACGGTTTTACCTAATGTAGCAAAGTGGATGAACCTGGATTGGCCTACTTCGATTCTTAGTGAATGTGCACATAACAAAGGACGACCACACTTGCTAAGCAGTTGATATAAATCTACTAAGAGACTTAAGCATGAGTGAACTCTTTAGACCATCCGTTTAACAAATCTGAAGGAGGAGTTCGCTGTGTGCATGATTTGATAAAGCGATCGAAAATTAAGCTCTCTACTGCTAGGGACATCAAGCAAATCAAGCTCACTAAGCGAATCAACAGATCCGTTGAAGGGATTTTGAGACTGAGGTAGACGCTTGCGAGATAAGGTTTTAAGTTTGCATTTGCCAAACATTGAATTCCTACAGCGTTTTGTAACGCCAAATGAAGAATCGATTCTGTCAAGTTTATCCCAGAGTAGATCTATTGCGTTTAAGTTGGGTGATTGGCGGACTTCTAAACATAACCACCGGAATGACTTGGAAGAATGTTGAGAATCAATAACGTTTGTCTGTCTGTCTGAACGCGAAAAACTCAAAAACTAACAACCATACTTGAGTCGAGATAACCAATTTCTATTCGAATATGTAAATCACAGCACGGGTAGTATAGAAAGACGATACATGTTAATTTCTGTTTTTTAAATCATTTGAATAAAAGTATGAAAAATATCGTGGTTTGAGCAAATAGTTCTACGCAGTTAATAGTTATGAACACATTATTATTTATTCAATTCTTCCATAATTCACTTAACATAATATACATGCTAACCGAAGAAGGACAATGCCCTTTGGATCTGCACTTAGAATTATATGACCATTAAAATACCACTGGCAGCCGAACCATAGCTACAGGCCGGACTCAATTCGCCAACATCTCATTTGAAGTTCATTTTTTATATCAAAATTAACTCGACGAATGACACCTTGGGGGAGATCTGGCGAAGATTTACTCTGGGAAGTGGCTGCCTTTCAAAACAAATGTGTTCAAAACTTCTAACTAGAAGATTGCTTTTTATAAAATTGAACCTGGATTAAGCATTCGAACATGTCAAAGCGCTCGATCTAGACGACATGTCTTAAAATATCTGAAGGCTTTTTTTTGTTATATATGTACATGTATGTGTTTATGTGTTTGTCACTGAACTGCTTCTAATTGGTTGAACCGATTTTGATGTAGTCCGCAATATTTTTTCATGAAAAAGTGGACGATAAACATTTGGAGAAGTTAAGAATTGACATTCTGAGAATAATTCATAATTAAATTCACAATAGTTCGAACATCGAAAAAACGCAGTTATGCCAAGGTTCGGACATGACAATTTTTGTCGGGTTCAGGGTCTATTAATCGCAATTCCGATTTAGGGTTCGTTCTTCTAGTTAACGAATATATTTTCATACTTCAAAATCCTCAAAATCTGCAGGAAAACTGCCAGAAAAACCTTCAATGTAAGATACTTATAATATCAAGTGCTGTCCAAAATTAAAATAAAAAACAATGTGTTATTATAGATATAAATAAGTAAATCAATAAACATTATTTTTAAGTGAATAAAAATAAATATAAAATATAAATAAATAATTATGGAATGAAATTTTCTGATAAAAAGGATAATTTGCATATAATCAGCGTTTAGTTTAAGTTTGCAATTTCATCTCATTATTGAGACTGAATTAATGGGGGGAAAATATTGCTGTGTTATCAGCGTATATTGCACTTTCACAGTTTGGAAGGTTTGGAAAGTCAGACGTGTAGACATAATGCAAAACAGGACTTATAAATGACCCTTTGGGAAGGCCAGCATGATATTGCATAACCACTTAAACACCACATCAACAAAAACTTTGAAGCTTCTGTTTGACAAAAAGCTTTGAAAAACATACACCAAAAATAGAGGAGATCCTAAGTTAAATATTTTGTAAATAAGACCATTGTCCAAGACAGAGTCAAAGGCCTTTTCAATACCTAAGACCACCATACATACTTTTAAGACCTGATGAGAGCAATTATGTCCACTCTCTTGAAGACTCTTTTAAAGTCTGTAGAGTTTGTAGGAATGCAAAGAATCTTAAGTTAAGGTGCCTTAAATATATATTTTTGACTCCATCTATTTCACGGATTTCCTAAAGCTTAAGTTTCTCACAATGCCAGTCGTATATTCGAAACATAAGAACCCTGCGACGTCTCTGCTCGTTTTTGGTTTTATTTTTATTAAATTGACTGTTATCTACAGCAGTTTTTTTTGCATTTCATTTTGCGTTTTTATCCAAAACATTCAGTGGACTATTTATGTGATGTGATTGTTCATATAACGCACCTTCGACTTAATTGTCGGGCAAGGGTACTTAAGAGACCATATTTCCTATAGCAGACCGTTGACCGTTTTTTTTTTCCAAATTATTCATATTTCTACTGGTCCGTCAATTTGACTTTCGACTATTCGAGTGATTTTCAATTTTCACTGATCGCAGTCCAGACGCACAGACGCAATGTTTTTAGGTTTTCGTGAATAATTCCATAAAGCTACGTTTGGTATCGTCCCTTGTCGACTTAAAAATTTTAAGCTTTTATAATATAACGCGCATATTATGCTCTTTTTCATGCAAGGTTATTAAGCCAATACAATGCGAAAGAATACACAACCTACTTTTTTTTTGTTTTTTTTTTTTTTTTTTGTGAAATTTTGTACAAAGAGTCTAATTATTTCCGTTTCCGACTTTTGTAGTTTATTTGTTTATTTTAATTACCCTCTGCAACATATCGACCTTTAAGGGATGTTCACTAAAGTCCTACATAGAAAGGATAAAAATAGTGGGGGGATGTATGGTCTGCATGAAAACTTTTTGGAACCACTGTGTAGGACGACGTTGGCTTTTTTTTCTCGATGAAGATAGATGTAGTTCGGCTTAAGATAAATGATTGTACACATTTTTTTCCAGCAAGTGTAGCGAAATCAGGACATAACTATGAAACTTTGCAAACTGACATATGTACACATGCTTGTGTGGACGGAATTTTCATCAACGTAGCCGATTTTGTGTTTGTTCAGACGAACGCTTTTCGATTAATTGTTTTGCAGATGTTGAGTTTTTTTTTTTTTGTTTCTAGCTGAAAGATCGATTTGTACATTTATCTAGGGCGTTGCTGAGAGCGTATGTTATTGTTTCAAAGGAAACATAAAATATGGATGTATAGCGTTGAGCAAAAAACATTTTTTTGCGCTTTTACTTTCTAATGAAATCCTTTTTCAATTAAGGCATCGATGGCAAAGTAATTAGACCGATGTTAATTTCATGGCGATTTTCCAAGATTAAAAGACATTAAGCCTTAGCGTGGATGATTTCATTGACACAAGCATCATTAGTCTTAGTGACTTGCATGAAATGGAACTTGGTGCCGTAATTTCATTTAAGGTACAAATCATACCTATTAAGATGCCTTTTATTTCCACGCTGCAACAACAAGTCTTTCATTGAATTCTGTTTCAACTTGTGTGCCTTTTCGACGGGAAGGGCTCCGATTACGTGGCATCAGAAGTGTCCGCCTTGGCGTTATTTCTTGCATACCTGTTAATTCTTATGAAACGCAGTTTAAATGTTGAAATTAAAAGATTTAAACTCAAAAACAGTTTAACACTATTTATGTTGGAGAAATGATTGAGCATTAAGTTCTTGCAATCATAATATTGAAGTAAAACTTTATTCATTTTCATTAATGTGCATTCTTTGAAGTCAACAGCATTCTTTGTAAGTACTTGTTTTCTTCTTTTTTCTGCTTTCAAGAGATAGACCTTTGCATTTGTTTTTCAGAACGGCTTAGAAGGTAGTTATCAGATCGAGCTGAAAAGAAGCCTTCGAAAAAGCGATTACACCTGTAATAAAAACTTACAGTAAAACACAAAAGACGTTTATTATTACATTAAACATTTATTACACTTTAAACACGTCCGCTTTTCGGGAACGATCAGAACAGAGTGAGTCTACTTATCAATGTAATCATTCGATCTGATCTTTGTAAATATCGATAGGAAATGTGGTGTGATTTTTAACGAAAGCATACTTATGCACTTTTTTTATAATAACTAGTTTACATGCTCATGTATGTACATATATATATGGTGTGACAATTGACGAAAAGTTGAAACAATTTAGGAATCTTACACACCGTTGGTCAAGCCTTCATAGAAAAATTCAACGTGGACTGCATGTGGTGAACCTGGCAAAAAAGCAGTCCCCCCACGATTTTTTTTTTTGCATTGATTTATGGTAACAATAACATTTTTCATCGTTTTCAGCATGCTGAGGCAATTTAATTTAATAATGACTTTCTTTACTTTAACCTGGTGTATGCACATGACTTTCTTCCTACTTTAGAAAACTCGGCTGGGGGTCCGCAGCCGTAGGAACCATTTTTGGAAGTGAATTTGACTTTTATTGCTGATCCATTATTTTAGATCATTACGAATGATTTTTATTTAACTATTTTACAGTCTCCAGAAATGTTGTTCCCATATTTTCGGCATCGGTTGTGTGACTTCTTAGCTGACTTTGTCAGGTCCATTTTGTTGTGGGCGATAGGACTCGATATCGAAGGTAATTTAACTTCCTCCCTGGACCAAACTACAAGCTTTTTTTTTCTCCATTGATTATATCCCTCTTTACAATTGACGCATGTTATGAAATTCAATTCAATAACTGAGATCTGTTGCAGGCAGTCTATTGCGATAACAGCTTCTCGACGGATAAGACATTCATTCCTAGTCTGCTTATCTTCTTCTTAAGGTGATGATACTGTCCAGGGAGGACCAGGGCCTTCTCCACTCTCAACTTAGTTGGTTTAGGTCCCCTTCCACTTATTTGCACCACTTGAGTCGCAGTTTTCCACTAATATGTCGATTTGAAGACTTTCAGTGTTCTGTGTTCTTTCACTCTACATGACTTAGCCATCTTATGCGTTGGACTTTTATCCTTTTGGCAAGGTCGATGTCGTTGTACTACCCGTACAGTTGGTCATTGAATCTTCGCCTCCGCTCACCGTCTTTATAGATGGGACCATAGATCACACGTAAAATTTTTCTTTCAAAATGGCCTAACGCGCTCTCAATCGATATTTGTGTACGATATAACAGGATCGGGATGATAAAGGTCTTATAGAGCGACACTTTAGCGATTGTCAAGAGATATTCTTCGTTGCTCGCCGCTGCTTCTTTCATTCGACGTCACTAAGCACTCATAGTATTTGTAACCATAATCATGTCATGGTGCTATTACTGAATTGATCCCAAAACATATTTGTGGAATTCGAATGCTTCGTCCTCATTTGAACTCCACCTAAGGAGCAATCGAGACCAGAATGCATATGAGTTATTAATCTCTACACATTATATAATTTTTTCTCACAAGTCATTTTCTCGTACTGTGGAAAATGCATTACTCGCATAATATATTATTAAACAAAATACATATACACTGGACTAAGGGCCAATTTGATACTATTTTTCTAGTTGCGAGTACTTCACTATAGAATAAATCGTGTAGATTTTAACGGATACATTACTTGACAAGGTGGCATCCAATATTTACGTGATGCGATTTTTCGACTCCCACCCCACCTTTAGTGATATATCGTCCGACTTAGCTCGACCTCCTCCCCTAATCTCCCGTGAAAATTTTCAAAATTCGTATGTTAATGGTAGCATTAAGCTGTGCATCACTGCGTCGGTTTATTAAAACAACATAAAATGTTTGGTAATTTATGCTTAAGTCTAGTTAAGACTAGTACTTGAGACTACTTAGCACGTAGTCTAGAATCACAGTAGTGAACAATTCAAAAATTCGTTAAAGTATATTCACTCTACTTCAGTTCACGGGGACTCATGTGTGGCCTCAAGAGTGACTACTGAAACCAATATGTCCATGTGATTTTCAGTAAAATCATCTGCTCCTTCAATCTCACTCTGATTAATGAACGCCGGTGCTCTGCAGCTCTTGTGATTGATGAACAGTAACAACCGCATATTCTGCAGCAATTTTTTTTTCTAGAGAGATAGGGGCCACAGGGCATGCTGATGAAGGTGTACAAAGGTTGAATCGGTAGGCAGTGGCGAATCAAAAAAGTTGCAAATAACTTTCCTTCATGCTCTTTAGGGTTTGGGACCGTCGGATGCCCATCAACCTAAGTATTGAGGTGGCACGGGCGGCAGAAGTCAGCCGGTCATCGCATTTCACAACCTTAAAAAATCATGAAAAAAAATGTAGTATTTTTGCTCGTAACAAAAATGTATTTATTGACGCTCATTCTCGTCAAAAAATTTCAGATAAATAGAAAAGCACGCATAAAATCATGGTAAAAATACAATGCCGTGAGAATTCATATGAAAAGAAAACAATATATTATTAAAAGTAAACAAATTGCCTTGTATCTTAATTCAAAATTGGCTCTCTCTAACGTGCTCGGCATACCATCCTTCAGATGGCAAGTCGTGAATGCTATAAGTGTAGTTTTTCAATGTATTTATCGACTACTTCATCTCCTTCATTACACACTCTGGACCATATTACAGCCAAACTTTGCCCGGCCTGTGTCCCGAAAGAGCCATGGATAAAAACAAAACCGGTAAGTACTAGGCTGTGTGGAGACATGCGCCGCTCTACTCTGTTAAAAGCGCATCTGCCAGGCCAAAAATCATGAGAAATATTGTATCCAGATCAAAATCTTTAAAATGTTCTATAATGTGTTCTCATCGGGACCGGCATCCCTCGAAGTGTGTTGGACAGGCTTAATATCGCCTTCTCCGTTCTTCATAAAATATTCAATAGGCTCAAGTGTAAGAATAGAATTAAAATATGTGTCAGCGTCACCAGCTTGTAATAGACTGAGTCTCGGTCCCATTTCTTTCCATTCCTTTGGCCCTTTGCACCGGCGTGAAATCAAAATCAGTATAAACAAACCCCAGACTTAATCTTCTGTTTATATCTTTATTAATTTATCGTCCGGTGTAAGTTGATGAGCTGGAGCTTGTTGTAGAAAATATGAAAAGTATCCTTCTACTATCAACCTCACTTTTAGTGGAGAAACATACTTTAATTTATTTATTAGTGTCATATTTTACACTAAACGCCACAAGTAAGGACGCCCCTAAGATCGATGACTTTTTTGGAGACATATAAAACAATTATGCAAAAATTAGCTGCTAAAAACTGAGAACTTGCTTTTAAGCTCATTTTTTACAAACCATTTGGCAACAATACTTGATTAGAAAGATTTTTTACTAAAAACCTCAAGCACCATGCGCAAAAAGGTCCTTTAAATTTTAATACAATTGACCTGTTCCACTATTTACGATTAGCTTAAAATCTATTTTTATTTTACCTCAATATACTTATTTAAATTTAAAAAAAAAATGTAAATAATTACTAGGAAATGAATGTGATTTTTAAACCGCCGCTGTTTCGCAACAAAAAAACAGCTAAATAAATTTTGTTTCATGAACCCGAAAATTAGTTCGAACTAATTCGTTTCCGAAACCAATTTATTATTATCAAATTATATATAATATATAATATAAATATCCAAACGAAATGGGATACAATTAAACCTAATCACATCATCGGCACTTATCGGAAAACAGTTTTAAAATAATTATTTGGAAAATCAGCTAATGGCAACTAACCACAATCCGTTGGTGATTATCTGGGAACTAATGGAATCAAACTCAAACCACAACCAACCCTCGAGCTATGAAGTATCTGAATATTATGAAAGGAGAAAGGTGACGCGTTTTGTTGCCGACTATACTTTCGACAGTGTAGAAATGTTTTTTAAATGATTTTAAAAAAAGTAAATAATTTTTTTGACTTCTGCACTGAAATATAGTATGACCAGAATTGGCGGGTTGTCAGTGTAACTCTTAACGGACCTTGGGGAGTTTTCAACAACAGGATCGTCGGGGGACTAAGACCTCGGATTTGTTATTAAAAATCAGCGTAGGGCTCTACAGCTAGTGTCAAAGAAGCTTCCTTCACTACATCATCGGTTGCGACTCATACGCGTACTCATACATGTTTCTAACAAATATGATACCAAATCTACGGACCTCGTTCGATATCGGAAACTTGTTTTCTCTTAAAAATGAGTTACTTCTCACGTCTATCGAGTCCTTTTAACATCTAGATGAAGCAGCACTACAACTTCAAAACATACTGATTGATTCCTCCCATGACAGCTGTGTCCCCAAAGCCCCTATAAAGAAACGTAAAGGCCCTTGGTGGAATGACCAACTGACGAAACTCTTCAATTCTGAAAAGAAAACCAAGAGTTGGAACGAATTTAGGTTTGCTTTCACAGAAAATAATTCAGAAACGGGCTGCTAGAAAAAAATGCTTCGAAGTCATTGCGGTTATGCCAATCGCGGCACGTATCCAAAAATCCCTCGCAAACAATCGGAAAAATTGTGTAGGGTTATTGAAGAAAAATTACGGAACCTACACGATGAACCGGGAAAATACACTTAGAACGTTACATTAGGTATATTTCCCAGGCTTGTCTCTTAACACATCTCAAGTGCAGTCACACAACAGCGCAGAGGGTTTACGGTTATAGAAGTGTTAAAAGTTTATCTGGAAATATATTAAGTACAGATAAGGTTATATTGGCTGTGGGCACCTTCGAACCATTCAAAGCTCCCGCTTCACAGCATTGGTGCAGAAATCAATTGACCTCATCCTATCGGTATTGTCAACTTTGAATGGCGATTCATACAAACCTCGTGGAGATAGTTGAATGTGGTTTTCAGTCCCAGAAGATGCACTCGATTCAAAAGAAATAGTCCTATCTGCTTTCCCCGACATCGAGGGCGTTTTCGATAACATTGACTACGCCTCGATCACAATAGCGAAGGACCGAAGAATCGACCAACCAATGGATCAGGACCATGCTAGAAAGTCGTTCTAATACTTTTGGACGCCAACAAGGGGGGGGGGGGGGGATTCTCTCCTCTTAGTAATGGTCAGTAGTTTTCGACAAAATGTTAGCAGATCTTCAAAGATAGCGGTATACACTACACGACGGTATCTGGTGTCATGCAGAGGGCATCACTAAAGGTGTAGTACAGAAGGATTAACGATCAAACCCAGTAAAAACGTTTAAGTACCCTTTTGTAGGAAGACACGCCAACTTAAGATACTAAACTCAATCGCAGATGTGTTTGGATCTAAAACAAGGATTGCTCTACGAATGAGCTCAGGTCCTACCGTGTTCCAATGTGAAATCTACGCCATTGAGATCTCCGCCAAACAAAATCTCCTCAAGGGCGGTAAAATATAAATAGAATCTCAATCTTTTCAGATAGCCATCCAACTTAATAGACTCCAAAACTATCAAATGTTGTTGCAATGCACTGCAATCCCTTGCCAGACAGAACAAAGTGAAGTTGGGCTGGGTCTCTGGACACAAGTGGATTGCAGGAAACGAATCTGCAGATGAAGTCGCTGGAGCTGGGTCGGAAACGGTATTCATAGGTCCTGAACCACATTTTAGTGATGATTAACTAATGGGAAAACATTCTTCGCCAAGATCATTGGGGCTATGGCAATCCAAGCGATTAACCAGGCCTATAACGAAATCCTCAGCTTTGACCACTGCGGCCTGAATTACCATCTTGACAAAATATCGGCTATGCCTGGAAGAGAATGAAACACATTTGATGTAAATGTCCAGCACTGCACTAGATAAGGAAACGTATTTACTACAGAAAGGACTCGCTTCAGTGGAACTCAAGAGATCAATTACAAAAGCATACAAAACATACTCACGATGGAAGCTGTAAGTCTTCTGGTTTGACTCCAACCTTTCGATGAAATAGACCTCTTCAGGTCGCGTTATCGTTTCTAAGGCAGTAGGGTTTTTACAAGAGAGTATGCTCCTGATGAACTTTCGAATTCGTCCAACTTTTGTTCCGTTTAGCAATTACAGCATTTTTCAGTCACTTTTTGGACGATAGTGATGTTCGCTTTTAAGCGGTAGAGTTTCTGCGTCTGTTAAAATTCCTAATATTCTTTATGCAGAACCGAGGGTCGGGGCTTTTATCATTGGTGTGAGTCGTCAAGAAGTAAAACATCTTCATCCGAGGCTTGTTGTCAAATTTTTTTAACGCGTACATAGTTTTATGAGTCCCTCTACGAAATGGACAGATTATTTTGAATTTAAGAAAACTATTAAAAAAGAAATGGATAAACGCAAATGAATTAAGGAAGACCTCGATCCGAATCTTATCTTATCCGAGTTCCACTTTGCTTAAAAAGTGGCTAAATGTGAGTTTAACTCTCACATGAAGGGTTCCGCATCACACAATAGTATGCAATACTTTATTTAGACGAGCAGAGGCTTAGTAATGGTGTTTTGTTTGCGCCCTTTGGCTACGGAACCCTTAAAATAGCTACAATTTACTTAAATTGTCCTCAATCAAAATCATTTTCTTTTATCATCGAAATAAAAATGAAAACAAAAACCAAATAAAATCCTTCAATAATCCTTTTGATCTACTGAAGTGGAAATTTCACCTGAGAGTAGCACTTTCTGATTACTTCTCTCGCAGACGATATAAAACAATTCCGATATGAAGACGACGAGTTGTTTGTTCTCCCCTTTCTGGACGAGCTTTCAGCGCCGAATGACAGCTCTGAGCCATAAAAATGCAGAGGGCTGTTTCCAGCTACATTAATACATATACAATTTTTATGTTTTTGTCCTTTGCCTCATTCTTGCAAATAAATTTAAATTATTTTAATGCATCGGTATGTAAGAAAAAAAAATAAGAGAATTCAAATTGAATTTAACGGCCAACATACTTGGCTCATTTGTCAGTAGACGAATTTTATTACAATTTCCATGGCACGGCCACGATGCGCGTCAAGCTTCAGTATGGTCGTAAAAATCATCAACCATGAGGCATCGTCATCATACTGAGGAATAACATACTCATAAAAAAGATGGCAAAAGGCCGGAAAAGACAAAAAGAAATTAAGTAAAATAAAAAACAAAAAATGAAAAATGTTAAATTACTTTCATGGCTTCCTGGTTGGATGGTTGTTGCGTTGCGTTTACGTTGGCAAATTATCAGGATACCGTCAGAACAGGCACATGTAATGCAATTAACCTCTGGTCGTATAGGTTACTAATTAAACCAACTTTAATGGTGCTCGCCTGCTGCTTATTTTATTGATGATTAAAATAGTTATTTGCCATTAAAACTGAACATTAAAATCAATGTGATTTCTGGAACGATGCGTTGGAGCGAAAATGTCCGTGGGAAGTGTGCAATGACATGCTTGGGAGTGGAGTGGTAATTGCTGGTTTTGTTGGTTGCGTATAATATTTGAAACATCCTGAGTTATGTCATGATACCAACACTTTTTAGATTCAATCGTATATCAATCAATACCACCTATTGTCTTTTGGGGAAAACTTTGCGGTTTTGGATAAAAAAGGTGAACCCCTCGTTTGGGACTGTAGATTTCATTCACAGCATTTCATTCAGGGCGTGCTATTGGATTTAAATTTCCACGGATTCATGTGTTATTGTTTAGCTATTGAAGCTTAGAAAATTTAGTGAAGTTTTGGTACAAGGAAGGCGAGATCTCAAAATGTGTTCATAATATTTATTATAAAATAATAATATTTGATTAAATTAACATAGTTCCATGTTCAAAGATTTGATGATTTTGTTTTTAATTTTTGGCAAATTGTGCTACATAATAAATAAAAAAAAAACATAATAACGATACGTAAATATAAAGAAAAATGTCATACATAAAAATAAATAAATAAACAAAGTAACACAATTAAAAAATTAAATTTGACAAATAAGTAATCACTTTATATTATAAAGACAAAGTTCCCCTTCCTCCCTGTCTGTCTGAACGCGATAAGCTCAAAAAATGACAAATGGATTTCATTTATTGACAGAGTGATTCAATAGGTCGAAGACTCATTAAAGTTTTGTATAAATTGGGTGAAATATAACGAAGGCATCGGTCGTAGAAAACTACATTTGTATTTTACACATCTTTACTTTTAAAAAACTATTTTACTAAATGAATCAAAATACGGGTTGAACAGAAAGATGATAACATTCGTGTTATTATTATTATTATTATTATTATTATTATTATTATTATTATTATTATTATTATTATTATTATTATTACTATTATTATTATTATTATTATTATTCGATGATGATGAAGCCACCATTCAAGCTTCTACCCTGCGGAAAGATGAGACTGCTTTTTCATACGATGGCATTTATGAGAGAAAAAACTTTTATGCTAACCAAAAGTAAAGATTTCTTAGACCGCAATCTAGAAAGAAATTTGTGAGGAGTTACATGATATACTACTGTGTCCAAAAAATAAGGTGACATATGAATTTAAACTGCGCGAGTCGAAGGATTTGGAAATTTTTCTTTCTTTTTAGGTTGGTAGTACTGTCAGTGACATCTATGTGAAATTTCATGTCAAAATATATTCATAGTGTTTGAGATACGCGTCGTTGTCGTTGTCGCGAGATGTCGAAATTTATTGAGCAAAGAATTTGCATTAAATTTTGTTTGCGGAATCAATTTTCTGCTGCGGATACGTTGAGGATGGTGCAGAAAGCCTTTGATGATGAGGCTATGTCTTAAAAAAATGTTTACAAGTGATATAGTGATTTCCAAGCCGGCCGTGAACGTGTCGAAGACGAAGAGCGTTCTGGGCGACCATTAACCTCAACCCATTAAGCTCACGTCCAACAAATCAAAGATTTGGTGTTGAAAAACCATCGATTAACGGTTAGAGACCTTGCTGATGAAGCTGCTTTATCGAAAGGCTCAGTCAATACCATATTGAAGGATGCTTTGGGCCTCAAGCGCGTCAAATCTGGACTGGTACCGAAAACATTGAATTTTTTTGGAAAAAAGGAGTCGCGTTGAAGTGTGTGAAACAGTGCTTTCCGACTATCAGGATGTCATGAAATGCATAATAACTGGCGATGAGACTTGGATCTATGCTTACGACCCCGAAACAACCAATCAATCGAGCGAATATCGTGCCAAAGGAGAGCCGAGACCAAAAAAAACCGCGCCAAAGTCGCTCAAAAATCAAGGTCATGTTGACTGTTTTCTTCGATTATCGTGGTGTTGTGCTTTATGAATTCCTTCCAACCGGCCAAACAGTCAACAAGGAATATTATTTGAACGTTATGCATCGTTTGCGTAGCGTTATCCGCCTAAAAAGGCCGGAATTGTGGAAAGACAATTCTTGGTTTTTACACCACGATAGTGCACCATCCCATACCGCACTTGTAATTCGTGATCATTTCGCCAAAAACTCAACCCATATCGTTCCGCAACCACCGTATTCACCTGATCTGGCGCCGTGCGATTTCTGGCTGTTCAACAAGCTCAAAAGACCGCTCCGGGGACACCGTTTTGATACGATAGAGGAGATTCAAGCCGCAGCGAAGACGGAACTGAAGGCCATCCCGGAAAGTGACTACAACCAGTGTTTCAAAGATTGGAAAATCCGTTGGCATAAGTGCATTGCATCGGGAGGGGATTACTTTGAAGGGGATGAAATTGATTTGGATGAATAATTAAAGAATTTTCAAAATAAATACAATGTCACCTTATTTTTTGGACACAGTAGTAAAGTGGAATTGGCACCATCGAAAGCTTACTCGAGAAATAAACAATCAACTTACTTGGAAATGTTAAGCGATGTTGCAATAGTCGTAGAGCAACTATATACATATAGGAATTAACCTTATGCACAAATTTGAACGAAAATGAATTTATGTAAAAATTATTTGTCTGAAAGTTTGCAGGATGTGTTGAATGAATGATTTTGCAGTGATTTTCACGTGTCTAAAAAATGTCTCTTTTCAATATTTTTCTTGATGATAAAATGTAGGTGCTATTTTATTTGCCGCCACCAACAAATTTAATTTGTGTTTTGAAAATATAGTTGATAAATGCAAATGTAATCAAAAAAATTAAATACATATTTTTTAAGCTGCCCCGTAGGCATATATCTGTTTTTGTATTTTTAAATCATTTAAAAAAAAGGATTTGCGAATTTGACAATAATAGATCACACTTTTCTCTCCTAAAGCGCTTTCATCCGCTTTTAAAAGTGTCTATGCTTCTGCACCATGTTGCAAGATGAGGGTGATGATGGTCTTATAGAGCTATACTTAATTTCTTCGAGATAGGACTTAACTCACTTGTTTTCTAAGCTCAGCTGGGAACTGCTCAGCATAGGATCATTTTCTTTTTTTTTGTATGTGGCTTTTAGAGGTTGGAGATTTTGATAGCTGTTTCCAGGCCGATTTCGAGAGATTGTTTATTTCTGTGTCATTTTCTTGAAAGACCTCTAGATTTTCGTTCATGATAAGAATAATTTTTTGAGGTTATAATCTTCATTGCAATGCTTTTTAATATATGAGAATTTTACTTCATTGATTAAAATCAATTTAGTTTTGTAACGAAAAAAGTTCGAAATCAATCAAATACAAAAATATGTATTAATATATGAACTGAAGTTCATAAGTATCCGGACAAATTCCTGGAGATATGCGGTCTTTCACAATGTTTATATCGAACCAACTTTTTAAACTTGTTTGATGTTTAAGTGATGTTTCAATGATAGCTCAGTACAAGTTTTAATGAAAAAAGGAAAGATTGGCAAGGAAATTGCAAAGCTCAACCGAATAAGACAAATTTAATTTCAAGAAACAATTCAGTTCCAGTTATGATTGGCGGCCGAGCTTTTGATCGTAATTTACATGCAACTTGTCTTCTAACTTTTAACATATGAATCCCTATGAACAGAGTTCTTACAAAATGTAATACACTTAAAATTAAGCCCTATTATATTTAATAATACTGGCTGTATGTTTAATAACACCTTATGGGTGAAGTTGAAAGAACTCAAGTTTGACACATCTTATCTTCACAGCCTGCTCTAAGAAGCTGGCAAAGATTATGGGTCGTTGGTCCCATATCTAATTTTGTTTTAAATAGCAGAAGAAAGCTCACGATGTTTTGAGTTGTGTTATGGAAGCCATAGACGCTACGTGCGTTGGTACAACTCGGTTGGTAACAGGTTGGACATTCTGTCTACAGATAATACAATACATGGTTACATTCTGATTGAATAATATCCATTTTTTTTTGGCAAACAAAATTCCCGCACAATGCTTAAAGCGCTGTGGTCACTACGAAAAACAGCAGAAAGGATTTGTTTTATTGACCAGAACAATAAACGCAATCGGCAGTAAGTTGGAATAAATTATGCAAATGCAAGAAATATGCTGCAATTGAAGTGTTGAAAAATTTCCAGTTTTCTCAAGGGCTGCGCTTTGTTCTGAACAAATCTTGTAAGCGCGTATCAACTTGCCATAGATAGCTGGCAGGCAGCCTGAACTAGTCGATGAAGACGCAGCAGGCCAACAATAACGTCTATCCGACCTAGACGAAGCAAAGATAGCAATATCAAAGTTAAGCTAATGTGAAGTTGCAATGCATTTGTTTAGGGAATGTTTTCATATTACAGAGTGCAGTTTATCTTGCGGGTAAATTAAATATCACCTACATTTTTTCTATATTGAGATGGGAAGGTCATGGTATGGACAGGTCCTTTCAATTTTTAATTTTTTGTACTTAAGAGTACGGGGTGCAGCAACATAGTTTCCTTTTTTCAAAATGTGATAAAAGTCTCTTTAAAAATAATTTTTTTTTTAATTTTTTTTTCAAAATTTTCTCTTTTCAACTGTTTTGAAAATCTTATCACATAAGTGGTGCCTCTATGATACATTTACAAGACAATTTATGACGTTTTTCATAACACTTACCAGTAAGCATGTTTCATGTTTTGTAGATCCTGAAACAGTTAACGTTAAAACTTGATTGCAAAAACCCCACAAAAAGAAGATTGCAAGTTTAAAGTCCCGTGGGTGAGTAGGCTACTCAAATCGCTCTTTATGGAGATGAGCGGCCCCGAATATTGTTCCTGCCGATTAATGCCTTTGAAATGTAAGCCGGTTGCTTTCCGTTTTTCATAAAACGTTCATAAAAATTAAAAATCCCTGCGACATAATTTTCTTCGCAATACTAGGCTACAATAATCCAAGCTGAAAAATTTGTTCACAACGCTATAAAGTAAATGCAAGTGCCTTTGATGCAATTTTCCGGGATTGGTGTTAGCGATGCTTTTTCAAGTAAAAAAAAAAAACAGTTGCGCATTCTGCAACGAAGGACATCTCATATGCGTTCCTTCAAATTTAAGTCGCACTCTGGGATTTTCTGCACAATTTCCAACTTGTAGGAATGATAATGAAGACTCTCTTTGAGAGTTTATAAGTTTGAGCGCCGAACGCCGCAGGATTGCACGATTGAAGCTCTCACTGCTTCATCCAGTTTTTCGTTTTAACGTATTCGCCGTTAATCTGAACGAAGTGAGAGATCTCTTGTCCGGAACAGGGACCAAAAGGGCCTACATTGAAGCGATTTCGGCAGGTGCGCTGTCTCCTCACTGTTCCAAAATTTGTCCGCTACTGACCCGAAAGGAAACGAATCTCTAGAGCCTCGCTTGATGAATAAAACCATTTCCGTAACGTTAAGACGCCCGAAGCCTGAATGGGATTCAAGGAAAAGAAACTGTCGGCACAATACATTTTTGGTCGAAGTCCAAACTCATTCCTCATTTCTTTATGTTAAACAACCGCCACTGTATTATTCCTGGATACATATCATGTGGTTTTTGGTATCCAATGCGAAGCTATTCAAGGAAAATTTACGTCTTTTGTCTCGCCTATTATTGCTTTAGACTCAGAATTTCAATTCATAACACTCGAATAGCAATCATCACTATGGGCTGAAATAAGTCGTTTTAATCCCTCCGTTCCCACTCGTTTCCATCAACGCTATCAGGATATTGAAAAAGGATATCAGTGTTATTTCAAATACGTCGCTTGCCAAATATTTTCCATCGAAATTTTCTGTGTACCTTTGCTTTGTAAACACAATAAACTTAAAATTCCAGTTCGCCAAGCACACAGAGTCCTTCCAAAAAAGGTTCCAAGCGTGCAAATATTATTTTCCCTTAATAACAAAAAAAAACATAAACACCTCATCCAAAAATATTAACCTTAAAATATGCATGCACGAAAATATTTCCCAATTTTATTTTTGTATAATAATTTTCCGAGCCGTGTCCAAAAGTCTACTGCCACGAGGACTGCATACCGAAGCTGGAAATTTTTCAATTTCACCAAACCAGGTCCTTCATTGCATACCTTTGCCATTCTCGTATCCCATCCACATGCCATTTGTTTACCAAATCACCTGTTAATGGTCACGACGACGAACAGAAGTGAATATTGACAGGTTGAATAGCCGGACGAACCACGTTCACTGGCTGCAGGATTAGATGTGTGCCGTAAGCCTTCCACAAACTCGCATATTGTGATGGCTTTTCTTGTGGGTGGATGGAGGGGGTCAGGTCTATTGGAAAATATAATCGATTGGTTAAATCATGCGACAAGACCTATGTATTGTGTACGGCTGTTGTTGAACTGGCTCTGTCCATGCGAGTAATGCTCACTTGACTGGGTTTATGTCTGTACCAGCTTATGTTGTAGTTTCACAAGGACTTTTGTGTGCCATTTTTCATTTCAGCAAGTGCACAGTCTTGTTGCTCTTTGTGTGTTGTCGTGCCATGTCATGACAAAATAAGGCACTTTGCGGGCTTGTTTCATGTACATCACTTTAGTGAACGAGTCCTTGACTGCATATAAGGAGATCAAAATCCAAAAAGAGAAAAAATTGAAACTGGAAAGGAGTTGCATTGCATTGATGGGCATACACGTGTACGCCAAACAAAGTGGGCGTTTGGCATTTAGATACTTAGCCAAAAATGAATTATACTTTAAGTCCCTTTTACGGCCCCGCAGGATATCAACACGAAAAAAATGACCCAAAATCGGCAAAAAAAAAATCACGCGTGTGTGTATCGCAAATTACGTACTCTGTGGAAGTTGTTTATTTTGTGAATACATAAAAAAAATTCCCACCCACTTTGGGAGTACAGAATCTGTTTTGCGAGGGCGCGGAATAATCATGATAAAAGGTATTGACCAATAAAAAGGTGAAACAAAGTCTTTTGCTCTTTATTGTTCATTATTTTTTGCGTATGAAGGTGTGTGAACTAAAGCATTTGTGATTACCTGTCGAACTGAACAATCTCTCTCATCCTATGGCAAGGACTTGCTATCAGAAAAAAAGAAGACCGCATTTATATTAGCTCATAAAAATATAACACATTTTCTAAGGTTCGGTATGACTACGACTGCCCTTGGAACATGGTGCCTAAAAAAGACTCGTTAAGAGGACCTTGATCTTCTTTTGCATTCTAACTATTTTTGTCTTTGAAAACGACACTGAAAAGTTCATCGAATTCAAGCTCAAAGGCACCCACAAACCCAATATTTGGGTTGCATTTTTTTGAGGTTTAATATACAACTCTCTTTTATGTCAGCACGTATAAAAACAATGCTGTTCTTGTTTTCCTGTTGTAGTAGTAACTTATTTAAAAGGTTATCGATTCTTTAAGGATCTCATCCCGATAGCTGCTTCCCATCTGTCAGAGTCGCGAACATATGCTGCTTTCAGTTTATTGCCTGATGTCCGCGATTTCTTCATCCGTTGAACATTTTTTCGCAGAACTTATGTGGCCGAGGTCAAGATCCCCATCTAGCATCCATACTTTCTCCTCGAATCGTCCTCCTTGTTTATCATAAATTTTCATAAGATCTCCACCAAAGATCTTCCCAGATACAGAAGCCCGTTGTTTTTTTTATTTTTCGTTTATTTTTTCCCATTGAATTGCTTTGTGGTCGACAGGACTAAGAGGGTGTTTTAAGAAATGGAGTATTTAGCACCTACTGGCGAGAGCCAGTATTGCTTCTCTGTTTGGGCTTTAGAAGTTAGAAGTTCGAATTTGACGAAAATTCCACTTAAATTGCAGCCATAAAGAATCCATTGTGTCTTGAGCATATAGTTTTGGGTTGGCAGCTTTTGGAATGAAAGAAACTTTACAATTCCAGCTTGCAAAAATGCCATGCACCATGGACATGCTATAGTCCGCAGGCTCGTCTGACCAGCATTTAATAATGAACCAATTCTCGTTTTGGAATATAAAAACGCAATATTGACGCTGTCGCCGATATGGACACAAACACTAATTTCCTTAGTATGCGAAACTTTATCCCTCGTAGGATGAAAAGCCTTAAACCAAATACGAATTTGTGGTACGACCGAGAGGCTGAGAGAGCCGCCATCTGAGGAGCCACGAATAAAGTAAAAAGCGTTTAAAATGAGGTAAAAGTTATCGCCAAATAAAAAATTACCCAAAAATAGCAAGGGGTATGGTGTCTCATCCTTACTCTCTTTTCAACGAGTATGTGAGGTAAATATCTACAAAAAACCTTTATTAGAAATAACGAACAACTGATAAAATCAAATGGTGTAAGAAATACTAAAATCCTTCTAACCGCCTAAACCTGGAGTCTAACCACCAATGTCTGGTCCGGTAGGGAATCCATAAACCACCTTTAGGCTGCTTGGCTGAAAAGGGCCAAGTGTAAATTTAAGGGTCCCGCGTCGAGTAAAACATTAGAAGATTGGCGGTTACTAAATCCCTGTTCGACACAAAGAGGCACACACTAAGAGATATAAAAAAACGCATTTTTCAAGCGAATGAATTAAATATTAAGTATTGAATGTAGCACAATTAAAAGGAGAAATACATCTTAGGACAGCTGACGAACAGCGGGGGCTTAGTAAGAGAGTTACGATAGCATTCTTTGGGTACAGAACCCTAAAAAACTACAAAATCAATCCACTCACTTCAGCACCGATGTGACGTAACGTTCTTTACCCTATTTTATCGATTTGTCTTGAAGCGCTGCTCCAGCGAACTATCCAGCTGAATTGCTTGCCTTTAACTGCGTAACGCCAGCCTCGCTAGGTGGCCAAGTACATGGAATCATTTTTTCAGCCGCAACCCACGTTCTCATTACAATTTGGAGAAGTACGAGAACAATGTTCATCTGTACACGTGTATGTATTATGAGGTTAGCCATGATCCCATAAACGTGTATGTATTACAAAAATAGGACCAACCACATCCATTTTGGAATTCAATGCCTGCATTAAACTTTTTGTATTTAAATTTTAAAATTCAATTTTAATTTATAATTAAGTCAAACTTGACTAGTTATGAATTGAAAACTACTCACGCATTCACGAGCACATGGCATTAGATTTATAGTTGAAAATGAAGGCACAAGATTGTTATGGGCTTAAATTCACGTGCATCACGTCAACATGGGGTTGGGATTAATTTCGAGATTCCTTTGTGTAAGGAACGTTAATGAGGTGAAATAATAGCTAAAGAAATGTGATAAAGGGAGAGACTGTGAATTATGTGAAACAACCGTCATCATTATTGTTGAAGTCTTTCAAAGGATACCATCCCAAAAACAAATTTCTGTGGTTCTTCTCATTTTCGTTGAACATACTCGTACAACATATTGTTTCATATAAGTACGTGTTGTTTGGCCTTAAATAAGATTTACTTCATATTAATTTTTTCTTCATTTTATTTTTTGGGACAACGAAATGCTTGTGATTAAAAACACCCTTAAAGGGATTATGAAAATGTTCTTTCTGAGCTCCATCGCCTTTCGTATAAATTTATTAGGCCATCGATCCTTTGGAAGTTTGAACATGAGCAAAAGTTGTCTTTTGCCAGCTGTCTCCAGTTGGCAATACCAAGCTTCCTGGCACTTGCGATTGTTCGATCTTTCAAACAAGGTGAGTCCTTCAATTTTTTTGTGAAACAACTGGACGTTAATTGGAAAAAAAAAATCTTATCTGATCTGAACATGATCCATATCACTATAAAAATGCATTGTTCATTTGCCCACAAAACGAGGATGGCATATTCGACGAAGAATTTTCTTTCGAAAGACCTTAAAATCGGTTTTTTCCAACATTCGGGACAACATAGAAAAAATTGAAAGATTTTAGTTTTGTAGAAAATGATGTTGATCCTTTGAGTGAAGGGGACAAACCAGTTGCCTAGAAGGAGCCTTCGTGGGAGTAGATATTTGTTTCTAGATAATTCAATTTTTTACAGAGCTATCGATAATTATGTTTTGTCTCAGCTGTTGTAACACGGATCGACTTCTTCCCGACAGCATGTACATATTTGGTTTTTGAATTGAAGCCAGTTCTGGCTTAGTCGAGCTATAAACTTGGAACACACAAGCAAGACAATGCCAATAAATTTGCCACACAGTGTACAGTGGAAATCAAATCAATACTTCACAGAGCCACTTAAAGATATACAATGATAAAGAAACTGGCTCGAAACAGTCTATGTTCCTAGAAAATGTATCGCAATTTGACTTAAGGAACGTAAGCAACATTCTAGCAAAATTGATGTAAATTTATATCCATAAACAACTCATTTGAGCATAGTGAAGTCCCAAAAAAAAAACTGCCTATCTTTCTTCATATTAGATTATCAATTAAAACCAGAACGAGCTCATACGAAATATTAATGTCAATCAACTGTTATTGGAATTTACCAATCTTATTAACACAAATCCTGAGCTTCCTCTCAGGCCATTGCGACTTCAGATCACATCTAACCAAACTAGGACTCAGTACTAACTCTGTTTGGAAGACGACGAATTGGCTGTACACATTCTTTGTGACTGTCCAGCTCTAATTTGGTTAGGAAGGCGTAGCATTGGACATTAGAGAATCCAATGCTAAAGACATTCTGAAGGATGGAATGTCTGTTTGCCTTAACAAACTCCCTAAGATACAAAAGGTCTTTTTCTTCAGACCGCAGTGCCTGCCACTTGGGCAGGGGAAGATATTATAAAAAAAATAACATTGGAAAATCCTTTAAAAGGGTGGCTTAATCGGTTGGCGAATACATAGACTTCAATTGTTATTAATTTATTCATTTACTTTTTTTTTTTGCATTTATTCATTTATTCTAAAACATTTTGTGGTGTACATCAAAACTAAGTCTCTTATAGTACTAATAACAGGACTACCGGTTGAAAATGTCCTTTTTTTCAAAAATGAATGCTTTATTGAGGAAAAATAGATATAAATTCAATATTCAAAGTATTGCCCATCGCTAGCCACATATTTTTCCCATTTTTCTGGCAATTCAATTCGACCGGTTTGAGCGCAATCCACGAATCGATCCATTTTTTGACATCATCGAAATGACGGAAGTGCTGGTCAGCTTGGCCATGTTGCATTGATTGGAAGAGATAGTAACACCCAATGTCCTAGCTTTTGGATCTTTCCCATTGCTTTCAAACGATCGGAAATGGTTTGCTGAGCGACGCCAAGTGATTTTGCAAGTTCTTCTTGCGATTGTGACGGATCTTGATCGAGCAATGCCTCCAATTCATGGTCTTCCAACTTTTTCACCTGGCCGGGGTGTTCATTGTCTTCGGTGTATAAAACACCATCTTTAAACCGCTTAAACTACCGCTGACGCATTCTAACGTCTATAGTATAGCCCGGGTAAGCTTCGGTAAGCAATTGATGCGCTTCGGTTGCTTTTTTCTTTAAATGAAAGAAGCATATTAAAACTTCCCGCAAATGTTGTTTTGATGGCACGAATATAGACATTTTACGGCTTTACAAAAACTTGTGTGGTTTTACTAATGACCAAAAACCTAGACTAAAATAATAAGACAATGACATGAAGTTTCAGATGTGACAGCTGTCATGGTCAAAATTCACCTTAGAGTAATAGATATAAAGTTGTCTGCAATAACGACATTTTCAACCGGTAGTACTATTATATTTTTAGCTGCTTTGAGGAATACTATATATTCGGATATGTTTTCGTATTTTTGGATCATTTAAAATACGAATTGAGTATTTAACATTAATAAATTTGGAAAACCTTGTTTTTTGATTGAGTTTCATTTTAACTAAAAGAAACTTAGTAGAAAATAAATTTTCACCGTTTTTTTTAAACATGATAGCTGGTTGGACTTGAGGTGGCGTTACAGTCCGCTTGGCATTGGTATTTTATCCTTTTGGCTAAGTCGATGTCGCTCTACAGCTCGTAGCATACAGTTCGTTGTTGAATCTTCTCCTCCACTCACCGTCAATGTAGATGGGACAAAAGATCACACTTTTTTAAAGGGTTTTTTTTGAAAGTGTACATGCTTCTGCACCATATAGTAGGACGGCGTTTCAGTTCTTCGAAAGAGGGCTTAGCTTTCTTAACCCGAGGTATTCTTCGTTTGATCTCTGCGCTGGTGTTATTATCTGTTTTTACAGCGGAGCCAAGATAGACAAAAGCCTAACTACCTCAAAGTTATAGCTGTCTATGGGAACGTTCTGACCCAGACGTCGGATTTGGTTTTTCTTGATGGCAGCATGTGCATCTTTTTGCCCTCTGGTGTTGACAAGGTTCTTTTGCACTATTGTCCCAAGTATGATGTTGAAGAAATCGCATGACAGTGCATCACCTTGTCTAAAACATTGTTTGACATCGATTGGGTCGGTGACGTCTTTGCCGACCTCCATCGCCATCCTGCACAAAACGGCGAGCTTGGCAAACCAAAACCAACCTTGAAATGGATGAAAAGGTGGTGCGTACTGACTTGGAGCTCGTGGGTTTTTTCCAAGATCTGCCGTATGTTAATATTTGGGTTATGGTGAACTTTTCTGGTCCAAAGCCACATTGATACGGACCTATCAGGTTTTTGACGAACGGCTTCAGACTTTCACATCATACGGCGGAAAAGATGTTATAGACAATTTTAAGGAGATTGATACCTCTATAATTGGCTTCCTTCCTTCAGGATTGGGTAACCAATACTGAGATTCAATTCATCTCGCAGATGAGTTGGTGCAAACTTCCAACTAAGTCATCGCCGCTGCTTTGAGAAGTTCTATCTTGCTATCTGTACTTCGTCTAGGTCAGGTAGATGGCATTGTTGGTTCTTCCATGTCCTCAGCATTGACTACAATTCTACTATGATGTTTCCATTTCGAATTTTGCAGGCTTCGGTTTGGGGTGTGTAACCTTGAGATAAAAGTTTTCTCTATTTCTCTTCATGTTGAAGCTGGCTGGCTGTCCATGGCTAGCATTACACGACTGAATGAAAGCATTTCTTGCAGTTTAAAACAAAACCTTAGCCATTCTTTTGTAGGCACATTGTAGCAAATGGCAATATAGGAAAAAGAATTTTAAAAAATTGTTTTGACATGAGCAAAGGGAAATTTGTAACCAGGCTTTCTTTTTTTTTTGGTTGTAGAATTTAAATTGTTTCGATATAAAAATTGTGAAAGGCCACTTATCTCAACTTCATGTATTTTCGAAATTATTACTAATCGATCAAATTTGTTAGATTGCTTTCCTTTGGAAGATATTTACCATTGCTCTGTATAGTCTCAGTCTCAGTCCAGATATTTCGACCGCCTCTTCTTTCCGAGCCGGGATCTTTTTCTTCTGGTCCACTTTTCTTTGCAGATTTTGATGGTTGTTTCAAAGGCCTATTTCGAGAGATTATTTCTGGAAAGACCTCTAGGATTGGGTTCATGATAAGAAACCACAACAGTGGAAAACAAACTAAATCGGATGTTATGATCTTCCTTGAAACGCTCTATAATATTCGAGTAATGCTGTTTTATCCATGTGATTTAACTTTGTTATTTAGCTTTCTCTTGACGCTTTTTCTTTGAATTCAATTGCCTCATGTTATTTTAGCCATGAGCTTCTTTTTGCTTATATATTATAACGATAAAAAAGCGTCAAGCTACAGCCGAGCAGGTTTTGAACAAAAAAACTGGTGGCTCCATAATTTTCTAAGGATCTTTTCATGTGTCAGTGTTGCAGACGTCACTCTTAGTCTTGAAAAATGGGAAAGACCTACAGGATTCACATTT
This sequence comes from Orthonevra nobilis, assembly GCA_963555765.1. Lineage (NCBI taxonomy): Eukaryota > Metazoa > Arthropoda > Insecta > Diptera > Syrphidae > Orthonevra > Orthonevra nobilis. The sequence goes on along the minus strand of OY743225.1, from coordinate 25,758,011 downwards.
CTGAAACAATTTTCAAAGAACTTTCGTGGAAATTTGGATCAGGAAATAGAGAAAGAGGCACATCAATGTATGAAATTGCCTCAACTAAATACTGTTTTAGCCTTTTTGGTAGTCTCTGTAGTTAGTAACTTACTTAGTTAAGTCAATTGGCTAAATAAACATAATATTGATGAAACTTTTGGCATCAAAATTAAACAAAAAAAAAATGTTATATGAATTTGTCCGGAAACTTATGAACGGCACTGTATATATTCATGCATATTTTTTTATCTGATAAGGTAGCTGTAAACTATAAATTTAATTAATTTTGAACTTTTGTTATTGGAAAACTAAGTTGATTTTAATTGAAGAAGTGAAATTGTGCCTTTTTTTGACAGTTTTTTCGTCATAAAATTCGAACCACCCTGTGGAATTTAACCAAAGGTGATCCTTATCCACACACGCTTCGAATGAAACTAATTCGATTTTAGCTTGATTTGTTCTCGAGTTAGGCTGTACGAAAGAATCCGCACATACACACACACGCAGACATCTTTCTAAAAACAATGGAATCCGACTTCTGGGACCTTGAAACGTGGAGAAATGTAAAAATTTTGAATTTCGAAAATCGGACCGAGTACAAGAACTTCCTGATGGTTAAAAAATAAATCAATTTCAGCTGCCAATTTTTTTCACATTGTAAAATCCTTTAAAAGGGTGGCTTAATCGGTATACATGGACTTCAATTGTTATTCTATTTCCAATTATTATTGACGAGCTCAAGTACCAAATTTAAATTTCTAAGAATTTGTCAAAAGTCAAAGTCTAATCCCTCCATTCATGGCAATAACGTAAATCGAATTTAACACATTCGATTACATTTTCCGTTTAGATCCCACGGAGCCTGCCGACATTATTGCTCGTACAATCACCATGCCAATTTATCTTTGTAAAAAAATAGAAATTTATCTTCCAAGGCTTTGCAACATCGGATTTACGCATAAAGAAAAAAAATGCCATTAAAAAGTGCGAAAAAAAGGCCCGCATCAAGTTGTGATAAATGTGTGCAGCTCCCCGGATTATTATTGATGATTTGTATTTGTATTTTTTTTTAATGCTAAAATGTTGTTATGTGTGATAAGATCTGTGAGTCTGTGCGTTTGCCCTCCCGGGGCTTACCATCTGAGTGCACTTAAAACTACCCCCAATTCGGAGTTGACATGTCACACCGTTGTATCACGATAAATTGTTTATTGTAGCTGTCAGTGGCAGAAGGTGAGCTTCGTTGTTCGATATCAATCAGGAAAGGAAGAAAAATCGAAAATAAAAAAAAAAAAAAAAATAAGAGAGGAACCTGTTGACAGAAGGGGCCACGACCGGTATTCCGAGATTTGTGTCTCAAGTGAATAAAATTTTAATATTTCCCAAGTCCCTCCAGGGACTATCGATGTCAAATAATTGGGTTTGGCACATTCCTTGCTCCTATGGATGCCATCTTTGCTTCCTTTTTTACCTTGTCAGCCTGTTTTTTTTTGGCCTTCCTTGGGGTTCAGGAAAAGGTGAAGCTTATTGAAGTGAAAGCATTGGATTCGTTTTTTTTTCTTTCGTTTGACGAGTGTCAGAAGGGATATACTCGTAAGTCGAATATATGTATTTTTGGAATCACAGTGCTTGGTCACATGGGATAGAAAAAAAACACAGAGAAATAAATTATTAAATGAGAGGTGGTCACAGAAAAAATAATATTTGCAATTTGTATTCCATGTTTATTTACAGTACATTTGATTCAGCTGAGTGGCTGTGATTCATTTGAATTTATTTCAGGTTGATTGATAGAGAGTTGGTGCAGATACTCTAGTTAACCCAACTGCGAAAAGGCAGGTTATTTGCTAGCTTCGGGCAGGATTAATCATTTTGCCATTTATGAAAAGTTGAAAGGAGTTTTACCTTCGCAAAGCATAGAAGTTATGAGGAAAGTTTTCCTGCAACCCAGAAACCATAAAAGTTTCCTCATCCATGTGTTAAAGGATGCAGTAAACTCCATAAACAGCGCATTAAGAAGCAAGTGAATATAATACATTTCGACGAAACGCTATAAAAGTTTCCACATTGCTGCCGAATTGTTTCAGACACCATCGGAGAAATAGTGTGGAAACAGAAAGTAAGATGCAGATGTAATGCACACCTTTGAACTCGAATGAAGATACACAGGCATTTTCATTGTAGAGGTGTGGGTTTCCTGACGAAAAAAGCAAATAAATAAAGTTTATCAAAAGTGATATGAAGTTCCCCCAAAGGAAGTTCACAGGGCAACTTGAACAAACTTTATTTTCAAAATATGTATGGTTGTATGAAAAAAAGGACTTGAATCATTGAATGCCATTGGCAAGCAAAACCGGTTGAATGAAAGAACAGAGATCTGCTGAAATTCATATTTTTTTTTAAAAAGTGTTTTCCAATAAGGATTTGACAACTTTTTCTTAAATAAAACGCGAACCATTTGAGATATATCAAAAAACTTTTCCATCGGCTTGAAATATAATCAAAACATTTATGAATGGCGCTCGACTTCGTTCATATGGCCACCATGGGCACGTTGGCAGCGGTCGATTCGTTGGACCCAATTTTCGATGACTCGGCCACACAATGTTGACTCTCTTGCGACATCGTCGGCTTGTAGGCATAAACCAGTGACTTGACATAGCCCCAAAGAAAATGATCTAGAGGCGATAAATCGCACGTATGAGGCGGCTAATAGAGTGACCCATTTCATGAGATAACACTTCATCAAACTTACTCTTCAATAAACCGATTTTAAGGTGTGCTATGTGGCTTGTGGCACCATCCTTTTGAAACCACCATATCTTGCAATTTGGGCCAAAAATAACCGGTAATCATGTCGCGATAACGCTGTTCAATCACAGTAATATGAGAATCATTATCGGCCCACTTACGCCGTTGGCATGCAAACCGCACTAAAGAGTGGATGAAGTGGTGCTTCATGAAGCAAATTTGGATTTTCACACGACAAATAACGCATATTTTGCTTATTAACGAGCCAATTGAGCCAAAAATGAGCTTCATCACTGAATATGAGTTTGCGAAAAAATTCATCATCTTGGCGCACCTTCTCCAGAGAACGTATGTCACTTCAAATGGTCCATAGGCTTCAATTCTTGAGTCAGCTTGATCTAGTAAAGGTGTAAACCAAGATCCTTACGCAAAATACGCCATAATGTTGTCTGAGCGATGCCAAATTCGTGTACTTTACCATGATGAAAATGTTGAGTTGATTGAACAAACTGACAGTGACAGTTCGATGATAAGTGGATAAGGGTGCGTTCTCAAATTAAATTCAAAATTGTCAAGTCCCTATTGGAAAACCATGTGTTATAATTTTTTTTTTGTGATCGAATTGTTAATGTAAATACAAAAAATAAAAGGGCAAAAAACAACATTTCAATATCACGGAAAGAAATATAAATACAATAATGAAACTAAATATTTGCATTCGGCAATTTCTGTACGTTTGGGTTTGGTTCACGTTCTTACGTACCTTTAGTATTTAGTGCAAATGCTCTTACTCTTCTGGGCATTGTTTTCTACCAATTTTGTAATGGTTGTGTGGAGAATACATTGTCACTCAGGCTGTACTCTAGACCTACTCTCATGCTTCAAAATTTGTTTATCATGATGTTTTTGTATATGTTCATAATGGCAATGCCAGAAGAATTCCCTCCCATCTGATTGAAAACGGTTGATTTTCGTATGGGACCAAACAACGCCTTTCCAATCTTCTATGGTCTAAGATTTGTTTTCTTTGCAAAATTCATTAGCCATCTTTCTTCGTTGCGCACAGTTAAACGCGTTTCTCCTTGACCTCCGGAATTTCGTACAGATTCTAAGTTTAATTTTTTTCTTTTTCACTACGATTTTAGTGTGACTTTCAGTGATTTTGATTTATGTCCCCTCGCTTAGGCACATATCTGAGAAAATTCTTTATTTATTCTTCCAAATCAATTTCATCCCCTTCAAAGTAATTCCCTACCGATGCAATGCACTTATGCCAACGGATTTTCTAATCTTTGAAACACTGGTTGTAGTCACTTTCCGGGATGGCCTTCAGTTCCGTCTTCGCTGCGGCTTGAATCTCCTCTATCGTATCAAAACGGTGTCCCCGGAGCGGTCTTTTGAGCTTGTTGAATAGCCAGAAGTCGCACGGCGCCAGATCAGTTGAATACGGTGGTTGCGGAACGATATGGGTTGAGTTTTTGGCGAAATGATCACGAATTACGAGTGCGGTATGGGATGGTGCATTATCGTGGTGTAAAAACCAAGAATTGTCTTTCCACAATTCCGGCCTTTTTAGGCGGGTAGCGTTACGCAAACGACGCATAACGTTCAAATAATATTCCTTGTTGACTGTTTGGCCGGCTGGAAGGAATTCATAAACCACAACACCACGATAATCGAAGAAAACAGTCAACATAACCTTGATTTTTGAGCGACTTTGGCGCGGTTTTATTGGTCTCGGCTCTCCTTTTGCACGATATTCGCTCGATTGATCGGTTGTTTCGGGGTCGTAAGCATAAATCCAAGTCTCATCGCCAGTTATAATGCGTTTAATGACATCCTGGTAGTCGGAAAGCATTGTTTCACACACTTCAACGCGACGCCTTTTCTCCAAAAAATTCAATGTTTTCGGTACCAGTCGAGATTTGACGCGCTTGAGGCCCAAAGCATCCTTCAAAATGGTATTGACTGAGCCTTTCGATAAGCCAACTTCATCAGCAAGGTCTCTAATCGTTAATCGATGGTTTTTCAACACCAAATCTTTGATTTGTTGGACGTGAGCTTCATCGGTTGAGGTTGATGGTCGCCCAGAACGCTCTTCGTCTTCGACACGTTCACGGCCGGCTTGGAAATCACTATACCACTTGTAAACATTTTTTTTAGACATAGCCTCATCATCAAAGGCTTTCTGCACCATCCTCAACGTATCCGCAGCAGAAAATTGATTCCGCAAACAAAATTTAATGCAAATTCTTTGCTCAATAAATTTCGACATCGCAAAAAACGAAAAACTCACTTTTAGCAGCTCACAAAACGACGCGTATCTCAAATACTATGAATATATTTTGATATGAAATTTCACATAGATGTCACTGACATTACTACCAACCTAAAAAGAAAGAAAAATTTCCAAATCCTTCGACGCGCGCAGTTTAAATTCATATGTCACCTTATTTTTTGGACACAGTAGTACATATATTTTCTAAGTCCATAAGCTCATTCTTCGAAATTTATGTTTGACTCCAGTTGGGTTATTGAATTATTTTTGAGAAATGAAATTTCAAAATCAAATTTTGGGAAAAATCATTGTATTTCTTTCAAATCGAATTTTTACAAAAAATTTTGCATTATTAATGTAACTTTTTTTCCAGTAGTTAAAGATAAAATTTATTGTAGGTCTTACCTCAAAAACTTGGTGCCATAGAGGTCCTTAGGTTTTGAAAATTTAAAAAAACAATGACAGGTACTTTCTCATAGAAAAATACTTGTTTTGTGTTTTTCGTCGAAACAACTCTTTCGATTTCGAAAATCTGAGCCTGAAAGATACTTCAATCATAAGGAAGTCTATACGAGTTATTGATGTATAACTTATTGCAGAAGACTCTAGCACTAGTCTCTTCTTCCATCTTTAATCCATCGGTGATCGTCCTGGTGAAGTGAAGTCTTGAAAAAAGAAAATGATAATCTTAAATTCATAACAATTTAACATCGATCGATGCTTTAAATCATCTTCGACATTAAATTGCTCAATCCAAATGAGCAAAACAAGAGTCGAACATTATCTGGCGTCGCCAACAAGGACACCCAGTAATGCTCTCTAATTATCACCACCATTACTCGCATTTCATTTTCTGCTCCATTTTCCTTTATTTTTCCGAATCGTCTTTTTCCAACCTACTTTTTCTTCACTTATCGTTTTACGCGCGCTCCATTTACTTCGTGATGATATATTTTTTTAAATAAATTAAACTAATGTTAGTACAGCTGAGTTTACCACAAACCGCATAATGAATTCAAGGATCAGCGACCACAAAAAAAAAAAACGTAACAACCTTCACCGAACAATCGAATAGAGTAGAAAAATGTGCGAAAATCTCCCCGCACCCACCCAAACCAAAGCAGACCTTTCAAATTTGAAAATCAAAAAAAAAAAAAAACGGCAGGCTTGAGATATAATGAAGTTGTGTTATATGTTATAGTTGTAGTTCTGATGGGTTTGCTTTCCCCGCAGGATATATAAAAAGTTTAGCCATCACTTAAATTTGTATATCCTTAGATGGCGCTGGAGGACAACAAGGTCTTGTTGGTATAAGAGCACATTTGATAGGTCGACGAGCACCGGAATGAGTTAAGTTTTATTTTGCGCCAACTGAAATATGAATACGAAAGTAAACCGCAGGAGTACGAAAGCAAAAAAATGAAGAAAAAAAAAAACACGAGGATATTTCAGGATAACAATGATGATTATATCCCGGTTGTGGCCTTGAAAGCTTAGATGGGCATAAATAATGAACACGGATAGGTAGAAAGCCAGAAAACTGCCCTTGTGTTTATTCTTCACGTGAAGGATGATGGCAAAAAATGGAACCTTCTCATTTTGGTCAAGTGTTTTATTCAGCAATTTAAATAATGCCAAAGGTAAGATTAGTGAGTTATGATGCATTCGTTAGTATTTTTAAGTATTTACGAATAAACATTCGGTTAGAGAATATAAATTGAAATATAATAAGTTGATAACTGGCCAAACATTCAGTGAGCTTCTGTTCAAAAAAGTTCAGGATACCCTTATAATAACAAAAAAAATTTGAGAGAAATTTTAGGATTAAGTAACCCTTTTTAAATTTCCCAAATTATTGATCGGAACTTAGAATTCTAACCACTTGTTTATCCTGTGAGTTCAACTAACGAATATTTCCAAAATTGAATAACCAAATTCTCTCAAGGATACCGTACTTTGAAACCATTCAAACGCGGTGATTTGATACCATAAGAAATATTTGCCTTTGATTAATTGGTTGGTTGGAAAGGGTGAGCTTTAATTGGGCCCATGACGTTCTTTTACTTGCTGTATAAAGAAGCCTTTAACTTATGCTTTTAAAACCTTTTGATTTGCCTCGCAGAGATTCGTTTGGTATAGTTCAATATGTTCCGGAGGTACAATACTACTTATTTTAAAAGGATGTTAACAAAAGCAAACTCCCTTTTGAAACGTCTATGCAAAGAGAAAACCTTTTTTTTCTTTAAAACTTAAATTGTAGGCACACATTTATGGAAAACAGTCATCCAACTTAATGGACAAAAAACTTCAAATTAGCCCAAGAATTAATATCGACTCCTTGCACGACCATTTCAAACAACTTTTAAATTTAGAGTCATTGCGTCTGACAATTTGGATTCACAGCAACAAGTTACTTGGAAAATTTTTAGCAGGGTTTTGAAGTAGCTACTCGACCATCAGCAACATCTTTGTCCTGCAAAGTGTAGCGAGATCTTTATCGTTTTTTAAGGTGCATTCGATACGATTGATCGTGAAGCTCAGTTTTTCAAATCGGTTTGAAGTCTTACGCCGATTTAGAACGGGGCAGAAATTTTAAACTGGTTCCATTCTAAAATGGCCGTAAAACAGGGATACAAACTTGGTACAAACTTATTCACATTAAATATCAACGATCTCATTGATTGAGCTTTTATCCGGTGGAGTAGAGTTTACCGGAGTTTCCATCAAAGCACTCGATTCACACGCTCCAATTAATGATTAATCGTTTTGAGAGGAACCTTATTTGTGGATTTCGAAAAGGTACCGGGCGAAATACGATAGACGAAAAACAAAATCCCAATGGTGAGGAGATCGAATCGAAGAAGTTTAATCCAACAAATATCTGGAAGTGATTATAATGAGCTCTTTAAGCCTGGCAGCCAATCTTAAAGTGTGTAATAAATGCGTTAAGTACATGGTTTTTGCTTCAGTCGCCAAATCTATAATGTTGTATGCAGCTTAAGCTTGGGGTTTCAAAAAATAAGAGTCAATGGACAAAACTTTAGAAATTTTAAAAGGTGTTTCCGTCTGCCGAAAACAACTCCTAAATACATGATTCCTATTAAGATTGGACTACCCCCGGTCTTCGCACTAACTTATCATGTCAAGTATTTAGTTGAGGTTCTAAATATGCCAGACGAGAGGCTCCCGAAAATCGTTCTACTGCAAGCGATTCGCAAAAAAAATGTTGATACAAAATTTGGGAGGATCTCGCAAGCAGCTGTCAAACAATTATCAGATTGTTGAGAAGCTTCAACTTCTGTCCATAGAGCAGTATGTAACGGGCTCAACTATAACCTATCTGAGCTGAATTACTTTCGCATCGAAAATTAACTCGGCCTGATTTCGACCAGTTTTAAAACGAGAGAAGAGCTAATAGGACTGAAGTTCAGACCACAACGAGTAGATCTGCCTATCTATTACAGTCTATGCAACCTGAACGAACCTCAAAAAAATGGGGAAGACGGCTTTGCTAAGCTTAAGCGATTTTTGTAAAAAATATGGGATATAAATAAATCGAACTTATCTATATATCAAAATTACCTTTAAAATCTTCCTAAAAAATGCTTCGAGAAGAACTTTAGACACTTGGTCTTAGAGCAAAGTTAACTGTGAATAATTGTCTTTCGGACTAAAGCAATGACGTTTTTAATGTATGTATCTGTAGGTCTGTATTATTTAACATGCCCAGGAGCAGTAGAATCAGCGTTTTGTAGGCCAGTATTTGGAGTTGAGTTGCTTTTGGTGTTGACAGACTGATGTAGCAGCGGTTGCCTAGGTTTTTTTCCGGCGAATCTCCACTGTTTTGTCGTTTGTGCAGGATATAATAAATTTAAGGTAGATGTGCTCTTTTACAACTACGGAATTATAGCTGATAGTTGTTGTGTTTACGTCAATATTATGTTCGATGGATCTACATTATTTCTGGTTGACAGCAAATATTTTGCCTTGTCTTCTTATACAAACCCGTTTTGCCCGTTTTTCAATCGCCGTGAATGCTTCCACTACGGCTCGCTGCGAACTAGATGTCGATATCGTCTGAGTACCCCAGGCGCTGAGAAGACTTGAAAAAGAACCGCCGTAGTCTCTGTTCTAAGACCAGATTGAAACCGCAATTCGATGCGTATTTGCAATAGTCCACACTGTGCGGAGCATCGTGTATTTTTGGTAAGTGGCAGTTAAGTTGTTGATGACGAAATTAAAAAAGATAAGATAAAAATTGTCTACCCCCGATCTGATGTTACCTTGAGTGGCACTCCGAAGTGGGCTATCCAATTTGCAAAGAGATCTCTCGCTGGTTTTTCGATGTTGAATCTTCTTATGGGTAAGCTTCAAGCCAGCGAGAAAAACGATCAACGAATGTAAGATAGAATCTGGACGTTCGTGAAGAGCACCGACGAAGTCAACATGAATGTGTTCGAATTTGGAGGTTGGTAGTTCGAAGGCTCCAATCGGCGATGATATGTGATGTGTTATCCTAGATCGCTGGCATAGAATACATGACTTCGCCTATATCGACATCAGCGGCCAGACATATAGTATCTCAGTTTTACTGAAGCGTTATCCCTGTGGTAGTTTAGGCTATGTAGAGCATTAAATACGGGAAGGTTGAATAACAAAAGATCTCGCAGTGCCCTGAGAGATATCGCAATACATTTGAAGTTTGGTATTTTGAACCGGAACTTTGACAAGCTGTTATGCAAAATCAGATGCTAGAATGTTTTTCAGTTCTGCGTCAACTGTTTTAGATGCTGCAAGTTCTTCGAAGTTCACTGGTTTGCTGATGCCCTAAACTCGTGACATCGTATCAGCAACCAAGTTCTCCATCCCAGCGGTGTGCTTCACGTTGGTCGAAAATTGACCAATGAAGATTAGACATCTAAACTGTCGAGGTGATTCTTTTTCAGGTTTTACATTTGTTCAGATTTGTTGAAGTTTTTTTTTTGCAAAATACGACAGTGGCTGCCAGCCAATTGATGTTTTCTGCTGCATTGCTGCTCCAATGGCACAGTCCGATGCGTCAGTTAAAAGTCGAGGAAAAGACGTTACGGTATCCGTCGATCACGAAGGGGTTTTTTCACCTCAACAGTGAAGGCCCGAATTATTTTCTTGATAAATATACAAGATATTTTTTTTTTTTTACAAAAAAAAAGTATAACGATGGCGACGACTGCGTTTGAATTTCAAATGCAAATATTACAAAAAATCGGTGGCACTTCCAATACATTCTAAAGGAAAGTGTGTGGCATTCCATCAGGTAACATAGATCACCCCGGTCATCGTTCTACTTTCGATCACTTGACACTACACTGTATATGACTCAATCATAACACTCACCAATGCTTTGGTCAGTTTTCTAATGATGCATGCCGAGTGCAGAGTGCATTGCACAGACACATTGCACACCATTTGTGATCCAGACATCGGAGTGCCTATGGGAAGCGAACATTGTAATATTTTTTTATAGTACGTTCGTTTCCTTTGTCTGCTTTTCTATGGTGTCAGCTCTTTCCATTGTTTTGGGATGTTTGGATGACGAACCTTATTCATCATATGTTATGAAAGACAATGTTGGTAAGCTTTGTGGGAATAAGTATGAATATTTGTTCGCTTGGCTAACTAGAATACCTTCATATGCAGCACTTTGCCATTTCAATGAAACACTTTGCACTTTCACTTTGAAGGAAATTATTTGTTTGTAAAAGTGGAGGATAAAAGAGTATTTGGTGAAATAGGGCCCTGGTGGATGTTTTCTCCTCGAATATATAATCTTTTCTTTAAAAAATATGTACGGTGGTTATCCTTCAACAGTGAAGTTATTTCTCTTAACATATTTTCTCTTTTTTAACCCATTTCTAAATACAAGAAAAAACTTCTAATGCAGCTAGTGTACAAAGTCTGCGTACATTACCAGCCTTTTAAGAAAAAGACCTGAAAGACTTATATTCTAATAAAAAATTTAAATATTTTGATGAAGGAATAATGTCAAGATCTCCTCCTCATCGAATCATAAGTTTCAGTTCATGGAGGGCACAATGGAAACAACCGCACAAAAACTCGGCGAACAAATATATTGTACGCAGGCTTTTTTCCGAAACATTTTTCCCTTTCCGGTACTTTTGTCCAGTAAATTTATTTTTGCATTCACCTCTTTCATTCAGTCCTTCAATTGGAGTATCCCCAAAAACATATTAACTACTGTGTCCAAAAAATAAGGTGACATATGAATTTAAACTGCGCGCGTCGAAGGATTTGGAAATTTTTCTTTCTTTTTAGGTTGGTAGTACTGTCAGTGACATCTATGTAAAATTTCATGTCAAAATATATTCATAGTAGTTGAGATACGCGTCGTTTTGTGAGCTGCTAAAAGTGAGTTTTTCGTTTTTTGCGATGTCGAAATTTATTGAGCAAAGAATTTGCATTAAATTTTGTTTGCGGAATCAATTTTCTGCTGCGGATACGTTGAGGATGGTGCAGAAAGCCTTTGATGATGAGGCTATGTCTAAAAAAAATGTTTACAAGTGGTATAGTGATTTCCAAGCCGGCCGTGAACGTGTCGAAGACGAAGAGCGTTCTGGGCGACCATCAACCTCAACCGATGAAGCTCACGTCCAACAAATCAAAGATTTGGTGTTGAAAAACCATCGATTAACGATTAGAGACCTTGCTGATGAAGTTGGCTTATCGAAAGGCTCAGTCAATACCATTTTGAAGGATGCTTTGGGCCTCAAGCGCGTCAAATCTCGACTGGTACCGAAAACATTGAATTTTTTGGAAAAAAGGCGTCGCGTTGGAATGCGTGAAACAATGCTTTCCGACTACCAGGATGTCATAAAACGCATTATAACTGGCGATGAGACTTGAATCTATGCTTACGACCCCGAGACAACCGATCAATCGAGCGAATATCGTGCCGAAGGAGAACCGAGACCAAAAAAGCCGCACCAAAGTCGCTCAAAAATCAAGGTCATGTTGACTGTTTTCTTCGATTATCGTGGTGTTGTGCTTTATGAATTCCTTCCAACCGGCCAAACAGTCAACAAGGAATATTACTTGAACGTTATGCGTCGTCCACCTAAAAAGGCCGGAATTTTGGAAAGACAATTCTTGGTTTTTACACCACGATAATGCACCATCCCATACCGCACTCGTAATTCGTGATCATTTCGCCAAAAACTCAACCCATATCGTTCCGCAACGACCGTATTCACCTGATCTGGCGCCGTGCGACTTCTGGCTGTTCAACAAGCTCAAAAGACCGCTCCGGGGACACCGTTTTGATACGATAGAGGAGATTCAAGCCGCAGCGAAGACGGAACTGAAGGCCATCCCGGAAAGTGACTACAACCAGTGTTTCAAAGATTGGAAAATCCGTTGGCATAAGTGCATTACTTTGAAGGGGATGAAATTGATTTGGAAGAATAAATAAATAATTTTCAAAATAAATACAATGTCACCTTATTTTTTGGACACAGTAGTAATTATCTTCTTCATTTTGAGAGTTTTTTGTGGCACCATAACAATGAGCAAGGAATTATCAGTGGATATTCGAAAATTGGTAGTAAAACTATGTTCGGAGGGTAAAACTCTAAGAGAAATTTGTCAAATAATTGAGAAACCACATTCTTCCTTACAAAGAGTTTTAGAAAATTACGCAAAAACTGGGAATTTTGCTTCTGATAGATGTGGACGCCCAACACTACTTAGAGTCAGAGATAAACGGTCAGTTTTGGCTGAAGTAATCCAAATCCACGAAAAAGTGTACCTAAAATAGTGAATATAACCGAAGGAAAGTTTAACAAGACAGTTAGTTGTTCTACCGTAAGAAGTATCCTGAGAGAAAAAGGATATCATGGACGATCTGGAAGGAAAAAACCTTATATTTTTTTAAAAAACAACCAAAGTGTGATGCTTTTGCCAAGGAGCATATTAACAAAACGGAAAAATTTTGAAATCGCCTATTGTTTTCAGAGAAAAGCAAATTTTGCATATTTGGACCGAATGGACGCGGTATTCTTTGGAGAAAACTCGCAACTGTATGGAATAAAGAAAACCTATTCCCAACAGTGAAACATGGTGGTGGAGGGGTCATGGTTTGGGGGCGTATGGTATTTGATATATTCCAGTATTTAAACGTCATTAAAAAAAATATCCGTGAAAGTGCCGACGAACTCAGCTTGGGTGATCATTTTATATGTCAGCAAGATAATAATCCCAAGCATACTGGTCATATTGTAAAGCTTTGGCTACTGTTTAATGTCCCAAAGTAGTTGCGTACACCCCCGCAAACCCAGACCTTAATCCCATTGAACATTCATGGGACTGGTTGGACCGCCGCATTCGTCAACATAGCATATCGTTCAAAAACATTCTCTAAGAAATGCTGCTTGTGGAACGGTACAAAATAACTCAAGAAGATACGGAAGACGATTGAAAGAAGTTTGAAAGAAGTCATATTCAGACGAGGGTACCCAACAAAATGTTGAATCATTTATATTTTCTTATCTTCGTTTAGTTTTATGTATGAACGCATACTTTTTGTGTGCTGTTTCTTTGTCTAGCGTAACTTAAATTCATTTTTTACGAAAATTATGTTAGTTATTTTTGTTTTTGTTTAGTTAATAAATATTGTCTTAACTGAACTCAATAAAAAAAAAATTATTCAAATCGACCGTATTGTATACAATTAAAATATTTTGTACGTCTTGTATGCAGACTTTTTACACTAACTGTATATTGACAACAAGACAACAGCCGCAGAGAGCAATAAAAGCCTAACCAATAATTAATTTGTTATTGTTTTTTTTTTTAAAATAAAACAACACCATCACTGCCTGGCGCTTCAAATAATTAATCACTGTATTCAAAATGTCAACCTTAATTGATGTCGCAATCTACTGTAAGCGAAATAATTAATTTCAATTGTAAATCAGAGACAGTGACCTGTGATCGCAATCTATGGTATTCCCAGCAAAGCACACAGAATCAAATCAAAACACCTCCTCCGCCGGGGGACACTTCACGGATACACACACAGATATATATATTTCTCTTGACTAATTGCGGTAATACCAATACCGACACCATCACCGCAACACACCGTCGCGCTTCTTATTTGCACTTATCCTTGAATGAAAATCCACTGTTCCTCTCAATACTTAAAAAATCTCATTTTAATCATCCTTAAGTGCACGAAAGTGTACACTCTCATTCTTCAAACAGCAATAAGGACACACGGAAATGGTTGATGGGCGGATGGAATTTTCCCCCCACGAAAGTAGTGTAAGTGTCCTTGTCGATACCTTCTGGCTTGATACCTTTCAGTTCTCCTTCCAGGTACGCGGAGCTCCACAACTGAAACTGAATTGAAGGATATTACACGAACCCACATAATAATACATATGTATACGTACTCGTTAATCCATATATACTTTTCTCAAGTCTTACGAACGCCTTGGATAATGATGATGATGGTGTGATAAAAAGATGACTGCGAGAGTCTGAATGACGATGGCGGCGCGGCGGAAGTGATGCAAGATAATCATTTTCGCGTACCTAAATCGCAGGAAGCCAAAGACGCTTGGAGTAACACTGTTTGGTTATGGAAGATGACGGCGCGCATTGAATTGGAATCGAATTGGAGCCTAACGTCTTGAAACATACTATATGTATGCGAATGAATTTTGCAATTATTTCAAGGAAAAACGTCTCGCTTTGCTCCTTTTCCCGCCAGGATATGAAGATTTGAGTCTGCTGTGTGTGATGATTTAAAGAAGGGAAAACAAAAAGAAAAGCGGGAAGGGAACGTAAGTTGGCGTCATAATTCCGCTAACATTACACTACGAAATGAATGTTTTTGCATAACATATGCTGACGTGAGCTAAGAGTCTTAATTAAATATTTAAGCGAAAGTTTGTGCACGAAAATGAGGGAGACACACAATTGCAGGATTAAATATTAAATGACGTTAACCATTTTAGCGGTAATCAGATTTAGAATACAGGTTTTGGGTTGAGACGAGCGTTAAGTTGGTCTAAGTGTTGGCCTAAATGTTGTCAATTTTTAATAAAGAAGTTGTATTCATCATTTGTCGAAAATGTGCGTTGTCGGGTCCAAAGATTGAGGTTATAATAAGTTCTTTGAAAAGTGATCTAGATTGTTCTTTGCTAGTACGAAGAGACTGTTTTAAAGCAGCCAACTCTATGCAAAGATAAACTCGATCTGCCATAGGCCTTTGCTGGAATATATATGTCTCGTGAGGCTTCATGCATTTTCGAGAAACTTTGCAGAGTCTTAGGACAATGGACAATGGACCCATCATAATCCGAAAGTATGATTTTCTGATAAAGCCTTTTGGGGTCCAAATTGTTAGAGGAAAGACCTTGGAGAATCACGTCACCTTCGGGACTTTAAATTGGAATTACATGTTCTCTGTTCTGCCCTAAGCACTCTTATTTAGGATCGATATGTGTTATCATTAATCTTCAATATTAAAATTCAGACTTTTCCCGGGAGATGTCACTCATCGTAATCAGTTCTATAATATACTTATATTATAAAGAGGTAGTGTTTGTAAGTTTATATATAAGAGGAAGTATTCAAAACTACCCATCCGATTTGAAAAATTCTTTCACCAATAATTGGAACGGACCTTCAAAATGCACAAAGGCTATAAACTATCTCTTTTAAACAAAAGGGTCTTGCGTGGCGACCAATTATGCAACTCAAAACGGTCAAGCGAATGCGTTTGCGAACGCTGTTTTCAATTATTACTTTAGCAACCTTACCACTGTTGGGGGGATAACTAATTAAATATTTAAACTTGATTAAAAACACCTTGTTTCTATAGAGTCTTGGTATTAACTCGTCTTTCATTTAATTTGATTGAGCTATTTATACATAATTTAAGCTGATACAACGAAAAGCAGAGCAAAGGTAAAATCAATAATAATAATTATTTGTAATAGTTGTCACCAGCGCGTTGACCTCAAAGTGCAAGCGGTGCAGTAATTGCTGCGGCAGGTTTTTCTGCTGTTGTTTTGTTATTTTATGTACAACATTTGTGCAACGGTGATGTATACTTAATTGCCTTTAAAAGAAAAGTTTAAGAAATCAAAAGTTATACAAAAAAGTCCGTGTTGACACATTTGTTAAGGTTTAAGCACAATTTTAGAACGTAGTCTTCGACATGACCCATCCGATTTCAACATATTTTCCACCAATACTTACAATGGAGCTTCGGAATGGAAACACTAATAGGCTATTAATAATCCAATTTAAATAAAGGGGTCTTTCGTCTCGACCAATATTTTTTTAGTAAAGTTGTTGAAAAAGCCGTAGTTTTTTTTGAGAACGGTGTCGCTCCGGCCAGAGATATTCTCTTGTCCCTAGAGTCCGCGAAAACCCATCCATAAACCTTAAGGTTAATATACAAATTATTAAAAATGTACTAATAAATATATTAAAAAATAATTTCAACTTTTCAGACTATTTATAAGTACGCAGGAAATTTTGTAACTTTTTTTGAACCTGCAACTTTTCTGCGTACACGATATCTACGCGGACGAATTTGCAGTACATGACTAGAAAAAAAAAATAAAGAGATTTAAGTAAGGTTTGTTGAAAGGCATAGGTTAATCTTTTACTTTAGCATAGAGCGACCTTAAAGAGCTAGTAATAGCGCATTTAAGGCTTAAAGCGCTCTTGTATAGCTTGTAAAATTTAAAAATAAACTGGTGGCGCAATCTTTTTTTTGAGGGTCAGCACCTAGTTTCACCATTTGTGTGGGCGTGTTTAGCTTTTCACAAATTGCGGGAGTTAGACTAGTAGTTTATTGCCGACTCCAGACTCTTGAAAGTTGTACTCACCAGATGGAGTGTCAGTCATT
Organism: Orthonevra nobilis; assembly: GCA_963555765.1. Taxonomy (NCBI): domain Eukaryota; kingdom Metazoa; phylum Arthropoda; class Insecta; order Diptera; family Syrphidae; genus Orthonevra; species Orthonevra nobilis. Next base: position 25,741,035 of record OY743225.1, on the reverse strand, counting down.
ACTGAGAGCTGGGGCCGTAAAAATAGCCTGATGTTCTTACCCGAATTTGAGCCCGGGCTCTCACACTCAGCAGCAGACGCACTTATCACTGAGGCACGGGTAATTAGCTCTTATCCAGTTCAATCAAATTAAGTGCATTAGAAAACGTGCTTCATAAAGTCAATCAGTTTTAGACTTGATTATTCATATCAAAAAAGTACGTGTTGGAGCGATTGATAAGTCGATTATTTTGCATTCACTTACTTCGCGGTATTATATTCATCATTGTGAAGTGACGTTTTGGAATTTAAAATATTGTGGTCACTACTTTGTTTTCAGTGTTAAGCCTTTACTTCATCTTAATAAATAACTGTTTTGGGTATTTGAACTCATTCACTTCTCTATGTGCATCGTTGAAAGATTTTGCAAATACCGGGAGTCTGAGTTAGAGCCTGCAGCAAGGCTGCTTGCAGAAATAGATGTTTTACTTCTATTCCAAGACTCTTCGATATTTTTGTGTTGGGACACTGCGTTGCTTCTTTTCTTGAACCGTTTTTATTTTTTATCTTCCCCCATCTACTCTTGCCTTGCAGCTCGATTTTTTTTTTTTTATTTAACTCTTCTGCACGAGATCTTCATTATACCACCGTCGAGTTCGGCATCGTGACCACTAATAGTTGGCTTCTATGAAAGACTGTAGTTCATTTGAGAGTCTGTACTTTAGACCAATCTCCTTGAAGGCAACATGTTAAGTTGATTTGGCCAGGTGTGGGCATTGTGACTCTGTCCGAAAGTAAGCGTTCAGCATTTTATCCTTTTTACTCGTTTTATCAATTGAGGGTTTCCTTATTATAGTTCATCTTAATTTTCCACTGCAAATAAGGGTGAGATATTATCTCTCATTCCTTCTTAATGTCTCATGGGAATGTAAAATTTTAAGTTTCGTTAGTTTTTCGTTAAAATGGTCAGCCGTTGAATGTTTGATTTGGAAACCAAATTGACGGTCGGGAATAAGACGCTTTTCTTTTTTGATAATCGGTTGTTTATGCTTTCCTATTATTTTTTCAAACACATTCGACAAAATTGTTAAAAGAGGTTTAAATTTGACCACTTTTTATCATATATCGATTTGACCGTTTGGCTTTAAACCATTTGAACGATGGAATTTTTTATATTTTTCTATAACGTTTTTTGAAGTTCGATCAGTGTCAAAGTTGTGTTTGAAAATCAACGCAAATGACAAAGGGTGAGATTTATCTTAAGTTCTATGAATTAAAACAGGACCCCTTGGCAGCTTTAGGTTTTAGACACTTTATTTGAATATAAGTGAACCATCTTCAATTCTAGCCTTAAGATCATTGCAATATTTTTTTTAAAGCTGAGCTTATATTTCTTTTCAAGAGTGTCAGCACTAAGTCACTTGTTCTTTGAAATGAAAGCCATAAACTAAAATACACAAGTGCAAATGACAGCTGTGACGTATCCGTCGGCTATAAAATCAGACACCAAACTTGCAGTTCCCAGAACTGAGCTTATCATGTCATTCTATTGAATAACTTCCAACTTGTTAAAGAGCTTTTCTAGCTCTCATAAATCTTTAAAATTTCGTCCTTTCAGAAAGAGATATTTTCCTGTAAAATTATTTCTCATTTTAGCAATGAAAATAAATCGTGATGGAGCTATAGTGACCTGTTTAAACTCTGGTTCAACCATCCCATTTCTAGACAGTTATTTAAATCATTCCATCTTATTTGAAAACCGCCTGACCATGCAAGTAACCCCGCTCGGCCTCCTGGGACCTAAGAACAAAGAGCATTCTGCACAATTTCACACTTTATCATTGTTTGTCTAGGCACATTGGCAACTCGGTTTGGGGGTAGCCCAACAGACACTAAAATTAATGAACTCGCTCGTAATAAACTTTTAGGTTTCACTGTTGACACACATATTAAAATGTTAGACACACAACCGTGTATCCTTCAGACCATCCAATTACACAGAACCAGAACCGAATGGATGTTGTGAGCTTCGCACCTTGCAAGGCGAGCCTCTGTGTTTGTTCTCAGATGCTGGAGTGATTGCACGTTTTCCATCCCTTTAGTCAAAGACACACGTATCTACACGCATGATGACTAATAATCCCTAATGCTCAGCCAGAGTGTGTATCTTACAATAATGAGGACTAGCTACAGCACCAAGGATTCAACTCCATTTGTATGTAATTAATGTTCGGCATGACACGCACGTAATTATATTTTATTAGCACATTTTCGCCGTGTGTATTACGAGTGGATGTGCCCTCTCGGTGGTGGTGGTTCAACGGAAGCTCTGGAGTACATAAACGCACGTCTAGCGGGCCGAAGTTGCAAGTTACCACCCATCGATTGTTTTAAAACTCCGCTTGGTTGTGCAAACAAAGTGTTCCCCGGGAACACCAGGACGTATACGTAACCAAAATTGTTCTTACATATTTTTTTCTTCTATGGAACACGAGTTTGCTGTTGGTCTTGTTAACAGCGTGTAGCAAGAGGAAGCTTGGTTGACAAGGCGTTCTATTCCACCGCTTTCTTGTGTTCTTTGAATCTCTAATGAAAAAAGGGAACAATCTTCATTTAAAGCTTCGACACCTTCGAAGCTTAACAAGAATTTATGCCACCTCGACCTGCAACTAAGGTGGGTAAAGAATTATTCGCGTGAGAATCCATCGTGCTCAATGCATGAAAGTACGATGAAGTTTTCTTGTTTCCGGTTGTGTTAAGATTTTCCTCCAATTTTCTTGTCTCAATTTTTTTTCTTTTCATTTTCTTTTGTTTGTCTTTCTGTTTAAATTGTGGAAATAAGTCTTTTTTTTGCCGCTGCTGTACATGAAATGGGTTGATGCTTTTGTTGGAATGAATTCTTTTTCATGGTTTTGTCTTCATTCTTCGCAGGATTAGGGAAATAAATTTTATTTAATGTGAATTATAGCGCGAATGAAGAATGAAGACGAATGGCGGGGATTTAAAGCGTGACGGCATGCAAGGATTTTTTTTTAATTTTAAAAAATAAGCTCTAATGGGACATTCCATTACAATTAAGATGAAATGATCTCTTTTTATCTTACAAATTTTACTAAAACATTTTTAATGATATAAGTGAACTCTTTGACATGGTTTACTTATTGGGACTTTCGAATTTTTTTTTTGGTGGAATAAAATCAACGTACTTACCGTCATTGTTAACAAGTCTAACATGGAAATGGAGAAGAGGATTAGCAGTGCAGGCATTCCAACACAATTGGTGGTATACTTAAAGGAAGCTGAAGACTTTCTAAGTAAATTCTTTTTTTTGGAGTAAATATTGAAAATTTTATTTTTACTTCAAGTCAAAGTATACTATATACTCTTTTCCGATGAATTTTTGTAGAAAATGTTTTTTTTTTGAAAAGCCTAAAAACTAGTATTTACTTCTTTTCTGCAGCAAATACTAAGAAGCAGCATTTGCTTGTGCTTGTTTTTCTCAGGTTCAATACTCAGAGGCTTAACTCAGAAAACGAACTTAAAATGAGTAAATTAGTAAAATAAATAAAATTTGGATAATTTATACCCCTATCAGAATGGAATTTTAAAACGTGTTAACTTTAAAAAAATGGTCCAATAAATATTCAATCGACGTGCAAAGAGATGGAATATTTTTTCAGAGTAAATTGCCACTGACCAGGGTCAGCCTATGATTCCAAAAATTAAACAAATACCACCATATGATCAATAATACAAAATATTACAGGCTTTATTTTGCTCGGAGATTAAGAGCATGCAATAACACCCCTTTAAAAAATGCAAAGACATCTGGAAAAATTAGCTTTTCTCTAAAGAAGGAGTTGTAATAAAAAGATGTTTCGGGCAAATAAGAAAGAGGTTCTTCAAAAAGAGTCTGGCTAAGTTTAGAAATTGTTCCAAATTTTAGTTGCATTTATAGGACCAACTCTCTTGAAATAATTCAAATTTGTAGAAATGTTTATTTAACATTTGTAAGAGTTTTAATAAAAATATTGTGCTTTCTTTTTTTACCATAAACTTACAGAACAAAAAACTTTTCAAACAAAATATAAAATCTTCCACATTGAATTTGGAAATTGTTTTTATAAAAAAATGTAACTTTAATTCATCCAGAAAAACTGAATAATGGTGTTCACAATTTGTAAGGTTTTTTGATGTCTCATTCAACATCAGTCCCTTCTCTGGATGCTACGATTGAAGTTGTAATGCTGTGTGATGCATTATAGCATACAAAATGAATGGAACTACAGAAAATCGGAGTTTCTACTTAAATTAAAATATTTATTTACATTTTTACTTAATGTAAATTTTTACTTAATGCACTTCGGCTTAATGCATACCACCTGGATTTCTCGACGTATTTAACATCATCTTTTGACTCTTTATCTGAAAAAAGGTTTTTTTAAACTCTTCATCAATATAGCATGGCAGATCAACGCTCAGTTCTAATCTTATCTAAAGAAGGGTCTATATTCACTTATATTACAACTTCTGATATCTTCTCGATGTAGCTATAAATAAAGTTGTCTCTTAAATAAAGAGAGCCCCGTTCTAAGGGCTGCAAAAGTGGTGTTAATAAAATCGATATCGGATGAAGATCTTGCAATTCAATTTCATGGTCCAGCCGCACTTATGATAACATTTAATAATGAAGACAAACGATTTTAATATACACAAATGGACAAAATTATTCACACAAGGATAGGTTTTCCGAAAAAGACTTTTAGCATATTTACGTTTTTTGAATATAATTTATTTATTTGTATAGTAAGTTCACTTGATTATAATCAACAAGTTTAATAAAACATTAACAAAACTCAGAATAATAATCAAAATTGCAGCAAACTCTCATTTAAGCATTGACATAATGATTTAAAAAGTCGCGCTCATAGTGGTCGTTGACGAAAGTTAACTTACAGAGAAGAGAGAATAATTATAAGTAAAAATTAAGAAGGACCCAAAAACACATCATCTCAAGTTGCAGCAGAAATACAAGAAGAGTTTGGCAAGGATCCTAAAACAACTTTAGAATTGCAAGAAGAAAACCTTTTATAAGTAAAGTCAATCGCAAGAAGAGAATAGAGTTTGCGAAAACTTACCTAAATAAGCCTGTGGACTTCTGGGCCAACGTTCTCTTCTCAGATGAAAGCAAATTCAACATATTCCAGTCAGATGGCAGAATAAGGATTTAGAGAAAACAAAATAGAGAATAAGAGAAAAACAACATAGTCAACACGGTGAAGCACGGTGGGAGGGGGGGGGGGGGAGTAATGGTATGGGGATGTATGGGAACAGCAGGTATCGGCAACTTAGTGCTTATCGAAGAGAACATGAACAAGTTCGATTACGATAACATACCAAAAGATAATCTCCTTCAAAGCATGAAGAAATTAAATCCTGGGAATGACTTATTTTTCCAACAGGATAACGATTCTAAGCACACTGCCCCCACAATCCCCAGACATGAATCCGATAGAGCTTCTTTGGGATGAACTCAGTAGAAGGATGGAAAAACATATTGTAACAAGCAAGAATCAATTGAAACAGCTTTTGTCGCAAGAATGACAAAATATCGGAGGCGACGTCACTAGGAAGCTGATCAACTCAATACCAAGGAGGTGAACTGAAGTTATTAAAAGAAAAGACGGGGCCACAAGCTATTAATTAACCGTAAAGTAAAAAATCTCCTTGTGTGAATATTTCTGTCCCACGCAAAATGGCTGAATTTTATTTTTAATTTTTTTTATTTTCTTTTGCATACTTTTAAACATGTTTTCCTTAATTTTTCTTTAATTTCAGTTTTCATACTTACTTAAGAAGCTATAATTATTACATTAAAAATATAAAAGATTTGATCGAATTACATACGATGTGTGAATAATTATGTCCATGAGGTATTTTTATTTAATTTGGTCCTTTCAAATTTATTTGGACTAGTTTTTGAATACAATGCAAACCAAACTACATAGGTACATAATATAGATGATACATAACATATGTGTGTATTTTATATCGTTGCGTGACATAATCGGATCAGTTTCTTGAAGTTTCCAGGTGCAATGTTTCGACTTGACTTCTATTTTTGTGGATGAAGTGGATAGAGCATCTTCCAGTCGTTGGGCGTGCTTGCGTACTCCACAACTTGATCCTTTTATGCTTCCTGCTAGAATATCTTCACCATATAAAAAAATTCAACATTAGCTGATTAAATCATTGAAATTGTAGAAGCGAATTTTCTTTTCACTTCAGTTCCTGATCCAATTGGACATTGTAACTGAATAGTTTAAAATCTTTATCCAAAATTCTACTCAGACTAGTATTTATTGTAGGCTGCTGAGATTTAGCCACACGCAGTCTCATAAAACTTCTTCACAAACTTGCATTTGATTCAATTTTCTTTTCGAACTGTTTCCGCAACACAACACTGACTTTGGACTATTTCAAAGCTTGTTAAAAATATAACAGTGAGTTTTACTCAGTCATTTTAGCGCAAAAGATCGTGTCACTCACAAAATAACAAATGAATTAAAAACAGACCATCAAAGGATCCACTCCATACCACAAAGCATGGAACCAGACCCAACAAAATTGGTAAAAAAATCGCTTGCTGCTTGATAGGCCTTTTCCATTTCTGCACTACGTATAATGAAATATCTCCTGAGGACACGCAAAAGGAGTGCCACAACCCTCACATGCACAAAACCCATTTTCAATATCAAACGCCCTCCTTTGTCGCCGCATGGAAATTATACAATCAATAAAGCATCCACAGAGCCTTACTACGAATTTCAATGAAACTCTCCCTCCCTCTCATTGTCTGTGCCAGCACGTGCATTTGTGTGCGTCAGTATGACATATTTATGAGTCTCATAAAATCATAAAAGCTCTGCCCAAGCACTAAACCCGAGAACTGACCAACAAACCTTACCCGTAACAATGCAGACACACAGGACACTTTTATTGCCACGAAATCATACCAAATCTCGATTCGTGTGTTAATTTTTTGGCCAGTTTTTATCCTGCCCCACGGAATGAGTTTAAGCCTTAAGCTGATGCGTCTGCATTTCCATAGATCAAATATAAGATGGACTTTTCAGTCAGCATACTTCACCTGATTTGGAGGAGGTTGCTGGATGTAAATAATAAAAAAGGAAAAAGCTTGGGCTTGGCATTCGTGGGACAATTTCTGTCCAGACGTCATCTGTTAAAGATTGAAAAAGCCAGCGGCGTGATAGGTTTACATTACTTTGTCATGAATCCTTTGTGCTCGGCGTAGAAAAAACAATCAGTAACTGCAGCTGTTAGCAAGGCGACGAAACTCATTCACGTCGAGGAACGTGGTGCCGCGAGTGATGAAACTTGCATCGCAAACTTTAGATGGAATCTGAATCAGTTTTTCCAAGAAGGGTTTGAATGATTACTTTTTGTCTTTTGAAAAGGATATTATCATTTGGAATATAACCGATAGATCGAATATGGATGGCGTTTAGAAAATAATGAGCTCTACAAAGCTGATTATGTGCAGTGTGGCCCTAAACCACTCACCTGAAGTCGTATCTATATATATTTAAAATAGATTATGCTACGTCGTAAACCTATCGCAACTGTGTACACATTTATGTACATCAATATGCTGAAATAGTAATATGTACCCTCCAGTGGAAATTCATCAATTCGCTGCAATAAAATCTCGTTTTTCACGGTTCAAAATCAAAGAGGTCCATTAATAATGACATCTAAGGTGTAAATGCGAAGCGTGCAGTAACTATGAGTAGTTGTTATGGTTCCTGGTGAAATCTCGAGAAGTTGTGCCCAAATGTTGTTTGTTTGCGTGTCCATTAAAGACTGAAAACTGACACATGACAAAATTTGACCAAAACTCGTTCTCTAGTAGATTGCTGGTTGGTGCAGTTGGTAAACCGCCTGCCTTTGATTGGGTTCAATTTTAATGCCCCAGTTCGAAATTCTACATTAAGCAATGAGCTCGTTTTCGAATCTTGTCCAATCACCATATGAAGTGCTATTCGTCGCTATCACTGGAGTGGTCGACTTACGATAGCAGTCTCTTAAATATGAAGATGATTACTCTATCGGTTCGTCATACTACAGTTCGAACCTCTCCCTTCAAAATCACAGTATCTTCAGATAATGTCAATCCAATACTGCACAAACTCTGACATTTAATAGTCAGATAAAATACTACGAACTGAGCGCATGTAAATAAGACGATATTAAATACTTCGTCTCGAAGTTTCAACATGATTTTTCAATTCTTCCTGAGAATAACAACTACGAGGCCCTTCAGTGCTGTTTACTTTACGCGTCGGAGGGACTGGAATAGTTCCGTAAACATCTCTGCAAAGAAGAGTGGCGTATAGTCCATGAAAATACGATGACGACGTCAAAATAAAGGGTCCGCCATCTAGCGTTTTTTTTTCAACTTGTGCTTATTTCGTGAATGGTAACACTTAGCTCATTTCGATTTGACAGATAATTAGTCTTATCCTTCCGCTGAACGAATACGGTTGTACATACGCTTGAACAACGCTGGGAAATATTGCGATATTACTTTGAAAATCGTGGTTATGTTGCAGAATGTTTGCGAAAATTGCGTACGGATTTTGGAAGAAGAGAAGCACCGTCAGCTCCGTATGTTCGTTATCTTGTGAAAAAAGTGAAAGATCAAAAATTGAACATTTCGGAGACATCATTGAGACGAATTTTGCATACGGACCTTGGTATGACGCCATACAAAGTCCAATTGGTTCAGGAGTTGAAGCCAACTGACCATCCAATGCGTTTTCGCTTCGCTAAGTGGGCCTGCGCTCGACTTACAGAAGATGCCGATTTTGCCAAAAAAATCATCTTTTCAGATGAAGCTCATTTTGATCTTAGTGGGTATGTAAACAAGCAAAATTGTCGCATTTGGGGCACAGAAAACCTACACGCATAACTTGAAAAGCCGATGCACCCAAAACGAGTCACTGTTTAGTGCGGATTTTGGTCCAGAGGCATAATTGGGTTATTTTTCTTTGAAAATGAGCAAGGAGTGGCCGTTCAAGTCAATGGCGATCGTTTTCGGGCCATGTTGAGGCGGATATTGGCAACATTTGGTTTCAACAGGACGCCGCTACGTGCCACACAGCCGAAGCTACACTCTATGTTTTGCGCCCTGTTTTTGAAGATAGCATTATCAGCCGCAGAGCTGATGTCGTTTGGCCACCTCGGAGCTGCGATTTGACACCGTTGGACTATTATTTGTGGGGTGCCCTCAAAGATAAGTGTTACGCCGACAAGCCAGAGACAATTGACGCTTTAAAGGACAATATTCGTGAAGTCATTGGTGAAATACAGTTGCACACAATCGATAATGTGCTTAAAAATTGGACTGATCGTGTAGGCTACTGCATGGCCAGCCGAGGCAGCCATTTGAATGAAATTATTGTCCATTGTTAACCGGAAGAATTGTACGTTCAAACAAAAAAAGAAATTTGAGAAAATATTCAGCTGTTTTTTTTATAGCATTTTCAAAAAAAAAGTTATTTGGCGGACCCGCTATATGACTACTTTTCACGTTCCTTTGGGTGCGGTTCAGGTGTACCACAGGGTAGTCATTTAGGTCCGCCGCTTGTTTTAAAATTTTGCTTTTGTTTGGTCTATGCTGATGACTTAAAACTATTCCTTAAATCTAAGCTCTAACAGATTGCAACATGTTCTTAGTTTTGATGCGTCAACAATAGTTTAAAATTAAAGATTAGAAAATGCGTTATGAAGCTCTTCTCGTTTTGAGCTTCAATACGAAATCGGCAGTATTGCTCTGAATAGAATTGAAGAATTCAAATTTCTTGGTATTGTAATTGATTCGAGGTTCACTTTCGCATCTCATTTAACGTTGTTTAAGCTTATCATTTTTCAGGTTTTATAAAACGAAAAAACAAGACATTTTCGGATCCTCAAACCCTCAAACTAGGTCCTTGCTTGAATATGTGGATGTTATATGGAACATGTTTTGATAAAAATTGACTCAGACTGCATTGAAAAATTCCAGAAGCGTTTGAAAAAACACATTTCTCGGAAAATGTACTGGGACCTTGAAAGCCCTTATCAAACTCGATGGCAATTATAAGGCATTTAACATGTAATTTTAGTAAGAAACCATATCATGCTTGTAAGGAATAAAAATTTGACAGATGCAGACCTGAATGTGATCCAGGGAATGAGACTATCCTGTTCCTGTTGGAATGAGTAAGGCTCTATACCTTTTCCGAATTGAAATACTGAGCTTTGACCACAATAACCTAACTGGGGCTAGTTGTCACGGGTCACGAAGTGGTCGCATAAGCGTTCGAGGCGAACGTGATTTTAAATCGTGAAGGATAACCGGTGTTTTCAACTCACTGCCCAAGATTTATAATCCTTCAAATGTGAATTATGCAAGCGATTTAATTAGGTATGCTGTTTCACTCAATCACACAGATCAAAGGGTTTGTTAATACTCGTTCACATCTAGGAGCGTTCGGCACGGATTGGGAGGCCAAATGACGACTCAAAGGTGATCGAAACATTTGATGGTTCAGTTTGAGGTTTATTGATTTTGTCAAGTCTCTGTGTTTGCTTTTTGCGTAAAGTGATACCATAAAGCCTGTGCTCGGAAAAGGTCAGATGGAGTAAGAACAATGGACAACCATTTGATTTGATTGCAATCCATTTAAGTCGGAAATTTCTTCCGCACACATGCTGAATTCATACCAGTCGTAGCCATTCCTCACAATTGACAAAATGTCCTTATATCATTTGGTCAATGGGCCATAGGATAATTGATTATTTGCCATCAGTTGTGAGGCGGAACTTTAATTTATTATATTAAAGAAGGAAGGAGTGTATGGGGATGAAATGGAAGTTAAATAAGGATAAGCCTATTGTAAGTGGAATATAAGGCTTTTTAGGTTTTCTGCCATCAAACTTGACCTAGTTAGGAATCATTCAACGTTTCGATGTTAGATTTAATTTATTTTTAGAACAAAATCGAGCCGTTAATCTTCGCGGATCACCAAAGTCACATTTAAGAGTGCTTTTGTTGAGAGCTAGGTAGGCCACGGATGCGTCTTTGATATTGGTCGGGATGACGGCGGCACACTTGTGGCTGCTTGGTTAAGCTCATCGGACGGGATAGTCCTTGTCCTCCTTTCATAATATTCATTTCTCACCAGCAAAGCAGAATCGTGCCATGAAGATGTAGAAGAAAGAATAAGAAGAAAAAAGGGCAGCAAGAAAACGGAGAACGGTGTTTCTGCACAGGAATCTAAAGAGTAGACCGACTTACCCTAGCTTTTCTTAACTATACCAAAGCCACACCACCTTAAGTCTATCATATCTATTTATCCAGACCAGCTTTTCTAGATAACCATATATAAAATTAAATAGCAATGTAAACTTAAACTTAGCCTAATCATGCCTACGAGTACATTAGTCCTATTCTACCTTGTTCCCATCCTTCCCTCTCCCAGCCATCATACAGGGTCACGCCATGGTCAGTCTGTTGATGTAATTTCTAGTCTGGCCTTCCCATTTTGCTGCACCTTTATTATCTCCGTGGCCGGAGATTTCGGTTGACAGCGGATTCGGCAACCACAGTCCCCGTAGTTGTAGTCCATTTCTACATCCGTGTCGTTCTTCTGTTATTCGATCACAGCCTACCGAAAAAACGGCCTTCTCATTTTAGCATACACTCACCACAAAAGAACTCACAAGCGTATCATTCTTGCGAATCTTTAAAGTAGAAAAGAAAAGAAAGAAAAGCTTCGTGTATAAATACTGTGCACCTTTTTCATATTCACACGATTATTCAAAAAAGAAATTAATCGAATAAAAATTTTAACAAAAAAATTAAAATAAACTTAAATTTAAAAAAAAAACGTTTCCTTAGAAAATGTATTGAACGTGTACGCTAAGTGACTCACGTTTTGAAAGGTTGATGCTTCGTCGTCCTGCCGGCAGCATGGATATTGTTACTTAATTGTATCAAAAACTTTAACAAAAAAAATCACTTGTATTTTATAAAACAAAAATTGTTCTGTAAATTATGAAAAAAATTACTAAAATCAACATGAAAAAATAGAATCTTTCGCAATTCAAAAAAAGGAGCAAAAAAATTGTATTTAAGAAATTGAAAACAAAATTTTCATTAAGAAAATTTATTTTCCAGGATTACGGGTGTACGAAAAATTTATTGTGCCTCTGTAATTTTTGTCTTATTTTGCTTCGCTTGCGGCTCATCCTAGCTTTTCGCTCCCAAAGGGTCCAAAAGAACCCTATAACTATGCCTTCGCTCTCCGTCCGTTCGTCCGTTCGTCCGTTCGTCCGTCCGCCCGTCCGTCTGTCACAGACCTGTATCTCCTAAACCATTAAAGGGAGATGCATGCAATTTTCATAGAATGTGAGCTGCTATTGCCGCTACAACAATATATTATATATTATATATATTTTAAGGTTAAGCAATAAGAAATTGTTTCATTAAATCGCAACTCAACTTTTTAAAGTATGCAAGCATTTCTTCCATCCAACACTACGTTAATTTTGATGTGTGTTTGGTTTATGATTGTCCCAGAATTTCAATAAATCACTTAAAACAGAGGGTTTAAAAATGAAGAAAAATGTAAACATTGAATGACGTTGTGTGTGTCGTTTACGCATTTAAAGCGTTATTTTTCAATATATTCCAATCCCTTCTTTCGAACAATTCCTTGAATACGTTGACAACTATAACTTTGACACGCTCCAAAATCACATCGATACACTTTTCTTTAGTAATTTGTTTTCAAGAAAAAACCATTTAAACAAATATCTTTTATTGCGATAGTAAACACGTATACGGATGTGACACGCGTTAGGGTGGGAAATTGGAGTTCAACAACGAAATCCGAGCGCATTTTTACTCGGCTTGAGATGAAACCCTTGCATGAATTTTCCAAAAATTTCAGTATCATAGATTCACACATTTCTACAAGAAGTCTGCATCAAATAATATTCAAATTTTGTGATCGATTTAGATCCTTATTTGTTTAAACTTTTTAATTTCCCATCTGGAGCTTCTTGTTCTTATTGGAATTACAAGTTAAACTTGTCGAGCTTTTACTTTGTATGTACTATATGCCTTAATCTTGCATATTTGTGGGCGAAGAATAAAGAAACATAGTGTTGCATAGACGAGGAACCCTTCTTTTGTGAGTCAACTCTCACTTGGCTTCTTATTTTTTCCGTATCACTTCTCATCAAAAGTTTTATGCACAGAAATTTCCTGTTGTATTAACTCCAATACATTACCTTTATTTTCTGTTATTTTTTTTGTTTTGAACTGCTGCATGGTGGCGTGCCGAATCTATATTGCGTCCCTTCAATATTGTATCACTTGAACATTTGTCCCGAAAGAACATTTGTCGGTCTTACTCTAAAAAATAATGTCCTTCCTTCCTTCCATAAAAAAAGGATCGAGTGTCCAGCGTTTTTGCCAGACAACTGTGCGATGCCTTTATGAAGAACAGCTCCACTATCTGTGGGTGTCAGGTGGTCATTCTCGGGCTTCCGCAGATGCATTAAAAAGCTTTCCATTGGATACAGTACATTCCCAAACTACAGAATACTAATTGGCTATTGCACAGAATCTTTCTTGAGATATACAAGACAGTAAAAAAGACTTCGTTTTCTGAACATTCGATTGTGTTTAAGTTCATCGACTCTTGAAGTTTCTGACCTTAATCCTCCGCGATCCAGGGTACGCTGCTTCCAGTTGGTAAGATCAAGTTTCCTTGCATCCGTTGATCATTGAGATTCGGTCATTGGGTTTCCAAGAAATTCCAAGAATCCGAGCCATTGTTGTATATGGATATTTGCTCTCCGGACGAGACGCTCATTATTGTACAGTTCACAGGACCATATATCCGGCGAAGAATTTTCGCTTCGAATAACCTTGATTGATGTTTATTTTTTGGACAAACCGAAGTCGCTTCAATTGCCTAGGAAGGTTCGTCGGATCTCCACCGACGTGTCGTTTGTGGAATTGAATTTTGAATTTTTGTCGAAAACGATGTCCGTGTTTAGTCCTCGATCTCAACACACTCGGCACACTGGATCCGAATGATGATGTCTTTTTCATGTGCTCATCGCCTTGAGGTTTTCAGTTCAAGCTTCGCAGCACATTCCTTGTTTTCGAGCGTTTTGTGATGCAACCATGAATTCGAGATCGTGATTTCGGCCATCGGTTCAAATCATCCGTCGTGAGCATCAACTTGAAATTCATTGGGCTTCTTCTGGTCTATTGATAATTTGATAGGTCGGACCGCATCTTAAGTCTTAAGTGGTTTCGACAGTTTCCTTAAGTATAGTGAGGTGTTTTGAACCGTCAAATGTTGAACCTCTTTTTTGCTGGCCCGTGGACCTTTCTTGATGGGGAATGTGGTACTCTACGTCGAAATACTACAAAAAGAAGTGGTCAGAGTCGCCCTCACATGTCCGATCACTTAAGCAGTTCCACCACCTGAGATGGTCCTCGGTGGGGCAACATGTGATGTTGTACAATTTTCTCTTGATGCCGATAAGAGCCAGGCGAACGCTTTCACGGTTTGAATTCGATGACCCCGGCTCTCCCAATGGATCCGCAACATTATATGAGCAACATTTTATGACAGCTGGAATATTTGTCGGTTTCTTTTCCCCTTCATTGTTTTTCTTCCTGGATCACAATTACTAACGGGCAATTTTTGAAGAGAAATGTTTATCATTATTTATTTCACTTCTGCGCTTTGAATGCAGTCAACTTTTATTGGTATTCGCTTTAAATTAACTATCAGTGTCTTAAATTCTAAACGTGATGAAGTCCTTAAAAAGGATACCAACACGAATAGCATAAACGATAGAATAACCACTTGCAACAACAAGTTCTAATGGCAAAAGTTCTTTAAACAGATGTGAGTTGAGTTTTAATGGAAACTTTTTCATCCCCTAAGTATTTGCTTACCAAAACGGTTTTTAAGTAGGGCAGCCGCCTGTCATCCTGTATGTCTTATGCCAGGATGTGGTTAACATAAGGATTTTAATAAACACAACACCTGACAGTTGGAATATGCAAACACAACCCATTCAAAGACAAACAGAGCTCCAACTTTATAGACAAAGGCGAAGGTGTTTGTATGTAAACGCTGAATCATCGTCTAATTAAGGGCGTGTCAAAGGAAAACCCCAAACCAGCACCAGCAAAACTATGTCGGCGGAAAAAAAAGACAAAACATACTTAAACTTCCGCGTGACAACTGACGTCTTACGTTTTGTTTTTGAACCATTCTAGTCGTCCTGACGGCAATACCTCTCGCGTGAGCAAAGCTTACAAATTGAGGATAGCTCCACGTGAGATTATTTGCGGCTTTTGGAGACAGCTCGCCCTTGCCACTGTTGATGGTGATTAAAGGCGGGACAGAGTGCAGAGTGCACTGCTTTGCAAAACTTAATCTATCCTACAGATAAAAAGTTTACACAGCACTTGTGCTTCCCTTTCCGTTAGTGAATGAGGATGGATAGGTGCAAGGATAATCCTGGACATTAGCCTGAGAGTTTTCCTAAGAATTTACCCTGTTTAAACTCTGGTTGGATGAGCAAAAAAGACAGCAAAAAAAAAAAACGAGAAATCCTAGAATGATGGGTTCTATCTTTGTTTATCTTAATGGCACCGGACGTTAAGGCAATTTTGTTATGCTTTTACTTCGGTGGGTACGAGTAATAAATAGAAAGAGAAAGGTGATAAAATTAAATACATTTAAGAAAGAAAAACGCAAGTCAGTTGTATCTTCTTAATTTGATCTGCATGCATTTAGATTTCGAAATTTATCTTTTTGGAGGCATGGAGATTGAAATTTACTAAAAAATGGGGCCATTTATTTCATGTGAAAGTGTTACATTTTTAGATTTGTATATACGCTCCACTTTTTAGGGTTCTTTACCTAAACGATATTACTAATTCCGTCCGCCTTTCAGTCACAAGGCTGCATATTTAGATTACAGAACATGCTACAGCAGCAAATAGTAAAAATAATATGAAAGTAAAGTGGGTCCCCATACAAAAACCATGTTCTTTCAAAATCTTTACTCAGTTCTCCAAGAAGGTTATGAAAAATTTGAAATTAAAAAATATTGTTTTGTGGTATGGAACCCTTCGTGCGTGGCTTCAACT
The DNA here is from genome assembly GCA_963555765.1 of Orthonevra nobilis. NCBI lineage: Eukaryota > Metazoa > Arthropoda > Insecta > Diptera > Syrphidae > Orthonevra > Orthonevra nobilis. The sequence goes on along the minus strand of OY743225.1, from coordinate 25,724,799 downwards.
CGCACTTGGGCATTCTTTTTTGATTTGTCAGCGTAGAAAGAACGCATAAAAGTCAATCTATTACGAATACCATTTTATTTCCTTTTTCTCCGGACTTGCGTCTTTGTTCCTAAAAACGGAAATTTCCAGGTTAATTTCTGTTGCTTTGTCGTAGGGTCAACTCGGAGGATCTACGTGAAGCTTATAAATCGCTTCAAAAATTAGTTTAGGTCTGACTGGTAGTGTCAAAATTTGGTCTCACAATATCGACATGTTTCTTCTCTAATTTGCGGCTGAATATCCTGGGTATCTTGAAACTTTCTTCGAACTTTGTCTTTTGAAATCCCCGTGATGTCAATTAAATGCCTGTTTTAGACTTCTTCAAATTTTCTTTACGACAGCAGGCGACTCTGTGGATGTTCTTCATAGCTAAAGCTTCTTGCAATTTAAGAATAATGAGCAAAAAGAGACTACGTTTTTTTCCATATTCGTGGTTTTCTTCCGACCGTGTGCATTCTTATTAAATTCATACTTATTTATTTACTATGCAAGGATAGTGTTATTTTTATTTCATTCATTTTCTTATTCGTTATTAGTGAGGTTATAAGCAAGCTATCGTATTTGAAGGATTTTAGGTCGATAAGAAAGATTTGGCTGTGTGACTTTCTTGGGGAACTCCATGGATACCAGTTTAGACGCCGCGTCTATGTATGCAATCATGCCCGCTTTGAAACCAGATTGATTTTCCGGAATAATATTTTTGTCCTCAACCCACTCGGTCAGGGCTCTATTGATTACCTTTTCAAATACCTTAATGATGTTCGAGAGGAGGATTGGATGTGTCTTTATTCCGTCTAGGAATGGGTTGCACCACCGGTCTTTTCCAATGAGCTGTATTATGTGCATTATTCAGAAAATTGTTAAACAGGGTGGTGTAAATGTTTACCGCTTCTAGACAAAGGTGCTTAAGAACAATGTTTGATATTTCGTCGATTCCCACAGATTTCTTACTTCTAAGTGTACCGAAGTTGACCAGGAAATCTTCCTTGGAAATGTACTGAGGTAGAAACTCTTCATTGTCGAAGATATCATTTGCTAAATTATCATCAATGAACGTGGTAAAACCAATGTTGTCCGATTGCCAGTTCTCAATATCATTTTAAAGGTCGGAGTTGTGTACGAGGACGCGATGTTCCAACACATGGTTCGGGCGAGTGCTTACATTCACCTTGTACACATCTTCAAACGTCGCACCCATTGCTTCAACTTTCTCCTGAGGATCTTCGTTCACGAAAAAGTTGTCGTCTTCGATTGTTTCTGCCTGGTCTATGCTTGCTGTCACAAGAACATGTTCATTGTCTGTAGTTCGGGGAAGCTTAAGACACGGAAGTTCGTTCTGGTTTTTTCTTTGGAATAATTTATTAATTTTCGGGAACATATTTTTACAGCCCGAAAGTAAGTTTTCCAATACTAACTTATTGCAGCTCGGTTGTTTTGCTTTTTTTAGTCATTTCGTTATACATATGTGCTTCACTTGGTTTTTCCTTTTTAATTCCCACAATCAGGCAAAAGCTACACAACGAGCGTCTGAATCGCTCAACATTTTATCTTTACCGGATTTACTCATCAAATCGTTGTGCAATATTATTGCATTGTGTTTTTTATTGTACAATAATATTGACCCTGTAAGTGTTCAAAATATTTTTGATTTTGGCTGCAAATGAGATTCACTGCTTGGGTAAAATGTAACATAATTTTTTTTTACGAAATATCAATATTCCAAAATTATTGTTGATTAGTTTTAATATTTGAAGACTAATTACAGGGTCTTTACCTCGGACGAACCACTTGTCTGCTTCCTGGTAGAAATTTACAGTGTCATCAAATCGCTTGTCAATGATTGCCTTTGGGGTGGCTCTTATGTCAGCTGGCTGATGATCTGTTTCTCGATTCGGGTAGTTCTTCAATATATCAACAAACTTCCAGGAAAGCTGCAGCATGTTCATCTTGAATTTTGTTAGACATTCATTTTTATATAGCTTCGTGTTGATGAAGTATCCGGTTTTCGACATAGACCTTCGAAAACCTTCACCTTCTTTCAAAAGTCCAAGTTTTTCATGGTAGTTGGTGACACGGTGAATTTAACTTTGTTTAACCCGTTCCTCCTTTATAGCAATGGGTGCATTTATATGAAATGGGTGAATGGGATGTTGCGTGACGTTGGCATTTTTCATGATACTATTGGGCTTTTCGTTGAAATCGAGCCGCCCACTTGGTTCTTAGTGATGCTTTGATGTTCAATTTGCGCATTTTCCTGGAAGATTAATTTGATGTCGCGGCAGCATATTGCAATTGACATCTACCTCTTGTTGTCATCGTCGTTTTTGGCACTTTTGATGCAAAGGGGCCTTTTAAATATGATGTGACAAAACGAAATCTGTCGAGCGTACAACAAACAGTTCTTTGAATTGAAAAAGAAAAAAAACAAGTTTAATTTGGGTGCTTGATAATAGACGGACGGACCATGATCCTTTTGATACGCTGTTGAGCGTTCACTTCCCAGGTACGTCTACCCCGCGGGTGACTCACCAGTTGAAGGCTATAAGGCACGCTATTCTAACAGGGTCTATAAAGCAAAATTTTCAGTAGTGACAAGGTTAAATTGGCAATTGGCTCATTCAAACCCTTCAAAGCACCCGGTGGAGATGTCATCTTTCCTGCTCTTCTCCAAAAGGCCATGTACCTTATCCTTCCGGTTTTCATCGCTTTGTTTAAGGCAAGCGGCAATTGTGGATATATTCCCCTGGTTTGGCGACAGGTTAACGTTGTATTTATACCAAAATCTGGGAGCAGATCACCGGAGCTACCTAAATCATACAGGCCTATTAGTCTATCCTTCTTCATCTAAAAGACCATGGAAAGAATTACAGACTTGCCTATCAAGGGACACTTGGAAACTCACTCTCTCCTGCAACCCAACCAATATGCATATAGGAAGGGAAAGTCAACTGAGGGGGACTTTACCATCTGGTCACCCTTGTTGTAAAGGCATTTCAATCTAAGGAAATTGCTCTCTGTGCCTTCGTAGATATTGATGGTGGTTTTGATAACTCCATTACGAACGCAATTCGGAGTAAAGGGATTAACGACTCAACTAACAGATGGATAAGATCCATGCTAGAAAATTCAGTTATAAATTCCCCCCCGCCTCTCCTCTGGTTATTGGTCATAGACAACCTTCTTATGAATCTCAAAGAGATAGGCTGTAACAATAGGCTATGCTGATGATATGGTATTGTCTCTCTCTAGTATACTCCAGTGAAGTCAAATACCTCGGTGTTATCATGGATAAGAAACTGAACTGGACTTCACATATCAAGTCCATCACAGAATATGCAACCACGGCCATGTTGGCTTGTAAGCGATTCAACGGTAGGACTTGGGGTCTCAAACCTAAGAGGCTTTACTGATTGTTCAATGGTCTAGCATAACACCTGCCCTCGAACCCAGAAACTTAATCTGGTATACTGATGGCAAATGGAGTAGGTGCCGGTGTCAATTGATCCAACACTAAAATCTCTATGGGAAAACATCCAAGTGCTTTCCTGTCTGAACTACTAGCCATCGAGTTCTGTGCCATAGTAAACCTGGCAAAAGGCCATAAAGAGCAAGAATTCTAATTTATTCAGACAGCCAAGCAGTGCTCAAGGTATTGCCATCCAATCTAATGGTTTCCAAATGTGTCAAAAGCTAGAATGGGTTCCAGGTCATCATGGAATCGAAGGTAATGAAATTGCGGACGAACTAGCCTGGGTTGGTCCCAAAACCGCGTTCACTGGTCCGGAACCTTTCTGTGGCGTAAGCTGGACTACGGCCACAGGTCTGACCAATAAGTGGGAAAGCAAACTACGAATTGTCCACTGGAGAAATCTACCGGGACTCTAACAGAGAAATCCTTGAACTCAACTCTCAGGACATTGCCGCTTGAGGTAACATCTAACCAAATTAGGACTCAGTACAAAAACCGAGTGCTGGCTCTGTTTAGAAGACGACGAAACGGTTGTACACAATCTTTGTGAATGTCTCTTGGTTTCTTTGTGATTGACAGCTCCCGTACATTCAAAAAAATTGCAAAAAACTTAGTTTTATATTTTTGCTTTTCAATAAGAATCGATCGATCGAATAATGTTGTAAAATATCGTGTTTTCAAAACAGTGTTAATTTTCAATATATAAATTTGGGTCAAAGTCAAAGTCAAAATTGGCTCAAAAAATTACCTTGAGTTGCAGTATTTTCGGTTCATTTTGGTCGGCGACTGAAGCAATGTTACCGTAAATAGAGTACGCTTCAGAGAGATGATATTGAAATTGAGGATTAGAACTTTGGTGAGTTATGGATTCAACAAGAGGGGCCTTCGTTTCCCACAAGATGTCAAAAAATCGATTTGTCGCACGAAATAATCGATTGAAAATTTGGGTTGACAGGCTGATTAACAACAGATAGCCCTTTATTAGGAAACCTTCGAAATGAGCGGATACGACTCTTGAAGTTGAACACCTATATCGCCTTTATTAATCGAGTATAGCCAGTAATTTACAAAAAATGTAATTAATAGATTTTGTACTTGCCTCAAATTGCATTGCTGTGTCTTAAATCTAATTAAACTTCCAGATACATTCCGACACAAACAAAAAAACACACCAAATCCAGCTCAAAGAATGTAAACTGATAAAAATCATTGCGGTAGGGAAATTCCTTGACAACCTTTTAGCATAATTTTACATTTTCATACAAATATTGAAGAAGGAAACTTTTTTTCTGTCCCCAAATAAACACAACAAAAAATATGTCCCCTTGCACTAAGGACTCACGCCACCATGAAGCGCTTTACTCGCAAAAGAATAACAAAAGACAAAAAAAAAAATCACCCTCAGGAGTGTTCCTTATCTACGAGTGTAGTATCTTCTTTTATTTTGCATTTTCTTTTATTCATTCTTTGTTGATGTTTCGCTTCCTTAAATAAACCACAAAAGTATCTGACACAAAAGGCAAAAATAGACGCAAAGAGAGAAAGATGAATTTTCCAAATTTCCATGATGTAATGATTTAAGCTGTCATAGGGACATGATAAGCAAAGAACGACGACTCCTCCTCATATGTAGGTTATGGGATCCTTGTTCTTCTATGCTGAGCTATCAAATGGGGCTTCGAGTAGAAATGGCAACCAGTTCTTTACCCCGCTAACGACTGTTGAACGTTTTTGGATGAAAATTTATTTCTATCGTGCATATGGCTAGGGTTTAGATTTGTTGTTTCGCCTCATGATTTCGCCGCAGTTGGGGTAATGTGCTGACGATACTATTCCAGGAAGGAAGGAGGAGCAAAGGAAGTAAAAAATCGATAGGTTTTGTATGAGTACTTGGGGGTAATTTCGTTGTTTGCATGTCATTATGGGAATATGTCGAGGACATTCTTTAATTTAACGCATTATGGCTTCAAGGATGAAGAGTCACTGAAGCAGAGTATTAAAATAAATCTTTTGCTGGGTGTTGTAATCAAAAATGAGGAAAATTATTATGCAAAGTATATTTCATCCTCTTTGCTAACGCGGAGACACTCTTCAAAGGACAGATGAACATCTATGACTCGAGAACACAACCACTTGCAGGTATAAGGACGCGACGTCAAGACTTGCACTAAAAAGAAAAGTCTTACTTAAGTGGACGCCTTGCTGTGAATTTGCATGAAGAATCTTATGAAAGTGAAACTTGACCGCACGCATCTATCGCCAAAAAGAACAATCAAGGTTATAAGGGGTGGCTTATGAGGCACTGTGCTAAAAAAGGGAGTTTCGACGCATGTTTGGTTGCATGAATCCGTAAACTTTTCTGCGGGGCGTTGGACTGTCACTTGAATGTCTCACCACAGGAGTCCTAAAGTTCGGACACAGGAAACAAATACTGATGTACCAGGTCACTTCCACCATTTAGAAAAAGAAAACCAGAATGCACCTAATTTTTGAAGTGAAAACTTCTTTAGGCGCGTTTGACATTTTTGAGATGGGAAAAAACCATCTTAGTCGCGGAACTGTTACCATAACCGACACCTCTGTGTATAACGTAGTATTTTACAAGTAGTGAGTGTATGGGAGTCATGGGTTAACGAGAGTTACAGAATGGGAATGCTTTCAGTATTGCTGCTATACAGTTCAATGCACGTTTCTTTTAATTCAGCATAGAAATTTCAATTGTGACAATTCTTGAAATTCGTTAAAATATTTTTTTTTCTGTCTCTCAAGGCAATACGAAAAATTTTGTATGAAAATTTATTTCTTTAGTGTAAAGATGCTCCTGCATTACTTGCAGATCAAATTGGGAAGCGATATGGTGTTGTGCCAATGATTTGGAGTGGTGGTTTCAACATCAACTTTGCAGATGATAGAATTCTGAATTGAATTTTGAAATAGAGAATTTAATTTAACGATGACCAATAATCGCAATATTAGAACAACGAGATATTAAACAACAATTGATGCAGTCTTTACAAGGTATATAAATAGATTCGAATCAAAATTATTTATTTCCAATTTAAGGGGGTATTCTAGTCTAGAAATTTAAAAAAATCGATTTTGTTTTAAATTTTCAAAGATTAACTGTTCAAGAATATTTTGATTTTTCAAAACTCAAATTATTTTCGGAGATATCGGTATTTTGCTGACCCGGAATCCAAACTCGTTCGGCCGGAACTAATCGAACAAAAGACATTAGGGATTCACCGTCTACCTGAATCCAAATCCGCACCATAGGATTTTGACCACGAAAATCCTGAAGTTTTGAAAATTATGAAGCCAATTTACGAGAGGAATTATTGACTCGATGTTAAGGTTCAGAAACTCAAAATAATAATGGATTTCTAATGTCTTTGATTTGGGCTTTCGATCCAAAACATATTCATTCCGGACCTAAGATAATTGCGATAGCGACTTTTATTGTTGTTTGTACTTTTAATGAAGGCTTCATTCCTATTTAAAAAATGATGGAGCTTATGGGAATGAAAATTGGCCCAGAAGGTCATTCATTTGCTGTGAAAAGAGGCAACGCCCGGATTGACCGCTCCGAGATACGAGCATCCAACGCATCAAAGGAGGCCAGAACTGCTCGATATGAAGAGACAAACGCGGAAAATAGTTTTTTAAAAGTCGAGGAAGGTCCGATTTATGAAGCAGGAATGGCAGATTGAATAAATGTAAGACTACAATATCATTTCATGACTTAGAATGCGAAGAACTTTACGCGAAACTTTATACGTGTTTTTCTCGAAACGGTTTTTTCAAAACAATAGCCACGATTTCTCAGGTTCTACTGGACCGAGTTACCTGAAATTTTTAGACAGTTTTCTTAAAAGACTTGTCTGTCTACGTCTGAAACTATCCCCATCTCCAAATTTCTATAACTATTTTTTTCAATTCGAAACAGTCAAAAAAAGTGGTAGAAAAATTGTTTTTGTTTTCAGGCAGTCGCCATTTTGCGAAAAAAAAACTTTGTTTTTTGGTTGAAATCGTTTTTTTCTGACATTTCAAAAATTACATGAAATTCATGCCTCTAGACTAGATTGCCCCCTTAAGATACCATAGACTTATAGTATCTATTTTGGAACATTATAATAGTAACGATGATGATCATGATGATGATAAAAGAGTTCTTGAAATTGTTCGTGAAAATTCATGTCAAAAAATACCAATTAATTAAATTTCATATTGAATGAATTTGTCAATTTACGTTTTAAGCAATAGATTGTAATTTGTGCATGTAAAATCATGTGCATTAGTTTTCATGTTTAATTGTGCATTAAATGAAAATTTTAATACAATTTTTTTATTAGTAATGTAACATATAAAAAGGAATAAAAAACACTTCAGTTAAAAGTAGTTGCTGCACAATAAAATATTTTCAAAGGATTAAAAAAATACAGACGTAATTGTTCAAATTTTCACTTCTATCGGCACTCCCGGAGTGCCCTTTTTAATTTTAACAACTTGAACACTATAGAAACATGAGAGGGTACGTCTAAGTCTAAGTTCTTTGTTGATCCACTGTAAGTTGATATATTATTCTTTGTCCCTATTCGAACTCCATCAATGCATCAAGCCATTTCAGAATATGCTTGATCCTTAAACGACATACAAAGTCTTTTAATTCGTCTCCTCATTAATCTGTTGGTATTATAATTGTATTCGTAATCCCTTGAAACTGAGCAAATTATGGAAATCTGGAAGAAAACTTTAGGGATTATAATTCTGCTGGTGTTTCTGCATTTGTGGGAAGCATGTGTTTTTTTTTAATCTGCCTCTTTAACGTGATCGCAGCTTATTGATGCCTTCTTGACATTGTAAGGCAATATTATCTACATATTATATTTTTGTATTAAATATCAAATACCACCGGACTAGGAGCGGTGAGTTCCTTATGGTAAGCTTTATTTCGAGTGCGGAATTACCCTTTTTCAACCATATTTTCAAATTAATTACGAAAATGCCCCAATTTTCTAAAGCTGTCGAAAAAGGTATCTTGTCACAACTACAGATCCTGCTGTCGATCCACTTTATTTATTGTTGTGTTTAGGCAAGGCTGTGGCAAAAGCAGTCTTATGCTGAAGATGTCTACCGGACGGCTTGCCACGCATGTGCCCATATGAGTCGTAGTAACCGTGACTGGTGAACTATAATACAGAAACAGAATCATGACATACAAGTTGGGTGGATGGATGGCATTTGGTTCGAACCGAACGGCAAAATTTTGTCATATCTCTACGTTTCGAGGTCACAGAAGTCCAATTTAATTGTCTTAAAAAACATGTCTGTGTGTGTGATCGTATGTTCGTTTGTGAATGTTTATTCATCTCTCATATCTTGACAACAAATTAAGTTATCGAATTTAAATTGGTGTCATTCGAAACATATTTGTGAAATGAGCACCTGAATAGGTTTTGGTTGAATTTGATTTAGTGGCTTAAATTTAATAACAAAAAAAAAAACTGTAAAAATAAAGAGACAATTTCACTTGTATCATTTAAACCATATTGGCTTTCTAATGACAAAAGGCGCACAGTCAATTTAACTTCAAGTTTCCAACAGTGTTTTTAGATGTTAACATATGTATGTTTAAATATAAACACTGCCGTTCATACATGATATATTCTTACAGAGAAATTCATATTAAGTTTTTTTATCTTTTTTTGATGTGATTTTCTAAATTTGTTGCAAGAATATCTATCAATATTTCCTACATTAAGCGAAATTAGCAAATAAAGCTAGCTTTTTATAAAAAAAATTCGGACTCTTTGTCGTCAAAAAATCCGTGCAATTTGGCTGTCAATTGAGATATTAAATAGATCAACTTCTTGATGTTTTATTTTGTTCTCTAGACTACCTGACATATCTCCAAAAGTTTGGCTATCGATTTTCAGATTATAATGGAACCATCCCCTTCCTTGTCTATTTTGACTACATAGCTATGGGTCATCTTTACTGCAGCAAGACTTCGAATTTCAACTCATCTTTATTTTTTAAAGGAATCTGTTGAAATTCGTTGGATTTCGTTTTGAAGTTGTAATAAAGGTTTTCGTATTGCTACTTCACCGTGAAGAAATGTTTTTTTTATCGTTTAATTAAATTAAGCAAATTGAAAGCACGTGATCCCGTTCAAATTAAAAGCATATGAGGACATCACCCAATAATTGAGTTATTTCAACACTGTTGCGTTTTTCTTATTGTGCACATATCTAAGAACTCTTGGACGCTAACCAAAACAACCCAGCTTATTAAAAGGACCTTCGAAGAAAAAAATATTGCTGTCTACAAGAAAAGCGAGTGGAGGAGAGGGTGCAACCGTGAAACCTACGACTGATACAAAGAAGTGGATATCTAGTCAAGAGGCAAAACTCTGTCGACTGCAATAACTCGGCCCCATTGAGAAAACTGACGACAATGAACCAGCTAAGAATTTCTTCACATCTGGCTCACGTCATCTTTGAAAAGCAATGCTATTAGATTCATTTGCAAACGGACTAACTGCTAACCCAAGTAAAATCAGTCTTGGTGGTCTTCACAAAAAAGACAAAAAATAAGTGCCTTCCATATCGCTGAGATTTGAGGTAAAGAACTTGAAATTAGAGACATATTGAATTACTTCGGATTGATGATCGACAAAAAACTAAACTGGAAGAATAATCTGGAAGAACATGCTGCTAAAGCTAAGAGGGCATGCAGAACTCCAACTCTTCCTTACTGCTTTATGGAATATCGGCGACAGATAAAAAATATGTAGCCGACATGCTCACGAAAGTTTAATGAATTGCAAGCCCGGGATAGTAGAAAAAACTTTTACCTTCAGAAACAAGTTCAAGACAATTTTACCAACGAGAGTTTCTTGGACAAGTGGAAATACGGCAAGAAACTCCGGTGGAATCAACTTATATACGAACGGTTCTCCATATCCTCAGAGGTGGGTGCAGGAATCTACTGCCCAAACCCAAAAGCGGAAATTTCAAGGCATCTTGAACCTATTCGCACGGTCTTTCAAGCCGAAGTTATCGCAATACTAACTGGAGTAGAAAAGCTCACCGACCTTAATATACGGAGAAGCAAATACTCATCTGGTCCGACAGTACTGCAACAATCAAAGTGGTAAGAAAGTGTTAACACAAACTGAACAAACTTGAAACACTTAACGACGTTAGTTTGACATAGGTACCGAAAAAGCTGACGAATTGTCTAGAAAAGGAGCAGCAAATAACGACTTAAATCCTGCAAGTTAAAAAGGCGTCACGCTGACAGCTTTTAAAGGAGCTATAAATGATTGGCCAACCCAAAAATTCAAAAGTCATTGGGTCAACCTGGCAACGTGCAGAACGGCGAAATAGACAAAAACAAGGTAGCGAAACGAGCTCTGAACTGAACAAGAGGAATCTAAGGTTATTGGTGGGACTGGTTACAGGGCATATTAGCCTAAATTTCCACTTTTCTAAACTCTGTTTAACAGAAACCTCAATAAGCTTTGAGGAGTAAGAGGAAGATCTGCGGCACTTTCTCCGCCGCTGCCCAACAACAGCGAGACTCCGATAAAAATACTGGGGTCAACACTTATAGTATACCAGATCTTTAGCAGATCAAAGGAATAGGGATTTCGAAAAGAAACCGTGTGCCGTAGAAGGATTCAAAATCATATTTGTCCTTCAGAGACTAGAGTCTTGAAAGGAAAACAATGTTCATAGGTTTTCTTAAAAAACTTATGTAGTTGAAGGTTTCTTCGTGCAAATTAAATGTCAAACCAAAAGACCGAGCAAAGATTCATCATTTTCGTTAGCGCGTTATATCAATCTCACAAATAGAGCGGATACGACCTTCAGTTCCTTGCTGATTATGTATACCCTCATCAGCTTAATCTTGGTAGCTTTAATCTCGGATGAGGCCGTGAAAATATGCCAAGTGTTCGATATCGAAACGTGCCTTACAAACTCCATCAGGACGTCAATTCCAGTGAAAGAAGTAGCGACTGAATGCGCAAAAGCACAAAGCAGTATCTTCATAAGGCGCACTGATTATTATGAAGATGGGCTGTCGGGGTTCAATCATAACATAATAGAGCTGCTCTGATATCTCCAATTATGGAAGGATTCACGACACACTATTCTCTTACCTTAACCAACCTTACCCAAATATTTATTTACGGAATTTACCTTTCCAACCATCAAATGGAAAGTTGAGTATGAAGGCACAGGCAATCGTATCGTAGCCAACTTCTTATCTTCATTTAACTCTAGCATTAGCATGTGGCTATAGAGGTCTTGCCACATTCAACCCCTTTTGCCAGATTATTATTCCAGCTGAATTTAATTTTGGTAATTGTAAAAGAAAATAATCAGAATTGGCCCGTTTTCAAATTTTATAACCAAACAGACAAGCACACACACCCCCTTGTGACTTTTCAGAAAACAAACACGGAGAAATCTTTCCCAAAAAGCACAATGTTACAATCTAGGGAACCTGAAATATGTTCAATGCCTCCGGCAGCCAACTCAAATTGAATTAGGAAAATGAACTATAAAGGTCCTGGCCGCCCACTGTCGACATCCATGTCGTACCCACTCACATCTGCCTTCGCTGCCGCCCGCCCCGTTAAGTGCTTTTCTGCAATTACAGCAGAAATATTGTATTTGCTTGTGCATTATAATTTCCATTCACAATGAAAGCAGAACTTGTTGGCATACTACTTGAACAGAAAGGATAACAGGAAAAAGAAAAAAACAAGAACGCATTGCCAATTCGTCCTTAAGGGGCCTTCTAGTAGCCTACTGTTCACATTGGAGGGAAATATGCTCAGAAACCGGAACTAATGTAGATAGAAATTGGTTAACTAGAATAGAAACGGACCGAAAAAGGATTGCAAAAAAAGGACCAAGAATATCAACGTACAAATCCACATCACGTTCAGACGTAAAGTAGCACAAATCATCGACCGACCTAACGAGTGAACACCCTCTTAGAACAAAGAACGAAGAACGAAGAAAATTCCATCGTCCTTATTTCAAGTTGACACACACCCACACACGGAAACCCCAATGTCCTGTGTGTTTCTTTTTATTTCCTGAACCACAGGCATACCAACCAACAGTCCCCACAGAGTTGATTGACCTTTGAAAAGATTATTATTTGATTCGTATTCACTTCTAATTCGACTCAGGCCCATGAATTACAAAAAGGACGACGCCGACGGACGTTTGATTGCGGCTCCCATTCCTTGTATCGGTGTTGAGAAAAAAAAAAAGGATTTTCCTCATTTTATTGCCGGAAAAACAGGTAAATTTTCTGACTTTTATGTGACTTTAAAGTGGATGGCGCCCCACGTTGACCCCGTTTTCAAGAAGGACGAAAGCATCCTTTAAACAATGAAGTTGTTATAAACTGTTCGAGATGAGTCCTGCAAGCGGATATCAGGTTGAGTTTTCGGTCTCTCCATAAACTTGAATGGAATTCTTGGAATTTTTCTCTGCGTTGTTTTTGTGTCGGGATGGTTTGTACTTGGACGTAATGAAAGCGAAGGAATGCGTGCGGTGAAATACGAGGAGCATATTTTTTTTTTTTTAAGAAATATTCTTTCTTCTTTGGACGGTTAATTTTTTTTTTTGGCAGAAAGACGACGCAATGGACTGCGGATGGGATAATTAAATTTGTCTGATTCAGTGAACTTTACGATGCAGCTGTCGACGTCCACAAAGTGCAATAGGATTATGAAGAGGAGGGGTAGGAGGAGATTTTGCTTTTTACGAAGGCACGATTTTACGATAAGGATGCTTTAAGGATGGATTGTAAATGGAAAGTGGCGCGTAATAAGAAGTGAACCATAATATTGAAGTATTTTAGGGATCAACGGATTATATTCTGTCAAACAAATTGTTCGGACTCGATGGCCAGTGGATACAAGCGAATGAATCGTAATAAGAAGATAAGGGTTCAGATAGATCTGATTATAAAAGGATATTTGTGTCATATATAGTATGATATATATTTTTTTAAATTGAGTGTAACCAGCATTAAATGAAACGTCAAATAAAACAGAGAATCCAGGGTCCAGTCTGTTTTTTTTAAATACCGCGTTTATGTTCTTGAAGTAAGTAATCACCAGATCATCTGCCAGGTTTGAGAAGAAATGTTAGACAACTGAAATATCAGCTGAATCCGTTCCATCATTACAAGATTTCTGAAAGTGTATTGGCCTAATATCTGGGATCGTAGCTCTTTGCTCAAAGGACCATAATTAGGGAATTTTTGAAAGAAGAATTCGACGTCGGATATACGGTTCTGTCTGCGAGGAAGAGTATTCCAAGGATGGAAACTAAGTCTGGGACGCAAATTATTTTCGACTACAAAAACTTGACCACATTGTCCGAATGAACGACCGTGATCAAACCAAGAGCATCTTCAAATCGTGCCCACCAGGTTCATAAAAAAAAGGAAGACCGAACATTCGGCTCAAAGATCAAGCGTTCTAAAATGTCAGGAAGCATCGTGTAACCAACTGGAAAGAGTGTGCTTTAAAGGATGAAGGCAAATCCTTCGTTGACTTGATGTGTGGTAGATACGTAGGTGCATGGCTTCTAACACGCAATTGATTAAGTCAAGGTGAGGATCATTGATCACTGAGCCGGCTAAACGCCGCTACTCGTGGAATCATTTTGATTTCTGGAAGAATAACCTTATCTGTATGACTTCCATTTTGGTTATGTCCGAAAGTTCGTTTAAGGTCCTGGCAGGTTTTTCTTTCTTATGAAGACTAGAGATGGAAAATTACAGAGTATATGTGAGGGTATCTCTTTTTCCTTTCATCCATGGATTTGCTTCAGTTAAGCATCCTTTTGGCTTGGCTTGAGAAGGTCAGTAGAAGACCATAGAATTGGTGGATCTATTGGAGGTATAAGATGATTTTTGAGAAGAATAGTCTTTGCTGTGCTTAAATCCAAGCTGGATTTACCAGTCTACTTCGGTAACACTTTCAGTGCGTTTACCATAAGGTCTCCTAGGAGTTGAGGGCATTTCCAACTGAAAATAATGGCGAGCCGCATGAGCGATCTACCTTACATCAATTTAGTTCCAATGATAGGAAGATATCGTTTACCATAACAAGCCATAATTGTGGTCAGAATATTCCATCTTGCGGAGTCCCTCATTGCAATCTTCTTTTTCTGTGTTTTTTTCCGAACTCGGCTTGGATTTCCTTGCTGGTGAGCATTAATTTTATCCAACGGGTTATTTCATCGTCAAATTTTTTCCCTGCTTAATGCATTGGCTACTGCTTCCGGTGTGGCATTGTTGAAAGCTTCTTCTGTGTCGAGGAAAGCGATCATTGGGTATTCCGTGCAGGTCATCGATTTCTCGATTTTACTCACCATGTTGTGAAGAGCAGTCTTCCCTTGCTATATGGATGTTGTAAATCCAAGAGTCTGTGTGTTTGAATACTGCTCTTAATATAGAAGTCAATCAGCGTTTCCAGCGAAAGGCTTTGGTAATAATCAGGATAGGCTGATAGGTCTAAAGTCCTTCTGTGAGGTGTGGGATGCTTTTTCCGTTTTTGGAATGAAGATGACTTCAGTTTTTCTCCATTCTTCATGTAGCTGTAGTAAAGGCATGCCAAATATAAGTTTAGCAACCAAGGCTCCAGTGTACTATTAAGTACAGTAACATCGAAGTTTAATTATGCTTATAACTTTTTTGTGCGAATAAGTTATTGCCTGTGAATGCTGTTCTTCAGGGTCACACCATTCACTTCCTGGGAAGTGTTTATGTTTCAGCAGTTGTCCTTCCTATTCAGCAGTATCTTCCTTATTCCGCTGGCCTCTGTATTGCTTTCCAGCATTATTTTTGGATAATTTGTTCATTGTTTAATAAGTCTTGATGGATAAGTAAGTAAGGCTCGAGATGTTAACATTTACCTAGTTAGTCCTATGCTGTATCAGAAATTATTTTAAGTATAATGATTTTTTTGATCGGAGGAAGGATCCTTATGCCAAAGGAATCTCTTGAAGAAGGTGCTTAAAAGTATTTTTCTCCACTTTCCATTTAATCCTATATTTTCGTCATCAATTTTGCTTAATTATGTCGATAAATTCAAGAAAATACTTGGCTAGTTTCTCACTTTTAACAAATTGTTCTCATCACACTGCAGGAAGCTGTGCCTCTCCACCCAAGGGGGGCAGAAACAAATTACGTTTTAAAAAGCTAATAAGGTTGCTTAATACTTACTTCAGTTATAGAGTTGAGTGGAAACAGCAAATGGTGAAGTCATCGGAAATTAAGAGACATTCTTTTAATATAAAGAATGCTCCTTGGGGGAATTCAGACAAAGTCTTGTTGGACTAAAAATTGTTCGGGAACGTAATAGACACTCTGACAGAGCTGTACAAGAACGCATTTGTGGAAATGAATTCGGAAAAGACTGCGAATTGATAAGACACCATTCTTTTGAAATAAATTCACTTTATATAAGGTAAAGTCAGCGGTGAATTCAATTATTTCCTTTGAAGTCATTAATGAATTCACGTTTAATTGGATGAAGTCAGTGAATTTAAAAGAGTTCACTCAATTAAATTTTCGTCCAAAACTACTGACTTTCAAAGAACTAAAGTTTTTTTTTAAATCATGGTCTTTTTTTTATCAAAAAGGCTTTAAATCATTCAGGAATATTTTAATAAAATTATCTTCCAAAGAGATTCAATTCTTTCACAACTCTGGGATGTCGGGAGCTTGAAGCCGTGAGGGAACTCATGCAGGCGACAGTGCTGGCTAAGCCAGCGTTCTCTCATAGGACGCTTTCAAATGCTCTCTAATTCACGTGAAATGAACATTTTACATTGAACCTAAGAGCTTGATTGTCTGAGGTTTTGCAGTCGCAAAGTAAATATATTATGTGGGGTATTGACCTATTTCTCCGTGGGAAAACGTTGCATGTAGAGTTAAGAGACGTAAATATAAACCTGCTGAACGTGGCCGTTAAGGGTTCTACCTTATTGTTTTCTGCAAAAACTATTTCACAATTGATCGCATGTAGGAAAGCTGGTTACTAAAGTCTCACGAAGTCGCAATCGGCCTCTTCATTTATATCCCGATCTCTGTCTTCAGACCTCTGAGTTCCAGCCCAACATACCTTATCATGAGGATGTAATGTTTTGTTTTGCAAGTTATAGATGGTATCGAATATCAGATTCTCACATAAAGCCTTGTTTCACCCGTTCAGCGCTTAATTCCACCTGGTTGAACAGAAGGCATTGCTTATGACCAAAGTGGCCAGCAGACCTACAGATCGGGAGAATGCTTTTTGCAATATGTTGCAGGAGCCGATATTACTACCATTTGTACTCCATCGATGGAAGAAAAGGTCGTTCTACCGAAGCTATGGTATAGAAAGATTTCAAGCTGGTCGCCAGACGTCGTGAAGGCGTGGTCATAACAACTTTTCCAGAAGTTTACCAGCCGTTGCAATCTAGCCAGTCTTCAGGTACGAGTTGCATATTTCGAGCAGAAGGAAAGTCGCAATCTGGGAAATCTGAAATTGAATGTTGTTTTTAAGTCTTTGTTTATCAAAAATTCCTAGTCATTCTTCCATAAACTTTTGTCTCGCTTGAATATTTCCCTTAGTTAAGGAAGCCCCTTAAAAAATAATTTACTTTCAATAGATGTCGCGTCTTGCACTTCACACTGTAACTTGCTGTGCGCCTAGGGCTAAGGAAAACATTTCATTTTCTTTTTCCAAGCTTACCCAGTTTAGAGGAGTATCCTTTTGACTTTTTACGCCTTTACCCGCCCAACATAATCACTAGTTCGTAGAACGGTAATTCCAATATACACTGCCATCAATAAGTTTGCGGACAAATCATTTTTCTCCTCAGGCAACTGTTCGCACTCAAAACACGGTCGAGGAGTGGTTCGCAAGTGTTTGTAAAAACCTCAACACAAAATTAATCGGCTAGATTGGGAAAAAGAGCACCAAGACTGGATGGTCGAAAATCTAAGTGTTTGACGATTTGAAATTTGAAGTTTTTGGACGATCAAGAGAGTATCTCATGAAATATAAGATCACATCTTACCATCGGGCTTGCAATTAAAAGATCATGGATTCGCGTTAATGTTATGTTAATCCGAGTCTCGCCGAGAACATGCGCATTAAGAAGAACAAAGAATGACCACATGCGAGGCGGACACGTACACGAAAGGTTCCGTGCCGCCGTTCAATGGCATTGTTCCAAGCACCCGTTCCTTAACTCCGATACGGGTAAATATGTCTGTCATCATTTCTCACACTTGAAGATAATTCCAAAAAATTTAGCCGTAGCATTTTTTGGTGTAAAATTGAGTTGCGATTTTTAAAAACACGTTTTTCTTATTGGGACACCCCTTTATTTTGGAGATACAGCACTGTGACGGATGGACGGATGGACGGGTGGACGGATGGACGGATGGACGGATGGACGGATGGACGGATGGACGGATGGACGGATGGACGGATGGACGGATGGACGGATGGACGGATGGACGGATGGACGGATGGACGGATGGACGGATGGACGGATGGACGGATGGACGGATGGACGGATGGACGGATGGACGGATGGACGGATGGACGGATGGACGGATGGACGGATGGACGGATGGACGGATGGACGGATGGACGGATGGACGGATGGACGGATGGACGGATGGACGGATGGACGGATGGACGGATGGACGGATGGACGGATGAACGACGGTTGGAAAACAGTCTCCCAAATATTTATATGGATTTCCTTCACTGACAATTCTGTCCGGAAATTTTTGAAGTGCAGTGTACCTACATATGTATATGTGTGAAAGAAGGTTGTAGCAGGACTTGGCCAACCATAGTCCTGTTCATTGGTGTATAAAGCATTTAAGTGCAGCTCTGGAAAATTTTCATTTCATAACACAGCAATGATTTTGCTGGCTCATTTTAATATTAAAACTGAAAACCCTTTCATGCCAGTGAATCACGCAGGCAAAGCCACCTCAACCCACCACCACATATCGGCACGAGTGTGTGCACACATAAACACCTCATCGCAGAATCAATATTTATTGCGATACCATGACCTGGTTTGCTCAAGCGATATTCGCTGTCTGGCGCTGAATAAATACCCCATATCCGTGCTCAGCTATTAAACGAAAGGAGTTTCGAATTAAGGTGCTGTGCAGAGCAGTGAAAAGGATGCCAGAAGGGGTCCTGGTTGAGTTGCACAGCAGAGGAGGACAATGGGGCTGCAAGTAAACATTGAACACATTTGCATAAAACTTCACTGTGTTTCTATTTTCACTAAAATTTCCAATCGAAAAACATTGAAGGGATTTCACGCCCATCCTGGAGGGTGTTGAACCCGGATGGGATGGAATCTTAAGCAGCTTCTCTATGGGTCCTCCTGGTCTGTGGCTGATGTGGCAGGTAACACACTTGAGTGAAACGAAATTTCGCCATGCGTAAGTTTGTGGATGTATGTGCAAATATGTAGAGACTATGGCGCTTTGCGGTTGCAATGGTACCGAGCGGTGAGCTTGTAGAGCTTGTGGAGAGATAGGATGGAGCATCAGTGGTGGTTTTGGCTTTTGTTGTTTTATGAAATGAAATGCTGCTTTAAGAACAGTATCATAAGGAAATCTTTGTAATCCTGTCTTTGGAGAAATAGGATTTGACAACGTTATCGCTTTACACAAGATTCTGGATGTGATGATATTAAAAGACTGATGTGCTGAAAACTTGTGGGCTAACTGACTCGGAAGGCACATTGGTTCCCAAGCGACGTATCCTATTTCGTAAAACATAATCTCTGATTTGAAATGAGAAAGGACTGGCAACGATACATGGAAACTAACTAGTGAGTAGCTTAAAACTTTCAATGGCAATAATTTATCAACAGTATGTGTGAGCAGTGAAGGGACGAGTTTTGAATCAGTAAAAAATATTTTATCGTTCTTGCCGTTATCGAACCCTGGAGTAGACAGGCACGTATGCCACGGGCTCTTGCAATTTAAAAACACATTGCAATGACTGTCCCAAATCAGGAGAAATTAAACCTTGTCTGTCCCCGAGGGTTTTTGTTTGTGTAGCCGGCGAATATTTCAGTTTTAAGTCCTTGTGAAGACTATTACAGAAGACTCCTACTCCCGTTGAACCTTATGCTCCAGTCACAGCGTCGAATGCCAATCTTTTCTGCTGTGATGAAACTTTCTCACAAAATTGTAATAAAGGTCATTGCTACGGTTCGGCAAAGAAAGAACATGAAAAGTAGAATGAACCCTGCCGGTAGAAGTATTCATTGTGATGGTTTGTGTGGTATCGGTGGTTTCAATTTCAATTCAATTTCAATTTATTATAATGTTTAAATCAAGTACATGTAAGACTCAGTCTTTTAAGAGTACCAACAAAGTTATTGTGTATAAAAGTGGAATGATTAAAAATTATGTAAGATTAAAAACTAGTAAAAACTTAAGTTTAAGATAATGATCGAAAAGAAAAAAAAAGAAAAATAAATAAATATAAAACATTAAATAAATTCAAAATATCAAAGAAAAATCAAAATCTTATAACGTAAGCAAAAAGAAAGAAAATAAAAGAAACTACTGCTGTTGAGAAAAATATTTTAAATGTTCGCTCCTGAATCTCCCCGCGGCCGCCACTCGCTTTATAGTATATCTCTAGGCAAAGAATTCCATAACCTTATAGCGCAGATAAAAAAAAGACGCGAAGAGTATATATATTTGAACAGTGGTGCCTTCAAATTAGTCAACCTGGCTGATTGTAAAAATTCTAGTTTTTCATAAAGATAAACGGGTGTTTTCGTGTGTATTATCTTATGCATAAATAAACCTATTTTGGCATCAAGGTACCTTGGGAGCGTACAACCTAGTATATTTTTTTGGTAAGCAGATACATGATCATATCTTCGGAGACCATAAACAAACCGTATCATATCGTTAAATGCTACCTGTAACTTATTTCGCGATACAGAATCAAGTTTGCAGTACACTACCTCTGAATACGTTATTATGGGAATGATTAAAGTTCTTACAAGTTTAAGCTTCGTATCACGAGGAACGAGGCAAGCATAAATACGACATATTGTGTAGTTTAAATGATCACTGCAGGAAATATTGGGATTTATCTTTAAACCAAGACTGGTAACTGTATCTACAAACTTAATTTTTGTGTCCGATAGGAATACTGGAGGCAGACAGTCCATATCATAGCTTGTTTTCGATATCAAAATCGCTTGCGTCTTGGATGCGTTCAGGGTTAGTCCATTTTCACTGACCATTTAAAAATAGCAGCGAGATCCTCATTCACCCTTTGGATGAGATCTTCTGACAGTCCAAGGGGCCTAGAAAGGAAGACTTGAATGTCATCTGCATAGAGGTGGAAAAAAACATTTTTGCACTCTAAAACAATATCATTTATGAAAATGCAAAATAGTTTTGGTTCCAAAATTGAACCTTGCGGAATACCTTCTTTCATATATTTCGCAAATGAGAAACGCTTACCATCAAAAACTCTTTGGGAGCGATTTTTCAAATAATTTTCGATAAGTCGAACTGCTCTGTTGCTGAAACCAAAGTAGTGAGCTAGCTTCAAACACAAAATCTTATGATTTACCCTGTCAAAAGCCTTCGAGAAGTGTAGTAAACAAAGTACGGTCAGATTACCACAGTCATATTGTTGCCTTATATCATCAAGGATTTTGACCACAGCCGTAGCACAGCTGTGACCCGGTCTAAAACCTGACTGATAAGGAGATAATAAAGAGTTTCGAATAATATGATCCACTATTTGCTTAGCCAGGATTTTCTCAAAGACCTTAGACAGGACTGGTAATATACTAACAGGCCGGTAATCAGTTGGAAGCGTCGGTTGAGGCTTCTTTGCGACTGGTACTATTTTGGCAGTTTTCCAGCTTTCGGGGAAAGTAGATGATGTGATGCAAAAATTTATAATATGAGTCAACGAGCCAAAAATGAAGGGTAATATTAGTTTAACGAATCGCAAAGGAATGCCATCCTCACCAATAGCATTTGATTTTAAGCTCGCAAAGCTTTCACGAACGTCATTCTCATTTACTACTTCAAAGTCCTGCTTGTGATTCCTAAGAAGCTCAGGTTTCAAGGAAAACCGTGGTGTGCTTCCTGGATTCGACAGGAAGGAGTCATTCAGCATATTAGGATCTAATAAACATTCAGTATTTCCTTTACAACCGATCCCGATGTTACGCAGATTACTCCACAATTTTTTCGTGTCTAAGGAATCATTAAACTTTGAAGAAAAATAATTACATTTTGCTCTTCGAATCACAGTGGTACAAGCATTACGTGCCTCAGAGAATGCTTTCCACTTCCCTACAGAAGGGTTGTCTCTCCAAATGCGGTAAAGTTTTCTTCGTTCATTTATTGCACGCAGGACTTCGCTGGTAAACCATTTTGTTTTTTTTGTTCCAAAATTATATTAACCCTTTATTATATAAACCTTCGTCGTCTAAGGTGTTTGTGGCTATATTAGTAAAAAAAAACTCGTTGAATATATTTGCAATCAACACAACTTATGAGAGATAGTGGACAAAACGAAACGCTTTTATTAGAAAGTTCATTTATAATAACCCTTTCTTTCTTCAGATTCCCTTTAACATTATAAAATTTTTTTACATAGTATATAATTATCTCAAACGAGCTAAAAGGTGTACTTGGGCACCAAGTGCCCGTGAGTAGTATAACAAGTGTGTTAAATAAAACGACTTTTTTTTTAAGAAAAAAGAAATAAAGCCCATTGAGATATACAAGTAATGACTTTACTATAAAAAGGGGCTGAGAAATTGCTTTTATAAAACTCTAGCATAGTACTTGTACAAGCTGCTGTTTAGCACAAGTCACATACAGCTGTAGTTTTGTTGTGGTTTTTATCAGCTTTGCGTATCTCACTACATTATTTTTTGTCGTTTTTTCGGATTTTAGGTATAATAAATTGAAAGGTCTCTTTTCGTTAACTTGGGTACTGCATATTTATTGGGTTAAAAAAAAACCTTAATGCAAATCTAAGTTCCTTATTAAACTGGAGCTCTGTTTAGAGCTAAAGAAGTCATCCACAAGCGAAACAGGGAATGTGCCATTTACCTTACCTTCTGTTTTAAGAAAACTCCGTACCTTTTATTTACGAAGACTCCGGAGCATGAAAGTCGACCCGCTCTACTTTGCCTCGAGTGTCACTGAACTCAATTCAACGTCAAATCGTTCACAAACTCGTAACACATACTGTAATTCCGCACAATCGATTTAAATATGCCCGCAAGGCTTTACAGCAGATACATCTTTTCACATTATTCCAAGGGTTCATTTTGTTCCTTTTCGAATAGCAAGAAAAAAAAATTTAATTTTCCTCCAAGGACTGCGACGGTCTTCACTTCTGTCGTCCTCCTCCCAGGACACACATCTGTTGATCTAGATCTTGAATATTACTAAGCACTCACTCCTTTGTTGTCGTGAAAAGAAGCTCCAGCAACAGGAACGAACACCGAGTGATGGAGAAGGGTGACGGTGATGGCATAATATTTAAATGGGTTCTCCTTGTAATCCATTCAATTATTTAAGTGCGTATGTGTGACTTTCTGGTTCTTAGTTCCGGAGCGGACTTTTGGGTCATTTAAAGGGAATGGGGTTTAATTTTTTCACCCATGGTACTGGATACGACCTTTTTCATGCCATAGGTCACTCGGGAATTGAATCTCGGATCCTTAATTGTCCTCAAGCTTAACGCATTCATATTTGGATTTGGATAAATCCTAGAAGGGTCAGTGCCATTTTTCATTTTGTTTTTTTAGCATTTGAAGCTCAAACGACTTTGTCCTTACGTGTTTGTGTTTGGTGTATCCAATAATTGAATTGGCCATAAAATCCAGTGATGATGAATACCGTGTTTTTGTTGTTGCGATTTTGGGTTTCCGCGTTGCGTAAAGCGGGTTCATGATCCGAAAATTGCCTCCGGTGATGTTTGATGTTTTTTTTTTGTTATTTTATGAAACGACTTTAGGGGTATCTTGTTGGCTCACAGCGATATGTGGCAATGTCAGAATTAAGGATATATTGTGTGAATTGAGTCGTAAGCTGTTCCGCCCGCAAAAGGGGACATTCGTCGGGCGCAATAGGGAACTTTTTTTGGTTTGTGTGTTTTTTTTTTTTTTTTTAAATGCTTGCTATTGAAAATGGGCTCGTTATTTTTTATCGTTTAGCATTCTATTTAATGGGATTTTCAGATGAAGGTTAAGAAGGTATTTATTGGGGAAAACGGCATAAGACAGTGTTTCTAGATTATTGCCTTTGGCTCGCGGAAGAATAAATGTTATCTTATGGCATCGTCTTATGTGATTGTAGAATCGAGAATGCGCTTGGCGTTTTTAGAAACATGACAGACTTTAACAAATTTTCGGAATGTAGAAGAAGACAAATTATATCTTAGTACTTTAAGGTTCAGAAATGGATACAGTTAATTCATCAGTCATTTTCTGAATTTATTCTTATAATACTAAGGCTCCACTCTCCATACGTCTGTTCGTTCATCTGTCACTGGATTGTATCTCCGAAATCATAATAGGTAGACAGTAGGAGTTTTCGTAGAATAGCTCTTCTATAGCTGCTATGACACTTTATAATAAAAATAGTATAAAGTTGATAATAAAGGCAGATTGAAAGCCTGCATATTGTACGGTGATACGGAACCCTACTACGTGTCCAACTCGCACAGTGTTTGTAGTTTATTTGGAAATTGTCGCCCCCACAAGTAACTAGAAAAGGAACGTTAAATTAGAAAATCATCCTCGGAGAAACTGCATTTCTGAATACGAACAGCTAGTCACCATATACGTCATCAAGTATCTCTGCCCAGAAAAAAATCTCTTCCAAAGATATACGCGTATGCCGATTTGGTAGAAACATTTCTGGAAATATTATTTTTAATTGACTTAAGTAAGAATTCCACCTCGTGAAAGAGCCTCATAGCATTCATTCAGTGGATTAACTGTTTTCTAAATAAGATAGATAAATAGACGTATTATATTCGAAATAAATGTTCCAAAAGTTGGTGTTGACGCACATATTACAATCCAGAGATATGATACTACTCTGTTTTTCTGCTGAAATATTGTTTAAATGTTCAAGACATTTTTTTATTGAAAACTAAAAACTATGCTAGGAAGGAAATATCGTGAAAAACCTTCGCAAATACGAAATAAAGTGATTGAATTAGAGTTAATAACAATACATGTACCAATGTTCATAAATGGAAAAAACAATTAACTAATAAATGTATAACTGAATACATCAATAACGAATCAAGGAATTAAGAAACAAAATAAATAAATGAATAACCGTACAAATAAATCAATAAATTACTCTTTAAATAAATAAATAAATTTATATTGAATTAATAAATAACTAACTAAAATAAATAAATAAATAAATTAGTAAATAAGTCAATAAATAAATAAATAATTAGATGTATATATAGATGCATAAAGGGGATATTTACGAACAAAAAAGCTGCATAAATACATATATAATATTTGTTTGATACAGGTTGGCAACTAAGTAATTGCGGATTTTTTAAGAAAATAAAATACAAATTTTTCATGGAATGAAATAACTTTATTCTGTAATGTATTGCCCAATTTGAGCGATGACCTTTTGCCATTTTTCAGGCAGCATCATAATTCCACGTTCATAAAGCTTATGGTTTTTATCAGCAAAAAACTGAACCAGGTACGATTTGACATGATAATTATTATTGAATTTTTTACGATTCAAGCAGTTTTGCAAAGATCCAAATGAAAAGTAAACAGATCGTGCAAGGCCAGGACTACTATATATGGTAGATGTGGCAACATCCCAACCAAGCTCCAATAATTTTTGCTAAGTGACCAAAGATGTGTGTGGCCTTGCAATGTCATGATGGAATTCAACACCTTTTCGATTTGTCAATTCGGGCCGCTTTTCCTTAACTTCATTGTTCAATTTTGTTAGTTGTTCAGTGTAGACATCTGAATTGATCGTTCGGTTGGGTGGTAAAAGTTCAAAGTAGACAATTTCTTTGCAATTCCACCAAATTAATAACAAAACTTTCTTTTGATTAATATGAGCTGGTTCACATGGCTTGCTCCACGATCTTTTCCTATTGACATTGTTGTGAACAACCAATTTTTCATCACCAATTATCAATCGTTTTTAGAACGGATCGTTTTCATTTCGTTTCTTGTAAAAATTGCAGATGTTAATGCGTTGCGTTAAATGATTTTCTTTCAGTTCACGAGGAACCCATATATCGAGTTTTCGTACAGAGCAAAGTTTTTTTAAGCGTTTTTCAATGCATGCATGTGATACATGAAGCTTCTCTGCAATCTCACGTGTTGTAGTGTGACGATCCGAATCGATTATTGATTTGAATTGGTTGTCATCAACTTCAACTGGACGATCAGAGCGTTTTTCATCTTTGAGTGAAAAATCACCAGAACGAAATTTGGCAAACCAATTTTGACACTGCCGTTCTTTTAAAGTTTCGTCGCCATAAACAGCACATAACTTTTTTTGAACTTGCGATGCGTTTTTTCCTTTCCGGAAATAAAAAAAGCAAAATATGACGTAAATGTTCGTTTTGATTTTCCATTTTTCAACAGACGCCGAACAAATACTACACAACCGATCAACAGTTGAAGTACCAACTGTCAAATAACAAAATGTTTTTGACATTTCGATTACGTCAGCAGAACTAAAAATTTAACTAAAGCCAAATATGAGTGAAATCCGCAATTACTTAATTTGCTACCTGATATCATAGAATACAATGAGTTTTTTGCTTTGCAAATAATTTTTCAATTGGTTAACGAGGCAATGATTAGCATAAATACAGCTCGAAAGCAATTTCATATTGAGTTTTTCAATTCCTTCAGAAAGCAAGGTTCATTTAAGTGTTTTGTTTTTTGACACTTGTAAATGTTTATTTCCCCAGACTGGACAACCATATTCTGATTTAATTTTCATTCGTTTATTTTGACTTCTGTAAAGATATATTCCCAATACTTTACGGATTGCTCAAAAGCTATATTTTTCCCATTTGACTGGATTTCCCAGTTGGGAAGAAAGCAAGCTTTTCTTTTCCGGGTGAAAGAGATAAGTTGCGTTTTATTTCTACTCAGCTTAATATTCCATTTGTTAATATTCGAATCGCATGGCTTAGATTCGTCACGAAGATCTTGAGCGCGATTTTATGTGTATACCAAGTTTGGAAAATCAAACGTGTACAATGAAGCACCCATTGGAACGAACATTTCATCGGACTTTAAATGAAAAAAAGCATTGGACTATTTTACACAAATATTTCAGAAAATTTAAGTGGATCAATTTAAAGACCTAACCGTCGTGTCATACAGAGGTAAAAGTCTTTTCTACATTAAACAATAGCATACTGTTGGATTTCCCACGTGAAGGAGAAGTTTTAACTTGATTAAATAGTCTGAGCATCTGGTGGGAAGTGCTGTGCTATTTCCTGAAGTCAAATTGCTCATCTGGGAAATATGTCGTGTTCATCTATAAAAGAAAGTTGTTTCTGTTTGTCTTTTATTTTATAATTATTTTATTATTATGTGGTTCTACAGTTTTTACTTTTACAATTTTTCACGCGTCTGGAAAATAATTTCTTCAAACAACCGTTTAAAATATACCTTAAGAATTTAATTCCTGACCTCGGCAATTGTTTGATGTATATGTTTTTTTCTAAAATAATTTTTTACTCTTACTGTAGCATATGTAATTTATATGTTTCACTTCTACATCGCACATTCTTTTTTAGCTTTAGCTCCAGGAAAGACTTAAGCAAAAGACCTTCAGAGAAAAGGATTTTTTTTTTGCAATTTAAAAGTTTAGAATTGAAGAAATGATTAAATATTTAACTAAATAGACACAAAGAAAAATAAATAAACTTATAAATGTTGTGTTAAAAACTTAACTTATAAGAGAAAACAAATTTTATCTCATTTTATCAAATAACTCGTGTCCAATATGCAACAATTAAATTTTGAAGTTTTCTGCAGAGATTTAAAGGATCCTTAACAATTTTTTTTTATTTTACTAACTGCTAGCAATAAATCAATCCTTCGCAACTCCTGCCGCTGACTTAGGTGTTCTGCATTCATTATTTTTAACTAAGACGATTGTTGCCACCTCATAAAAGTTTTGGTCGACCCTTTTATTTTTTTAACGGACAAGTTAATAGTCGACAAATGCTGGCTCTTACTACGAAAAAATTAATTTAACAATAAAAGCAACATTAAATAATAGATGAAAATAATATATTTACGATATTTAATATTTTCAGATATTTAGTTGACTTTAAATTTGTTTTTTGTTTCTTTCAGGTGAGTATACCGTTTGTACTGCCACGCTTTCCTTCGATTAACGACTACATTTGTAAGTGAAGAAACATATATTTTAATAATTCTTTTCTTGAGGGTTTTAGATTCCTAAAATTTAATTAATTAAAACACGAATACTATTTTGTTATATTTAGTTCGCGTTCATTGTAAGAGAACAATTTAGATGCGGGTATATGACTACTGCAGCTGAGTCTAATGACGGCGCCACTGTTTACTTCAAAGGCCTTCAGGAACAACGTGCAGGCTAAGTCGCTTCTCCTTCTTGTATCCACTAGAGCTGAAGGTGTTGCATAAACGCATCTTTTTTGAAAACCTTGATCTTCGGACTTGACCTGTACGCGATCAAGTCATCTGCTATAGCGTGGTGAAGAGAGCCGAACTTTGTACTGTTTAGCATATTAAAGAGTATATACAGCAGTGGCTTGCTTATGCCCAGCCCGTCTAACATGTAAAAAAGTCTCTGCAGCCAAACAGTGTCAAAGGCTTTTCTAAGTCAATCAGGCAGGCACCTGTATGTTGTTTTTTGCTTCGGCATTCCATTGGATACCCGATACCAGTTAAGACGTATCATGCCCCGCTCTGAAACCGAATTGGTTTTCCGGAATAATATTTTTGTCCTCAACGCATTTGGTCTGGGCTCAATTGTTATCTTTTTCCAATACATTGCTGATGTTGGGAAGGAGACTTATCGACTGGAGATTTCCCGAATTGGATGTGTCTTTATTCTGTTTAGGAACTGGTTACACCATCGTTGTCTTCCAATGAGCTGGTTAATGTGCATTATTCAGCAAATTGATAAACAGGATGGTATAAATGTCGAACAACAATGTTTGATATACCGTCGATTCCTACATATTTTTTTACTGTTCAGTGAACCGAAGGTAACCAGGTGATCTTCATTTGATATGAATGGGGTATGTGTGTCTTCATCGGCGATGACATCATTTGCCAAATTATCATCGTTCAACATGGTAAAACCAATGTTTTCCGATCGCCAATTCTCAATATCACTTCGGAGGTTGCAGTTGTGTAATAGGACGCGATTTTCCAAGACATGGTTCCGTCGAGTACTAACATTCACCTTGAAACGTCGCACCGATTACTTCAGTTTTCTCCTGAGGATCTTCGTTCACGAAAAAGTTGATTTGTCGTCTTCGATTGCTTCCACCGATTCTATGCTTGCTGTCACAAGTACTTGTTCATTGTCTGTAGTTCGGGGGAAGCTAAAGACTCGGAAGTTCGTTCTGGTTTTTCCTACGGAAAATTTTATTAATTTCCGGGAACGTACCCGGATTGTTAGCTTCAATAGCCCGAATTTTGGTGTTCCAATGCGAATTAATTGCAGCTCGGTAGTTTTTCTTAATTAACTGCTGTTGGTTTTTAAACTCGGACTTCTGAAGCGTCTGTACAGTAGTTCAAGTCTCGTCAGCAGCCTACTTTTTTGTCGGTGTAGTGAGTCGATTGTTGCATTGCGATATATATTTATAACTCCGTTTTTCGGAATTGTTCTGTCCATCGTCTGTTAAATGGTATCGTCCATCTGTTTCAGATAACCGTTGATCTCCACGTTCGACATATTTCTATTTGATGGTGGGTTGATCATAATCGAGAAGAGTGCGCCCAACGCGTCCTACTATAGAATACGTTTGAACATACTCCTCCAACTCCGCAATCATGTTAGGAATAGTAATTTCGGCACTAAATCCGCAATGGCGCTGTCATACACAAATATTCTTTAGACAGTTTATTGTTTGTCGGTCCACGTCAGACAGTTGTAACCGATCGTCGAAAAGCATAATGAGTAGGAACATGTTCTTGGATAAGACGGACTATTAGTTGCCACCAATTGAACAGTAGGCTCCCTCTATTATTTGATGAATGATTTCCTCAATTACTTTTTTTGCGATTTTAACGAACATACGTCGTAAACGATGACCAATAAGTTTCAGCAACGCTTCTTATGCAAGTGTAGGCCAAAATTTTCCGAGAAGTGGAAGAACGGCACGGCGTCGAATTGATAAATTTAGTTCCTCGTTCGCAATCACGTGTAAAGAGGCGCTGGCTCTGACATCTGGTTTGACAGGTTTGACTGCTAACCCTTTCAGAAATAAGGCGACCCGAAAAGGCATCCTTAAATATTCCTATTCCCAACATCAACCTCGAAAATATCAGGGCCGTTGATACTGTCGGCATTAAAGGGGCGCAAAATGACGTTTCAATTTACAATTCGATTGTAAATGTCAAAAGCAAACTGACAGTTTCCGCCATTTGCAAAAGTTAAAGCATCTTCAGACAGGGTGACCACTTTGCACAACGAAAGGGTTCGCGACTCCCTCTCTGGATCCATGGTTCCCTCCCTTGTAATCCAGAACATTTTTGCAACAAAATTGAATGAAGAACAGAAAAAAAAAGAAATCTTAGAAAAAAATTAAATAAAAAACAGAGTCCTTCGCTTTACATGGGCACCCAAGAAGCTGAAATCATTGATCCTGAACTCTACAATCTGCATTGACGACGAACTCACCAGACGCAAAATGAATATCTCGTGCCCCAAAGCGTCTCGAATTATTGTCCTGTGTCTGCCGTAACAAAGGACCAAAATACTCCCCGGGATTAACTAAATAGCAGATTCCCAGACTCTTCGTGCTCGCATAAATCCCGAAAAGAAGGCTAAAAAATTCAAATAAGGACAAAATGAATAAAACCGAAAAGATATTGAAAAGGAAAATGAAACAATTCCTTTTGAATAGGCTTGGGGTAAGGCTGATTTTGTCCCATGGTAGGTGGCAAATACTCGTCTGAATTCCTTTGACTTTGTGATTCCTTCTGCTGATATCAGCAGTTCATTTAAAGACAACAAATTTCAGGATATCCACAAAGGGGGCCTCCCCGAGAAGACAAAGGGTTTCGTTCGTTTTCATTTTTGGTCATTGTTGTCGCCCCATTTTGTGGCAAATACGAGTTACAAAGATAAGGATAGACAAAAAAATGGGATCCACGACTGGACTGGACGCTGATGTCCTTTATGTTGTAATTTAATTTTTTTTATCTACTGGAAAAAGGGTTGTGTGTTCAACGTGTCGCCGTTACAAGGCAGTTGGGGGACTTAAATGTTTTTTTTTTCTAGTCCTTTAAAGGACATCGCCATCGCATTATGTAGAAGAAGATGGAGAAGCAAGTGTTGGCATCAATTTTTATCCCTTAGAATGTTGACAAACAACGTTTTCCCTTTTGTCCTTTCTTAAGTAGTGAAAGTGACTATGATTGGAGAAATAAATTCAAAGGTTCCAAGAAATTTCTTAAAGAAATAAACAAAGGAAAGGTTTCGTTCAGTGTTCTTGATAGAGGACGGCCTTTCATGATATCATATGGGAGCCTTTTAACGTATTTGAATTTAAATGAGAAATGGGTTGACAAGGAGAGAACATGTCCAAGAAAGATTTGTTTGCAACATTTATCGGAACGGGAATCTGGTAGTGCCTCACACGTGCTTTTTCATATGTGTGTGGCGTCCTTCGAAGACTACTGATTAAAAAAGTGCATCTACTGTCTGAGAGACAATCATCCTTCTAACCGTGACTTCCGTTCTAATCATGTAAACTCTGACCATGACCCAATAAAAAAGTACAATAATTTCAAGACAAATCTAACTATAGTTGCTATCATTCAGAAATTAAAATGAAGCTTCTAGAAAGTCATAGCCAAGGTTTCTTCCAAAAAAGAAAACAATCAAATTATATGCTTCTAAAGAATTATTGTAACAGAAGAATTATTTACAGGAGCTTAAGACGTTTTAAAGGACGAGATGTAACTTCACACTTGAACCAATAAACGTTTTTTTTTTTCAGTTTGTCCACCCAAATTTCTTTTACAAAAATCATTTGAGGTATTTTCATGCAAATGCAGGTTGCCATTATTTAGCAATCTGAACTGTGCCAGTCATTGTTGCCTTCTTGGCGTGAACAATTATTTTGGATTGCTTATTGATTAAAGGATGTCCGTTTTAGGGTTCATTTCCCAAGAGGTACCAACGGAAACCTAACCTCCGCTATCCGCCCGTCTATCACATGGCTGCTTCTCCTTTATGTGCACTTTTTTGGCCGCTATTAAAACAAATAATGAGAATTGCACTTACTTACTTAATAAGCGTGCTCCCGACCCGTGAAGAAACTCTGCCTGAGACACGGCAGCCTCTCTCACTCATCGATCCCGGGCACGCTGCTTCAAGTTATCTAGACCAATTGTTCTGGCATCCGCTATCGCTTGGTTCTTGACCCTTCGTAGTTGCTCGAAAGTGTGCTGAAGTCAAATTATTAGTTTGGCCAACTTGTTTGTTGACAAGATGGTAAAACAAAAGCATACGTCAATATATATTTCCAAGTAAAATTATGTGCCTGGAAATAATGCAATCCATCAAGTTAACTCCTCCCATTCGACGGTTGTATTCGGCTACAATTGGTCGTTTAATCAACACGTGTATTTTGTTGATTTATCAAATCGTTGAATATTGGATGCAGGGTTCATAACATCAAAATTCGATGCCAGTGAAAAAATTCTGTTGTGTGTTGTCTGAATTCCATTGTTTTTGCTCACAAACTCAACCGAAGTACCTCTTTGTTTATTTTTTTTTCATCGGGAGGCTTAAAATTGAGAACTCAATTTCTCCTCATTGTGCCAAGACTAGCCAAAAATTCGAAAAGCAGTAAGGCAGTAAAAAAGATGTTAAGTTAAGCCTGTTGTTGGAATTCTTTGGTATTTTCCTTGCCGAATGCCCAACAACATTTGAGGCAGCACCAAATTTTTGCTCATCTTTGCAGAAAATATTTTCGTTGCCACTGTAAATTCCAAAATTGTAGGCAAAACCACTAAAGCACAAAATAAACAATTTGAAGCTCCATTTTTGAGGTTAGACCAGCATGTATTTCATGAGGATGCTTCAGGTCGTTGTTGAGTACATCCAAGAACTGATATGGCCTTCTTAATTCGAGTACTTCCTTTGGAAGAAGCTCGTTACCTTAAAAAATCAGCTGCTCTTGATTGAGCTCAAGGTCCTTTTCCTTCCATACAACACAAGTGTTTGGCAAACAAAAAAGAATTCACAAATGTACTAAAATATTATCGGTTTGTTGGACTGGTCTGCAATGTTGCACTGTAAACTGCAACGGAAAGGGGTTGTTTGCCTGCCTTAAATGCTCTACCTTATGGGCAGAACATTCACACTTAAGCCTGCCGTTGTTCTATGTTGCAAAACAATTAACACAATACGTGCGTCTTATATAAAATTGCTTTGAAAACAGAACCATTTTGTTTGAAAAAAGTTGGTTTTACGATAATTTCTCATTAATAATTAAATCAGCTCAGAGATAAAATTCGACTTTATGCTAAAAATTAACTTTGACAAATGATAACGGAGAGAAAATGTCAAAGAGGGTTTGAGAAACGATAGTGCTTGGTCTGATTTGGAAAAAATAGGAACATGTTGCAGATCTGCAACTCAGTGCAACGAAGAGTTTAAACGAAGTTTCGCAGTTCCTTGTCGTCTCGAACCTGGGTGTGATCCGAAGATCCTCTTTGCTGGAGAATTATTTTCCCTAAGCTCAATGTGGCCAAGCCAGTCTAGTCGCATTATGGCTTTTTTGACTACATCCACATGTTGATATAGCTCATGGAGTTCACGGTTATCTGCACGACTTTTGATGCCTGATTCAACCTCTTCGAAACGCGGTGGCTGTATGGGCTCTGTATTGACTGGCTGCGGGCTCTCTTTTTACTCTATCACACTCTCTAATTGCAGCTTCGGTGACTAGGTTTCCTTCACTGACCCTCCATCCCGGGCTTGAAGTCATCTGCCATCTGCTTGGCTTTCCTGTAAAATATACGGGTGGCATGTTTTAACACTTTTTTCGGTCGTACCCAATCATCATCATACGAAGGGCACTTTTTGAGTGGTGGCTGATAGCCTATAGTTGTCTCAGATATGTCCGAAACTGGCGTTTGCGGATGTAGATCTGTCCAGACAGACATGAAACTAAGAATTATATTATATTTATATAAAGGGGATACCCCATACACAAAATTTGCTTTTCAAAATCGCTTAAAGAAATTTTGCATTTTCCCTTTTTGTGTGTGTCCAATTCGTAACCGCTTTTATTAACCAAAGCCGATGCATTGAGGAAGTACAGCTTGTATTGCCCGAGGGCAAGGATCTGGACTGGATTCGGCTTGGTTGTAAGCATTTTACCCTGTTTGAGTTCTTAAAATCCAGTTATCACCGTTGATACAGACTCCGTAGACCAAACCACGAGGAATACGACAGTTAATGAAAACATTTGCTTCTTGCGAATTTCAGAAGTTTCGGTAAAGCTTCTGGCAGAAGCAAACTCTACATGCAGTCAAACTGTTTCGTGAAATGATGATTTAATCCGTGCATGTTGTTTCAGGGGCACAGCAAAAACTTCATATAGAAGTTCATGCAATGAAGCCTGAAAACGAACAAAGAAGCCCCTTTTTAATGGAACAAGTGTTCCCGTCTTGTGGCTATTTTTTTTAATTTAGCAAACAAGTTGAAGGGTAGTATTTTTACCTCAGCTGTGCAGGTGTAGGGCTTAGTATCAACCATTTATGTTAATGCAAGGACTTGGTATACGGACATCGCTGGATAGCAATCCAAGATGCATTACCTGGGATGAGGATTCCTTTTCACCCATCACCGTAGATTGAGGGCTGTACATCGATATAGATCTAGCATGGAAGTTCTTCAACTTCAACTTCAATGCCTTAACTCGAAGAACCTTCCAACCTACACGCGATGGACAACATAATAAAGGAAGAGCTTGCCTTCGGTGGCACGCATAAATGGAAAAGGATGGGTGCTTGCGATTTTATTGAAGGCTTCAAGTATAGATTTCTTTAACTCCCTAAATCTCCAATTTTACTAAAAACAAATCAAACTAAAGACTAGCACAAGCAAGCTGGGTGGCGCAGGTGGTAGAGCGGCCGCCTTTCAATTTCTTCAATTGATAGGTCACAGGTTCGATTCCTGAAGTGATCTATTTAAAAAAATGTTCCAAAGCCCTGATTAAAGTGAATTTGGTACCTTTAGTTTCTCAATTTAAATTGATTCGTGTGTTATACCATCGTTATAACTCTGATAATTCTAATTCCAAAATTATTAAATTCTTGAACGTAATACCAACTTGTTCCCGGAGTATATTTTTAAATTAATCACTCCACAATTTAACACTGATTTAACCAAGGAACACTCACTGTGCCCACGCACCACTCCGAAAATAACCCCCTGACACTCAAAATTGACATCCAATTGATGTAATTGGTTAGCTTAGCTTTCTTTCGTTTATTGTCCCTTCATTCCTTATTGATTCGAGACTCTTGCGTTTAAAGTCAAGCCCCTTACTCACTGAACTAAAGTCATGTCATTCATTAATTGCATGTCACTCAAGTATTATAATGTTTTTTTTTTTTTCATGTCTCCTTATTTTTTTTGTAGAATTGAAGAGGTCGTTTCGCATTACGGTTGGGTTAAGCCGCTTAACGCTTACAATACAAGTAAATTAAGTTGGTGGATTAGGCGGACGTTTTCCTCTTTGCTTTCATGGTTCGGATTTACAGTCCATCACCCTTGGCAGAGCGGAGAAGAGTAATTCTTCAAAGTGTATGCTGGGGAAAGCTTAGCCGTATTATGACCGTAATTTTATCTCTATTCCATTCCTAGGATTGATGTTGAGATTTAATTCTAAATGAAGACGATAATAGCCGAGTTATCTTGGACATTAATTTGACTTAAATAAAAAAAAAAAACTGGTTTGGGTGTGAGTAGACCTGCCCATACCATGAACTTTCCATCTCATGATTAAAAAAAAAACATTTAGGTGCTATTTAATTTACTCCCAACATAAACTTTAAGATACCCACTTTTTAAACTTCCCTGTAAGTTTATATTTGTTTTCGTAGTAAGAAATACTTATAAATCTTGGTTAAATTGAATTAAAACATATCAAACAAATAAATTAAAAAAATAAATATAAAGATTAAAACTAAATTAAAACAAATTCATGATGAGATATAAGATATGAGATTGAGATTATAATACTTAAGTTGAATCATTAGTTTAGTTAAAATTGTATACAATTAAAATCACAATTATTGAAATGGGGATAGGTCGGGGAATAGTTAGCTGCTATGAAGATAAAGTTGCATATTAAACATTCATTTTAATTACGTAATAACTTACTTACGAATGTATTATTTCAATCAGGACAACAATTTGGAAATAATCGTTTTTGATATAGTAGCAGAGTTTAGGAGTTCGTTGTAAGAAGTTTCGTCTTGATTGTTAGAAACCACTATAGCTTGTAAAAGCGTTTTGCAGAAAGTACGAGTTCTATCTTGTCGAGCTTCATGTTGAAGCTGGCTAGCTGTCCATGGTTTGCATAACACGACTCAAAGAAAGCATCTCCTGCTGTTAAAAACAAAAATCTTAGCCAGTCTTCTGTAGCCACATAGGAGCACACGACCATCCCTATAAGAGTATCCCAACTCTACGTGAAGATAAGATGTTTCAAATTTAGAGTTCAACATTGGAATTTGTATTTGCTTTGTTTTCCAACTTCACCAAAAGAGTGTTATAAATCAGACACACAGAATTATCAAAAAAGTTTGAAAATAAATTTCGAGCATGATCAAAAACTCGGTCGTCAATCATGTCTGAACTATTTTTTTTTTTTTTTTATTGGGAATTAAAATTTTTCTGATTTGGTTGAACTCTGCAATTTCTTTGCAAAATTTCCCTTCCTCAGAAAACTATTTAAATTGTTTCGATATAAACATTGTGAAAGACCGCTTTTCTCAACTTCATGTTTTTTCGGAATTATTTCTAATAAATAAAATTTGTTAGATTGCTTTTCTTTGGAAGATATTAACCATTGCTTGGAATATTAAGGCGTGATTATCTTTATGTACTTTTTGAAAGGGTTCAAAAGTACATAATTTCAGTCTCGAGATTTCGACCGCCTCTTCCTTCCGAGCTGGGAACTGCTCAGCACAGGATCTTTTTTTTCTGTTTAATATATGGTTTAAGAGGACCACATTCAGTCCAGTTTTGCTTGGAGATTTTGATAGTTGTTTCCAGGCCGATTTCGAGAGATTTTTAAATCCATGTGTCATTTTCTGGAAAGACCTCTTGGATTGGGTTCATGTTAAGAAACCAACACAGTGGTAAACAAACTAAATCAGATGTTATGATCTTCCTTGCAATATCCGATTAATGCAATCTTAGCCATGTGTCTGAACTTTGTCATTAAGTTTCGCTCCATGCTTTTTCTTTGAATTCAATTCCCTCATGTAAGTTGCGCCATGAGCTTCTTTTTGCTAATATATTATAACGATAAAAAAGCGTCTGTAGCCGAGCAGATTTTGAACAAAAAAACTGGTGGCAAAATAATTTCCTAAGGATTATTTCATATGTCAGTGTTGCAAACGTCATTCTGAGTCATGAAAAATGGAAAAGACTTACAGGATTCACATTTGTGAAATAATTTTCCAAGAACTTCCGTGGAAATTTGGATTAGGAAATAGGGAAGGGGGCACATCAATATATGAAATAACCTCAATTAAATACTGTTTTAGTCTTTTTGGTAGTCTCTATAGTTAGTTACTTACTTAGTTCAGTCAATTGGCTAAATAAACATAATATGGATTGGCATTAAAATTGAACAAAAAAATTTAAACTTATGAACGGCAGTGTTCGTATGCATATTTTTTTTATCTGATAAGGTAGCTGTAAATTATAAATTTAATTAATTTTGAACTTTTTTTATTGGAAAACTAAATTGGTTTTAATTGAAGAAGTGAAAATGTCCCTTTTTTGACAGTTTTTTCGTCATAAAATTCAAACCACCCTGTGATCTTTATGCACACACGCTTCGATTAAATCCAATTTAACTGCGTTAGCTTGATTTGTTCTCGAGTTCCGAATCCGCACAAACAGACATCTTTCTAAAAACAATGGAACAGCGAAACGTGGAGAAATATAAAAATTTTGAATTTCGAAAATCAGACCGATTAAAATAATAATATCACATCCTAAGTGTGCTGTTCTTTTCGCTTGCCAACTTTATTACATACTATACACTGCAAATCACCAGGATGAGGTCAACATTTTCATAATTATTTCTGCCGATTCTGTTGTGAAGCTAATTTGGAGACCTTTATGCGTTTGCTTTAAAAAAAGTTTCTCGCTTACGACTTAAGTCCATTTTTTGAGGCAAGTCGCTGAATTTAAAGCTTTTGTGTGATTGTTCAGCTGTCCGTAATTTTTGTTTCCTGCAAAGGCAGTTGTTTCCAGCAGTCTTATAACCGCAGTCTTAGCCGCCTTGGTTTTTCTCGACCTGAGAATCCCAAATCCTTGAAAGAATCTGTTTTTCCTTCTTCTGTTGGTGTCAACGGTTTCCTGCAGACAATGTGTTTCGAATTTCAACTTTCTTAAATATTTTAACATTATGCATTGCATCTGTTACGTCACATGTACATTAAACAGCGGTTTTGTATTTGATGTGATTTCTGACTAAACCTAAATTAGCTATAAATCCCCACATCGTAGGGTTTGAAAATTGACAGTTCTTTGTAACATTTTTCGATTATATTGGATTTTTAAGTGATGGTGTTATTTTGAAGGGGAGTGTAAAAACACTTTTCTTCAATACCTTATATGAGAATTTTTTCGATATGTGGAACATAAAGTGAAGATGATGCTGGTTGTCGCTTCACGTTTCTGCGTGCGAGCCGAAAAAAAATTAAAAAAAATCAGGAAAACCAGCTTTAATTGGCGCCCAACATTGCGCCTGCTGAATTTCAACTGGGCATTACAGAACAACCCGAAAACCGACCCACAAAATTTTCTTAAAATCCAATTACATTTTTTTTTAAACACTGAGGACCGAAGTAATATATACACGCCACTTAAATTTGGATTGTTAGTCATTATATTTTGTTTTTCTGACATTGTTAATGATCAGAAAAAGTAAGCGTTTAGCAGCTTAACTATCAGCTAAAAATCGCAGACAGAGAATTGAATCTTCGAATTCAAGCTCTTCAGCTTCATATAGCAGCCTCTTAGAAGACATGAGTTCCTCTGCATCGACGTCTGATGCAGTGGCATTGACAGCCATATTAGAAGATCAACTTCAGCGTTTTGTCACTGTTTTTCATGTAAAAGAAGTGTACAGCGCGATTTTATGGCGAAAGAAACGCGACAAAAATAAATGATTTCGTAGCATCAGTCACGGTATACAAAGACGCCGAAAATATTGCTAATGCCAATGAGTTTTTAGGTATACCATTGTTACAAGAAGGCTTTGCACCAACTTGGTGGCAAGGAGTAAAAGCCGATGTGAGAACTTTTGAGTACGCAAAAAAACTTTTTCAAAGCATGGCAAGTACCAAGCTTTTTGACAACAAGCAGAAAGCAGACGAGTGCATTGATGAGTTTATTTGTAGAAAGTGGTCGCTGCTCTCGCAATTCTCAGATGACCTCTTTGAAGAAGTCACAATCAAAATGACTTACGGACATACAAACATAAAAATCAGAGATAAAGTTCCACGAACGTCAGTCAGAACTTTTCAAGAACTGTTAGAAAAAGTGAGAGAAATAGAACCTTTTAACGATGAACAACACCGTAATCGCAATATGACTAAAGGGGCTGAGAAAAAACGTTGCACTTTTGCAGGAAAAAGGGGCACTTGGCAGAAACTTGTTTTAAAAACACAAAGAGTAAAGAGCTCGGCAATAGAGCTGCAACGAGCCTCTGGATTTTTCCGGAAAAATTTGCCCTACCTGTAGCAACAAAAATGATTTAATTTGATCGATTCTTCAATTATTTGTAGAATGGGGCCAACCGTAGAGGTGAATATCCATGGTCTTGTTGGTGAAGATACATTGATACGGCAGCCAGAACTAGCGTTGCTGGAGCCCGGTTGTATGAACAACTAAAGTCCGTAGTACACGACATGGAAATCTTTGCATGTACATGTATATGAAGCGTGTATTTGCTTCAGCCAGATACGGTTGTGTGGCCTCGAACGCTTGGTGTTTATGGTTGTTTCTTCATAAAGAGTATCAAAATATACTTTCGTTTACAAAATTTATAATTGAAAGGGATCAGCGACGGCCAAACTAAGATCGACCGAGGGACCCTCATCCGCAATTTGCCATATGGAGAAAAAGTAGACTTGGTTTGACAAATCAGAATGATTTTAACTGAAACCAGAACTCTACAAAAAAAGGATGCAAAAATAACTCCATTGTGTCTCCATCCTAATGTACAAAGCCAACCTCAATCATTTCCAATATAAGCTTTGAAAGGTTTTTGCTCTGTACGCCAAGTCGGGCACAGTGTAGGTGTATTGGCCTAACTATACGAACTATCAAAAACTGGGCTTTGAGCTTTGTACTACGAGCTAGCGCTTTGTCGGAATCGATGGTTTTCTTCATAAAACTCTGAAGAGAAGGAGGACCACGAAGAAATAAAAAAGCAAGAGAGATTGATGGCTTTCAATTCCAGAAATCTGTACTGAGCTCGACCGTTCGCACTTAAAGTCGAATTCAGTTACAGCGATTGAAGAGGCTGTAAGCCTCGAAAAAAGTCAACTAGCTAGATTGGACAAAAGAGTACCAAACTGTCCGGTGGTCTTAGGACCGAACGTATCTAAAATTAAAGTTTTTTGGACAAAGAGTTGAGTTTTAGTTCGGCGATGTTCTGAAAGATGTTTCCTTGTTCTGTCTCTGCTCCCAAAATGGCTGGAATATGTTTCTTCCGTCTCATCCGTATCAATTGAATCATGAATTAAGGAGAAACATAGAAAAACATTTGACGACCACATCTTACTATCGAGTTTGTGACTAAATATTTGGCACATTCTTCAAGCCCTTACCGAAGAAGCGCAAATCAAGAAGAACAAAAAAAGACCAACCCAACGAGCTATTCTGGGACGAAGTTGATGGAGAGTTTCGAAAACAGCGTCCAAAATCAAAAGACAAGTTTTGGGACATCCTTTAAGTTGCCTGCAGGTCAAAAGTTGATCAATATATTGGTCGAGAGTGACGTTCAAAGTAGAAATCAATAATTACAGTACTTAATTACTGTAAGTTATTTATTTTAGTCTTTGAACTAAGTTTTTCGCTAGAAAAGAAAATTCTTGGCGCCACCCCTCGCTCGGTCAAATTTTATTTTCCACTCAAATGGAAATGGACCGTTGGACTAGTTGTTCTCTATATCCGATTGCTTCTTTTTGTTGAAGTGATATCATCATCCGATTAGGTGATAAATTTTGGACCACTTGGAAATTTTCCTGTTTGAAATTTATGAGATATGGAACGTTACCACAGTAACCTTCATGTCCAGGATAGTAGGACTGTATAATCCTGTTTCTCAATTTTTTATTGTTGTTGATGCAATCTGTGACAAATTTCGCTCCACTAAATATTCACACTCTTTCCCATTCTGGGTGTCGTTCAGGGCTTTTTCTGACAAATCGTCGGCAAAACCCCAAAGTTAAAAATACGCTCCTGTGCACTGAAGTTTAAAACTTAACCCCTGGCATGATGATGTAAAATATATCCCCATTGTTTGTCCCAGTCAACGGTCGTCGTGGTGCGGCCAAGCTCCATAACAAATATCAACGATTTATCATTTTGTGTTAATTAACCTTTAACGCGCCCCGCTTGGTCAACAAAAGCCAACAATACCATTACACAATAGACACATTTTTTGGCGCTATACACGAATCCTTTCCTGCTTGTTCCAAATGGAAATCGTCTCATACAGACAGACACATATGAATATTTGCTGACAACTGTCAAGGACATATTTTCCGTCAAAGGATTTCCATTTTGCTTCTATTATTATTTTTTCGTTAGCAGGACGAGAACTAAAATAATGACCACTTTATGGGGATTGGCTTTGGGGACAGGAATCAAAATGGCGGTTTGAGCTGTTGGCAGCGAAGGATGAGCGAAAAACAAAGCAATTACAAATAATTTTTCATTTTGGCATGTGAAAGGATATGAACGGATGTTGATGGCCAATTCCAGGACGAGCAAAAGCATTTCGTTTTATTAATTACAAGAAAAAA
Organism: Orthonevra nobilis; assembly: GCA_963555765.1. NCBI lineage: Eukaryota > Metazoa > Arthropoda > Insecta > Diptera > Syrphidae > Orthonevra > Orthonevra nobilis. The sequence continues at coordinate 25,682,658 of OY743225.1, read as the reverse complement.
TGAGACGATGTGAGATATTGTAATTAGCATTAGTGGATGAGTAACCAGTCGTTGAATGTTTGTGATCCTTGAAAAGAAAGCGAAATCAGAAAATTCCTAATTGAAGCACAATGATGGCGACATATTATTATAGTTCCACCATTGCGTCTGCTCCTTTAGAAATTACCTGTAAGTCGTAATGGGTTTGTGTTTTCAAAAACTTGGTTCTTTCCACGAACTTGGTTATTTCTACGACATTTAATGACTCTGCTTTTGAAGCTGTCTGGTGGGTAGGTAAGCTGCTCATACTCTACTTAACATGTATTGTGTGTTGCCTAAACAAACGTGGAGTGTTGGAGTGTTCCATTTTCATGAAACAAAGGAATAAGAAGGACTTAAGGACACATGTGTTTAGGTATAGGTTTTATTTGTTTTTGTTTACTATCAACAAAGAACAAGATGACAGGAAATATTCATTTCATGGACAATCGGCAAAACGTTGATGAATAAAGTTAATTAGTTATTTCCAGAAAATATGATTAGACAAGATCAAAGGAGAGTGTTTGTAAAGGTGAAATAGTTTGGTTTGATTCATTTGACAATCAGCCTCTTCAGAGCTAGGTTTTTCATGGGAGGACAAACGAGATAGTAAGAAAGAAGTTGGCGTCAAATACATATTCAAATAATCAATATATGACTGCAACTCCGATCGTATATCCTCCAAAAAAGTAATATCAAGGACATATATGTACATCCGTAGAAACTTTGGAAAAAGTCAAAGATCTTTTGTTGCAGAATTCAGAAGGTCATTCAAAACGAACGTCACGTCGAACGAAAGAAGAAGCAAGTTCATACTGCATAGCGATTTGTAACCAGAGACGAGATCTTTATCCCTTATTTCAATATTGAGACGAAAATTAGTCTATGACCTCGAGAAGACTTTTTTCTTCTTCGTCTTTTGGAGCAGCGCTCGAGCAACAAATTCCAAAATTTCAACCCTGAGAAATCATCAATTGCATTTGTTTAATGAGGAAAAGGGAAACTGATTGACCCTGCAAGAGCCAACACTGACCACACTTAATTAATTAAAAAGGCAAGACTGTATCTTGGCAAAGCTTTTGACCTGTTTCATTATGAGATATTATTTAAAAAGCTTGAAAAGGTAGGTTTTCGTGATATATATTTAAAGCGGTTTAATTCTTTTGTGGCAAAAAGACAAGAGAGTGAAAAATCAACAACCAGAAGTAGACTTAAACATATTGGTCAAGGCATACCACAAGGCTCAGTTTTAGGACCCCTTCTTTTCCTCATATCAATTTTCTTTTTGGATTAAATTTTAAAGGTAGACTAAAGTCATTTGGTTATGATATATGTTTTGTGAATATATGTGTCAGTTATAAACTGCGATCTTAGCTTACTGAGATTATGGTTAGCTGAGAACACGTTAGTTTTAAGTGCCAGAACTAAGATTATGTTTTTTAGGTTATCAGCCCAAAATTTCATCAAGTCGAATTTTTAATTTCATGCACCTGATTATCGGAAATTCAAGTCCATGTGCAACGACCGCGAACATTTCTTGGTGGGTGAGGGTTTCCGACGAAAATACACATATTGGTTCAGTTTTTACTCAGTTTTAAATTTGGTTTATACAACAAATCAACTTTCAATTATATGTTTATGTAAGTCTGCTTTTTTGTGGTTTTTCAGGGCAAAAATAAACTCTTTTTGGCTCCAAGTCATGTCAATGTTAAGCCTTCACATCTGCAGAAACAATTTTTTACTTTTTGTCCTAGTGGGAGGACAGAGTTATCCACTTATACGAATCTTGTTGGCCTGTCTTGATAATACCGTGTTAGAGTTCTGCTTTACAAGACCGATGTCGACTTAAACAAAGGAAAAATACTGGAAATTCGTAAAGAGTAGATGAACTAGTAAAGGGACGAACGAACATCGGGTCATCGGAAAAGTAGTGACTCATTTTTTAAGCAATTGGCATCTGTTTACTTTTTAAAGTAAAAGATTTGTTGGAACTCCGTATACATTATACATACTTTGTATTGTCATAAAATCTTATGCATTAATCTTTAAATCGTTACTTGCTTAAGAGATTTTTTTTCAATAACAATGTAAGAATTGAAGTACATGTGATTCTTTGTTTGGAGGCCGAATATGCTTCGATTGGTGACCTCGATTCACATCCACGATCGCCGAAAAATAGAAACTTTGTGGTCGAAGGCGAACCACCATATTGGAAAAGTTTCAGAAAATCATAAAATTGGCCCTGAATATCGCCGCAAACTATCACAGGAGCATCAATGTCAATCATGGCCTTCTCGATCCGTCGCTCGAGTAAGAAAAGCTGCGGCTTACAAGTTTGGCGCGTCGAAAACCTCCGACATTGTCAACTTGTGACTGTGTGGAAATCGCATACTAACTAGGACACCATCCTTTGCGCTGCTGTTCCTGTTACTGATGGCCGACGCCACAGCCGCTGTTGACTTTTTCGTTGGACTCTCGCTTTGTTGTCATCACGTTGTGTCCTACGGTTGACAATTGTTCACATTGATCGAGGCTAACCAACAGCATACGGCATGGCTTACAAAAACTTTGATAAGAAGGCTTGTTTGATGATGCGCATAAACATCTGCGGCATGTGCACTATAGGAGTAAAATGATACTTCTTTGAGGCGCCTGATAAGTGGTGAAGAAATTGATCACTTAAGACAGTCAGATAGTCTTACGTCCGTCCAGTCTTAGACGGCCAACCAGTTGTTTCGTTCCCTTCAACAATTCTACCCTGGAGAGAGGTTTACTTTAAAAAGGGCTGTAAATCAAGACGTTCTTAAGTTCTTTGGCGGTAAAGACATAACCCATTATGAACGAGGAACGCTAATTTATTGACTTAACGATGGTAAAAGCTCATATCTAGTATTTGGGAGAATAAATGAACCTTACTTCTCGACTCATATCTCACTTTATTCGTGGGCAACCTTATAGCACCGACATTATTTTCGTTTTGCTCGTTAGTTTCATTAAAGGGTGTCAAGGGGAAAAGTTCGAGTTTTGCTGGAAGCAGGGGCTACATTTTGATTGAGCTTTTAAAAGAGGATACCATAGAAAGCCAAACTAACAAGAAATTAATGTTCCAATAAATAAATTCATAAACGATTATTTTACCAGAATAGTCTGTGGTTTAACGAGCATACATTCATCTCAAAGAGTGCTTCCCTTCCTGACTTGCAAACTTTGTTAACCAATTCTGTTGACTTTTGATTGAATATATCACTTAACTCGGGTTTCGCTCAGAACTTCCTAATTGAATAATAAACTTACCAATTAAAGGTGTCAACATCTTTTAACCTGACAGTAAACTGTCAATTTAACATATTATTGGCATGTTGTTGCGGTATGCTCACCAGAATAAATTGTTTACAAAAGGAATGTTTGTGTGCTTTTTCATACTGACTATGGAATTCGTAATAATTGGGAATACATTTTAAAACGAATGAATGAAATGTGTCAATAAAACAAGTTTACGTTGGTTTTTTTTTTTTTGCTTTTTTTGACAGTCACGGTGGAGAACTGCAAGGGAGTTTATTGATGACTCAGAATGGCTTTTTTATAGCAGTTATAGTCTTCGGAATATTGCCAATCACGAGACTTGAGATGTATTCATGCGCTCTAAGCCTCTGCTGTCGATCCGTCCGTCCGTTTGTCACAGAGCTGTGTCCCCTAAACCGTTATAGGAAAACACTTTCAATTTTCACAGAAGGTGAAAAAATTAGTTTAATATTTAAGATAATATTTCATTTGATTTTTATGTGTGTTAGAGTTATGATTGTCCCAGCATTTCAATAAGTCACTAAAAACAGAGGGTTGAAAAATAAAGAAAAATGTAAACATTGAATGACGTTATATGTGTTGATTACGCATTTAAGGCACACGAGGATATTCAAATTTTAGGCGTTTTTTTTCTTAATTTTAAATTTTAAAATTCTTTACTTAAAGACGCTACAGAATCACATGATGCAGTGGTCATTAATTATTTATTTTCAAGAAAATACCATTTAATCTTTATCTTTATTTTTAGTTGCGATAGTAAAACACTTATCCGGATATGCCATTTTGGAATTCATCAACGAAGTCCGAACGAATTTTCACTCGGTTGAATTTGCCAAAAAAATGTCAGTATCTTAGATTCACACATTTTTAAAGTTATTCTACATGAACTAATCATTTAATCTTGTCATCGTTTCAAATCTTGATTTTTTTAAACATTTTAATTTCCCATCTGGAATGGTCCACGTAACCTCGGGCTGGAAGAATGTTTCGGCTCGATGTCTTGCATTTATTTGAATCCAACGGCTATAAATCTTAGCCCGGGTAGTTTTAAATTGTTCCTTCAATATATGTTGAAATTCATACTTCTCCTTATAAATTATTCCATCGGAACGGATAAGTTCGGATGAGAGACATATTACGACCATCATCAGACCATCGAACCAGAAACAGAGCTTGACCTGACCGTTAAGAGCAAACAGCACAACTAGTTTGCAGATTTGCTCCTTTCTGTCCATAAACCTAAATTTTTTTGAAACTCCTCAAACTTTCGACCAGGTGGAGCTCGTTTTCTAATTTATACCAATCTGAAATTCCAGACCCTTCAGCTTGCTCTTTTTTACGCAATAATATGGTACAAAGAACAACTTCACTTTTTTTCATGTTTCTTCTTAATTGAGGTTGTTTTGATTTTGCTCCCTGGGTTTGATATTAAATACTAAAATCTTACGACACATTGGTGGCGAAAGAAGGAAGGATTTTTTTCATTGGCTGAACTCAAGGGATTATAACTACCCTTATTTTGTTTAGAATGTATAGGCAGAGGAAAAACGAAGTTTTTAAATGCAAATTGTATTTTGGTTTGGGTGGAGTTCAAACGCAGAATATTTTTTTATCGCATTATTTGCATTCATTCAATTCACAGTATTTAATTCGACATAAGCTGGCATACATATAGTACATACCGGTATACTAACAAGGGCAGGTATTGTTTTTTTGTACTATTGCATCATTGCTCCACTGCTAATTTTATGCCATCACATTTGCCAATGATTTGTGACACAAATTTGGAAATTCAGCGTTTTAAGCCTACTACAGTAAGTCGACCGATCCAGTGATGATGCCATTTGATCGACAATGATAAATCGAGACTGGAACAGATTCGAAAGCAAGATAAAATTGTAGACTCGATTCGATTGAAAAGCAGTTGCTAAACTTAACCTGTTGTACAAATTGACTTCTTCCGCAAAAGACCTAGTATCCCAAAAGCTACATAGATCGCATATTTTACAAAATTCTGTGGAAAAAATATAATAATTTTTATTAAATTGTGGATTTTAAGGTCAGCTAAGACAATCGCTTTTGTTTTAATATATTTTGAGAGAGTTTTGACATATTTTGACACAAATGGCGGGAATTCGACCTACAGGGTATTGCCGACTCCGAACGGCCGCAAATGCTTTTTCTTGTCACTTTGTACTTATTGGATTGAGTGTCAGTCACTCGCGAGAGGTGGACCCGTGAAAAATGCCAGTTGTGCTTGTTATATATACATACATAGATGTGTATATTAAAAAATGAATTTATTCAATTATTTTACAAATCATTATATGAACATTTTTAAGAGCATAAATTAAGAACAAGAGCATTTTCAAAAAAAGTAAATTTATTTATGAATCTTTCTGTAAGTTTTTGTGTTTTAACAAATATTAACTCAACATTCGCTCTTTTATTAATGCGAAACGTGGAAGGTTAAGCAACATGTAAATGAATTGTTTTTGTGGGAGTTTTTCATTTTTTATGTGACACGGTGCATAACTAACGACCGGGGTAGATGGACTGCATTTCAATACTGTTCAGCGTAATTTTTCATTTGTTGTTATTTCTTTCGATGATTTTCATCGCATCCTTAAAGTTGGTCTTAACGTTAAGAGGAAACTTATGAGAAGAAAAAAAAGCGATATCAACTGCAAAAATAACCGCCTGACAGTTACTCAGAGTCGGAAAGATTTATATAAAGGGGGTCCTGAGACAAAGCCTTGAGGAAAAATAAAAATAAATAAGACCAGATAACGTAATATTAACAAGAGCTTAAAACAATGCCTGGACACAAAACTTTGAACTCTGAAAAATAACTTATCATTTTATGTAAAAGACCCTTATGCGAATCAGAATTCAATATATTACAAGTTAATATATTTAATGATTATTTATTTATTTAATAACACTTAATTTATTTTACTTTTCCTTACTCATTCATTTATCTAATTGTTAAACTTTTATTTGTGTTTTTCGCATTAATGTATGTCAATATTTTAGTTTTTATAATTGGAGTTCTAAGAAAATATATCTATACATTTTTTTTTATATTTAGATATTAATTTATATTATATATATTTTGCTAATATATTTTATTTAATTTTTTTCGAAGGTTTTTGTTCGCATTGTTCTATTAAAAGTACTCGCGTAGCATTTCCTTGTATATTAACAAAGTTAACCTAATAATTTTGCAGATGAAACATTTATTTATTTGAATCAAATCACTGTATTCTAAAATGTGTGGTAGTAATCAGAATTTAAAACTGGTGACTCGAAATAAAATATCTTATGAACGGATATAGTGAGGTTATATTTATAAGTTCATCGATTTGGAATGAAGTTTTTAAAACGACTGATGTTTGTTCTGTCCACATTTTGGAAATATTTTTCAATAAAAACAGCTTTCCCGGTTTGAAAAAAAGAGTTCTTCAAGATGTGCATTAAAAAGCCAAATGCAACCTTGCGTTGTTTGAGTTATCCTATAATCTTTGAGCATCTACACTCAAATGTATATTCCAAACAAAACAAATAAAACTAAATCGGTCTTCGTGTATAAATTTAAAAATTCTTTCGCATATGCCATTGAATGGCACAGCAGCACTTTGTCAGCATCAACGTACGAGTATTCCCAAACAAACCAGATCTAAGAAAAAAACAAAAAACTTAAGAAATATGACATTTCCAAGAGAAAAGATAGATCAAAGGATGCAGTCTGGTGACGGAGCTCTCTTCTGAAGTAGAAATAGCAACGCTGATGTGTCACTTATTTATTCGATGCTATTTATTATTTTTGTGTATTTGCATAGTTCCCTGGCGTGCCATAACTCCGTAAAATGACGCAAGTTAATTTAGTACTGCATGACAGCGTCTGCATTCCACTTTAGCTAGTTTCCTTTCTCAAACTACAGTCAAGGACTTGGGAAAAGGATGCACAGTTGTTGCTGGAATATTTAAGGTTTTTTTATTTTTATGGCATTACCACCGTCTGTGACAAAATTAATGACTTCAAGTGATTGCCCTCTATTTTGTTTTATTTGGTCAACTGTTCCAAAACAAAAGAATGATTATGACTGAAAGTAAATATTTACATGACACGAAATTTTGTTCGTTAACCCCATTTCATGAAAAAAGTTTTTTGTAGGGTTACATCTGCTTTTGACTTTTTAATTGAGGCCACATTCTTGTATACCCCTGGGCTTATATTAATATGCATACATTTCTAACACTTCAGCTGCGCAGTGGAAGGGCCCAGAGACATTTGGATGGCTTTTGGTTGATTTTTGTTTTGCCTTTTATGAGATGGGGGAGGACACAGATAAAAAGGAAACTTTAACGAATATTGTCAAATTAAAAATTAAGATTTTCTTTTATATACTTATATACAAGCTTATTTCAATGATTGTTACTTTATTTGAAAAGTAGATTTATTTATCTTTTTATATATATAATATAAAATATTTATTTGTAGAATGCTAGTGACTTTACAAGTTTTTTTCTTTGAACACTTAAAATGCAAGTACATATCTAACATTTTCAGAATAAAAAAATAATTTATTAATTAATTAACAAGTTATCAATCCGAGCTCAAATTTTTATTTTACCGCTGAACTATCCATGCCGAAGAAAAATTGGTTTACTTCATTAAAAAATAAAGAAGGTTGCATTATTAACCTCAATACAAGTGGCAATTTATTGAAAAACATAGGTGCTGTCGCAGTGCACAAGTTTGAAAGTGGATTTTCTTTGATGGAGGAGTATTTACAAATGATATACTATTTGCTTTCAGTGAGTATATATTTGAACTTCTTAGAGTAGCGCTGTAAACGTTCCGCATGAAGAAAACTTTGGGAACCTAAGAGATATAAAGATGTTTTATTGGCAGAAGTCGAAGACTAAAATGTCGTAAATCTATTAGCAGTACACATAATTCGCATAGTGTTTTTTTTTACGTTGCTCAGTGTTTCAATTGTAGCATTATAAGTTCTACCTTACAATACTACACTGCAATTTGATGTGAACAAGCTCTTAATAGAACAATAACAACATTTCATTGAGAAATGTGGCTTAAGGAGATATGATTTGCGAATTATAGATTACATATATTTTTTCCAAATCATCTGCTTTCTAATTAAGGTTTTTGTCAATTAAAATGCCTAAATACTTATTAATTTTAACACCTTTTATTTTGCAACAACTTAAACTAAACGCTGAATTCTCATAAAAGTTTTTCTTGTCACAGTTATGAGCAGATAAATACAATTTCATCTCGACAAACACATTTTAAACTGCAAATTATCATTTTTTTTTTCCGCTTATTAGCATTTCACAATATGTCTGTTTGAATGCGATAAACTCAAAAACTACACATAGGATTTTTATACTGCTTTCACTTTCATGGACGGAGTGATTCATGAGAAAGGTTAAGTTGTTAATTTTGTATAAATTGGCTGAAATATGAAGATAATTGTTACCCCAATTGCCTATAAAAGTCCTTATTCGGTGGGCGTTGAGAAATTTAGTAAAAAAAACTATTTCATTACAAAATACATTGTAACACGTTAATTCGAAAGATGGGCTATTACTCGTTTATATCATAAGCTCTTGCGAGTGTCCTCATTTCGAACATTTGGTCTTTAAGTTTCGCTATCCTTGGCATAGTAACCCTCGTCACAAAAGAAAATAGTCTTTTACCGGAAAGATACAAATATATAAAAACAGATCTCATTTAACATTTTTATATCCCTTCTTTTGTCACTCAAAAATCTTAAAACCTTATTGGCGAAAATATTATAAGTTAACAAAAAATATAAAGCATACTATTTATACCTCTAGTTCTGCTTGTTGATAACTATTCTCCATCATTACGCTACAGTCTTCATTCTCCAATTCGCTTCCGAGATCTTCGCAGTCATCTTTTGAAGAAGTAAAGTCGACTAATCCTTCTGCTATCCCATCATTGCACAGCTCAGTAGAAAAAGCTTTTGTTTTTAAATTGCGGAAAACATAGAGCTGCAACTACGGCATCGTGTCCAGATGCGTCAAGGTTTAGAATTGCTTTGAATGTTACATCCAAACCTTCTTTTACGGACCGCATTTTTATTTGTTAATTTAGTAGGCAAGCTATAAAATATCCATAATACATATTTTCTCTCCTTGCAGTCTATGTAGTGTATCGGCGAGGAATGCAGTACGCTTTTTTATTTTTTTATTTTTATAAAATGAAATTTTTGTTCAACCATCAAACATTGAGTTCCATCGTGTAATGCATGACCGACTGAAATATAAACCAGTGAACTTTAAGCAAGCGACCATGAACGTACCGTAACCTTTTCTGACTATTAGACCAGATGTCAGCTGGTCGACTTTTCTTTATTCTTTTTTAATTGTGTCTCAAATTTCATAGTTATTTTTCTAAATAGGTAATGGTGACTTATATGTTTTAATTGAACGAAAAGATTTTCAAGCATAGCTCTTATATATTGATTCTCAACTGTTCTTAATTAAGTTAAGCTATAATTTAACACCGTCTTAATACTTTTCATGTGAAAACATGAATATGTTTTTTCTTAGTCAAACAACTTTTCTTACGTTTCCAAAACTTGAGGTGCTTGACGAATCATTTAGTCCACTTTTATTTTGAATTCTTTCTTTACATTAGATAAGGTAAATGACGATAAAATTGCCGTAAATTTGAAACTGCCCTTAGGTCCAAGCAAAGAAACGATGCTGTGGTTGTTTGCTTAAATTCCCATGGTCAATTGGACCATAACAGATATTTGATTTAAGGAATTGCCACGTAAAACATAACTTTTTACTAGTCTAAAGTTAAGATCACCTGACCTCACCTAGAAAATTTTCAGCACTTTATAGCAGTACAAGTGTCGAACTGGAAGAATCTTCAAATCTTTGAATACTGGAAAACTAGGATGTAAACGAGGCTAATAGTGGCTGAAGTTTATTCCAATAAACTCCTCCCCAACAGGTGATAACATATTCCAATGTAGAATGAAAAATTCCAAAATAAATCTTTTACAAAAGCTGCGTAAAGCAAATATTGCCCAGAAAATAAAAAATCCTGAGTATACCACGAAAATAGTTTTTTTTTATATTACTCGTATGGCTATTAAAGCTCATCCTCGAGTCAATGACAAGTCCTAGATACTTAAATTCACTAACATTTTCAATTTGAAAACATATTTCGCTAAAGCTGAGACAGCTATTAAAAGTATAAGAGGACAAACTTGTATTGCAAGTGCAGAACCCTAGGTTAAACCTTGGGCAGTCAGGTCCGTGAAAGTAAACCTCTGCATTAAAACTGTTTTGCGCTACTAAATTGAAGAACTTTAGTTTTTGAACTTATAACTAAATTATGCTCAGCAAACAAGAGTCTTAATAAGTAAAGATCAGCATTGATGTTCGAAATAAGATTTAAGGCACCGCTTGAACCATAGACAAAACCAATATCATCTGCAAATGCTGTAAGTAATCCTTCGAACGGTAAATTGAACAAGGAATTGATGTAAACTAAGAAGAGTATTGGTGCCAAAACTGAACCTTGAGGTACTCCAATGTTGAGAAACTTTACATCGCGTCTTATGCCATCAATTTTGAATTTTGTTCAAAATTCCCCAGGTGTGACCGTAACCACTTGCAAATAAACTCCCAAAATACAGCGTTTTCCAATTTCCTAAGCAGTATGTTATGATTAACCATGCCAAATGCATTTGTTATGTCAACAAATAATCCAGGTTTACACTTCTTTTTATCCAGATTGTCATACATCTGTGAGCAAAAACGTATAAGAGAATTGTACAGGACTGAAAAAATGTGTCTTGTTCAAAAAATTCACCATCCTAGTTTCTTTAAATTTCTCAAATATCTTGCTGATTGAAGGTAAAAGTGAGATAGGCCTGTAATTACCTAATTCATTCACTGAACCTTTCTTATAAAGAGGATATTTACAACGCTTGAAGAGAAAATGAGATCAGTAATTTCGATTGTTTACCGCTGTCGGGTTCTCTTAGGAGCTTGAATAAAGTCTATTCTATAAATTCTTAGCCAGCTTCAGGGGCGAAAAAGCTGATAAGAAAGAACAAACGCAAGGTTTATACTATATATCGAGTATCGGTCAATTTTAACACGGAATGACTTGGTCCAAACTACTTTTTTAAACTTTAAGAAGAGGACGGTTTATTTCTGGTTTAACATTTTTAGATGAACTGTATATGGATATATGCAGCAGATTCCCGGATAGCTTTACTCGTGGCTCTGAAGTTTTTGCTTCCCGCTTGCCTTATTTTCAAGCGATCTTTCCGCGATCTTGACGAAAGAAGCTCCTTCTTTGTGAGATTGTTCTTGAGCAACGAGAATAATATGAACAGAAGGAGATCAAGATCGTTTCGACGCAATCGCATCAGATTGGTCAGAGTTCTTCTTCGCTAACTGTTGAAATTTTATTTTTCCTCCAAAAAGCTCCAAAAACATAAATAAGATAAAAAAAAATTACTAAAATTATAAAAGGGGAATTAATACGAAAACACATTCAAGCCGAACGTATCTCTCGTGTTATGCACCTGAATAGTTAAATCCTAAAAAGGCATCCATCTAGCTTTTGAAATTATAAACTACACCCTCATTATTTATAAGCTTCACGAGCACAGCAACGTTCGCCATATTTAAACAGTCAGGATTAAAATCCTTCTTCCACCTTAGTGCATTGTAACAAAGGTTCACTTGTGTTCTCTTAACATCGAACCGGGTATCCTTATTCTATAAAAAATCACTCACTTTTAAGAGTAATAAATCCAGGGTTGCTTTGCTCCTTTGGAAGACTTGTTTTTTTGTTGCAGATTGTTTGCGTGGCTAAGTGGCTGACATGTGTGTTGAATTTATCATTCAAAAAGTGAAAAATTTCACATATTCAAGGATCAGAATGTTTTCGTTTCAATTGTCTGCAAAAGCACATACTCCTTCAATCAGCAAAATGCAAACGTCACATTTCTGAATTAAATTGAAACAATTTCTCGAGTGTCTTGATGGAATTACGTTCGCAATCCATATGGAAAATTCAAAGCTAAAATATGAGCTTACTTCTCGAAAAGGTAACCGATTTGTTGTAAGGATAGTCACTCTTGGGAAGGATATTTTGTATGATTCCCCATCGAATGATTGTTAAAATAAAAATGAGAGAAACTTAACTTGACAGCTTTTCATTTTTTTAGATTAGATTCGTTTAGTTCATTTCGCATGGAATGAGTCTGCTCCATCGTTTGAACTGGGAAACTTTTCATGGTTCCCAGAGGTGTTCATAAAGTCTGAAGTAAGTGGTGCCTTTAGTAGTTCTGACAAACGACTTGTAGATCTTGGGTACAGATATCGAGGGATCAAGGTTTTTTTTTATGATTGTGGTTTCATTTCCGTGGGGATTTTTTCTTCTTGTTTTATTTTCTGTCGTAGAAACCTGAGCGGAAGATGTTATCAAAATGAGTCATGCTGGTTTTATGTGTTCTTCTGTTTTCTTTGCTGTTTCAAACTACACATGGTTTACACTTTTTGGCTTATCTAAATTAAATGTCAAAAAAGTGGTAACAAGTTGCAAGACTATTCTGGGCGTTCGTTATTTTAAGAGACTATCAAACACAAGCAGTTGCAAAATCTTCTTTAAACGTATGTTAGTCACTGAACTCCTCCACCAAATTTGATGAAACAAATATTATGACAAGAAAATACACAAGTGAGTTTTAATTCACCCGAGATGTTGGAGGTTTTGTTAGCAGCGAGCGTCCCTTTTCGCACAAATAATATGTTTCACAGAAATGTAACATTGGTAACTGCTCAAAAGGGGGTATTCCAGTCTAGGGGAATGAATTTCATGTCATTTTTGAAGTGTCATAAAAAAAGGCAATTAATATTTTTAGTATCCATTTTTATTATTAGTTATTTATTAACATAACAAGAATACAGAAAAAATCAAAAAATAATAAAGTTGAAAATTTCAAAAATTAGCAGTTGATGAAGTGGAGGTCTCAAAAAATTGGCGCGTAACCATACTCACGATTTCGACCCCCCTAGCAATCTGAAACCAAAAAAAAAAAAGATTATTGATCTTGAATAATGTCGCAATGGAACTGGAACGACGGAAAAGTTGGAAAGATTGTTTTTCACAAAATGGCGACTGCCTGAAAAAAAAAACAATTTTTGTACCATTTTTTTTTTGACTGTTTCGAATTTAAAAAAATGTAATAGAAATTTTGGGATGGGATAGTTCCAGACATAGACAAGTCTATAAAGAAGACTTTCTCAAAAAATTTCAGGTAAAACGGTCCAGTAGAACCTGAGAAATCGTGGGTATAGTTTTGAAAAAGACAGTTTCGAGAAAAACGCCTTTAAAGTTTCGCGTAATTTTTTCGCAGTCTAAGTCATGAAATGATTTTGTAGACTTGCATTTATTCAATCTGCCATTCCTGCTTCATACATCGGACCTTTCTCGACTTTGAAAAAACTATTTTCTTTTTCTGAACCTAAACATCGAGTCAGTAATTCCTCTGATGATAAACTCTCTCTTTTAAATTGGCTTTATAATTTTCAAAACTTCATCACACAGAGGAGGAAATTCGTGATCAAACTCCTGTAATGTACCTTCAGATGCAGCTTTTTGCCATTTACACCAACTCTCCGCACCACGTGGGCAATACATACTATGTTGCGGATTTCCATTCGTAGTGAAATCGCCTTTTTGTTTGTCGATCTGGACGCGTTATCGTTTGCGTTGAGGATTTTTTTATCCATTTTATTAAACAAAAATATTTCACAATATTTTCATTTCACTCACAGCACATATGGACATCCACGTGGTTTGAAGATTAGAATTCAACCGGTAGCAGCTGGACGTAAGTGAACACAAAATATAGAAGATACAAGTCACCCTGGGTTACTGTATTACAATATATACAAAGAACAAACGGTTTTACTGAGATATTAACGCATAAAACATAGGTTTACTAATCGTCCTTAGGATTTTATTTAGCTGTCTCTGTATTATATCCAGGTTTGTCTTCTTTGCGGTTCCCCAAGTTTGGATACCAGGTGACCATATTGGTTTTAAAATACTCTTATAAATGAGTATTTTGATGTCAATCGAAACTTTTGATTGGGCTCGGAGAAGCCAATATAATTGTCCTCGTTTATGTTTTATCTGGGCACGTTTTTGTTGGATATGGAATTTCCAAGTCACTTTGTTGTCCAGGTGTATTCCCAGATACTTAGCCATGGTTGATGGTTAATGGTGAAGGTGTGAATTTTGTTCTTGTAGTGTAAATAACTTGTATTGTCTTGTCTTCATTCGTTTTTATATGCCATTTGGAGAAACACTCTATTGTTTTGTCCAGTGTTTCTTGAAGTTGGGATGTTGTAGATTGAAGATGGTTTCCGGAAATAAGGAGAACAGTGTCATCTGCAAAAGAAGTTGCCACGATTGTCATTTCTTTGCTGGGATGAGGGATATCTGTTGTAAATAGAATATAAAGGAGTGGTCCATGGATGCTTTCTTGAGGCACTCCTGCATTTACAGCGTATATTTGGGAGCAGAATAGAAATACGGTTCGTCTAGATAACTCTTAAGTAATAAGAGATAAACCTTAGGGATGAGTTTACTGAGTTTGTACGATATTTATGAGGTGTATTTGAGATATCTCTTAATCCAGCCTGAATTATTAAATGATGACATTAGTTCCTAAATATCCTTAGCAGAAATCTCATCAATTGAATTGACGAAGGGTCTACCAAGGGCTCGCTGTCAGGCTCTAGCAAGGGACGGAAGAAAAGAAGTGTATAAGGGTCACCCTCTCAGCTGTGTTTTTGTAGCTGCGATAATGTGAATTTTGTGGGATGCCCAGCTCAAGAGTCCTGTGCAGACCGCTACTATTCTAGCAATATGATGACTGGTTCGCCGAAGGAGATCTTTTGTTTATGATTGTTTGTATTCAGGCCATATTTTCCTTACTGCTGCATAGTAAGTCAGACTGGCTCATCTAAGGTTTCCTGCTGTAGGGAAGTATGAGGATATAACAGCCTTAATTACGCGCTGAAGGGCAGATCCCTGCCTAGTGAGTTCATCGATCCTCTCATTACCTGGGATGTCACTGTGACCGGGAATTGCAAAGATAGTTTGAAGAGCCTTCGTGGCCGGTACCTTGCAGTTTTTGAATCCATCTCTACCCAAAAGGATATATTTTAAGGTGATTTTTTTACCATACCCCGTGCAAAATTTTCTTTTCAAAAAAAAACTGGGAAATATGCACAGTCGAAGACAGTATTCTTTTTAACTCCGAAGAGAAATTTATCTGTTAAAAGACTTTTTACTTTTTATTATAATATGCAATTTCGTATTAGGAATAGTTTAAATTTATACTTTTTGAAGAAATATTTTAACGACTCGTAACCTGAACCACGAAAATAGAATGATATTTGTTTTGGTATTGTTGCAAACAGCTGACAGCTTTCAAAACATATGTCAAAGTGCCTGAACCGTGTCGCGTAAGAGTTGTCAACGCGACGCAGTCCAAGCGACGTTGTGAATCGGGCATTACCGAAAGGCCGTATAAAAAATATGTAAAGCCGTATCTGTCCGACAAACGGACCTCACAAAGTGACTTTCGTTCGGCCGCTGAACATCCGAACGAATAAAACTGAAATATTTTTACTCGCCTCAGACGCAGGAAGCACCTGTTCACAACCTGGCCGTTGTGTTTGTGGAATAAGGATGACAGCACACATTTCTTTGCAATGCTTGCCCAAGTTGACCCAGTTTCTCAGAGATGCGTAGGCCAAGAATGATTCCATTTGGTCGTGACCATTTAAAAATTCAACTAGAACTGCGGTTCGTAGAGACAATTTGAATGCCCTTAACATTTTGAAAACACATCCAAAATTTGATCATCAACTCAAGTTGAAAGCCCAAAACACATCAAGTAAAAGTGTACTAAAACCGGATAAGCAGCACCACAGCGGCTAATGTTATTCTCAAACCCATATAATAATTGCCGACCCACTTAATACAAAATCATGACAACAGCTGAAACAATTCTCATTAGTTCAAGGCTCAACTCAAGTTCATCACCTGCTAAATCCAATTCGAAAGCCATCACATTTCGGACAACACAACAATAGTTGCTTAGGGCCATCAATGTATCTCAAATAACAATAATGAGCCCGAAAAGTGATCAGAAAACTTTTTCCATTTGCGAATTAGGTCAATAAAGGACTCCCCAATCCCTGACCAATGGCCAGATGGATGGAAGCACAAATTAAAATCACGCGTCAGCTTGAGTATCTTCCATTATTATTTGACTGACACACTCACCTCCTTCTAGGAGGGCCCAAAGCAACACAAGCCTGACGCCCATCGTAAGTCAATTAGGCCAAATTGGATAAAGTATAAATATTTATAATGAACTCTGCGGCATGGCGAATGCGGGCATATCGACGCTGTTTCGGGGACCATCTACTCGGAAACAAAACAAAAGGCACAACCTGGAAATGGTGTCACCTCCATTGTTACAAGGACAATCGCTCACTAGGTGGTGTGCGGAATTAAATTTCACTATTCACGCCCTCGATTTTGTGCTGCGGAATAAAGGAGCGGATGACAAGGTTTCAAACACTTCACCCACGTCGCGTCAGTCCTCGTCTGACTACTTTTAGAACCTTTGTCACTTTTACACCATGATGGCGGCGACGACACTGACTTCCCACACAAGTGCTGGTGTAGTGTTGGGACATGTGACACAGTGAGGAAACTTAAAAAGGAGTGTTACTCCTGTTAGGAACAATAGAATAACAGTGGAAGTTACAGTGGAAAAAGAATGAATTCAATGACTGGAAGATTCATGGGTTTGCGGGAGATTATGTTTCGCAGATTACCAAAACTTTGCAGCACAGTCTGGTGGAATTAACATTTCGACTTCTGCAAGAATAACTGGGAGTCTTATGAGGGAACTTTGACGGATAAACTAAAAGACAACTTCCCCAACTCCAATTCGCTGTTATTGAAAAAAGTCAAGATTCGATTTGCGTGACTATTTCGAAACAATCGCAGTCAAAAAACTTCAAATCAAGAACCGGATTAATAAAAATAGAAGCTTGCAAAGAAACTTCCAACGTACGTTTAACACTCGCAATAGTGAACGCTCATCCGTAATCCGTACAATCCTTGACACAGTAAAATACCAAAGATTTTGTGAACACTAAGGCCTGATACTATTAAAAAAAAGCAATAAACTAGTTGGCAAAAGTTCCCCATTAATTAAAAAAGTCGTTGAAAAGGTCTTTTAATTCTTAGGCTTATAACCAATGTCAGAACTTCAACCACGTTTGAACAATACCTGAAAATTCATAAGCCTGTTTACAAAATTTGAATACAAAACGTAAAACATTTTTTTTATTTATATAACGCACTTTTGTTTGTTCAAAAATTAATACCTTTGGGTGATTATACAAAAAATGGGTAACTCGATGTCATCAATCAATAAAACGAGGTGTAGTTACATTTTGTTTACATGTTTTTTTTTTAAACAATCAAAAGCCTTTTATTTGGTCACCCAATTTCAGAATTTTAAATAGAAATATGTAAAGCTCGACAATTTATTCTCAAAACTTCAGTACTTTGGCATGTCACAATCTCAAAAACGCGCAGTCAAGTGTCTGTTTATTAAATATTACCTTCAATATTAGAAAACTAGCTCTTTCACTGTAATCTGTGATATATACTTGTTAATATGTAAAGAGTCAGTCCGCTTCCTGTAGTTCGAAAATATCGACGATTCAAACTCAAATCCGTGCCATTCCACGCCATTTTACGTCCGGCATTATTGTTCCAGTACTTGAGTTGACTTTGTCTGCGGGTGAAGCGAACGGAAGCGAAGACTCTTCACTATAAAGATAGTCAATACCAATTTTCAAATCACCAAAGTTGGCAGCTTAGGTTAGTTTTGAACTTAAAAGTGAGTGAAAAAAACGACATTAAGACGGTATTTTAATCCTTAAATAATTTTAATTAAATGTATATAAGGTTTGATTTTATGTTTGAAGCTACGTGAAAAAAAATGTTTTTTGAAGTTGCCTCTAAGTTTTAGAGGCTGTGCTGTTTCTGGACTTCCGGATCTATGAGATCCACGCTCACTTTAGCGTTTATCTCAACGTTGAGTGTAGCACCGACGGACATCTACTCGTACTGTAGAATCAAGGCACCAAACACGGTACTCAGATAAAAAAAGAAGGTTAATATCAAATAGACGGAAATAGCTTGCATCCAACCCATTTCGGGCTTGCACAAAAAAATGGTCCAACCAATTTCTGGACGAAATAATTGGGTGTGAACGCAGTCAATGTTTCAATGCAGAGCTTGCATTCTACATTAACGGATCTAAAACAACCAATGGAAAAGATGCTGTTGCAAGGAAAGGTAATTCCGAGACTTCTTCAGGGCAAGAGCCCACTGCAGGCTTTCGAAATGATCAAAATATTTTCGGCAATATCGTTACCATCTAAGTTGACAGCGAATCGGACTTCAAGGCTCTGTGGCTAACTTGGTTAAAGGCCAGGCTCGGCAGGATCTGCACAAAAAAGCTAAAGAAAGCTAAAGGACATAGAGATCCCAAACCAAAACCAGAAAACTGAAGAACTAGCCAACCAGTCAGCTCAATGGAAAAACACAGACGCAGAAAACAACAATAATGCCAACGATCCCCGTTATGATAAAAATAACTCCAATATGGTAAACCAGTGAAAATGCGCTGAAAAAAGCCGAAATGATCATCATTAATGGCATCGTATACTTAATCGACATCATCTTAAAAAGCAGTCACGTGTGAGTCCAACACAAACACGAAGGGTTCCGTGTGAGTCCAACACGCACACGAAGGGTCCCGTTCCATCGTCATCGCCGAACATTCTGCGGAAATTGCAAGTGTCAACCAATTTTGGCTCAGGAGATACATCCAGAGGGATGGATAAGCAGACGAACGGACAGACGAACGAACGATGGGACAAAGAAGTCTGAGTTATTTGGAACCGTTGGCATCCTGTGGGTACGGAACCCTAAAAAATAATATTTAAAAAAAAACTTTAATGAAATCAATTCATTAAGTGCAGCTTCTAATCCTTAAGTAAGTTTTGAGCTTTTGAAAAGTTTTAAAATGCTTTCCGTTCACAATTTGTCAAGAATAATATTATTGACGCAATTACTGCAGTAATTGATCAGAAGACTAATGGAGTGCCCGTGATAGAGTTCTAAGTTGGTATCACAAAAAATATGTTAAATAAAAATGATGTCATAGGTCGGGTTTTGAAAGCATAATACTGAAAGAAGAAAGATCATGCAATCTTTCAAAACCGCAATAGGAATTTTGAGTTAATGCAAAAAAAGTCAATACCCAATTCGCTGTCATAATTTAGACTTCAAATTAAAACCAAAGAAAAAAAGAAAACAAAAAAGAAAGAGAACAAGAGTATTAAAGACATTTTAAAATCACATGCAATTCCTGCCTGCCGCAGCGGTACGATATTCTCCGTTGACACCAAAAAGGACAACCAACAGAAACTAATTTCCTTCTGCATTTGTCAACATAAACATCCTGATTATTCTTAGCTACACGCGCCAGCAGAGAACCTTGTTTACGTTCGAATCATATTCATTTTTATAACAAAGCTCCTTGGTCAACAAAGGGGATGTACAAGAAGGCGGAACAAACAAAAATTGCTTTCATCGTCCTTGCCGAAAATGTTGATTTTGGCTGACCGCCAAACAAAAACTACATCACACCAACAGCTATAGCCGTCTAAATTGCGTTCCTCTAATAGCTGCCATTCTAAGCCTGCTTCCTTCCTGTTGAACGACAAGGCCTAACGAAAGAGCCTGATACCTAAAAAAAAGCTTCATACATACTTACTTGTGCACATAACGACTTACGTCACGATTTGAATGCCTTACTTTGGGCCTTCAATAGCCGCAAATCAATATGTGACTTTCTCGAATACGAATCGATTTGTTGAAGTGTTTGTGTGCGAAAAGAACGAGACAATGTGTATCGAAAGGGTGCGATTGAGAGTGTAGGAGAGAAAGCCTTTTTGCCTTGGCTTATTGACGCCAACGTCAATATAATCGTCAAACAATTAAAAGCAAACAATTCGGGTATTTACGGTTTGGTAGGCTTTCCCAGCGGTAAAAGAATGGCATTTCCATTTGGAGGCCATTAAGGAAATTCTCTTTGCCATCGACTTATCAAAGAGGGACGATTGAAGCGTACTCCTGGACGAAGGTGGAGGAGGGTTCGGATTTGAGTGGGTGCAGGACCACGCGAAATATCCTTCGCTATGACTGGCATTGGGAGCGAATGAATTTTGAGTTATTTTGTTTTTTTTTTTTAGTCTTTTATCTCAATTAAGCTTATTCTCTGATGTTGGGTTATTAGGTTAGAAGGAAAAAAATGGTAGGGTACACAATGTTTTTGAAAAAATATCGCATTTTGACGTTGGCGCGAATTATTAAGGGAGTTAAAAATAATTTTTATTTTATAAACTTTTAATGGCAATCATTTCCCCAACGAATTCAAGACCTTGTTTTCTGGAGCTTGTACCAGAGCTATCGTATATATTTATCATTAAGTAAAATGATTGACTGGAGTTTTTTCGTTGATTATTATTATTTGAAAGATTTTACATTTTATCTTTTAATAATAACATCTTACCAAAAAGTTTTTTATTATTGCCTAGCGGATTGCAGCGGTAATTGACCGATTTGTCTGAGTGAGAAAATCTTAAATGCGAATGGAACGTGGAGTTTTTTAGAGTCACAATATTGGACAAGCTACGATTCAAGTCTTACATAACACGCTTGTCTATTTGTCATATAAAGCATTAAGCACACCGGGTTGGAAGCGATACTCCTTTAGCGAATTTTTGTGCGAACTGCTTATTGCGATATCATTCATTTTTAAGGTTCCGTTCCTCAAAAGGAAAAACGGAACAGAGTGATCACAATGTTTTTTTCCTCTGTCTGTGAGCGCCAAATATCTATAACTTTTGACGTTCCGTTAAAGCAGAGGAAAAATTCTAAATGGACGCAGTCAAAAGATACGGTTGTTTATCACCCATAAGTTTGATACTCGCAATGGGAACCAAAACCTAAAGGGTACTTCATACAAATAATACCGCGAAGAATCTTCGAGAATCCATTCCCGTGATGAATGATTTATTTACGTTCCATAAAGTTTGTACAAAACCTTCATTGCGCTAGTCCGACACTCACTTGGCCAGTTTTTTTTAATTCATAAACTATGGAACTTCGATTTCATTGTTATTAAGTTTAAGGACCTATAGTTTAAGAAATTGCAAAACGCGTGCTATATTATAATGTTTCTTTTATTCTCAGAGAGCTTTGCAAACAGTTTACAAGATACGATAATATAAATTCCATATTTTCAAAATTTTATTTGAAAAAAAAAAAAAATTTGAGAGGTTCGGAACATCGAATTGGAAATTTTTTTTACTGGTTTAAGTTTTTCAAATATTCTGACCATCTTAGGTGGTTATCTATTGAACCATCTAGATATCTTAAACTTACTTAAACTACATATGTAAACTTAAGCTCAGTTTAAACAGTAAATTAAGGGCTTAAGACAAATTTTGAATCAAGTCTTAAGTAATTTATATTACATAATGTTCGTGGTTAATATCAGGTTGGCAACAAAGTAATTGCGGATTTTGTTAGAAAATAAAAGACAATTTTTTCATCGAACGAAATAACTTTATTCTGTAATGTATTGCCCATTTTGAGCAATGACCTTTTGCCATCTTTCAGGCAGCATCACAATTCCAAGTTCATAAAACTTCTCGTTTTTATCAGCAACAAACTGAACCAGGTACGATTTGACATCATCATTATTATAGAAATTTTTACCATTCAAGGAGTTTTGCAAAGATTGAAATAAAAATTAATCAGATGGTGCAAGTTCAGAACTATATGGTGGATGTGGCAAAACATCCCAACCAAGCTCCAATAATTTTTGCCGAGTGACCAAAAATGCGTGTGGCCTTGCATTGTCATGATCGAATTCAACACCTTTTTGATTTGTCAATTCGGGCCGCTTTTCTTCAACTGCATTGTTCAATTTTGTTAGTTGTTCAGTGTTGACATCTTAATTGATCGTTCGGTTGGGTGGTAAAAGTTCAAAGTAGACAATTCCCTTGTAATCCCACCAAACTGATAACAGTACTTCCTTTTGATGAATATCAGCTTTTGATGTTGTTTGAGCTGGTTCACCTGGCTTGCTCCACGATCTTTTCCGATTGTTGTAAACAACCCATTTTTCATCACCAGTTCTCAAAAAAGAACCTTTTTCATTACGTTACTTTAACAAATCGAAGATGTGAATGCGTTGTGTTAAATGATTTTCTTTCAGTTCATGAGGAACCCATATACCGAGTTTTCGTACATAGCAAAGTTGTTTTAAGCGATTTTCAATGCATGTATGTGATACTGTGACCATCCGAATCGATTATTGCTTTGATCATTGAGTGAAAAATCACCAGAACAAAATTTGGCAAACCATTTTTTGACACTACCGTTCTTTTAAAGCTTCTTCGCCATAAACAGCACATTACTTTTTGTTAGCTTGCGATGCGTTTTTTCCTTTCGTTTTGATTTTCCATTTTTCAACATACGCCAAACAAAAACTACACAACCGCTCAAAAGTTGACGTACCTTCTATCAAATAACAAAATGTTTTTGACATTCATAACCAACCAACCAACATTTTTACCCATTAAGAGCTGTACAGAAAAGGAATTAATATAAATTAGAAACAAAATTGGACCAACGATTGATCCTTGAGGTAAAGCAAGATTGACAACTCTAGCGTTGCTTGATTTTTTTATATTTCGGACGTACGCGAAAATATGCGCAAGCCAATACAATAAAGTTTGTGAAATAGAATTCAATTATCAACCATATCAAAAGCGTTAATTTTATCAGCAATTACGTTTGTCGTTTTCAAAAAAACAGACTTCATTTCTACTAACTTAGAACAAACTACATTCTATTCCACCGATTATTATTTTACAATATATTATAAAATCTATCCGACCTTAGTTAGTGTTCCGTTTGTCGATCGGAAGCGGGCGGCGGATAGATGTCTTCGCGAGGCGTAAGCAAATTTCTAAACAATTGTAGTTATGAAGTCTCGGGTAAAGGTCAATGAAGTGTGGCTATTTGAAACACTAAATGATTCCTCTCTCATTCAGAAGCTCTGCAAGAACTTGTTTAACTATTCGAAAAATATTTTAATTTAACTACTAAGCTTTGCGACTGTTCTTCTCAAAAACAAACAAAGTATTTTCTTGCCTATTCAACAATTCGAATCGAGACCCCTCAAAAACTAAAGCTTGGGTGTAACTTGTCGAAAATAATTTACTACAAGCTTCTCGGTCGAAAAATTGCAGAATAAAGATTCTGTATCCTCCTGACCCGACCCGACATCCGACTTGAGCCAATATCTCCTGACAATGAAAATGTAAGGAGAAACTGTCTTTCGTAGTAGAAAAAATTTCCAAAAAGGCGTGTTATATCAAATTAACATCGTGACGGAAGCCAATGAATTCTATGAAAAGGTTTTATTTAAGAGTAGTCAAAATATCAAAATAAAGTTAGAATCCTTAAGTGATAAGATAGCTTTTAAAAAACTCATCAATCAACGTCTGTTGTTTTATGTAATTTACTACGTAGAAAAGTTGTAGAAATCAATTTTTATTTACCCATAATTAATTTTCCCGACGATTTAGCTCGATAAAATTTCACATTATTTATTTCAGTACCCTGACCGATTAAAATTAATTTTGAATATAGTTTTGGGTCAAATTTTAACAATTTGTGTATTTACCTTAATATATAAAAAGAGATATGTTATCGCGGCCTTTTTTGTAGAGCTTTTTGAGCTCTAAAACTTTTCGACAGAAAGTCATTAAATGTCTATTTCCATTAAGGTAGGGTTTGGGACAAACCAATTCGCTCGACCGTTTTTTCATTCATTTTAGTTAAATACATAATTGGTTGCCACGAAATAAACTTTTATTTAAATGGGATAATATTTAGCCTGTGTTTGTCCGACGTTTGATGATAAAAAATCATGGGCAATTTACGGTCCCTCTAAAGGCTTCTGACACACATAGCGTATGCAGATGACTTGATCGCATATAGGTCAAGTCCGAAGATCAATGTTATCATAAGCTCTTTGCAACATGACATGAAAGGTTCAGGGATATTGCGACGATTTGATGTTGAAGATCAATTTCTAAAAGTGCGAGAACATTCTGTTCAGGACTCCGTTGTCTGGGACCTCTAGAAATGCCAGAAAGAAGCGGCAAATGTTTTCTATCGTTGGACAACAAGTGGTTGCCACTGGTGAATCGAAGTGTTGTCAGATACCTTGATATCTTGCTAGATCAGTATCTATATTTTAACAAACATATAGATACTGCTCTGGCTAGAGCCAAAGCGGACTTGGCCTTGACAAACAGACTGTTTCACAGCAGTCAACTCGATGCAAAGGTAAAGGTGATCTGCTACACGGCTCTCATTCGGCCTGCCCTTGCCTATGGATGTCCCATTTGGTTCAAAGTCGGAGCAAGTTTAATGGAAACGATTCGGGTTTTCGAGAGACAATGGCCTGAAAAGCTGTGGACGGGCGAGGCAACAACGAACAAGACGTGGCAGTTAGCTCAACGCAAACTCTTTGGTTTAGTAAGGCGGTATCAGACCGCGCCCGAGCAGATGTTTTATGGCAACATAGACACTTTTGGTGGCTGATCGAAGGGCAGAACCTTGTCGTCCTGTACTAATCAGGTGCCCCTAATGGCAATGACATCACGTCTTGTCAGCCTTGGCCGGCTTACATACGTTTAAGTTAGTGTAAGTTATTATTACTAAATACTATTGTTATTAATAGTGTTAGCAATATTATATTAATAATACTTAGCAATAAGTAGTTTTAATGTAATTTTATGATAGATTAAGTTTTTTGGGCTTAAGAATCGTTTTTAGTTGAGTTTAAGGTTAAGTTCAAGCAAAATACAAAAGTCCATATACATAGTTTCATAAATGAACAGTCAAATTTTTCTTAGTCTAATAATAAGTTAGTATACTTTCAAATATAATAAAAAGTAAAGCAGTAGTAATAAATATTCGAAGGACATTATTTTAATTCGTTGGGTTTAACATAGAGCGCCCGCATAGGGCCAGTAAATTAGGTTATACTTAGTTAAGTTAATTAAGCTAACTTCCAGCGTTATAGTTTAGCATGTGAGAAAATATAATTTAATGAACAAATAAAAATACGTTAAAATGAAATAAAAAAAGGCTCCAGATACCTATGGCATATGCCCAACTACGATTAATAAGTCTAAGGAAACATTCCAACTTCTTGGAAAGAGGTCTATCCCACTGCTGCTTAGAATTATAAACTTTATCATCCTGTCTACTGAAAAATTTTGAACGATTGATCGACAGAGAAGGAAAAAAGGAAACATACTTATCCAAATCATAGAACCTATATTTGAAAGATAGTAATTTGCGATGACTCTGGTGTTAAGCTTTCGAATAGTACCTCAAAAAATATGCGTTCAGAACGTAGTCAGCCCGTGCGGGAAATACAACTAAAGCGCTGACGTGGTACAGAGCAAGTCTCGGTTAACAAGGTAAATGCAAAACCTTAGACCATTTATGTAGTTTAAATGAGCCGTACTTGTCCTCAAAATACTTGCATAAAATTCAACCGGGGAACGACACAGAAATGCAGAGAAATTTCTCATTTTAGAGGCACTGTTTTAGTTAGGTTTCTTTTCAGGAAGTTCTCTCGGAGATCGCATTCGGCTTAATATCATACCAAGAATGTATTGGAGCTATGCTTCATTATCATTTTCTTTCTTACCTTACTTTAAATTCGTTTAATGCACCTCGACCTCTTCGTTTCCAATTTCAAGATATTCTTGAAACTCCTCTTCTCTCCATCAGAGAGAATCGTTAATCAAGTATAGGTTTTTTTTACCCAATTTAACCGCAAAGGTAATACTTCAAGACAAAAATAAAAATGGAAATGGACTAATTTTGAAAGCCACTTACGACCAACGAAACGGACCCAACATTACCAATAACAATATCAATTCATTAGTTCTAATTCGATTCGAACACCTCTGCAAATAAGACGATAACAAAAAGTTAAATAATCCTCTCGATTCTCGTAAAAGAAAAAACAACGCAGACTCTCCCCTAACATGAACCCAGGACACGTCCGCACTTCCGGCTCATTGCTAAGCATGTATTACAATTTAATTTCCTTTGTCTTGTGCAATGTACCCACCGAATGGTATCCCAATCGATCGACTTTGATGCCATTACATAGCAGCACACCAACAGGCAATCGAACTGAAAGGACACGTCCCAAAAAACAAGCAAAAATCCCAATCAAACTCACAGGACATGGGCCAAAGCAATGCCAAACAACAAATAAACAAAAAAAGATACAAGTACTCTTCTTGTGCCAAAACAAAAGCGTTATAGCTCTTACGAGTCACTTTCGGATGCCATAAAACGAGCATTCCCACGCGAGTCCTTTCCGTGCAGATGACAAAATGTGTGTCTACATGTTTGCGTTCTTTCATCCAAATTCGTTGTGCCAAAAAAAATTTCGTAAAACAACTTTTTTCTTTTTACTTTTTTTTTAAGGTATTTCTTTTTTCAGATTTTGCTTTCCTTGATTTCTTTTATTATTTTCGAAACTTCATATTGAATTCTATACACGCGCTTTCAGGACAACCCCCCTCGATGGCCGCAACGAGTTGAATGACACAAATCGTCGCTGGCATGTCCTGCCCACAGCATCTCCATGATTTATTATATTTCCTCTCATTTATACGAACAAAAAAAGAACGTATCGTCCTTTTCCTCCACTTGTTCTTCACACATCTTAAAGAGAAAGTCACAAGGATATTTCATTTGGAAACGAAGTGCCAGTTTGAAAGGATATTCTGTCACTTCAGAGTCAGACGCGGCAAACAAATGAAACCGACTTGTGGCTCTGGATATACGGAAAAACTTTTGAAAAGTGTCAGAGTCGCACCCGTATTAAAGTTCGTAGACCTTCGAAGACTTTCCAGACTTCTCTTTCAAAAATGCGAAAAAAACGATTCCGGGTATCTTTGTTCCTTGCCTTCGGACGCAGCCAATAAAATGTTATACGAGTATGCATATGCGTGTGTGTTCGTGTATAAGTGGCAAGGGTGTAATAGCCTCAATGACTGTCGGCCATTCGTAACCGTGTATCCGTGTGCCTTGGCAAGAATAAAATAATTGCCTCTAACCGGATGTTCTTTGCTACTTTAGTTGGCAAGGTCCATGTAATATGGTATACGACTGAACGGAGTGCCAAGGACGAGCAATAGAGATTTACTTGGACTCATATTGGTTGGTTTTATGAGACTTTGCGCGCACACACAGCAGGAAGGAAAGAAATTAAAGGATATAAACTTTATGATTGAATTAAACTTTTATTACGTAAATAATTCCACGACTACTTAGTGTTTGTGTGTGTGTGTGTTTGTATTTAATCAGGACAATAACCAACAAGTTGATCCCGCCTTTGAATTAATAAATTGTTGACGTGTACGAGTAAGTCTTTAATAAGCAGGCTGATGGTGAAGGGTGTTTCCTGGAAGAATGTGCATAAAAGCCAATTATTTCGACGAGTTTCACAGGACAAACATACGAGTTCTATGTACGTTTCGTTGCAGGGATATCAAAGGATTTCAGAGATTCGAAAACTGTCATTAACAGGAGAAGGAAAGTCAGCAATTATTTGCTAAATGCGAGGAAACCTTACAGCACGTTAATTGGAGGAAAAATTATTTTTATGAAAGAGGATAATTAAACATAAAGTCTTCTTTGGGCTGAGTTGCTTAAAGACATCAACAGAGGTAAGAGTAAGACATGGGTGTTTTTGAATCATAGTAATTTTGGAGACTTAAGCGGCCAATAAATTGAAAGGAACTCAGAGCGGCTGTTTAGCTGAAACAGTGCAAATTTCGAAAAGAAATTAGGCCTGCTGATGTACCCAAGCTTGTTATGAAAGCTATTCATATTGGTAGTCGACTGATGATCGCAAATACGTATTATGTGAAAGTATTGGGGATGTTGAAGAAAGGCGTACACCTTAGGCCGAGAGCCTGAGAACATCAAAATGTCTCAAGAACAAAATAAAGAAAAATAGTAAGCCTACAATCATGAAAATAATGTGCAAAAAACATTAACGAATTCTTCATTCTAAACGAGGAATAATGATTTAATATAAGTTACATCACAACATGCGTGTCTTCAAGGACAACTTGGAATTTGGCCTTAAGTTATCATCCCCCTACATGAGCAAGGTCCTTGAATAAATGAGAAAATATGCCGATAACAATAAGCTACTGACAGTACATCAATCAGACTTAAGTCCAAAGCAGAATTGGACGACTGTTTAAATGAAGGTTAGCTTTAATATTCGAATCGGCCTGGATAGGGATTTTACAACGGTCGTAGCGTTTCTGGATTTCTCAAATACCATTTGACTCTGTAAATCATACTTTCTTTTTTCAAAAACCGAAAATGCATTTCGCTTTTGAAATATCTGCTTGCAAGTTAATCTCCTTCTACATTCGAACTGTTACCTCTGGACAAAAATGTTCACCATTCCTCCCTGTTTTTAGAGGTGTCCCACAAGGCTCCGCATTAAGCCCCCTATTGTTCTCGCTCTTCATCAATGCTATTTCCGAAGCAGAAAGAAAATGCAACTTCCAAATTTATGCAGACGACATCCATATCTATAATAATATTTCTAAGGCAGACACTCTTACTGGAATTTGAACGATGAACTTAAGTCAATTTTCGCATGATCTCAAAAGAACCACCTCACTTTAATAAAACCAAGTTTTGATTTGATTAATCGGAACAACATTGGTGAGTTTAGTGCATTTCCCTCTTCGGAATCTAGGAATCTATTTTAACCAACATTTGAATTGGACCACCAATTTTCGTTGTATCTAGAATATATGGCGCCCCCAGAGGCTTAAGTCCAACTCCCCGTTTCTAACCGATCAAAGTGAAATTGCAGTTTATTAAATCGTGTGAGCTTCATATCATTTCACTGTTTTCAGAACTGGACAATGATTGGAAAGATAGCTTAATGTTTCGTATAACAGCTGATATCGATTAATCTTTAACTTACATAGATCGGCGTAACCACATATCAGAATTATCAAAAAAAATCATGGGATGCGCTTTAAAGAAAGCCTTATTAAATATAGAACAGGAATTGCCCTCTTTACGATCACCCAAATTTGGCTTCACTGCCAAAAGTACGTCATTACTAAGTGACAATTTTTCAACAATGCAATTTTCCTGTAGAACCGGCTTCCAAAAAACATAAAACAAGCGAATAGTGATGTCTTGTTTTCAATTTTCGCGACCTCTGTCTTTCTATTCTCATTTTCTTTTTAACAGCTCTTTTTCTTCCTCTTCTGCTTTTTTATTTTCTAATCTTATTTGACTTATAACTTTGTTAAATATAACTTCAGCTAAAAAACTACAGCGTTCATGTACAGAATTGAAATAAAAATAAATAAATAAATAAAATGAAATAAAATTTACGCAAAATTTAATAAAGTTTGGACACAATTTGTCATACTCTTCGATTCTCTTCTTGGAAAACAGAATTTTTCCAGTCCATCCGTAAATTAAGGCGAATCTTCTTTTCCATCCAATTGCACTGCGTGCTTTTTCCTAAGGTCCTGGAAACGCTGATCATTCGTCTAATTATGAAATATCTGGAGAAACAGAAACTTCTTAATGACGGGCAGTTCTGTGGTTATCGCTGCGAGAGGTCTACTTGTGATATGATGGCATACCTCACAGAAAAATGGAACCACTCATTGCAGCTTACTAGGGAAAGTAAGATTGTTACGTTTGACATTTCAAGAGCATTTGATAGAATTTCTTCTTTATTGGAACAGAAACTACCTTTTGGGTCACTCAGTACAAGTTGTGCTAAAGGACTTCAAGTCTACTGTTCACCATACAAATACTGGTGTGCCGCAGGGTTCCGGTTTATCTCCGACTCTCTTTTTCATATTCGTTCTTGGAAAACGCCCCTCATTTTTGTTAGTGGAAATGAAATAGGAGGAGCACACAGTTAATTCGTTAGATAATATCAGGTTGGCAATTAAATAATTGCGGATTTTTTTAAAAAATAAAAGACAATTTTTTCATGGAACGAAATAACTTTATTCTGTAATGGTTTTTATCAGCAAAAAACTGAAGCACCTACGATATGACATCATCATTTTTTTTGAAAAAAAAAAAATCTTTTTGACCAAAGATGTGTGCGGATTTGCATTTTCATGATGGGATACAAGACCTTTCCGATTCGTCAATTCGGGCCGCTTTTCTTCAACTGCATTGTTCAATTTTGTTGGTTGTTGAAAGTAGATATTTGAATTGATCGTTTGGTTGGGTGGTAAAAGTTCAAAGTAGACAATTCCTTTGTAATCCCACCAAACAACAAAATTTTCTTTGGATGGATATGAACTGGTTCACTTGGCTTGCTCCACTATCTTCTCCGATTGACATTGTTGTAAACAACCCATTTCTCATCAGCAGTTATCAATCGTTTTAAGAACGGATCATTTTCAGTACGTTTCTTTAACTGGACGACCAGAGCGTTTTTTATCTATGAGTGCAAAATCACCAAAA
The DNA here is from genome assembly GCA_963555765.1 of Orthonevra nobilis. NCBI lineage: Eukaryota > Metazoa > Arthropoda > Insecta > Diptera > Syrphidae > Orthonevra > Orthonevra nobilis. Next base: position 25,651,469 of record OY743225.1, on the reverse strand, counting down.
CGAAATTTGGCAAACCAATTTTGACACTGCCGTTCTTTTAAAGCTTCGTCTCCATAAACAGCATATAACTTTTTGTGAGCTTGCCATTCGTTTTTTTTTCTTTCCGGAAATAAAAAAGCAAAATATGACGTGAAAGTTCGTTTTGATTTTCCATTTTTCCAAAGACGCCAAACAAAAACTACACAACCGATTAACAGTTGAAGTACCAACCATCAAATAACAATATGTGTTTGACATTTCGATTACGTCAGAAAACCTAAAAATTCAACTAAAGCCATCTATGAGTAAAATCCGCAATTACTTAGTTGCCAACTCAATAGTTTTCCTGAGAGAGGGTTTTTCGAAATTTCCATTTTCACTTTTTTGAAGGGAAAAACGCGATTTTTTGTACGTAAATCAGCTCATTTGTCATTGTGAAATAAAACTATTAATAAATTTGAAAGAAAAACTCTCCAGCGTTTCCTCGTAAATTATGTACAAAAATTCTGTTCAAGATTTCAAAAGGATCAGTGCAGTAGTTTTGCAGTTATGACTTTGAAAACGTTAGTAAAATACTAGTAAGTTCGTCAATTTTGCTTCTATTGACTTGAAACTTAGCACAATTGTGTATTCAATTAAAAAATAATAATACCTTGGCCCCCCTTAATTGGGTCCTGAAAGTAAGTTTTGAGACGATATCACTCACACTCACAACAATTTTGCGCCATTAACAAAAGGGACAATAATTCTTCCAACAAAACGACCACACTATATCCTGACTTGAGGAAGAGTGAGTTTCTCGACAAAGTCCCTCGGATTACAAGCAGCCGTCAAAGCGAAGAGAACATTGGTTTTAACTATTTTACAATTTAATCTTTATTGCTCGATATATTTATACTTAACAATTTTTCATTAATTCTTTACTTAAAAGTAGAATAAATAAATTTCTTCCCAGCCGAAAGCCCCAGTAGCTAGTGCTGTAGTTATAAGATATAAAACTGTTCCATTAATGTGAAGTTTAATAAATAATAATAATAAAAATAAATTTCTGCAGTTGTACAAGGCTCTGCGTTGGCCTAAAGACACAAAGTCGTCTTTCTTAATTTAATGATGAAGATGTTAATGATGGCTAGAACTCTGATGTCTTAGTATCGGCTCGGTGATAGTTGTGGTGATTCTGCTTGCTCTTGTTGAAGTCGTCTATGAGTCCTTCTTCACGAGCTATGTTTTATATCAAGTTCATCAAGGGAACAAAACTACGAGGAAACTCTTGACGCCGTCCTATGATATTCTCTGCTCTCTACGTCATCAAAGTTAAGTTGACCAAGTCGGAATAAAAGTTGGAAATCAAGTATTGTTCTTTCGCGTGTTGGAGTGCTCGAGCATAAAAAAAACGACCCCAATTTTTTTTACTAAAACTCTCATCAAAGTTTTTCAACCTTCTTTTCTGCTACTGCCGACTTTAGATCAAAAAGCGGCATGTACATGTGCGCCACTCCTTAGACTCCTTAAAAAGCATATTGACAACTTAACTGTCATACCAGGACACAAAAGACTAGTCGACCCCATCGATTTTTGCCGCTTTCTTTTTCTATTGCAACGAAAATGTTGAGAACGCTGTTCAGTCTGACCGTTCGCGATGGCAGAAGACCCGCTTTGGTGAGAAAGTTTTAAGTAATTTAAGCAGTCGCGGAGAAAAAATCGGTACCGTAGAACGCTTAAAACCTTAAAACTATTTCATTCCAGCGGTTTTATGTCATGGTCTCATAAACGAAAAGGAAGTTCCAACCAAGCCACATTAACTTTTGACTTCTGGCCAGTCAAACACCAAGCGTATTAAAATCGGACGTTTCCTGTAAGATACTTTTTTTCGAAAATGGTTACCGTTTGGTTCCTACATTTTATGTATACCCCTTTTCTTCTATATATTTTTACATCCAAACTTAACAAGGGCATATATTGGTTAAAAACAAGCCATCAAGTTATGTTTACTCGTTCAACCAAGTTTCGAACGCGCGGCGCTAGAAGCTGTTTGGAAGCTTTTTTTTTTAATTATTTGCTCGCTCTTCAAGAGGGTATTAAGACTCTTATAATGCGTGTAGTACAGAGCGAGCGGAAGAATTAGGAGAAGAATAAAGGATTGTGTTGTGGATTGAGAAACTCAGGTGTAATTGGTTTCAACTCACTTCCGGGTGTGGATCCCGAAACGGGACGGAAGATTTTGTTATCGACCTTTTGGCTTTAATCTAATTCGCAGGATTTTTTTCGACATTGGTTATGATCGATGAACTTTGAAAGTTTGGAAGATTTAGCTTAAACACCCCGCTGTCAGTGTTATGCCTTCACAGCAGAGCCATCTTCACACAATCTACACAAACTGCTATTTTGAAAACACGAATTAGGAACTAAGCCGATACAACAACCACTACAACAATGCCACCCATTAGTCAGACTACTATCATTGGTCGACCAACCCAGTGATAGTGCCATTAACTTGATCCCAATGGCAAATGGGGACTGGACCAGATTCGAGAAACTAGACCACTACTCTAGGAATCGAACCTGCGACCTATCAATTGAATCAATTGAAAGGCAGGCGCTCTACCAACTTCGCCACCCAGCAGGTTAAACTCTTGTTAGCAATGAATTTTACATGCTTGCATGTTTTAATCTTTTTATACAATCGGACTTATTGATTTCTAGAGGTCTAATTCATGAAGCAATGTTTTCACCAAAAAGGCAGAAAAAGAAATTGTTAACGCGGTTTGTCTTCAAGTGTGCATGAAGATTTGCAGCCCTTCATTGCTTTTTGCGGAATGAGCTTTAGTACTGTCTTAATTGGGCTCTGCATGTGAGCTTTGCCCACACAAAGGAAGACCAAAGTCATAATAATTTCCACTTAAATATTATTAGTTTTTTATTTAAAAAAGTTTTATAATATTATAGACGTGTCCTCGTTCATTAAATCGGGCTCAAAAGCCAAATAATTCTCAGGACACCTCTGCCACAGACGTGTTACTTAAAGGCAAAACCAACAAAGAACGAGTAAATCAAAAGCAGACATCGGTTAATGGTCAATCACGTTAAATAACTTCCATATCCATCGTGTTTGACTTGATTCAAAGGTGCCACAGGTCGCATGTCCTTGACACACCACAAGAAATAAAATACGTGGTTTCACCCAACACCATAACCGATGTGTTACAATGGCTCGTAATAATTGGAGACACATAGTCATAAGGCTCTATGAAAGAGCAGGACTCACAAGAAAGATGAGATAAAAATTTCAACACGACCGACGACGACGCTCTCTAAATGGAACCCCACTTGTCACAAAGTCATGCTGTGGTGACAATTCACACAAAGGCCACAAGGATTTCCAAAAAGAAGAATACCAGACCGGAGGAAAAATTTAATTCAAATTTGTGCCTGCTGGAGTAGAGATGGCATAAGATGACGACGGTACCGTCAATGACAATGGTTTCGCGATCCTTTGTGTTTGGTCCTATGAAAGGCAGATTTACATGGATTACTACTTTAATCCTTGCATATAGAGTAAGCAACAAAATGAAAATCATACAAATTTACATACGCATACAAGACCATATGCTAACACGCGAACAAGGGAGTGAAAGATTTCAAAAGGAACCTTAAGAATCTGAAGGATAACATGTTTTTCAAGGAAACAAAAATTATCAAATACGTTCATTTATTTTTTATTCGAGGAGTGCTTAATGTGAACCGTTCCAAGTGAAAGATGATTGATGGGTGAAAGGGGATTGTGGTTCATTTTCTGTGTTCAAATCAACTAGAAATTTTAGCATCTGAGGTTTGCCGAAGCCGATTTAAATTGCTTGACAAACCACGGATTTTGTTGTTATGTTGAAAAATAAAGGATTACTATAGATCCTTTTCTATTTAAATTCTCATGACATTTGGATTGTGTCACTAACTAATCGCGTCAAGTGGATGAGATCTGTCTCTTTTTACAAATTGGAACTTCTGCCTACGTTTCCTGCAGGCTCGTTTACGGATATTTCTGATTTAAAGCTTAAAAACCCCTTTCCTTTTTCGAATACAATTTTAGAGAGATGTCCCCACTTCGCTGGACTCTTCCTTGAGAATTTTATACGTTTCAAAGCAATGAAAAGTCGCCGAAGTCATAATAGTCCCGAAGCCGGAAAAAAGTTCGAATGACGAAAAATTATATAGTGTAGCATGTCCGGTTCGTAAAAGAAAGAATAAGGAAGGACTTCTGTTCTGACTGTACTATAACAGACGTCAAATGACGGAACGGCGGCTAACTTCAGGTGGCCATTCACTTCTTCTTTCTTGAAACGTCAACCGAAGCGGACTAAAAAAATAGACTCTGAAATTAAAATTAATAAGTAGTGTAAATTTTTCGTTAAAAATAAATAATTAATAATAGACCTTTTTCGTTCCTGCCTATAATACCAATGGTCTTCGAGAAGTTAGTGCTAGAAGGACGAAGGATGTATAATTTCAGAAAGATGTGTTGAAGCGCTTTCCTCGACGTATCAAAATGAAGGGTCTTTCATTAACCGCGGCTTCTCTGGATGGCGCGCATCTGAAATTTCAATTTTTCATTGCTCTTGTGCAATGTTAGCTTTGAGACCTCCGAAAATCCCCACAAGAAAATGTCTAACGGGGTTAAATCGCCACATCATCGGTATCGGTATTCGGCCCTCGAATCGCGTGGCGTGAGCTGTGTGACACGTCCATCCTGTTGAAACCACATGTCGTTGGTGGGGCAGGACAAAACAAGTTGGTAATCATCGACCTATAGGGCTCGCCGTTGATAGTGATGTTTTGGTCAACGTCGTTCTCAAAGATGGACCGATGACGCCGCCAGCTAAAAATCGAGACCAAACAGAGTATTGGTGGCTCTTGCATCTAATGTGGATTGAAATCGTCCCAAATTCTGCAATTTTGTTTGTTAACAAACTCGTGCATGTTGATTTGACAAAACAGACTGAATAAATGACAGTCAATTTGACAGATGTAGCTTCAAATATATGGCCTCTTTCAACTGTCAAAGCTCGGAAGCAGATTCACGTTGTTGTTCAGTTCTTCAGGACCAGTTCTGTTTTTACTTCGACGCTTTGATTGCGTACAATAAGTCTATTCTCGCAATGACCATAGATGCGAAACGGCACACAGTTGGGTCAGCTAAGGAAAAACTGGCACATTTCTTGTTTTCATTATAAATAGGAGAAAACAGTTCTAGTCCGTTTATTTTATTACTAGCGGACCCCCGTTGAAAACCATGAATATTTTCTTTTTCATGTGACCCGATTTATGAAAATGTTGAAGGTAATGAAAAAGGCAATTAGGCATGTGATAGGGGGACCGGGAAGGTTTGTGTCTGTCAACTGCAACTAGCAACTACACAAGCTTCGTTTGTTGTGCTCGTCCATCACAGAAATTCACAGATTTTTCGGAATTGCTGTTGCGAGTAACGAACTTTACCAGCAAACTTCATTCTCGTCTCCACGATCATTGCAATCCGTAATTATCCAAATCTTGGACTGGAAGCTTATATTTGAATTTGTTTGGTATTAAAGCCCAAACAGAAATTCCAGCTTGTTCATAAATTATGTCAAGCTTGGTGCACTTGGAGTGGTTTAAAATGGTTCGACTTTACACTGCTTGTTTCGTTAGAATATTGTTTGTTGTTCTAAAATTTTTAAATTGTTTCCACAAAAAAATTAAATTAAATTTAATATCTCCTCGCCTTTAGGTTGGGGCATTTCCTCTACATCCTGGCAGATCCTTCAAAAGTCGTTGAAGATCATTTAGAAATGAACTGCACCTGCTTTTTGCCATTGAATTCATGGCATCCTTGTTAAGTGATTTTATTTCCGCTTGACTGAAGATTTCAGTCTGAAAGACACAACGTTCATTAGGAAGTCTATACGGGTTGTTGATGCTCAATGTATTGCAAAAGACTCCAGTACTGGTACTGATTTTTCATCTTTGATCCATCGGTGAAGATTTGAATACCATGTGCTTCGGTTAGGAAACTTGATTATAAATCCTTCCTGTTGCTGTTTGGTGCTTTAAAATTAACTTGTCTATCAATAAGTAAGCGAGGATTTTTGGCTTTGATTTTAGTCTTGAAGACATTTAATTCATTTGAAAGTATATATGACTTATTGGCAGAGGACTCTTGCTCTTGTTCCTGTTTTAATGTTTGATCAACAGTAAAGAGCTGCGTTTCCCTGGTGAGAGCTTCGTACGCAAGAGTTGAATATTTTTTCACAAATTTTGAAAATAAAATGCATAATCTATCCGTCTATCTATCTATCTCTTAGACGGAGTCATTTGTTAGTGTGGAAATTAAGTAGTCGTAAATGTGTAATGTAACTGTTCTAGTAATGTACTTGATGAAGTCCATTTTGGCACAGTTGACTTTTTCTGTTGATATATAGGACTACCGTCATAAATGGTTTTATGGGTAAAATAAAATGAATCCTTCGTCAACGTTTTTTACTTTTTCATATAAGCTTAGAATCTTTGACGACATCCAGATACTGATCTTCTTGGGAAAAGTTGATGGGAACTCCTTTGAGCTTTGACTACTGAAGAGGTCTGTAGGGTAAGCAATGACATTTTTTAATAGAGACACGGCCGATGCTGAGCGTATGGGAAGATCATTCCTATGGACTGTTTAAGAGCTATGAAGATTAAAAGGCAAAACGAACCAGTCAATATTCATGATGACCGCCCACATTGTCACTTATCCGACTATAATGAATAGTCAACAGTGGAAGCCAATTCTAAAGGATGCTGGTGCCGACCACCTTACTGCCGAAAATTTTAAAGCATCTAGATACGTCAATGTCAGGGGCATAAATTAAGTGATTTTTCGGGGTTATCTCAACGTCAACTGCCAACTTGCACAGAAAAACTACCCTGTTAACTGGCTAACTAATGAGGGATGTCTTGTAAACGTCTCTTATAAGACTAAAACACATTGTCAAACCTTGATTGGTGAATATCAGTTCGACTTTAGACCAGATAGGCCTACAGTAGGCCGAACCTTCATAGTCTATGAATGCTTCTTGCTCTTTGATTGTCGGAAATAATCTCCGCGCTACCTTTGGTGATAAAAATTATTTCAGATAAGTTTTTTTATAAATATCATTCCTGAAAGGATCACTCAGGCGCCAAGACCAAGCGTACGTTTTTTTCCAAATGTGTCCAATGATAAAAGTGGGACTAAATTGGTTGTCGACCAAGCAACGTAAAATCGGAAAAAAACTGCACAATAGACAGATAGAACTTCGAGGTATCGAGAATTTCGTCTACATTGGATCTGCAGTTAATTCAACTAACAACTTCGGAACAAAAAACAAACAGAGTCGGCCAAGGGTTAAGCCAAATGAACAAACTCTTTAGTCGAAAATCTAACCTCGTGTATACAGTCTTAGGTCTTTTTAATTGTAGCCAATTTATAAATTTCGAAAATGGAAAAATATCTTATTAATGAATTATTTTTCTCTTGGTGACAAGTAACACATTTAACTGAAAGCTGAAGGGTAATCCTTTTGCGGTACGGTATCAAGTGGCAGAAGCTCATTCCCCGAAACATAATTGAAATGAAAACTTTTCCACTTGCAGTGCAAACAGCACTGCAGATTAAGACCAGTTTGAAACACTGCAAAACAGATGAATGAGTTTAACGAAACGTGGCTGTGAAAAAATCACTCCTCCTAGCTGTGAAAAGAGGATGCATAATCCAGAAGCAGACTTTTTGGCTCATGAATCGACGAAAAGGAAACACAACTATCAAATGCATTTTTCAACAGCTTCTAGTCGACAATGAAAGTTAGACCAACAAACGAGTTGCGGATTTTACTGTGTCATGAATTTATTCATTCGCACCGCGCCGGTTGACTCGTCACATTGTCTGATATAAAAAAGGACTTTGCAGGAGATTGGCGGTGGGGCTTTTGCTATTTCGGCGCTAACTGGTTACAAATCGGACACCTTTTCAGTCTTCTGTTGATTTGAACGTGAAAATCTAGGATTAAGGAGGAATGTGCATTAGAGTGACTCTGGTTGGAAAACAAAATAGGATTAAATCTGGAAGACGCAAGCATGTTTCTTTTTTGTATATAAATATGAGGGTTGAAAAGGCGTTTATTTTCAAGTATAAAAACCATTTTCATAACAAGAATGCCTTCATTATCCTTCCGAAGCGAGTTGAAAAGGTCGCCACAAAAGCAAATACCTTAAAGCCTAGGCTGTCGCCCACACTTTTACCCCCGCCTTTTTTTTAACAGTCTACTCCTTTCGTTCAAAATTGATTCCAAAAGAGCACAATAAAACAATAAACTCGGAAGGACGAAAACAAAATTGATATTGATCTCCCCCCCGGCAGTAGGACTACCCTCAGATTCAGATACTCGCTGGAGGGTTGAAGGTACGTAATTAATTCCACCCAACTGGTAATTATTTTTAGACCGTGGCTGCGGGACCGAGGGCTCATGGTTCCTTCGCGAAACTTTGTTAAATTTATCGCCCTCGTGCAATGATTGCGTAAATAAAAATAGAATAGTCCATAAGACCGATAGATTATGAAGGAGCGTTTGATGGCATGTGCAGGGGAGGATGACACCAACTGACGTCGTCAATTGATTTGTGGAGGCTAGGTGCTGAATTGGCTTTCTTCGAGTCTTTAAAACATGATTTTAATGACGCACAATACACGAGAAGTAATCAGTCAAAATTGTGGCATGGAAACGGTAAATAAAAAACGAAGGACTTTCAAAACCTGGATTGGTAAAATAACGGAAAATTTATGATATCTTTTCTTAATAAGTAATGTAAGGCAAGGGGCTCAAGTCTTACTTTTAAAGGATTTTATTCTATCGGAAGATTCTATCAAAAGGGTGGCAACTGTCAGTACGCTCTCAAGAGGGTATGAGTGCTTTTATAGTGCAAACAGCAAGTGGAAGAATTAGATGAAGAATGAGTAATGGTTTGAGAATCTCAGATGTTTTTGGTTTCAATTCAATTCCGAGGGTGGAGTCTGAAAAGGGATGTAAGATTTGATATCGCTTAATTCGCAGGGTTTGAAACAATATATTTATTTCGTAAGTTTGGAAGATTTACCTCAAAACCTGCTATCAGTGTTATATCTTTACAGCAGAGCCATCTACACATAGATCTACACAAACCACTTTATTTGACAACACGAACTTAGAACTCTAGCCGATACAACAACCACCACAACAACGGCACCCATCAGTAAAACTACTATCGATGGTCGACCAATCCAGTGAAAGCGCAAATCGAAAACAAGATTTTTTCAGGATTCGAACCTGGGACCCATCAATTGGGGAACGGTTGACAGGCGCTCTACCAACTGCGCCACACAACCGTGTATAGCTTACAGATTTGGGCAAGTTAGTGATTGCGCTGCACATTTTCCGCCAACTGACCAATTATTGAGTCGTTGATGTCAAAGTAACTGGACCAACATTTTGAAAGGGAGGAGCCAGAAAGTTACGTAGTGCTCGCGGATCCTGGGAAGGTGCTATCCACTTCGACCAGATAAATTTTCACGCCATTGGCCGTTTGGTTTGATGATTGTGTCCTTACAAAGTGAAGATAGTTAAACAGCAACTGCCTGCTCCTTCAACCACTATAGAAGCTTCAATGACAATAACGATGTTAATATCGTCTGCCTGCCGTATCGCGTATTATCGAGCGTTGAGCGACATAATCGAATAAGAGTTCCTGGGAAATGTGAAAAATAAATTGTGAGTATCGACTTAATCACTTAATGCCTGAATTAATTGAGGCGTGCCTTCAATTATTTTTTAAGGATATGGCGTTGCACACACATTTTTATCTCTGTTTTTTATTGATATGTTTACTTTCTTAACACAATTTATGTGTGATATGACACGAAACAATTTTTTGTGGGGATACCCATGGCTATATATGGATATAAGAAACATCAGAAGCATGCAAAAAAAATCCTACCCGTGGATGTCCTGGCTAAGTTACTGCTGTTTCACATTCCTACTCTTTTGCAATTATTTCAATCTTGCAAAACATGCTGTGTGATAAAGCGGTCATGTCGGCAAAATCATCCTCTCCTATTTGCTTGTTATAACATTCAAAAATAAAATGGACGAGGAATGATAACAAACTTCTTTTCTTTTCGACAAAATCGTTAACACTCACTTATTGGGTTTTAACATACATAATTATTATCTTTATTTATTTATTTATATTTTTAACTTCCCATCAGGAAGTTCTTGTAATCGGTCCGATTTTCGAAATTCAAAATTTTTACATTTCTCCACGTTTGGCGGTCCCAGGAGTCGGATTCCATCATTTTTAGAAAGATGTCTGTGTGTGTGTGTGTACGTACGTACGTACGTACGTACGTACGTACGTACGTACGTACGTTTGTGCGGATTCTTTCGTACAGCCTAACTCGAGAACAAATCAAGCTATCGAAGCCAAATTGGTTTCATTCGAAGCGTGTGTGAATAGAGATCACCTGAAAAGCTTTTGGTTAAATTTCACAGGGTGGTTTGAATTTTATGACGAAAAAACTGTCAAAAAAAGGGACAATTTGACTTCTTCAATTAAAATCAATTTAGTTTTCCAATAAAAAAAGTTCAAAATTAATTAAATTTATAGTTTATAGCTACCTTATCAAATAAAAAAATATGCATAAATATATACACTGCCGTTCATAAGTTTCCGGACAAATTCATATAAAAAATTTTTTTTTGTTCAATTTTAATGCCAAAAGTTTCATCAATATTATGTTTATTTAGTCAATTGACTAAACTAAGTAAGTTACTATTTATAGAGACTACCAAAAAGACTAAAACAGTATTTATTTGAGGCCATTTCATACATTGATGTGCCCCTTTCTCTATTTCCTGATCCAAATTTCCACGGAAGTTCTTTGAAAATTGTTTTTCAAGACTCAGAGTGACGTCTGCAACACTGACACATGAAAACATCCTTAGAAAATTATGGAGCCACCAGTTTTTTTGTTCAAAACCTGCTCGACTGTAGCTTGACGCTTTTTTATAGTTATAATATATTAACAAAAACTATTAAAGGCAATTGAATTTAAAGCAAAAGCATCGAGAGAAACCTTAATAACAAAGTTAAAACACATGGACAGAACAGCATTTAGTTTGTTTTCCACTGTTGTGGTTTTAAATCATGAACCCAATCCTAGAGGTCTTTCCAGAAAATGACACAGAGATAAAAAAGTCTCTCGGAATCGGCGTGGAAAATCCTATCAAAATCTGTAAAGAAAACTGGACTGAATGTGATCGTCTTTAAGCCATATATTTATTTACCAGACAGAAAAAGATCCTTTGCTGAGCAGTTACCAGTTTCAGAAGGAAGAGGTAGTGGAAATCTCTGTATTGAAACTATGTACTTTTGGACATAAAGTTAATCACGCCTTAATATTCCGAGCAGTGGTTAATATCTTCCAAAGAAAAGCAATCAAACTAATTTGATTGATTAATAATAATTCCAAAAATGCATGAAGTTGAGATAAGCAGTTGGTCCTCAAACTTTTAAAATATGAATCCCTATAAACAGAGTTCTTACAAAATGTAATACTTTTGAAACTAAGCTATATAATATTTGATAATTCTGGCTGTCTGATTTATAACACTTTATTGAAGAAGTTGAAAAACAACTGCCAAAAGCAAATACAAATTCAACTTCCAATGTTAAAGTTTTTGTTATGAAATCGATTTTCGGAACTCTAAATTTAAAATATCTTATCTTCACGTTGAGTTAGATACTCTTAGAAGGATGACTAGCTAAGATTTTGGGTCGTTGGTCCTATATTACAGTCGAAAATGCTTTCATTGAGTCGATTAATGCAAGCCATGGACAGCCAGCCAGCAAACCGAAGCCTGCAAAATTCGAAATGGAAATATCATAGTAGAATTGCAGTCAATGCTGAGGACATGGAAGAACCAACAATGCTATCTACCTGACCTAGACGAAGTACAGATAGCAAGATAGAAGTTCTAAAAGCGGCGGCGATGACTTAGTTGGGAGTATGCAGCAACTCATCTGCAATACATGGTCAGAAGAAAGCATGCGAGATGAATGGAATCTCCGTATTGGTTGCCCAATCCTGAAGGAAGGAAGCCAATTATAGAGGTATCAATCTCCTCGAAATTGCAGTTCGTCAACATCCTGATAGGTCTGTATTAATGTGGTTTTCGACCAGAAAAGTCCACCATAAACCAAATATTTACATAACGAAAGATCTTGGAAAAAACCCAGGAGCGCCAAGTCAGTACGCACCAACTTTTCATCAAATTCAAGGTTGGTTTTGGTGTCTTTTTCGTCCACAGAGACGAGATATATGAAGTCATGTCTAGGTTTGGCATCCCTGCCAAGCTCGTACTTTTGTGCAGGATGGCGATGGAGAAATCAAGCTGCTCCATTGAGGTCGGCAAAGATGTCATCGACCCTCTTGATGTCAAACAACATTTTAGGCAAGATGATGCACTGTCATGCGATTTCTTCAACATCATACTTGCGACAATAGTGCAAAAGAACCTTGTTAACGCCAGAAGGCAAAAAGAGGCATATGCTGTCATAAAGAAAGACCAAACCCTGATCAGAACGTTACCATAAACAGCTATAACTTTGAGGTAGTTGGGGCTTTGTCTATCTTGGCTCCGCTATAAATACAGATAATAACATCAGCGCTGAGATCAAACGAAGAATACCTCTGGCAATTAAAGCTAAGCCCTCTTTCGAAAAACTTAAGTGTCGCTCTATGAGACCAATATTATCCCCGTCCTACTATATGGTGTAGATGCATGAATACTTTCAAAAGCGGATGAAGGCCCCGTTGTTTCGAGAGAAAAGTGTGATCTTTTGTCCCATCTGCATTGACGGTGAGTGGAGGAGGAGATTCAAAAACCAATTGACTAAGCCAAAAGGATAAAATATCAATGCTACGTGGACTGTAACGCCACCTCAAGTTAATAATTAAATGATTAACGACAAAAAAAGTCCAACCAGATTTAAAAAAACGGTAAAAATTATTTTAAATTATATTAAGTTATTTCTGCAGTCAAACTAAAAATCTAATTTTCTTTTAGCATGTAGAAAGGTAACTCAATCAGAAAAAAAGTATTTCAAAATTGATATAAGTTAATCTATCAAACTTTTCAATCTTGTGCACAACATTAGATAAATGTTACTAAATCAAAAACGATTATTTCCAAATTGTTGTCCTGATCACTTAAAAGAATACTTTCGTAAGTAAGTAATTACCGAAATGTAGAATTAAAATTTATGTTGAATACTCAACTTTACCTTCATAGCAGCTAACCATTCCCCAATCTATCCCCATTTCAAGAAATAATTGTGATTTTAATTTCATAGAATTTTTACCGAACTAGTAAAATTTCCTAATGATTCAACTCAATTATGATAATCTCAATCTCATACCTAATATTTCATCATGAATTTGTTTTAATTAAGTTTTAATCTTTATATTTATATATTTAATTTATTAGTCTGATATTTTTTAATTCAATTTGACCAATGTGTTCTTTATATCGCTAATCTTTCACAGATTTATAAGTATTTCTAACTGTGTTAGCATGTACATAATAAGTATACCCTTTAATCTATACCTTAGATGCAAATGGTATTTTATATGTTTTTTTGTTTATCATGAGATGGGAAGTTCATGGTATGGGCAGGTCTACTCGCACCCAAACCAATTTTTCATTATTCAAATCTTCACATAAGCATACATAAGAATCGCATTGCACATCAAAATAACAGAGAGATTGGAATAGTTATTGATATAAGTTTTTATTCATATAAAAAATATTGGATAATGTCACTTCACTAAGAAATTTCGTTATAATTAATTTTACTCTGTAATTGTAATTTTAAGATTAAGAATAAGAATTTTAAGATTAATTATCTTCTTAACTTCAAAATGTTTAACATTTAAAGCAACCTAAACGAGATAAAACCACTGTTTTTTTATTCAACTACATTTTTTAAGTTTTATTAGTGAAGAATTTTTCTTATTACTTCTATTTTTTTGTGCTTAAAATAAATGTTAATGTTATTTTCCTTAACTTGTCTTTTATTGAATATTTTTTAATGGGACGAGGGAATATTGGAGTGAAATATTCATATTTGTAGATAAATATTCCACTTTGGAATATTTTCGACAGAAGCTTATGGTCATACTGATAATCGCAACGAAATGTTTTTCTTGTAAGTGCCTCCACAGGTTTTGGTAAATCGCTCCGTACTGGAATGCATTTTTCGTTGCCCAGACGTAGCGTCAGCGGAAAATGTTCTAACTCGTGATCATAATTCATGTCACGATGAACGTTAACTTATGTGTATATAAATTATGCGGGGTGAAAAATACAAAAAATAATTCATAAAAAAAAGAAAAGGCAGAACAGAATTTCAGGAAAACGATGTAAAATGATACAAACAAACTAACCAGGTTTGGGAATAAGACAATTATCGGCAGCCAAACTTCGACTTCGACATCGATGATTGATATCAAGGAGCCACGCCTTAACTATTCTGAAAAATGCAAACGAAATTCTTATGACGCGTATTTTTTTAATAAGTTCATTGTATAACTAGCAGGTGGCAACTGTATAAAAGTCTCTGTAGTGAGTTGTGTGAAAAGGATTTAAATGATCTGAATTTCTAGGAGCATCAGAATTCGAACTTTGCATGCAGCCACCTCTTAAACATAATATATTTATACCTTTGTAAAAGTATAAATTAAAAACTAATTGCACGCTTTTGTTGTCATACCATCGCTAAGCAAATAAGTTATTTGTCGCTTCAAATTTCAAATCATTGCTTCTGCTGACTATTTGAAATTATGCCTGACATTCGCATGTTTGGAATGGTATGGTAATACACCTATAAATCTATTTATTTCGGTGCTTCCACATTTTAATTCTATCCCGCTGGTATACAATGCTTATTAACTAGTTTCATCGCAGATTTTAAATATTATCTCATCATTTCAAAACTGTGTAAAGTAATCTATTGGTTTTTTACTTGGCCGAAACTAGCTTCACTTTTCCAGGTTGCATGGCATTCTTCTAAATCTGCACTCCTCCATCTAAAACTTCCCAAATTGATCTTTTCCATTTGTACCATTTCCTTACCTTGCATTTCACTTTCTCTTTCTTTGTTTTCGCCAACAATTCTCTAAATAAATACAACCTCAATACCTTCACCTCTTTCAATAACCCTTTGCAAGAATTTTTTTCAATAATGTTTTCCACATCTGTTGTCATTTTTTTCTCTTTTTCTCCATCGTTATTGTCGGCCAAATCATCCCCATCGAATTAGTTTCAGTTTCAGTTTATTAAGTAATTTAACATTTGAGGAAGTACGACACGACCTAGTCTTTTATAGCACAAAACAAAGTTTTTGAAATATAAAATAGAATAAATGAATATATAGAGCATGAAATATTTGCAAATTATTGGTCATAATACTAATTATACTGAGATACAAAAGCAGATAAATAAATAAATGAAATAAATAAATCAAGAAGACGATGGAAGTGTTAACTTATCAAAAGCAAAGTTTCGATTAACAGTTCACACAGAAATAATTTAATAAAAACAGAGTAAAAAACAAAAAAGGAATATATTTATTTGATGCTGCATTGCAAAATATTCCAAAATGACATTTTTAAAAGCGTCCAATATTTACGATCCCACTCATGTGTGCTGGCAAACAATCGGACAGAGTTCAGGTAATTAAAAGAAGGAATATTGATGTTAAAAGGTTTTAGAGATCGCGAGAAGGACAATTTTTCAAATAAATAATTTTATGTAGGTGGATGCAATTGCGCGCTTTGAAGAACTGCCTCAGAGTACAGCTCAATAAAAAGTAGCCTATCGATAAATAAGATCATACCTTCTTAATCCATAAACATATCTCACTGAGTCATTGAATGCAACTTCAAGTTTGTGCTAGGATAGAGAGGACGAATTGCTATAGACTATCTCAGCGTTTATCTTCATATGCGACAAGCATGCAGTCAACCATAGTTTTCTTAGATACCCGTCGATACGTCCAATAACACCACTGACATGGTCAATTTATGATAATTTTGTATTTAATCGAAAACCATGACTTGAGGTTGACTCAACATATTTAATTTTTGAGGACAAAATAAAAATGTCCGGTAGAATATTGAAGTCCAAAGTTTTATTGAATACTGGAAGCATTTGTGACTTAGGTGGGCTTAAGACAAGCCCATTTGCAGTAGTCCATTCATAAATAGATGACAAATCCTCATAAAATCTACACTGCAGCTGGGTTTAGTTGCTCGAAGGCATAGATATGTAGAATTGGACGTCGTCATCATACAAGTGAACATTTACATGATGGTAGAACAATAGTAAATAATTGATAAAAATTACAAAACAATAAAAGGCCAAGAATCGAGCCTGATAAATTGAAAATCGAATATTTATTACCGACTACGACCCTCTGCTGCCTGTCACTTAGATAGCTGAAAATTAAACTTGCCGAACTCTCACTAAAATTGATATACCGCCACAATTTTGTACACAGAAGCTTATATTTAACCAAATCAAATGCCTCCCAAAAGAAAAGTCTAACAAGCACTAGATTAGAGTGCATATAGTAAAGAGCGACGCTCTAAATGACAGTTTCGCAGACTTTTTGAATATCTTCCTGGGTCAAACCCATGCGTCCGCAACCTCTTAGGCATAAAAGAGAATTTTATATTTTTTTAAACATTATGGACCAATGTTGCCTTTGTTGTGTTTGGAATAATTCTGACTACCAACTTAAAGTTTATTCGTTTATATATTTTATTTACATAAAAAAAATAATATGATTGATTATTTATAAAACTTGGTTTGATAAATTTTAATTTCTTGAATTATTTTTTTAAATTATTTAAAAGCTCACTTTTTGCATACATTTTCCGCGTCAAACTGATCACTACCAATAAATATAAGAATATATTCGCCAACAACCTTGCGCAGCATGTCAAAAATTATAGGACGTTGAAGCATACTAAGGGTGCGTTGGTCTTTCCCAGGACTTGGCACAGTGTGAAAGTTTGTTGTTTTTCTGTCAATATTTTTTGGCTTTGAAAACAGCACTGTTATTGGCCGATATTTATGCAATTCGATATTGATTTTTAGTGCGGATAAAGTCGCCGAAAATCCAGATGGTCCTTTTAACAAAAAACTTTCTTGAAGTCGTTAATATATGAGCAAGGTAAACAGCTGTGATTTAGATCCTTCAATCCAATCATGAGTATCGAACGACAATTGCAAACTATATAATTTCATGCGATGAAGCTATGATTGAAACTCTATGTACTCGTATCTACCATCCTTACAATTGAAACTTTAAAAAGCTTTTTCAGCATCAAAGGGGTCTTCGGACGCACAAACTTTCTCATTAAAAGCAAATCAATATGACACCAGCGAAGAATATAGTATACTCCTAATGATCCTGCTCCATTCCCTTTCTGTATCGTATCGAATTTTTTTACTCCGTCTCGCTGACGTCTCAATTCATCAAAAAAACGTGCTATTTGCCTGTCTCCAGCTGTGTAGGTGCAATTTGAGTCGCCAAAGATGGCAAATTGTGTGTATCACGTCTTCTTATCCCGAAGAATACCACTGAAAAGGACACAATTAATCATAGTTCCTTGATGCTTGTCATACTGTAGAACACAATGCGAAAACAAATTGCTTGATAGCGAAGAGCCTTCAACCAGCGCTCTAACAAATTATCCTTAAAGGATGCACGCTCATTTATAATTTTGTATACGTACTCGTATACATAAGTCACACGTCACATTCGTATATTTAACATTTCAGGATATCACACTCCGGAATCGATTCCAAGGAAAAAAGCAAATATATTAAATTGAGGAAACACGTGCGTCTCCTGATTGCACCCGATTGCGTATCATACGCCATCATTTAGGGAGCAAATGGGAAAATCATCACTCTTAAGATAAAAAGATATCGAGGCAAATTTTCTAATCCCATCATTAAAGTCTCATTAGGCTAAAAATACTGCCATTATAATTATGTGGTGTGCGACTTTATCGGAGCACAGGTAAATTGTACACGAAGGATATCGAAGGGACCATTCAAAGGATAAACAAATTTCTGTTTTGTTCAGTTAAACAAATTAAAGCTAGCAAACTATTTTTGACGTTGGGCCAATGAGGTGGGAATCATTACAAGAGTTATGATTGGCCCCAAAGGCTGGATACCAGACAAGGCTACACGTGGATTAAGTTTGAATATTGAAGGAAAGTGGTGTGGCAGGACCATTAATCATAATCATAATACTGCTTGACTTAAGTTTGATCCTTTTGTTTCCAAGCAATTGTTCTATGCCACCCGGTTGCTGCCCCGATCTTTGTAGCGACTTTGTTATCATCCGCATGGAAAGAATTTAATTAGAATTATGTTCTGGGGAAGTGACAAACGAAGGGTATAAGAACATCCTGTGGGAGGCAGAAAAGATGCTGAGAAATCGCCATTGAATAAGGGCACGAAATACGGAGATGTTTCCTTTAATGAAGATAGGATAACGTATACATGAAAGAATGTACAATCCGTGTTAGTTTGCCAAAAGATTGCTGCGAAAGGATGAACAGATTGTAATTGAGATAGGAATCAAATGAAGGTTCGTTGCGAGGGGCGCAAAGGATATTGTTTTAATTTGTGACTCAGTTTTGGTCATATGTGAATCTTCGGCAATAAGACTAATACGACGACGCACAGTGGGGCAGCTTGGAATAAATTAGGTTATGCCTCATTTGGCACGTTCTTCTTGTAAAGCGTTTCAGAGCAAGTGCTTCGATTTATGAGTGTTTGAGAAGCTGTAGTTTCTTTTAAAATCAAACTTAAGTTTCAAATCAATTTGCCTTCAAGTATGTTCTTAATATTCAAATTTAGTTTAAGTAAAAACTGTTAAAAAAATTATTATGATGTTTTAACTACATACATTAAATTTTCAAGGAAAACAATAGAATGTTTTTAAAATTGACATTATTCCACAGCTTGACTTCTTGTGTATGAACTGCAAAACAAAAACTGATCTCATATGAATGTGTTGCTTTTGTTGTTGAATTTTTTTTTTCATTTCAGAATTTTAGGAAATGTGGTTAAAAAATTTGGCTCAGTTTCAACTTATTTGTTTCTTACAATGATGGACTTGTTTATTATCACGAACGAGTCGGGACTTCAAACATTGCAAGAAAAATTTAAATTTTGGTCGGATCATCTTTTAAATGTAAAAGAGCTCCTTAATAAAATTTTGCAATTTGCTGTTAGATTTAAGAAAAAATGGTTGAAATGAACTGGGAATGAAATCCAATTTAATAACAAAATACGAATTGGTTGTAAATATCTCGATTCGCTTACCCGTCTAAGGAACAAGGCGACTTCGCAATAAGAGTTTGAAAAAAATGCACGTTATTTTACTCTGGCTTTGATATAAATGTTGAAAGGTTCAATGAGCCCAATATTTTTTTTAATATTTATCCTTGGTATTACATGCCACCAACAGTACATATATAAACCACTTAACGATGAACAATATATTATTTTTTTTGCACTTCTTTCAATAGATAATCTGTCCGTAGAAGCTCAGCAAGCCAAAAATAAAGATTTTAAAAAATATTGCGAAATCTATTCAAAGAAATGTTCCCGTAAAAAGTGCAACGAATATGTTTTTAATTCAATGTTTATGAAATCAAATACCTCGGTTAAAATATACAGAGATCTTGTTGATTAAAAAACCTTTAAAAAACAATTCCTAAAGATGTTTAAGATTTAATGAGTTGCAAAGTATTTAAAATTCTAAAGTCCCCAACATGAACCATAAAATAAATCTTATGAATCAATCTTTAAGTGTTCTTTTATGTGTTAACAAATTTAAAAATATTATTATTTATAAGTTTTTAAACACACTCGTTTGTATAAATGAAAACAAAGAGCTACGATTTTTTTCTATTATTCGTTCTTTTTAAAGTTTGTAGTAATGAATTTTACAATTTAAAAAAAAATAAATAACTTCAAAATTGGTTATTCTTATGTTAAAATAAATATTTTTTTGGATGTCTTGCCGCACTGTGCACTTAGCTCATCGTACTGAGGAGTACTTGTCCTTTCAAAATCTGGTGTCATAAGAAAATTTCTTAAAGGAGAGAATACTGTTACATTACCGACCGCAGACGGACGAAACTTTTTAGGAAGAGAAAGTGAGAAGAAACATCGAGTGAACCCCGTGCTTAAATCCAAAATCTTACATAAATAATCTTAACTTAAGCCTATTAAAAATACCCGAAGTTAAATCCTTCATTCGCCGAAAGCCACAGCAGAAGCCCACTCATTTTGATTTTTCTGCAGACCATAGTTGTCGGCCATCTGCGTTTGGGAAGAAAAATATACAGTACATATTGACAGTATATATAAAATAAAAGTATATATAAAAGTATAAAAAAGTAGTAGTAGTAAGGTTTCAAATACAAATGGTTCAAGCCATACCTATCTGGAAGAAAGCTACATTTGCAATTTAACAGGGAGAAATTGGAACTGGAGGACATCGAATGGGTATGCCCCAAGAGTAACATGTTCTGATATTTATATTATTTACGATATAAATATCAAGCTGGAAACAATTGATCCATCGAACATGTTTATGACGCTATTTCCCAAGCCCAAGCGAACCTCACAGTTATTCAGAAAGAAAAAACACATGTTCACGTTTTCGCCTGAATAAAGTTGTGGTACAGTCGCCAACTGAATATAACCATGCGAAGGTCCACTGTGCTTATACCGAAGCCAAGTTGAACGAACAAAACAACTTGTTATTAGGCACGCTTCATTATCATTTATTATCTTTAGCAATTCTTCTCTTATTTCTTCTTCTTTGGTTTCTTAGTCTCTTTCTCTTAAATTGGCTTAGATCTGTGTTGTCTGCTTTTAAAAGAATGATAGTTAAAACAAAAACTATTCTTAAACAGCAAAGACAATGTGTAAACAAACTCAATGTAGATCAAGCAGAGTTGGACTCTGTTGTTGTTTAAAAATTTAAAGAAAATATTAAATAATTTTTTTATTTTTGAGAATGAAGTTGGATTATGTAACTCAAGATACAATATAATGCATCCTATCATTCCAAATTTATATAAATAGTATGCATAAAGTAATTGAAAATGGACAACTTTAAGTATTTGCAGACAACATTTTTATATTTTTAAAATTTCGAAAGATAATTTCGGGGTCATAATTGATATTGTAAAAAATTTAAATAAAGTTGATTGAATTTCTGAAAAGTTTAAGAAACCACACAGAGCCTTACGGCTGTACAAAATTACAACGCTTAAAAAAAATTACAAAAAATTGCAAACCAAAGCTATGAAATGCATTTTGCAACGTAATGGATATACCAGAATTGCATACATGCTGGAAGCACTAAAATCGCTTAAAATAAATCAACAAATTCTTATGTATATAATGTAACATATTTAAAATAAAATATCTTACTATCTATCTAAATAGATCTATCTAAGAGAAAAATTATGTCTAAGTGAAGATACACAGAAGCAATAATAGTCTTAATTTACAGTTGTCTAGAAATAATTATACTCAAAATATTCTATTCTTTAATGAACTTTCAAAAAATAAACAGCTAGAAACAAATTTATTTTATAAATTTAAAAATTAGATATAAGATTGCAAACAAGTTTTAATTTTTGTTATAAATAATTAAAAAGCCAACTTAAAAATCGAACTATCTAACTTCTCTTTTGGGGTGTCCCAAAGTTTTTTATGGTTTTCAAACTAGGGGACTGTGCCGCTCAGCCCAAAACATGAACATCCGTCCACAAAATATTTCGCCATTTCGCCGCAGAATCTTCTTCGGACAATCAAAACACTAATTTCCAAAATCAGTTTTCGAATTTGTATACCTGATTTTTTTTTTTTTTTGATCTTATTTGGACAATTTTCGATCATTCTATCATCCGGGCATGTTGTTGTTCTTGTTCCACCTTCGTGTTCAGGTTTTTTGATAAGAACGAACAAATACAACGGATTTCTGTTTAAGTTTTGCGTTCCTTTCACAGCAACAATATCAACCTGCATTGTTCTTCGTTGCCATTTTTAAAATACCCAATTTCGTTGATCCAAAAAGAGAAACGTTTTTATAGAAGCAAATTCTCACGTTAAAATATTTTTTCATGTAAACTCAATTCTCATAAATAAAACCACCAAAATTTCAAACGTTTACAGATCAATGCTGTTTTCATGTGCATTTAAAGAAGACCTTTATTCGCAAAAGTTCCTAAGATCATGGCTATCGCAAGATGTTCGGATTGTCAACAAAATCAACTATGTGCTGCACTACGTAAAGAGCACAGAGCTGGACGAAGAGAAGCGAAAAGATTACTGCCAAAACAGGAGTCTCCCAACTCCGCGATATGCTTTATCAGAGGCACCCTTCTAGTCTCATTGGTAAGTGCATCTGCTGCTGAGCGTAAGGACCCATCTGGCCATTTATCATGGCCCTTCTTCTCACGAGTGACAAACAATCAAGAAAAAGTTTCTGGGACCGTTCAAAGTCGGCAATAGACTGAAGGTCAAATCCCCGCCATATGCAAAAACGTTGGAGCTAGGCCCTGACCTGCAACAGCTGCTCTGTGAACAGTTAATTATTATTTTTATTTGAAACTTATCTTCAGGGAAAATCGACAGCTAACACCGATATATCATTTTCGAAGCCTCATATGACCATTTATCGTACTGAATTATAAAAAGCGATGACCAAATACGTGATTCTGAAAAATACTGGTGCGATAATATCGCACAGTTTTCAGACCGTTCGTTCTAGGTTGAGCCGAGTTCTGAAAATATAATCCAGAACTTTCCCAGATTCCTGCAGCGAGTTGTACTGTCACGCGATTTCTTCAATTTCTCTCAACTCTTAAAAGTCTCCACTAAGGGAAACAATGCTTCCTTTAACTGCAAAATAAAGTAATTGAAAATGGGAAAAATATGTCGAGCCATTCTGGTTTGGCTACCTTAAGCACACTCGAGAAATCACGGTAAATCACGGTAAATCCATTCAGAACCACTTCAATTTCAAAACATCTCCATCCAAAGAAAAATATATTCAATTGCATTTCAAATAAATCCCATCCAAAATCCCTACCTCCCGCTCTTGTCGCATTGATTAACGATTTCGACAAAAGCAATCAATCTTTTTCAATTTACATAAATTCCTTTCCTAAATAGAGGAAGGAGGACCATTGCTAACAAAGCACACCGGTCTCTCTGCACAGCACAACTTAATCAGTCCTATCGATCTCAAGGATGCTCACTTAAATTCATTATCCTTTGGAGAGCTCTACAGCCCATTTTATAAATTCCCAGAAACTTAATTCCAACCCGATGGCGGCTGGTGGTTCGAATGGAAAATTGAAAAATAACATCGCACCTTCCTCGGTATCCCCCGGCAGGAAGGAAGTGTGCTTCAATTGGAACTCAAGATCCTAAATTAAGGTATTCATTTAAAAAAGGACAAAAACAAAAATTGCAAAATTAAAAAGCAACATTGCCAACAGCTTGAAAAGCGGCCAGTCCCGAAAGTATCCACTGTTCCGAGGAGCATACACACACACCCAATCACATCAGGACAATCCTTCCACAACAGATGCCCAATCGAAATCGATATTTCAAACTAAGAGGTGGAGAATGCGGGACAGAACGAGCGAGGAAGATGCCCTTGGTCAGCCACAAGGTTAATAATTACATTCCAAGCGAAGCACTACCCGAGGCCGAAGGGAGAAGCCTCAGCCGCAGGACGAGTATAGCACATCTGGTGCTCCACTTTCGTCATAATAATTATATGAAGTGCATTAAGTCGAATATGATTTAGGTTCATTTTCAGATTGTTTCCAGTTCTGCCAATACTAATACTGTGTGTGTGTATGTATATTTGCTGTGTTCGCGTTTGAAAATGGAAAATTACAGTTTTTCCTTTCTTTGTTGGAAACTCCATTAATTGTGCAAAGGAGCTTAGGAATCGCAATCGATTTTTTTGGTTTAACCTTTTTCTTTCTAGATTTTTAACTGACCCAGATTGAAGGAGGATACAATGGCAGGGAGGCGGGTGATTTTTATCCTTTGTTGTGGCACACGACAAAGCTTCAGGATTGGTGTGGGCGTCCCTTGGTATTGCGATATGCATTTATACGAATTGTTTAAACGTGACGGCGTGGTTTTCAATCGATTAGCATTTTAATTAGAATCTTGATTAAAGTGGAGAGGAAATCATAACTGTATCCTGATTTGAGACTTAATAAGAATTAATCGGAAACAGTTTTGTATTTATGCCCGCTTTTATAAAGGGTGAAAGTGCGGAGCTTTATGTTCATGTCAAATCACTTTGCGAATACACAACTTTAAGCAATAGCCCTGTTCTGTTCCGGCCGAGAATGTTAGCACCAAACCAACGAACAAATGTTAATAAAGTTAGTCTTGAGGGCAAAAGTAATGGGATTAACTGATGAAATAAGGAAAAAAATATGAGGAATAAAGCGTAAAACTGTCAAGAAAAAAGCAGTCCCCCCGATCATATTGAAAAAAAGGCTTTAAAAAATTGAACCAATCTTGTGAAAAATAGTCACCGAGCAAACAACCAAAGATCCCTTCGATAGAGTAAAGACAAACAACGCGGCAAACTCTGAACTCTAACAGAAGATAAAGGATTTTTTTTATAAAGGCTGATTTGCAAAAGATGAAGATGAAGAGCACTGTATTCAATTAATTTTCTTCCAATTATTACAAAATGATGAAGTGGAACTCTTTTTCCAACATTCAATGCTCAAACCAGTTTTAAGTCAAATATCGAAAATCCGGTTCGAATTCGTTGCCTAAGTTTGTGAGAAAATATAAAACAATAAAACGTTCTTTTTCCCCGAATAACACATTTTTAGGGTTCCGTAGCTCGAAAGGAAAAAATGGATCACTTTGTTGTCCGTCCATCCGTCTGTCTGTCAAGACCCTTTTTCTTAGGAACGCGTGGAGGTCTACTGTCCTACTGGAGCTGCGAAAAAATCAAACTTCTAAGCCAACGCAATAAGAAATCACGATTAAAGCTGCATATTTTCAGAGAAATCAAAACCTAAAGGGTACTTGAAATTTGGTATGAAACAATGTTTTTTTTAGTATAGATTGTCGTGATGGGTGAACTTTTACTTATTTACCTTCAGGTTTGTACGAGACCCTCGGTGGCCGAGTCTTTCTCGCACTTGGCCGTTTATTTGTGTCTTTTTTCTAAGCCTTAACTTTTCGGTCAAATATATTATTTATTATATAATTATTACTATATTATTGTTACACAATTATACTATTTTTTAATTTTCCTTGCACACAGTGAAAAATAAACAGGAATATCTTTTTTTAGGAAAACTTATTAAATTGAATTAAAATGAATGAGGTGTATAATGTTTGATCCTCAAAATCAAAATAAGCTTTGCCTCAACACAAAACACTCGGGAAAAAATGACAAATATGCACTATTGATTTGATTCAGAGGATATTTCCCGTCGTGAAGTTCAGAGATTGTGCGCTCAAATATACCGCAAGAGGTGATGTGCACACCATTCACTTTTTTTAAGACTACACAACAATCTTTGGGAACATAAGGTGCTGGACTATCGACGAAGGAAAAAAAATGAAAATCGCTCATTCAATGAGTTTTTCTAGAATATTTGTTTTTTAGTTTTTTTAAAACCAGGACATTTTTATGCATAAGAATTTTTGAGTTAGACTAGCAACTAGTAAGAGCATTGACTATTCGAAAGAAGATTGAACAATTATGTATAATTTTGTAAAATTCATTGTGAAGAAAAAAATTATTTTTATGAACTTTAATTTTAAAGTTTTATTTCTCAAAAATGATTTACTTAGCCAACTTGAGCCAAACACAGTGCTTGAGACTTGTACTTTGGCTAAGAGAAAGCTATATTAACGGGTCCGCGATCTAACGTTTTTTTTTTTTTTTCAACTAGGACCTATTTCGTGAATTATAAAACTTAGCTGATGTCTAATTTGACAGATGACTAGTTTTATCCTTCCGCTGAACGAATATGGTTGCGTATACGTTTGAACAACGCTGGGAAATATTGCGACATTACTTTGAAAATCATGGTAATGTTGCAGAATGTGTGCGAAAATTGCGTACGGATTTTGGAAGAAGAGAAGCAGCGTCAGCTCCGTATGTTCGTTATCTTGTGAAAAAAGTGAAAGAATGGGGATGCCAGTCCTCATCGATAAAACAAAGCGTGAAAAGCCAAAAACAGTGCGTATACCCGAGAATATTGCTGCTGTGGCAGAAAGTGTGCGTGAAGCGCAATCAACATCATTTCACCGTCGCTCTCAACAATTGAACATTTCGGAGACATTATTGAGACGAATTTTGCAAAAAGACCTTGGTCTGACGCCATATAAAGTCCAATTGGTTCTGGAGTTGAAGCCAACTGACCATCCAATGCGTTTTCGCTTCGCTAAGTGGGCCTGCGATCGACTTACAGAAGATGCCGATTTTGCCAAAAAAATCATCTTTTCAGATGAAGCTCATTTTGATCTTTGCGGGTATATAAACAAGCAAAATTATCGCATTGTCATCATTGGGGCACAGAAAACCCGCACGCATACATTGAAAAGCCAATGCACCCAAAACGAGTCACTGTTTGGTGCGGATTTTGGTCCAGAGGCATAATTGGGCCATTTTTCTTCGAAAATGAGCAAGGAGTGGCCGTTACAGTCAATGGCGATCGTTATCGGGCCATGTTGAACGAATTTTTGTTCACAAAAATTGAAGAGGAGGATATTTGCAACATTTGGTTTCAACAGGACGGCGCTACGTACCACAGAGCTGATGTCGTTTGGCCACCTCGGAGCTGCGATTTGACCACCGTTGGACTATTATTTGTGAGGTGCCCTCAAAGATAAGTGTTGGCCGACAAGCCAGAGACAATTGACGCTTTAAAGGACAATTTTCGTGAAATACAGCTGCATACCGATAGTGTAGGCTACTGCATGGCCAGCCGAGGCAGCCATTTGAATGAAATTATTTTCCATTATTAACCAGGAGGATTGTACTTTCAAATAAAAAAAGAAATTTGAAAAAATATTCAGCAGTTTTTTTTTATAGCATTTAAAAAAAAAACGAAGTTATTTGGCGGACCCTTTATATTATCGAACACGATTTCTTCGATTTTTGATATTTTTTTACTATTTCAAGTGCACCTCCTGCGTTGATAGGGGACCTAGGGCCCCATCCCATACGATATTTTTCTTGTACTGACCTGCTTTACTCGCTTTAGCCTTTTCTCGCATCGTATGTAGTGTCCGACAAAAACAGGATTTTCAGCCGAAGTCGAAACCGTAACCGAAATTTCGGCATCGGTCTAAGTTTCGGGCATAACCGAAACTAATTTAGACATGTTGCAATTAGTTTTGTACATCAAAATTAAGTATATTTTTACACATACAGAAAGTTAACAAGACTAAATGCAATCTCTCCATGCACCAGAGTTGATTTTAGTCACTCCACAAACTTTGGAGAAGATTTCCCCCACCCCAAAAAGCTATAAACTTTATATTCTCAAAAAAAAAATTTCACATTGAACTTCGAAACCCGTATCCCCTGGCGGATGCTCGTGGCTCAGTGGGAAGTGCGTCAGCTGCTGTGCTTGGGGACCTAGGTTTAAAGCCAGGTAAGACCATCTGGCATTTTATGACGGCACCACCTAAAGCGAGTGACTAATAACAGAGAACCACGGAGTTACTAAACTTGAGTCGCAACTCCTTAAGCGTTCTCATATCTGTTCTCATGGGACACTGTTTTATTGACAGACATGCGATAAGGCTAAGCGTGCAGTCAAATGATTTCTGCAGAAACTGCTGTCACCCATCTCCTCTGTGAATGCCAGGTCAAAGCAAAATCAAGATATTGAAATCTATGTTCACAATACTTCCCAGCTCTGCCCCAACTCTCTAAAGCAAACTAAAATGATCTCGCCGGGTTCATAAGAGAAACAAACTGGTTCTATCCACCTTCCCCTTCTTCACCAACCACGAGGAAACCCTCTCAAAACACTTTTCCAACCCAACATAGGTAGATACTTAATCCGCATAACATGCGTGGCATTGCAATGGACCAAAACGCTGTGTGCTTCATAGCACGAAGACTGATTTTTGGTCGAAACCAAAACCCGTCCATACGCGAACTTTAAGGATCAAGTAGATTGGATATAGCTATGACATCACTAATCTAGCAAGATTCTTCTTTATTAGATGACGTTTCATTAAAGCCCTTGCTTTATTAATTCTCCAAAAGAAAAATCCATTTTTGTTTCAAAATTTTATTAAACGACTTATTCTGTGAAGCACGGAGAAGCCACTGCCTCCTTTTGGAATTCTAAAGTCATAAGCTTGACTAGAAACATTTCTGAGATTGTCTCATTTGCATTCATTCTTTTGGTTAAAAACACAAAGTAAAAATTTATTGCAATATCTCAATTATCTACCCAGCTTTGTATGAATGTCAGGACACCTCTTATTTGTAGAAATGATGGCATATCCAGTTCATCAGTCACGGCTAACTAAACAAGTCACACTTAATTGCATTTCCAATCAAGTTTAATTGAAACCTTAATTATTCATCGTTGTTCTGTTGATTTTGAGAGGCATACACGTGTTGGTTGGACTAGTCATTATCACCTCTGCAGTAAATTGTCAAACAAGGCTCTTCGGTGGTCCCTGTGTGTCATTTGCATTTTGATTCGCCAACAATCAAATGTGTTGCCTTCGAATTGCAACTTGATTTATAGATAGGCTTCAAAAAGGATGCGTCGATTCGTCCTTCAAGTTTGAGTATAATTAGACAGAAGCTCTGGAACAAACATAAGTAAGATGCGTTTGAAATATTGTGTCATTAATTTTTGCAATTAAGTCGCCTACGTTGGATAGCCTCGGGAAGCAGATTAACATAACAGCTTAGCCAACATTTTCAGTGAGTCAGTTTCAATTTGGAATCACCTTAAATCAAGGCTAAAACGCTCAAATTTACTTGAAAATTTCGACAAGGCGCATACTTTCCTGGTATACGGCCCAAAGATCAGGTTATTGGTTGGAGTCAAACAAAAAAAAGAAATTTCGAGACATACACGGCACCCTTTTTACAATTCTTTTATCCTCCTGACGCATTAAGAATAGAACGAGCTGCAGGGTGAGAAGAAGAATTGAAACTCATACTTCGTAGATGGAGTCTGAATAGGAACGGAGAATTGTGTACCATATTATTTCATTCTTGTAATTCGCAGTATTTTATTTGCCATCACTTAGCAAGTGCACTTTTTTTTTGGCATTCCAAAAAGATACTGTAAATTGCACTCTTTATCATCCCAGAAGCTTTCTTTGTTTTGGCTTGTGAAAAATTAAAATGCAGCAACACAAACGAAGTTTGACTTTCTCATACATCAAAGCTTGTAAAGTATTTCCTGTCCTGGACTTATGATACGAGTATTTTAGAGCTTTGAACGAAAGCTAAGGACTATGTTCGATTTTATTGTGCAACATACTAGTGCAGGGCAGCACAGTCTCTTTTGTGTATCGAATTCATATACACTAAAGCGTCGAAAGTTGTTTTTGAGTTGGCGAGTATTTTTTTCATACTTCTGTGTTGTAAAATTCATAAATTAATGCTACTCATAAAATAAATTTTATCTGTGTTCCGTGTATCTGTTTTATAAAAAAAAAAGATGGGAAGCCCCAACATTGAAAATTAAGTTAATAAATCTGTCAATTCAAACAATAGCTCCAATGTAGCATACGATTATAATCTTGTTTCGCAGTCTTATTGATCCTCGGTTTTAATTTAATACATTAGGAAAATTTCATATGTGCAAATTAGCTTTAACTTAAACATTTATTTTATTTCTTTTCAGATGTTAACAAAAACACATCAACAAAATCTTACGAAAACTATTGGACCCAAACCTTAACGTTAACGAATCATAAAAACCATTATCCCACAACAGAAGAAATTAAACCAACAAGTAGTCATAAAAATACATTCTCTATATATTTTTATTAACATAAATAATTTTTTGTAATGAATATATTTTAGCACATTCATAAATAGAAAAATGTTTTAAAAAAATGAAAATGTAAACGAAGCTGAATAGAATGATTTTTACATAAAATAAAATAATTATTCTAATTTGATTACAATTACAATAAAAATAAAAACGAAACAGAAACTTTTATGAAGATACATTTGTTAAGCGAAATCGAAAGCATAGAAGGGAAATTAAGTGAAATAAAATTCCATTGCCTTGTTACTCATATTCAAAATTAAATAAATAAAATGAAATATATTAAATAGAATATAAAATTATATCACAAAGTGAAGATTTTAGAAACATACACAGACACAAAGAAATATTTATTAAACAAAAACAACGGATTTAAAACAAAAAAAAAAACATTGTTAGAGAATTCATATTTATTTTCTATTGATTAAATATTCCTGAAAAGTTCAGTTAAGTTTTGGTTGTGTATCTCAAAGTCCACTTATGAATACATTATTATTTTAACCACTAAAAATCCAGTAAAAGTAAAAGACTCTGGAACCATATATTTATTAACACATATAAGACAACACATTTAATACGCAAAATATATATAGTAAAACTACAATTTAAAAAAAAAATCAAATAAAAGCGGCATATGCATTGAAACTAATACCAAAACATTATCGTATTTTTCATCGATCAATTCGACCAATACAATTTTTCAATATACTTATTAAAATAATAAAACTTATCATTAAAAGGAATATAAATTTAAACATTAATTATAAGATGCAACAAGCTTATTAGTGATACTAATTTTAATATCTAAAATTAAATTGTAAGCTATTAAAAATATGTAGAAAAAAGTATATAATTTCATAAGTAAACTTGTTTGAATAAAATAATATTTATAAACAAAATTAATTAGTTTATTCCTAAGTTCACTTGCAATAGAATCTTATAAGAGATATTTAAAATATCAAAAAAAGTTTATAATAAATAACTACGTATAATAAAATAAATAAACAAACAATTAATTGTTGCACGTTTTCAATCTGTGATTTCTGTGTCGCAAAACATTACCAAATAAGATTTGTATTTAATATTAAAATTAACAAATGTATATACAAACATTTTCACTTTTCACCCCACTTAAATCTTAAATACTAACAAAAAATAAATGAATCTATATTTTTGATTCGGCATATAATTTAATTATTTTTAAATATTTAGTTATTTTTATAAACAAAACAAAAATATATTAGAAAATATAATTCACAAATAGGCAAAATAAAACAAAGATTATCACTCGACATAATCAGATGAAAATCAAATTAAACTATTATATATAAATTCTCACCTTTTATCTTATATTATGTAGGCTTACCTATGTTAAAATTAAGTAAACAATAAAAAAACATTTTGTATACATTCGGCATAATTTCCCCCCGAAACTTAAAAGAAAACCAACTTTTTCCCATTTGAATCTTATACAGTGGCAATAAATGAAGAACATTTTTAAAGAAATACAATTTATTTCTGTTTGTACAGTTTATAAGTCAGTTGAACTAGTTAGCGAAATTCCAGAAATATAAAATAAAATAAATTATATACAAAAGAAATAAAAATAAATATAAACTAAAAGTCGTTACACCATCAGTTTTAGGTTCTAAGTTAACATACATTTTTAGTTTTCAAATAAACATATACAAATTTTCAAAAATATTAAAGAATGCATTTTTATTTGATTTGAGTGGATCCCTGCAGTTGTAGATCCCTAAGATGATTCAACGGACAATTAAGCGATGTTGCAGCATAATCGTGCGGACTTTTTTCGATGTTTTGAAAAGATGACTGAAACATAGGTCTTTTACAATACTCCTGAGTCCACCTTAACGAAGAGAGAATGTGACGGAGACATTTTAAAGGAGGGGCTCGCTTGAGAATCCACGACTTGCACAATGTTAGGAAATATTGAAAGTAACCAAAATTGAACTGATTCATAACCAAACATAGTTCCTTGTTCGTCCAGGGCCTTCAACGGAGAATTTTGTAGCTGTTGTCGAATGTATTTACCAAGCCCGAGAAATCCACACGTAATAATAAAGCAGCCTTATTGGCCCACTTTTGTTTCAAGACAGCAATCGAAGAAATTTCAAGGCAATCGAAATCGCAACCGAGGTATGATAACACATTTTTAATGCTCACAAATTTTTAGTTTCGACTTGGGCTCAATAAGCCGTACAATAATTGTGTTATTAGCCATTTTGGTGATGTTTCCTGTGGAGCTACGATTCGATGACATTGGACTTTTGAGGATTTCGTCCCCAAGTGGTGCCAATGACACCCTTTTACTAAGACTCCGCTGTCTGTCTGTCACAGAACTTTTTCTCTTGAACCTTAATAGATAGACACATGCGATTTTTACAGAATGCGTACTACTATTTCCGCCACTATAGCAAATAACTATTATAATACTAGATGACCCGGTGTACTTTGTATCACCTATCGTAACATTAAAACTCACCCGTCGCTTAAATGACTAAGCTACAGAAAAATCAATTGCAGCACAACTTAACATCAAACCAAAAATTCGTCCCTTCAAAAATGTCATCAATATCGGATGAAGAAAGTTTTCCAGATTTCAGTATAAAACGCGAAGAGTTTAAAGATGTAGAATTGATCGAAAGGAAGCCAGGAGCATAACATGACCGGTGTTCTGGTACACCCGCACTTTTCGGAGTCGCCGGGGCCTATCGCCTAAAGTCCCAAAAACACGCCTGGTTGCTTTGCCGTCAGATTTATCGATATGACGCCAATCGATCAAATTCTCAAAACTCTCGGAACTTTTAAAATAAGGTTTTCATACAATAAAACTATTGTATTGAGTTGAAGATTATTTCATTTCCCATAAACAGAAACTCCAAGTTGATTCCGCAAACTTGCAATTACTGCAACTACGCATGGGAAATTGTAGCCGCTTAAAATCGAATGGTAAATGGATCAAGACATCCTCTCCTTTGTATTTTCTGTTTTTTCACAGCCAGTCTCGTTCCTGTGGGACAGTTGACTATGTCATCCTGGTTTGTAACTGTGCCAACTGATTTGTAAGAAAAAAAAACTCTCGTGAAAGAAAATTTTGAATGATCGCATTGAGACCATCGACAACTTTATTTTTGATCACCAATATTGCTGTTTCACTAAGCCAATTCTGATTACTGAAGTGTTGTTCTATGACCGGAAAAACATGCTGAATAAACTCTTGTTGCTGCTGAAGTGACAGAAATCCATGGCTAGTGTAATTAATCCGGTCGAGTTAACAAGTGCGACCTTACTAATTCCAATATCTAATAACTGCTTCGAAAAACAGTCGTAGATTGATCTTATTGCAAAAACACTCGCATGTTAGTTGTTAATTGGAGTGTCTCTACGTGCTGCCACAAATAAGATGGTTTAAGGCTTGCGTTATGTGCGTCAGCAGTAAACATTAGCAGGAAATAAAGTTCTCACGCACTAACAAACTGATGAAAGAAGATTTTAATAGCTGTAATGTAAACATTCGACAATCAAGTGACAATCAGAAATATTTTTTTTTTCATTCCAACAAAATAGATATTGTGTGTGTGAAATAATAAAGACGGTAGAACAGTTTATATGTGAAAATCAAATTGTTGTCTTCCTCGAAACTTTACATATTTTCTCTTAATTAAAACCTTCCCTTGACTATGACAAATATTTCAAAACCAAAATCAGCTAAATCAGTGAAGCCGTTCTCGAGTTTAAGCGACACAAACGAACACCAATTGATTCTTCAATATAAAGATATCGCATGCTTGTAATTTCGGAAATCATCGCTACTATGCACCAGGAAAAAACAGAACGTTTTAATTTTTTATCACAAATTTAACTCTTTCGCTCGATCGCGGAAAACAGACTCGTTACAGAAGGTTCAATGATTCAGTTCCGACTAGATTTTTTGGTACCGGCCAATGGGAAAAATGTGGATTGGCGGCCTATTGTTCGTTAAAATGTCCCCTGGGTAGGCAATGTACTGGATATTTTTTAACTTTGATATTTTGACTTCTGGCCGCGTAGATCATTCAAATATTTGTATGTGCATCAAGCTTTTTGGTGTTGGCTAAAGACGGACTGACAAAAAATATTGTACAATCAATTGCTCTTCGAAAATAATATCATCTACTTGACAATAAAAATATATTACATTTTTCACTTTATATTGAACTTTAAAGAGATCGCGAGATTGGCGATCATCATCCACTGCACTCCATCCTTCTTTGTGTCATTTACCGTCCCCATATATCCGTTTGATTTTTTGTTTTCTTTTTTTTTATTTTGCAATTTGATTAAATTATATACAATGTTATAACTTAAATGCTAGACAAAATTGCTTTAAACTAGCTTAATGTATTGAAATATTCTTGTCATACTACTTGACTCTAAGCGGGCTCTCGTACCTAAACATACTGCTTAATCTACAAGTGTATACCTTTCGACTGACGATTGTTTTATTTTCAATCAAAGTTAATTAAAAATAAGAAAATCGGACTTAAAAAAATTTAGTTGAAGTGACTAATAGACTTAAAGACTAATTTATTATTTACCTTAAAATAACTCAACTCTTACTTAAATAACTTAATTTTATTGCAGTATTTACGTCATATATAAATGCAAAGCAGCTAGAGGCACATAGGTCAACAAACATGTACCCACATATACGGATATATGAACATCCACTTAAAAACTTTACCAAAGGTACCTTAACTACGGTAAGTCAGCCACCCGTGCGAAAAAACGTACGCATTAACGTCGGCCAACTTTGCCTACAGGGACTACTAGTAATACTTAGAAGGAATTGACGAAGAAGTTCCTTCATTTTTGTTTTCAAGTCACCAAAAATGACGGTGCTGGCGTACAACTTTTTCTATATCGCGGTCAGAAACCGCAGAAACCGAACTGAACGCTCGTAGTCAAGCCGCTTATCCACACTCTTCGGGTAATATGGATATAAGCGGTGTTAATCTATCCTGGATGAGACCTATCGTATCTTGATAGAGGAAAGCATCTTTGGGGGGGTTGAGCCGTTAAGACCCACCCGCTCGTAATGTCTGTCATTGGGATTCTAGGCACCGCGGATCAAATTGTTGACAGAGTTCATTACTTTTACAGCTGTGTGGAGGAGTTGATAGAGGGCTTACTTTTCATTTGATTCAATTGATAGGTCTGGATAATACCAGAGTGGTGTTGTTTTTCGAAACTGGTCCAGTCACCATTTGCCATTGGGATAAGGTTATTGGAACCAAAAGTCGATTGGTCGACCAGCGATAGTCGTCTGACTAATGGGTGGCGTTGTTGTATTGGTTGTTGTATCGACTTAATTTGTGAAGATTGTGTGCAGATGGCTCTTTTGTGAGGGCAGTACAGCCGGGCTAAATCTTCCAAACTCTCAATGTACATTTATCAAACTCATATCGAATAAAATCCTGCGAATCAGGCGAAAGCTAATAGGTCGATATAAAAGAACTCCGTCCCGTTTCGGGCTCCACCCACGGAAGTGAGTTGAAACCAAATACATCTGAGTTTCTCAAAACACCACATTATCTTTCTTTCTTCTCCTAATTCTTCCGCTCAACCTGTGCAACACGCATTATAAGAGTATTCATATCCTCTAGAAGAGCGAGCCAATTATAAAAAAAAACGTGATAGCGTTCAGCTTAATAAAAGAATTGTCTTTTTTCATTATGTTTGCTCTATTGTATAGGACCTCGTTGGGATAGAATTACTAGGAAAGCCCTGAGACACTGCCTCTAAAACAACCGAATCTTTTCCATTAAGCTTTCTCCCACTTTGAACCACACGGGACATTCATAGACGAGCACAGGCCGGCAATGAGGGCAATGTAGTAGATTTCTCTTATATCCATATGATCTTCATTAAAGAATACATCGGAGACAATTTTCCCAAGACGCAATGCCAAACACGGTCAAGCCACGTGGATACAATGGACCCTGTTTAGACGATTACTTTTGAGTGCGTAGGGGGCAGGCATGTAGTGTCTACACACTGTAGTGCTCATTGCTGCACAATTTTGACAAAGAATAGGGGTGGAATGAGTAAAAGGGAGCATTTATTTCATCTCTCGTCCGAGACATATTTTTACTCATGATCCTCACATCAAATCATTGGTAAACCTCACTGCCCCACGATTGAAATATAATGAAAAAATCGAATAGAAACGGAATATTTCGGGTGTGGAACGTGACTGCCCACCCCCGTGACTGCCGCTTTCCCTCAACGCTCACTCCTCTCACCACCAAACTCTCGTCATCCAAAGTAATCGTCTAAACAGGCCCATGCTCGATAACCACGTGGAATCTGGGATTGGCTCAATAGCAAGATTGAAATTTTGAACGATGTTCGAACATTTTTGGACAACTGTGGGAAATTTCTTTATGCTTCAACACATCCTCTACTACACCAATTTGAATGAAAATAAATTTATGTAAAAAAATATATGTCGGAAATTTCGCAGGATGTTTTGAAATCACAGTTCGGATTTCAATGTTATAGTTTAAGTTAAACTGGTTCGATTTAGAAGCGTTACTAATCAGAATTGTATGTATCTGAATGACGTGTCTTAACAATGTCTGTTTTATCGGCTTTTCAAATTGGGACTTGACAACTTTGAATTTAATTTGTGAACGCACCCTTTCACTAATCATCAGACTGTCATTGTCAATTTATTCAGTAAACAACAACGTTTTCATCATAACCGAGCAAAATGTGCAAATAATAAAAATTTTCTTACAAAATTCGGAGTCGGTGACCGAAAATTTAAGAACATTAACTCCTTATTTTTTATTTCCAATCTTCAGGGACGAAGCTCATTTTTGGCTCAATGGTTTCGTCAATAAGCAAAATATGCGTTATTGGTCGGGTGGAGATCCACGTTTGCTTCATGATTCACCACTTCATCCACAAAAAATTGCTGTTTGGCCAGCGTTATCGCGCCGATTATTTTTGGCCCGAATCGGAAGATATGGACTTGGACGACAAGTGGTTTCAACACGATGGTGGCACACAGCAGACCTAACAATCGATAAAAGTTGTCAAGTCCTTATTGGAAAACTATGTTTCATGTTTTTCTCTAATGTCAAATCAATTTTTTTCTGTTTACAGATGAAAAGGAAATAAAGAATTAAAACAAAAATAAAAAACTCTTTCAAAGAAGATACAGACTTCCGTTATCCTAAAATTGTGTCAATGAATTAATAGCTTATCGAAAAAACGTTAACTGAACTCCAGCCAACATTCGGACAGGACAACGTTGGTAAATTTATATTACATTCATTCAAAGAATATATTAAAGCTTATATCATAATTTTACAACATTTTTAAATTGGAAACATCTTAGAGTTATGGCCCTAATTTTCCAGCTATCCAACCTTCAAAACCAATTTGACGCATCGTTAAGTGTCGAATATCCTGGTGCTAGTATTCCTTCTTCCATTTCTTTCGTTTTTCTTCTTAACATCAATGTTTCATGGAGTGACACCATTCCGCATCAACTTTTCACGTTAACGAAGGACAACTGGCTGGCCAAAGGACGATCTCCATGCCGAAGTCAGTTGTCAATAAATCATGGTAAAGTAGGGCCTTGAAGAAAACTCCCTCTTCAGTCTACAGTCTTGAGTTCATCGGCGAACAAGGAAGAATAAGGAATCTTGAGCAATCAAGTGCTTGATATAAATTTATGCAATCATTTTCCCTAGGTCCCTAGTCCAGTCGCACCTCAGACCACAATCGTGCTACTGGAATCAAATGAGGTGTAAATGAAAGATTCCAATCTACCCAAGAGACAGTCCTGATTACACTATGAATATATTATTTTCACGTAGTTTAGCTGGATTGGAGCATCCGCGAACTGTTCTTGCGAATGATTTGCTTTTATTTACAAATTATTATGCATCAGGAGTTCACAATGAGGCGCGATTAATTGTTACTGGTACTTTTGGAATCCAGTTACGATGTAAACGTGCCCTCAAGCCATTGCGTTGTATGCATTTTATTGTGCGAATTGTGCACAAAGTCAATTTATGCAAAATACCGCCGCAGCCGCGCCGTTTGCAGGATCAAAACATTTTATGGGAGCACACGTAATTAATGTGAAAATCAACCGCAGGACGAGAGCACAGTGACAAATTGTAAATGGGAAACAGTCATGCATGTTGGCACACAGAAGAACCGCAATTCATCAATTTCAGATCATAAGAATCAAATTTAAGGATAAAATGGTGACGATTCAAATCAATAGGAAATGGCAATGGCCTCAGATCATGGGAGGACTTGTGCTTGATTGGTGTGCCATCAATCAGGATTCATTATTTGAAAACATTTCGTCGCCTTCGACATGGCATGTCATTTGTATTCGCAAAAGGTACGAACGCATTTTGTGCTGAGTTGGCGTCGGTGTTGTCCCTACAAAGGACTTCGATTCGCTTTATTTATTTTTCTTTTCTGTTAGGTGACATTCCGATAGAC
This sequence comes from Orthonevra nobilis, assembly GCA_963555765.1. NCBI lineage: Eukaryota > Metazoa > Arthropoda > Insecta > Diptera > Syrphidae > Orthonevra > Orthonevra nobilis. The sequence goes on along the minus strand of OY743225.1, from coordinate 25,612,711 downwards.
ATGTGATGGTAATTCAGTTTGATAGTATTTGGTTTTTTTATTCGCAGTCAGTCAGTCGTGATTTGAGCATATCCTTTCAAAGTCGATACCTGAATTGGATTGTGAGGACACTACCTAATTAGAGTGGAAACGTATTTGGAATTGAGGGGCCAATCAAGTGCTTGGAGATGAATTCACACACCTGACGTATGACGGATGACTTGTAACTTAATTGGAAATCTGTGAACACATGACAGTGATTTTGATTTTCTGATTCTGTCTTTCCGATGACATGGTCAAGTGATGTGTTGCGTTAAGGAATTCAGTTCAAAGCGGACTTTTTGGGAAGTTTGTGATCTCCACTGTCGAGATACTTTTTTGCAGAAGCACATAAGGTTGGAGTGAAATGAATTAAAACAAGTTGGGCGAATTCACTGACTTCGACCCCTACTGAGGGAATTGACCCATGAATCCGCTGCTGACTTCAACTGAAGTTAACTGAATTCAATTGATTTCAATTCTATGAAAATGGGTTTGGGTGCGAGTAGACCTGCCAATACCACGAACTTCCCATCTCATGATAAAAAAATAAACATTAAGGTGCTATTTAATTGGCTCCCAACATCAACTTTAAGATATTAATTTTTTTAGCTCCCCGTAAGTTTATATTTGTTTTCGCATCTTTGAATCATATAAAATACGATTTGCGTCGAAAGTATAGATTAAAGGGTATACTTATTATGTACATGCTAACACAGTAAAAAATACTTATTAGTCTGTGAAAGATTAGCGATGTAAAGAATACGTTGGTTAAATTAATTAAAACATATCAGACTAATAAATTAAAAATATAAATATAAAGATTAAAACTAAATTAAAACAAATTCATGATGAAATATTAGGTATTTCTTGAAATGGGGATAAGAAGAGGAATGGTAAGCTGGTACGAAGATAAGTCCACGTATAATTGGCATTGTATCCTTTTGGCTAAGTCAACTGGTTGTTGAAACTTCTCCTCCACTCACCGTCAATGCAGATGGGACAAAAGATCACACTTTTCTCTCGAAACAACGGGGCCTTCATCCGCTTTTGAAAGTATCCATGCTTCTACACCATATAGTAGGACGAGGATGATATTGGTCTCATAGAGTGACACTTCAGTTTTTCGAAAGAGGGCTTAGCTTTAATAGCCAGAGGTATTCTTCGTTTGATCTCAGCGCTGATGTTATTATCTGTATTTATAGCAGAGCCAAGATAGACAAAGCCCCAACTACCTCAAGGTTATAGATGTTATAGCTGATTAGGGTTTGGTCTTTCTTTATGACAGCATATGCCTCTTTTTGCCTTCTGGCGTTGACAAGGTTCTTTTGCACTATTGTCCCAAGTATGATGTTGAAGAAATCGCATGACAGTGCATCACCTTGTCTAAAATGTTGTTTGACATCAAGCTGGTCGATGACGTCTTTGCCGACCTCAGTGGAGCAGCTTGATATCTCCATCGCCATCCTGCATAAAAGTACGAGCTTGGCAGGGATGCCAAACCTTGACACGACTTCATAAATCTCGTCTCTGTGGACGAAACAGACACCAAAACCAACCTTGAAATTGATGGTGGTGCGTACTGACTTGGCGCTCCTGGGTTTTTTCCAAGATCTGCCGTTATGTTAATATTTGGTTTATGGTGGACTTTTCTGGTCGAAAACCACATTTAAACGGACCTATCAGTTGTGACGAACTGCTTCAGACGTTCACATCATACGGCGGAAAAGATGTTAAAGGCAATTTTGAGGAGATTGATACCTCTATGATTTTAGAAGTTCTATCTTGCTATCTGTACTTCGTCTGGGTCAGGTAGATGGCATTGTTGGTTCTTCCATGTCCTCAGCATTGACTGCAATTTTACTATGATATTTTTCCATTTCGAATTTTGCAGGCTTCGGTTTGCGGTGTGTAACTTTGAGATAATTGTTTTTGCTGGCTGGCTGTCCATGGCTTGCATTAAACGACTCAATGAAAGCATTTTCGATTGTAATATAGGACCAACGACCCAAAATCTTAGCCAGTCATCCTTCTAAGAGTATCCAACTCAACGTGAAGATAAGATATTTTAAATTTAGAGTTGCGAAAATCGATTTCATAACAACAACTTTAACATTGGAAGTTGAATTTGTATTTGCTTTTGGCAGTTGTTTTTCAACGTATTACATTTTGTAAGAACTCTGTTTATAGGGATTCATATTTTAAAATTTTGAGAACCAACTGCTTATCTAAACTTCATGTATTTTTGGAATTATTTTTAATCAATCAAATTGGTTTGATTGCTTTTCTTTGGAAGATATTAACCACTGCTCGGAATATTAAGGATTAACTTTATGTCCTTTTTGAAAGCGTTCAAAAGTACATAGTTTCAATCCAGAGATTTCCACCAACTCTGCCTTCTGAGCTGGTAACTGCTCAGCAAAGGATCTTTTTCTGTCTGGTTAATATATGGCTTAAAGAGGATCACATTCAGTCCAGTTTTCTTTGCAGATTTCGATAAGATTTTCCACGCCGATTCCGAGAGATTTTTTTTATCTCTTTGTCATATTCTGGAAAGACCTCTAAGATTGGGTTCATGATTTAAAACCACAAACTAAATCGGATGTTATGGTCTTCCTTGCAATATACGAGTAATGCAGTTTTATCCATGTGTTTTAACTTTGTCATTTAGGTTTCTCTCGATGCTTTTGCTTTAAATTCAATTGCCTCATGCAATTTGAGCCATGAGCTTCTTTTTGCAAATATATTATAACGATAAAAAAGCGTTAAGCTACAGCCGAGCAGGTTTTGAACAAAAAAAACTGGTGGCTGCATAATTTTCTAAGGATGTTTTCATGTGTCAGTGTTGCAGACGTCACTCTGAGTCTTGAAAAATGGGAAAGACCTACAGGATTCTCATTTCTGAAACTATCTTCAAAGAACTTCTGTGGAAATTTGGAACAGGAAATAGAGAAAGGGGCACATCAATGAATGAAATGGCCTCAACTAAAAACTGTTTTAGTCTTTTTGGTAGTCTCTATAGTTAGTAACTTACTTAGTTTAGTCAATTGGCTAAATAAACATAATATTGATGAAACTTTTGGCATTGAAATTGAACAAATAAAAAATTTTATAGAATTTGTCCGGAAACTTATGAACGGCAGTGTATATATTTATGCATATTTTTTTATCTGATAAGGTAGCTGTAAACTATAAACCTAATCAATTTTGAACTTTTTTTATTGGGAAACTAAATTGGTTTTAATGGAAGAAGTGAAAATGTCCCTTTTTTGACAGTTTTTTCGTCATAAAATTCTAACCACCCTGTGAAATTTAACCAAAAGCTTCGAATGAAACCAATTTGGCTTTTATAGCTTGATTTGTTCTCGAGTTAGGCTGTACGAAAGAATGCGCACAAACGTACGTACGTACGTACGTACACACACACACATAGACATCTTTCTAAAAATGATGGAATCCGACTACTGGGACCGCCAATCGTGGAGAAATGTAAAAATTTTGAATTTCGAAAATCGGACCGATTACAAGAACTTCCTGATGGGAACGTGGTTCGATTATCGGTCGTCTGTTGGTCTATTGCTGTAAGCATCGGTAAGCGATTTCGTCATTGGAAATGTTTGTTGCGCAGCTTTCATAGGTCCAATCCCATGAGATCTATTTCAAGGATGCAGTTGGTTTCCTTAGTGTCTAACTTTAAAACATGCCTACTAAGTTAGAGTTTTGAAAATTGCCTTATTATGCCTTATAACTTACTTCGATTGCCGTACAGTTCGGGGCAGCTAGTTTGTTCCTTATTTCACTCAGTTGGCTGGAGACCTGTTCGACATTTGTGAACAATTGGAATGAATTATTCTATTACAGCATTGCAAATCTGCAAGGAGTTCGAAGAATTTTCATGGTGCAGTTCCAAAAGATGAATCTTTATACGAGGGGGATATACATAACTAGTGGTTCTAAGATCTGAGATCTTGTAAACATTTTTACTGGTTCATCAAAATAATATTGAAAGAGGAAACCTTGATATAACCAACAGATATCAACGGACGTGACCTGGGGCTTAACAATAAATTAGTCTCGGCTCTCATCATGTATGACGATAGACGTCTGACGATCTCGTCCCGGCGAAAGCTTTGCACTTCGTAACTCACATACTGAAGTATCGTGTGCACGAAATCATTGTGACGATACTTTTTTTTACTTCAAGTAACCCGTAAATCGTCATTAATCATCGTATTGTCGATCGTAGTTTGCTCGATAGCTATTTCACTATTGTCTTTCAGCGAAAAGTCTACAGAGAGAAATTTGAGAAATAATTAATGTAGAATAAGATGTTAAGTCTATGCCACTGGCCACACAACAGGTACCGGTCTCCTAACAATAATCGATTGGTTTTACACAATTCGGTTCGAGTTAAAATTGGCCGAAACACAAAAAGACGAGCAGACGAAAATTAGTTTAAACTTAACTATTGAATTCAAAACATTTTTTTTCCAAAAACCTGATGTAATTTAAACTAAACTATTGTTAATTAAATCTTAATTTTTATTTTTAAATTTAAATCCGATTAAGAAAAAGCTGTTGGATTTTTTTGAATCCCACATAAATCAATATACAAATTGAACAAATACGATTCGTCGGAATGTATAGTATTGCATATTTTTTTAAATTTAATTTGAGCTTTTGCGAATTGCTACTTTATCATACCGATTTTTACTTACAGTACTCAATGGGTAAGCGTGGGTTTTTCCCGCCCGTTATCTATTTGAAAAAAATTTATAACATCCTGTGATAAATGTATGGATTATATTATTAACTCTTTTTTGTATGTTTTACCCAATTATTGCAGGAAGTAATTAAGCTGAAATATCCCTTTTTAGGTCAGTTGAAAATAATATTTTTTAACAATTTTTGCATAAATAAAAACGCGAACGCGTAAAGAAATTATGATTTAGTTTTTAAAAACCTTGCAAGGAGCACAAGCAAAAATAAATAAAGACAAATATATAATGGACTGCTTCAAGCGAGGAAAGCCCTTAACCCGCCAAGCAAAAGTGCTTATGCTGAAAATTTACAACCAAAATTTGGATTTCGCCCTAAATCAACAAAATAGGGCACCTATAGGAGCAGCTGTGAAGAACACATCAAAATATTCAAAGACTGGAACACTTAACTCACCCAAGAAGAAAATTCCACATCGGCACTGGATCACTGATCACTAATTTGGACAGTTTCGAATTGGAGGCCATAAGAAGGATAAACTACTCCATCCACCAATTTGACAAAAAAATCATAACATTGAAATCTATGATGAATTTGAAATAAGCATGAGCGAGACATCACTTTGGAGAGTTCTGAAGAACAAAGGATTCAGCTTTCGCAGGACGGAAGACAATAGGAGAATCCTTTGTGAAAGGACGGACATAAAAATTCAAAGAATACGTTATATCCGGCAAATCAGGAATTTTTCGAGATAGTTATGTATTTAGATGAGTCATATTTATAGACTCTCTTCAAAACGAATAGTTAAACTATATGATTAAATAAAACGAAACAAGACGGATCCACAGCATGAAGTACTCAGGCTGCCACCATACCAACCGGACTTAAGCCCAATTGAGAATATATGGGGTATAGTTAAATCAAGAGTGGCGGGCAGAAATACTACGTTCAATCTGGATGCTGGATCGATCAAGAAATTAGCAGAAATTAGGAAAAGTACCAGATGAACAGAGTTAGGATACCTTCACCGAAAGAATTGTCATAAGACCCGGCGAATACTTATCAAGTGAAATAGAAAGCTACTTCGAGGATGATGATGATACCGGCGACGATTAAGTGCTATTGCATTAAAAGAAGAAAATAACATCTAATAAATATGTTAATATTCATACTATGAAAATAGACATGGTTCAATTTTTTTCAAATTTTCAGTTTCTGAACGCAAATAACTCAAAAGCTAATAAACGGATTTTCATAAGGTTTTCACCAATGGACAGAGTGGTTCAATAACTCATAAAAGTTTTGTATAAATTGGCTGAATTATCACAATGATTGTAACGCAAGATATCACAAATTTGCCTTTAATAGTCATTATTTGGCGGGTCCTGTGAAAATTATCAACGAAGCATAAAATTAATAAAACGACTTCATCTGTTTAGGACACATCTATACCCACAAAAAATTCAGTGAGACCGTATGCGTAACAATTGTTGTTTTTTCTTCATTTTGGTAGAATTCTTAAAGAATAATCAGAGCTCTAAATCCAAGCAATTCGAATGAACGTTCAGCTGTTGACTTCTCAGAAACACGCCGTTTACGACTTTTTTATGAAAGCGACTGACGAACGAAACCGAGGAATGTTCTTCATTGATTATGTTCATTTGGTAGATTGATGAGACTGCGGGTTCAAACAACGGCACATATGGAAGGAAATACTTTTATTCTGACCAAAAGGAATTCAGCATATTCGAAATTCCCCCAGGAAATACCTTTGTTCTTTGTGCTTCAACACGAATTCGAGATTCGTCGATTCTGAATGACCCCTTTTTTGACTCCGTCAAATGCCACTGAAACACAATTCTTTGCATTGCCATCGAACATTTCCTCATCAGCATCGAGTCCTGTAAGAACTTCCATCAATGACTTCGGAATGATGTTTTTTTCAATTCGTAATGGTAAGATCTAAATTGAACAAAAAGAGAACTTTGATGAATCTGAATGACAAGCAATAAGTGTTAATTAAAAAAAATAATGGATGCACGATATTAGATATTTTGCTTATCAGATTTGCGCAAGAAACGTGAGGCGATTCAGCAAACATTGAATTTCCATGGATTTGCTTCGTGATCTTCAGCCGTTTTGGTACGTACTAGGATCATTCCCATAGGAAGACCTCAAATGTAGACTCTGTGAAAATAACAAACGATCTGTCGTGGAACTGAAGGCAAAAATCACGACACCGACGAAATAATTTTTAAAAAACAAGTCCACAAAATTTTAGTTAAGCATAAGTCCTTGGTTCGAAAACGCGAATCTATTTTCCACAGGACCTTAAAAAAACAATTCCAAACATATATTGAGCATGACTTTCTAAAAACCTTTTCCGATAGTATGTTTCCCTCCTGGCAAATGAAATTCAAAATTCAATATTAAAATTTTGAGGAACACATTACTGCCGCACGGCTACATTCAGCAGCAGCAGCAGCAGTCCTACAGTTGAATTCGTTCGATTAAATTCACGTCAGCATTTGTGTGCTAAGCAAACCAAAACCAATTCATATGTTAACCCATACCCATGTATTCCTTCGTTAACTTAGCATTTTGCCAGTCTCGCTGGTAAATGGAATTCCCCAATCGAAAGCTCATTAAATCCCTCGCACTACAGCGAAAAAAAAATCGTCCACATCCGTTTCCCATAGCTCATTCCTCAGTTGTATTTGCGATTGCAAGCCAAGGGGGCTTACTTTTCCATTTGAATGGGCTCTTCAAAACACCCGTTCCTGTGCAGCACCGTCTGTATTTATCCTTTAAATTGACTGTCATAAAACATCGAGTATACAGCCGGCGGCGGCGGCGGGAGGAGTTTCACATGCGGGCCAGGGGAAGTCGTCGGGAACGCGCACATCAACGAGTCAATTCAAAATGATTAATTGCAGTCAGAACTATGGCGTGATTGAAGCCATTGTGCTCCGATTTCAGTAGCAGTTTGGTTAATGACTCAAACTTCTTAGTTACAGGCAAATCTATTTTAGAATCTCCTCCAGAGTACTGCCCAAGAAGCAATCACTTGCTACTTGCGAAGGAACTTAATGCGGACATCAAGGAAGTTAAACCAACAGCGTATTGAAAAATGGTTTCCCCCACAAGATTCCAGCAGCAGTGGTCTTGACATTGGAGCCAGTGTTCATAAGACTCAAGTCCGACACACCCAAACTCTGCATATACCCGTACAAATGAACGAGTCTGTCTTCCCTGCTTTCCGAGTTGCATTGCAAAGGGTTGTTGTGTGTAGTACTCGAAACAAGTAAGCGACATGAGCGGGTAGCTTTGCACGTTAATGCGTTAATTTATGAGAAGGCACCCCCTGCCAAGAGCATCTATCGTTTGACAAACTCCCAGAAATATGTATGCAAGCAATGTTGAGATTTAAATTGAATTTCCGGAAACAGAAAAGCAAATCCGATGGCTCTTCAGGGGTATTTACTTCTCGGCTTTGCAAATAAATTTATTTCCAAGTGGAAGACACAAGATTTTTCGGATGAGGAAGAGAAGGATGCCTTTTCAGAGTGTTTGCATCGATGATTTTGGTGCTGCAAATGGATTGATGTGCTGGGATTTGTTGTCGAAAATATTGGTGTGAATAGTTTCATGCTTGATACTGTGTTAAGATGGATTTATTTGAGCTCGGAGGTAAATCTGGATTTGAGGGCATAAGCATTGAGTGATGTAAATTTTCGGTTGCAGTGGAAAATCCATAGATCGACTTCTATTTGATTGATTTTAAATAGGTTTGGGTTTTCAATGAAGTCATTACCAAGAGAGAAATTTGAACATTAATAGGAAACAATTGATTGGATATATTTTCGAATGGGTTTAGTTCAAACGTTTCTAATGAGCCAACATTCAAATTTAATAGAAATTGAGGATAACTGATGATCACGAATTTTATGGATTTAATAACAGTTCAAATGGGTGCTCCTATTCAAATCGACAATTGATCAGCATTCCACTTTTTGTAAATTCAATCATCAGAAGTGAAATTATGTGTTCTGTATTTCACTTGAAATAGTGACTATGAATACGTTTCGAACATGGAAATTGTTATTCTGCATTTGGAAAAACCTTTCTTTTCAGGTGAATTGAATTCAGTTACTTTTGTGTTGCTTACATAAGTACGTAATTGCCGATTCCACACATCGATGACTTTGGCCATATTTTTTTATGGCTTGCTTCTGTCAATAACATATTTGCTTTTCTTATTTCCAGTAACGTCAGTCGAAAACGATCTTGGTCCAGCTTTTGACCTCAATTTGGTGGGATTGGAAAGGTGTGGTGCATTTTGAGATGGTTTCTAGGAATCAAACGGTTAAGTCGGATCTGTATTCGATCTATATTCGAAGCGATCAACGAAAAATGGCCGAAATTGGTGCATCGTAAAGGTGTGATTTTTTACCAGAACAACGCCAGGACAGACACATCTTTGGTCTCTCGCCCAAAAACTATTGGAAAAATTATTGGAGCTTGTTTGGGTCTTGATGTTACACCATCAATCAGATCATCGTTTATTTCAATCGTTGAAAACCTCATTTGATGGTATAACTTTCAATGACGATGACGCTGGGAAATCCAACTTGATTCAGTGGAAATGATATCTTTGATTTAAGTTTATTAATTTTCCTTAAAAATTGTGTTTTGTTAACTTGGAAAAAAATTGACAATTACCTAGTTGACAACCTGAAAGAAAGACGCTATTTTCATTTAAAGCACATTTTTAAATTGCCAATAATTCTGTCAACAACATTTCAAGTGTCTGAATGCTTTTTATAAAAATTGCGCTGCATAGGTTGCGTAGATTTGAAAGGAGTGAATACAAATGTTCTTAGGCTGTACACTACATCTCCATGACGTCAAGCACCGCACTAACCGTTTTCCAATTTTTGAAACAATAGCAAGCAAGCATTTCTCATTTGCCATATTAGAGCATTATGGCTTGCCCCGGGGCGCGTCGCAGCGATGGATCCGAAAATTGTTTTGTGGTCGTCAATTTATTAAAAAACCAATAAATACAACCAAATCACTAGCGCCGGAATATTATTTCCATATACAATTAAGGTTGGAGTTCTGAAGGGGATCAGTTATGCCCACCAATTCCGTTCCATTTTCTTCACGGTTTTAACCAAAAATATACCTTAATACAGCATATTTTTTTAATACAAAAGACTTTCAATTAAACAGCAAATAACTTTCAATACCAAATTAAATATAAGGGGCGCAACTATGTCCTCATCGTTTTTTTTTATGAAAATGCAGTTATTTTATTGTGAAAAAATGGTAAAAATGAATCATTCAAAGTATTGCCCATCGCTGGATCCAACTTTTTCTGGGGAATATTGCGGTTGAGTTTTTTGACGGGCTTGACAATTTTTCATGCCTCTGCTCGTATAGTGGCCATTTTTCTCGCAGTGCTCGCTTCAATCGCGTCACTTGAAGCCGATAATGTTGCCCAGTGTTAATTGCTTTCGGTTTCAACGCCGACCTGGCCCAACCAAAAACACATCGTAACCTTCGCAGTGTAAATATTCAGCCGAACCAATGACGTAGAAGTATGACCGACCAGTCTTCATGTCTTTATTATCTTTGGGTTGCTTTCATAACCCCTCACAATGCGATGAAGAAAACCCTACCTTTTTTGCCGCTGGAGCAGTTAATCACAGGCGAAAAAAAGACAATCAACGTCCCTTGGCCTCAAAACAAAAGGAACCCAAGTTCCATGTAGCTTCTTATGCTGTGTTTGAATTTGGCACGGATCCTCATCGAGCAATGCCTCCAAGTCAGCATCTACGAAGGATTTTGGCCTTTCACTCGGATGGTCGTCAACATCGAAATCACCGTCTTGAAAATGATGGAACCAATCACGGCACATTGTTTCACTTAAAACAGCATCTCCGCAAACTTCTTGTAGGTCTCGATGAGTTTCAGCCGCCGGTTTCTTTGAAATCAAAATCGCTTATGTATCAAAACAGTTTGTTTACCATAGTTCATGACATTTTGGAGATGTGAAAATCGACTTGATATTGATATTGCGCAACGTATTGACACTTATGACTTTCGAAAAAGACTTCGAAATGGATTGAAAAATTCGAATGCACTCGTTTTAAATTCTATTTCATTTCACTTTCATGTAAAAAATAGAATATGGTGGGTCATTAACGATTAAGTACTCGAACTTGGCCGAGGTACGGTACTAGCAATTTTGGGTTAACAGAATAGAACTGCCAAGCCAGCTGAAGCAGTCATTTGAATAAGATAATATTCCTTAAATTTTCGGAAAGTTAACCCTTTTTAATTAAACAATAATCGTTGGAAAAAAACTGAGCAATAAAACCAACAAATGGCCATTCCAGGACCCTACTGGACATAAAGGATCCAGTTTGGAGACTACCTCATGAATTTGTACATGATTTCAATTTCTGTATGAGTGCCAATAAGAGTGAATGCATCCGCACTCAAGGGATTATGACTACCCTTATAAAGCATATTTGCGGATTGTAATCAGCAGTGAATAATTGAAAGACTATGAAGTGGTTTAAAATTCAGATGTATTTCGTTTCCGATTGGATGGAGTCGGAAGAATGCGGTAACAATATTTTTTTGCGTTCGTTCAGTTCGCAGTTTTCATTTTGGAGCGGCCGCAACAATACGCATTTATTATTTCACATCTACCAATCTAGTTTCTTGGAAACGCTCATTTGCACGATATGCAATTTTTTTAAATGGCCTTGCTCATTCCGCTTTTGATAATTTTTACGCATCGAGTATATATTCATGACAGATGGCAGATATCAATAAAAGGTGTGTGAGCGACAAAACCTGGTGTAGGCATGGAAAGTTCGCATTGGACCGAATCTTCACACTTATTAAGATCTTTGACAAAATGCAGGAGCTACTAATCGAAATTAACCACCTGCGCATCGAATTTTAGGACGCCTATGATAGCTTTTCTAAAAATGCACTCAAAAGAGTCGTTCTAACTTTTATACTCTTCCGACAGAGCATGGTGACGATGCAGATTTTTAAGTGCTTAGCTAAGTCCGAAAATTATCTCACCGAATTGTTCGATGTCAAAAAAGTTTTTTTATGCTTTGTTTTTTGGGATAAGAAGTCAATGCAGCCCTATTTCGAAGGACTAAACCGACACTAATAGTGATAATGATCTTAAGTCTACTCACTTACCTTCTATCCGAGCCTGAGCTAATGCTATTTTTCATCTTTCACGGTCTGGTTGCTAATCCTTAGCCGAGACCGCTTGATCTTTTAGTGGCTGGAGTTCAAAGAAAACCTTTGCTGAAGTATTATTGTCGACTCACTCACTCGAATTTGAAATGTGGCCAAGCCATTGAAGTCCAAGACAAATTTTAGCTCACGGTTGAAGCGTCCTCTCCTTTCGAAATCTTTGCATACAAGAACGTTCTCCCTAAATTCTGTTCTGCGGACTTGCTTATCGTCCAACATTGAAGAAGTGACTTAAAGAGCATGATTTTCGTCCTTCGGGTTAGGAGTGTTGATCCTGCTAATTTTGTCTAGATATTTCTGGTGTCCTGAGGCGACCAATGTTAAACCTCGTTATAGTTGTTTTGAGTTTTGGGACTGGAAATACTGATGGGAGTAAGCCTCTCAATCGAATGGGGACTTCTTTGAAGGATGCCTCGAGCCAGATGACGAAAAGTAACACCAGCACTTGGAGATATGAAGGCAGGTCGGATGCATTTCGAATAGACTTCTTACTGGGAGAAGAAGAAGCAAAAATCTTTGACATAAACTCAATACTGTGGACCATGTTTTAAACCTTTTTAACCTAAGACTTGACATACATTTATTTCTTATAACGTGTGACTCAAAAAAAAACATAAGATTTAAATTTGCCGCCATTTATACAAAACAATTTAACAGTGCTAGTAAAAATAAAACGACACAACGACGTGTTTCCATTTTTGAACGATATCTCAAAAATAGTGAAAGTTGGCGGCCACAGTTCGAAAATTTCGTACAAAATATGACCTGCATTCTGTTTCATCAACTGAGCAGAGAGTAATTGAAAAATTAATTCAGCGTATCATTTCGAGACGCTTGACAACCTGGTCGTCCAAAAACAAGCCCTTCAAATGTCAATATCGATGCAGTGCGTGAGAGTGTTGTTAAAAAATTCGTTGAATGTAATTTTAGCATGAACATCAATAAGCGATGATGTACATTTTAACCTTCTCAGTTGCCAAAAATTGTCGTGTTTGGGGTTCGGTGAACCCACATGTGATTGTCGAAATACAAGATATTAGGCTGGAGGCATTTTTGGACCATAATTTTTTGAAAATAAGGCAGTGACTTTTACTGGTGCTCGAAATCGCGACCTGATAACACATTTCTTTCTGCTGAAATCAGACAATTTTGATGTGACCAATATGTGGTTTCAACAAACAGCCCATGAAACAATTTAATACTTGCATGAGGCATTTCCTGGTCGTGTACTCTCTTGTATCAAAATTTTATTAACCCCACAAAGCACCAATTTTATCGGCCAATAATTGTGACGATCTATTTTTTCATTCGTTCAAGTGTAGCCGAAATAATGACAGCAGAATAAAAATATGTCTGCCTTAAGGTTAAAGTTCAGCTGTCAAGTGACACGCTTCCCTGCCGGACAGCGAAAACGAGACACAATACAAAGTTGAATGAATGTTGTAAATTTATTATTGTTTGTATATGTTTTGGGGGCACTTGACAAATGCGATCATCTGGACTGCATGTCATGCTGTATAACTCAGTTGACAGTGTGCATTCAGTGTTGTTTCCCGAAAGTGAAGTGAAACCGTGTAACAGTGTCAACCACAGATATAAATGCAATCGATAAATTTTATTTGAATGCAAAATTAAATAAAAAAATCTTAATAACAATCTAGCCTGCGGAAAATGGAGAGTATTATGTCAATATTCGAGAATGCGGATCCACTGAACACCTGGTGGCCATTTATTGCTGCGGTCGGTGTTGGGATTATTGTTACAATCAGGTGAGTTACTTTTCCAAAAGGACAATGAAAATTAGGATTTTTCACTATTCAAGTTCTAACTCGTTTAAAAAAAAATGCTTGAAATGGAATATTTAAAAAAAAATTGTAAACGTTTTAAATGTGGAGTGTAATGGTGAGGCTAGGAAATATTATTAAAATTATAATTATTGAAATTAATTCTCGGACTTATTTTTCAAGAACTTGAAACTAAGAGGAAATGGTGTAGCGAGTAGAGGGAGTTTTTAAGAGGTGTTTGAGAGATATGGGAGTCAATTTATCTTTAAGCAGTGCGTAACATTCTAAACATAGGCTCATGGTACCCGTAGTTTATTCGGCGGAGAGCAAAAGGACAAATTGTAGCAGGGAAGGGGAATCAATTGATTACAGTATGTAGGCAACGTCTCGTCGTCTTAAAAGGGTTTGTAAATTGATCAATTCAAGCCAATTTCCATACAATTGCAAGTTGAATCTGTCAACCAAGGGTTGGCCGCGAAAAGCAAAGCGGATAAACTTGCGTTGGACTGCATTGATAGTTAGAATACCAAACTTGACTGGCGTATTGGAGATGTGGTCGGATAAAGGTGACATAAAGAGACTTAGAGATAAAAGAATTAGAGAACGCTTGCGAGCGTCGTTTAGTGCAACTTAGGATGGAATTCGTATATATGACTGATCAAGATATGTGGTCACAAGATCACGCATGGAACTAACTAAGTGAACAGGAGATCCGTTGGAGGTGGTAGATGCTTGCGGAAATAAGTTAAAGATTTAAATTTGCCTACACTGAGCCCACGTTTTTTTTTTGTTACACCAAAGAAAGAACCGATTCAAATAGTTTTCAAGTAAATTACGATCGATTGAGGATGATATATATGTAGAGATTCTCATATAATCTGAGTAAATAGACGGGTAAGAGACTTTAAGGATGCACTCAACATCGATGATAGTGAGAATGAAGATAATGGGTCCTAAATGACTACTCTGAGGTACTCTATAGATACGGATTTTAGAACGATAGAAAGCCCAAGGGCCTGTAGTTAAATGATTTCATGGAAGATAAAGATAACGCGGTTGAACCCTTTCTTAGAACTGGCGTGACTACTTTGGGAAATTAATTTTTTCAATCACGTCGGTTGTGCGCGGTTATTCATGTAATAGTAAAAAAAAATAATCGCGAGGAGGAAGTATATGGTTTGTAAGAGATCGACTGAAAAAGTAAGCGAAGCGGTTGTTTGTGGGTCTGGAGAAGATGTGTTCTAGAACTTATGAGTAGAAGGTTAGCCGTCAGTTTTTCGCTTTGAGTTTATAAAATGATTAACTTGCTTTGAGTCGCAAACCTGCTGAACTGCATTTCATCCAGAAATTTATGGTAAAGAACCTCATATAAGAGAAGTGAAAATGAATTCAATTGATGACCGTTGAGACCAAGAGTCCAGGGCTTGTTCTTATCGACCGGTGAACCAAAGAAAGAAGTCGGGATGTTTGAGGAACTGATGATTCGGGCAACAGTAAACGTGTCATCCACGGCGTCCTCGACAAAAACTTTGATGTTAGAAGACATAAATGCTCCTCGTAAATGATACGAAGCGATCATTTAAATACGCTGCAGAGAGGAATGTGTTATTGCAATTGCGAGGCATATCGTCTGGCGCTCAGCTGCGATATCCTCAGTTAATCTGGCCATATTCTCATCTGCGGCTCTTTTGTCCCGACACAAGCCTTGGTGTTTGATTAGTTGTCGTACGGCGGCGAATTCATCTATTGACTGCTCAAATGCACAATTGCCGCCATATCGGGACTTAAAATAAATTCTATAGACAGTCTTTTCCGTGGATAGACCCTCGAATAAGTCTTTACGGCGGCTATTTTTGAAGACGCTTTTTCCAAAGAATGTAAGCCAAAAGAGAAGCTTTCTGAAAATTATGGTTGCATTAACGAGCCACGGTACAAGTTTGCAAGGGATTAGCTATAACCCCTTAGCGGTGGCTTACGCTTCTATCTCAAGACTTTAATCCTTAGTCTTTTTTCTATTAATGATGCTTTTAAAATAAGACAATGATAGTATTTTCTATATATATATTTCTTTAATTTAAGACATACATATTTACAGATAAGCCAGTCAAAGTAAAAGCTCGATATCAGTTTACATGTTATTCCAATCAGAACAATAACTTCGAGATGGGAAATTAAAACGTTTAACTAAATAATTCATAATAATAATAATAATTTAAAACGATGTGCGAACTCCAATTTCCGTCACATCCGTCTACGTGTTTTGCTATCGCAACTAAAGGTATTGATTATAATGATATTTTCTTGAAAATAAATAATTAAAGACAAGTGTAGCAGGTGATTATGGAACGTGTTTAAGTTCTAATTGTCAATATATAATTGCTTTTAAAAAAGGATTGAAAAATATAGAAAAATAAGAAAATTTGTTTACACTTTGAATAACCTTCATTGCCATAAATACGTTATCAACACACAACATAATTCAAGGACAAATTTGCATATTTCTTTAATTTTCATACCTCTGTTTAAAGAGATTTAATGAATTGCATATCAAAATTACGTGATAAACTTTGTTGAATAATTTATCTTTAGAAAATGAAACTGTTAAAATTTTTTTTTGGAATGAGAAAAATGCGGCCACGAGGGCAAAACATGTAAACATCAATGCAACGCCACGGCAGGACAAATGAATAAACTGATGAAATGTGCATTCAAGGACCTGAGTTTGGCAGTGCAAAAGAAGGTCATATCTACGTGGTAAACAAATTTGTTTAACCATTATCATTTAGGCTACAAGTAGTTCGTGCATAGGTATTAACGTCTCAGGACTTATTCTATATCGATATCAGTTGTGATTCGCGAAAATGTATGTATAACCCATTCATAATGACCACATGTTAAATCTTTTTTTCTAAATCTTCACAACTATGCGAACAATATCGGAAGTTGATAAGCATTAGAGAGGTTATTGATGAAGATGCAGAAAAGACTAGGTCCGATTACTGTTAACGATTTTTTTCTTTGACAAGATAAACTGCGATTTTACCTTTAAAAGTGAAGGTTGAGCTTTGGATACGAAATTCATTGGTCGACATTATTAAAATTCAATCCGAACGCAGATTTCTTCCAATGCCTTAATCTTTGCTCAAGAGCAGTTTTTCCGTCTCTTACACCAAATTAACTGGCGAGAGCAAACTAACTGACTCGTTGGATTTGAAGACTTTTCGGGCCGGAGGATTCCTGTCCATTCGCTCCACATGACAAAACCATCTTAGCCACTCGACTTTTTTCATTTTTATGCAGCACGTGGAATTAATCTTTCGAAATAACTTAGGTGCTCTCATGCGCTTATGAAAGTGCCAATGCTTTTGTATCGTATAACAGGATCAGTACGATAAGGGTCTTGTAGAGCGATACTTTAGTTCTTAAGGAAAGGGCTTTACTATTCTATTGCTTTCTTAGCCCCAAGAAATTCTCTTATGGCAACAGGATTAAAAATTCGTCGTGAAACAATACTGTGATTTGGAGCAACTTTCATACTAAGTACTTGGGTTGAGGCTTTCATCTGTCTTGGCACAAATTCTTCAAACAGATCAAATCATGCTTTTTTCATTGTTCTGCCTCTGCTTCGTATACGTATTTTCCTTCGTCAAACACTTCCTTGGGTGGGTAAAGTCTTTGCCGACCTTAATGGAGCACCATGCGCTGGACGAGTTTATCAGCGATTGCAAAACTATTCATGGCTTAATACAGCTCGTCCCTGTGCTTCATTTAGATCCTTACAAGCTTCCGTTCGGGGTCTGCAACTCTGAGATGATCGTTATATCTGTTGCTCTTTTTTTCTTTCTGAGAAGCTGGCGTTCCTCTCTCCACTTCTAGGAGGAACTCTCGGCCTCTCGTCCTTCTGTGCAGCGCCGCTTTGTTTGTCTGTTGTTTGGCTGCATGAGCCTGCCGGCATTCATCAATGTGATAACTCGATGCTGGAGACATACGACTTATCAAGAAGTTACTTGTAATTCGATCGGAGGAGTATTTGGTGATCTCTTGCGATTAAAGCAGCCCGACGTCATACTTCCTTACATATTTTATCAAAAGAAACACGTTTGTCAAAAAATTGTCATGGAAGGTTAAATTGTCACTAAGATCATTTGGATAAGAAAATTCGAACAGAGTGCTGATTGTTTTTTGTTTTTTGTTAACAATTTGCTCGCACTCAAGGGATTGTGTTTATATTTATGTGTGTCTATCAGGACACCAAGAGAATTGCTCTATGCGTGAATTCCGAATTCAGAAGGAGAATTTTACATAAAATTATTTGCATTCTCTTAATTCACTGTATTTTATTCGGAATTCGCTATTATACAAAAAATTGTGTTTTGGAAAATCCATTATTTTGGCAACACGAACATGACAATCCTCCTCCTACATGATCACAGTAATACTCTAGTAATAACGCTGTTAAATTGATTCCAACAACAAAATAAAACTGGACCAGTTTCAAAAACTGGAAAAAAAGCTCAAAATTTGAAACTGTAACCTATCAATTGAAATGTCGCGGAAAAATCACGCCTCAATTCTCATGATAGGTTTTGAGAAAGCCTTTGATAGAATGGATGTTCAAGTCGTTCTAAACGAACTTATAAAATAGAAAATAGGCCCTAAAATATTTAAGCTTGTTCAATATTTCCTTACAAACCGACGGTTTCGTGTCAAATATTTTACCATGTACTCCAAAGTTCATAAATTTACAAACGGTATCTCTCAGGGATCACTATAACCTGTGGCATTGTTTAGTACAGCTTTCAACGAGATAAGCAAAATAATAGATAGTTTCGGTAATACAGGGCACTCGCTCTATACGGATGACCTCATTATTTATTTTAAACAAATAGAACTCTCCTCGCTATCTGATACATTTTACCGTATCCTTGACACTTTGCTAAGTTGAAGCAAATACTCCGGCTTTATGATCTCCTTTTCAAAAACTGAATTACTAAATATCTGTATAAAATATAGTTGCGATAAAAATTTATCCGTTTGCGAAAACAATTGTTCTATAAATAATGTTAATTTTTCTATAATGCTTAATATTATTTTTGACTCTAAATGTAACTTTATATCTCACTGTACAAATCTAAAACAAAGTCTTTCTGCCAGGGTAAACTTAATCAAATACTTATCATCTAAAAATAGTTGCGGCCTATTTTGCCGCCACCTCAACACTTGCTTTGCCGTCTCCTGTACTCGAGTGCGTCAACTTTTCCATGGGACGGATATATTTCCGCACTCGTACAGTAGCAAGAGTACTCAAAGATCTTGACATCCATAAATCCGCTAGTCCTGATGGTATTCCCCCCATTCTTCTGAAGAGGTGATCTTCCACGTTGGCAAAACCATTGCGTAAGCTTTTTTATCTGGCCTACTCTTCTGGTCTCTTCCCGAGTAGATCAAAAACAGCTAACGTTTTCTGTCATGGAAACGCTGATGAACCGTCAGCTAATGAAATATCTCGAAATACGAAGACTCCTCAATGACCAGCAGGACGGTTTTCGTAGCAAAAGATTCACTTTCTGGTAAAAGCAAGATTGTTGCGCTTGATAATTCTAAAGCATTTGACAGAGTTTAGCACCAGGCTCTTTTGGCGAAAATGCGTGCATTTGGTATTGAGGAATCTCTTATTCAATGGTTTAGAAACTTTCTTTCGGACCGTTCAATTCAAGTTGTATTGGACGGTGCCGAGTCTGATATCCACCATATAAATGCTGGTGCTCCCCAGGGCTCCGCTTTGTCACCGACTCTCTTTTTAATTTTCATTAATGATCTTCTGTCTACTAGGGATGTCGGAAATGATATAAAGTATCGAAAGATATCGTATCGATACTTTTTGAAAATATCAATATCGGTTTTTATATTTTTATTAAAAAATATCAATATATCGATATATGGGTATGATTTAAAAGAGAATACTCGTGCTCTAAAAATTTATTTATTTGGTCTTATTAATTTCAATCTTCTAACATTGCTAGATAAATACTAATCAATAAACATCATTTTCAATAGATCAAGAACAAACATTAAAAAAAAATATTAATTTATTAATTAAACAAATATTTATCAGATGCAGACATTAGAAAAACTTTTTGAATTATATGCTCGGCTGTCAGCTGACTTCTGTTATTGGGTACTGCAAGAATTAGAGCAGATGCCACTCTCTCTGAGGAAACAGAGGATGCAGGCGATATCAAATACTTAAGAGCTACATCAGAAAGGATTGAAGTAAAATGGCGACAATCAAACCAGAATTTTGTTGGATTCTCTTTTCTCGGTATTACATGCTGGTCCAGATGATATTGCTTCAGTTCGCTAGGCATACCATCATGGGTTGAAAGTAAACTGGAGTTTGCTGAAGCTGCGGCAAAGTCTATCATAATTTTTTCATGTCTAGACCACAACGACAGCGGAGAATTTTTAGAGTTTGACAGAATTGAAGAAGTTGGTCTGAGTTCAGGTGAAACTTGTCCTCGACGACTATGTTTTAAACGTATTTCTTTTGACAATGAGGTTATTGCTGTGGAAACAACTAGTGCGGAGTTAAAATGAATACGCTTAAACCGAAGGTCTAAAATTGTTGCTTTAGCAAGATGCAAATGTCGCTCTAGTGGTTCTAGTTTGGCCATAAGCAAATTTAGCAAACTCTTCTGGACGGCAACACCAAGTTTGGTGAAAGGTTTTGCTTGTTCAAGTCCTTTCTGAAGTAACTTTGCAATGGGAATTGCTTCATTTTGCTTCAGATTTGTTGCAATAAAAATCCCTCGGATGATTTTTCTTTACGCAAATGTTTACTCTTAACATCTAAGTGTCTTTCTATTTAGCTGCACTGTTTAGCGAGAAACGACACGCACTTTATTTGCCGGGAAGCGAAAACGAATCGAAGAAAGCAAAAGTAAAATAAAAAATGTCTTTACTTCTTCGCGTTCTAGACAAGAATCATTTTTATTTCTTATCGGATGTTTATGACACCTTGTAGTATATATGGTTATATTAATTTAATAGTACATATGGTGATATTTTATTTTAAGTATTCAAAAGAATTCAAATAAATATGGCGAACATTTGTGTTTGGCGCGAATTTGAAAATTTGATTTGAGTCTTAAATAACCAAATGTGTATGGAACGAAAAATTAATTCAATATATGCATATATCAAAATGTGATTCAACACATTCTTTTTTACAAATTATATTTTTTGTATAAGTAGTATAAAAAGTTTAGGATTTTTTTATCTTAACTCTTATAAATGTTTGTTGTCTGAAAAAATATCGAATTTTTATACCTGTTTGATAATCCGAATTTTATATCGATACATCGATATATCAAAATATTAAATATCGCTCAAAAATATCCATACATTGAAAAAATAATATCGATATATCAATGTATCGATATTTTTCCAACAAGCCTACTGTCTACATCTTATCCAATACACTCAGGCTGATGATAGTACCCTCAGTTTTTCATATTCGTTTCGGAATTCACGTCCCACATCTTCGGCCGTGGAAATGGAACGGCAGCGTATGATTAACTAATTTAATTCCGATTTTAACAGCATACTATCATGGGGCTCTATGAATAGAGTGGAATTTAATGCCTCCAAAACTTAATGCTGTCTTCTTCATTATCCAGTACTTGGTATGTGTATAAACAACAACCTCTGTTGGAAAGACCACATAATCGTTATCGCCAAAAATGCTGCGAAATGTCTAGGTTTCCTGAAGCAATGCAAGAAATACTTTACCCCATCTGATCAAGCTGCCATATATAAAGCGTACATTCACCCCAAACTGGAATACAACTCCCATTTATTGGCAGGCGCTCTTCACCACCGTCGTAATGTCTCCTGTCTAACCATATTCTATTGCTTTTACCACAAGCAGTGCTCTAGCAAATTAGCCAGCATGATAGATTCCTATCCACACTGATGCTAAAAATTATCTCAGAAGTAAAAGATATCAAAGATTCCAGTCTGCACTTAATATAGCACTTCTCTCAGCTAATAAATTAGAGATTCCTATTTTGATCAAAAATTTCAGTATTACGTAAAAATTTCGATGCCAACCCAAACTTGTGAGCCTTTTCAAAAGCCTCTTCAAGTAGCGATACTTACAAGGCTCTGTTCTTTGAAACACTTATTCACTGATGCTTCGAAAAAAGAAATTAGGACATCATTTGCAGTCGTCGATGATCGAAATTCAATCCTCTCCAAGGGTCTGTTGCTGCCATTCACTATCTATCTATCTATTTTCACTGCAGCAGCTTTTGCGTTATTAAACGCCATAAGCCTTTTCAAAAACAGGAAAACTATAATCTGCACCAATAGTCTCTCAACCCTGACAGCGTTCCAAAACGTTTCCAACACAACGTCTATTAATGACACTATACGCAATATTTTAGCAGCAAACAACAAACGTCTAAAAATTGTCTAGATCCGTGGCCACATTGGAATGGAAGGAAATGAAGCGGCGGCGCTGCAGCAAAATCTGCTAAACGCGAACCTTAACACCTATTTCACGTATACAATCGTAAGGACATAAAAAGCCTATTCCTTGAGATTTTGAAACAACAACGAAAAAACACTTGGGAAAAGCATTTGCAGCTAGCGCTAGACCATAATTATTTATATTGTAGTTTACTTACATGTTATAAAATGTATTATAATAATAAAATAATAATAATACAATTATTCATTATTAAAAGAAGGGTCTATGGAAAAAAAAATAATATGTTAAACAACCATTCAATTAATGCAAGACCCACAGCGGTAGTGCTGGTTGGTGGCAGTAGTAAAGGAAGCCAATAATCACCAGCACCAGTTTATTGCATCTCATTAATTCAATTTGAAATTTTCGGAACTCATTAATCATATCTCGGCTTTGCCATTAAGTGCCTCGCACATTTACATCAAGACCCCGACTTAATAAGTAAACGCAATAAGAGGGATCAAGAAACAAAAACAAGAAGAAAACAAACGAAAAAGTAAAGAGCATCCCTTCTTCTGCTGCTTCTTTCCAAAGAGCAAACAATCAACCCAGAAAGAGCTGCGAAAAAGTTTGCAATTAGTATGCAGAGCTGTGAAAGCTCTTACAAAGGATTTACAAGGAATTCACAAACAGTTTCTAGAACGGGCAAATAAATAAGCACACAGCTGCAGGATACAAGAAGGATAACACCGGTTAAGCAACCCTTAAAATTAATTTCGAAAGCCTTTCCGCCACTCCGCGTTTATCTGTCATAATAATTTCACTATATCCCTTTTCTTTTTTCTTCCGTTTTTGCTCTTTTCGTTATTCCTTTGCAGGACTCTGATGGGCGGCCAACGATGTCCGAATGTAAATCAAATCAAAAGGCAAATCGCCATTGTGACAGGCGGCAACAGTGGCATTGGTATGGAAATATGCAAGGCACTGGCTTCCCGAGGTGGACACATAATTATGGCTTGCAAGGATCTCACAAAAGCGCAGCGTGTCGTTGCGGTGATCCAACGAGAGCTGCGTTGTCAACTGGCCACCGAGCATATCATCGAAGCCCGCTGCCTCGACTTGCGGTCCTTTGACAGCGTACGGCGATTCGCTCGCGACATCAAAGCCGAATTCACCCATGTGGACATTCTTATCAATAACGCTGGTGTTATCTTTCATCCCGAAGCGAAGTCCGTCGATGGTTTCGAAATGCATCTGCAAGTGAACTATTTGTCGCCGTTCCTGCTGACGCACTTGCTGATGCCGCACTTGAAGAAATCGGAGAACGGGCGTGTTATCAATGTATCCGCCCATGCACACGTTTCGGCCAAAATGGACTTTGACGATCCGCTGAATGTGGGCACTTGGTCGGTGAAGTTTCATGCCCGTGATGCGTTCGCACACTCGAAATTGGCTGTTATCCTTGCCTCCAAATGGCTGGCCAGAGAGTTGAAAGGTAAGTGCCGCAAACAAATTGCACAGATACGTTTGCGGTAATTGGGACTTCTTACGATAAACCCGAACATATCCTTTAATAGTGTTGTTTTCCTGCTTATTTTTTTTTTTTGAAGGTACCACGGTAACTGTGAACGCGTGTACACCAGGACTTGTGAGGGGTACTTCCCATTTGCGAAGGTAAGTAAAAACATTTGCCGGTTCATTTTCCTTATCATTCTCTTGGGCATTATTTTCATTTTTATTTTTTTACGCTTGTCATGCCCCGATGAAAGCGGCACAAGTCCTCTTTTTTTGTTATTTCAAAATTTCACTTTAAGGATGAGTTTGAATATTTTTTGTGAATATTGAAAAGTTAAATTGGTTGAGTGGAACATTGAGTGGCGGTTTTACTGGTTCATTTATCTTATTCAATTACGGTAACAAGAAGTTGAAAATAACTTTGAAACTCTTTAACGCAAAACGAGGATAACTTAAAGCGGAAATGTGAATTTCATTATACTTGAAAGCTCATTCAAAAGGAAAAGACGATACCTTAATCATTGTTATGAATTGAGGTATAAGTCTGGAGAGAAAATTAGTTTTGTTTTCCCACTGATGCCTTTGTATGTATCTGTAATATCTTGTTTAGGACTGGCATAATTAAGTGTACGATTAATTTTTTTTAAGGGGGGAAATCACAGTAGCACACAAAAAAATAGACATATTTTCGGGAATTAATTTTGACTGAATAAAAGTATCAATCGAAAATCTGTAACGTAGGTTATTTAGCAATACCAAAAAGGTACAAAATGTAATTTTTTCAATAAAAAATATTTAAAAATGGCGGCTGCGCAGCATATGCTCCAAGGCCCCTATTTTTGAAAGCGTGTCGAAGGCCGAAGATGTAGACTCCTTAATTTTTGAACTGGAAGAAAACACCAAATTTTTTTAAGATTTCATATAACAACAGCTAGCGAGGTACGTAGGATTTTTTCGATACATTGATTTTTTACAAAATGGTGCATGTTTGAAAATACAGTCAAAAGTCAAAAACGCCATAAAATCTTCGATTAAAAAAAAATTAAGCCGTATAAAATAAAAAAATCCTAATTTAAATAAATAAGTCATAAATAAAAAAATAAATAAATAAACTGATTTATAAATATATGAATAAATATATAATAAATAAATAAATAATAAGTAAATAGAATAAAAGAAAAAAATCAGTAAATACATGGATGAATAAATAAATGAATATGTAAATAAATAAATTAATAACTAAATAAGTTAAATAAATAGAACTACCGGTTGAAAATGTCGTTTTTTTCAAAAATCAATGCTTTATTGAGGAAAAATAGATAAAAATTCAATATTCAAAGTATTGCCCATCGCTAGCCACACATTTTTCCCATTTTTCTGGCAATTCATGGATACACGTTCTGAAAAATTCGACCGGTTTGACCGCAATCCACGAATCGATCCATTTTTTGACATCATCGAAATGACGGAAGTGCTAGTCAGCCAGGCCATGTTGCATCGATCGGAAGAGATAGTAATCGGATGGCGCAAGGTCTGGACTATACGGCGGGTGGGGTAGGACATCCCATTTGAGCGTTTCAAGGTAAGTTTTGACGACATTTGCCAAATTTGGCCGAGCATTTTCATGTTGCAAAATAACTTTGACTTTTCTTGCGACCGTTTTCGGCCGTTTTTCCTTCAGTGCTCGGCTCAAACGCATCAATTGTCGTCGGTAGATACACAACAACCTTCTGGTCCCGACAAATGCACAGCATACTTCAGGCCATGAATATTCTGAACGGCCGTCGATTTTGAGGCATGTCCGGGGTATCCATACGTTGCCCGACGTTTTGGATTATCGTAATGTACCCATTTTTCATCACCAGAGACGATTCGATGCAAAAAAGACTTCTTTTTGTGGCGTTCAAGCAGCATTTCGGACATACAAAATCGGCGTTCGACGTCTCGTGGCTTCAATTCATACGGCACCCAATGTCCTACCTTTCAGATCACTCCCATTGCTTTCAAACGATCGGAAATAATTTGCTGAGCGTTTGTGACGGATCTTGATCGAGCAGTGCCTTCTATTCATGGTCTTCAAACTTTATCACCTGGCCGGGGCATTCTTTGTCTTCGGTGTCGAAATCACCATCTTTGAACCGCTTAAAGAACCGCTGACACATTCTGACGTCTATAGTATAGCTCGTGTAAGCTTCGGTAAGCAATAGATGCGCTTCGGTTGCTTTTTTCTTTTAATGAAAGAAGCATATTAAAACTTCCCGCAAATGTTGTTTTGATGGCACCAATGTACACATTTTACGGCTTTACAAAAACTTGTGTGTCTTCACTAATGACCAATAACCTAGACTGAAGTAATTAGACGATGACATGAAGTTTCTGATGTTACAGCTGTCATGGTCAAAATTCACCTCAGAGTAATAAATATGAAGTTGTCTGCAATAACGACATTTTCAACCAGTAGTCCTAGTACATGATAGAATTAATCGAAATGAAATACTAAACAAAAGGCAGGTATGAGCCATTTGTTGCAACTTATAAAATATTAAAAATTGCACTCAATTTCATGCGGTGTATGTGCAATTTTTCGTTTACGATTTGCCGACAACAACAAATTTAATTTGTGTTTTGAAGACGTCGTTCATTCCCTAATTACAAACAAAAAAATAAGATAAATAATTTTGTTTAAGCTACCCTGTAGGGATATATTAGATTTTGCAATTTTTGGCACTTATGCCAAATTTTTGTCAAATGCATTATTGAAACTAGTTCCATACTAATTTCATCAAATTTGTTAAATTGCTTTTCTTTGAAAGATATTTACCATTGCTCGGATTTTTAAATTTTGACTATCTTTATGTCCTTTTAGAAAGGGCTCAAAAGTACATAGTACACCATCACTTCTTCCTTCTAAGCTGGGAACTGCTCAGCATAGGAAATTATTCTTTCTTTTTTAATTGGCTTTAAGAGGATCACCATCAGTCCAATTTTCTTGGGAGATTGTGATAGCTATTTCCAGGCCGATTTCAATTTCAGGCCAATGTCATCTTCTTGAAAGACCTCTAAATTTTGGTTCATGATAAGAAACCACAAAAGTGGTGAACAAACTACATCTTTGGATGTGATAATCTTCCTTGCAACGCTTTTTAGTACACGAGTAATGCAATTTTTTCCATTTGTTTTAACTTTTTCATTAAGCTTTTGATGCATTTTTTTGCAAAATCAATTGCCTCGTCTTAATTTCCCAAGCGCTTCCATGGGAACGCGGTTCAAGAAATAGAGAATGGAAACATCAAAATTTGAAACGGACTGAACTGAACACTGTTTAAGTCATTAAGTTAGTCTTTATGACTGAATACTAACTTATAACTAATTTAATTGAGTTTGTTGCCTTATTGATGAAACTTTTGGAAATCCGCCGGTACCATTTCCTTAAAGGGTTTTTTGACAATCTTCAAGTCAAGTCGAAGACAAATTATTTTGCTTTCTATAAAGTGCCGTTTTTATTTTTAGTCATCATTTCGATTTGTTTCGAAATTGCGAAAATATCTTTCTAGCATCTGTCTGTAGCTAATGACATCATATAAAATGTGAGGCAGCCATTTTGTTCCATTGTCTATTGCTCTTCCGGGCATCCAATTTTGTCACTGTGGGAGGCTGTAGTTGGCTTAATCTGGCAAGAGTTTTTTAAGAAGGTACCATTATCATTTTTCCATTTCCATTAAAATCTTTAATTTGTTTTCTTCGAAAACTTTACGTGCATTAAAACAAGTTAAGGACACAATGTGGACCAAGTAAAATGAACACAAATGAACTCATCTACGTAGTACACTATTCTCAATAAAAAAAACTGGTTCAACCATCCCTGCATAGTTACGCAACCAACTTTACAGGTGAAATGACAGGGAATCTTCGCGCATTCCTCATCATTTATTCCATCCACCACAGGATTTCATTTTATATTTCACATTAAAATAGTGTCGCGTATTATAGTACCTGTGCACGTAAATTTTCTTGTTATTTAGGTCCTGTAGTTTCTGAAAGCTTAAACTATCTACCATGCAATTCGCACATAATATTACCACTAAGTATGCCCGAGGACTCATACATTTGAGTCCTCGGGGGCACATACAAAAAGAAAATTACTTCTTTTCCCTAACGAGTTCCGTCTTCAGATCCTTATTACTCCTTTGTTGTTTACTTTGGCAACTGAAAAAGTAAGAATCCGGTACATGGATTGGCTCTCACAAGAATGCTTACTGTTTAATGAGGCCTGGTTGTTTAAATAAATTGGTGAAAATTAACACAAACAATAAAAGGACGAAGAATATATGAACGACTCATCATGCATCCTATTTTGTGGAAATGAGCTCGCTTTTGTTGAAGGGGTTCAAGTATAGAAGGAAATGCATGGTAGTGATGTTGCGTTACATCTGCACTGATCTGGTAATAAGACTGCCGAGAGGGCTAAAATACTCCGGGCAGAGTTCATCAACTCTTCATCTCGACCTTACTGGCATTGTGGGGAAAAGTTCCTAAATCAATAACAAACAGCAAGAAAGTTAATAAGGAAATCAAATACGGAAAATATGCAGCCAGGTTTAAATCAAGACTGATCTATCCTATTTTTTTTTTATATTGTAAAACACAGATTGTTTAAAATTAGTCAAGAAAAAAGGGGCATATTTATATAAGGGTTTTCGAACTTTATGAGCGAAAGGAGATTCAGGGTTGCGCGTGGGGAAGCGTCAAAATGGCAATTACAAATTTTAATAAATCAATCCAACAACTATCGAAATCGATATCATAATCAAATAACTAATCAAAAAACTCTACTACCTTCAGTTCTATGCCTAATTCATTAGCCAACCTTGTGCATGTTAAGAGTGGTCACATGTACTTGAGAGCTAGTACGAGCTTAGATGTTCAAAAACGCCTTATCTAAAATGTCTAGCATACATATCTTAAAGCAGACACAACTCCTATAAAAACACTAAATAAAGGTAACTGTTTCAATTAAGCAGACGATTTTAGGCTAAGACTTCTATATCGAAGGAGAAATGTTGTCCTCTGTCCGTCCTTCTTATTTACGATATACTGAGTCGCGTGCTGTACGGTAAGCGGGAAAACAAACATTCTTTGAAAGGAAGTTACTTTGTAAAATGTACACTAACAAGGAGATCGAATAAAGGAGATTGAGATGGTACGATAAAGCATCGACTGAGAGAGTCTTCAAAACATAGAATCACTTACAACATTTGCTACAAATAAAGCTATTGGCAACCCTAGAAAAGATGCCTTAAATTATACAAACAGGCTTTTAGAGAAGCCAAAAACCAATCCTGGATAGAATATTGTCAGTCCATAGATACACTTAAAGACGCGGCCATACTTAGTAAGATTCTATCTAAAGAGCACTCAAGTCAATCATTTCTAATAAAGCCAAGAGGGGGGTGGTCAACATCGTCTGCTGAAGCCTTGGAAATACTCTTGGATACACATTTTCCTGGTTGCAAGGACAACATAATAGAACTTTTCGTTCCACGATCCGTGACACAACGGAATTGGCAAAACATTAGTTCAATTACAACTAATGACAATCACATACGAAACTTTTTAGATGAAATATTTCTATCAAAATCGCAGTACGTCTACCTAAAGGCAAATCAACAGAAACATCCTTACCCGAGGTGGTGAAAACTGTTGAAAAATCTCTTTACTATAAAGAATGATAGTGTAAATACCTACCTATATATTGAAGGGGCTTTTAATAACGTATTTACGGAAACAATTCATGCGTCCTTAACAAGTCTGAGTATAGGCTATCATATGAGTCAATGGAATATCAGCATGCTCAGAATTAGAAATATACAGGCCACGTTAGGGAACTGTACTATATCAAAAATAGCCACAAGAGGAACACCCCAGGAAGGCGTTATCTCACCTCTTCTCTGATTTATTGTTATGAATAAAATACTCTTGCACCTAGATAGGGAGAGGAGAGTAGCACATGCAGATGACTTGGTGATTCTTGTACCTGGAAAATTTTCTACCGTGATCAGCGAGATCTTGCTTTGAAAATAGTTGATATCTTGTCTATAAGGAAATGATGCTTTTCAATAGGAAAAAAATAATTCCAACCTTTAACCTAACCCGCCTAAATGGTGAGCAACTGTGTCTATCACCCTAAACTCAGCTGGAAGATCAATCTTAATCAACGGGTCAAGAAAGCATGTATAGCTTTCTAAACCTGCAACATAACCCTTGGAAAAAGGTGCGGTCTAAAGCCTTGAATGGTTCAATGGATGTACACTGCCGTAATATATCCAATGCTCACTTACGGATCATTAGTTTGGTGGCCGGCTCTGAAGATAAAACACAATATTGCATAACTCAACAAAGTTTAAAAAATGGCATGCATAGGAACTACAGGTGCCCTTAGGACAACTCCTTTGGATGCTTCGACAGTCATGCTCCATCTGCTGCCTGAAGACCTCCACATACATAGCATAACTACACACAGTAAAGTTAGACTCAAAGAATCTAAGCTATGAACCTCAAAATCATATAGGCACAATTGTATCCAAGAATCAATACCGAGAGAATTGGCACTAAATCAGAAAGACTTATTATGATTTTGAAACACACTTTGACGTCGTCCTTCCAACAGAAGAGGACTGGGATAGTGGACACATTAACTTCATCTCAGATGTGAGAATCTACCATGCCATTAAGGAAGCGTGTTATCTAATCAGATAAATCGAACACACAGGCTCGATACAAAGAATAGCTATTCTTGTTGATAGCCAAGCAGCCATTAAAGCTATAGTATCGACCATCATATCCTCGAAAATAGTTCAAGGCTGCTGCGAACAGTTTGCTAGTATTTCAGAAAGATTCAAAGTAACCATTATTTGGGTTCCCGGGCATAGTCACATTCCAGGTAATGAAAGAGCGGATGAACTAGCCAAGCAAGGTTCCGCACTCGACAGCTCGTAAGTTGCAGAGGTGCATATATCATTAGGACTAGTCAAAGCTAAAATCAATACACATTTTCGGAAAATAGCTAACTTTAGGTGGTCTCAACTCAATTTAAGACGGACTGATGATCTTCTTAGTCGGACCGGCACTGATATCGCGAGCATAATAGTGATCATCACAGGACACTGGCCGATAGGAGACCACGTAAACCGAACCTTAAGTTAAAGGAACGACTGATCGTGGATGCCATATTACATCGTGTGAAGGAAACCGAATGCTTCTGTATCTCCAGCAGAGACTCAGAATGATTCATAAAATATTTTTTATGACAGGGAAAGGTCACTGAAATCAAATAAGCACGGTTCAGTTTTCTAAAATGTTTATCATTAGCCAACTATTTCTTCAAGGAAATGAAGATTTGGAATAAAGTTTTAAACTTAAGAAAAGTAAAAAAAACTAACATTGACATTTCCATCGTGAGCCATTAGAAACAATAATTGTTAAAAAATCCTACGGGTGATCCGATTTGTTCGAAATATAGTTTACAATATGAAAAAATAACTATTTACTTTTGGATTGAAATAATTTAATGAATGCATTTGAACATTGTTCGTTCCCATGCAGAAGGCAAACTTTACCAACCATTTAAAAATATTGTCAAGGTGCAGTTACGACCAAATGAACAAAGAAACACTGCGAAGATAGTGCCTCAATCGCATTGAAACAACTGGCAGGAGCCTTTAATTTAGGTAGCGTGGTTAAAAACGCTGCGAAACGACGACTAGTTCCAAGTCGAACGAGAAAAAGTTAAGCCAGAGCTACTTCGTAAATGGGATTCCTAATTCCTTCTTCAGATTTTCATATCCATTTCTATCGATTCTGATTATATGTGAGAACTATACTTGTTGAACTGTTGTTTGCCATTTATCAATAATGTTTTGTTAAAGGTTTTTAAATTGTATATTTTTGTTACTAAATCGATTGAGCAATCGAGGTCAGTGTTCCTATAATCCAAAACCACACAAAAAAATTGGACCAATAGGGTTTTCAAAGATGCCCTTATTTTTAACAGAACCTTGACATTTCAGAAGAAGAAAAGGAAGAAGGTGAATTTGGAAGTCGCTACAGGATTTTTTAAACTTTTTCGTTTTTCTATTATTTTTGAGATATTCTCTGCTGCAGATAAGACGCGGCTTTAAAAAAAATAGGACCCGTTTCAAGTGATATGTACGAAGAGCTGATAAGTCATCTACATTAAAACAAAACTCAGCTTCTCTCTTTCATCAAAAATATTCTTTAAAAAGATTGCTACAAAACAACTTCACCCTATAAGGCGAGAAAATACTCAAAACAAATAAGGCGCAAGTATGGGTAAGGAGACACAAGACACAATAACCAAAGAATGCAAGGCAATTCGGACGTAAAAGACATCCCTCTCTCATCGTCAAACTCTATCCTTCGAAATTGTCCTTGGGCTGTTCCTGAAAAGACAGAGAGGGAGCGATTCTCTGACATCACCATACATGACCTAAGTTAACACAATCGAAGGAGTGTAAGCCACTTGGTGAGTGTCTTCTGCCCTTTCGTATGCTTATAAGCAAGATTCTTTAAAGTTTACTCACGACTCGTGAAATCATCAGAGATGGTATATTGCGAATGAGTCTGCTATTTTTATAGTGTGTCTAACAAGAATGTAGTAGCTTAGCTTTGTGAGCAGATGTATGAGTATTTCTTTGACTTGATTTCTTTGGGTACGTTTAGTGAAATGGGCGTTAAGGGAATGGAGTTAACTGAAAAGCGTACATACCTTTGTCTTCTGTACCCTTCACAGATCTTGTATAGTAGATTACTGAGGAGGAATGCTTTATGCTTTTGGCAACTGAACTCCAATAAGTGACGAGTCCAAAAGAGCAACCAAATATTTACATAACTTTACTATAAAGAATTAGCTGAATATTTAGATACATAAAGAGGCAGGTCACAGGGCAGGCGACAGCTGGATACCTATTGAGGTCGAACAACGAATTAAAAAGTGGGTCTTTTTTAAAATGTGTACGCGTTCAAGGGGTTGTGAATACCCTTATGTTGCCACTACTTAATGCGGCTGGTATGGATCAAAGAAGCAATAGAGACTAGATCCACTTTGAACTTCTCTAAGAAACACCGAGTTTGAGAGTGCGTTCCACATTCGTGTTGCGCAGCTTAGTTCAAAATTTCGGAATAAGGGTGTTAAGCATCTCTCGCCTGGCGGTTATAAGTGATGAGCGGCAGAAATGAAGCTAGCTTTTTTGCTAGAACAACGTTTCTGAAGAGAAAAAAACGGACAAGTGCAAGTCGGACGCGCGTAACGAAGGTTCCATCTAAACTTGTAGGTAGGTTTTCCTTGCGAGTATCAAAATATGTGGTATAAACAGTCGCATCTTTTGACTGCGTCGGTTTAAAAGTTTGATTTTATAACAGACAGACGGACAACAAAGTGATCCTATTAGGGTTCCCGTTTTCCTTTGAGGTCCTGAACCTTAATTATGAGATGTTCGTGGATGATGAAGGGAAAGGTCAACATGTTCTGGATGAATTCAAGAACAACATTGTTTAGATTTCAGCTGATGAACGTTCCGACAGTTTTGGCTGCTACATTGCGACTTTAATTGTCGGTGCATTGAGACTAGAGTCTTCTTCTTCCTATTTGGTGGCCTGCAAAGACCTTGAGAAGACAAATCATTGAACAATCGTTAGATTTGTGAATGAGGGAATTTCTATAAAAGGCAGCCAAATCCCTTAAGTATTTTATCCGAATATGATTCAAGTAACATGCTGTGCGCATGGTGTACATCCATTCGCTGAAGAAGTACCATGCACGTTTAATAATGTAAACGAACTGATTTCATCAACGAAAAAAGTGTTTCTTAAGGCACCGGCTCGCATCAAGGTCTATAAAGAAAAACTGCCACATGCCTTTACCTCCCAAACCAGTGGTAACTCGATGGGGAACGTAGATCAAAGCTGCAATGTTCTACAACGAACATTTCGAAACACTATCTTTTTCCACTTTTAAAAAAATATATTTTGAGTGATTGAAGGCACAATTTAAACATGGAACATTTGGAACAATAACTGATTGTCAACGTATGCAAGAATGCAAAGCATTAAAAAGGTGTAAATATGTTTCTTACTTATTGTATGTGAAGTTGAATTAAAAAAAATAGACTACAATTTTTTTGTTATTATAATTTACATGTTTTGAAACTTTTCATGCATATTTCAAACATTTTCAAGCATATATAAAGCAATTTTAATGCATATTCGAATATATATTTAAATCATTCAAAATTGCATACAATCCGGTCTTAAGTTAAAGCACATCGGTTGAGTTGTCCTTCAAACTGCGGTTGTTCGTATTGCCCCACAGTAATGTTTTGATATGGGTATTTAATGAGCTCTACATAGGCCATCTACTGGAGCTGTTATATGAGCTTGCTCGAGTGGTTTGAAAAAGTTACCTTAGACGAATAGAGATCGAGTTTCTGAGAACGGACACGAATCGAATTTGAAAATGAAACGATGGCTCCTTCGGTACGCACAGAATAAGCTCATGTTAAATAAACATTATCCAATAAGAACACTTGAAGCACTACAAATTGACGCTTATGAAGACAAACATTTGTCCATTCCTCGATTGGCAATTGTTCTCCTACACCTTCCAGCTACCGACCAATTGAACAAACAACCCGGCATTCTGGGGTCATGGAAATGCTGCTAAGAAATAAGCGTATGAAAAATTTTGAATCACTGAAACTTCTTTATGACCTACCGAAGGGTCTTTTCAAGCACAGTGGCGATACTTTGTTAGAGTGCATGCACCAAACTATCAGCTAAGTATGGGTGACCGTGCCCGATGACTGGACAATCAGTTCTTTATGCCTCATCTTCAACTAAGGCGATCCTTTATCTTGTAAGAACTATCGAGGATATCCCTGCTTAATGTCGCAGTTGTCAGAACAATCCTAACATATGGTATCCTCGTATGGTGGCCAGCAATTAGTATAAAAGAAAATCTGAGAAAGATAAGCAGAATCCAAAGATCGGTGTGTTTATGCATCATGGGGGCACTTCGTTCCACACCTTCAACTGCCATGGAAATTATGCTACAACTGTTTCCCATGGATATATACGGGAAAGTGATAGCTACCAAGGCAGCAATTAGGTTGACTGAGTGTAACCTCTGGAGCAACATAGGCCAGGTCATACGGAAATAATAAAGAATTCCGAGACACACAGACTATTTCATACCTATTCTAGACTTCGAATCGGGATACAAAATACTAATCCCATATAGGGATAACTGGTCGAAAGATATAGTCAGAAAATCTGCCAATCTGGAAGTTTACACGGACGGTTCCAAAACGAACGAAGACTACGGACTCGGAGTATCTGCAATCTCGCCTCAGATCTCCTTTTCTCCGTCCCTTCGATTGCCCAACCACTGCAGTGTATTCTAGGCAGAAGTTGAAGCTATCCATGAGGCTGCCTGCTTACTGTCAATGAATCCGATAGACGGGTTATCAGTCGCCATATACAGGCGGCCATCAAGACTCTGGACACACCATCAATTAAATCAAAGATGGTAAAACTTTGCCGCCTATCTTTCAGGGAGATAGCGGTCAGATGTAACCTTACCCTATGATGGGTCCCTGGGCATAGTGATATTCCAGACAATTAAAGAGCCGACGAGCTAGTTAGAATACGGGTGAGTTTGCCACTGGCAATAAACACTATGCTAAATACACATGCCATCAATATCACCCATCGGTAGACACCTGTAAGACTTCGAGGCAAATTTGGCCTCTCATTAATCAAAAAAAGACAAGTTCACTTCTAAGCCTTAACAGAAATATAATGAGTAAGGTCGTAGGAATTAACACAGGGCACTGTATCATAACGACATTTACAGGAGCTGCAGGAACGAGGAAGAAGTAGAAAGCGTTCTACACTACCTAGGCACCTGTCCCGCCCTCGCAAAAACAAGGAAAACTACGTTAGGAAGCTACTCATTCGGCAACCAAGAAGATATGTCAGATATAAAGATTCAGAACATAGCAGATCGAAGATTGACCAAATATTCGTACTCACGCTCGCTCCCAGTACGCCCTCATAAATGCTTTTTCGGCAATTGGTGAACAGGCGAAAAGAGTTGGTCTGGAAGTAAACGAGGACAAAATCAAGTCCATGTTACCAACAAACAAAGAAACCATAGCGCAAAACGTCTCGTTTGCTTTGTAACGGTTATTTTACGGTTATTAAGAAGTTTAAGCACCTTATTGGAGGTTCGGCGAAGCCTCACCATACGAGACCGCTGCTACTTCGCTGTGTCGAAACAAAGTGGTTCAAAACCCCATACTCGAAAGACGAAATGTATGCTCTACAAAACTTTAATCATGTCAGTTCTATTATATGGACCCGAGTGATGGACGATAAACAGGAAGGCAGAGCAGACTTTGAGGACTTTCGAGAAAAAATTCTGAACCAAAGACAACCTTCGCACCTTCTCGATAGGATGCAAAAGCGAGCGTCTTATGAATATAGCAAAGTCATTTGACTCTTTCAAACATTGTCGAAATGTCTTTTGCCTTCTATTGTCTTTACATATATTTTTTTAATGAGTGCCTCCCACCACAAAATTTAAAATACTTCCCAAGTTTGCTCGACAAGTTCCTTTCTGTCTCCCATCTGATCGCTGCCACTCGCGGTGGAGTTACTTTTTATAAGGAAAGTTACGTTTTCTTAACGAATTCAGTTGTTAGTCTTTGTAATGTTTTTTTCCAAATTAACGGAAGGTGAAACAGGCTTCGATGAGATCAACTAACGCTTTTTTTATGCAAATGCCTTGAAAACTTCCGGCACAGATGAATTTTTTAATATTTCTTCTCACATTCGCACAATGGCCATTTCTGTCACACACAGTGTTCATCCTTGGCTAAACATAGTGCAATACATTTTGTTCCCATTCGGTTTAAGTTTCTGCATCTAGGTTAACATTAACTTTGTAGAACGCAAATGAAACAACACTTGTGTGTCCTTTAAACATGCAATTGCGACCAAAATACGGACAGTAAAGAACTAGTTGACTCTATCACAGTGAGAAGCATGTAAATTCATTTCGCAATCCGCTGTTAAAAGAAGAACATTCGGTCGGTCGTTCACTAAAATGAGCCACGGCTATTTACTCCTCAAAACAGACACATACTCGTTCCATGATCCGTTTCCGTATGCCAAACACAAGTACTCACAAGGAAGCCATCCTTCGTGCTTCATCCTGTTATTTAGTATTGATAGTCACGGGTATGCCTTATAAAGTGCTCCCGCACTCAATGAGTGTATGGCGGCGCTGTTCTTCGTTATCTTCATCAAAATTCTTTCAGAATGAGGTTGCCTGGAAGGAAGGATGAACTACACCCGTAATGGATTTAAGGATGTCAGGACACATCAATAGAGATATGGTTGTGCACGAGTTCAGTGCATTCATCTACACAAGAGCTGATGGCATGGATAGATTGTATAGGTAGGTGATGACAAATTACGTTACTTTAAGGACATGCATTAGTCTATTGGTCT
The DNA here is from genome assembly GCA_963555765.1 of Orthonevra nobilis. Lineage (NCBI taxonomy): Eukaryota > Metazoa > Arthropoda > Insecta > Diptera > Syrphidae > Orthonevra > Orthonevra nobilis. The sequence continues at coordinate 25,575,319 of OY743225.1, read as the reverse complement.
CAGAAACTGGGTTCTTTGGAGGATAGAGAGGAATTTGTTAAACTCACCCGACGCTAGTATATATTTATAGACAGTTGTTATTTGAACTGTCATTTCGTATCTCTTAATGAGAATGAGATACACTTTATTCTTATATCGGATCACTTCGTTTACCACTGGTCGTACCCAACGCTTGAAAATTGGAGCTTACATGTGTGGGATAATTGAATGTAGGATAATTGTGATTCTTTTCGGTAATCAAGCGTTTGGATGATTGTCAAGTTACACAAATGGTTGGGTTAAATAAGCGTAACTAAGAAGGATTTTAGGGACCTATTTGTCTATACATATGTAAACCCATTTTAAGCCTTATTTAGAAGACGCGGCATATGCTTTCGAATCGTATCATGACATCCTTCATCGGAGATGAATCAAATAGAGGGACACCACCAGGAGGAATCATATCACCTCTCTTAAAAAAACTATAAGGAACTTACACCAAAAGCATAGCATATGCGGACGACCTAGCGATCCTGGTTCAAGCAAAACATTTTAACATAATTGGTGAAGACATGTAGAACATACTCAACACCATTAAAACATGAGCGATTGAAAACGGACTAGATGTTAACCGTGACAAAATAGTGTTGGCCCTTTTAACGAAAAAGACAAAAATGAATGACTTCCACATTCCCGAGAATGGTGGTACTAAACTTGGAATTAAAGACAGTGTGAAGCACTTGGGAATGATAAGCGCAACGGAAAAAATGTGAAAAACTACCTAAGCAGAAGGACCTTTCGAAAGTCCTGGATACTGAAACCAAAACAAAGACAAGCAAGACTTTCAGCCATAAGACTAAAGGTACTGCGTCACTTTGATGACATGAATAACACCAGGCACAAGAACACTACTTGATCACCAAAGCGATCGAGTGAAACCTCAACAAGAAACCTCGGAAAAATCGCTATCAAAATTCAAAATTCGTTCAAAATTTCAAGGCATCTAGAAACTTTTCGTCACGGACTTCTTTCAAGCAGAAGACCAGTGATATCGTGAGCTTCGCTTCTTAACGTCTTCCCAACCATGCAACTCAAGCCGCTTCATAAAAATCTCTTGACCGCAAACGCCCACTTTACTACACAGGAAATAGGGGAAATACAACGGGCCAAATCAGAGACCAAGGTGAAGAGCAAATAAAGAACACCCTAACCAACCTACCAACCAAGTCGCAGGACTAATTATAGCTGATTTCAAGAACCATTTTTGCTTCTTAAGAAGCCTAATGAAGTTCTACCGTTTTCTTGCTCAATCGCATTCAGTAACTCTTAGATGAAACGTTTTATTCTCACTTTTTATTCTCACTTTAAATTTTGCGAACATTTTCAAAATGTATACTTGATGGACATCTTTTTTTCCGCAAAAGTTTGTACCGAATAAGAATATCCTTAAATCAAAAAGTGACAGAAAATTTTACAAGGTGGTTTTGAATTACAGAGTTCTTTTAAATATTCAAACGAAATTTCATGGAAGGCATCACGAAGAGCTTGTCTTCAAATTGTTCATCGCCTTCAAAAACTTTGTTCAGATAGCAATTCCCAAACGATTTCAATTATATGGGATTCCGGTGAAGAGTGCGGCCGAGACAAAACCTCCACATTTTCTGAGTGAATCCAGTTTCTGGAAATTTAAGAAGTCCGAGGTCCAAAAATATACTTCATCTTTGGAAATAAGTACTCAAGCGAACATGAATGAATTTATTTGTGGTTCATTGTTGTGTAAAGAAACTGAAAATCGATTGTGCCATACTAGGCGATAGTTCCTCACGCCCTGACAGCTGACGTCCAGATTTTTATCTTTATCTTTATCTTTATTGTAGCGAAATATATACAAAGTAAATTTTGAATACGTAAATATATTGCACAAGTTAGAGAAGGGGTACGCAGTACCTTACATCTTAAGAATGTTACTATTTACAATCAAATATTATAATCGCAGAATAATATTTAATTTGAAGGAAAAGCTACAAGAAAAACCTCCTAAATTAAAACAAAAGCGAAAAAAAAACAATATACTATTTGTATATACTTATAACAATAATAATAAATAAATTAAAAATAAACAGTACATTTAAACAACAGGGTTGAGAGAAGGAGGGAATTCAGGATCACCTGACTCAAGACATTCATGGAACATAATGACTACATAATAATATCAATCAGTGAATAGATATGTACATATAAAAGTAAGTAAATCAATAAATACAAAATATGTAAGTAAATAATTAAATCAATAAATAAACGAATAAATAAATAAACAAACAAACAAACAAATAAATAAATAAATAAATAAATAAAAAAATAAATAAATAAAAAGATAAATAGATAAAAAAAATAAATTAATTAATTGATAAATAAATAAGTAAATATATGAATGAATAAACTAATAAACTGATTTATAAATAACTAAGGATTAAAAAAAATAAATAAATAAAAATATTAATTAATTATATAAATAATAAATAGTTAGGTAAATAAATAAAAAATAAAAAAATAAATAGACGAATAAATAATGAATCGATAGATAGTTAAATAACTAATAGTAATAACTAATATGGCAGGAAGTCGAAGGCCATTATCACAAGTTTAGTAAGATTGCTAGGTCTGAAATAGTTCATTGTCAGACATCCTATATCTTGGGTTGTATCCTTCTAATAGTTATTTATTCTCGTTGATATTTTTTCAATGTTTGCTAATTCATGAAGATCATTGGTCGAGAAATGCCATTATAGGTTCAGAATCATTTTGAGTACTTTATTTTGAGTTCCCCATACAGGTGAACCGTACAAAAGTATAACATGAGAGATTGCTTTAAAAATAATTATTTTATTTTCATTGCTCAATCTAGACTTCCGATTTATAAAAGGATACAAAGTTTTTATTGTAAGGTTAACTTTCTGGATTGTTTGCTGAACAATAAGACCAAATGTCAGTCGTTTAATAAGGTGCACGCCAAGGTATTTGCCACTTGACTTCCACTCAATATGCGTTCCATTGATGGTTAAACTGTTGCCTGGTAAGACGTCCAGATACTTTATATATTATATTATTCAAGTAGTGGTTTCATTTGAATTGAAAGGGACTCTCGAGAGTTTCCTGTGGATTGCGCTCACTCCTAAAAAAATCGTTTTGTTTGTTAATTCAGCAATCAATTACATCATTGGCATTAAGTTCGAGTTCCAAGGACCTTCATTCAAAGTATTTCCGCCGAATTACCGCGAGCAGAATCAAAAATATAAATTTAATCCTCGATTTTCTTCTTAACTCATAGTACGAATTCGACTTGAATGAATATTGTCTTTAGAAGCATAGAAAGGTATAGAATAAGCTGCTTACGATTTCGAATGTCCTTAATTGGACGAAGTGTTTTCTAACTTGGCGCACAGGAAACACGTCTTTGGATAAAAAAATTTTAAGCGTTCTTCAAGTAGGAGCCATTGCATGGATCTTTGACGCGCACAAATTTTATTCATTTTCAAGCCACCCATCATTGGAGGTCCTGAGTCTGAGCTAAATCTTCTTTCCATTTCAGCCCCGAAGCAGTTTCACAAGTACGATGAACATAAATGTCAGATATTTGTTTTCTTGCCTCTTATTTAACACTCCTTCTCTGTAGTCTTTTTCATTTTTGTCGACCTTTATAGTTCTCAAAAGAAGCTTTAATTCCAATAACGACTTGAAAAACCTTTCAAGAATCAACAATTGAATCCCTGAAAGTTATTTAGACAACAAATAGAAATGAATGCGCAAAAAAAAGAATTCATCTGAATTTTAATAACAATTCAATTGCCAATCGATAATATCCAATCTAACTGCACATCGTAGGCATAGAGCCGATAACAAAGCCGGGCAGGAAAATGTGAAAAATCCCAGAGTCAGAAAAGTACCCTGAAACAGGATATAGCATTGCTCCGCTATTGTTCCGGTGGCGATGCGACAATTGAAAGCGCACAGAAAAGTAATGCAAAACTATTCATTGAATTCCGAGATTCCACAAGGATCCGTCTGTAGTTTGAAGTGTGCACTTATATCCTCGAGCTCGAAGCACAATTGAGCAATACCAAAGGATTTGTGGCATGGAATGGGTCAAAGACAAAGACAGCAATCCTAGAGGGTATCTTTGATTGGGCAAATAATAAATAACCCAATGGGTTATTAGTTATCGAATCGCGACGACAGTTCTTCGATGAATAAACAAGAGTTGATGAACTCGAATAGAATAAACAAACAAAAGTAATTTATGAATTTCTTTTTTACTGTAACTTTGGAGGATATTTAAACAAAAAACTTAAAAATCTGGCTTCAGGCTATAAAGTGTCTTTGTTAACTTTGTCTGCAGGATTACCAATAGCTACCATAGGAAAGTTATGAAGAAAACTGTGAAAAGTAGGTCATAAGTTGCGACCTCAGCGATCTTCAACTTGAAATGTTTAAATATGAGGGGAGCATGCCCCAGATCATCTGTCGGATTGAAAAAGACAGGATGCACCTCTTCTCGAAGATAATGTCAGTCATGTGAGTCAGACCATGTTTTCAATCGTTTTGATGAGAGCTTCGAGAGAAAAGTTTCCGCACTCCTCTTGTATATTCTCTTTGAGAGCTTCCTGAGTATGAAGCTTAATTGAAAAATATCCGAGATTTCAAAACGTTCCAAAGACGTTCGAACCACATATCCTTTAGTCTCCGCATGCCGATGTTCACGGTTTATGCAGGAAATCTTTTTCTCGTCGGAACAAGCCCTAAGAGGTCTTCCGGCACTACTTCTGTTACGTGCTGTTTCAGTCTATTTGAGGCGACGCCTTTTTGTTTGACAAGTTGGCTGTTGAAAGCCGAGAAATTTGTCCTTGAGTCACGAGTATTCTTGCAAGTAAACATTCCGTAGCTTTTCGACGTGTATGACAATTGAAAAAATTGGTTTGGGTGCGAGTAGGTCTGCCCATACCATGAACTTCGCATCTCAAGATACAAAAGAAATAGGTGCCATTTTATTTGCCTACATCCTTAATGAGATGCATTGCAAACAAAAAGATCAGATACATATATTTTTAGCTGCCTGTGAGGAATACCATATACTCGTATAAGTTTTCGTATTTTTGGATCATTTAAAATACGAATTGCGTATTAACATTGATACATTAACATATTTCAATTTGGAAATACTTTTTTTCTGACTGAGTTACATTTCTACTAAAAGAAAATTGGATTTTTAGTTTTACTGCAGAAATAACTTAATATAATTTGAAATAATTTTTACCGTTTTTTTTTTAAATGGTAACTGGTTGGACTTTTTTGTCATTTATCATTTAATTACTAACTTGAGGTGGCGTTACAGTCCGCGTGGCATTGGAATTTTATCCTTTTGGCTAAGCCTATGTCGCTGTACAAATCCTAGCATACAGTTCGTTGTTGAATCTTCTCCTCCACTCACAGTCAATGCAGATGGTTATTTTCTGTTTTTACATCGGAGCCAAGATAGACAAAGCCCTAACTATCTCAAAGTTATAGTTGTCTATGGTAACGTTCTGACCCAGACGTCGGATTTGGTTTTTCTTGATGGCAGCATATGCATCTTTTTGCTCTCTTTTGTTGACAAGGTTCTTTTGCACTATTGTCCCAAGTATGATGTTGAAGAAATCGCATGGCAGTGCATCACCTTGTCTAAAACGTTGTTTGACATCAAGTGGGTCGGTGACGTCTTTACCGACCTCCATCGCCATCCTGCACAAAAGTACGAGCTTGGCAGGGATGCCAAACCTAGGCATGACTTCATAAATCTCGTTTGATGAAAACGTGGTGCGTACTGGCTTGGCGCTCCTGGGTTTTTTCCGAGGCAATTTTGAGGAGATTGATACCTCTATATTTGGCTTGCTTCCTTCAGGATTGGGCAACCAATGCTGAGATTCCATTCATTTCGCATGCTTTCTTCTGACCATGTATTGCAGATAAATTGGTGCATACTCCCAACTAAGTCATCGCCGCCGCTTTTAGAAGTTCTATCTTGCTATCTGTACTTCGTCTAGGTCAGGTAAATGGCATTATTGGTTCTTTCATGTTCTCAGCATTGAGTGCAATTCTTCTATAATATTTCCATTTCGAATTTTGCAGGCTTCGGTTTGGGGTGTGTAACCTTGAGATAATTGTTTTTGCAGGCTGGCTGTCCATGGATTGCATTAAACGACCCAATGAAAGCATTTTCGACTGTAATATAGGACCAACGACCCAAAATCTTAACCAGTCATCCCTCTAAGAGTATCCATCTCAACGTGAAGATAAGATATTTTAAATTTAGAGTTGCGAAAATCGATTTCTTAACAACAACTTTAACATTGGAAGTTGAATTTGCATTTGCTTTTGGCAGTTGTTTTTCAACTTCTTCAATAAAGTGTTATAAATCAGACAGCCAGAATTATCAAATATTATAAAGCTTAGTTTCAAAAGTATTACATTTTGTAAGAACTCTGTTTATAGGGATTCATATGTTAAAAGTTTGAGGACCAACTGCTTATCTCAACTTCATGTATTTTTGGAATAATTCTTAATCAATCAAATTTGTTTGATTGCTTTTCTTTGGAAGATTTTAACCACTGCTCGAATATTAAGGCGTGATTAACTCTATGTCCTCTTTGAAAGGGTTCAAAATGCCATAGTTTCAATCCAGAGATTTCCACCACCTCTTCCTTCCGAGCTGGTAACCGCTCAGTAAAGGATCTTTTTCTGTCTGGTAAATATATGGCTTAAAGAAGATCACATTCAGTTCAGTTTTCTTTGCAGATTTCGATAGGATTTTTCACGCCGATTCCGAGAGATTTTTTTTTTATATCTGTGTCATTTTCTGGGAAGACCTCTAGGATTGTGTTCATGATAAGAAACCACAACAGTGGAAAACAAACTTAATGGGATGTTATGGTCTTCCTTGCAATAAACGAGTAATGCAGTTTTATCCATGGATTTTAGCTTTGTCATTTAGGTTTCTCTCTATTCTTTTGCTTTAAATTCAATTGCCTCATGTAATTTGCGCCATGAGCTTCTTTTTGCTAATATATTATAACTATAAAAAAGCGTCAAGCTACAGCCGAGCAGGTTTTGAACAAAAAAACTGGTGGCTCCATAATTTTCTAAGAATGTTTTCATGTGTCAGTGTTGCAGACTTCACTCTGAGTCTTGAAAATGGGAAAGACTTACAGGATTCACATTTCTGAAACAATTTTCAAAGATTTTCCGTGGAAATTTGGATCAGGAAATAGAGGAAGGGCACATCAATGTATGAAATGGCCTCAACTAACTATTGTTTTAGTCTATTTGATAGTCTCTATAGTTAGCAACTTACTTAGTTTAGTCAATTGGCTAAATAAACATAATATTGATTAATCTTTTGGCATTAAAATTGAGTAAAAAAAAAATTTTATATGAATTTGTCCGGAAACTTTTGAACGGCAGTGTATATATTAATGCATATTTTTTTATCTGATAAGGTAGATGTAAACTATAAATTTGATTAATTTTGAACTTTTTTTATTGGAAAACTAAATTGATTTTAATTGAAGAAGTGAAAATGTCCCTTTTTTTGACAGTTTTTTCGTCATAAAATTCAAACCACCCTTTGAAATTTAACCAAAAGCTTTTCAGGTGATCTTTATGCACACACGCTTCGAATGAAACCGATTTGGCCTCAATAGCTTGATTTGTTCTCGAGTAAGGCTGTACGAAAGAATCCGCACAAACGTACGTATGTACGTTCGTACACACACACACACAGACATCTTTGTAAAAATCATGGAATCCGACTACTGGGACCGCCAAACGTGGAGAAATGTAAAAATTTTGAATTTCGAAAATCGGACCGATTACAAGAACTTCCTGATGGGAAGTTAATAATGAGCCGAGCTACTTATGTGCGAGCCAAATGAGAGCATCTCGGACTGGCTGATATGAATTTTTAATTTTACGAAATCAACTTTATGTACGAAAGTGGACACGTTACGCGTTAGCTGATCTCGAAAATGTATGAACTTTTTTACGCTTAAAATGATCTTGAGTCTTCCTGAACTAATGAATTGTACTAAATTGAATTGTACATAAATTGAAACTCTGGAAGCGAGAATTGAAGAACTTGAGGCTAAATGCAACCTTTTTTTTGCTATCCGTGCGAATAAAAATTAAATATTTGTACTCCGGCTTCGGCGTTTAACACCCTTTGAGGTGATAATCATTGGCTCTTTTTTTTTCTACGCTTCTAGATTCACAATATGTACTTTCTGGAATCATTTGTGGATAATGTTATTCTATATCACCATTGCTGATTTGTCAAAACATAAACCTTTTTTATAAAGAGAACAAATTCGATGTTTATTTCTGTGTAAAGGGTGAAAAATATTTAGTCTCAGCAGAGAGAGGAGATGCTCCTTCGACGATAGCTCAACACCAATTGACTTCTCAATTTTCGGTTGACGTTGACTTAATTTGGACGTGGTTCACCCGCATAAACGGCCATCGGATCAGGCGTACAGCCATACAAAATTGTAAAGACATACTATACTTTTTGATTTCTCAAACAGTTGGATGCACGTCAAACTGCCGCGCAAGAATTGTTCCTTGAGTTAAATCCAGTGAATGCATTCCTTTGAAGCTCTGCCTGAGACATTTTTCAAGAATGCATTCTTGGCATACATTGAAGATAACGATAAAACCCTATCAAGGTTTTCTGAAAGCCAAACTGAGTTTGCACCTTTCGTAAATGCGACTTAGAAATCTTACTATTCTCACTGATTAAATTATAAAATCTTATTTGCATTAATAACCGAGGTTTAATCTCAACATTCAAAATAATTCATTAAAGGCATCGTCGGACGGAGTATTTATTTAATATGTAAAACGAGTACCCTTTTCGTAAACTACTTCTTAGGTTCGTAAGGGGTTTGTTTTTTGACTTGCAAAAATATCAGAGAGAAGGCAATTAAAATGTACTTTACATCTGTTCATAAAAGTGGCATTATCCGATGGATGACACAATCTGAAGTTTAAAATTACATTTAGCATTCAACAGAAGCTAATTAGAAAGCTCTTTTTAGTTGGAGTTTTTGCAGTTCTGGTTAATATGGTCAAAGAGATCCATTAACCCGCATCCATTCGGCAACATTCCGACCATTTGTAAACACAACCATTTCGAAGCACTATTAAAGCAGTAATTAAGAGCTCTGAATTTGTAGTTCATTAGGGAGAAAACCACTGTCCAGATGAATGCTTTTAAAATCCAATTCGATTTACAGCTTCGAATGTGTCAAAATTCAATAAAATCTCGCAACCAATGGGCCGGTTTAATTAAACGCCAGAAACAGCCACAAAATTTCAACTGGAATTTAATTAAAGACGATAAAAAAACAAAACATGCACCTAGCCTATTATAATAACAACTTATCAAATGAGGATGGCGACGATAAGAAAGGAGCACTTCCATCGCTTTATTTTGCGCGCATTGCTTTAACACCTGAAACCGCACAATCTTCCCAATGATGGGGAGTGTACTTTTAATGGAATTCTCATTACAATACAACGCACCCGCCCTCGTCACCAAAGACATCAGCAGTTCTGGCGACAGGCGTTGGATTTAACAGTAGAAGAGCCTTTCCACTAAGGAACTCGCATTTTTGGGGAGTGTTAATGGAATTTCCTCCTGCCTCCGGCTTTAAGTTCTTTTGTCCCAACGTTATCTCCCAAGCAAACTTCAACAATCCATATTGAAGCAGAATGAAGACGTGTTTTGAAAGCGAATTGCCTTTTGTCAATCGAGTGTTTGCTGAAAATATTTTCTCGATTGGCCAAAACACAGATCAATTTGTCCAAAGGCCATAGTCCTTGGCCGGCAAACCCAAAAAGAGAGTAGAAGAAAATGCAAAGTAAATATAACTAGAACCGAGAAAAAGTTGAAGAAAAAGTTAAAGTCAATGTTGACCTGAAAATCTTTGACTTGACAAATACATTTTCATTTTATCAACTAATTTTTGAAATTGAAATAATTAAGATTTTCAAGAAAGGAAACGTTATAAAATATTTCTCTTTTTATATTTTCATTCACCAAATTAATCCGAGAAGATAAAGACAATGAAAGCCGGCCAAGGCTTTTATGAAAAAAAGACACATTTTCTGACAGCCAGAAAAATTCAAATCTTCAAATCTTCGTGTGATGTCTTGATCGTAGTTGAGCCGTCATCTAAACAATGGACGACATGGAAGATTAGTGGTCCCGCCAGACTGCTCCCAATAAAAACTTTAGAATTAAAGCAAAGAACGTCTTCGGAGGGACAACGCCCATGCAGTGCACCCTGCCGCGTGGAGCTATGAAGATAAGGTTGTTGCCCTTAAAAAAGTCTTTGGAAAAACTTTGTGAAGGACATTGCTGCGATGGATTTTGTGGTAATGAAGACAAACTTTGACACGTTATCTTTCAAAAGCGCAGCAAGCACAGGCTTGATGTATGGCACAGCTGGGTGGCGAAGTTGATAGAGCGCCTGCCTTTCAATTGGTTCAATTGATAGGTCCCAGGTTTGATTTCTAGAGTGGTCATGTTTTTCGAATCTGGTTCAGTTACCATTTGCCATTGGGATAAAGTTTATGGCACTATCACTGGATTGGTCGACCAGCGATAGTAGTCTGGCAAATGGGTGGCGTTGTTGTAGTGGTTGTTGTTTCGGCTTTAAGCAGGTTGTTTTTTATTGTAGTGGTTGTTGTATCGGCTAAGTTCCTTATTCGTGTTTACAAAATAGTGGTTTGTGTAGATTGTGTGTATATGACTCTGCTGTGAAGGCATTACACTGGCAGCGGGGTGTTTAGCTAAATCTTCCAAACCTTCAAAGTACATATATCAAACTAAAGTCGAATAAAATCATGCGAATAAGGCGAAAGCTAATAGGTTGATATAAAAATCTTCCGTCTCGTTTCGGGCTCCACCCACGGAAGTCAGTTGAAACCAAATATATTTGAGTTTATCCAACCACTTCATAATCATTCATTCTTCCGCTCGCTCTGTGCCTCACGAATAATAAGAGTATTCATATCCTCTTCAAAAGCGATTCAATTAAAAAAATAGAAAATATCACATCATCTTTATCCTGAAGCAGTTTCTTGGTCATGGAATAGGCAGCTTTATTTCTGGCTTGTTCAAATCAGGAGCCCAAGATAGTGGGACCACGCTTCGGCTCACTATATTAAATCCCACGATAAAGAACTTTTGTCAATATTTTCTGCCATCCTCGAGCATCCTGAAATCAGCATAAGGAGTATACTTCTGCAAGTTGATCAATAGCTTTACAAAGGTCGGAGTTAGTACTCTTTACCAGGAAATACAGGATCCCTCTTTTCAATCCCCCCAAAACAAAAGGTCTTACTAGGCTGTAAGAGTCGAGTTAAATTACTTGGCTTAACATCATCGAAAGAAAGGATACGGAAAGCCTCTTTGTGCAGAAGCTGTGGAACAGAGATGAGGTCTTACAATGCTATTGTTGAGTCCATTCTTTAAAACGGATCAATTGTTTGGAGGCCAACCTTGTACAAATCGACAAGGTAAGAAGGATTCCTACTCAAACTAAACCCCTTTTTGGTATCCTGCAATTGTTTCTCTGACAATCAATGAAATTTCACCGTGAACCAGAGCTAGCTTTGGCCTCCGATAATATATCCTTTCCTCAACTTTGTAGTCTCAAATAAAAATTTAAGGTCCAACTTCCCCACACAATAAAGAGTGGGATGTCGGTCTCCCGATACCGTACGGAGGTGGAATCTTTTCGAGTAGTTTCACCTTAGAACTTTCCTTCAGCATTTCAGATCACTGTATTGCATTTCAAGTCGAAATCATTGCGATTAACCAGCCTGCAAAGTGATAGCCGACAGCAAAGCCACCATAAAATCCATCGGTGGTGTAAACACTTTATCAAAACGCGTTCAGGAATGCTGGGTGACCATAAACGAGTTACCGGATTCACTTTAACTGGATGCCAGAATAAAGAGACATTCACGGAAACTACAAAGCAGATGAGCTTACGCGTGCAGGAATAATGGTCAACGCGGATGCGATTTCACAATATATTGATATCTCCTCAGCAACTTAACACAAAAATAAATACATCCTCAAGGCTAATAATATGTTCATGGGTAAATAAACCATCTTGCAACATTACCAGATAATAGAGTGGCCGCCTTAATAAACAGCCAACCAGAAAGCTACTAAACTTGAGTTGCAACTCCTTAAGCGTCCTCATATCTGTCAACGGGAAACTGTCTTACTGGCACACCCACGGAAAGGTTAGGCGTGTTGTCAAAGGACTTCTGCAGAAGTTGGTTTCAAAGTTCATCCTCTTTGCCGTCGCTTGCTGTGTCGATGACGACACCAGTTCAGGTGCTGCCTTTCTCAACACAATACGGAGTGCGGACAGCAGCACTGTTTTGTGTTAAACTCGAAACACCTCAAAACCTCTCACTAAGGTTTGCAATGGTTTGTGCGTCGCTGTACTATATTCCAGGTTGCCCATGTGTTTTCCTCCTCATGAACATCAGGTTTACACTACCTTCTCTATTTTTGGAAAATATGTTTGCTTACTTATTGGATTCTTAGCTGTCTCTCTGTTTTTAAAACCGATGAATTTTCTCCCAATGAAAAACTTTCGTTACTGCCGCATTATTATTATATTAAATTCAAATTTCGATAACTATTCAAATAATTTAACAGAATTCAGACGACAGACTTTGTCTTCAGCGTCAAAAACATTCTCCATCGCAACTTTTCACATTTTTGAAAGTCTGGAAAATCTGTACGCTGTACCCCATCGCAGATTTCGGTAGAAGGATATTTGAAAGGTTACACACAAACACAAACAAAGTTAACAAAATACCTAATGTCATTGTCAGTTTGAACACAAAAGTTTGCAGCAACAACAAACTGCTCTCCTCTTGTCTCGTACACTATAGCTGACTGTAAACTTGTTACACGATCCCCTTTGCACCACCCATAAGGATGCAGTCAGCGACATCCACCCATAAGACTTTCTCACAACAAAAACCCTGCTTGAGTCTTTAATTAATTTCAAGGCGAATGGTGAAACTCATTAGCTCGGAGAAGTCTGCCAACATTTTTGGCACGCAGTGAATCTAATAATGAACAATGAACTTTCCTGCCTTGGTTAATTTTTGACAACGACAACATCCTGGCTGACGTCCTTAATCACTGTTGCGGAATAAATGTGTAACAGATTTCTCCCATCGTCAAATTAAAGAAAACATGTTAATGTATCCCTATTCTTAGACATTCTATATTCGTATCTATATACATCTTCCAAATGTTTAGTTCACCTTTGATGTCGGCTATGTGCGTCAAGTTTATGACATTCCCTTGGATGTGGTTATTTATGAAGAACCCACAGGAAGGTGCACAGTGTGCCATTCGCCTGGCAACCGATCCACAACTGAAACTTGTCTCGGGGGAATACTTCAAGTAAGCTCTTTATCGAAGGACCTTCCAAAATTAATTACAAAAATTCTTTCCTATTTTTTTCTCTGTTTTCGTTTGTTTGTTCTTTTTTGATTGCAGTGACTGTGAGATTGCAACACCATCTGAGCTGGCTCGGGACAAGGCGCTGGCGAAGAAGTTGTACATGGACACAATGCGGATTCTGAAGTTGGAGACCAACACTGCCGACGACGACAAGGACTAACCGAAAGCCAACAATGTCAATTAATATTTTTCACTTTTAAATAGTTGCGAGAAGTTATGAGCAGATGTATTGAAGTCAGTTTTTTTTGGTTGCAAATAAAGACAACAATTAAACGGATGGTGTTTTATTTAAGTGCGAAGAAAAGTAATAACTTGGTTTTGGTTTTGGGTGGTATGGTATGGTATTTTGCCATCTGTTGGCAGCTTTAGTGTGCTCAAAAAAAGCGTGTCATCCAATTTGTGGCCCGAATTCGACATTTCTGTTTTAATCAAATTGGTCAAAGCTGACATTTGAGGGTGGGTATGTTTAATTTCAGGTTTGCTTTATTACGGTATACATAGATCCTTTAGCAGCCACTGAGCTTGTTAAAATTGGTACAAAAATAGTGAAGTGCCAAATAGGTACGTTTTGCGCATATCGAGCTGATTATGGTCCGACTGATATGAGCGGCTCTGCTTCAGATTTTTTTTTGGGCAAGTAAAAACCTTCATAGGCACTTTATTTTTTTTTTTATTTTTTTTATTTACTATATTTCAAATCAAAAAAATATATTAGATTTATCGGGAGCTAACAGTTTTTGCTTGAAAAAGTGAAATCCATTTAGTTGTTGAAATCCTCGGTTCTTGAACTGTGTTCTCCGGTATCCCGGGGTTCGGCGTAAGAGTTTTAAGGGTTCCGCGACTTTCTTGAATTAAGAATAATAAAACACAAAAATAATTTTTGTTAGTATGCAATTCCTAATATTTTTGGTTTAATATTTCTTTTCTATCTGAAGTGTGAGCTTACATAAGCATTTTGTCAGACTCCTTAAACTTAAATTATTATGGCTAACTGACTTTGTGTAATGCCTTTTGCAACAAGAATTTGTATCAAACACGGTTGATGATGGAGGAACTCCAAAATTTACAGAAAATATAGAGATCATGTTGCGGATTATTCGGTGAATAAAAAATCTATTTGAATACTGACGATATGCCTTATTCAGAAGAAGAAGAAGGGGAGATTAATCCATATGAATTAAGTTGTGTTAAAACATGCAATTTTTACTTTTTGTGAGTTTGCTTTGTGTTGTTGTGTGATTGTGACTTATTTTGAATTTTCAATTTGACCTTTCATTCAATTTGTTTATTCTTTTCATTTTTGTTACTCTTGAAGTGCGTTCTATAGATGCTTCACCCGTGCTATCCTATGGTGCAAATATTAAAGGTACCTTTTTGATTTAAAAACATTTTAACTATAAAAATCATCGCCAGAAAATAATAACCGACTCCACTATAAGTGAGCAAGCAATTCGAATATTGGTACAATTTTTACCCCGCAGCCGAGAAGGGTAGCAGTCGTATAATAAAAATATTGCCGCTGTTTTCTTAAAATTTTCTATAATTCCAAATTTGTTATACATTATTATATTTAAGTATATATACTATATAACAAAAAATAAAATTCAACAAAAGATAAACAAGTAAATGAAGGAAAACTTTAAGTAACAGTTTTTTCACGCCAGCAATACTTGTATGAAAATTTAAAGAAGAAAAACATCAGGTTTCTTAAAAATCAAAAAGGACATGCATAAATCCACAGTGTCCAGTTTGACCTCATTTGGAAAAACTGACAACGAAAATTCAACTGAAGCATGTTTCCTCGTAGCTGCAGAATAGCTCGATCTGAAAAGTCACACACTATTTCAGAGTCTTTAATTTAGCCTTGCATGTTGGAAACAATCCGTTGCATACTTGGAAAAGCCGCGGCAAAATAAGTTGCATAAATTATCTGACCACGTTGAAGATGAACTCGTGCGCAGATTGAATACTTGTGATATGTTTGCAATGCAATTCAATGAAAGCACTTCTTCTTGTATTCGTGAGGTATCCCTTCGAAACATCTATTCAAGGAAATTAGTTCACCTGCACACCTTTGGAAACCAATACAACTGGTGACGAAGCAATGAAAGGAAAGTTCAAAGGGGTCGTGTCAAAAATTAAAAAACATTGCGCCAGGAA
This sequence comes from Orthonevra nobilis, assembly GCA_963555765.1. NCBI lineage: Eukaryota > Metazoa > Arthropoda > Insecta > Diptera > Syrphidae > Orthonevra > Orthonevra nobilis. Next base: position 25,559,583 of record OY743225.1, on the reverse strand, counting down.
GTAACAGGTCATTGTATTCTGCATCGTTATGTACTTGTAGTAGGAAGAATGCCAAGCGATTTGAAAAAGTTCCTGATGAAGCTGTGATGATTTGAAATTTCGTAAAAAGTCGCCTTCTCCAAACGAGATTGTTCTAAAAAGTGTGGAAAAGATATAGGAAGTCAGTACGAGCACGTCTTCTGCAGACGGAAATAAGATGTATTGATGTATTGCATGATGAGAAATCGTAAAGTCTACGAAGTTATTTATAAGATTACTTTCCATATACGAAAACTGACATCGAGTTAGTACAAAATCCATTTCTAATGAAAATTCAGCCTTCGACACAGGGTGTTCCGCAAAACGAGTCTCTTATTGATCTGCAGAGTTCTTGTTTATCAAAACATGTATTTGATTCTGTATCATTGAACTAATTTTGGGCTGGTATTGTCACATCGTATAGCTGTGAAATAGACTTTTCAGCGTATACCTATGCAAAGACATCGAGTTCGGACGCTGCCCCACATATGCGAATATAGCTTTCGGCTATAGAAGTCAATTTAAAAATCAAACAATGAAACAATTTCATTCTTCACACTAACCTTGTAAAAACATCTTAAATAAAAATTTGAATTTGAAATGTGTTGTCTTATAATTTTAAGAGTTGCTGTTCCGAAATATATTTGGACCTTGCTTAGGGTTCCAGAGCTTAATAAGTTTGAGAACCGCTGGTCTAAATAACAAGAGGCGAATGTGAATACATATCAGTTGAGAAAAAATTAAAGACAATAAATACTATTGATGGGGGAAATTCAAATCAAAAACGAAATATTAAAAAAGGTGAAAAAAAAATTAAAAGGAATAAGAATTAATTTAATAAAAAAATGATGTAGACAATCCAAACCAAATTCAAATTAGATAACGGGATTGAAATAGAAATCGATTTAAGGGTGATTAAAGAAGAGTAGCCATTTTTTGATATCAAGGAATACTGTTTTCACTCCCTCACATCTTAGTTTCTCTGGAAGAATATTATACAATCGAGGCGCAGTGTCAAAATAAAACCGTGAAAAGTGTGTTTTATAAAATGATAGTATATTTACAAAGTTTCTGGTGTCGACACGTAGCAAAATAATCGCTCAAGAGCTCTGAGCAACATAAAACTGGGTGCTTAACGATTCACTTTACACATAATTCTAATTGCATGTATTTGTCTAATTATGTCTAAATCCTGATTTATATTCGCATATAAATTGAAATAATAGCCGTTAGAATATGAGAGTGCCGTATCATCAGCAAATGTTGTGATATTGCTTTAAAAGGTTGAATAAACAAAGAATTCACATATATTAAAGACAGAGTGGGACCCGAAACAGAACCTTGCGGAACACAAACATTAAAGGATTCTTCGAATTGAAGAATCCTTTAATGTTAATTTTAGCAAAGCACATTGTGTAGATTTCCCGCTTCTAAATCCAAACTGAGAGGCACTAGAAAACCTCTTCCAAATATTTTCGAAAAAACTGATAGTAGAGAAATAGGACGATAATTATTTAATGCCGTAAATTCTGGCTTTCTATGAAATGGCATTACTATGGCTGTTTTCAGTGATTCTGGGAAAATACCCCGATGTGCGCAAAGATTGAAACATAAGACATCAGAAATTCGTAAAGAAGTATTTTTCAAGACAGAGATGGAAATTCTATTAAAAGAAGAAGAATTAGACGGTAGTTACGGGTTTCCAAAAGTTTCTCAAGGACTTTAGATATTATCGGCAGCACCGAAATAGGTCTACATGATTTTTATTTCGTTTGAACTTTTTCCCGGTTTCGGAACCATTAAGACTTCCGCGACTTTCGATTGCCTTGTAACGTGTAAAATTCTCAAACAAGCATTTTGTAATATACCAAATATTTATTTCTTTATTTCCTTATTTCCTGCCGAAGTTCAGACGGTGACACGGTTTTCATTTAAATTTGTCCGGCACCGTATTGTGGGCGGCGTTCCACAAATCACAAATATCATTGAGGATGATTTCCCAGTGGATGATTCCGGTTCTGTTCCACCAAATACACCATATTGCCTTCTTACAGTGCACATCCTCTGTTATTCCTATTCGTGAAAGTCTTGGCAAAACACAGACTTTCTTTCTTTTAAGATGTGTGAAGAGAAGCCATCCGCAGTGACAAGATCCTTGAGAAATGGACACTGCTCGTCCTAGCTGTTGACTAGAGGGTGATCCATCCAGACAATTTCGATAATCAAGCTGTTTGAGCCCACGAACGATGGTCCACATTGAAATTGTCGGCGAGCATTCGAATTGTCAAGCTTTCGTCGCCTTCCAGGGGTGCTTTAAGTGCCGGGTCGTCTTAATTCCAAAATCTCACGACCTCTTCCAGGCTTATCTTTCAAGCAAGTGTCACCAAACATTTCCCTGCATGACTTTCTCTGATTGTGTTCTCACTGAAAAGTTTGTTGAGATCGCGAAATGACAGCCCTGATTTTTACTCTTTCTCAAAATGCTTTTTTACGAGCTAAGAGTGGACGGATTTAAAATTCAAAGATAAAAATGAAGAGATTGTACAGTGGTTTGAAATTCACGTGTATTTTCGTTTTGATTGCTCCTTGGGTCGAGTCCTAAATGGGAAAGAACATGTGTGTTGGCTTAATACACATGATCTTATTCGAAATAAGTAGACATACTAGAAATTGAATTTTTTGGAAAAATTGGTTCCTCACTCTGTTTTTAGTGCTTTACCTTCATAGCAGAGTCAATGAGAGATCATCTACACAAAACATTATTTTATGCAGATAGGACTTCCTGCGGCCGATACAGTTACCATGACATTTACGCCAAATACTTGGACAGTCTACTATCACTGGTCGATCACTCCTATAAAAGATCCATAAATTTCATCCCAACGAGAACACAATAAGATCAGATGGGACCCAATAATTGATCCAATTGAAGGGTTTAACCAACTGGACTATGCAACCATGAAACCATGGAATTGCCAACATACGGTGCCGCTGTCGTTAGCTTAACTAATTAAATGGTTATTTTCTTGTTTTGTCGCCACACAGCTGTAAGTTAAGTTTCCTTTTGGTTTTGAAATCAAGGTCGCAAGTAGATTTCAATTCATACAGGAGTATCGGCAATGATAGAAATTTAGAAAGCTTATTTTTTGGTCAAGGTGGAGTTGCAGGTCATTGGAACAGATGATGTGCTATGAAGGCGATATATCTTAAGGTGGTCATATATCTGTTTGAGGAAATTGACTTTTGGAAAACCTTTGATAAAAATGAAAGAAAATTTATAAGAAGGCATTCCAAAGTTTTCGCATTCGTTTTCTATTAGAACGACCTTCCTTACTGATGTTCACAGAAGCTGCGATGGAGTTTTTTCTGAAGTGAAAGATCTTTTGAATGACGAAAGTTACCTTGTCCTGTTCTGTCCCCATGATTTAAGACTTTTTCTGTATGCAGGATGCAGGTGTTAGGTGCCGCCGGTGTAGACAGACATAAAGATAATCAGACATAAACATTTCACTCATATAATGTTCTATTACTTCATATTACTGTTCACTGTATGCAAAAGAAATTTTTAACTTAAAAACCATCCCAACATGCCCACAGATGGGGGCAGTTAATTGCTCAAATAACAATTGTTAACCTCAAACATATCAATATCTTGTTCAAATATAATGCATATAATTTGGTTCCGTTGTCAGTTCTGTCAAGATTCCCGCCAAAACATAACCTCAACTGTTTACACAAAACGCTAAATGATTAGTTTCATGTACTTGTAGGTTTCCTGCTGGCCCAACCGTCCTGCAATGCCATAATTGGATTAACACTCTTGAACTGTTTACTTTGCTTTAAATCTGAGAGACAAGGCGCCCTGACCTTTGTACAAATAGTGTTTACAGAATTTCAAAAGCAAAACTAACAAAGTCAAGGAAGGCACAGCGAATCAGAACTTTTAATTCAATTGCAATTGCAGATGTGTGCAGACTTTGGGTTTGTTATAAAATTAAATTAAGCGCCGATATAAGGAAAAAGAATGACAGCTGCAGGTGAAGGACTGGCAGCACATAACGTGGCTCTTTTTTTGACCAATTCAATCTGAATGGAATGACAATGAACCAGAAAGTGTTTTAAGTGATTTTGAATATTTTTTGTTGTAGACTAAAATCTGATGCTGGAATCAAATAGGTGAAGGTTTAAAATAGATCAAGTTGATGGGGGTATGTTTTTGAAGTCCTACTTAGGATTTCCTTCACTGAATGATCCACTCTATTCTTTTTTGAAACCTTCCAATGCCTGTTAGAAATTCTGCAGCAGCGGTCTTCAAAGGGACTTGTACATGAAGCCATGCGGACGATTGCTTTCAAGAAATAGAAATTATCTTCAAAAACATAAATACTAAAAACGATTCAGAAAGATCCACCCATCCTAGGTTTACACGACCTTCTTAGCAACTGATTTTTTTCAGTTCTGTAAAGTAAAATTATTCTGTCATAATAAGATGCCTCCCCATGGAGGTTTCAATCTAACCTCCTCTCTGCCGACAAGTCGCGAGAAAAGAAAATAAAATACGTCAATCAGATGAATAAAAAATAAAGAAATTAAATTTGTTTAGCAGTTTAGCAGAACACAACAAACATGACTAAAATAATTTTCTAAATAATAAGTTCATATAATTGAGGTCCTCAAAGCATCAAACCATAATGTACATCAATGTCCACTCGATCTTTAATCTACTCCGGCAAATAAAATCAATTTAAGAATTGATAGCTGGGATTCGATGACACTCTGATTGGGTCATTGTTAAAAATTCGTTCGAAACGGTCCAGCCGCTTTTGTTGATGGAGTTTTGCTTTCCGTGCTTTGTACATATCGTAAACTTTGGCCAGATGGAAAGAAGTCAGTTACAGATATCACGGTCGATTTTGATCAGTTTTGGATATGGAAACATTACTCTATATTGATTGAACATGTTGGCAGTTTTAAATATTTAGGTATTATATTGGATCAAAAACTTTGTTGGATTACATTAAATTGTCTCAATGTATTTAAAATATTGAGTATCTGAACGGGGTTGTATGACAATTGTATCACCTTAGATTATTTAATGGCTTATTTAAATCGAAACTGGAATATGGAATCTCTTGCTGGGGGAGGTTCTTATTTCAATAAAATTCAACCAGTATAGATAAAGCAGACACATGCTATGAGGATCTTTTAAAAAACTAATCGCAGGACACCCACTTTTGAGCTATTCAAATGACTCGAATTTCTTCCCCTTAAGCACCTTTATTGTTAGAAAGTTTTAAGGGGGTATTCAGTCTAGAGGCATGAATTTTATGTAATTTTTGAAGTGTCAAAAAAAAGGCAATTAATATTTTAACCATCCTTTTTTTTTATTAGAAATTTATTAACACAACAAGAATACAGAGAAAAACAAAAAATAAAAAATGTTGAAAATTTCAAAAATTAGCAGTAGATTTGGCGCGTAACCATACCCACGATTTGAACACTCCTAGCAATCTGAAACCAAAAAAAAAAAAAAGATTATCAATCTAGTATAATGTCGCAATGTCTGGAACTACGGGAAAGTTGGAACCACTTTTTTGACTGTATCGACTTTTTTAGAAAAAAAAGTAATAAAAATTTGGGCATGACTCTCTAAAAATTTCAGGAAAATCGGTCCAGTAGAACCTGAGAAATCGTGGGTATTGTTTTGAAAAAGACAGTTTCGGTAAAAACGCTCTTAAAGTTTCGGGTAAAGTTTTTCGCAGTCTAAGTCATGAAATGATATTGTAGACTTACATTTATTCAATCTGCCATTCCTGCTTCATACATCGGACCTTCCTCGACTTCGAAAAAACTATTTGTCGCGTTACTCTCTTCATATCGAGCAGTTTTGGCCTCTTTTGATGCGTTGGATGCTCGTATCTCGGAGCGGTCAATGCGGGCTATGGCTCGTTTCACAGCAAATGAATGAGCTTCCGGGCCAATTTTCTTGCATATAGTATACAAAACTGAAGAAGAAATCGCTGAAAAAAACTTGAAAACCTCCAAAACACAGTAGCCGTAATTATTTTCAATGATCACCTCTTCATTATTTGATTTACTCAATTTTGCTGCTGATGCTCAAACTAGTGTCTTCCTATTCCCGTGAAATCGCCTTTTTGTTTGTCGATCTGGACGCGTTATCCTTTGCGCTGAGGATTTTTTATCCATTTTTATTAAAAAAAAATATTTTACATCTTGAATAGTTAAACTTTGAAAATATAAAAGAAAATTGATTTCTTTTAATTTCTAGACTAAAATATCCCCTTAGAAAGATTTTTCTGTGATTGCGGCTACTATGTAGCTAGAATGTAAGACAAATATAGTTTGCGAATCAACACCAGAAATTTCGAAATTACACCGTACATCAATAAAAACCCATTTTTCTCACTGTTATTATGTTACTGCGCCGCGATTGTTTTATAGATTACCAGACAATCTTAGGTGTGAGAGAGTGAAAACAGTATTCGTAAAGGCAATAAAAAAATGTTTTTTTCATTCAACCATTCTTTAATTGATGCTTTGTTAAATCCAATGATGTTATAATTCTAAAAATATTTTATAGTTTAATCTCTTTTATATTCCATTTAAATTGTCTATTGCTTCCCCATCAATATTTGATCTATTTTTTGAACTTGTTAAGTACTTTCGTCACTATCTTGCTTTAGATACAAGATTGTATTCGGCTATTTTGTTCAATACTTTAAACGTATATAAATAAATATTCTTTTGTAATAATAGATAGAAGATATTGTAATGAAATAAAGAAAAAAAAGTATTTCCCTACAAATATGTATAGTATACCTTAGATAATTCATAGAAGCACTCAAACAAGCAACATTTCTCAAAAAATTAATCTGAAACAATAACTTTGGCAAAGCAATTGGTTTCTGGAATTTCTATTATCTCTGCTTATTAACAAAGCTATGAAAATGGAAATGTTCCCTATCGATTAGAATAACGTTTACCCAAAGTTTCAACTACATGTATCCCTGACATTACATCAGATAACTATTATCAGGTTAAAATGTCTTGACTACGCTCATGGCTTAAAATAAAAGCTTTTCCAAGCTTTAACAAGTTATTCCTCAACTTTCATGTTGCTTGAAGCTCAAAAAGCATTTTTATATAACTTTTTCTTGCAATGAAAATCGTGCTAAGTGGGGTATGGGAATAAAAATTTCCCAAATGGGGTATTTAATTTTATAAGAATATATGTAAGTACTTAGTTTACACAATAAACACGAAATAGGGTACTGTGTTAAACGCTATTTAAATATCATTTAAGATACGGAAAAAAACGACGGATGGTGCGAATTAATAAATCAAATATTTCGTGATTATTTGTTACGGAATAATTCGTCAGCGACTTTTGCGCAACGTTAATTTCGGTACAGATCCCCCGACCATCGTACCTCAAGGAGCCGAATGATGGAGGATAAGCAGCACAGTTCAACTGAATTAAGGGATACTCGTAAAATTTCGTTACTGTTATGCAAGTTAATGTTATGCAAGTTTTAAAGTGATGAGTCATTTGACTGTAAATGAACAAGATCTAAGTTGAATTTTTTATGTGATCGAATTATCGATGAGGAATAATTTTCGCTCTGATAGTAAATTTAAAAACGAAGCATTTAGATTCAGAATTCGCAAAAATGGTTTGAATCTCGCAATTATAAATAGAATATAACATCATTTAAATGTCCTCTAAGGACGACAAATCACAAGACCCGAAAATTCGTCCAAGATTGTTTTTTTTTTTTGTAACAAAGCTTCAACGGGTTATGTTGCAAGTGATGTGATCATAGCTCATTGTGTGAAAATTCGTCAAACAATCGCTTGTGTTAAAGCACCTAATCGGCGATTATTATACCCATTTCGAGATGAACTCTCTAATCCTTATTCTGTACTGAAAAATAATAATAATTATAATAATAATAATAATAATAATAATAATAATAATAATAATAATAATAATAATAATAATAATAATAATAATAATAATAATAATAATAATAATAATAATAATAATAATAATAATAATAATAATAATAATAATAATAATAATAATAATAATAAATGGCAACAAGCAAAAATTGCCAAAACATTTTTTTTCTAATCAATCGCAATTTTGACTTTATTTAGTTTTTTCGCGCATTGATTTAGAACAGTTCGAATACTTTGTCGAACAGCTTCGGAAGCACCTTAATATCCACTCTTACAGGTCAAAGAGCGTTATTTCCCAAAGATAATGAAATATACAGAGCAATAATATATAGCAATATTTCTTTGGAACATTATCAACTATTGTTGTTTAATTATTGTAGTTTAAAAAAGAATCGGGAAAATTGTTCGGGTTTGCCTTTCAAGTTCAAACTTGAGTTGATGAAAATGTTTTCATTTAAGGCACAGTTCTAAGTTCCTTTATCAAGAATTTAAGCCCCAATTCATGAGAAGCTAAATTTTTTTTCTTTCAAATCTTGAATTTTCTCTGGCTTGAAGTTTCTATCATTACCGGTGTATATTGTTAAGGACCAGGTAAAAATCGTTTCACTATCGCACAAACTTTGATTCCATATTTCTGTGGTTTGGAAGGCATTCATCCGGGTTAAAGGGTTTTCGTTTATTGAGCTAACATTTGTACTATTTATCGTAACCTCGCCGTTGATACTTATTACTTTTCATATCGAAGCCTATTAACCCTGGATGCATTCTGAAATCTTTGAAGACTCATAGTTGTCTTGAAAATCTGTTTTCTGTTCCTTGGCATCATGCAGCTGACTTTCTTTGACTTCTGGACTCTAGACCATATACTCCTTATTTTTGTAGCTCACCTGTATTCGTAGATCATACTGAAAACAATCTGTTTTTAGATTCACTTTACACTTTCGTTCTATAAAGTTTTTACTTTGAACTCTAATAACTGTAAATAGTTTGTGTAAAAAGGTGCGAAGTTAGCAAGTAAGTGTGTTCGTTAGTATTTATATCCACAAAATCCACAGTCTTAAATGAGGTAAACTTCACACTTATCCTGCAAGCCTTATACAAACGAACTTTCAGAGTAATGAAGCAATATTATGAAAATTTGAGGATGAAAATATTGGGGGAATGTTGACCACTGCATTCAAAGTAGGCTTTTTTTATAAATGATAACTTGAATTTTTAGGTTTGCTTACGTAATCGAAATGTCAAACGCATTTTATTATTTAACAGTTGGTACTTCAACTGTCAATCAGTAAAAAAGATTTTTTGATCGGTTATGTAGTTTTTGTTTGGCGTCTGTTGTAAAATGGAAAATCAAAACGAATATTTACGTCACATTTTCCTTTTTTATTTCCGGAAAGGAAAAAACGCATCGCAAGCTCACAAATAGTTATGTGTTGTTTATGGTGACGAAGCTTTAAAAGAACCAAAGTGTCAAAATTGGTTTGCCAAATTTCGTTCTGGTGATTTTTCACTCAAAGATGAGAAACGCTCTGGTCCTCCAGTTGAAGTTGATGACGACCATAAACGATTCGAATCGTCACAGTACAACACGTGCATTAAAATTGGCTTAAAACAACTTTGCTATGTACGGAAACTCGATGCATGAGTTCCTCATGAACAGAAAGAAAATCATTTAACGCAACGCATTTACATCTGCGATTTGTTAAAGAAACGTAATGAAAATGATCCATTTTTAAAACCATTGATAGCTTTTGATGAAAAATGGGTTGTTTAAAACAATGTCAATCGGAAATGATCGTGGAGCTGGCCAGGTGAACCAGCTCAAACAACATCAAAAGCATGAAAAGAAAGTCATGGTATCAGTTTGATGGGATTACCAAGGAACTGTCTACTTTGAGCTTTTACCACCCAACCGAACGATCGATTCAGATGTCTTCATTGAACAGCTAGCAAAATTGAACAATGCAGTTGAAGAAAAGCGGCCCGAATTGACAAATCGAAAGGGTGTTGTATTCCATCATGACTATGCAAGGCCACACACATCTTTGGTCACTCGGCAAAAATTATTGGAGCTTGGTTGGGATTTTTTGCCACCTCCACCATGTAGACCTGACCTTGCACCATCTGATTACTTTTTATTTCGATCTTTGCAAAGCTCCTTGAATGGTAAAAATTTCAATAATAACGATGATGTGAAATCGTACCTGGTTCAGTTTGTTGCTGATAAAAACCAGAAGTTTTATGAACGTGGAATTATGTTGCTGCCGGAATGATGGCAAAAGGTCATTGCTTAAATAAATTACAGAATAAAGTTATTTCGTTCCATGGAAACAGTGTCTTTTATTTTCTAAAAAAAATCCGCAATTACTTAGTTGCCAACCTGATATTTGAATGCATGCATGTTGGAAATGTATCATTCATCATGTATTTATCTACTCAAATAAGTAATTTCAACCTACCGAATATTCTTATTTAAAGATGAGAGTGGGCAATGTTCAACTTCTTATTGCAGGATTAGGGTTAAGGATAGATATACATAAGCCCAAAAGCTGTGGTCGCCTTCAAATTCGCTCCATGAATTGGAAGCCTCTTTGCTTTTGTGTTTTTTTTTTCAATATTGCAAATTGTTATGCAATATTTTCTTGTAGAGTTTCATTCTTCATTTTTGTTAATATTCAGTGTAAGCCATCCCATTAATCAATACTGATTAATGTTCAAATCCATTTAAATGTCTCCTCCTTAAAATACTTTAACGTTGGCATCACTTCTATTCGTTTTGGCGTGACGTAAGACGCATTCTGCACAATGCCATTAAAAATCACCAGGTGCGCGCCTGAGAACAACACTCAATTCTGTTGGCAATGATATTGAAATTGAAATGGAAATTTCATTCCAACCAGTCCCAACGATGAGCTCACACAATGAGCCACAATATACCTGTATCTAGAGCTACGCCCAGCATTGGCTAGACATCAATACCAAAAGCACCAAAGCACTTCTGCAGCGGTAGCTGGCCCATGGTAAACACAAAACGCACTCATCAACCGACTCAAAACTCAACCCCACTGGAAGCAAAAGGTGACTATACTCGTAGTTCCAACTGGAAACGACAACAGAGAGCAAAAATTCAGAGAGCAGGCACACGACGTGCGCCAACTTCCATATTAGAACATCGTTAGGTACTCCCCATTCGCGCACACAGATACTTTTTTTTGTTCTGTTGTCGTTGTGCATCCCACCGCCGCCCCAATACAATAACTCCATCAGAGAATACACATCATCATCTCGCATGGTAGCACCATCGTAGCGTAACGTTGCCGTGGTTGATGACAAACGGCTGGAGCTTTCCGAGATGCACGTCGCTAGCGGATCGACCAGTAACTCGGAACGAGCACACCAGTAAGACGTTGCTTGCTGTCGTGGACGTTTAAACGTTTCGAACTCTGGTCTGGTGTTCCTCCAGCCGCAGCGGGTCTTCTGTCAATTTTCACCATTCCCTCGGTTATCGTTTTTTTTTTGTTTATTTTTTTATGTTCTTTTTCTGTTAATTTAATGTTTTGTTTTTCGTTTAATTTCCTGTTATTTATATTGTCTAATTCGGCTCGAATCGCGCGATTTGTGTGTTTAAAAAAGAAAAAAAAATTAAGTGAATGTTTCGCAGATACTGAAACGCTAAGTTATATAAAATTTAGCTTGTGTGAAATAGTTAAGGAATAATAATTAGCATCGAATTCTATAGCCAAGTATCTGTGCATAAAAAAGAAAGAAGAAGTTGCAAAAGCAAACTACAAGTATTTGCAGAGTTATTAAGTGAAACGGCAAAGAGTAGAAAATAAAAAAGTATCTTTGTATCTTTAGTGTGTTAATATTATGTGAGACCTGTGAAATTTCATACATATTTGTAGAAGCATTTGCGGAGAAACTTGTATATCTTCGTTGTTGTTTTCTAATCCGTTCTCACATACTGGCCTGTATGTTTGTATGTATGTATGTATCTATGTTCATACCTGCTGCATACTTTAGCACAGTAATTACCAATCACCAGCCAGCCAAACCACTATAACAGAGTGAGCACAGAGAATTACCACAGTAAGCGAAACGAAAAAAGAAAAAGAAGAAAATACAACGGAATAGAAACTGGAATACTTATTAACCTACATCATCGAGATACAACGATAGATTGTTACTTCAGATACAACAATAAATAAAATCATATATAAATATATGTTAGATTCTTACCTGCTGGAAGCCCCACGCACTAGAAGCACCAGCAACAGCACCGTCACCATCGCCATCAACATCGCCATAGCCAAAGCCATCAGCGGTCTTTTGAGGTAAGTGCCGAACAAGTCTTGGCGTATTTTTGAAAGTTCGTTTTTTATTATATTTTTTGTTTTTTCTGTTTCGGTTCAATGGCATTTGAATTGGTTCGCTTAACTCATTACCCTAAGTGTATTGCCCACTCTTTAACGATATATGAAGAACAAAAAAAATATAGGCGTTTAGATTTTATCTATTCGAATAACGTCCACGCTTGAAATAGGGGGGGTGCAAAAGCAGTCAGTCAGACAGCCAGCCGGGCGTTGTACTGGGGTTGTTTTTGTTTCATGTTAGTCCTCCACAGGTGGGCTGACACAATTGCCACCACCACCACCGCAGCAGTTGCCTCTGTCGTTATTACAAAGGAAAAAGCATAATAAAAAGTGTATCTACACTTGTGAATTGTTACGGTTAAATGGCATGTGATTCTTTTTTCTATTTTTTATTTCTTTGTGTAATACCAAAAGCTAACTGAGGTCGAGTGCCATTGGGGTAGTGTTGTCATGGGATTCAATATTTTCCACTCTGTCTGGCTTCAAATATTTTCAACAGAGATAGTGTATCCTCAAAAATAATGCTTTCTTATTTATTCAAAAGGGTGTAACAAAGCGCAAAAAATTATTATATTATTTCATCCTGCCAACCCATTTTTTCATTACGGTTTCAATAATTTCGGTACCTATTTCAAGAGTATATATAGCTTGATCAAAGCTGTTCTTGACCACCTGAAACGACACTGGAGTGCTCCCATACCATTGATCTTTATGGCATCACCGGCCAAGCCATATTATCAAAACGACTAATTGGACGATTATTGAACTAAGTGTGCAATGATGGATAGTCTTCTTAGAATCTCAGTTATTATGCCTTGGTATTACTCTCCATCGACCTTAACGTTTCCTTTGTCATCGTGGAAGAAAAATAGGTCAACAATGCCTCCGTACTAAAAACTACAACAAACAATCACATGTTCAGGATGCATTGGATTGTCTATGGCTATGTGTGGATCTTTAAGAGCATAAACGTTCCATGACAAATAAAATTCTGCATCTTTGCTGCACATATGCGTATGAAAACAAAATTGACAGTTGCCGCCACTTGAAAAAGTGATACTCTGCTAGGGTGATTCATTTTGGCCATTCTGTTATCCTTGTTTATTGCATTATCTGATATGAAGAGATAACTTCGACAATAGAATGATGAGACAAACTTTAAAAAACTATATTTCGTTGAAGATAATTAAATACTGTGAATTATAAGCGAATGCAATTAAGTGATAATAAGTGTCGAACCCAATTTCTAGCGCAACCTTCGAATTACGAATTGTACAACTGCTGGATTATTTGTCGATTTAACCAAGACAATTGATTTTCTGGATCACAAGATTCTATAAGACAAATTTCACAATGTTGGAATGCGCGGGTTTATTTATTTATGGCTTGTATCCTACTTATCAAGTTGAAAACAAAAAGTTAAGATCAACGATGTATATAGTTACTCATGTAATATAATTACAAGTGATCCCCAAATATCCGTCATAGCCCCATTTATCTTTTAATTTTTAAAAACTCAATTTTGGAGCAGATGATATTGCTTGCTCTCATGCTCTTAGCTTGGGCCTATAAGATTTTATCTAAATTGTTATGGCTACAATTGCTTTCCCTATACCAGTGGTTGTAATGAAAGTGTATCTTGCTCAAAAAACAATTTCTTACGTTGAATCCTAACCTCTTTTAAGTATCTCGTTGTTATTTAAGAAAGCAGATAAAACTGGCATGATCATACTCATTCCTTAAGTACTTTTTGTGTTGTACTAGACAATTTTACTATCTTAGTTAATACTGCACAGATAATTTACTTTCTACCTCGGTCTACTATGGGTGAGGCTGCATGCTGTGGAGGAACATATCTAAGCAAATTATGTATATTACTTGTCGAATGTTCTGCGTATTATTTAAAAAAAACTTGATTCTGTTTTATTCCAAAGCTTCATGTTCTTCCATTAAGACACCTCTATTTTAATTTAGTTCCTCATGAGAGGAGGGAATCTTTCAGAAAGGCGTTATTCTGCACAAAGCTTAAGAACTAATACAAATAATTTTGTGATCATACCCGTGCACAAAAAAAGAGCATTTAAGACAGTTCTTTACTCTTGCTGCCCCATCAACGATTTTAAACAACCTTCCAGAATACATAAGGTGTTTGACAAAGCTACTATGTTTCAGCAAAGGTTAACATCCTGGATTCTAAATCTCGATTGTACTTCATTCTTTAAAATATAAAAGAAGCAAAACGTATCATTATCATCATGAATTCTTCCCAATTTTCTGGTTTTGCACAACTTTTATTTCTTTAAAATTTTCTACTTGTTTTATCCTCCTACACGCGCACACAAATAAATAATTTTGGATTTTTTTTCACTTTTTTTCGCTTTTGACGGATCTTTCGATACTAGCTAATGCCTTAAGCTAAGCCGTAGAATGCATCCATTCTTATTCTTTAACTTAAATTAGTTTACACTTTGAGTGTATTTATGTATTCATATGCTTGAATTTCTATTCGGGTTGTTTCTTAATTTATTTTACTTTTTCACAAAGAAGAAGGTGAAGAATAAAATTATTATGGTATAAAAAGTAATATTAACTCTTGTCAAAAAAATAAACATAAGAACACCCGACTTTTGAATATGCATGGTCCGAAAATGAGGACCATTTTACACACATTCGAATTTTTCAAAAAATTAAGAAGAAAATAATGAAGAAAATTTTTTTCTTTCTTTTTTCCGATGAAAACGTGTTTTTCAAAAATCATCCACTATATTCCGATGTGGATCTGCACCTTAACCTAATCGTTTCGGCATAAATCTTCCACTAATTGTATGCAATCACTTGGTTGGGATGTCTTTCCTTTGACGCGTTGACTCGGTTTCGGTGTTTTTTGGAACTGGATGTTCTAACCAGCTGAGCTATTTGCCGGAACTGTCTTCTCCGCAAACCTTCTACATTAAGGACACCTCTCAATTGTGACGTCTTCACACCAGCTTTTTTGGCTTTGTAGAGCTCGTCTGTAAAAATGCTTGAAACTCGAGCGTTTTCTTCAAATCTGCGATTGCGATTTGTGAAGATTCTATCGACTCAAATGGAAAAGAAACACGCTGATTTGGAACCACAATTTCATCTGACCATAACCTTGAAATGATTTGATGAATGCAACAGACCAAGATGTTCCGATCAACTCCTTATAAGTACTTAAAAGTACTGGTCAATGTTCTTATGAGTATGGATGTATTAACAAACGGCACTGCTTAGTTCCTGAAATATACTGGTAAAGTTCTTAAGTACTGGAGTAGTTTGTTTCTTACAATTCAGCTATTGGAAAATGTTGACACTGGATTTTTGCGAGTAGTTTCCGCGCATCAAAATATTTGCTTTCTATAAGTACCCATTACTTGAGCGAGACGAGACGAAGGCGAAGGCGAAAAATCACTGTCGTCATAAAATCGTTTCCCAGTACACAATGAAAGCCAGATTTATGTCAGCGAGTTCATGTAATCTATGTATGTGTCTGAGATGAACAAACTACACGACCTATTCAAATCAGTCTACGGTCACGCTGCAACGCCGCGAGAGTTTTTTTAATTTTTCGAAAACAACGCGATGCAATAGGACGAGTCTGGCGTCATTGTGTATTGTTTCATACATTTGCATTGATTGAATTTTTGTTTCACAACTCGCGCTTGACTCCCTAGCTTTCACGCTGGATTGTGAATCAGGTATATTGGCCGCGAGGTGAACCAATTCCTTCATTTATTTCAGCTCTAAGTGGTCGGCTCTTATGCTTCAATCGAGAGGTTATGAATGAATTTGTTTCAAGTTTTTATTCATAATCTTCGGGACCTACTTGCCTTGCCTGAACTCGCTGTCAAAGCTGATCAGATTTACTGGGCATGCTGAGTTCACTTATAGCGTTCAATAGCTATAAGAAGTTTTCTTTCACTGTCGACATGGACCAAAAGTCACTTTGGAATTGTCTGATTTCTTTGAAACTAGTCGTTTAAGTTGAATTTAAAATTAAACTTTTAACTAGGCCTCTGCTAAGAAATAAGAAGTGATCTTAAATCATTATTACAGATCAAAGAGATTTATCAAAAAAGTTTCTTGGTTAAAAAAAATGTTTAATATGCATAAAGTGGAAATAAACAAAAAAACCGACCAACTGCGAGTCACCCTCGCGCACCAAGGATTCCGTACAAATTTGAAGGTATATAAGCACAAATGCACCCATCAGGATAATCTATGAAAAAAAAAAGAAAAAACCTTGCTCCGTGCCAAATTTCAGGATTCTATGTCGAGTTGAAGTACACTTTAGCTTTTGATTCCCTTGCGGGTAGTTGCCAGTTTAAAAATATGCGGCTTAAATTGTTGTTTCTTTTGATTACGTTAATACAGAAGATTGATTTTCTTTCAGTTTAAACGTTACATAGACCTGAGTACTTGGTATGAATTTCAATTGAATATTTCTAAACGTTCATGAGGAAAGGGGTAGTAAGTTTAAAGTTATTAAAAATATTTTTTTTATAAGATGTCACTAAAAATTTAAATTTTTCACGAATTATTTCGCTTTAAGACGTTGCTTCGTACTTAATTTTAAGATTTTGAGTTCACGGGAAGTACCCTGTAAGGGGATCAAATCCCTTGCGAGTGTCGTAAATTTGTAGAAATCTGCGGCATAAACGGCTGTATCTTTTGATTTTGTTAGATTAGAAGTTTGATTTATTCACAGCTCCAAGGGACAGAAGATTTGAATATTTGGTGTAACTTCCAGCTTGACATCTTCACGCGCTCCTGAGAAAAAGCGTCTTGACAGACAGATGGACGGATGGACAATAAAGTGATCCTTTAAGGGTTCCGTTTATTTCTTTAAAGATACGGAACCCTAAAATTAAAAAAAAATAATCATATTCGAAGATTATTGGTTTGTTCAATTGTAATCGTAGTCCCGATTACTCTTTCTGATTGATAAAGAACAACCGAGGCAATTATGAAAAATAAAAGAGCACATACGCAACTGAAAAGTAAATCTTCTAAATATTTTCATCAGTTTCATAGTTTCAGAAATTGCAATTTTCAGAATAATTATTTTACACGATTGTTGTTATCACAATCTTATTTACAAGGTGCGACTCAAATAACATTTCAATAATATCCTCTTCTCAAACATTTCATCTGATCGTCTATATAACTTTGGTGAATTCGTCATAGTTGCACATGAAAAAAGTCTTTAAATTTGGGGACGGTTAGAGGCGCTTTATATTTCTTTAACACATTTTTTATTTCAGGATATCTTTTTAGCAGAACACATCCTTATCTTGTTCTGGTTCATAAAGAAAAAAGTGGCATCTTCGTAAGATCGTTGAACTTGGCGCATATCTCCTCTTGAATGAGTCTCTAATTCTTTCTTTGATTATAGCTCGTTTGAAAATTGTTTTGATTCTGAAATATGTTCTTAATTTAAATGACCAATAAGACAAGACATTGCAGCAACTAGTGTATTTTGAGCTTCCTTTGAAGTCGAGTGATTCTCTGTTACGTTTTTCCAATTCTTTTCACAAAGATACTAAATATGGCATTAAAATGTCTTAACACCTTTGTACATATCATGCAAGTATGAATTTATGTATTGGAAAACATTGGTACTTAAAACGCTCATCAGTTCCATTACCACAGACTTTCTTTAAGTCAATCATTCAGGCTGTTTCATCTGGTAGAGATGTTTGAAAAGGGTATGCCAAACAATGCCATGTAGGCCCAGACCTGGGAAAGATTGGTGCATAGCTACTCTACAGCTCTTCACAATTTCTGCACAGAGTTCAGCCGATCATTAAATTTTGATGATGATTATTTGAAGATTACATTTGTAATCTGGACTAAAAATAAACATTATTATTATTATTATTAAAATAACATTAAATCAGATTATTACTCTGGTAACATAAGTAGTTGACTACGGCCAACTCTGTTTTCTTATAAGGAAAACTTCTGCTACTTCGTATGTACCACTGCAACCTTTCACTGCCGCAAAGTCCGTGAGTCTATGAGTAGAAATGTATTTTCTGTTGTCGATTCGTCGAGGCTGTTCAATCCACTACGCACAGGCCGCATAGGCATTGTCCAAAAGGTTATACAGCTCCTCACATTCGGATGTGAATTCCTTCAGGAAATATTTATCCGTTTAAGTGTGCAAAATTAATATGAAGTCATATGGCATCTTTGATTCCGGTTGGAATTTAACAAATTAATGGCGTGAAAAATTTATTAGAGCCTAAATGGTCTAATAGATCTTAAAAAGAACATTCGCCAAGGTCTAAATAAACCAGTCAGTTATTGCGTAATATTTATTTTAATTATGGAATTTCCATTTCACTGTTATCACATAGCATCGGCTGTCCGTTTCGTAGACAGCGAAGGCTCTTTCTGAAAAACTAAAGCAGCAAAATTAATACACTGTTATTGAAAAAATGTTTGACCTTCGAAATGCTTCAGTAAAACTCTTTTCGTCTGTTTTAATTGTATTATATGTCGTTCCAGACAAACAGTTTTTCAGAAAAGCTTAGCGGTATGAGAGCTTATACTCTTACTCAGCAACCACTTAAACGGACTTATGTATAACCCTATAAAGGCTGTTTTCCACCTTAAACACATTAAGCATTGGAATGGACTCGACACTTGGCTTGAGGTGAACGATGTCAATCTCCACAGCCTTCTTCTAGATGATCTTTTGATGACCCCCGGTAAAATATGAGAAAAATGGTAAGCACATTCTGCGATGAACTTACCTCTACCAATGTATCACCATTTAACCACCTAAGAATGTGCGACGTGATCCGCTATCTGACTATCTGACTTCATTGATGTCCCCGAAACTGGGGGCAGTTGGTTAGATCAAGCTTCCTGGAATGTGCGATTGCTTGATGGTAGAACAACATTTTAGCTCTCTTAGATCGAGTTTACCATTCGCTAAATATGGCTTAGCCAAACGGACTTTTGCCTTCCAGACTAGATCTCTTTGTTTGTAATTTCTCATCTTCGAAAACCCTACCGAATATTCGACAGATGATCTGCTGAGTAAAGATCTAACTTTCTGGCCTATTTTGAATTCGCGGTGAAATCTTAAATACAAGTGATGGTGTCAATATCGTCCACGTATCCCGACAGCTGGACGAACTTGGTCTTCTGTCAGTTTTCCAGGCCGAAGTCCAGATAAGTATTGACCTATTTGTGTTTTGCAACAAGGCTTCGGGAGTTCACATAATACATTGGATGGGCTCTTTCAAGCGAGTGTAAGCAGTGGTATGCCTAAGAAGTTGTTTCAAAACACAGTGTTGCTATATTGCGGGTTCATCTGATAAACCAGTCGGAGGGCATGCTTTCAAAGGTCAGTTTTTAAGCCATTTAAACCCGCAGATTTGTCTTTTTATGCTTGTTTTGGCAACAATAACTTCTTCTATATTATATGGGAGAACTGCTTAATCGTCCGCAGTAAGACTGTGTTCTGAATCTCTCACTTTCTATTGGTCATCTACTTTCGGCATGCAAATGCAGCTTGCATGCACCCGCAACTATCCCGGAGACTGGCTGTCTTTCTTTCAAAGCCTGCAACAAAAATGTTGGCCTTTGTGTATTCTCTTTAATTAAAATAAATTAATTCATAAAAAAAGTCATAAAAAAAGGTTTAGTCATTTCAGGCTATTCTTTAAGCAGAGTTTGTTGAGTGAAACGATAAAGCTTGATGTTTGCCTTCAGGACATTAAATTTTATTGTTTGTTCTGAAGCATTTTGCTTCTAAATAATGTACTGAATGAAATCTGCTTACAAACTGTTGCAACAGACTTCTGTTTTTCTATTTCCAACAAAATTGTTGCTCGCAGTTGCATTGCAAGAAGTTCCTAAGCAACCGAAACAAAGCCGCACGCGCGTTATTTTTTAAACGGTCTTTGTGTTTGCGTTTCGCAATCGGATCACATTGTGGTTTTTCCAGACCTTATCCGCAATTCAACTCGTATTCGGAGATTGGTATTTGTATCCGTATTAGTCATTTGGTCGAGAGTCAGTGACCGGATTTCTTCAAGCCGGACTCGTTTGCATTTACTTTATAAACTGAGTCATTTTTGTATTATAAAAGCTCACGGCATTGCACGTGTTTGACAACAAAAGATGAAAAGACGATGAAAGTATTTTATTTTTCTTGCCTGACTATGGTTGGTCATATTAAGTAGGATACTTTAGTGTACTTAAGTTAGTCTAATGGGTCTAAAAATTAGTATCAGCTGGTCTTTAGTGATAACATAGGGGAGGATTTTTGAGCAGCTGAGTCATATTGAATTTGGAATTGTCGTATAGTTCATCTAAATCCTATGATGGAGGACTTCAATAAATGAAAGTGTGTTTACTATTTATCATTATCCAGCGAGACATGTGTTTTCGGATGTCCAAATTAAATAGAAAAGTTACAATGAAATAAGGTTTAACGTAAAAGATTTGTTCCGATTACAAAATTAATTGAAACGAGGGTCTTTAAGTTAAAAAGTGCCAACGTTTAAACAACAAGAGTGATAGCACTAGAACGACAGTGTCCAGAAAAGAAAATGAAAAAATTGCGGACAGTTTTTGTATGCTGAAATTGGCGTGCATAGATGGACATGTTCAGTATCAGTCTCAGAAGTTGCCTATAGATTACATTTTCTTCTTGCCTCTAGCGCAGAATGATCACAGCGAAGTTATCGTATTCATGCCTGATACGAGATAAATACCTTTGCGATTTAAATTCATGAAACAATTTGATCTTTATCCATCGAAATTTGGCCTCAGTAATTAGGCTGTGAGCTTATCTCTCGTTTCCAGAACGATTTTCTATTGAGTTTACTGATTGGTGACTCAACGAAAAGAAGAGCGAACATATTGGCCTGTTTCGCTCCCTGCTTAGCTAGTTTGTCAGCTTACTCTTTTGCGGATATGTCATTTGTCCTTGCGGCCAACATACGGTCTTGATCTCGTGCGTCGGTGTATAAGGTCAGCTTTCTTCAGATAATTGATATGGAATTTTTTGGCGGAATCCAAAGTGGGTTGGATATTATATTTTTACTTAAGGGAGTTAACTATCCATTGACCTTCAGCTTTTAACCCGAGTGTGGATCCTACCGCTTTGTTGTTTCTGAAGATATCGATTAATGTATAACGCAGCATCGATTACAACGCTGAAGCCTGTGTGGATGTCATACGGTAACCCCAAAGATTACTTGCAATATAACTGTTATCCTCAAGGGCCTTCCACCGTACATTCGGATCCTATGCTTGAATCGGTTTGACCATTGCAACGATTGCGACCGCTTGCCGGACACCATTTTCGTTTGTTGGGATAATATGGTGATCATGTTGAAAACCACTCTCCACAGCTTTCTCCATTCAACACCCGGTATGATACCATAAAAGTTTAAAGCAGTTCCTGAGTTCTTAAACCTCTCAACTTTTCGAGGTTAGGGGAATCTGTTACTCTATAACATTCCATCAACCGCATCTCATTATCGATCTGCTGGGCTGCAATAACAATTTTTACAAGTTTACAAAAAAAAATGATTCGCTTATGGAAAATCAGGATACATACAATCTCCAATCTACGAGGAGATAGAACTCCCTTCTCCGCTTCATTTTGGATATAGACGAAATTAAAGTCAATAAAAAAATAAAAAACATGAGACCAATACTCTCTTTAAGGGAAGTAGAGTAATGAAAAGACGGAGCTTAGTTGAGTTAAGAAACCTCACCAAATACAATTGGAGCGGTTGACCAACGATAGTATTCTTTCTATAATGATTACTGTATCGACTTTCCATTCTGGAGCTCCAAGGTCGTGTAGTCAAAATAATGGTTGTAGATGATATAGTTGGCTCTGCTGAAAAATCATAACTAAGAGAGAAGAGCGGTGAAACAGTCTTCCAAAAAAAGTAAATACATCAGAAATAAGTAATGACGAATAAAATACTGCGAATTGAACGATTGTATAGTCGTTCGAAGTCGATATCGAATTCTTGAACCTTATTGGCTCCACTCGTTAATCAATCCACTCCACTCGTTAAACAATAGAAATCGATCTAGGCTTCGAACCACCGTATAGAAAATATGCGCCAAATACTTCTGTTCGCTTTGTGCAAATGCATTATTGACACGCAGATGGCACCACAAATACGGAATATTTGGCGGTTGTCAATTAGGAGTTGTCAACAAAGTTCGAGGTTCCACCACCAGAGCACAATTGGGCGTTGTAGAATTTAGTGGGAAAAAGCTACAATGCTTTAACAACAGCTTTTTCCTTTTCATTCCAACAAAGGATTAAGCAAAAAGCAGTTGCGTTACATTATAATTCGTTTGAGATTAAAAAGATAAAAAACGATAAAAATTAGTTTTTCTTTTTTTGTTGAGATTTTGATTTGCAGGTACCCCAGCTACACATGTAAGTAGTGTTAACAATAACGCTACAATTGGTGACCCCGACGTGATCTGAGGAATTCATCGTACCTGTACTCAAACGCACAAAGGCATTCAATTCACACTCATATGCCACGCGAACTGCGTCACAGAATTAATCGCCCGGTCTACACTGACGCGGAATCCTCATCAACAGACGAAGAAACTGAAGCAACTCTAACTGCTCCAACCTATCAGCAATTTGAATCAACCATGTCGAATCCTTCAGATCCTACAATAGATCTCATCAACAAACTGCGCGAAGAACTACAAGCGGCTAAGGCGGAAATACAAGCTTTAAATATTGCTCAAGCACTCGCTTCCAATATAAAAACAGCTTCTGCGCAGCAGATTGACCAGCCCCACGAATATAACATGCCATCAACATCTGCAGCGGCCGTTGATACGACCAGAACACAGGCACAGCGTTTGCAGTTACCGAAATTCAACGCATCGTATCCTCAAATATGGCTTTCACAAGTGGAGATGGCATTCCAAATCGGTGGCGTTACGAACGACGACGAACGCTATGCTCATTTATATGTCAGTCTCGAGGGTGACGCACTTAAAGTGGTGAGAGATATTTCGTGTAACCCACCTTTAACCAATAAATTTGCAGCATTAAAGAAACGCTACAAATAAATATCTTCTCCACCAGGGAAATCGATCATAATGGACTTTTTTGCTGAATTGAATGAATCAAAACAACATCGATGAATCTGTTAAGGCGAAAAAGTACTTTAGTTTGAAATGTAACGATGGACGAAACTTAAATCCACCATTACAAGCTAAAATCAAATCGGCAGTCAACTGAGTGATGCTCGAATTAGAAGTTGATCCCCGAAACAAACGCTTATTGTGAGGCAAAAGATGAATTGTTCTATAAAAAAGGTGTCGAAATGTTGAAGAAGCGCAGGATTGCTCTTGAAGATGATGAATAGAATAGAATCTGACCAAAACATGTGTGTTGACTTCTTTAGACTGGAAACTTATCAGCCGATTTATTTTTCAAAGCTCTTTCCATGTAATGTTCTTTGTCAAAATTCACTTGTGTTTTTTTGGTTAGTCTAGATGTCCTGTCCCTGGAACAGCAATAGATCTGGACAACAGTCTAGCTATATCTAACCTATGGCTTGAAATGATTGACAAAAATCAAGTATTCTAAGGGACCAACGATGATTTTTTCGTCTGTCATTTTACATTCATTCAATAAATGATGTTTGACGTGTTTCAGTCATCATTCTTGCCGAAGCATTGCTCATGAAAAAATATGCAAAACAAAAAGAGGTTTATTTAAATCAAGTGTAAGATTACATCTTGTGAAGGGGCAACCGATATTCACTTTATTAAATTCTTGGATACCTCCAGAGGTACTGAAAACTGCTTTGTCCTAGAAATTTATCCAACGTTGACGCAGCACCCAACGATTGAAATTATTCCACGTGCGTATCAATATGAAAGTCACATAAACCCGAGTCAAGTAAACGAACCGGTGCGGTGGCACAGGAGACAGTTTTCAGTGAACGCTGTAATATGGATAATAATAATTCAAGACGAATGGTGTTTTGAAAAGCAGACAAAAAAAAAAGGATGTACAAATTTAAGGCGACACAAATCCTGCGACTCAGAATTCTCCAACCAATTCCAGTCTACTGGGGTGAATCAGATTAACCAATTCATTTTGGTACGAAAGTTGCAACTCCATAAATTACAAGCTTTAGGGGATGGAAGATTCATGAATAGGAAAACGTGGGTGGCTAGCAAGGCAAGAAACCACGAACGGGGTTTGCGGCTCATGTTTATGTAATAGTGAAATCCAAAATGACGTATGTGTCGAGCTGGCACCAAAGGGATGGTCGGCACAAACATTTGTGTCACCTGTTGATCTGAGGGGTTTATTCAAAAACTGTTGTGAAATTTTTTTAACAATGCAGATTTTTTAGTTGAATCGAAGTGTCTTTCTTATGATAGACTTTCCTGTGAATTTGGAATTCATCTCAACTGTGAGACAAGTACTATGGAATGGATCAGTTGGTCAACAATTAAGGTATATATTCCTGAGATCAACTCTAACAGCTGTTTCCCTGTTGCTGGAAATGGAACGGCAAAAAAAGTCAGAATTTGTATCAAAACAGAAGACCATAGGACATTGTGACATCAACAGGATCCATTACAGAAGCATTGACAGCGCGAATAAGACGAAAGTCAAAAGTGGCAACGAAATCATTTGATTTTGAAATATCGAAATAATAAATTTTGGTCTAGCGAAGTTAGGTGTATTAAGGATACTCTCAAAGGGCATCCCAGAAGCTTCCTGTCAAGGATTAAACTCTCAAAATGTCACTCCAAAGCTTTTAAAAAAAATTTATTGTCTGGATTCGACATGCTTTAAACATAAGTCAAATATCTCAATTCAACATCAGCAGGCCCAAATATAATCACAAATTTTTTCGACAAAGTCTGCGGCCAATTTCGGTCTATCATCAGTCCCTATATTAATGGATTCAGCAATAGAAAATATAAGTAAACTGAAAGATGGTTACTTTCCCGGCCCGCTCAAAAATTGTACCAATATTATGGTCCAATTCCTTATGGCTTCTTCCCAATTTTCTATTTCGCAAGACGTTAAGTTCTTACTTAACTGTGGAAAAACTCTCGTTAAAGATGCCAACTCATGGAAAAGATCCTTTGAAACATGTATAGAATGATCGAGCAGCCGCAAAGTTCTTGGATTTTAAAAGGGAAAGTCGATGACCACAAGCAAAAATTATGAAGTCGTTGTTGGACCTGCCTCAAAAAATAAAATCTCGCATAAAACAATACTTGAACTTCCTGCGGGATTAAATCAGATCATATGTTTCAGGAATGCGTCGTCCTCTTTATTATTTCCCTAACCATGATACGAAAATATTCATTCCACTGATCTGAAGTTTTCATTTTTAACATTGTACTTGATAAAAAATTGCCTCGATCTTAGAAACATCCAATCTTCCAGATCCAATTCCATCAGAAAAGATCCAGTATCAGCGTTCACTTCGCGATTTTTGCTTGATCATTGACTTGATTAAACATGGAACGAGCTCTGTACTTTTCTGTTTGGTGCGTCCTCGGACATTCTTCATACAAAATCGATGTTCGGTGAAATCAAGTCATCCAGCGCCGACGATTCATTTATTTTTCCCTACGTAGTCTTTCCGTCCTTCATTCATTCACAGACTTGCTTGAATTATCTGAGCCCAGTCTAATACTGCTTTTTGTCCATTCGTTCATTATGGCCGAGTCATTGCAGTCAAAAGATTTTTACCTCCTGGACTAGATCCACACCATACTTCAGCTCCTGGAGTTCACAGTTGTTCATTCTCTTCCATTTGCCCTCCAAACAGACAGGATCTTATATATAAGAAAATTCGTCCAAGGAATAAGACCGTAGATCACACGAAAAAGTTCCCTCTTGAAAGTGTCCATGTTTCTGCACCATATAGCACGACCGTGATGATGAAGGTCTCATAGAGCGATACTTAAGTTCTTCGAGAAAGCGCTTTACTACTCAATTGCTTTTTTAGCCGAAAGAAACAGCGATTAGGAACTGCTTCTCAACGGACAATAACCCGATCAAGAACACGTGTTGGATTTAAAAAGAGAGGTGAGACTTGTCAATCCATCGCAGAAATCTCAGAGGAGATCGAAGAAATCTTCTTTGTTGCACATGAGTGTCACTAGATGGAGACCACACATGGGTAGCGTATAATATTCGACCCCGCTTAATAAAAAGGTGCCAGTATTTGATTCCGTTACCATGGTCATTGCTTGCCAGAATAAAAACAATTGGCCCGACTTGACTCCCCTGAGGGTACAGACGGCCCGAAGAGGATACCCAATTTACGTCATTCAATTAAAAAAAAAGCTTTAAATGATCAGATATGGATAACTTTTAATTTATGTAAGTCTCAACCTGACTATATAAGAAATACTAGAAATACATTTAGTTTTTTTTTTTCAAACTTGTTTATTTCCACCATAATTTTAACAATTTTCTTAACGACAAACAAGATAAACGCTAAATCAATAAATTTACATTTTCGTAAATGGCCAACTAAAAATTGGCTCTCATTACTTATAATTTTATAATATATACTTAGACTAAATTACTAGAACATATTTTGTTTTGTGATATTTATAATTTATATATAATTTAGTTTCGAGAAGAAAAGGTGGAGGTTAAAAAACGCCTCATAATAATTTATTTTTTAACAAAGAAGTGACACATGTTAAAAGAGAGCTTTTAATGGCATTCATGTTTCCGATTCTCCTAAGGCTAGTTGTTAGAGAATACCACATTCGAGAAACTTGGGCAAAGAATTCGCATTTGAAAAAAGTTTAATCTACTCAAATATCATATCCGATTTCAAAAAATCGTTTACCAATACTAACAACAGACGTACAGATATAACCCCATAAAAATAAAGGGCTCTTTAGTGGCGACCAACTATGACACTAAAGAACGGTCGAGAGAATTAGATTTTTATGAATGTAACCTTAACGGTAAGATATGCTTAATTAGTTTCTTCAAGAAAGTTGAAGAACTTAAAAAGTTTTATAAAAAAAGTACGCGATGACACATCTCTATATGGAAAGGTAAATGCATAAATTGTAAATATATGAAAAAAAATATATTTACTATAAAACTAATTTCAATCCGTCCGTGGTTACTATCATAATAATATCATTGAGAAGGCATAAAGACCTGTGCACGATGAGTTTGTGGGAAGAACAGTCAACTATTGACTTAATTTGGGAAGCTCATTGACACACAGTGCGAAGAGGATAGGTCCAAAGATTGATCCTTGTGGTAGGTAGGTAAGTAAAAGTGGTAGCTTGGTGAGAACCTAATAAGCACTATGTGCCGTTGCCACAGCTCTGTTATCTCATTTATGATGTTTATATGAGATATCTCTTAATCCAGCCTGAGGTACTTTAAAACGACCTAAGTTGCTTAATATTCTTAGCAGAAAACTCATCAATTGAATTGAAGAAGGGTCTACCAAGTGCTCGCTGTCTGGCCCCAGCAAGGACCGTATAGGCGCAAAATAAGCGTGTTATGGTCTTCCTCCCAGCTTAGTTTTTGCAATTGCAACTGTGTGAGTTGTGTGGGATGCGTAGCTTAACGACATGACCTCCAATCGGCCAGCGTCCTATGCAGACCGCCACTAGTCTAGCAATATCATGACGGGTTCGCCGAAGATCTTTAATTTTTGATTGTTTGTATTCAGGCCATATTTTCCTTGATGTTGCACAGTTTGTCAGACTGGCATATAGTATGTGAGGTTTGCTGCCTCAAGGAAGTATGAGGATATTTTAGCTTTAACCGCATGTAGTGAGATGAAGACCTCCCCTGCAGGCGAGCGCTGAAGGGCAGATCCCCTGCATTACAAGTTCATCGGCCCTCTCATTACCTAAAATGTCACTGTGACCGGTACCCAATATAAGGGAAATGAGCTGACCTTCTAACGACGCTATTTTAGTTCGGTATTCCTGTGCCAATTTTGAATGTGAAATTAAGGAGGCAATAGCTTTGATAGCTGCTTGGCTATCAATGCATATGACAACCTTCTAACTTGGCAGGATAATTGGATGTATTTTGATGCTTCCCGGATTGCAAAAAGTTATGCTTGGAAAACGCTGGAATAGTTGGGCTTTATAGATATTCAGAGATTCTGAGTGTAGATTGTCCATTTAAAATCCTTGCATATCTGCCCACTATTCCATTCCGCTTTTTCTGCGATTAGAATGTCAAAGTTATTTGATGGTTAAATTCTAGAGATCGTATATTCCGTTGGTGATGATGTCAAATCTCTTGGTATAAGATCAAGTATAGTGCTTTGTTCAAATGGCTTTGAAGTCCAGTATCCAGACTCTCTTAGGCTGATGGCGTTGCTTAGATACCCCTTTTTTTGCCGAAGGTTCTGTTGCGGGCGTAAAACTCTATGCACGCCTTCTTAACTCATTGATCAGCGTTTAGCTTAAAATAATCCACAATGAATGTCAATGAGCTGCTTGTTATTTCTTCCGACGACCACACAGTGTTGTCTTCCGTTTACCTGTGACGATTACTAGGAAACACTAAGGTAGTGACGAGTCATATTTCCGTCAAAAATTGCGTAGCATTTAATTTGATTGACAAACAATCTTGCAGAACAACCTCTTCGCTTGAATTTTAAAAAATTGAATGGACTACCACTGCTGCTTTCAGTGTTATCCGGAACTTCTTTGCTCAAGCCGGTCTTTTTTTCCACTGGTGTTTGATGAATACATACGTTTCTATCTGACGATTGCAGTAGGAAGACTTGACTGCACACATTTGCAAAACAATCTTATTTCGCAGAAAACGATACGTTTTTAAATAAGCACCTTACTTCTTCCAGTTTTTCAACGCAGCATCGCGATGCTTCAAAAGAAGTTGTATATCTGAATTCAAAGTTGAAGGCATATTTTTACTTGTCTAAAGTGGTACGTCCTTATTAAGAGATGAAGTATCTGTTCCTGAAGGAACGAGAAGACATGTTGTAGATTCATTCTCATTGACATCAAACATTCATCACATCAAAAACTAAGTAGATTAGGGCATGTTTGGAGAAGCCAGGTGCTGAGAGTTGGCTATAGAGGGAGGCTTTCTTGAAAGCGCTTTCACAGCAGATATCAATAAGGCAACTAGAAGCACTGATAAGCTTAACTGGAGCTAAAAAAAGGGACTCCGTGTTGTTTAGAAATGAAACAGATTCCAAACATGCTCCAATGAGCATGAAGTTGGGGCAGAACAAACCACTTCCTCAAGGTCACTGAACAGGGTTCTATAGATCTATGTCCTTATGGGGTCTATACGCTGTTCAAATAAGACATTTTTCAGAGTCGAATGAAAATTCGAGAAAGACGTACTCCATTCGACAACCAGGAACTGATTTATGTACAACTTCGCACTATAGTCCATCCCGACCAAAAAAAAAAGGGTGCCGACACATTTCTGAAGCAGTTTCTAAAGCAGTCATCAGATTTGCTTCAATTTTCGAAACGAAATTTGTGTACGTTTGCCTAAACAGTTGAAGTATTTAAGTTGGGGTACATTAGTACATCGTAGAAGGATTGCCTGGAGAACATACAAACCTTTATTTGAGAGTGAAATGAGAATGCCCCACGATATTTTAAGGTTTCCGAGTAGCCATCAGATTTATAATCATTTTATGTTTTGGGATCAGAAGACCTGTAATTTGCATTCGATTTTGATAGTCCAGATACAACGCATCACAAAGTTCCGAAAATTGATTTAACGTTTTGTTAATTGCTCACAAAGTCCACGCTAGGCCCTCAATAAATTCTGACAATTTTACTTGTTGCTATAAAAAAAAACCCCACTCCCCTACTCGCCACGAGTACACGTGATTAATTTCTAGTACTCTGGAACCTCCCGTTCTTACCCGTAATGCGTTACGACAACCGCCACGCCACACATGCTCATGGTCGCAAAGTAACCACGCAAATTATCTGGGAATGTAAAACAGAGGCATTCGCATTAGTTTACTGAGCCGTAAAACAACAATGAGCAGTGGGGTGAGGGTGGCATAGCAATGGCGATGGCGATGGCATAGTAACGTTAATGTGGTACTAATTCCAGCACAGCTCAGCGTTTGAACCGAAGGCCAGCAATGACTTTTGAACAACAAGTTGTCGTGTGTATAAGGTTGTGCTCGTTGGCCCCAGCTGGTCTTTTGTTTATCTATTCACTTCTGATTGCTCTTGCCGCGGATTACATGCGCCTTACCCCATGGTACCATGATATCTATCAAAGGTGTGGAATACTTTTACCCGCTTCCGGTTTTGTTTATCCAATGGATTACAGGGCTATTTTGGTAACACCCGATTGCTGGTGGCATTGAATAAACCATTTTGTACGAGACTTGTATGCTGAAGGACAATCAAATCAAAGGACACGTTTGACACCTCATAGCAGAAAAGGGACTTGTATATTTGTGCGTAGCTTCATGGCTGTGGTGGCTTCTTCGCATGCGAATAGCAAAGCGCCATGCCATGAGGAGCGATGATGTACCTACTCGTACTCTTTTGGAATACGTAATTGGATTTGGGAGCAGTGCACTTTACTGAAAGTCTTTGCTGATGCAGTGCCACACTGCTGATGCGATGAGAGGGATTTAAGCATTACATTTGGGTCCTGATTTGAATGTGAAGAAGCTTACGCGTTCTTTAAATGTTTTTCTGTCGAATGTTTCTGTAGCCGAATGAAATTGAATGGAACCGCAATTGCATGCCACAACAGTGAGTGGCGGCCAGTGTTTGAGATTGAACTCTATAATTTTTATTCTTCAAATGCTTTTTAGAATGATAATGTGTTGCAGAAACTCAGTATTATATTTTCGAAATTATCGAATAATGCAATAAGTTGAAATTTCTGAAAAAAATTTGTGAAACTGGTTTGTTGATTGACAGCCGCGGTCAACGGAGAATATTACAGCTGCTATGTGCTTAAACCCGAGAACGCCAAAACGTGCTTAATATCTCTGGAACTGAACATGAGAAATATCTGAAAGATCAAGGAATATTCTCTTACATTCGGAGAATTAGATTACTTACGTTTGACAGCCTGACATTTTGGTTCTTTCGTCGTAAATGCGTTCACTATGAACGACAAATCTCTTCTTCATTGGACTAGGAATTGGCACACGGTTCTGTCCCTGATTTTTCTTTCTTATATTGATAATTGATATCTTGTTGATCATACTATGAGTTTTTCCTTCTCGGATTACATTCCCTTATCTTCGGCCATGAAAGTGGAACGACAGCGTATGTAAAGCCCACGAAGTTCCAAAAACAGTGAGAAATTTAATGCCACCACGCCATGATGATGTCTTCTCTTACAAAAGCGTTATTTGAAACCGCAGCTTAAACCGAAAGTATTTCAATCCACGGCGCGGTAATTCCAACCCAAATCAGAACGACAGCATAACCAAGGATCAAGGAAGCCAAAACTCTGCACAATGGATTTCCATGTTGAGGAGTAAGAAAAACTTTAACCTGCCTTTTCTGGCCGCTGTTTATGAAGCTTTTATTCACACCGAACTAAAAATGCTCGTCGGTCCAGATTGAAGCTTGACTTTGGTCGTACACACGAACAAAGGGATAAGTTTATTGAAAACATAACTAGAATGTGTAAGGGGTCCTCCCTCATCACCCGCGTTATTAGCTATCATTATAGGGGTATTCATAACCCCTTGCACACGTGTACACTTTTTATAATATGTATGATTTTCTTAATGGACGGAAATTGGAGATCTAGACAACATGGGTCTGAGAGCCAATTAAGTCTGCCAATCGATTTATCGGACGCTAAGTTCATTAAATGTGTAAGCCGTCGATTTAAGCTACAATTTGCTGCCTATGGACGTCTTTTTTTGGGGCCATTAAAGATGAATGCTATGCGAATAATCCGGGCAATCTTAAACAGTATTGGTCGAGCTATTCGTTACGTAGCGCCCGAAAACATCGAAAATGTAAGCTAGGATAGCCCACGGTCAAGCAAGTTAAGGCAGAAGGCTGACATGGAACATGGTTTTTTGATAGCAATTTTAAAATGAACGCGTTCGTATTCTAGATTTTAGTTGTCGGGAAATTGTTTCAAGAGAAAAATGGTGAACAAGAAGTGGTTTTATCACGTTGACGGACAATTCTTGTTAAAAGTTACTCCTTACAGTTTTTACAGTATTGTCAGTTTACAATTTTATCAAATACGTCTACACAAAACTTAATATTATTTTTTTCTAATTTCTTCCTTTGCCCAAGCGGCGGACACCGCGGCCGGAAAGGAGGAACCTATTGTATCATGGGAATATTTTATATTATCATGTTGGATTAGGCAAACATATTTCATCCATGAAGGTCAGAATGCCTATAGCATTGGACTATCTGTTGTGCAATGGAGAACGTATATCATTGAAGAAGATACGCCTTCTTAATTTAATTAGAGTTGGAGATGCACAAAGAATGTGTACACCTGTTTCGTCGTCCTCCAAACAGAGCTGGCACTCGATGACTGTAATAAATCCTTTCTTGGCTAGATGTGATCTCAAGATGCAATGTCTGATATTGATCATTGCGATTGCCGATTCCCCGGTCAATTTCTCCAATGAGTGATACAGAGCTGGTTTTCCGTAGTCCAGTTTGGCAACAGAAAGGTTCCGGACCAGTGAACGCAGTTTTTGAACTAGCCTTGACTAGTTCGACCACAATTTTATTGTCGTCGATTTCATGATGACCTAGAACCCATCCTAATCTTACTTTGTTGCGTTGAAGATTTGAACTCCATTAAATTGGAAAACAATACCTAAAGGGTTGCTTGGCGGACTGAATATATGAGAATTCCGGCCCAATTTTGTCCTCAAGCAAAGTTTATTAAGGCGCACGATTCTATGGTTTGCAGATCGGCCTGGAAAACACTTGGAATTTTTTCCGTGGATATAGAAATCTGTTATTGGGTTAATAGACACCATTTAAGCCATCAGAATACCAGGTTAAGTTTTTGCTGTCGCTGTGTTTCGGTGTGTGTAGGGTCATCCAAAACAGTATGTCGCAATCATACTATCTGGGATCGAGCAGAACATGGAATTGATTATTGATTAAGTGTACCGTCCGGTCACCATGTGTGGCAATGACAATGGCGGCAGGTGCTCATAACACCAAACTCGGAGCGCTTGTGAAAAGTAATTTGTTCAGGCTTGCGTTCTTCAAGGGTTTCGGGATCAATGGATGCATCATAATGCATAATCGAGACTAAGTTTATCGATTTATTTGTTTTTTTTCTTTTGAACGTAGGCCACAAGACTCGCGTCCTTCAAAAATCGAAAATTGAACGCTTACGAAGTTTTCGTCTCGGAAGCTTTGAATTTCTTAGGTATTTCAGGAGTATTAGCTTTCAATGTATCTACAGCTGTGACTTTGCTCTGAAATAGATTTTTAGCCAGAGGCAGATTCGCAAAATATTAACCCATTGTAAAGTGGCTCCAGAACGATTTTTGACATTATTGTCGATTATTGTCGACATCTTCAGTCAGCCTAAATCACATCCCTACTTCTTATGTATCCATGATGAGAAACGTAAATGTCTTGAAAAAAGCAGTCAAATGCGAGTTTGAATCTCGTACGAAGGGTTCCGCACCACCCACCCTACCTTATGCAACATTTTTCTCTAAGCAATGCATATATCTAAATATTTATTAGTAATGTTGTTATGTGACGCGACACCTAGAACTAATTTTCCGATAAAAGAATAAGCGCGAAATCGTTTTACAAGTCCTTATCGTGTGATTCTGAAGTGTGTTAAAGTTATAATTTTCAACGTATTCATGAGATGGCTTTAACAGTAGACAGCTTATGCTCTTCAACTATCATGAAAAGCAAATCAAGCAATTTCGTGACGCCCATTTTTAAAAATATTTTTTTAAATAAATTTTTATTTTTAAAGTGAATATTTATTTTATTTTTAAGTTTTTTTTTTGGATTCGGCACCCTAAAAAGTTACTATATAACATACTTGAACTGATACATTTAACATGAGAGTATAATATATACACAAATGCCTACATGTTAAGTTTAAAAGCCTTGAATACTTTAAATACAATAAAATGGCTAACATAAATTTAGTACACTAATACTCGCGCGAACTACTATGGCTGACAAGCGAGTTTTGACTTAAAATAGAGAAATCTGAGCACGCATGCGTATAAGTCACGAACGGTACTGATCTGTCGACAAAATGGCTTCCTTGAACCGAAACGCTATAACATCAAGTTATCAGCAACAAAATGCAACCGCGGTCTACTGTAATAAGCCACGAGTATACTCGAGTGCCAACCAAATTTATTTGAATACGTTGATTCTCAGCTACTGTCTACTGTCCAAAATCTTTGCTATGATTTTCAAGAACGAAACATTTAAAACTCGCTGTCAAATGCATTAAATCCAACTCCAAAAACTGAATCTTTTGACGTTTCAAATCTTATTATACGCCAATAAAAAGTGAAAGGCTCCTAGCTGCTGTCACTCTCGACGAAAATCGAATCGAATTCCAAGGAGGAATTCACATTAATCATTAAAAAAAAATGCACAGTCCTGCTTTCCAATTCACAAATAGCAAAAAAAAAAACAACAACATGTAAACACTGTGCTCCTTTTCTTTTGCAACAAAAGTGTGTAGCCTTTTGCCATGGGGGTATCTGACCTAATTTCCCCAAAGAGCCAACTCAGATGGCACGTAGGCGCCCATCACTGCCACAAGTCATTCGATCCACTTAACCCTTTTTGGCTATGTTTATGGAGAACCAAAAGCTACAGTTGCTTGTCGAAGATGTAGTCGTACCTCCTCATCGTAATTCATCATCCCAGCATTGACACTTTCCGATCAAATTTAAGATAAACACACACACGACCATCAATATGAATAACTGGAAAAAAATTGCCCAGATTGAAGTTGCACAAAGTTTTGAGTAAACCTCTGTCCTCACTCCATCCCGTAAGTGACGGACCCTTGACGATGCAAACCGGCAACAGCCAACAGCACTGGACGTGGCCAAATGTATTCAAAAATGTCATTCATCGGGTTGATGGCTTTCACCACGGATCGTTTCAGTTTCAAGAACACATTTCATCCGCTCGACTGGACTTTGCAAATGTGAGAGACCACCTCGTGCCAAGTCTGTGTCGCATCATCATCGTGTTCTTCGTCATGTCAGTTATTTTCGTTCCATTGACCACTTTTGCGAAGTGGTGGCAACAATAGCCCTCGATGGACAACAGTCCGTACAGTCTGCAGAAACCACACTCCTCTAACACACTACTACATCTTTGTTATTTGTTTCCCGAGTCCCTTTGTGGGTTGATGGTGAAAGAGGTCCGTAGGCGGGAGCGGATGCACGAGTATCTGTCGGATTTGGTTTTGTTTAATGGAATACAACCTTTTTGATAAAAATGTCGTGTTGACTTCTTTTCCAGTGCGGGACTTGCATTAAGCTTGTTCAGTGGCCACACACCTACAAACACAATCGGACTACCGCACATTAACCTCTCGGCTCTCACAGATACGACCACAACCAATCGTTGTATGGGTGACTTAATTCATGGCAAACAGATGCATTGCGAGTGTGGTCATAAAGAAAGGCAGGTGTGTGCCGCGCCGCGCCGGTGGCCGGCATGAAAGAAACTTTCGTTCTTTGTTTGTGGCGAAGCTGAGGGCGGAAGACACATAAAGTTAAGCACTCACACTATGGCTAACTAACAGGTTTTGTTTGTATCTATGTGACTTTGAGAGAGTTCAAGTCACTCGTACGTGACGTGACAGTTCACTGTTGCTTTGGAATGGGTCAGTGTTGCGGTGGAATTTTTTATTATTATTTTTGTTTTTGCTTGGGTCAAATATAAGAGGAAGTTGGAAAGCCGTCACGGAAACGATTATACAAAAGTTGACCTTGATTTTTTAATCCGGTGGGAATTACCGCAGACTTATTGCCATAAAATGTCGACAACATGAAAGTTTTTGAGACGGGCTAAAATATAATGCTTTTAATAAGTAAAAGATCGCATTAGGTCGTTTGTAAATCTGACTAAGACATCATCGCTGAAGAAATCTCGTGAAGTCGAAATTTCAATTTCTAAACTGTTCCAAGACATGACTATCAAAGGGTCTCAAAAATGGAATATTTTTTTTTCAAATTCGATGGCATTGACCACATATTTTTAGTTCATGACTCCAGAATAACTGACCTGGATCGAGTCCAAGAAAATATTTTCAATCTTTCTAGAAAGAAACAAAAGATAGTTTACAGAATGCCGAAGAAAAATCTTACATATGAATTTTAACAGTCGTTCTATTCTTAAATTAACACTTCTAAAGATCTTTATACGTATTTATTAATCGTTCAAAAAGGTTCAAAAGCAAGCACTGTTTATTTACATATTTCTAATATGAAAACGCATTTAAAACCCTGGATGACCAATTTTTTTCAAAATTTAATAGAAAAAAACGTTTCACAGTTAAATCTGCATAGCCTCAAAACAGAAGACTGAAAAAGAACTTCAACATGCTGAGCAAAACAATATATAAAAAGGTTGTAGATACTTGAAACAACTGTTTTTCGAAAATGCTTGAAAGATTAAATGGCAATAGTAGAAAGGAATGGATGAATAAAGATAGCTTTTTAGGGAAACAAGCCAAAAATAGAGTTCGATTAACTGACACCGGAACTATCTCAAATAAGTTCAATGAATATTTTACTGAAATTCCAATATAATTTAAGCCATCTTGTAAACCATACAGATGCTGTGTTGAAGTAATTTCACATTTTGAAAAAGGAAAAGAAATTTATCCAAATATAGACCGATTTCTCTTTTTACAACTTTGGCAAAACTTATTGAAAAACTTGTTGAAGTAAGAACGTTAAATTTTTGGGAACGTAATAAGCTCTTTTCAATTAACCAATTTGGTTTAGATCTGGTGCAGTCAATAACATTACGATTTAAAAAGGCCTTAGGTACGACAAAAGCATTTGTCATCTAAAAATGGTAGACCATCAGTTACTGCTAAATAAGATGTATACTGCTGGATTTAGACAGATCAGTGTTTAGTTTGTTCAAAACATTAGAAAGTTCTCGCAATTTATTCAGAAAATTAAAAGTACAAGTTTAGTCTTCTTAATCTATATTGTCCCCTTCAAAGTAATCCCTATCAAGTGCAACACACTCATACCAGCGCTTGATCCTCGAAACATTTTTAAATTCGGTTTTCGGAATGTCCATGACTCCTCTCGGCTGCTGAAACGCGTTCCCCCGTGATGGTTTTTTTTTAACTCGATTAAAAAGAAAGAAGTCACAGGGAGTTAAATCAGATGAATTCGGTGGCTGTTGGATGTTATTTGTTGCATTTCTCGTCAAAAATTACGAATAATGCTGGCACAGTGCGACGATGCGTTATCATGGTACAAAATCCACTAGTTTTCTGCCAAAACTCTGGTCTCTTTCGGGGAATTGTTTCACTAGTTTTCTGCCAAAACTCTGGTCTCTTTCGGGGAATTGTTTCACGCAAATATCTCATAACGCACAAATAATACTCTTTGTTTACTGTCCGTTAATACCGTGACATGAATCATCGATTGACTCACGACCACTTTTGAACCGCTCGTGCCACTGGTAAACGACCGTTTTCTTTAGAGAATCGTTGCCGAAACATTTTTCCAACATTTCCAAAGTTCAACGTTATGCAGTTAATGGGCGTATTAAATCTTTTTTTTACGCAAAATTTTATACAAGTTCGTTGTTGCAAATTTAAATCCATTTCCTACATAACTATGATGCTAAGTTTTAGAGGGAATATCAACAACAGATGTACCAACTTAACAAAAAAAAAACGGTTCTCAAATCGGAACGATGGGAGCGCCACACGGTTGGTATAGTCACTTTTTGATCAACGTGTTATTTAAGCGATAGGAAACTTAAAAGTAAAGTTAATTCTTAATTTGATAGGCCTCATGATTTTAAGAAATTGGGGTCCCCCAAGATTTTGTACTTGGCCCTCTTCTATTTTTGATTAACATCAATTAATTTTTCGATCACAAATTATGTATTGCATATAATTTGTGTGTATATATTATATACTGCATTCGCCGATGACTTTTTACCCTAATTTAAATACGTTTGATAATCATTGTGGATGTTTTCTAAAGAAAGAAGAAAACTTCGAGAAATTAAGATTTTGGTTTGCTGCATCAAACGAAGCTGATAAATTTCAAGTAAAGTTCCAACCGATTGCAATCCCTGTTTTCAAGCATATGACTGCAATCGATTTGGCTTAACGCTACACATTTATGGTGAAAATAATTTTTATTATAATAACTCTTTACCAATAAGTGCTTTTAAATTGAGTCAGTAAGAATCTGAAAATATCTAAAAGCTTGATTAGATTATAACTTGAACTGGCTGTTATTCATCAAACATATCCTCCGACCCATTTTTCTACTTGTAACCGGCTCACACAAAGTTGGCCCTTGTTCAATAAACAGATTTTGGTGTCATTAATGGTCTGCTACAAGGCAAAGTAAATACTTTACGAATTTCAACTTAAGTCCTCCTAGCCTTCAGCCAAAGATTGGAAACAGAAGAAAAATAGTTACAATTGTGAAACCAATCTATTCCGCATTCCAAGGTACAGGGTTAATCAGCTTCTCGCGACGCTAGTGGAAAAATGTCCTAATAAAAACCTCAAATGGACCTTGCATCATGTTGAAAATTGTTGTTAAGTATTTGGGTGTCCATTTAGATAATTTTTTTTACTAAAACGAACGCTTACATTCTCGGACAGAAACAGAAAGGTCGGCTTTAATGTTGTTGAAATGACTATTCTACTAAAACTTTCTAAGATCCGATGTGAATTCATTTGCCTCCAAGCTTTTATTTGTCCAATTTTGACTTATGCAAGTCCAGGTATAGCATCCACAGATGACGTGCACCATTTGTCATCCTAGTCGCTCAGCGGAGAAAAAAATAAAAAAATCTAAGATCTTGAGATAGCTGGCCAGAAAATTATTATCGGACGTTTAGTTGATGCCACAGGGATCTCTTATGGCAGAATTCAGAAAATCGTGAGGACTACCAAACTGACCCGGACAAACGTTTGAGGCGATTGTCTTTGTGTCTTTGATCCCGAGGCGAAGTGATAGTCCATGATCTGGAAAAGACCGTCTTTACCGACACCGAAGAAATTCAGAGTCGCGGGGTAATGGTGTTCGGATTTTTTGAAAATGAAACCACTATAAGAGATTGAGAATGAGGAATTACGAAGAGCTGTTCCACCAATACAATCCTTTTCGAGAAGAGGATCTCAAATTGATCTTTATGAAGATCTGAAGCACAAGGACAAGGTAATAGTGGGGTGATACAGCTGTAAGAGTATTTTGGGAGGTTCAATTTGCTTTCAAAGAGAACCAATTTGGATGACCAATATTCACACAACTCTTTCTTCAGTGATGACGCACTAAGTGGAGATGTTAACAAACAAACTTATCGTATTGGAGAAAGTGAAAACCAACATGTTGAAAGATCATTCGTCATCATTCAAACGTCCACAATAAAACACTATATGATGTGCAAATTGGTTTGGTGATGTCATTGATCTATAGTTCTTCGAAAATGATGAACTTTTTAATGGCACCATCACTTTTGTTTTTTACCGAATATGAAACGTTTTTTTTTTTAATCCTTAAGTCTTAGTTATTAATGTTTGGAATACAGGTGCTTTTAGCATGACGGTGCTACATCCCACACAATGAGCTGGCCACCAAAATCTTGGTTGGATATCTTTTAATTAGGCTTTAAAAAAGATTGCGTTTTTGTTAACATTCGGCTCATTTCTGACGCCTTGGAAACGAACATTCGTCAAGTTGTGGACGAGTAATTGAGTGAGATATGTCAAAAAATTATCGAAAATAACTCTATCTGAATCGTACCTGCAATTTCTCCCGTGGAGGACATTTGAATGATGTTAAACTCTATTCATAATGGTAAGAAATGGAAACCAGAAATGGAAATTTCTATGCATATGAGTTTCAAACCATTTCACGGTTTTTCAACTCATCCCTTACGATGGATCTATATAAAATGTACAATCACTTAAGAGCGACCAAGTTTAAGATAGAAACTATTCACTTCAACAGTCACAACCGACACATTTTAAAATATTCAAATAAGGCTTTATAATTCTTCTTTCTCGGAAACCAGATTTGTAAAAGAATTAATTATTTTGGGATGATAATTCTTTTGACTTCACATAAAATGATTCGAAGTATTTTTGTTTTAAAAAAATGATTATAAAGTAGCTAAGTCGCAATTCTTTTTATGATCAATCATTGAACAAAGTCGAATGATTGCATTCTTTTAAATTACACAAAAGCATGCTCCTGATATTAACAGAAGTCCGCAGTGAATTCACATAAAATCAGTTGAAGTCTGTTAATTCAACTTAAACCATTTGAATTCACCTTGTCTTAAGCACTCGAATTGAGTTCAACATTTGTCGTGCTTTAACTTAACAAAGTATACCTGCGAAATTTTCCTAATTTGTGTTGTGAATATTATTAACTGTGTTATTCACCTGTTAAAGTCTGATAGCAGATTAAACCTCTAGTCTGATTGCTATCGTGTAAATTAGGGATATGTTTTGTGACAGAATTTCAAACTCCCAATTAAATAAGGCAAGTTTAAGTTGAGCAGTTGTACTGTAATGAAAAAGCAGAATGAATTTTCG
Organism: Orthonevra nobilis; assembly: GCA_963555765.1. NCBI lineage: Eukaryota > Metazoa > Arthropoda > Insecta > Diptera > Syrphidae > Orthonevra > Orthonevra nobilis. The sequence continues at coordinate 25,518,393 of OY743225.1, read as the reverse complement.
AGTCATATGAGTAACATATCCACACAAGTGAAATGAAATTTATCTCATCTCAACTTTCGTACGTTTTCTCTTGATAAACATTGAAGCTTCTGTTAATTGACTTTTCTGCTTCAATTAACGTTCCTTGCATACTAATGTACTGTACATCAACAGGATTACCAAAAGAGAGATACGACTAGTTCGTAACATCCAAGACGTGCCTGCCGAAATGATTCACAGCCAGAAACAGGACACAAAAATCAATACAAATGGTTCAACGTGTCTGTCGTTCTTTTTTTTTCGAAATTTCAGTTAAGTGTTCTGAAAGTGAAACTGAAAGGACATTGATTGCATTCGCACATAATCCTTGTTTGATTCGAATTATTTTCGAAAAATTAATTGAAATGGAATTTGTTTTTAATTTAGATAACCAAAAAAAAAAATATTTGCTTATGATTCCACTCAACAGTTGAATCTTTTGATATTTAATTAAGTCAAAAGCAATGAGCTGAGGGCCGTTTTCTTTACGCGATGTTGGAATCGTCGGACAGGGAAGTACATGAAGATACAATTGAACGGAAAAGTAATACAACAACCACAAAACAACTCAAATCCGGAGTGAAGACCGACCAAACATTCCAGACCCCGGGTGATTGCACCCGCTTTCTGAATAACGTCAAATATTCCGTGAGTAAGAAGAACTGATAACGACTCTGCACTGACAGCAGCTTAAGAAGTCTGAAGTCACAGTTAAGAAGTCACAGCGAAAGACTCGCAAATGAACCACTGCCTTCCACAAACCTTAACAATTAAACAAATTCAAGTATTGCTTCAAGCTGCCAAACAAACTTAAGGGATGGAATTTGTTGGTGTTACTGGAAGCTAATTGCTCGCATTGACTCAAATGTTAAAAAGTCACGAGTGAAAGTTTATATGCACACAAAATATAAAAAATCAGGGAAAAAAAACTCATACGAAACCGACATGTGAGATACTTCTTTCTCACTTTACTGAAGTTCAAGGCCAGTTGAATCACCATTCATAACATCTGGCAAAGTTCCCCATTCCATAAGCATGAGATTTGAGTGCGGTGCACAATGCAACACGAGGCATTCTAACACTTACTCCGAAAATCTGACGGATGTTTTGTGATGGTGGACAACAACCTCACACCATTACTTGTGAGATGCTGTTACACTACCACTTATACACTTGGATGCAGGAAGTCGGACAGAATCCCGAAAAATCGCCGCGATTTTGGATTTTCGGGTTTTGGTTTTACATATTCTGAACCCCAATCCGAGTGATTGACAGCTGGTTTATAAAGTTACCTACAGCATCTCCAAGGAAAGAAAAAACAAAGAAGTTAAATAACTTTTCAACCATCAGACACATTGTTTCTTTAAAGCAAGGCTCATAACTTGAGTGAATAATTTTTCAGTTCAGCCAAACCAAAGCGCTGTAACATTAATTTTAAGCTTACTTTCCATTTACACTTGTCTAAGTGCTAGGGACGAGTAAAGACCTTAAAGAGCTGAAGCGAAAAAAAGAGAACCTTCAACTTCTCCTAAAAGTTTAGCAACAGAAATATTACGCGTATTTTCGCAGGCTGCGAGACATGCAAATCTTGTCACCGATCCGAAAAGCATCGGGAATATATTTAAGCAGCATTTTCAACATCTACTATAAAAATTACCTCAAGTGAATGATAGATTATAAAGTACATCCAACTTACGAAGTAGTTAGAGAAAAGCTAAGGGTTTAAATAATTTGCAAGCTGAACTACGAACTTCAAGCCGAGGCTAAACTTATGGCGAAAAAATTACCGACGACTGAAATGTCAGTTCTGCAGATCGCATCTACAAAAGGGGCGTCACCATATATTGAAACAACTACGATCCATAACTCTGGTAAACGTCGCTTACAAGCCCCTATCCAATATATCATATGATCGTCTGGAGCCTTTTTGCAAAGCAAAAATCGGCCAACACGAGTGTGACCTCCGGCACGGCAAATCGACAACTTTTTAACACTACATCAATCATGGAACTCAACTCTGAAATAAAGAACTATGCTAAGGTGGCAAAATTCCGGATCTCGGGAAAACTGATCCGTTTATTTCGCATACGGCCATTTGAAACAACAACATTGGAATATACAGATTATGTTGACATCTTCGTTCGCACCCGATGTACTGTCAGAGTTGGTCTTTAAATAGTCTTGGCAGTTCTTCTTTTTGGAGTTGAATGTTGGTCGATAAGCAAGACAGTAGAACAGTTTTAAAGCACCTCCGAAAAATTAACCGCCCTGATGAAGGAGAAGCTACAAACTCTTCTAACTCTTCAAAGATGTGGATGTGAATTTCGGTCAACTGCAGTGGATCACCCTCGTTGTCTAAATGCACAAAAATGATTAAGCTGCAAAAATTTCAAAATCCCAGCCCTAGATTTACGAAAAAAAAGGAAACAAAGGTCAAGCAATTGATGGATGAATTCAATATTAAACAAAAACTGTGAAGCGAAAAAAATGCAATGAATCAATAACAAATTTTTCGCATCGTGACTTACGTGACTATCAAGGTAGGTAGGAAGAAGTAGTGGCGCCACAAGGCACACTTTGTATGCTGTAGGAGGAAAGAACCAGTTTATTTAACTAATGAACCGAGCGAGGTCATTAAGGTTTGCTTTAGCAAGTTCGGGCAAAGAGCTGAAGAAACGTGAGTCCAGATTAATATTTCTCGATTTTGCTAGGTCGTGGAATTGGTACAGGAGATGAGTAACGGTCGCCTCCTCCTTCTCTTTCGAATGGCAGCTTTTCAATATGTCTGCGGAACTCAAGTTCAGAAGCTTCCTGGTACTCTTTTTGTTCAGGAGGGATCAAGTTTGTCTGGTAAAATTGCAAGATGGCTCGATATATACGTTTATTTTGGAAACGAGCGTAAATTGTGTCATATTTCCATCCGCTCTTAAAAATGTTGAAGTAATCCACTTGTTTAAAAAGAGGGAACAAAAATTTATAACTCAGTACAGTTCTATCCCTATTCTTTCAACATTTTCAAAACTTAACGAAAAGCCTTTGATAGACCGGGCTATATCGTTTTTATCTAAAAAGCCCGCACAATTTGTATTCCAAAAAGGCAGGTCCACTGAAGACGCCATCAAGAAACATGTACAGATATTTACGATGGTTTTAACCACGACAAAAGTACCTAAGCCTTGTTCATTGATTTGGTTAAAGCGTTTGGTATGGTCAACAACAAGAAAAAAATTAATTTGCTTGGAACCCAACAGGAAAAAGTCAAAAAGTTAAACTTGATTGTATTTTCAGTGCTTAGCTTAAGCTTCTCACCTACGTTCAGTCTTAGGTCCTATTTTGTTTTACATTAAAACTGAAAGACTATACGTTTTCGGTGACACGGCACATGTTTATGCCCTTCTGTTCTTCTGGACTTGTGCATTCAAGGCTTCAAGTTGGGGAGGTGCTTACTGGAATACCATTGAGTCGATTTGAATGGCACAAAAGCACATTGTCCGAATCATTTGTAATAAACAAATAAGAAACATTTTTTTCAAACTTTTCTACTACGTTCGCACACTTGCTTTTTTAAACACTGCAAATCGAAATAAGAAGGTTAAAGATACACAATCTGTTGGTAAAAAAAGCTAAAAAATTACTATTCAGTACATTCAGTACATACAGTCTATGGTCAAAAATTTGTTTCTTCTTAAAGTCTAATTCAATTTTTTCTAAACAAATAAAGTTGAAATAAAGTTAAAAAGTATTCCTACTTCTTAAGCCCCACACACACACAAATGTATTAACATTTTTACAAGTTGGACCATTCACCTCCAGTAATTAGTACCTAGGTACTGCAGAATGACCCCTTGTTATTATTTTTCAATTTGCGTTAAATATTAATAATAAATAAATAAATATAAATGTGAATATCGTGAGCATCCCACTCCTCACGATGTGGGATTTAGGTGTCGAACTTGGAGGCAAAGTTTTCGCTCTGTGCAAATTCGCTACAGGGAAAGCTCTAACTCCTTAAGAGCACGCCAATTATAAAAAAATGCGAAAGATTTAATTAAAAAAAAAGTAGTAAAAACGATAATCAAATCCATTAAGATATTTTCCGAGAATCATCGAAGTAGTACTCGTACAAAAATAAATAAATAACCCAAAAAAGATCCTTTGAACCCATTCGAAAACAAGAAAAAAAATACAAATTCGAGGAAATGCATTAATTAAAACTCATTTCTAAATGAAGAACCGCATTTTGAAATCCATTCTTCAAATATTTGAATACTCTTAAAACTCCTGCGAATATTAAATTATTCCCCAACGCTTAGCAACGCCATTCGCACCACCTTCACTTCGTACCTCTCATTCATTTTATTCAATGTAAATTTTGCTTCTCTCCAAATGTAGACACCTAGATTTTCCTCGCCGATATTAGCACCTTTCCGGGTAGCTGGCCTTTGTAAAAGAAAAAGTTTGTACTTCTCAATTTGCTTCGCTCCCTAGTTCCGAGCAGCAGCAACAGTCTTCTTGTTTCGCATTGTCTCGACGGAGGCTATTTAAACGAAAAAAGTTTACTCCTGGGGATGATTGGTGTTTGAACTTTAAAATAAGTCGAATACGTTCTGCCCATAAATCTGTTCAGAGTAATTCAAGGCGGTAACATTGTTAACAAAGAAATTTGTAATTCGATACTTTGGCACTGCAAAGAACCTTTGAGAAGTGTGCAGTTGCTATGGTATTTTAATTCTAAAGAAATTTAGATAAATAGAGAAGAGACTTTAGAATTGTGTTAAAACGAGCATGTGTGGGACGCGGACCTCAAAGGAAAAACCAGCACGTGCCAGCGAAAATCAATTTCGAAAAACTTTTCGTATTTGGCTAAATAAATGTTATTAATTTTCCTCTTAAAAAGTTGAAAAATAACCCCTCAAACCAGAAACAAAAAAGTAGGTTAATGAAAAAAAAAAAGTTTGATAAACAAAGACTTGAAAGGAAGCAGTAAAAGCATTTATAAATATGTCGACGAACAATAAGGCCGGAGGCAAATGATGTTCAAAACTCCTTCATTTAAAGTGATATCTAAGCAAACATCCGAAAAGGAACAAAAATTAACATCTTAAACCGAAAAAGTTTCGGCAGGTCTTAGAGAACAGACAAGAATACCAAATGGATATTTACAACCTGGTTGTGGATTTGGATTTTGAGGCGCAATGGCGCAAATTCAAAAACCTCCAAGAAAGCCAATATTATGGACGGGGTGTAGAATGCTGTAAATTTCTATTTCTAAGGACTCTAAAAAACATTTAGCCCAACGACAAGATACTGAGACAATAACAATTTTTATTTCAATAAATTATAAATTTAAAATGGTCTCTTACTTTTTAAACGTCTTAAGAGACGCTTATGATCTCCTTACACTCCTCCATTAAAATTATCCTGGCAGAGGCTTTAAAATCCAGTGAATTGCTCGACAAATCAATTAAGAACCAGGATCAAGTCTTACCATTTGTCAGTGCGCATTGTACTTAGTGTTGTACGTTTAGATCTGGACTTTATTACCGAGTCCGAACGGTCCTTAAAGCTTTGCCAGACGAAGTTTTGCTACTCGGGCATGTACGGAAATACATGGCAGATGCTCATTCCTGGCCTTAAGCCCGGGGCTTCTAACTCAGCGGCCGGCGCACTTAACTCTAAGCAAACAACACTGATGAGAATTATGAGCTTATGATTCGTCATTCGAGACGGGACAATCTTTTTCAATTGTTTTCTGAGTTCAAGGAAACAGAGATTAACAAGAGGTATGACTTGACTTGATATGTGCGCTGCGACTTGGTATACCAGTTATAATGCTTCTAAAGGGTCTTTCTTTAACGGCTTCCTATCTTTAAATTTAAGTAAAACAAATTTTGTGTGAGATATCATCGACATTTTTTATTCGTTTGAAAGACCTGTCGATGACCTTTGTAGGGAATATAGCATCGTTCAAATATCATCTGCGGCTTCTCTGGGAGGCACGCATCCGAAAGGTCCAATTTTCCATGACTCTAGCACATAAATCAGGCTGAATTTCACCGATGGCATGGATTATGTTGGCTTTGAGGGCCGCTCTGGTTCAAAGCCTATTCGCATAGACCTGCGACCTCAGAGACACTATAAGAAAAAGTCTAACGCGGTCAAATCGCACGATCTTGGTGTCCAGTCCACGTGAGATGAACATGCCAATCCTATTGAAACCACATTTCCTTGGTGTCCGTATATTCTAGTTTAGGCCAAAAGAAGTCGGTAATAATCGACCTATAGGGCTTGACGTTGACGGTGATGGCCTGGCCAACGTCGTTCTCAAAAAAATGTGGACCGTTGACGCCGCGAGCCCAAAATCCACACCAAACAGTGACTTCTTCTGGATGCATTGAACGCTCTTCCATCTCTTTTAGATTGGTACCCAAAGTTTGCAACATTGCTTGTTGACGTAACCATTCATTCAGAAATGAGCCTCATCGCTGAAAATGATCGTTCGATGAAAATTAGAGTCAGTTCCCAACGGCATCTGAGCCCATTCAGCGAACACACGTCGTTGTCTATGGGCGTTTACCTTCAGCTCCTGAGTCATCAAAATATTGTGCGGGTGCAGACCAAATCACGATGTAAAATTTGCCAGATTAAGATCTGCGAAAAGCCGAGTTCTCGTGAGCGACGCGAAATCGACTTCATCGGATTTTCCTGCACACTATCACGGACAGCGGCCATGTTTTCAGCAGATCTTGGGTTTCGTTAACGAACGTATGTTGGTTGACCGTTTTCTAACCCAGTGGACTTACATTTATCCATCAAACTGCGAAAACCCTCACGGGAGGACGATTATGACAATCGTGAAATGGACGAAGCGCGCGGGACATTGCCCGGAATGTTGCCCGAATAGAAGACCAATTTTAATAAAACTAATTTTATTATTTGCTCGTTTTGTTGAACGCTGTTACCGTACATAGTGATTTAAGAAAACTGACTGAATAAATAACAGCTTATTTGACAGATGTACGTTCAACAATATGGCCGCCATCAACTGTCAAAGTTCGAAAGTCCTTATTTGAAGAACCTTTACTTAAAGGTTTAAAAATTGGTTTGACTGCGAGGAACTTTCCATTTGATTGTTAGAAAAGTTATTATCGTTCGGTTGGAAAGGGTAAAAGAAGGGTGGGTGATGAGTACACATCATTTATACTCGAGGGCTAAATATGGTCCTGAATAGTCTCATCTGCATATTCATGAGCGGAGCTTCTGCAGATATCGTTCTTTATAGTTTGAAGCTTACGGGGTAAAAGGCAGAGCGCATCCTGATTACTTTTGTCATCTATTAAGGAGATTTTTTTTTTTGTAAAGGAGAGTCTTTGGACTATCTGAAACAGATTTAAAACTGAATGCCTTAAATATCATCATATTATCCTTTGCTTTCCTCACTTGGATACTGCTTTGCCTAACTAGTTTAAGTCAATTAACTTTATATTCGATTTTTTCCCATAATGTGTGATTTGACGTCATTGCCCAACATAATGGTAATCTCTGAAAAGAAAAGATTAAATTTTATTTTATTAAAAATTGCAATATCGGCTACAGATTCACCCCTAGGTCCGTCAAAGCTATTGAGCCCTTTTGTCAACATCTTTTCTGCATAAAACAGCAACGAATCAATTAAAATCACTCCATTTCCATGAAAGTTTTGGAGCAAGATGGTTTTAAAGCACTTAACCCAAGTCAAGAGGTGGAAAGCCTTGCTTTTGAATAAAAAAAAAAGGAATCAGCTTGGGATCTTTTTTTGTCCTGTGAAAGTTGCAGTTTGATCTTTGACAGGTTCTTTTGCTTTTTTGGTGAAATGAAAATTAACACAATACGCAGTCCTTAAGGGTGAAGTAGCAGTGCGAAAGCCGTTATTACAACTACAAAACGAGGTCCATCAACAGATTGTTTTAAAGCTTATACACAGTTGAGTTGAAAATAGAAGTCTTGCTGCAGTAAAGATGCTCGAAAGCTGTGTAGTCCAAACAGATAAGCAGGAGGATGGATGGCGTCAGTGATGCAGGCCTAATCCATATCAACAGCGTTTTTGGGAAGATTTAAGTCTCGTACCAAATCATTTAGCTCGCCCTGGGAAAACAATTTCGGACTTACTGTCATCTTCAAATTCAAAACGTGTCCTGTCATCGGGCTCAGGTACAGCACCGTCTTCATCAGAACTTTGAATATCTTCCAAAGTAGCAAGGGCCCTGGGCACTGGTATTTGATCCCTGTACTACTATATACATAGTTCAGAAGCGTGGACACTTTCAAAAGCGGATAAGGGCGACTTAGGTAGTTTCGAGATAAAAGTGTGAAAAATTAATATTAAAAATTCGCAAATCTTTTTTTAAATGATTCACAGCTTAACAAAATATGTATTTTATATTTTTCATTGCAATGCATTTGTCCACGGAATGAATGATGTTTTCATATCCCAAATGGCATTTGATGGTGGCTTTTATCTTGAGAAGTTCATGGTATCGAGAAACCTACTCGCACCCAAACCAATTTTTTTTTTTTAAGTTTGCCATTGGCTGTGATGAATAAAATAACGAACATCCTTTGGTCCTTCAAAAATCGATATCTTCATATGAATTTGAATATGAGACAAGTCATCATTTCCTTAGACCTTACATTCTTCGAGTAGAAATGTGACGGGTTCTCATCACCCACCCTTCCATTACCTAATCTAAGCGAAGAGTAAATTTCTGTCAAAATTTAAAACTTCTGTCAAAATTTAACATTGCACTGTCAAATCAAATGAATCACATACTTTACTGTCATAACATTTGATGTCAATAGGCCATTCACATTCAAACTTATGGTCATATTCAATGTTGTTGTTGGAAAATTGAATTACAAAACAGAGCACATCTGTTTGTATGCAGGATGGGTATACCTGTCAACATCAATTATTGAACAGTCTAAAGAGATTCGACATTTGGTCATTAAGGATTCTCTTTGGATGACAACATTTTTTGTATACACTCGCCCGAGCAGCATGCCTACCCTCTGGTAGGAATTCCATTTGATTTTTGTTTTTTTTTTGCCTAGTTATGCCTTTAACCTTTTTTGCCAGCGGTTTCAAAGTTCATGCGGAACAGTGTACAGTCGCTACAAAGCTTTGAAACATTCGTTTCGTATTCATGGTTTCTATCCAGGGAATACTTGCATCTCTTTCACAAGTTCCTAGCTTGAGTGGTGTTCATACATATCCTTGTTTATTTATATGCCACTGAATATGCACGAGCATACAACCTGCCTCATGTCTCCGCCCACGCCCAAATAAAGTTTGTTCAGGTGGATCAAATTTGATTTAAAAAAAAAATATATATATTTCTGTGGAAAGTTTGAAATGTGAATGGAGCAGCATTTTTTTTTTGTTTTGGACTTACGGCTTAAAAAGTTTATTTCTCTTTTGAAAAAAATGTACAGAGTGAAAAAAAATGCTTCCAGATCTAAGCCATGGACGTGTGCATGTAAATAGTTCAACTTGAAACCTAATTAAAGGACACAACGAATTTCCAAAAGGAGAAAAATACAAGCTCGATTTACGGATACACATGACTGGTCATCGCATGTTTGCTCCGCCAATAATAACCAATGCTCCCAGCTCGGATCGAAAGGACTTTGCCATACAAATAAAGTGATTTATTTCGTTGCCATTGAAGGTTAGAAATTGTATTAACATAAAAGCCTCGTGGTGAAACAAAAAGCTAAACAATAATGAATCGTTTCTCGGAAATCCCCAGTTTCCTTGGGCTGTTCGATCCCGACCACTGAAAGTGTAAATTTTCTGTCCTTAAGGCCATAAAGCGGTTCCTATCGGGCGTGAAAATACATACAAACAAACATACATCGACGCATTAGGAAATTAGATAAAAATCGAAAACTGGAAAAGTTGGCATCCGTTTATACACATACGTATGTGGCGCATGGCCCCCGCTCTCTAGGACATCTGAGAGCCTTTATGGACTGCTCAAATTGCATACATACACACAATTATGTATAAAGAGATTCATTCGATTGATATTGCGGATGTGGGAAAACTTTACACAAATTTGGAATGGTTCCACACAATTTGATGCGACCAGTTGCCTTGACCCAGATTCCATGCACCAGCATAAGATATGTTCTGATTAACTGCCGCTCAAGATATCAGAAAAACTGGTATTTTATTTTCCCAGAAAATAACTCTCGTGATAAATACCCTAACGACGTAATAAATTTGATTTTATCCAAACAGAATTTATAATTTTCACTTAGAAAGTGAGTGGAGCCCGCTCCAGAGGCAAATCTATGCCATGTCCCTTGAGTTTTTTATTTATTTATTTTTTTTATTTCGGGGAACGAACTTTGGAATTCATCGTTGGGTAATCAGTAAACAGCGGGAGCTAAGGTATTATAAACACGCAAATCTGTGTATCTGTGTACCTTGCGGCGAAGATTGCCGCGAGGAGCATTATTACTAACTCAGTGACTTGCTGGAGCAAACAATGTCTTAATTCCGCCGAAAGTATATTCTGTTTCTTTAAGACAGTTTTTCACGTTTGCAATACTCGTATAAGAATATTTTTCAAATAGGAGAAAAAGAAAAAGTCACCTTATTTCCTTGTTTTGACTAGCTCCAAGAAATCCTTGCAGCACTCGAGTCTTCCTTTTATTTTTATTCATCGATTGGCCTTTACTTAATTTCCGACGTTCTTTGCCGTTCTTAGGTTAGGTTGCGCAGGGTTATGAAGTGCTTCATATGACACTAGAAACCATATTGGGCCCATCGCGATCCCTGATGCGGAACAATAGCCCAAACACTTTCCTCGAAACAGTTTATTTCCCTACAAAATTTCAAAATTTGTTTGTAGTTGATGCGTCCTGCTTCCTTTAGGCAAGTAGTAGCCCAAACGTTTTCTAGTTATACCCTGCAATTCACATAATAAAAGAGCAACATCTTGCCAATAGCCCTGACCTTCGATTCACTTTAATGAGCGGCAATAATATGTCTTTATGATATTAATAAAAGCCTCATCTTCAAAATGAGAAAAAGACTCCGATAAAGGCGCTTGTCACTTTTTAATCAGAACGTAGTTTATTAAGTAAGTCTCTAAGTCCGCCGCGTAAAACTTGCTGAGGGTCTTCTTAAATAGCTTATGTGGATACGATTATTGAATGACTGAACTTCTGTTGACTTCATGTCTGCAAATCTTTTAGATTATTTGATGACGATCAGGAATAATATTTTGATCTTCATTCAGCTCATGGGGGCTATAATTTTGTTTAGATAACGCATCGCAAATAAACTCAAACGTTATCAAACAATAAAAGACTTCGACTTGTAAAACAAAGAAATCAAATATTGGTTGGCCGATTCTTCAGGAAGGTGAGACATATCCTGCCTTAAGCTTCATACATCAAGACGTAAACTGAGACACACACGTTATTCATATCTTTACTGGACTGAAAAAAGAAATTGGGGTTAAGGCGGTAAGTCTTCTGGAAAAATTTCTTAACTTGGAGAGTCTGAGTAAAAATCTTTCAAGTTCAATCTTCCTAGACTATCCTTTTCGACACTCAAATTACCGCAGTATCTGCATTCGTCCGTGACCGAGAGACCCAGTCTCCTTGCATGTTTCCCTAAGAGGCAGTGCCCCGATAGTACGCCCACTGATATCCGCAGTTGCTTCCTGCTCAGCTGAAGTATTTCGTTTGTCTCTTTGCGGTCGAACGTAGGTCATAAAGGCTTTGATACCCTTGAGTTTGACCAACTTTGGTCGGCTATTTTCATTGCCCTATCTAGCAGTATTGCCTTAACGTCACACGCAGGAGGTTCGATAGGAACACTTTTGGCCGCAGGTTTTTTACCCCCATTTCTGGCTACTTCGTCCGCTATTTCGTTTCCTTCGATTTCGGAGTATCCAGGCACCCAACAAAGCCTCACCTGATTCTGCGTGCATAGTGCCTTTAGCATTATGGGGAAATGTCTGACTATTTCCGATTTCGTTTCAAACGTCGATGAAGATAGCGATATCCCGGCCGGATACCGATTTGATTTCTAGTAGTTCTCCACCCTTAAGTACTTCTAGACCCTCTACCTGAAAAACGCTATAAGCATCCGGTAGTCTTAAAGAGACTCTAAGGTTTTGGTTTGTGAAGAAGTTTCCAGAACCTATTGCTACTATGTTCTTAGAGCCATCAGTGTATACTTCTTCTTTACCGTTGCTATGGTAAATCTTATAGACTAGCCTTTACAGGGATGGCCAACTGCGTACACTCAGTCATTTGAAATTCCATTCCATTTACAAAGGGTGATCCTAAAGTAAAGATTTTGAATGTAAAAAATGTTATTAAACTTAGAAAAAAAAAATTTATTCGTTGAAAACATTGTCTTCTAACAAATTAAAAGTACGTTTGATACTTTTTTCTTTTTTTCCAAACCAAGGATACCCTTAAAAGAAAATTGTTTGTCTTGACTCTCCTATCATTTCGCTATCATCTTCAAATTTCTTGCCCCGAAGATGGGAGCTAGATTTTGGCGAACAGTGCCAGTGTGTTGTATTATTATAATTATTATATTAAACAAATTTTTATTCTTTTATTTTTTTTACAATGATTTTTTTGGATTTTTATTTTCTGAATTGAATTGTTATTTTTATTTTTCGTCCTTTTTTTAATTGTTATTTTCTTCATTGTATATTTACCCCACATACATTTATACATTTATTTATTTGCAATTTTTCCTATAAGGTCATTCGCCTTAAGTTTAAAAAAACAATAACTTCCTGATGTAAAGTTGAAAAAAAACTTCATAATGAAACCTTTTGTTCTATAAATATTAATAAAAAAAAATTGAATTACCAGGACTGCCTACTACGAAGCTGCCCGAGGAAGAATTAATTTCTTTTAATAATTTCCTTTTTAACAGCAAACGTTGAATAATAAACAGTGCCTTCGTTGGGTACCCCTTTCAATAGCAAACAACAGGTGGCCCGTCCTTTCGAAGGGAAGCTTGGATGTAATTATTTGGATGTAAGAAATCGAGGATAGAATCGCCGGCAGTACCCCTAGAGTATTGCTATGGGCGTTGCCATTTTCTGACAAGAAGCTTGCCTGCTTTGGTCTTATTGCGCTGCTCAACACAGAATATCACATTTGAAACAAAGTGTAGGAACACGTTAATTGCTTTAGACGGACTTGACCGTAAAACACATAATGTTCCTCTAGCATCAGCTGACTGCAGGCCATCAAAGGACAAATTACAGAGTTTTACGTCCAAAGTATGTATTTAAAAACCGATGACGATTTCCGTCTCATGCAAGCCTCCCGAAATGCTCGAAGATTTTCCATTTTTCTGCTCGCAAATATCGAATCACTATCAATTATGAAGAATCACTTTATAACTTCTTGTTGCAAAAAGGACAAAACTAGGATAAGGGATAAGTGAACGAACTTCTTTTTCCCACTTCATAAACAGCAGTAGTGATTAATCTCAATAAAATTTACTTCCACTAAAAAATTAAATTCAGTTATGGCTTCTCATTCAATATTGATGGTAAATAAATTTCAAAAACTTCCTGCGGCCTGTTTTAACCGAACCCTACCCGGACGATAATTGAAGCAGTACCGCCTTAATAAAATCGTTCACCTTTTTCTGATTTAATTATGCCATAAATAATTCAAAACGACTTCCCATCATCATCACAACGCATCTAATTAGATTACTTAAGCGGAACGATGACGACCCACGTACCTGATTCCCATGCGATGACTTTGACTATCAGCAAAACAAATTGCCAAAGCCTTTTCTAAGAAAATCCTACCATCCCATCGAACCCAACCAAGATTATTTGCCTCCTGTATCTATTCCCCATTATCATCATGGAATCATTTATTATCAGAAAATGTGTTAATGCTTCTCCTGTTTCCGACCGCAAGTCACAGCAAAGACAACACACAATCCAACAAGGCAGAAAGCACGTTTTCCATTTACCGACCACTGAAGCCACGTGAATGATTCAATGGCGCCAAATCGCAAGCCTCATGTAGGCTCGTGTGGTACACAACCGACTATTTATTCACCAGTTCAGCTGTAAATTTAAATGCCAAGGTCACTCGTGCTAACAAACGTCCCACAACGAAAATAAACAATTCCTTATCGCATCGCAATGAACCCAGAGGTTCACGCTTGTTGTGGCTTCTAAATAGTGGCGCGTTTATTTCTAAGGAATGTTCACAGTCCATTCTATAATAGTTTCGACATCGGTACTCCTCATAATGATAAGCCACGAGGCTTCCCGAAATATTTTAACAATCAAAAACGAAAGAGATAAAATCTTCCTTGTCCAAGGCGTCCAGCTGGTGTGGGCGAGGAAAATTAACAGATTGCTGACGGAGCAACAATAGCCCGCCTCATAATCGGATGGAGGAGATCTGGTTTAGCGTTCGTTGTCTGCAGTCGAACGATAACATCCTTGCTATTCAGACTGAAATTTAATTACAAAGCAGTCGAAAGTGATGGCATAGGGTTATAGTAGCAGCGCAGCAGGGCACTCGTTATTTGATAGCCAATTAAAAATTTAGGACACCCCAAGGTTTTCACCGAGGCACTGAAGTACCCACATCTACTGAAGTGCGCCGTGCATTTGTTCACTTAAAAAATAAACGAGCTTCTGCATCCATTGAAGGTACATTTTTGGACAAAAGCCAGGCAACTGTGTGGCTTGTGGATGGCAGACTCGTTAACATGTTTAAAAAAGGTACCTTCAAGGCCCGAAAGCACTTGTAATGGATACTGTTTTTGTTATCCCGGGAACATAAAACGTTCATAATAGCCCGATTGGTTACATTCTGCTGAAATGAAAGTCTTAAATGATACCCATTCAGGTTGGGCTAAAAATGGTTGATGAATACGAGTACTCAGCCAGTTTAAATTGTTGCCAAGCAAACGTATCGCAATGAATGGAAGAAAGGGTTTTGAATTTTTTTTTAAAAGCATTTAAGATAAAATGATAAAAAAGTTTATTGAAATTCGGTTTGGGCTGCCATTGATTATAACAGAAACAGATGCTCATTCCAACAATGGGAAAAAAAAGATGGAAAGTATTTTGGGCCAAAATACAATAATATTGTTTTGCTTGGAAATTTTTCTCTTTATGGGATTATGTTTGTTAGCGTGACAGACACTTTGAAGGAATGACATTTTCAGTATTCCATTGCACAGTTGATATAATGTCGAAGTTTTGACAGCTCGATTCAACCGCAGACAAAAATTTGCCATTCGGGATTTTATTTCTAATATTGAATTTTTTTCTGTTGTCAAATAATTTGTAACGCAGACGCTGCGAAAACTGGGCGTTGCGGAAGAGCTTTAAACTGTCAATTTCGTGTAATTTTTGAAGTGTCATAAAAAAAAGGCAATTTATATTTTAAGCATCCATTTTTTTATTAGTTATTTATTAACATAACAAGAATACAGAAAAAACCAAAAAAAACAAAAAAAAATTACCAGTTGATGAAGTGGGGGTCTCAAAAATCGGCGTCTAACCATACCCACGATTTCAACCCTCCTAACAACCTGAAACCAAAAAAAAAGGATTATTAATCTAGAATAATGTCGCAATGTCTGGAACTATGGAAAAGTTGGAAAGTTTTTTTTTCACAGGCAGTCGCCATGTCAGAAAAAAAACAATTTTTGTACCACTTTTTTTTGACACTTTCGATTTTACAAAAAAAAAAAGTAATAGAAATTTAAGGATGGGGATAGTTCCAGACAAAAAAAAAGTAAAGAAAACTCTCTAACAATTTCAGGTAAATCGGACTAGTAGAACCTGAGAAATCGTGGGTATTGTTTTCTAAAAAAACAGTTTCGAGAAAAACGCGTTTAAAGTTTCGCGTATAGTTTTTCGCAGTTTAAGTCATGAAATAATATTGTAGAATTACATCTATTCAATCTGCTTATTTTTTAGGAAGGTGGAGTTGCAGGTCATCGGAACAGGTGTAAGAAGGCGATATTCCTAAAGGTTATCATGTATCTGTTTGACTCTTGGAAAACCTTAGATAAAAACAAAAGGAACTTTTTCGCATTCGTCTTCTGTTAGAATTGATGTGTGATTAGAATAAGATTTATTTTTTAAAATGATCACAGTTCATATCACTGAGAAATCGTGGGTATTGTTTTGAAAAAGACAGTTTGAGAAAAAGGCGTTTAGAGTTTCGCGGTTTTCGCAGTCTAATTCATAAAATAATATTGTAGACTTACATTTATTCAATCTGCCTTTCCTGCTTCATACATCGGACCTTCCTCGACTTCGAAAAAACTATTTTCCGCGGTTCTCTCTTCATATCGAGCAGTTCTGGCCTCCGATGATACTTTGGATGCTCGTATCTCGGAGCGGTCAATCCGGGCGTTGTCTCGTTCCACAGCAAATTAATGAGCTTCCGGGCTAGTTTTCATTCCTATAAGGCTTTTTGTTTGTCGATCTGGACGTGTAATCCTTTGCGCTGAGGGTTTTTTATCCATTTTATTGAAAAAAATATTTCACAATATTTTTATTTCACTCACAGCACTTATATGCGTCCACGTGGTTTGAAGGTTAGAATTCAACTGATAGCAGCTGGACGTAACAATATATACAAATAGTTTTCCAAAGATTATGCTGGGAGGGTGTTTCAAAATTTAAATTTGTCACGGTCATCAATTTTTTTATATACTATACAGGAAGATAGCTACCAAATAAATAGAGCAGCCTTAGTGCAGGGGATGTTCTGTCACACTATGTTAGGGTGTGATTGAATATAATCCTAAAATTTGTTTTAACCATTGTGTTCTTGACCAAACCAATCGGATAGCTGAAATATAAATGTACGTCGTCAGCATACATATTGATTTTTAAATGTTTCAACACCGATGGGAGGTTGTTATGAAACATTGCAAACAGACACGGGCTTGCAATGGTTCCGTGCGGAATCCCTTTGGAAGAAGGAAAAAAGTCAAATTTAATTTATAATAATCGCTTGACTTCTTCCTATTAGGTATTCTTTTAAGAGGCTCAACGCAGAGAGATTGAAAATGAACTTGTTCAGCAGGATATCATACGGAACATCCACTTTTTCCCTATTAAAAAGTAACAAGCTTTTATTCTATTTAATAGAAAGTTTGTTAAACAAAAGTTTTAATCCATTTTATGACAATAAGTAGCAAGTTTAGGAATTTTTTTCTTGTTAACATGTCCATTATTATTGTTAGGACTTTATTTTCATATTGTTTAAGTAAACTTACTTAATCATCAATTCTTAGAATCTTCGAACTTGTCATAATGAACCAAATTGTATGTCCACACAAAACTTCATAAGTATGCTTATTACTGTTGATAATGTCAAAGAGGTTGAAGACGAAATGTTATCCACCGTATTGCCGATGCACTAATTTCGAAATGACATCCATATACAGAACTATGCCATCTTGTGACGGTTGCCATTTTGAAAATTCCAGACAGGCGAAATTAAATAAAAGCTTTTTAAAAAAAACTTTTGGGGTCGATTTGGTCTGACCACATATATAATTTTTACTCAATATAAGTTGAGGCTTAAGACGATTGGGTGATAAGAACCTACAAAGAAAAAAAAGAGTCGTGCTCATTCCTATTTGGACAACGATAAGTTTATGGGTGTAGACAGTGTAAAAAGTAGGATGATAGCCCCATGTTTATACTTATTAGTTCGGCTTCTGCAGGTTGGATCAGGGGACAAAGTGTACCGTTTTTGTTTTTAGTATATCCAAAATTAAAACGGGAATAATCCTTATTTTCCCGTTATGTTACACCCTATAGAATGTTATGGCGTCTTAGAGCTTCTTTCAAGTTTCTTTCAAGTTTTTTAAAACCTTTTTAAACCAAACTACTTTTGGCAAAGAGTACTGTAACCAGTCATTTTTCTACGTCGAATCGTTATCTTCCTCCCCACATCCAGCTCAATCTTCTTAGTCTGAGGAGACGTCGGCACTTTTTTCTGATCTCATCTGCGAAAGCTTTATTCTTAGAGTTTTTGGAAGCTTTCCCATTAAATTATTTTCCAGAAAAGCCTTTTTTCAAAAACCAAAATTATTTCAATCCTCGCGTGGGCTCATTCCCGTTCACCGAGCTTGGGTAATTCCTTCTTGATGCTTTGGCCCTTTATTTTGTCTGTTTGTAATTTTTTGATATTGGCTACAATTTTAAGCTCGACTTCAACGCTCAAACAACACCACGATTGAGGATCCCGTGGCTCTTTTCGTGCTGCATTCATCCTTCAAGTGCCTTTTGAATGACATTGCTGGTTTTTTATAGAGAGTTGCATCGGCGTAAATGTATATTGCCTTGGATCTTGAACATCGTCAAGTACTAACTGAAAAATCTGAGCTGAAATAATACTGAACAATTTTTTTCTACGCAAGAGAGTTTTGAATCCTTTGAGACAACCGAAGAGAAAATTGGCTTTTATGTATAAAAAGATAAGTTGTTGGGATAGTCTGCCATATCTCCCGCTGCGGTATTACATCCGACTTTACCCTACAAAGTAGCTGCAATGGCACAGTGCATTGCAGTTTATTTTTTTTGATTGAAGTACAGGCCAGGATCGCACGCAGGCATATTCGTTTTTGAAATTATATTTCCTACTTTTAACAGATTTTAAACCGGCATCTTCAACTTCTTGTCGATTCTTCTATTCTTGCTTCCTTACCTTGGATAATAATATGTCAAGAGCACGAAAAGTGGTTTACTTTAGATTCTTTTGGGCTTTTGAAACCTCTCGACATTTCGCATTAGTGATTGAGTTTTTTATTTACTTTAAACTGAATCGTTTGTCTAGATTCCGCCTGAGAAACGATGTCTAGTTGTCGCAAGGACTCTTACTCTGTTTCCTTTATAGTTTTATTTCTAAGCTCAAAAATATAATTCCTGCTATTTCAAGAAATATAAGGATTAAATATTCCTTTAGTCAGTGCTTTAAATAACAATATCACGGATACCATTGGGTCCAAAAATCTCAAACAACGAGACCAAAGTTACGATCTTTCAGGAAATAATAGTAATAATAATAATAATGGTCAAGGAATGTCGACAAAACATCATCGTCCTTTGAGTTGTTTGTGTTTTTTTTTTTCAAAAACCCAGTAGTAAAGCTCCGCACTGTTGTCACAACTTAACCATTTGCTGTGCCATTGTCCTGCCCAATGATTGTCGGATATCCCTCTTGAGAAAAAATAGGGAACTTAGATTTTGAGTCCACAACAACCAACCATATAGTATATTCTCTTAAAATGGTCAGACGAAATCTAAGTGGAAGGGCATCCAAACATCTGATGATTAACACGTCGCTTCTTTCAAGCTGTTTCAGCAATCTCAACGAGGTCGAGAGGTATAGGTTTTGGTGGAATTTCGAATATCTGATGGACGTATACCCCACTCGTTTATAACATGAACATTTCTCTATTTGAAAACTTTAATTTTTCTAATTGGCAACGCCAGTCATGGCGCACTTGATTCGTCCATCCGAACAAATAATATTTCCATACCCTTGTCTGCTATTATGAATCGGAGGGAGGACAGGTAACTTCCTTGACGTACTCCGGATGTAGCATTTGTTATTTCAGAAATTGATCCTCTAAGAAGCACTTGAAAGATTCAACGTCCGTCATGGCACGAGCTCATCTACTCAAGAAAAGGATTGTCAGTTTAGAAAGCCTCACTGTCAAAATAAGAAACATTACATACATCACTATGGTTGCCTTTTATGTTAACATGTTCTGTGAAAGAATATTTCCAAATTTTTCAAAACAAATACTATTTGATTAAACAATGTCGGAGTCAGAGATGCTGCCAACAAAACGCCACATTGTCTTAAAAACAATACGAGGGTGAATAAGGGTAAAATGGCAATTGAATAATATATTTCATACGTTCCCCTCAATCACCTACAATTGATTTTAAATTCAAAACTCAATCAAGTAAAAATATGGACAAAGGCAAAAAACTCAGCGACCGACTTAAATATTGACGTTTTAAATATTTATCATCATATCAAAACAAAACGCAAACTCATAAAGTTTAATTAAAGAGGTCTCGTTCAAAACACTGCCAACTACATTTTACATTCCCTAGAGTAAAATACTCCTCATCCTATGAACGTGCTCCTCGCAACCAAGCATCCTTACAGTCTAGTCAGCAATTACGTCAGCACATAAAACTAAATTGAGAGCATTTCATAAATAAAATAAATTTTATTTTGGCATCATATTGCCTTTCTCCCTCTAACAATGACTATCGGGGGATTATGACCCGCTTCTGAATTGAATCTTGGCCTGGCTTAGAATTCATGCAACACACAAAAAAAAGGACCAAAGTAAAAAATATGCAAAACCCAAACAATAGGAAGCGAAACATAATCAAAGTAACCCTAAAGTTATTGGCATTCGAAATGGAAGGTTGTTAACTTATATACGTATACTTTCGCGGCTGTGAAGGGATTGCCTACGAAGGTCAACGTAAAAGAATATCCCTTTGCAAAAGCTTTAAGAGAACGCAATTGAAGGAATGTTGGCACGGGCGCTGGCACTGGCTAAGGGTTAATGGTTAAACGAATAGCAATTGAAAATGTCGAAATATGATTATAGATGGACTACTGAAATACGGCTGTCAATCAGCGAAGAGAGCTGAGAATCTGTTTTAGATGTTTGAGATAGATCCTTGATTGATTATTTGTTTCATTACGTTTGACGTCACTTAAAGTGTAATGTTTTAGCTGACTTGTGAATCTAGATTCATTAATCCACTTACGCTACAGGGACTATTATTTCCAATGAATGATATATCTGAAACTCAAAGTCTATTATAAGGATGGATGTCCTCTTTGAGCTTATTTACGTTTATGTGTGTGAAAGTCCCGAGGGGCCTATCAGATAAAATGAACATGATTGTGAGTAAACAGAAACGTACGAACTTTATCTTGTTTCCGTCTATACTACGTGCAGAGATAGTCAATGATGATATGATAAGGACCGTCTCTCTCTCTAGTTGTTATTGGATTATTAAAGGAGGCAGCAGTAAAATGTGTTGGGCTAATCAAGGAGCTTCGGTTCCGTGCTCCTTTTTCCAAAGCTGTAAAAAGTAAAATGGTACATCCCCTTTAATTCGATTATAAACAAAAAAACGATGGGTGCTTTTGAAATAATGCTGTTTTAAAAAACAATCTATCATTATAGTTCTTGTGCAGATACCTTTACTTCTTAATTCTTTTGGTTGTTTATGTACTCCCAACTTAACTTTAATAAAAGTTCTTGGTAAAAAAAGCAAGGATGAGTTTCTTATTCAGCTACTGCGAGAAGATCTTGATTAGCAAAGCATCATCGATTATTTTGATTACACGCTCTCTAGTAACTTTTCCAGAAAGCATACTCTTTTGCCATATATACACTGAAAGACAAACGGATCTCAGCTGTTAAGGGTTCCGTACCCAAGTAATGTCAACGGATCTCTATTTCTTAGCCTTCGCTGACCGTCCAACCGTTATTTTGCAACAGAGTTGTATCTTCTCAAATAATATAAATTTTATTGAGTTAAAAATTAAGATGCGTCTCTAAAAAAACGTTTTTCAAAATAAAAAAATATATATTAACATTGTCCAATAAAATGTCATTCAATGTTAGCTTTGGTTTTTATTATTCAACACTGTGTTTTGAGTAATTCGTTGAATTCCCATCAAAACCCAAACACACTTCATAATCAAATGAATTACTTTATTTATTAATGTATTTTTAGGAAATAATATTTTGATTAACTTTTCGCATTCAAAAAAATGCCGCCACGAAAGCAAAGGTGGAAAACTTTTTTCAATTTGCACAATTACATTTGGAAATTCATTATACAAATAAAAATACGAACGAATGTTTATTTGAAAAATATTTTTGTTTTTAATTTTTTTTATTGAAATTGCAGGAAAACCGATTAAAAGCTTTAACTTTGTGTCAGAAATATACGACTAGATGTCGCTTCGCATTAAAATAATAACAATCGTCAACTGCACTAAGAAACGGAATGAATGCTTACGTTTAGGTGTTAAAATTAGTTGCGATGTTAAGAAACAAGTTTCTTGTGTGGTGGCCACCCTTTATTTTTATCTTTATATCTTATTTGTATTTTTTTCTCGGCCTTGTAACAAGGTTCCGTTGACACCCTTTGGGTAGGACACCCTAAAAAGCAACTCATTATAACGCCAATTAATATGCACTATACGGTGGTACGGAACCCTTCGTGCGCGGGTTCGATTCGTACGGTCGCCGCTTTTTGAATCTACTTTCAACACATTTTAAGGGTCTAGAAACACTGGAAATTAAATGATTTGAAAATTCTGTTTAAATCTTAAATTTCGAACTTCCATTAATAATTCTGGAGACTAATTTGAGAAAAAACATGACTTTTTTCTTTTTGAAAGACATTCATGCTGGTGCTCCCCAATGGAAGTGTTCTGCGTTCAATTCTGTTATTGCTTTATACGAGATACGCACCCCAAGATGTACAAACAGTCGTTACTACTTTTGTGGAAGAAACGGCAGTCCTCGCTGTAGAGCCATCCATGTGAAAACTCCAATTAGTAAAAATGCAAGTGGACGATGAATTGAGCACTCGTTCTAAGGGATTGTAAAACATTTTACAGACAACTTTTTTAAAGAATGATCTAAGACGCGAAACTAAAGTGCAAGTCAAATCTTTAAGAGAAGTGTGGAGATAGAAGAAGATATTCAAACTAAGCTTTTACAACAATCAGCGTTTAACAAACGACTATGGAACCATGTACCAAAAACCAAATTACACTTTGATACTACAAAGTTTTTAAAACGAAACGCTAAGAGTAATGTTGAATAATCTATGGTACATAAGAAAAAGCATTTTCTCGCAAGCTTTGTACTCGTCTCCACGATCTTTGCAATCACGAAATATGGTAATCTGAACTCTGGACGAGAGAAAGTTTATGCGCTAACTGCATCCAACAAGGTGCCTTCGCTTGGAAGCTACCTCCCAGACGCGGGAACCAACAGTAGCTAAGACTACTTGTTGGGAAACCTAGTCGTATTCTGGAAGACATGGGAGTCACAATCTTAGGCCCGTCGATCCTAAGAGGTTCTAAGCATTTTTTTTTTGCTCAATCAATCATTATCTACACATTTGCATTCACTCAATTCGCAGTATTTTCGTTCTATACATTATTTCATATACTTGCAAGAGAAGTTTTTGTGCACCCGTTAAATAATGAAGTGTTTTGTTGAAATAAAGGTAATAAGTTGTGGACCATAATGACTTCAAGTAGATCATGTAGTATGACCGAGATTATTCCGACTGAAATGAGATAGGATTTTGAAGCTTGAGTTTTTAATATGTGCAGTTGAAATACTTGAAAATATTTTTTAATTATAATATGATCGGTACAATATTTTTATTTAATTAACAGATTATTTATCTCTGAGCAGCACCTCTCCACAAAGTTAAGGCCAAAAGAAATGAATCGAAGGCAGATAAAATAACCTCGATTAAGACTCGTGGCTCAAGGTAAAATCTGACAAGTTTAGTCGGACTGAAATTAGTCAAACCTTTTTTTCGGTGATATTTCGGTAATCTTTCAAAGCATTCAAACTCATCGCCAAGGAGATAACGAACGGGATCCGTAATATAACAAGGCAAACTTCAATGGCTTTTCAACCCACAGAATTTTACTCGTAAAACGTAATAATATCGCAGATCGAGTGCTCGTCTACACGAGATAAAATGGTTTCAACATACATCCATTCCCTTGACAGCCAAAGCATATGCCTGCGAACCACTCAACGTTTGTATGCCGAACACCACACAGTACATTCAAGTCATTACTCACCAAAGCGACGGCATTCCCTACAATACTAGTTGACGAAACCAAACACCAACCACCCATTCGCCAGAGTATGATTCCAGTGGGTTTCTGCTTCCAAAAATTAATTAAATTCCAGGTGACTCGGTATGAATCACATACTCGGATTCAACATCAATCACATGGCGAGCAGAAGAAAAAAATATGTACCACACCAACCATGATGGAGGCAGCTTTTTTTTCGAACACAAATTGGAGCTGGTCCTTCAGGGATCAAGTTACCAATGACGGTACCCATACACAGGGTACATGGCAAAATCGTGTATGGTGACAGTCTTCATGTGGTTTTGTTCTTTTTACAGACAGCACATAATAGAGCGAGTCGTAGGAGTCTTTAAATGATTGCCAGGGCATTCGAAGCCATTCAGCGAGGTGAACAAAATCAGGAGCAGAAAAAAATAGGACACAAAACGTTGAAGCAATTGAAAAATTTATTTGAGTGAATCTTGATGACTTTTTTCAACAAAAGAAAATGCTGCTTTTACAGGGAATTCGATTGCATCTTAATTAAGAAATCGTTTTAAGAAACAATCGTTTTGTTTACTCAAACTTAAGAAAATTGATTGCATCGATTGAAATCGTTTATTATGCAATAAGCGGCTTATGCATAATTTTTCAAAGGGGAACCGTACCACTGCACAATCATTTCATGGCACTGCATATTATTTTTTGTTTTTCTGTATGGTGAACTTTTTCATTTCTTATTTTTAATATTTGAAGTTTTAATTGCCGTGACAGTACACTCAAGTGTCCTACAAACAAAGTGCCTACAGACAGACCGAACGGACGATCGGACGAACGGACGAACGGACGAACGGACGAACGGACGAACGGACAAACGGACGAACGGACGAACGGACCAACGGACCAACGGACCAACGGACAAACGGACAAACGGACAAACGGACAAACGGACAAACGGACAAACGGACAAACGGACAAACGGACAAACGGACAAACGGACAAACGGACAAACGGACAAACGGACAAACGGACAAACGGACCTACGGACAAACGGACAAACGGACGAATGGACGAACGGACGAATGGACGAACGGGTGAATACTCAACTTGTCTTTGTCGGGGGAGAATGTATAACCGCGAGCTGATGTGTATCAATTCCGGCATGTCAAGTTCCGTCGACTTGACCACACTGAGCTTATGGACAACAATGCTCCAAATAAGACCGTCTTCGAATACCAGTCATCAATAGAAGTGAAGACCGAACCCCTGATTAAAACAGTAAGCAAGCTTCGGTGTCTTAGCCTTAGAAGCTTAGTCTTACTAACTGAAAGTAGCGTGACGGGTATTGTGAAGGTTGGAAACCAGCTCAAGCTCGTCGTAATAAGTGGACTATTGACATTGTAAAGTTTTGCCCCGATGCGGATCAGAGCCCCGATCCTTTGTGGCTCCAGACTAGCTCCTGACGCTTACAATGTTCTTTTTTCCCTTCTTTACGTCTGCAACGGCTATACAAAAATACCACGAGGAAGTTGTACTTGGAAATATTTGCAACCTGGAACTGGATCCATTTAACTGAGTGTGCCATATTTATTTCTTCCTCCCAGTTGAACTTATTTCCAACTAATTCCTCAAAAGATTACTCTAAATTGACCAAATTGCAATTGTGTGATAAGCAGCATTAAGGCTGTGAAAATTCTGCTTACGAACATAACCCTAAGGCAATTCAATTATCATTATTTTTAATGTTCGAACAAATGCCTTGACCAGCAGATAAGTACTTAATCATTCAACACAATCGCGTGGAACAACCTCGACATGCTCGTAGCTCTCCTGCCGCCCCCTGAGAATCCATTAGCACGTTACGAGAAACCTTTTATTCGCTTGCCAGTTCGATGAGGGCGAAAACTCGCACGAGGTGTCAATGGCTTGAATGTGATAAATCTCATCGATACACACCTTGTGATTATTTGAAGGAAATGAAGATTTATTGTCGTCATGGGAACCAGGGTCGTGCATAGCTTTCACTCGTACGGAGCACGAAGAGTTTCCAAACTTGTTGCGGACATTTTTTCGTGACCAAAAAGATTCATTACTTTGAGGATGCTGGTTAAATGGCTCGTTTTCGGCTGTTGCGTTAAATTATTAAGTTTGTACATTTTGAGTTATGCATGCGCAACGAGCAGTTTCATTGCAAATACGTTGTGCAGTGATATGGAAAGTGGTTATACAAGAACCCTGTGGTACTTTCTACAGAAGGAGTCTTATAATTGTTCCTTCTTTTTCCCTGTGTCCCCGGAAAGTGCCGTATTTTCACATAGTATACTTTCATCTGCGAAGAAATATATTGGTTTAGATGTGATAGACAAGAGATCGTTAATGAAAATTCAAAAGAGAGTCGGAGACAAAACTGAGCCTTGGGGAACACCAGCATTTATTTGATGAATTACAGACTTGAAACCGTCCATTACAACTTGTATTGTACGATTCGAAAGGTAGTTTCTAATCCATCGAAGAAGTAACTCACCAATCCCATATGCACGCATTTTGGACAAAAGAACCAGACTCTGTCAAATGTCTTTGAAATATCGAGTGCAACCATCTTTATTTCACCGAAGAAATGTACAGATTGATTCCACTTTTCAGTGAGGCAAGTCATAAAATCACCAGTGGACCTGTTGCTACGAAACCCGTACTGCCGATCATTAAGAAGTTTTTGTGATTCAAGATATTTCATAAGCTGACGATTTATCAGTGTTTCCACGACCTTAGAAAGAAGGGACGAAAGTGCTGTGGGTCTGTAATTGGAGGAAGAAGAAGAGTCGCCTTCTTTAGGGACAGGCTGGTCAAATGCAGTTTTCCATCTGCTTCCATCTTTCCATCTGTTTTCCACCTGAAGAGTAGGAAAGATGAAAAAGCTTACACAGTGGTTTTGCCAGCGTGGAAGTACACCTCTTCAGAACTATATGGGAAATACCATCTGGACCAGCGGATTTGTGTACGTCTAAATAAATGCAAAAATATATTTGTCCCATAAAATGTTCAACGCTCTCGACCACAGGTGGTGGTAAAGTGCAATCTGGAAGTGTGGAACTGGCAGCGAATTGTGCAGCAAGCAGATTGGCTTTTTCAAGATGATTTACGACAGGAGTATCATTCGAAATGAGCGTCGGAACCTTTTGTCTGGAAGGTGGAATTCTAGCACATCAGGGAGTGGCAATTATCCTAACTCTTTTGCCAATTCATTACCGATTTAATAAAGTTCCACGACGGAGTGAACTTGCATCTGACACAGACGCATCACGTTTTAAGTCCACCGATTTGACCGTCTATTTTAATTGATGCCATATCCATATTTCTGTAGCAGGCTAAAGGATAACTAGAATCTCTACCTAATAATGAGACGAGAATTCGGGAATTGTATGAGCCTTGTAAATAAAAGAAATTGCCTTCAAAATAGAATACAAGGGAAAAAAGTTAATTCCAACCGAGCAATGTGTACCGCAAGGATTAATTTGAGGCGCTCTTTTCATCTGGCCTTCTCCATAAGGATTTTTGGATTTTTTTTTTCTTATTATTAGGGTTCCGTACCCAAAGGATCTCAACGCAACTCTATTATTAAGCGTCCGATGTCCGTCCGTTTGGGGCTGTTTGTTTTGAGCCGTTGAAACTTGCAATTTTCACAAAATGTGCACAAATTAAAAGTAGAAATTTGAAATTTTAAATAAAGGGGGTCCCCATCCATAAATCGTATTTTGTTTCTTCTTTACACCATGAAACCTATGCTCGGTGGTACGGAACCCTTTTTGTGCGTGATGTACACGCACTTGTTCGCTTTTTTATGTTAAATATAAACACTAAACGCGTAGATTGAAACACTGCAACTCATAAAAGCATTTTAAATTTGTTTTTCTGGCTAAATCACCATTCCTCGCATTGATTCTTTTTTTTCTTAAAAAACTGCAATTCTACTCGTGACTGCAGACTGTTGAAGAGCACTGTCATGACTGACAACTGAATTCATAAGCAAGATGTTATCGTTACTCTATCAGTGATTTTGAAGGGATGTATGTTACTTGTTTGTTTTGATGGTCAAGTTCAGATTAAAACATAAAACTAAGTCCTTGACTCCAATTCCCACAATTTCTTAACGCATAGGCAATCAAACAACAAGCGTGATTCATTCAAAATCTTAACGTGATTTAGTGCGTCTTAAAAAGATTTATAGATAAAGTTTTAGTTTATTCCCAGACAGACAATAACTTTTTTTTGTTCATCACCAGAAAAATAAACAAAACACATTTGAATTTATCTAAAGCAAAAATCCTTGAAGAACAAATAAAACCGCCAGCGACCATAAATTTTGGCAATAGATAAACTATTCACTGAAACCGAGTGTATTGTGTAAGAATCAGATGAGCATAAATCTAATGTCTAATGGTGGTGCAGGGGAGAAAAAAAAATTGTCCAGACGAATCCTGTAAAAATTGAACTCAATTTATTGCTTAGACTTACAAGGCAACGTCTGAAAGGTCCTTCCCTGAAAGAGTTTTAAAAGGTCATAGGCTATACCATGCCATGTGCTCTTTCAGTAGAAATGGAACTGGTCAATGTGTCGAGAAGAACGCACATTAATAAAGCTTATTCGAACAGAAGAAACAACAATTTTTAACCAGGTTCATCAAGATATCAAAGAAGTCTAGACCGCAGCTAAGAAACCTAAACGAGTCAAGCTCGAAGAAGGACCTATTTTAGAACGCGTCATCACTTTTAGGAACATGCAAGGCTAAATAAACCGTTTAACGAAGTTGAGCTCTACTTATGAAGTTCTATCAAACTTGGTTTAGTCCATCTGTTTGGTTTTTTACAAGAAAAACAAGCGGGCAAGTGCGGGTCGAATACGCGAACGAAGGGTTCTGTGTCACTGAACGTTTGCTTCTTTGCATTTAATTGAATTGCGATAAAAAAACAACGATTTTTGTATATATTTTAAGCTTTAAAATATTCTGATTATTATTTGGTATTTTCAGCGGTCATAGTTAACAGAACACATTCTGTAAAAATTGCAAGTTTCTACTTGTCCATTGGCACCCTTTTAGAACCCTAAAAATGATGCTTAAAATAAAGATTTACAGTTTGCAACGAAATGTACTTTATTGAAGAGGGTAAGCCTTCAAATTAATAATGGAATATTATTTCATTCAAATGATTACCTCAGCTGGCGTGGCAGTAGACTCTCCCGTTTCTTAGGTTTCGTTACTTATGCTGCCAAATAGCATTTGAGTGCCTGGATCGCCTTCGGATCTTTCGCATTCAAATCACAGTTTCGCAGACAAGTTACATCACCCAAAAGACTGGATTATACAACTATTCAACTCAATTGTTTTACGGCTTTTGTTGCCTGTGGCTGAAACCTTGACGCGCCCAAGAACAAAGCCTCAATTTGTAGGTACATGTAAAAAAGCCGCTTCAATGACTCGGCAGCACTCTCTATTGACTGTATTCTATCTTCCATTACCGTCTTGAAAGAAAAATCATTCAATATATCCCCACTCTAAAAAAAACCTAACCAAACTGTCACACGTTCAGGACAGATTGGCCATAAGGCAATTGTGCCTGTTTACTAGGCTTGGATTCGAAGACTCTCTTGGCTGGAGAATTATTGTCCATTCTCTTGATGTGACCAAGCCAGTGTATCGGATGAATTTTTGTCCTCCATATTTTTGTACAACGGTTATGCCTTCTCCTCCATTCGAATTCCTCGCAGGAAGAACCAAATATCCTACGAGCCCAATATTTGTTCAGCTGCTTTGCCTATGGTCCAGCATGTATCTTAATAAAGCACGATCGCCACCAAGAGATTGAAACAAAAGAAGAAAGAATAATAGAATAACTGTCACGAAAACCTGCAATTTCATAAATGTATACACAAAAGAGCAATGGTCCTAACATGAATCCCTGAGGAACCCCTCTTAGTACGGGAAAGAAATATGAGATTTAGTCTTTATAGGCTGCAACTTGTTTTCTGCCAGAAAGAAATAGGACGAAATAAGTTTCACTCTATAGAGTGAGAAACCAGAAAATCTATCAAGCTTCTTGCAAAGGATCGAACCACTAAAGGTATCAGAAGCGCTGCAGAAATCAAGGACAACTCGGAATGAAGCATTGTCCCTACCTTAAGTCTGATGGACAAAAGAAAAGCATTTGGCTATCACTTAAATAAGCAAGTACGTTGATCTGTTTTTCCATAATTTTCTTGAAAACGACCTTCTTTAGGTATAACTTATACGAGTTTCCAATGCGAGGGAGGGTGTTGTAAGGACCGAATTATATACAAGAGGAGAAGTCCTTTCAGTAGCACCGGATGAGTCCTATGGTATTTGATTTCACCTTTATTTTGGTTCATGTTATTTCTTTGAACGACAAAAGCCACAAAGTTACTGCACAGTAACATACGAACATTTCAAAAACTCGATGCTTTGTTTGGAACATGAAACACAATATGCAGTTCGGTGTTCTTTTCAAATCTATTTATACGTTTTAGATATTCCGTTGAGGGCCGGAACACTTTGCATGAATCGGCTCTCCATCGAGCCATCTATCTATCATGCCAATCAATTTGCAAAAGCCACCATCGACAGCTGCAAACCGAAACTCTGTTCGTTCCCATCAGCCCCCTCACATACACGCCTGCTATCTAATGTCAATTTAACGATTAAGCACATCCGCCCACAACAATTTTCTCATGCCCAATTACTGACTGTGACCTCAACAGCAAACACAGGTGGTTATCATGTCCTGCACGTACTACATGCAATTTAAGCCAAACGACCGCCATGCCATGAGGAACTTCATCGTTCGCACTTCAGCTCCAGGTGTGCCGTACAAAAAGGACGAAATTAATGAACACATCACACCGCTCCATAAAGAAAAAAAAAAAAACGTTGCGAGTGAACCACCATAACTCCAACGCACTCAAGTCGAAAATAATTAAGCTCTCGAGGCACGGACTGACTATTTGCGTAGTCACACGTTTCGTCTTATCGGCGTACCTAAAGCCCACACGTCAAGTGCTAAGTCAACCCCTCACCAGCCACCATTCCGGTCAGAAGTTTCAAAGCAAAGCCGTTAGCATTTTGGAAAAAATTTCCACTCTCAGATATTAATTCCACCATTTATTTTCGAACTTAACGTGAATTGCCACCCCAAAGTCCAATCGGTTGTTTTTGATAATTAATTCAAGAGTCCTTGAGACTATTGCAGTACCTTATTGACTTTCAAAACTAATTAAGCATTGTTTTTTTCTTTTTCATTGCAGATCTATAACAGCCCCCTCCAACCACAAGTCGGGAAGTGGAAAAAGTTAAAAAGTTGAATCAAGCCGGAGTAGTTTAACAACAAAAGGACTCGTGGATTGTTTTTCGTTTTTTTTTTTGTTACTTTTTATTTGGTTTTAAGATTTTTTCCAACTTGGGAGGAGGGAAATTGGTTGCACTGGCGAAGCGATTCAATACGGTGCCGGTCATAATGGAGGGGCCGGAAGTAACGTTCCTCTTTCAATTTGGAAATATACGTGACGGCATTTCCGTACCGTCGACATCGTTAACTCTGAAATCACTCAAGGATATGGCATGTGAATTTATCAACTCCAAGGTAAGTTAGCCAAGGCTGTAGCTAGTCAAATGGTTTATTTAATCAATTAGTCTTGAGGGTAAGAGCATGGAGAATGGAAATCATATAACAAATGAGCAAAAAAAAAAATAGCGGGAAAAAGTTTGGATAAAGTTTTGCGATGGCGTATCGCATTTAATATGAACCTCTTTTTTTTGTGTTTTAGAAAGTTTTCGTGTTGGAAAAAGTTGATCCGAGTAATTTACTGACTTGACTGCCATGATATAAAAAGTTACTTTAAATTTTGACTTTAATAGTACCCATTAAAAAGGACCTTTATCTTCTTCGTTTCAATGCTTTTTATGGCCGATCTCCTTAGGATGGAATAATAATTTATAAGTTTAAAGGGAATCATAACCTACCTACTTTACTTAATCCATAATGGCTCACTTGTGCGGTTCTATTATCTGATGTTGATGAACATTTCGACAAGGCTATCTAGCACATTTCGATTCGTTACCCCATAAGCAAGTTTATTGCTTCTCCTTTTTTTACTATGCGTTCAATAATTGTTTGAGGATAGATAAAGCATTCAGAACTTATTTTATCCATATATCATACCTCGAGCACTCCCGTAAATGCAAGGATCTCAGAATCGCAAGAAATAGCACTTTAATATTGAAAAAAAAATCTTTTTTAAGGTTCCGTACGTTAAAAGGAAAAACGGAACCATTATATGATCACTTTGTTGCCGGGCTGTCAGTCTTTTAGGTCCGGTTTTTTCAGGTACTCGTGGCGATATCAGGTTAAAATTAATACCAAATGCTTCTGATTATGAGCTTCTTTAAGCAGGAAATTTAGTTAACGCCAAGAAGTAAGTAAGAAATTTAAAAGAGAACACTTTTCATTGTACGGCCTTCCGCAACATTTCGTGTGCTTTTCCACTAATGGATATTAGGCAAGGGGATACCGCCATTATCGTAGAATACGGGAGCTTTTTTATGACATACTCAATAAATTTTCGCATTCTTTTCAGGTATACTCTTTGATAGCTTCTAGAAACAATTGAAGGTTCTCCTCTCAAAGATCCGTAACTTCAAGAACTCCATAAATTCGGTCCTCGACCGAAAATTTTTCACTGCTTCATTTCGGTTCAGGAGAGCGTGAGCAACAGCTGAAGGTCTACAATTAGTAGCTAATGAAGTCATTATCGTTATTTTTATAAAGCCAATGATCCTCCAAGGATTAGAACCTGAGATATAGATGCATTCAAGCCTTAACGTTCCTGAACATTGTTGCTTCCAGTTCAATAAGCCCAGTTTTCTAGCGTTCGCGGTTCGCTTCATCCATCAACCGGAGGTTCGGTCTTTCCATTCTTTTTGAGACTGGTGGCTTGGATTTGAAGGCTCTCCTGGCCGCAGCGTAATTGTCCATTCTCCCGATGTGGCTGATTTGATGTGTGATGGATCTTTTACTGGTTAAAAGCATATATTTTGTCTTGTCCTTCTTGTTCCTAGACCAACTCCTTTCTTCTGTTCTTCAATCGCCGTAAATGCTTTCACTATGGCACGCGGGAAACGAGCGATGATGCTGATTTCGTCTGCGTATCCCAGAAACTGGGTAGTCTTGGAATAGAAAGTACGTTCCGTATCGACACCTACCCATCGTTATATCTGTTCCAAGACAAGATTGAAGAAGCCACATGACAGTGCATCCGCTTGCCGAAATTCGGTTCATATTTGGAATTGTTTGGAAGTTTTTATTCCACACCACACGGTGCATCGTGTATTTTCGAGCGTTGTACCAGGTCTGTTTTCCTTGGATCCCGAATCAGCCATCGCATTGTAGAGCTCAAAGCGATATATACTATCATAACCGGGTTTGAAGTCATTGAATAGCTTACGAGTTTCGACTTGGAACTCGTTTTTCAACCATCGTTGATTTTCCTGGCCGGAAGCCAGTCTGGTATTGTCCTATTTGTGTAGAGCAATTAAGACTTTAGACGATCACACTGTACGCTGGGTAGAATCTTGTAGGCGACACTGAGTTGTGAAATGCCCCGGAAGTTGTTGCAAGACATAGGATCGCCTTTTTTGTAGACGAGTTAGATAGAGCCGACATTTCAGTCATCGGGTATGTATTCATCTGCCAAACTTGGCTGTTGTTACTGATGCTTACGTACACAGTCCCTGTGGATCAGAAGGGCCTGAGTGCCGGTTCTATAGCTTGCGGCTTAATTCTTGGCTTGTTATTATCATTCCTTTTACTGAAAACCACTGCAAAGACGAACTTTTATTAGACAAGTTCAAGACTTGCTTTACAAATAAAAAAACAAAGCTGACAGCTACCACGATTTATGAAAATTATTGCGTCTTCCAATCAATGTTGAACCATTTTGAACATCTGAGCTTCTTACCCATGCGCCTATATCAGCCTTATCATGTTACCTTCCCTTATCTCATCGTCAGAAAA
This sequence comes from Orthonevra nobilis, assembly GCA_963555765.1. Taxonomy (NCBI): domain Eukaryota; kingdom Metazoa; phylum Arthropoda; class Insecta; order Diptera; family Syrphidae; genus Orthonevra; species Orthonevra nobilis. The sequence continues at coordinate 25,484,367 of OY743225.1, read as the reverse complement.
GAGAAACTTATGCGTTTGGAAGTTCATCATTTTTACTTCAAGCACGGAGTGAAGGACTGCAGAAGCGAGATTATTTGGTAATCCTAAAACTGTGAACAAAATACAAAATATAAAAAAAATTATGGCACTTTCTTGGTGGAGAAGTCTAAAGTGACTCCCGTTGGGCATTATACTCCTGATTTCGTTCCATGAAAAGTTTATGTGCAAATGTTTATGTACGCAGGTTCCAGTAACTGCGAGTTCTTTTGTCTTCTTTTCCTTGCACATTATAATTAAGAAATCGCAATGCCATAATGAATAGTTTTCCTTCCGAGAACTTAAGCATTAATTGATATTTCCAAAATGTTTTTTTTAGGGTTCCGTACAATGTACCAGGAGGTCAATCCAATTATTAAGGCTCCGTTGTCCATCCGTCCGTCTAAGGTGGGGCTGTATTTCAAAAACTTAAATAGGTAGGCAATTGCAATTTTCACACAATGTGTACTTCAATAACAACAAACAAAAAGAATAGCATTGAGTTTAAAATAAAGAGGAGTTTCAAAGGCAAGAAGTAAACTAGAAGAAATTTAAAATTTTAAAATAAAGTTTTGCATATTTTATGTTGGTATGGAACCCTTGGATAGCTAAATGAGACTGTCTGTTACATATCTTCTTATATAGCTCTTTGCATTTTTGTTCAATTTAATTATCCACCATTGTCAAGTTTGTCCCAAAGCAGCTCTTCTGTGTTTAGCTCGAGTCTTATGCATTATAACACCGGCAAAAGAAAAGAATTCCGTCACAGCTAGGGAACGTTTTTTATACACAAACGGAAGAGTTTTGTCCATTTTTCGACTCATCCATCAATATGACCTTCGCCCATCGAACGTTTTCTTATCCTCTCTTTCTCGACCTAGTGTCTGGACTGTCGTTTTAGGTCACAACAAAGGTTTGCTTACTGCAGTTTGATCGAGAAAGGCTCGGTAATATAAAGCCTTTTTATCAGTATTGTTTAGACTTTCGCTTGTCTTCCGGGTCTTAAGAACCGATGATTCCTTGAAATCACGTCGTGCACTTACAAATATAATTTTTTAAGCTTATAAAGCAAACAAAAATAGATTCACTTTTACAAATCGAAGTTTTTCGACATAAGAGAGGGGCGCGAATTATGTTCCTTAGTAGTTTAAACACTTTCTATTTCTATTTTTAATAATTTATTTACTTTTCTTTTTACAATATTTAGTTTTAATATTTAATTTTAAGTTGTGGAATGGTCCACCTCCAACTCCAGACTGACTGCACTGCTGCCAAAACACTTGCATCGACGTCTTAGCAATCAGCTCTACCCAAGCCAAGCATTACCCAAGCCAAGCTGATGCAGCAGGTAGGTAGGCAAATTGTTAAAAACAACCTAGCGGATGATAATAGGCTGGCTGCTGTTACTTATCTCCAATATAAGTTTGGGTGGCTGGTACTTGTCTTGTTTGGAGAATTCGTATGATGCTGTTGCTTGGTATGCTGTTGTTATGTACGCTGTTGTCAAGCTATTTATTTGTTTACAAGCCGACCGAATTCATGTGATATCCACAATGGTTCTGTTACTATGTAACTCGCGCACAATCGCTCTCTATTTCTTCCTCTAAAACGCTCAATTTATACACAAAAACCATGCTATAAAGTCAAGCAAAGAATTTAAGCCGAATTTGCCCAAACTGGGGTAGATCTATGCATCTTATTTGCAGCAGAAATAAAAAATAAGTCAGGCCCGTTTCTGCGACTCTACGACTAAAATTCATCATCTTGCCCCATGTGAATAAACTAGAACAAATGCAAAACCTCAACCACAATCAAAAACACGAAGTTGTCTCTGCCAAAAGTCAAGTGTTCCCATATTTTAACCTCACGTAAACTTTCGCTCTTATTCCTTTTGCTCATTTATCTGGTCCAAAGTTAACAAGGATAAAACTTGAATCACCGTAAATGAAAACGATATCAATTTTGCGCAAAACATACACAATCCGTGAATAAATTAAACCTAGCATTTGTGGTTACAGATTTGGAAGCTGGACGAACTGTTTTTGGTTTAGAGGAATTACAAGTACAAAGCGACAAGAGGGTGTCAAAAACTTTCCCAAAGTCAGTTTTCTTAACATTGCCCAAGTTTGTTGTTTGAGTTCATTGTTTGAAACAAATTTAAATTTTCCAAAAATCAATTAAGAACCAAGTGAGCTTATTTTATGTCCTTTTTCATATAATATAGGATGTTTCGGAAAATATAGAAACTCACTTTTACGTTATTTTAGGAGTTTTTGCGATAAATCAGAAAGGTTGAATGTTTGAAATAAATGAAATAAATCATTTTAAATTTTGAACATTTCAAGTGGGGGGTGGATAGCTTACCACATTTCTTCAATTGAATATTTTGCCACATTTGAATAAAAATATAAGAGTCATCGTCTAGCTAGGTGGAGGCGTGAAAAATGCCAGATGTTCTTTCCGAGAATTGAGCCAACTTCCACTGCCACGAAGTCACGGCACCAATTTATCATGGCTGCAAAAAGAAAGTCAGCCAAATGCAAGTTGAATACGCACACCAAGAGTTCCGTACCACCGTTAAATTCTCATTTTCTTCTTTGTGGCCCAAAATTGAGTTCCTGATTTTAAAAAATCCGTTTTTTTATGAGCTGGCCTCTTAATTTGTTGTTGTAGCGGTTATAGTATTACAAGGACGGACAGCATGGACTTTTAATAGGGGTCCGTCGACACGAGTACGGAGCCCTTTAAAGAATTAACTTCATGCAATGTGTTAAAAACATCTTAAGGCTTTGAGTCAACGATTTCTGCATATCGATTGATGATGTGAAGCTTAGAAATGATGATGGATCGGTAGAATATTTGGAAACAGAAATTATACGTTGCGCATATTGTGCGTTGAAAATGTTTATTTATAAAACTGCTTTAACTTTCTCCCGACGAAGCCACCAGTCACGGTCTTCCTCTGCTTTGCTTCCTCTCTCGGGTGTAGAATCGAAAAACTTTCGAGGTGGAGCATTAATGTCCATTAGCTCTACAAGACCGAGATATCTCAGCCGTTGGACTCTTGGCTAGGTCGATGTCGCTGTACAACCCGTTCAACTTGTCATTGAATCAACCTTAAACCTTTCTTGACAGCAAAGAGATCGGTGGGATCTTTGCCAGCATTAATTTCTTCCTCGTCATCTTGCACAAAGGGACTAGCTTGGCAAGTCGGGAAATGTCTCCTTTCTATATATTCTATATATTCAGTCTCATAGCTAACCCAAACTTCGCCTACGATTTATCCTTGCATTGAGTAGACATATAGTTCTTTATCATCCTGATTAAGTTCGGCAGAAACCAGCTTAAAAGATGAATCAACACAAGTCTTACATGCTACAACTTATGTCATCAGACGGATTTGTATTTTCGATTTCGCCTTGATTTACTTCTCACACGACCATAATTATCAGCTCTCCTCTGTCTCCAATGATTCTTCATTGCTTGTTGGGGCTGCTTAAGCACTTAACTAAATACTAATAGTCGTCTACGACTTCGTCCGCATTTGATACGAATTAAACCCCCGACGGATTGAAATTTATTTTGAAAACGTGTTTTTAGGGTTCCGTACCTCGAAAGAAAAAAAAGAAACCCTTATATGATCCCTTATTTGTTGTCCGTCCGTCTGTCTGTCTGTCCCCACCTTTTTTCTCAGAAAAGCTTGCAGGTAACAAGCTTGAATTAATATCAAATAATCAGGCCTACTGTCCCTTGGAGCTGTGAAAAAATCAAACTTCTAAGCCAACGTAATCAAACGATTCAGCCGTTTATGCCACAAATATTCGACACTCGCAAGGGAATCAAAACCTACAAGGTACTTCCAGTGAACTCTGTATCTTGAAATTTGGTACGAAACAACACCTTATAGCACAAATAAAGAAAAAATTGCAAAAACCATAAATTTTTAGTTACATCACATGATAAAAATATTTTTAATAATTTTATACTTACTTCCCCTTTTATCGTGAACGCGTAAAGGTATTGAATTGAAATTCATACCAAAAACTCAGGTCTAAAAAACCTTTTAGCTGTTACAAGACCAAACTTCGATGTCAGCGCGATCAAAAGAAACAGCAAATTCAGTCGCATATTTTCAAACTCGCAAGGGAATCAAAATCTAAATTAAAATTGTGATTATAAGCATAATTGTGGTAACAGCAATGACAGCGACTTATCTCTATAAATGAGGAGGGGAAAAAATTTTTCAAACAGCTTGTCATATTAAATTTTAATATTGTCAATCATATTATCAGATAGCCTGCTTGTATTGTTCCTACAATATTTTATTTTGCAGGGCTGCTGAGAGGCTAGTGTAGATACATGATATGATAAGTGTTAATATAAAATATAGTATTACTGAAACGATTAACAGACCTTTGCCTTAAAAATACTATAACTATGACCCGATAGTCGTGATACTTGAACTTTTACGTATATACCTACAGGTTTGTGCGGAACCCTCGGTGCGCAAGTCCGACTCGCACTTAGCCGTTTTTTTTTTAGTACCAAATACCTTTTGATATGTCCACAGAGCTGAGGCAATATCTTTGAAACTGTTTTCATGGCTTTAGGTCACCCTGTAAATTCATATTTCATAAAAGTTGCAAGAGTCCTAGCTGTCAAACAGGGATCACTGCAAATGAATACAAACGGTTCGCGAAGACTCTGGATAAGGAAACTTTTTTTATTTGTTGCCTTCCAAATGTTGTTCTTTGACTTTTCGATCCCTTTTTCCCTGCGTACTCGTAAACTCCAAAAGTAGCAACGTGATGTTATACAAGTTTGCCCAGAGTTGCCACAAAGTTTCTGTTTTTTTTTTTTGGAAAATATTTTCGAACTTGGGAAAATGAACAGACAGGTACATTCATACATACGCTCGAAGTAAGGCTTTAGCTAATGTTTTATTCAAAGAGTTTTGTCATTAAAAGCGAAGCTTTAACAACCTGCTTGCTTGTCTTTGAGAGGGCTTTCGCTGGCGTAGCACTCGATATGGTCTTTGTGGGTTGAGATGAGAGTTCGTCGTTTGTTTGCATTTTGATTGGGATTTGGAAATTTTTAAAAAGTTTCAACGTCACGTTTGTCAGTTGGAAAGAGGAGACTGCATCTCCTTTTCTTTAGAAAGTATTTCAATTATAAACAGAAAAGGAGATGACAAAGTTTAGTCAAATTGTAGTTGAAAGGGATAACAAAAAAATTCAATAAACAAAGAAATGTTTTGATGTCATGCGCGCATTTAAGAATGGCTCGTGAACATTGCTCGATGGGGTTTTATTTTTTGGTTCTAGGGGTCCGTCCTCAAAGCGTTCAAATTGAAATATCTCCAGGGCAAAAAGGCCAAATAGCATTTGTATGCATCTTTGGCAGGCAATCATATGGACAGGCAATGTCCACGACAACAACTTTAATCGAACTGATCTGCATAAACGAGGGTGTAAAAAAGTAGTCCAATCATACATTAATCCAGCGCATTGATGTCGTAAAATGAGCAGGTCAAATTCAGAAGCCTTTGACTTGCTGGTAACACTTAATTTTAGTGAATTGTGTGACTTTATTTTTGTTCAATACGAGTGTTGAATGGTTCATATGGATGATGGTCGAATTGTCTTTCTAAAGGGTAGTCATAGGATAAGTTTCTGTTCCAATTGAAGAATCTTGGCATTAGCAAAATTTGTGAATGTCAATCCTGCTTAAATACATATCTATGCATCGAATTGCGGGCTTCTGATCTTTCCCTCCTTTTCATATCACTGAGAAGCCGATATTTGTCCATTTTTCCCTACTTGTATAGCTTGCGAGCAGTTCTTGTCTGTCTTCGTAGCACAATTAATTCGGCTTCTGTTTATGTGCATGCGCTTGACTGCACTTTTCATCAATAGGACCTCATGGTATATATTAAGATATTCGAACTACAAAGTTCGACCATCTTAACGATGGTTTTCAAGTTTCTTAGAGTTTTGAAATCCTTATTCGAACATTGGCCAGAAGCTTGCAGCGTTCCGCTTTGAAATACCAAATACAGACAACAGATCTCCTGCCGGCGATACCTTGGTGCAGATGGAGAAGCATTCCAAACACGTGCTTGCTTTTACTACAACACAATTTAGAGTCGCAATGAAAATTCAGCTTAAAGCTACCAAAGTTGTTTTCTTTGCTTACGTAAGGCAAAACATGTACATACTCCATTGCGCCTAAGGAGATTTTTTTGCAAAGGAATTTAAGCAAAAACATTTAAAGTAGTTACCTTCACAATAAAAGAATGTTTTTATGAGCTCACTCAATGCCGTGTGCGTCTTCCAGCCTCAGAAAAAGAACAAAACTTTTCGTACAGCGAGCATCGTCCAGGCACGTTATTACCAAACAAACCAAGAATAGGGTTAAGTTTATAAAACAAAAAAAGGAATTGTTCAGTCTTCGATTTCGACAAAATATATCCTATCCAAGGTTTTAACAAAATCGCTCTGTCTTTGTCAGTTAGCTCAAATCTTATAGCAAGGAAGTTTTGCATTCTGCAGCATCAGAGCTTTCCATGCCCCAACCAGGCTCATCAGCCAAGTGATCCGGTTCCAAGCATGATCCAAATCTAGTTGTGTGTACCAGATACCTGCACTTTCACTGCAGTTCTTCAACTTTTAGGAATATCTTGAACCTCGCTCTGAAATTTGTTGTAGGGATCCGATAGACTAAGAGGCATTCTATGATCTGCTGTTAGTAACTTTCGTACCGTTTAAGGTCTTGAAATCATCTTCAAATAGGATCTCGTTTGCTCCACAGAAGCTCCCGTTGAGAGTTTCATTTAAAATTATACTGTGACTCACAGCATTCTTTAAAAAAAAGCTTTGTCTGTTAGTTTGAACGCATTATGTCTTGTCTGACTTGGCTATTAAATTAAATCTTTGTCATAGCAAAGGCCGCACTGTCTCTTACAAAATTGGTATTGTCCGAGTCACAGGTATCCTACAACTCTTCACTAATGGCCACCTATGTTTTCTAGAATTGTTGTCAATCCTTTTTGAAGAACTTAAACAATAAAGTCTTTAACAAAATAGTTTCTTATTTACATGAAACGGTGAAATCGGTAAACATGTTATGAAGCATGTACTGCAGAAGTTTACATAACCTAAGACAGCCTAGCCTGAAAAATATCGCTTTTTACCATAGTTGCAAAGGTCGCCCTATGATTGTTAAAATGGAACCTCGTAGAAATATACATACATACTTTGGCCACCTTACTCTTTAGCTGGAACATGGGTATAGATGAAGCTTATGCACGCAAATTTATTCTCAGTATAAATTGTTACCCAACATTTGCCTTCCCCAACTTGTCTAAAGCACAAGATTAGTCTCTGAAACCTTTTGCGCCATTATCATTGACTTCCATAAGCATTTCTTGAATGACAAGGGTGTCTGCTTTACAGCAGCTTGCATACTACGCATTATATTATGTTGTTTGAAAACATTCCACCTGTAGATCCAAAGGTCGTTGTCCTTTTTACCTTTGCTTTGGTCGCCGGCGTCTTCTAAGAACTAGGAATAATTGAAGATTGAAATACAAGCTCCATTTTCAAGATGACCAATTAAACCAAAGCGTTGTTGATGTTGGCTCTTAATCGCTGTACTGTTTAAATAATAAATTGACTCACTGTTTTAAATGTTTGTATTCAAAAAACACCAGTAAAAATTTCCAGTAAAAACTAAAACAAAAAACAAGTTCAATCGCCCTTGAAGAATTCTTTTGCAGTTGCACCAACATCCAACACTCAAGGACAAAACAGAAGAATTCTCAAGCTACATTTACTTACATACTCAACACAGATAGATACCTTCACTGCCTTTGAGAAAGACTATTTCATAATGGCCTGAAATGGCAGCGTTAAGTATCCTTTGGCAATATCATCCTTCGCCTTAAATAGAAGCATAAATTGCTTTTGTGTGGCCACAAAGGAAAAGGATGTTTCTCGCTCCCAACAAAGACCTTACACAATATTTAAATTGAAATAACAAAACAGGACACCATTCACCATACCAGATCGCACAACAGAAAGGACATTTCAGAAAAAAAGGAAACAAGTATTATGTATTCATTTATTCGAATCCGATAGAATGGAAATGGAATAGAAAACAGAGGCATTAATCAATACATACGTCACATTTTTTTTTCTGAATTTGACCTTGGGCGTAGAAGAGCTGTTTCTATAAAAATATTCAGACGTGCGTACTCGCATATGGGTCCTGTGGTTGTAGCATCATTATCCTGGGATCTTAGGGTAAAAAAAAACATTTCCTTTGATGGGCCGAATGTGTCGTCCTCGTTGTCCTGGCAAACAAATCAACCGCAATTCCCTGAATGACAAAAATCAAATTAAATAAAGTAAATATGTACGCATTCCCTTCGGAGGCGTAAATGTGAGGTGAAGACTTATTTCTAAGCAGCGTATCCACTTGTGTATTAGTTTGACATTCAACCTTAATAGTGTTGGGAAAAATGATTCATCAATTTGAATTCAAAGAAGGAAAACTTTTAAGTTAATACACTGAATTGAATAGATCATTGGAGATGTCGATTGAATCGATAGAATTTGCAGGCCCTCTACTACCTTGGCTATTAAGTACTCTTCCCTTGACACAATCAACCAGTGTCAGAAGGGTCAAGTTTTATTACGGAGCAAATAAAAAACAGAAACTTAAATTTATTGTCCTGCGAGCTTGTCGGGGGTACATGTTTGGATCATAAAACTGATTTCATAGGTAATTCGAAACGAAAACAAAATCAATGAAGTTTGTTTAATGAGAAACGTCCTACAAGCAGGCTATTCGAGGTGCTTTTGGTTTTCGATCAGTGAGAATGAGTATCAATTTTTTTTTTCAGTTCTTTCACACCAATGTTTATGATGACGTCTAAGGCAAAGCTTTTTTCCATCCTTCATGGTCTTGGTTAGACCGAACTTGCTATCAGCCGCAGTTGCTTGATCTTTGAACTCCGCTTTGGTCTGCTTTTCCCTTTTATCATGAGCCTCGTGACTAGAATTCGAGGAAACCCTATGCTCACAAGCTTTTGTAGGCGACGGGTTTTAATAGCCCGGACTAGACCCACATCAATGTACAATTGGTATAATTGCACCTTCCCCTTATTTCGACCTCTTAGCAAAGCAGAAACAGTCGGATACACCGACTTTGAAAGTTGCTTTCGAAGTATTCGAAAATCTATTGCATTGAGAAACTTTTTGTAGCGCATGAGTTTGGTGCTTGGACGCTTGTTGTTTAGACAGACCGAAGTAGCATCGGAAGCATTGAATGAGTCTTCGGCGGATCTACTCCAAGGTGTTGTTTGTAGAGTTTATATGTGCCAACAACTATCAGAAGCTTCACTCTAGAGCAGTGGCAGCAAGTAAGGGTAGTCTTCCTACTCAAACAATGAAAAGATTTAACACAAGCATAAGGCTATAGACCTATAAGTCCAACATCTGAAAACACTAGAAAGGATCTTATACTACTGTGTCCAAAAAATAAGGTGACATTGTATTTATTTTGAAAACTCTTTATTTATTCTTCCAAATCAATTTCATCCCCTTCAAAGTCTTCAATGCACTTATGCCAACGGATTTTCCAATCTTTGAATCACTGGTTGTAGTCACTTTCCGGGATGGCCTTCAGTTCCGTCTTCGCAAAACGGTGTCCCCGGAGCGGTCTTTTGAGCTTGTTGAACAGCCAGAAGTCGCACGGCGCCAGATCAGGTGAATACGCTGGTTGCGGAACGATATGGGTTGAGTTTTTGGCGAAATGATCACGAATTACGAGTGCGGTATGGGATGGTGCATTATCGTGGTATAAAAACCAAGAATTGTCTTTCCACAATTCCGGCCTTTTTAGGCGGATAGCGGTACGCAAACGACGCATAACGTTCAAATAATATTCCTTGTTGACTGTTTGGCCGGTTGGAAGGAATTCATAAAGCACAACACCACGATAATCGAATAAAACAGTCAACATGACCTTGATTTTTGAGCGACTTTGGCGCGGTTTTTTTGGTCTCTACTCTCCTTTGGCACGATAATCCCTCGATTGATCGGTTGTTTCGGGGTCGTTAGCATAGATCCAAGTCTCATCGCCAGTTATAATGCGTTTCATGACATCCTGGTTGTCGGAAAGCATTGTTTCTCACACTTCAACGCGACGGCTTTTTTCCAAAAAATTCAATGTTTTCGGTACCAGTCGAGATTTGACACGCTTGAGGCCCAAAGCATCCTTCCAAATGGTATTGACTGAGCCTTTCGATAAGCCAACTTCATCAGCAAGGTCTCTTATCGTTAATCGATGGTTTTTCAACACCAAATCTTTGATTTGTTGGACGTGAGCTTCATCGGTTGAGGTGTTCACGGCCGGCTTGGAAATCACTATACCACTTGTAAACATTTTTTTTAGACATAGCCTCATCATCAAAGGCTTTCTGCACAATCCTCAACGTATCCGCAGCAGAAAATTGATTCCGCAAACAAAATTTAATGCAAATTCTTTGCTCAATAAATTTCGACATCGCAAAAAACGAAAAACTCACTTTTAGCAGCTCACAAAACGACGCGTATCTCAAACACTATGAATATATTTTGACATGAAATTTCACATAGATGTCACTGACAGTACTACCAACCTAAAAAGAAAGAAAAATTTCCAAATCCTTCGACGCGCGCAGTTTAAATTCATATGTCACCTTATTTTTTGGACACAGTAGTATATAAAAAACACAACTAAGTCAAGCCAACACTCCTATCTCAAACGGAAATCCACAGAAACCGCACTACACAATGTAGTATCAATAATTCGGGATGTCTTTGAATACAAAGAATCAGTTTCAGGTGTGTTTCCAGATATTGAAGATGCCTTCAACAACATCAAGACACCCAAGTGGTTGGAACATATACTATCGTATCGCATCATCACGGACTCCATCATATAAGAAACAAGGGGAGGTAAGTCCTAAAAGGGTATCAAAGACAGTGTGAATTATTTGGGATTGATAATCGACAAGAAACTCAACAGGCAAAAAAATCTGGAAGGACGTACAGCTAAGGCTAAAAGAGCATACTGGATAAGCAGGAGGGCCTTTGGGTAGTTGTGGTGACTGAAACAGAAATAAGTCCACTGAATACACAAATTTTAAATGACCCCAACCGTTCTTTACGACATTAAAGTATGGTGGCCAGTTGAAAAGACAAGCTAGAATCTCGGTGATAAAAGTCAAGACACTGGGTTTCTTTGATGACAGGAAAAACACCGGACATAGGAAAATTGTTAACGATGTAGGGGCGATGAGACCACTACTTGATCGCCAAATCGACCCCGATTCTAACTGGAGTAGAAACGCTTACCGACCTCGACATACGCGAGAAGTAAGAACTTTTCTGCTCCGGCAGGAGTGCAGCAATCAAAGCTACTACAATACGTTTATTAGTATCGACACTGGTAAAAAATTGCAAACACAATATAAGCAACACTTAACAACTTCAGTCTAACATGGGTATCGGGAGACGAAGGTGTAACGGGCTACGAACAAGCTGGGAAATAAGCAGGAAATAGAGAACGGCAAAATCTTAAATAGATAAACCAAGAAACAAGGTAGTGAAACAAGCTCTGAACTCCAGCAAGAGAAATTTACGGTTAGTAAGACTGGTAACAGGGAAACTTAACTTATATCTGCACTTATATAGACTCGGACTAAGATCAGAAGCACTTCCTCTGCCACAACCCAGCAACAGCAAGGCTGCGACTTAAAATACTGAGATCAAAACTGATACCACATCTTTCGCATCTCAAAGGAATAGTGACCGGTGAGATCATGGAATTCGCAAAACGGACGAAAACCACGCCAATCCAGCTGCTCCATAAAACTCTATTGATATCCCCCCCCCCCCTTTTCTTCACTACAACCGCCCACTTAACAATAATTTTTTTCATACAAGAAATAGGGGAACACAACGGCCGCAATCAGAGGCCTAGGTGAATAGCAATTAAAGCTCATCCTTACCAACTAACAAACCATAGCCACACTAACTTCTACTTAAGACGATAAGTTATTAACAAAAGTTTGTAAGTCACTAACACAAATCCACAAGAGCCCACAGTGAGCAAAGAGAACAAGTTTCAAACACCAATAAACATGTATCTAATCATTCACATAATTCAGAAACAGAATTACACCAATTAAGGTTCCCTGCGGCAGTCCAATCTTTAAGTCAATCGGGAACGATACAATTTTTTATTGACTAAAGTTCGCTGGATGCTGTTGGACGGTACTCTTACATGTTTTAGCATCACCAACGTTTTTACTGGTGGAATTGGTGATTTGTTCCAGGATTCCAGCAAACCCATACCCGCTGTAAATGACGCATTTGAGAACACGTCCAAGCATTTTCCACACTTATGGCCGGAGACATTTTCAACACTTATGGCCTCCACTGTCAAAATCAGATATAAATTTCTCGTGTAACGTGCTCCGGTCAGACTATTCAAAAACAAAAAAGCATGTTTGCATTTCCGCAATCCAGCAAATGTACGAGAACACTTTAGCTGAGGATTTTATTTATTCCAAGCATCGACAAACACACCCCTGTTCCTCGTGAGGTATTTATTTAAATGTAATTTTAATCAGCCTCTGGCTTCCGAAACCGTTCAATTCAACAACCCATTTGTATATAATTACTTGTTTACATCGGATAAATATCCCTGCCGGGGTGTCTATCGATCTTTGCCTTTGACACACTCAAAGCTTAAGTGTTTCATAACAAATAATTCATGAACTCACCACAGCTTGCGAACGTTTTAATCGTCTTGTTTGGTTAAAAGATACACTATCCAGATGAGCAGATATAAAGAGCATCTCTGCTTTTGAATAAATATATTTCTGACTAAGTATCAATTCAACATTCGACTAGCAATTTGTTTCCTTCTTGGCCAAAGTATGGCGTCACATGCTACGCGTGTCCATTTCGTAATAATTTTCAGGATAGGACTGCGTTGATCTACGTTCCCCTTAAATTGGCTTTCTTATTACGGTTGGTCTTCAGCAAATGAATTTTCTTTTATTGGATTAGCTTGAGGAAAGGAGGCATATCCCATGTCCTTGACGTTGGTGGTTTTTCGTATAAATTTTGTGTTCAATAAATTCGTTCCAACTTCACGGTGCGTTTGGTCATGATGTTAAGATAAATGAAATTAGTACCACAACAAAAACAATAAAAAATATGTGTACACAATCAATTTGGTATAAACAAATGGAGAGGAGAGGAATATTACTTTCGAGAAGGATCATTAAATGCCTTTTATTTTCGGAATATTGCCAGTACAATTAGTCTGATGAATTTCAAGAGCTTGTGTGCTTGTTTGTCTTTTACGATGTGGCAAAAGGAAGTCGTTTAGCCACATTCATGGTTTCATGAATATTAAGAAAGAGGGCAATAACTGTGCTGATGACGTTGTCTTCTTATGGATAAGATTGAATTTATGAATCAATATTGCTAGAAGTGGCTGAGTAACTGAGAAGACGTTAAATTGTTTCTGTATATATTTTTTTGTTTCGAAAGCCTAACATCATAAAAACGTATTACTTCAAAGATCCAACTCTAAGTCGGCTTAAAACCTGGCTTTAAAGGTATCAGCGGAACACTTTTACTTAGCCTTGGCTGTCCGTCCGGCTGTTAGAGTGATGTATCTTCTAAACCGTAATAGTTAGACACATGGATTTTTTTTCAGAGCTGTAAAGGTGTGCATTGTTTTAAGAAGGTCCCAGTATTTTGATAAATTACTTTTATTTAAATGAAAAGACTTCAAGCAAGAACTTTGACTTCCACTTAAATTACTTTTGAATTCATTGTACCACGAATTACCTGATGTAATCAAAAGGCTTGAAGTCAAAAGAATGTAATATTTTTAGACTTTTTGAATTCTGTGAAGTCTTTTGATTACTTTTTTCTTCGAAATATATTAAATTAAAGCTTTATAGTACTTAGTTAGTCATTTTCACGATTTTCTTAGAAAAGTTTATCGAAGAAATCGAAATATTCTAAAAATTCAAAAAATTCAAACTGTCAAAAACTATTGTATTCTTTTGCCTTGAAACTTTTTATTACTTCAAAAAATTAGTAATACAATGGCATCCAAATTGATGTTGAATAACCTTTAAAACGAAGGTTTTTCAGTGGAGTCATAAGACTGCAAAATAAGCATTTGAAATTGAATAAAGAACTCAAAAGATTATATTTCTTAAGCATCTTACTACTAATCAGTTTAAAATTAACTTGTTTCTTAATATAGCAACTCAATTTAACATGTTAAAGTAGGTTGTTTTTTTATCAATGCAAAAAAAAATGAATTACGTCATTTTCTAAAAAAAGTATTTCGTGTAATTTTGAAGTGTGCTTGAAATATTATTGTCGCAGAATATTTAAAGAAGAATATAAACCTTGATTGACGTTGTGTGTTGCTTTTAACAATTAGGGCACACAAGGATATTCCATGATTAAATTTTATTTTTTTTTTCAATACGTTTTAATCCCTTTCTTGGAAATGCTGATGGTTACAAATTAAACATACCTCAGAATAACATGATACACTCTTCTTTAATCAAATATTTTCAAGAAAATATCATTAAATTTAATATCTTAAGTTGAGATAAACTCAACTGTGCGCTACAAAACACGTTCAGGGATATGACACGAATTTGGAATTCGCACTAACACAACTACGTCGCTTTGAGATTTATTTCTCACAAGAAAATTCAAGGAAGCTCGGAATCATGTATTAACAAATTTCTACAATAAGTCTGCATCAAAAATTCTTTAACTTTTAATAGTTTTAATTCGTACATGATCGTTTGACAAATGTGTCGGATAGGCCTCAGAAAACTACTACTAGGTGTCGCATCGTACGAAAAAATAAGCCATCGTGAGTGGGTTACTCGTATGCACATATTATGTGCGATGCATGCGATGCGAAATGGCAACAACACCGTAGTTTTGCCTCAGCAACCGTTTTCATCAGACTTGCCCCTATGTGACTTTTTTCTGTTCCCAAAACTGAAAAAAGACGGCGTTTTGCCACCATTGAGAAAATAATAATTTGATCGCTATGAGAGCTCAAGGCCATAAAAAAACCCAGTGTTTCAAAGATTGGTAAAGCATTTTCATTTTTATTTATTACAATAAAAATTTATTTTTACGTTTATCTAGCCAAACTGTTCATTCTAGTGAACATCATATCTGAAACCGGCCCAGTGGGAGTCGGACTCGCCTAACGAAGGTTCCGTATAAAGTTGTAGGTATGTTTATATTTCGTACATAATGGAAATCAAGACTTGAAGAATTTTGCCGCGTTTGTTTGCATGCAGTACCCTTAATATTTCAATTCCCTTACCGGCAATCATGCGGCATATAACACCTTTTGTAATTCCTCTTGCGAGTACCAAAATATGCAGAAAAACTACCATATCTTTTGGCAGCGTTGATTTAGAAGTTTTAACATACCGCAGGACTCCTCTCCCTTCCAATAAGGGCCTGATAATTTTTTTCTTTAATAAAACGAATCATGAAGCAAATGTGGATTTTCACCCGACCAACTATCGCATATTTGACAGACCCATTGAGCAAAAAACGAGCTTTGTCACTAAAAATGATTTTGTGATAAAATTCATCATCTTGGCGCATCTCCTCCCGAGTCAAATCGGAGAACGTACGTCGCTTCAAATGGTCCATCGGCTTCAATTCTTGAGTCTTGATCTTGTTAGGTATAAACCAATATCCTTATGCAGAATACGCCATTATGTGGTCCGAGCGACGCCCAATTCTTGAGAACACCGTGCAATAGACTGATTTGGATCGTTTGCTACGGACGCCCGTTGTCTCACTGACACGGCAACATCACGCAACGCATATGTAGACTCAAATTTTTGCACTTAACTCGAAAAAAGTTGCGGTCACGGACTCCGAATTTCAGTAGAAATTTTTTATAACTTGGAGACGTTGCTCGTTCGTGAACTTTACCGTGATGAAAATGTTAAATTTACTAAATAAATTGAATATGACAGTTCGATGATTAGTGAAAGGGTGCGTTCACAAATTGAATTCAAAGTTGACAAGTAGCGAATTAAAAACCCCATATAATCATTTGGTATTCAATTCAGCTTGATACCTCCACGTATTCCTGAGAAAAAAAGGTACAGACAGACAGAATACAAACTGACCCTATAATGGTTTTGATTTTCCTTTTGCGAAGCGGAACCTTAAATAAAATTGGATTATAAATAAAATTGCGAGCAGAACTCTATTTCATTGGAAAATCCATCTCGTACTTGCACCACATTGACCGTTGACCAACTTCTTTATTGTTTCCAATGGTATTATTCTCTTGCTCTATTCGAGGGATTTCTCCAGCATCGATCTGAATCCAGGGTCTTTTAATCGCAATTCATCGATAGAGATGACGTCTCCAACACCGATGCAGAGACACATCCTAGTTTTTTTTTTAATAGACAGCCAAATTTAAACTTTGCAATGGAATCAAAAAATTTCGAATCGTCCGGATATAGACTTTCGACGGTCGATTGATATCCTGATACTATTTTCCTGAATCCAGCGGCTTGATTTTCTTTTGAGGTTAACAGCTTATGTGACCATGAAGCCCGGCAGTATCTGAGCGACCTTAAATCATTTTAACTGAGATCAACTTTGTGTGCGAATGGTTAATCCATCAATCTCTCTTGCTTCTTAAGTCTGGTCCTCATGTTTTGATGTCCGTGTCTTAAGTGTCAATGATTCTTCAAAGCGACCAATTTTGTCGTGCACTGTCAACGTCGATATTTTGAGCTTTTCTGCAATAGCACTCAACTTCTTCATGCAATACTGAACTTCATGGTGAAATTGATGAATAGGACTGTAGACTGTGCTTAAACTCCATACAGTCGGTAAATCACTCACTCTGCGAATATACATTGCGGCAAAGAGAAAATCGATTCAAATTGACAGTAACTCATAAAAACCTAAGGGCACTAGAACAAAGGGCAGTGGTAGGATTTGTCAAAAGCCTAAAGGTAGCCAAAGCTTCCTTAAAGAGCCAGCACGATAGATGCTTCCTCAAAGTTGTAACTTGTTAACGGTTCTATTTTGGCGAGGACAGTTTTTGACGGATCGTGATTCTTGAAAATGGCATGGCAAAAAATACACTCCCTCATTCCCAGCCAATTTCACAGTAGACTCTATCAGCCCAGCTTCGAAATCGAAAAGTAACCCGCAGGCAATTTATTATGAAAGAAATTACAAAGTCTCGTTTTTCGCACGTGCCCTTATTTCTTGGACAGTCTTTCAATTAAATTCAAAATTAGTACAAATTTCAACAAAAACTTATTCACCCGTAAGCTGATTCCTACCCCCATTTTGTGACTGTCAACAAAGACACATTTTCTATTATTCTGTTGAGCTTGTTTTGTGTTATTGTTTTCTGCGAACATTAAAACAAATTCAACCAAACCCAAAATCTCAAAATGATAATCATTGTCCGAAGAGAAAAAAATCAAAATTGAAATTAGCATTTCCGAAAATTCAGTGCCACATCCGTCCAATTGTCGTAAACATGCAAATTACGGCTCATTACCGCAGAAACAAAAATAAAGAAGACGAAAACAAATCCTCGTGGATTTCACAGCATCTTGCCACGTCCCATTAGGGCTTCCAACAAATTGACTTCTACCCATGTAAATCCGATAATTTTTTATTGCCGCATCCATTTGCCTCCAAGCAGGCGTCAGTCAATGAGTTTAGCTTCTTGTCGTAAGGACGAGTGAATTCCTTTTATCACACCTCACACGAATTGTTACAACAGCACAAATTACTTAAGCTCCAACCATTCGTCGCGTCGTCCTTAATATGCACATACGAGTGTACATATAAGCAATTTAATGTCCATCCTTATTTTTTACTGCCCAGTGCGCTCAATACAATTGTCCTTGAGCTGTGGTGGCTCCCGATCTCGACTGCCCCTGTCACTTGTCCGGGTAATAAAATTCCTTTCGTCAACAACAAACGCGCAGTTAAAAAAAATTGACAAGCTATGCTCGGGCTGTGTTTTTATTATTTTTATTGGATGATGGTGGTGGTGCCATTATATGTGAACCAATATCCTTGTGTTTTTTTTTTTTTGGCTGCGGATTTCCTGGTATCGATTTGCAAGTTCAATTTTTAAAACTCAATTTGCGCGATGGCTCCATTCGATTTGGATTTTTGTTTTCTATTTGTGTATTGTAAAAATGTCCTGACATGTCCTGCGAAAGCCTCAATCAGGCATCAATTCAATTTATCTACAAAACAAAAGACCTCAGAAGTTCGAACTCGCTATCATAAGACCGTAATCATAAAACATGGTTTAGGTTTACCATTACCATCCGCAAGGATATCCGAGAGACCGCATCGTGTGCGTCAAAAGGAGCTACATTAATTGTTTGACATTGTAGCGTACATATGTTATATGGCACATGTTACAAGGTGGAATGAGGTGGCGTTTCGGTTATGGTAACTTAATGCGACAAAGTATGTTAATTAGGTTGTTACTAATCAAAATTTAATGAATGCTTAGAGTGTAGGCATATCTGCTGCAAAGGCAGGATATGGACATTTGTAACGAATCCTTCGGGACTAATTTAATTACGAAAGTTTTTTTTTTAGTTATCCAATTTACAGGAAGTTTTCTTTGTGTGGCGCAGATTATCCTAAATAATTCAACCATCTGCACGGTCATTGGCAAAGGAGCTTAAAGTTTGTTATTCACTCGGGTAGCTCGTTAGTCAACTATGAAATAAACTTTCTTAGATACTATTGTAGAGTTTCAAAATGACGATTCATCAATAACAGATGGTGCTTCTGTTCGGTTCGGTTTGTCAAAACAACAAGGATCCAAACGCCTAATTAGAAGTACAAAAATACTGCTCAACAAAACACTGATTTTGTCTATCCTGCTGTATGAAGTCGAATGCTGGATGATAAGTAAAGCAGCTAAGCAAATATTGGGCTCCTTCAAATGAAAAGTCCTTCATCGGATTCCTATGTGCGAAGAGGGTGAATGGAAGAGAAGGCGTAACCGCGAGAGAATGGACAATAATGCTCCATCAGTCCATCAGCTCCATCAGTCTTTGAATCCTCGAATCTAAGCCACAACGTACAAGAAGAATGGGGAGAACAAACCTCTGGTTCAAGGGCCCAGCAATCGCGGAAGCTTAAAAGCTTTGTCCAACCAACTTTAAGTGGCGCGCTTAGGACTATCAGAACTGAAAGTAAGCTCTGTCTCAGGATCTGATCCTTCCAGCATTGTTAACCGTATAAGAAGACCATCTTTTTTCTCTTTTTGTTCTTAGGGCCAAGTGTGACAAGGATTTTTTTTGTGAGTGTTTAAATTTGTCGAGAACATTCCCTTTGACAAATGTCGAAACTTACCCTATGGTAAGCGTATGAATAAACCCCTAAATGTATACCCCTATGACCTGCGCATATTCGTGTTTTTGATTGAACTAGAGACTATTAGATTCACTTGATCAAATAGTCCTATTAAGCTTCTCTTTTTATTTAAGCAAATCTAGGTTAGCTTAAGCTAGGTTGTTTAATGCGAAGATATAGATTTTAATAAGTACAAGAGGCTGTATCTTTCTGGGGTCTCCATGTGCCCCAAGCCTTGGACCCAAGTGGCGGACACTACGTTCTGAAAGAATAGACCTTTTGTATATTGGGGAGTTTGTTTAGGTTAACAGAAATTCCATCCTTCTGATGAAAGTCAGATTGTCTTTAGCACTGGATTGTCTAATGTCCTTCTTAGCCAAATTTGAGCTGGACATTCGCACAGAATGTGTAAAGCCGTTTCGTCGTATTCCAAAAGTTGGTATATAAACAAATTTGACTAAAATACTGCGAACTAAGTAAATGGAAAAAGTCGATGTCGAAATCACAGTCCTCATTCAGACGTCACCCATGAAGCAATCCTTCATCTTCTATCCATTATGAGGGTAGGCGTAATTCCTTGGGCGAACGAAATTTAAAATTTTCTGAAAATATCTTTAAGGGTTCAGTATTCAAACGGGACCAACAGAACCTTATTATTAAGAATCCGCTGTCCGTCCGTCTGTCGGTCATATCTTCTGAACTGAAATAGGATGGCACTTGCAATCTTCAAAGACAGTTTGTTAGTAACTACAATAAAAAAAAAAACAATAATAGTATACAGAAAAAAATAAAGGGTGGGACTCCCTCTCCTTGTTTGAGATAAAAAATATGTGGGATATTAGACGGTTGTACGGAACCCTTCGTGGAACTTGGTATTTTTGTTTCGATATTTTGTCTTTACATATTCCTTGTTTTAGGAGCAAGTGATTCTCACTAGAGAGATACAAGGGTGGCCTGAAAAACTACCGACGTTAACGTGAATTGAGAAGCACTCGTCAATTAAAGCTAGTGAATGTAACCGTGCATCTTTTGACAGTTACTCATTTTGGATGCGCAGTTTTTCGTTGACAGTCGTTTGAATGAGTCGATGTAAGAGATTTTGTGAAAATTAAAAAAACTGAGTATTAGTGACTCGCCAAATGGTGCTAGACGACCACCGAATTAAAGTGAGAGAGATAGCAGAGGTTATGAAAATGTCCAAGGAACGAGTTTGTCGCATATCAAATTTGAAAAATTTAGGCATGAGAAAGCTGTCCGCGCGTTGGATGTCGCATTTGCTCACGTTTGACTAAAAACGTGTTCGAGTGAACATTTCCAGCACTATGTTGGTGCAGTTTAGGCGCAAAAGATCCGAGTTCTGGCGCCGATTAATCACTTAAGGTGAAACTTGGATACACCATTATACACCCGAAAGAAAAATACAGTCAAAATAGTGGACAGCAAAGAGGGAACCGAACTGTTTTTTCGGCTAAGAAGGTGATGTCGCCTCAGAGTTATCTTAATCGAAAATCTTCAAAGGAGCATACTACACATCATTACTTCACAAGCTGAAGGGAGACATTGCGAAAAAACGGCCTCATATGCAGAAAAAGAAAATTCTGTTTCATCAAGACAACACGCCGTCTCACACCTCAGCGGTTGCCATGGTGAAAATCCACAAATTACGGTTTGAGCTGCATGACCATCCATCTTACTCACCAGAACAAGCCCCAAGCGACTTTCTTTTTGTTCGCTCATCCAAAAACTGCGCTCGGAGGACACCTACACCTTCCCGAACAATTATTTTGCAGAGAAAAACGCCGAGTACTATTTGGACAGAGATTGAAGCTTCGCTTGGAGAAGTGTATAGAGTTACAATGAGACTTGCAATAAAATATATCGAATATCTGCATGCAAAATGTGCGGTTACAAACCATTTGTATATCATGAATGCCAGAAAGAATATGTGTTAACTATTTAAAAGTACAACCAACAGATAATGCAGCTAACCAAAGCGCATGACCGCCAAAATCGGATATCCTTTCAACAAATAATAAAAATCAATTTGGGCATTTAACGCTTTCCGCACTTTCATATCATTTCACATAACCATAAATCCGAAATTGATGGTTAAAAATCTAACCAAAAACATCCGGTCATTTGAATTATAGTATATCGATTATAGCCGCAAAATAAGGATCATCCCATACCGTAAATGTGGTTCCATTAAGTTCGCCCCTCTGCAACCACATTTTGCATGCCAATCAGAATTTCGATTTGGTTTTGTTTGCCCCTTTTTTTGTTCTTCTTACCCCCCGCAATAAACGAAATACTCTAATCATTCCCATTTTTTTTTTTAAATTCCTTGGCTTCCATCCTTCTGCCAAGAAATTCGTACCACTTACCCTTATGTCGCCTCGTAGCAATACTATGGAATTTGTTGATATCTTTCCCCGCTCAATGGCTTGCTAAAATATGCCAATCAATGAATGTGTCAGGAGGAAGAAAGATTCGTTGATGGTCAATGGTATATAGTACATGCCGAGATGGCAATGAATTAGAACGAAGCCTTTTCGTCCTGAAGGGACCAGACTCCTGATTGGAATGGTAATAAATGCGGTGATGAATTGCTGATGGCGACAACGGAAAGTTGGTTCTCACAAATTAATAAAACGCCATGGGCGACATCTGGTGTATATTATTTACGGTCCAACACAAATATTCATCAGCTCGTATGGGTGTTGTGTGCTCTCTAGGATCCTTTGCTTGGCGAAGAATTCATTAACACTTTGATTTCATTTTCAGGAAAAAGCTGTTCCAAGGCAATAAACTTTATCCACATTATTCATGATGGAAAATTATTCAGTATGCGCCCTTCCATCAAGGAAGTGGAAAAGGATCTTCTCGAAATCAGCAAAATGTTGATGTAAAGTTCGATTGATGGCAACCGTCCGTTAAAGTGGTTAAACAAACTTATTGTTTGTTTAACTTAAGGACGACTTGGAAAAGGATTTTTTTGAAGGAATTTCATTCACTACCTGCCCCTCCGGTGCAAAGTTTTAGTTGCTTTGATCTCCAATGAAGGGATGATAACAGGATGACACACGAAAGAGTCTTTTTTATTTTAAAAATGCTTTCTTTATAAGTACTTGAATTGGAGGTAGTTTTTGTTCAAAATCTCTAAGATGCAACTTGAGGTGGCCCTCGAATTGATGACCTACTTTAGTGATATCAGTTTTGACAGAAAATCAAAAAAGAAAAAAAAGAAGAAACGAGTTTACATTTTAGCGCTAAGTTTTCAAAACTACCCAAGTGACGAGGACAGAAAAAGGTGCAGTACCAACCTCTAGCTGAAGTGTTATTTTAAAATGACAATGCACACATACACAAAACTGATGTTGCGAAGCTGAAAAGAAGTTTCTGAAATGTTTGAACTCCCACTCCATTCTCCAGATCTAAACCAGCGAATTCTATCCCTTTCGCGGGTTGAAGCAGCAGCTAGGGGTAAAAAATTGTTCCCCAGTATATGCCTACATCAGAGTGGCTAACTTTGTCTGTCCATGATAAGCCACAGAAGTCTGATTGATGCCCATGAAAAGGATCCAAAATATATCATCCTACCGGAAGGTTGTTTAACTTTTGTTAATGGCGACAAGTGTCAGTTCTGTTTTGAAGATTATGACGTCGACAGATACATCATACACGCCGACAATTCGTGCAGTGTCAGTAATGTTGAAAAACATGAATTTCGTAGCAAGTTTTTCGGCGTTCTAAGCCAATTGGGAACTTACTTCAAGGCCACCGCTATCGATACGAACATCGCCGCTGTGACTAAAAGAATAGCGGATTAACCGCCATCGCTTATCAGAGGATGTGTCATGCATTTGTCCACATCCACGTCTGCAGCCCATAGGGAGCACTGATAATGTACATCGCATCCACTAAAAGTCCCCTTTTTTTGCTACAAGACTTACAACGGAGTAATCATGAGCTGAATTTTTTCGGAGACTGCCTGGGTTACCCCGTAACTTGGACTTGTGAGCGACACATGCTGATTTTTGCAAATTGATAAATTGAGACTTAAAAGCTTCCGGTTCATGATATGACGGTGCACACAGCTCGTGAGATAATGGACACTTAGAACGATGTGTTTCCGAATCCCTAATGTCTCATTTTCGCTATTTGAAACTTTCTTCGGGACTTTTTTTAATTCATAGGAGACCAAGGCGCAGACTTTGTAAGCCTTCAAAGAAAATTACAGACGAGAGCGTGGGAACTCATCGTCACTTATCATCCAATTCTGGTGACAGAGTGCGGTGAATAAACTTTTTTGAGTCTTTCAACTTTTCTACGCACACGAAATCTACGCAGGTCCAGTCTTCC
Organism: Orthonevra nobilis; assembly: GCA_963555765.1. Lineage (NCBI taxonomy): Eukaryota > Metazoa > Arthropoda > Insecta > Diptera > Syrphidae > Orthonevra > Orthonevra nobilis. The sequence continues at coordinate 25,460,485 of OY743225.1, read as the reverse complement.
TTGTCGCCTCAAAACTGGGAGCTGAGATTCGAAGGTATTCTTTCCTGGAGCATTATTGTTCTTTCGCTCGAAGTGGCCTAGCCACTTAAGTCGTCATATTTTGGCGTTGATACAGCTCATAGGGTTCACGGCTATATCTTCACCTTCATTCAGACAGATTTGTTGAAGACTATCTGTTCCAGCAAGAAATTGAAGAATAACATGATAGCACATCTCCTTGCCGAAATCCGGCGCATGTTTAGTAAAGTTCGGAGGAACTGTTTCCAAATTGCACATTGCCCCGTGAGTTTTTCAGCGTCACAAAGCACACCTGAATCAGTTTTGCCGAGATCCCATCAGAAGGGATGGGTTCTGTATTGACTGAGCGCGGATTCTCTTCTTGCCCTATCACTCACTCTACCTGATCCCCATTGAGCAGCTGCTGGAAACGCTTCGGTGACTAGGCTTCCTTCAGTTTTTCGAAGAGCCTGCCTCCCAGGTATGAAGCCAGCTGCCAGCTGCTTGGCTCGCCTGAAAAACATCCAGATGTTGTTTCTATTGCGGGACTCTTCGATTTCCTTGAGCTGGGAGGGTGCGTTGGCCCCTTTCTTTCTACGCAGGACTTTCTTCTCCTCCCTTCGTTCTGGGTCGGTACCGGCTACGTAGCCGACAGCTTCTTGGAAGCCAATAAATAAGAAATTTTGACTTTGTCCGTAGTGATTTGCATGCAAACGCCGATAGCATTATGCAAATATATCCATGATAAATATACAAAATCAAATTTTCATAGCCGGGAAAGCCTCGAAATCCTCTTCAACTCAAGAGCTACTATACAAACGCTCCTGCACCATTCACAGCGGACGTTATTTTACAAGGTTGCTTGGAAGACATACATAGATATATGCGTCGCGTTATTTTAGCGCCTTGAGAAATCGCCAGGAGTTAAAATACAAATCGTATGTAGTGTGCCCAACGTGCTCAAATATATTTACAAAAGTTATATCCTTTTTGGCGTTGAATATTTCTCGTATTGTGACCGAAATATTAAAAGGATAATTCCCACATCCTACCCGAAAGATACCACTATTTGTGAAATCAATTCACGAATACTAAATAATCATACCCACTACAGAATTTCGGTATACCAACAACAACAGAGACAGAATGAATTATTGATATTCGGGACAGGAACACAGTTTATTACGATGAATATTTCACATAACCACCCTCGGTGGTCCTTTATTAAGGTGTTCCTTGTTGGTTATTTTCACTCAAGCATTGCGTTCGGGTAGGAGTGTTTCCCAAGCTCTTGTCCCGGAAGGCTTATGAAGAGTCAAGCACTACCTGAATGATTTTCCTGTTTACTGACAATTATTTGGATGAGATTACCGTAAATTGTGGTCCCTTAAATATTTTTCGGGACTATTTGTACATAAATAATGTTCCTAAAACGAATAAGTGTACAGCTTTAATGAATGTGTATAAAATGAAAAAGAGGGGTTTTATGGGAAGATTATATTTTTTTATCGTAAAGCTCGAGCAATTTTGACTCCAGTTTTGTTAATTGAAAATTGGATTTTGAATCAAAAATCTTTATTCGATAAAAATCAGCGGGTTCCGTACCGCCGTACAGTATGCAACACACCATATTTTTTAGTTTTGAATTTCTTTAAGCCTACTACATGACATACAATTGAGTTGCGATTTTCAAAAACACATTTTTATCGGTTTAGAAGATACGACTCTGTGACAGACAGCCAGGCGGATAGGGAAGTCTTTGTTAAATTATTTCGTTGGCACCCTTTGGATACAGAACCCAAAAAGGAATGATCAGGCACTTGATTTTATGAACCCCACTTCAGGTATACATATGTTTTCAACCTCGTTTGCTTTGCAAAGCCTGACTTGTTTGCGGCTTATGCACACATTCCAAAAACTTTACAAGCCAATTCAAAGGCCTTTTTCGTTAACTGGGCTCCGTGCTGAGTTATGGCAAACAATTTTTATAAGCTGCAGCAAAGGGAAAGTCATCAATTTCGCATTCTTATTGATCAAAGGCGCTGTAGTCCGAGTAGAACCTTAACCTCAAACTAGCGCTATTCTTAGTCAATTTAACTTATTATTCGGGGTGGTACGGAGTTAAATAAATTCATACGTTGTTTTTTTATAAAAGGTTTATAAAAATCCCAGTTCAATGTTTTTATCGATTCCTGCATCATTGAAAAAAAAACAAGTCTTCCGGAAAATGAACTTACTCCAATCACTACCTGTGTTGGCTTGTCAATCAAAGGCTTTCCTTTCAACCCATTTTTCGATAATTTTTCACTGGATTTGGCTCCCATTTAACGAATTCATTGACTAACAAAAAAAAACTACAGCGGCGTCAAATCGTTGCTCAGGAGCAACCAGGCAACATCGACAAAAAGACTTAAGTACGCAAGAAATTAACTGTTAGAACTCTCAGGAACCATAGCTCGGCCATTCTTTGATTTATGGAAATAAAAAGCCGATTTCGTGCCTCGGTTGGAAGAAACTGATAATAAACCGCCCCCTAGAGAACCACACCAAACAGTCAGACCTTCAGGATTCAAAAAAACATCACAGGCTCGATGGATCACTGTCCCCGCATCTTAGAAAATTTTACATATAATTACCCACAGCTAGAGAATCCCAACGTAAAGCCAATTCATCCGTCCCAATAAATAATGCCTTAAGAAGATTTTGTTGCACGCTTTCGTTCTCCCGCTAGCCAAGAAGACGCCGCCGCTTATATAACCAGAAACACTATGAAGAGTAAGCCAAAGGCTTTCAGAGGGAAAAGTTTTGGCATCCGAAAATTTATTTACGAACAAAACTTGAGGCAAAACGTCCGCAGGCTAGCAAGTTTGTAAAAACTAAGCCATTTCAGTTATGCTCGGCAAATTTGCTCGGCTCCATGAAGCATAACGTCCACCTATTCTGGGTCGCTTCAAATATGCCTTGAGTCATATTAAATTTCGCCCTCATTCAGAAGCAAGATATCTAAAATCGGGTAACTTCATTCGTCTGATGCGATGCTATTTCGACTGTCCTCGTATGGTCTCTCTATTTTATTTTTTATCAAAAATTCTTGTATTTTCTCTTCTGCAAGGATCAGAAACTTCATTCCTTTCGGGTCATTCAATCCAAGTTGTATTGAACGGTATCAAGTCTGCTATTCACCATTTAAAGATGTGTACCGTATGGCTGCGTTTTGTCCCAGACTATCATTTTTTTCACTAATAATCCCTTGATAACACTGTTCACAGTTTTTGATATTCGTTTAAGGATTTGCTAACCTTATCTTTGGCCGTAAAATATTAGGAACATTTTTTAAGTGGAATCAAAGAATGATCCATTAATGGCACATGAATCGCTGATATCGATAGACTTTCCATTCTTGAAATGTGCATCAACATTAATTACAATATTCAGGTTCCCTCAAACGGAGCAAGAAATTTTTCACCCGATCCGATATGTTTGCTATTTATTAAACGAACAATCGCAGTTCGACTCAGAGCTCGACAGTTCAACTTAAGAAAGCCGCACCAGCCAACGAAAAGGAGGCTTAACATTAACGCCTAAGCACATTATCGATAGCCAGAGACAATAGAGAGTTGACGAGCAAAAGATTCTGCAATATGTAAAAAGATGGCGCAATGTCATACAGGAAGTAAGCGAGACCACCAATCATACCCGACAGGAATACCATGGCATGATGACGAATGCAACATAGAAGAAAAGCCAGAAAGAGAGAAGGAAAAAAAGACGTTTGCGAAAAAAGGGAAGTGCCTTCACAGAAAAATCGAAATATTGCCAAAAGCCACAAATTTAGCTGCGTGCTATAAAACCGGCACTCAGGTTCTTCCAAATTGTGATGGTCACAGGGAATTGTAGATGTATTAAAGCAGCCTTTCCAACAACTGTTAAATGGAAATGACAAACAGAGAACGAAAGGACACGATGAGAATCCAATTCTGGTCGACGAAGGAGTTTCCCTACGCATCTTAGAATAAGTCGGCACAGCTTTCAAAATGCTGAAGAACAAAAAGACCACCGGTTCGGACACATTGCCGTCCGAATTTTTCACATGTGGTGGCGATGTTCTGGTTTAGATCGTGCACTAGATCATTTGCCAAGTTTGGAATGATTAAAGCATGTCCAACGGCTGAAATTTCTGAGTTTTGTGTGGCTTCCGATCCAGCAAATCGAGAATAGACCAAATTTTCTCACTACGCCAAATCCACCATCATATGACAGTATAAATCGCTCTACAACGCGATGACCGAATTCGGGGTCCCGGAAAAATTGAAACCAAACACCCGAACTATTCCAAATATGAATTTGATTTCGACAAGTAGATCCACTGTCATGGTGCTTCTTCAATCTTGTATTAGAAAAGATAATGCGACGGGCAGGCGTTGACACGGATGGTACTACGTCTACCCAGCTTTTGATATACGCAGTGGATATCGACATCATCGCTCGCTCCCAGCGTGCCGTAGTGGAAGTATTCACTGCGATTGAAGAGCAGGTTAAACTGATTGGTTTTAAAATCAATGAGGATAGATCCTTCGAACTTCATCTCGGCCCAAACATAAAGATTGATAGTTACAATTTCCTCCAAAAACGATACCACAGTGGAGATCTCATGAAGATTAAGCCTAGGCAACCGCTACTGGTTCGGTTGGCCAAAACACTTACAATCCTTACACGGATAATAAAAATACTTCTCTGCAACTGATTTTTTCCTGGACGATAAGCAAGGCGGCAGAGCAAACATTGGAATCCTTCGAAATAAAAATCCTTCGTCGGATATTTTGTCGTATCTGCAAGGCGAATGGAAGAGAAGACATAGCCAAAATGTGGATATTGTCCGGAAAGAAAAGTCAATCAAAGTGAGTCCTTGGAGCCAAAGCACCAGAGGAAGATCGAACATCCGGTTCAAGGATCAAGCAATCGCGGACGCTAGAAAGCTTAGTCTAACCAACTAGAAGCAGCTTGCCCATGGTATGACGGCGACTCTGTCTCAGGCTCTGATTCTCCCTGTATCGCTGGCCTTTTAAGTAAGCTAGTGAGCAAGTACAAATACCCAAACATGAAATAAACCTCTGATATCTGGACAGTTGCTCTCAAGACCATAGTTTGCATACCTTCCTAAATCCTACTCCAACCTTATCCAATATTTCTCATTTATTACAATCACCATTTCCTGTCCTCCACTTTCGTAGCATTATCATTTTAAGGGTATCCATAACCACTTGATCGCGATTGTCATTGGAAAAAAATAATTTGTTTTACAGCTGGGTGGCGAAGTAGGTAGAGCGCCTGCCTTTCAATCGATTCAATTGATCGGTCCCAGGTTCGATTCCTAGAGTAGTGGTCTAGTTTTTCGAATCTGGTCCAGTCACCATTTGCCATTGGGATCAAGTTAATGGCACTATCACTGGGTTGGTCGACCAGTGATAGTAGTCTGACTAATGGGTGGCATTGTTGTAGTGGTTGTTGTATCGGCTTAGTTCCTAATTCGTGTTTTCAAATAGCTGTTTGTGTAGATTGTGTGTAAATGGCTCTGCTGTGAAGGCATAACACTGACAGCGGGGTGTCTAAGCTAAATCTTCCAAACTTTCAAAGTTGTCGAATGCCGAACAAAATCCTGTGAATAAGGTTAAAGTCAATAGGTCGATATCAAAATCCTCCGTCCCGTTTCGGGCTCCACCCACGGAAGTGAGTTGAAACCAATTTACACCAAAGTTTCTCAAACCACTACATAATCTTTCATTCTTCTCCTAATTCTTCCGCTCACTCTGTGCTACACGCATTATAAGAGTCTTAATATCCTCTTGAAGAGCGAGCAAATTTAAAAAAAATAAAAAAGCTTCTGCAAAGAGAAGGACACATGGTACCTCGAACCTCAAACTGCGGTTAGGGTCATCAAAAGCCTCAACTTAACCGAGCAGTAATTTAAAAGCCAGCCACACACAAAGACCTTAGCAAAGAAACTCCACCGAATTCTTGAGCCTTTTCACATCGCCAATTTTTCACATCGCCCGAGATTTTCCTTTCAGTGGATGTCAATCTTACAACCCCTTCACCATTATTCCGAAAAGCTGAAACCCAAAAAAAATAAACGACAAGAACTGAAGAAGACCTCATCATCCGTTTGAATGTTAAGACAGAACACAGAAACAGTTACTTAAGCTTTACGCTCCATTTATTTTGATTAATGGAACCTTGATCGTAAAAAACCAAATATTTCATAACAACGCGAATGGCCATTAACACGGAAGTTTGCAACTAGAAAACACAAACAGATGCCAACATTAGAAGGTTTCGTCTCCTTTTTATAGCTTCTTGATAGCGCGCGGAAATAATCGCTTCCCTTTCCCCCATCAAATAACAAACTAAGAATAACAACGACAAAGTCACGGTAGCCAAAATTGGCTTTAGTGATTTATGAGGCTCTAATGATATTCCAGTAAAAGTGCCGTCATTCGCTTGAAATGAACCATTCAAGGATTCTATCCGTCGTCGTCCTCGTCGTCGTCAAACAAATGGTATCCTTATCTTGTTCCTTAAATTGACTCGCAAATTGCACGCGCCCATTTATTTGCAAATAAAATATGAATTAGCAATCATTTTCGTCCTTTTAAAAAACTACAAAAAAAAAGTCCGGAAAAAGGCTCTTGTCAAGGACACCGGCTCAAATGGGATGAAGACTTTTATTTTCTTGTAATTCTTCCGATGAAACGAAGTACAACGAAAACCATTTTCTGAGAAGCCTTCAAATTCACATTTAATGGAGCTTTCATTATTTACTTGTTGTTGTTGTTTTTGTTGTCGTCCCTAAAAAAAAAGGGATTTTCCCAATTTATTTTTTTAAAAACGACAATTTACCATGAATGGGATAATGGATTGTCTGCCGACAATAAAACACGTATAAGTGTGCTCATCTGTAGGACCTGTCAAGACTGTCAGATGAAAATCAATTATAACCAAATGCGGCTCAAGTTCAAACAAGGCCAACACTCTTCGTCTTTTCATTTTTCTAAGTGGCCTCTGTTCTGGTGGAAAATCATACTTTGTATCTGTCTCATACTAACCTTATTTGAGTAGGATTGCGATAGAAGTGGAAGGACTAAATACCCCACTGAATACACCCCATGGGAATGCTGCAACCGCCCGCCTTTTTACGTATAGTAATACGCAGGAGGAATATACGTTGCCTCGTTTGAAATATTACGACCACTTGTTGCGCTGCTGTGGTAAAATGAAATACTTCCTTTAAAGTGCTCGCATTAGCTTAATCCGGAAATTAATGATTTTATCTAGGAGAGCGAGAAAGGTTTATACACGACTACAGGACATGCATTCATTTGGTTCCAAGAAAAGTGTTTTGTGTCCTGCCATCAAGAAAAAGGGATAAATTTATCTTATTGCTAATACAGGTAACATTTGCATGCTTCTACAAATATTTAACACTTAACTTAAATTTGAGGACTTTCAAGAAGAAATCAGAGTTGAACCCTAAGGTTTCCCTTAGGATTAATTTATAAAGGATTATTTTTTTTTGTTTCTCAGTAGCCAAAAAAAAACATACAAATGGCAAAATTTGATACATCAATGCTTATAATTGACTTTTTAGGGTCCCATACACGAAGAGCCACAAAGGATCCCATTGTCCGTTCGTCCATCCGTCTGTCACAGAGCTGTATCTGCTGAACCATAATAGGTAGACACTTTTAATTTTCACAGAAAGTCTACCAATATGGCTGCTAAAGCCACAAACAATGATAATAATATAAATTCAAAAAGAAAAAGTCAAAGTCAAACACGCACACGAAGGGTTCCGTACCACCGTACTTAGACTACCTTTTGTCTTAAAATTAAGTAAAATTAGTTTAAAATTTTTTATTACCTACTTTTTGGCGCAGAATTGAGTTGAGCTTGAAAAAAATTACGTGTTTTGTATTGGGGCCAATTGATCGATGGTCTGATTAGTAAGTAAATGCTTTAGGAAGATGAAACTTTACCTTTCCCCTTTTCGACGAATGAAAATTTTCGCAGAGGTCACATAAACATACGAGAGGTGTCCAATAGGAAAAAAGTTAGGAGGGCAGTAAGGTTTAATATTGACAGTTGCAATCAAAGTCACCCTTTAAGAAAATAAGTTAAGTTTTATAGCAAGGATTGGTGCAAGGATTCCCTATTTTTGTCATCTTCAAATGTTTCAGCCTTCAAATGTACCTTTAATCGAAGAAATAAAAAGAAATCAGTGGAGCCAGAGTCCGGTTAGTATGGGTGATATTCGAATATTTCAAAGCCAGCATATTGGATTACTCACACAGTTGTGTTCCGGCAGACATTGTCATGGTGAAAAAAACTTTTTGTCGCAAGTTTTCATTTCATTTAATTCACTGATGGATTTACAAAAATCTGCCGGTTGCAAAAAAATTAAGAGGTAATTGTATGTTTGGAAAACTCACATTTTAAAAAGAGGTCTATTCATGCAAATGTCTTTATCAGCAATAGAAAATTATGTATAACAATATCACAGATCGCGTAAGAGGCTCGTTCTAACACATCTTTAATAAACAGAACGCATTGGGCACCATGTCAAAACGATATTGAAGGGTTTTTTAATCTATACCTTGATCGATAAGCCGGTAGTCGAGTTGTTAAATTAAATTATCTTAGAGCAAAGCGCTAAAATATTGTTTACATAATAAGGTGACTAAACTTCGGAAAAATACTTCAAAACCGGAAGAACAACATCTTTGAAAGTACCCAACCTGGTCCCTTTGGTGCTTGCGGTCCCTTTGGTCCCTTTAGATACAACGTAGTCACTGTGGGCTTAAAATTCCGGTTTAGTTTCGAAAATAACTCTTAGATCTTTTACTTGGTTTACCCTAAGCAAAGATCTTGTAGCAGGTAAATAATTTTTTAACAAAATAAAAAAAGTGGGCCCAAATGACATACCGGAACAAGCTTCTGTGAAATCAGAAAAATATTCATCAATTTGCACAACCCGCATTCTGTTTGATATTTTAGAAAACAACCAATGCCCAAAAGGCGGATTGAATCCAAGTTTCAGCAAGAAGAAACCTATGATGATGTACCCGAACAAATGCTTTTACGAATTCAGTGTATAAGACAACAATTTGTTTTCCATTTTCCATATTATTCATTCAAAAGTGTGAAAAGAGTTGATAAAGAACGACCTTTGGTAAATCCATGTTAATAAGGAGACAATATTTCTTTAAATGAGAAAAACGTTCCTTGCGAAACCATTTATGCAAAAATCTTATATATTACTGACAGTTCCGAAATCGGCCTATAATAAGGCATCATATGTTTAAGAGCACTTTAATAAATATGGTTTACAAAGGACTCCTTTTGTTTTCTTTTTTTAAACGATCACGCGCATACAAGGGGGTATGACTGCCCTTATAATGTTGGTACATAACGCGAGTGGAAGGAATCAGTCGAATCAGTATAAGTCGAAAGACATATTAAAGTTGTTAGGTTTAGCTTTGAGCGCCCGCATAGGGCCAGTAAGTTAGTTAGTAAATAGTTAGGGATAAGTACTGATTCACTTTGTTTTTGAATTTCTGCATATTGTAATGAGTAGGAAATACCGAGCGTTCCACATTCGTGTTATCCGGCTAATAAACGAATCTCTATACTTGACTGTACGACCGATCACTGCTTGTGGTAGAATATAAAAATTCACCTAACGTCAGCAATTATTAAATTTAAAACCCAAAACTTTAAAAAAAAATATAAAGTAGGTAAGGCGAATTAGAGTCATAAGCATCTTTTTTAGCAAAATAGATTTCACTAAAGCAATCTTAAACCTCCATCTGAGAAAAGTGAATTGGAAGTACATTTTCTACAAGTTGTGTTTCAACACAATTATAAGAAGATTGGAAAAACTTTCTTAATAACCGATAAGTAGATTTAATGTATTAGGACATTGTTCCCCCTAATGTATGGACATTGGGAGAAAACTTAACTCCTTCATTCAGGGTGTTTTTGAAACAATTTCAATGAACTCTCCGAAATAATCAGTCGCGTTTGCTTTTGTGATCATTCTGGGTACTCACCATTCCCAAACGATCTTGTAAAATGCTAAAAGCACTATGTACAGAAATCTTAAACTTTTCAGCATTTAAACAATCTTGTCAAAATATTTTATCATTTCTTGAGTAAAAGACGCCCAAAGATGAGCTGAGCGGTGATTATTCCCCGTAGTTCTCTTAAGCAAGACTCCCATCTAGAAGTTCTTGTAATCGATTCGATTTTCGGAATTCAAAATTTGTACTTATCTCCACGAATCCAGTTCCCGGATTCCATTGTTTCAAAAAAGATGACTGTGTGTGTGTATGTACGTACGTAGGTACGTTTGTGCGGATTTTTTCGTCTCGCATATCTCGTGAACAAATCAAACTATCGAATTCAAATAAGTTTCCGTCGAGTGTGCACAATAAAAACCTGAAAGAATTAGTTAAATTTGATAGGATGGTTTAAGTTTTATTAGACAATTAGTTTAAAGGGACAATTTCACTTGTTTAATTAAAACCAAATTAGTATTCTAATAGAAAAAGTACGAAATCCATTTTACTTATAGTTTTCAACTTCTTTGTAAGATGCAAAAATTTTTTTTAATATTTACAGCGCCGTTCATTCGTTTGTTTTTTTTTTCAATTTTACTATAAAAAATTATTGCAATAGCTTCACGAACATTATGTTTATAAAGCCAATTGAATTAATTAAGTAAGTCTAATAACTAAAAAGACTTTGATTACAAAATATGTCTCGTCTTCATTTTCGTAAAAAATCCATCTCAAATTTTCAAGATTTCTCTTAATTTATCACTGTTAGCAAACCTTTCTCTCCATTCTGGCAGGTATTGTAGGGAAGTATCAAAGTGCCATACTTAAATGATTGATAATGAAGAGAAATACTTTGGATATTGCGACATAGGAATAGCTAAGCGAAAGAAATAAAGGCTGTAAAGACAACGGTCTTAGAACCAGGCAACCATCTTAAGACTCACATTTCAAAATTTTTTAAGGTACTTCATTGGTTCTTGATAAATTGACAAGTTATTGCTGATGAAAATGAAGATTCAGCTTTTCGGAGTTGGCAGAGCGCTTGCCATTCAATTGATTCAATTGATAGGTCCCTGGTTCGATTCATAGAGTGGTCTAGTTTTTCGAATCTGTTTCATTTGCCATTGGAATTAAGTTAATGGCACTATCACTGGATTGGTCAACTAGAGAAAGTAGTCTGACTAATGGGTGGCGTTATTGTAGTGGCTGTTGTATCGGCTTAAATCTTTTTTTTTTTTTTGTAGTGGTTGTTGTATCGGCTTAGTTCCTAGTTCGTGTTGCAGAAGGCTCTGAGGTGAAGGCATAACATTGACAGCCGGGTGTTAAGCTAAATCTTCCAAAATCTCAAAGTTCATATATCAAAACAATGTCGATTAAAATCCTGCGACTTAGATGAAAGTTAATAGGTCGATATAAAAATCTTCCGGCCCATTTCGGGCTCCACCCACGGAATTGAGTTGAAACCAAATACATAATCTTTCATTCTTCTTCTCCTTATTCACACGCAATATATGAGGACTCATATCCTCTTGAAGAGCGAGCCAATAAAAAAAAATGTAAGTCAAATAAGACCTTACGTTCTTCAAATGTAATATCTTAACTGATCCAAGCGAACATAAATATTTTTTATTGGATGTGCATGGTGTGGGGGCAGGGCAAATTGCACACAAAAACCAATTTTCTTAAATTTTTCTCTACGTATGCATACTTCTATTGTAGCCTTTTGAGTGTATTACAGTCGTCAATTTCCCCAGGCTATAATATTACTTTCATCAAAATACGCACGTTATAATTACACACCATGCTCTATCTACAAGTTCAAAGGACATTATTCGTCCATCCTCAATTAGAATACATTTCCGCAAGCCATCAGTACAAATTAATTTCAGATTTTTCGACCGCGCCAGTCATCGTTAATTACACAAAACTAATGAAATCATTCAAGATGCCACCGTTGCCGCGCCATCCAATCGATATGATGATTAAATCCATGCGTGTGTTTCGTAATTAAAATAATTTCCTCCTGGGACTAAAGTAAATGGATTTTCTCCAAACAAAAAAGAAAATAGATTCAATCAACGCGACATAAGAAACCACAGCGTCAATTAATTTAATTAAGTAGATATTGACAATTAATTATTTCCAGCCAAGAATCTGTATGCACGTCTTTCGGTGTCCTTTGTGAAGCACGGTGAAGTCTAATTACTCGGAAGTTTTCAATTAGACCACGAGTTCTACTCGTATTTATTTTCCACGTCCAGTTTGAGTGCAACTAAATCTAATTTGTACATTGCAGAAGTCCGGAAGGCTATGCAACACCATTGGTGACAGCTCGTAGCCAATTAGGATCACTTTATGTGTCCTTCCTTATTATCCTGGCGAACCGTAACATCCTCTAGACAATTACTCTGTTGCAAGTAGCAAACAGAAATCATTTTCTACAATTATTACGAGTATTGAATTGTTCTCGAAGCTCATGCTGGTCTTTTGTTTGCTTTTTTGTTTCTTCTAGGTGCCCGGAAATGGTTTGACGTATCTACCCGAACGTATCTTGCTCTTCAGACACGACTACAACAGTCCGAATGTCCTGCACATAGTAAACTCCGCAGCAGAAATTGTTGACGAGTCACTCGTTGAAATCGTCCTTACAGCCAGTCGTAAGTATCAAATATCAATGCTATAGTTGAGTGTGTGTTTATATGGTATTTGTTGTAGCCTTGAGGTATCCTGGTTCCGATGTTCCCACCTTGAAGCCACACTCACTCAACGTGCACTCGTACAAAGCGCCGACTTTTTGTGATTTCTGCGGAGAAATGCTCTTCGGTTTGGTCAGGCAAGGACTCAAGTGTGATGGTGAGTTTGAGAATTTTTTTTTTGTTTGTAAGCATATCCTTTATTGAATATTTTTATGTTTGCTTCTCCTTACAGGCTGCAGCCAAAATTATCACAAACGCTGTGTGGTGAAGATTCCGAACAATTGTAGTCGCTCTAATGAGACATCATCGAGGCGTTCGTCGGCACTTCAGCCGCCGCGCAGTCCATCGGGCAGCTCCACCAACTCGCTGATATCGGATGAGGCCGGAAGGAACGACTCCGGGACATCGCTGGTAAAGAGGATGTCTGACCTAATGAATGATATTATTAAGAATTAATTGCATTACGTTTCTACTCTACATTTTTATTACATTTCTTTTGCTTGCTCTTGTTCGTTTGCATTTTGAGTATTCGTACTTTATTCGCCTCTAACGGTTTTTTATGTGTGCTTAATTTACGTATACATAAATATATTTTTTTTATCTTTGTCTTTGAATAAATTTTGTAGGTGGTGGTAGGCGGATTAATGGATGTAATGAAGATGGAGTAAAGATTGCACAGAGTCTCTGGGAAACGTGTACCAGTGTACATGGGTCATAATTTTGATAGTCGCTAGTTTATGAGTTTGGAGACGAGGTCTGGTCTTAATCTCCACATTTGCTACCCCAAGGCCCCGAAAGCTTTAAATATGCTATTAAAAAAAATACAACAAAAGATTGTTAATAGAGAAAGGCCCATTGTCATTGCCAGAAGCTTGTTAAATAATTTATGGAGGCAAATGCTAGAGAGACATGCAAAGAATAGAATTGATGGCTGAATTAATTTAAGGGACCTTCATTCTCGTACACGTGCAGCAAAGGCGAGGTTTCACTTGAAAATCTCTGTCAGAGCTTTTTTTCCGTTTTTTCTTCAACTCAACCATTTTTATTTTTTTATATCCGATGTGTAGATTTGGACATTAGTAAACAATTTTTAGGGATCACCTTCACAGTAACATGAAGAAGAGCTGTTGTTTGGTCAATTTGTCATGACATATAACAGCATAGCAGAAGGTTCTTTTGACAGCATTTAGGTCTTGTAGGGGTCCTTGGGCGGTTGACATGTAAGCCGCCAAGTCAGTCAAGCGCGTTGGTCACTACATTATTGATGTGAGATACTCCGGATAGTGTTCCCTGAAAAACCATTACTGCCTCAACAGTGTGAGCCATTGCTCCTTGCTTTTGGAACCAAATGTTCCCGTCAAATGTCCCTGATTCATCAACTCTTAGAAAAACTTATCCTACGTATTCACATAATGCGCCGAATTTACAGTCACTGTGAACTTTTTATATTTAAAAAGCCATGTACCAACAATCCCAGCTGCGAAAATTTCACACCAAATTGTGACTTAAGGTAAAAGCAATTCTCGAGAAGTCGTTTCAGCCCAATAATTTTTTGAACGATCGGAAAGTTAGAGGGTACACGTGACAACTATCTTCGGTTCCGGAATAAAGCCCAACGGAAACCTTAAAACACTCAATTTACTTGATGTCTGCTTTTGATTCCATTACATCAATGGCCTTAGATTACTACTTTACTTACAAAATGCCTTTCCACATGGATTTGAGGATTTTTGTAAAGCTCAATGGCAAAGATTGTAGCTTGAAAAAGTTTTATTCGGGAGACTCCGAAACACTTATGAGCATCATAATAGCATATTCTTACTCCTTACCGATATCTATCTAGACCTACGTAAATCAAAACTGGAAAAGGACTGCAAAAAGGACTGCTGTTGTCTTTGAGTCGGCCGCCTCGAAGCTATTGAGTATTAATGCAAGTCCATAGATGAAATCCTTCCAAAAATTGTGAATCTTCTCAGCAATGGTAATCTGAATAATTAATCGATGCAAGCGATAGTTAAATAAACAATATTTCGAAATTGAATTCATTGACTTTAACTGATTTCAAATGAATTCAATGCGCACTTCAGCTTACTTTTGTTATTTATTTGAAAAGAATGCAATCATTGCATGCAATCATTGAATGCAGCTTTGTTCTTTTACAACTCTGGTTCAAATGCGGAAAAGTTAATTAACGATAACCATTCACTGCTAGCAATCAGGCACAACTATAAGTAAACTAAACTACCAAAATTAAACATTACTCCGTGATTTCAAAGAAGTTCCCCATTTTCTAGACCAGCCATTGAAGCATTTACTCACAAATTCGTTTAACATTTTCTCACAGGTCACGTATAATGTCAAGACTGGAATCTATTGTGCATATTCGAGCCAAAAATGTGTTCTTGACTTTTTCGTCGTCTTAAATGTCAGCATTTAGCGGCTCTTCTACTTGATGACTGACAAGATAATGTTTTACATAAACGGTCAAATCGTTTGCAAGTTTGACAGTTCACTATTTAACTTATTGTTAGTAATACTTTTGAGATTTACAAACTTGCCAATAAATGAAACACTTTAAAAACCATTCTTTTATAAACTCAGAACTCGATTCGATTCTTTAAGCGCACTCTGAAGATTTAAAACAAATAAATGAAATAACCATTAGTTAAGAATGGAAAAGAAAGCATTCATTTTGCAGTCATTTGAATGAACGCAATTAATTATAAAAAATAAATTATTTTTCACTTATTTAAATTTTCTGTGCCCGTTCAAACGACACCCTTAGTTTCAAGCCATCTGCATCGCGCCATTGAAAGCTACATTTAAGATCTTAGCGTGGTTCATTGAATTCAAGACTCAATATCTCTTTTCGAGACAAGACTAAGTTTCAATTTCTAGTACTGCCAATAGTTTTAATAATTGTCAATAATAACTCTTCAATATGCAGTGAATATAAATTTGTCTTAAACGATTGCATTCTAAAATATTGTTTCGAACATTTGTTTGGACAACGTCGATTATAACTGCCAATTTTCGTAACTTCGACTTCTTCCATTATTAAAATTTTTAACATTCGTATGCCATCTTAGTCTACATAGTCTACATTTTATTAAATTCTGTTCAATGTTATTACTTAAATGCTAGACAAAATTGCTTTAAACCAGCTTAATGTATTGAAATATTTTTATCTAACTCACTGACCACATGCGGGCTCGCTAAGCTAAACCTATTGCTGAATCTACGACGGTTGTTTTATTTTTACTCAAAGTATCGGTTCCTGTTGAAATCAACATTGATGACAATGAAGATCGTGGAGTATGCAGTTCTTCCCCTCTTTCGCAATCGCTTTAGAAAATGCCTTGACAATTGGTTGAAGGATTTCTCTGAGTTGCTCCTTTTTGACATGGGTTCTTCAACAGGCAAGCTTCTCTCGGATCTTCAAAGCGAGCTTGACTACAGTCATCCTGTCACACGATAATTCTGCGAATCATTCCGCATTATATAAACTTTTTGCATATTTTAAAAGTTCATTTTCCATTCTATTAAATGAAATAGACATAATTTGATCAGAAAATGACAGTACAAATACTCTGTCGTCTTTTCGAGCTGCAACGACTCCACTCCTAAACATGAATCCTTGCCTACGATTTTGCTGTTTACAATTCCATCTTCTGATCTCGGATGCTTCCCGAGTGATTCCGAGATCGTACCGGCTTTAATTTGGGCACCATTTGATGACACAGGTTGTCCATATCAACCATGCTTTGGCTCCCTCATTTATTCCCATAATAATAATAATAATGTAGGTTCCTGCAACTTCCCGGTTTTAAGTGCCACTAATATAAGATCTGTATAAAACCTTTCCAAGATCAATCAATACCATACGAGTAACTGACATCCTTCATTGAAAGTCGATTTTCATTTTCAATATCAACTTAATTCTTAAGTACAAAATTGGCCAACAGTAGGTTTTACTATAGATTATAATGGAAGGCTGAGCTAGTTTCGTAGAGCCACGTTTGAAAAGGGGCCTTTTGCTCTGCCCTCATTTTCGTTAAGTCTTAGTCATGATCATTCTTCGTGTTTGTTCGTTCGTTCATTTTTGATCCTTCTTAAGTTGACAGGAGCCTCACGGCATCCTTTGCTTTATCAAAAGATGTCTTTTTTATTGCCTTAAGTTCTCCACCGGTAGCGACTTTTTTTATTTGTTTTTGCATTTTTTCGTGGAACACATGATTAGTGTACATTATGGTCTTAACAACAATACTATGTAGACTTCTTAACATCTTGTAACCATCCTCTAATCTGCGATTTATCTCTTCTGTTCGAATTTATACAAACCACTCCTCATTCTCAGCTTTATTGATGATAGTTAACATTTCGGGCCTAGTCTCACCGTCTATCTGTACGCATTTGACTCAGTTCATTGCCAACTCTGACAGGCTCCATACAATTTATAATGGCATAAGAAGTATTCCTTCTAGGTTTCTCTGCTGGGCCGTACTAACTTCGGCGCTAAGAACATCCCAACAGCACGATACAAACTATTTCTCAAAATTCCCAACTCATATGAATGAGAATTGGATTGCTCAAGGCATTATCCCACCCTGTGTACAATGAACTTCCTTCAATTCATCCATAATCCAATAACATTTTTAACATTCCAATTATGAGATCTGGTTTAGCTTTTAAGATACATTCATTTTTTTTTTATAATTTTTTCTGTAACGCCTTATTTTAATGTACCTTTTGAATTGTAAGCCCAAGTTTGTTTTGCTAATAAAAATATTTATTATTTTGCATTTGAAGTGTTCATTTATTTTTCATTCTATTATTGTTTGTTTCTAAACCAGATCCCATTGAAAGAAATCCATTAACCGAAAAGTAGTTTCCCTGGCCCGAAACATTCCCACAATTAGCAAGTTTTTTTTTCATAACCGAAATGAATATGTATTTCATCATTAGACCGCTGTAATCCATCGTCAGAAGTTATATTATTTCATAAAAAAAAAACATAAAAACTGGCGAGAAAAAACCTTTTATGCTGTGGGGTTTTTATGCGCCAGTTAATCGTGCTTTTACCATCTTCCTGACCATCATTGGACGAAGTTAAAACAAATTTTTGTGCTTCCTGGGGGAGGATTGGGGATTTATACTAAACTTCACGTCAGTTGTGCTTTTATTTTAATACATATTTGACGTTCATTTATTCGTTGAATGGCTTCATTTTCTCATCTGGATGCGGTGTTTACATTTCGGAAGACGTACGGACGAATATAATCTTATCATAACAGTGTCTGTTGGTTGAAAGGGTGGTTTCTGTAGAGGACGCATTTGATGAAACTGGAGTCTTTATTACTCTAATCCATTGGACGAAACATCGCACACGCAAATCGTCCAAAAAAAAAACCCATTTGAGGACTCGTAAAAGCGCCGTTGTTGGTGGGGATGTCCTATGATTCACTTAGATCACAATTTGGGTTCATCGTGCTCATAAAAGACGAGTTATGGAAGAGGTCAGTAAAGCAAAGAGGATTCCCGGACTCATCCAGATATAAGTCTGAAAATCAGAACTTGACAGGAGTTAGCATTGATGGAGTCATCTTGTCCTTGAACGTAGGTACTGCGTAAAGTTCGCTCTCTATGGACAGACTTTATTCCTTGCAATAATCATTTTGTGTGGGATTATACTTACAACTGCAACTTCCATAGGGTAACGCGACTCGTTCCGACTGGATGCCAAAAAGCAAACGACCGTTAATTATGCCGATAATAAGAGTCGAATTCGCTTACTCTGGGTGTGGTGCATGAGTCCACTCGACTTCATCTGCTGTCATGTTCATGTTTTCCCGATTATTTATCTTTTGATCAAAAGGAAACCTAGACAAGTTGTAAGCTTCTATCCAGGCTAGTCACCACCTCTTGACATCTCATGCAACATCTACGAGTAATGACTTCGTGCCATGAGAATAATCCCACACATAGGATTCTTTTTTCTCAGTCACATTCACTGATCGCGAGAACTTTTTCAATTGTGGATACCGCGGACGCTTCCAATATTCCTGGGAATCAACATAAGGTCACCGAATTGAATTTTAAAATAATTTTAGTTTTTGTGTGCACATTTTGAGAAGCTTAAATTTCATCCAAAAAGACCACAGAGCAATCGACGAGGAAGGTTATGAAATTGCAGAAAATTATGTATCTATCGATCATTTCCGCAGCTATACCTTTTATTGGGTGAGAGTAAGCCTGTTACAGGATTGACTTGTGCTATTTGAATTCAAACTTCGTTGAATAAAAATGCATTTTATCGTCTTTCAAGTTCCAGCATTGTTTCTAAAGCTTTTTGGAAAGTGTTAATGAGGCTGTTATGATCGTTAACCATTTCCTGAATTTTCAAAAATTTGACACCCGCGATGAACTTCGCTACATTCATTTCTGCCCGTTTGACTAGCCACACTTAGTGACGCTTCCACCAAACGGGGCATACGTCGCATAAGGCGCATGGCGGGTCCCGCGCTTGCGACGTGTACATTTTTAGACGGAATATGATTAGACAGTCCGTTTTTCCACACATGTCTCGGATGTGTTTTACCATCATGTATATGCCTCCAATATTAGTAAGCATAAATAGATTTGTTTGGACTTCCATACGAATTTTCATCCCCTTTTTCAATTCCACCAACCTTTTCTTCGCGACAAATGATAGCCTTATTCTAATCTAAATCTGTTCAAGGAGTTCAATGAAAACATCTTAACATAATAGAGGAAATTATGCAGGACATTCTCCACACCGTTACAACGTGGGCGACTGAAAACGGACTGAATGTTAACTCTATCAAAATAAGTGACTTCAACATCCCTGAGATTGGAGGTACTAAACTTGGAATCAAAGCGTGAAGTACTTAGGGTTGATAATGGATAAGAAACTCAACTGGAGAAAAATCCTGGAGGAACGTACTCCTAAAGCCAAGAGGGCATATTGGATATGCAGGAGGGCTTTTGTGAAGTCCTGTGGACTGAAACCAAAACAAGACCACTGAATATACAACTGTGTTATGAAACTTACCCTTTTTTATGGCATTATAGACAGGCTCACTTAAGTGCAATGTTTGAGATGCCTTGGACTAACAGGCACTCAAAACTCCACGCCGACCGCTGCCATCGAAGCAATTCTAAAAATAACACCAGTACAACTCGAAATGAAGTGACAAGCAGGACTCTCGGCCACAAGACTCAAGGCACTAGGTCACTTTGACGACAAGAAAAACACCGGGCATAGGAAAATTGTGAATATTGTGAGGGCGATGACACCACTACTAGATCGACAAAGCGACCTTGAGGAGAAAACTCTCACCTTAAAAAACAATTTCAAGACAATTTTTCCAACCAGAACTTCTTGGACGAACGGAAACACGACAAGAGAACCCGAAGTCATCACGGACGGTTCTTACATATCATCTGAATTTCAAAACATCTTCAGAAGAACATCAAGCAGAAGTTTTCGCAATGCTTACTGGAGTAGAAAAGCTCACCAAACTCAACATACGATAGGAGCAAATACCAATCTGCTGTAATAGTACTGCAGATGCCAAAGCTATTACAAACCATCTATCAGTATCGGCACTCGTTAGGAAGTGCAGACACAAACTTAACAAACTAGCAACAGTGAATGCCGTCAGTCTAACTTGGCCGGAACATGACGGTGTAACGGGTAATGAAAAAGCTGACGAACTGGTTAGGTAAGGAGCAGGAAATAGCCACCAAAACCCTGTAAAGGAAAAAGGCGTCCCGCTGCCAGCTATTAGAAGAGCTATTAACGAATGGCCAACCCGGGAATTTAAAAATCACTGGGACAACCCTACAACGTGCAGAACAGCAAAATCGGTACTAGGAAAACCGACTAACCAGGTAGCGAAACGAGCTCTGAACTCCAGCAAACGGAATCTAAGGCTAATGATAGCTGCGAAAGCTGCGAAGAGGAAGATGAAGATCTGAAGCACTTCCTCTTACACTGCCCAGCAACAGCGCGACTGCGAAAATCTATAAAAATCCCTTTGACACTCCCACCTTTTTTCCACTACAACTCCCCCCTTTAACCAAAATAAATAGGGGATCACAACGGGCTCAACCAGAGGCCTTAGTGAAGAGCTATCAAAGCTCACCCACCAAATCTATCTCTGTACCAAATTTCACCAATATCGGTTAAGCGTTTTAGGCGTGAAAGCGTCTTAGACAGACAGACAGAGTTACTTTCTCATTCAAAATATTAAGAGGGATTTCTACTGCTTCTCTTGCCTCTTAAATAAACTGCCTTTAAAAAAATCAATCTTCTGCTTTTTATTCTTTTTAGAGCGTTCCAAACAATCGAAACAGCCGTTCACCATCAAATAGCAGCCGAACATCTACGACAGTGGTTGGCAACACCTTCTACACGGGACATTCGTATCAAGAAAAGATTCGCATACCGCACACGTTCATGGTGCACACGTACGGCATTCCAACCGTTTGTCAATACTGCAAAAAACTCCTGCGAGGATTATTCAAACAAGGACTACAATGCCGAGATTGCCAGTACAATGCTCACAAGAAATGCATGGACAAGGTGCCCCAAGATTGCACAGGAGAAGGCCTCCAGCCCAATTTACCAGACGAATTCAATCAGAGCAACAACACCAGTGGCGGCAAAGAACGTGACATGTTCTTCAGGGACGAATTCGACGACAGTGATTTCGATGACAATCCAACAACAGACTTTAGTAGAAATTCCTATAACATAAGGCGACAACGAAACAACAATACTCAAGCACCCGAGTTGAATGGCTATATGGGTCAAAAGGCCTCGGATAGCAGTGGCGGAGGAGGCAGTGGTGTTGGTGGAGTTGGCGGTGATCCTAGAGATCCAGCTCTAAAAGGTGCTCCATCACAATCGAGTTCTTCGTCATCGCCGAGTGCAAACATACCATTGATGCGTATCGTACAATCAGTAAAGCATACAAAGAAACGCGGTGGCCAGGCGATAAAGGAGGGCTGGCTGGTGCACTTCACCAATCTTGATCCGTCTGTGAAAAGATACTTCTGGCGCTTGGAGGCAAAAACAATCACCCTGTTCATTTCGGAGCAGGGCAGTAAATACCACAAGGAAATCCCGGTAAACGAAATCATTTCGATTGATGGCAATCGTAGCGTGAACAGCGATCGGAATTATTGTTTCGAAATCAGAACGGCGAATGTGGACTATTTTGTGGGTCAGGATCCTATGGTCGGGTGTCAGAATGAGCCGGTTCGACTACCACCAGTCGACAGCGGCATCGGAGCGGATGTGGCCAAGGGTTGGGAAACTGCACTCAAGCAGGCGCTGATGCATGTAACTAATACACGTGAGTACTCTTTTCTTTTAGTTTTTAAGTTCTTTAACAACCTTGAGAAACTGAGGAACCAATTTTTTTGTTTATTTTAAATTATAAACAACTAGCCGTGTCCTGCAACTTCGTCCGCGTAGGTTTCGTTTACGTAGAAAAGTTTAAAAACCCAAAAAGGTTTACTTACCGCCCTGCGACGAGCTGATTGTCCAAAAAATGTTACGAAATTTTCTGCAAGATTGAAATTTATTTTATATATAGTTATCTTTTAGTGCTATTTTAACAATTTGTGAATTAACCTTGACATATAGAGATATGTCATCGCGGACTTTTTTATAGAACCTTTTCAGTTCTAAAACTTTTCTTTAGAAAGCAAGTAAATATCTCTTACCGTAACGACAGCGTTCGTGAAAAAGCTACGGCTTTTTCAGCAACTTTACAAAAATTATTACTCGCCACGACACCCTTTTATAACGAAGGTGAAATATTTTTTTTTAAATCGGATGGGTTGTTTCGAAGATAACCTCATACATAAAAACTTACAAACATTACCTTCTTTATTTTTTGAGTAAAGATTTCCGAGCTGGGTTAATTTAGCATCAATATTTTCTTTTGTTGGTTGGTCTGTTAGGATTTTGCTCTGCATTCGTCCCTTTAAATTTACTTTTCCGGCCATCAATCTCATGAGAATCTGAGAATGAGCTCAGATTTGTAAGGACGCGGCAGCAAAATCTAAAAACCAAATGTAACGTCCTTAAGTTATTCTTGGTGGCTGCGATTTGAATGAATATTTAGCTATGATGAGTCTTCCTTGGATCCGCAGCAAGGTTTCGTTTGAAGAGCAGATATTTGTCAATACCTCCTTTACTACATCGATAGCTGTTCGAGCGATGATGTCAATATCATCTGAATATCTTAACAGATGAACAGACTTGAAAAACTTCCATGTTAACACCTTTCCATCTCAGTATCTGATCAAGAATCTGCTTTCGGCTAGGTTCTTGCTGATGAGCATCAACTAAAAATTCATTGTTGGTCCTTTGTAGGATTTGACGTGCGAGTAGATTTTTTTTGCATTTGCATCAGCTGAAGTTGAGTTTTCTTTATACCCTATCACCATTAATGCAGCGGCTGGAAGTGCTGCTTGAATACGTCCAAAATCCCATATGAATAGGTAGATGCATACACTCCTCAACATCATTAAACTGGGAAACTGTGTAGGCTTTTTTTTGTTCTTCTCGTTTAGGTCGAAGAGTTTTCTTGTTGTTCTTTCAACTTTCAAGTCGTCCTCGAAGTCGAGTTTCTACTTAAAACTGATCAGAATTGACGGTAGCCCCTCTGAACGTTCGCTTATCATGAATGTTTAACCAATATCGAGCGTTAGTCGATGTTGTTGGTAGGTGAAGTTTGGTAGTTTGTGGATAGCCAGATTGCTATATGGACCGTTTGGGGAGTTAATATTGTGCTCCTTCTCATGAGGTGGAGGCCTTTGTTAGGACTTTACTTTTTCTCTCCCGATTTTGCATTGAATGCCTCTACAATTATTATGACGTCCAAGTGTTCGTGGAATTCCTTTTTCTTAAGTCTTAAGCTTTGTCATTTGTGGCTGGATCATGTTGGCATACTAGATTTTTCAATCGATGCGAATCACAGTCAGGTGATCGCTTATCGACTTGCATTCAATGACCTTCGATTTCTTATAAGTTAGTATAAGTCTACAGCGAATGGACATTATTTAAATATGAAAATCGGTTTCATAGATAAAGTAGATTGAAGCTTATCCAATTGAAGATTATACAAATTAAGGCAAAAATAGATATTAAATTAAATTTAGTATAAGTAATATTATTATAATTTTTAATTTATTGAGCTTAGCATAAATGTACGGTAAAATTACCTAAACTATGGATTTCGGCATAGGATCAGTAAACCTTAATGATAATGGACATTAGAATGAATTTTTAAAATTAGCAAAAGCTTATAGACATTATATAATATATGATATATTAGGTACGGAGGGAACTTGAAGAAGCGATTTTAGATTTTTTTCTGAAAAAGAGTTGTACTAAAAATAATTCACTTAATTATATTCCATAGTCAGATGTTTAATAGTAAGTATTTTATTTGATTGACAAAAATAACATAAAGGAAGTGTGTCTTTGTTGAGGAGGTAGCTGCGTGCTAAGCGCGTGTATCCAAGTCGAAGCCTTAGGAAGCATGTGTCCATTTAAGAAGAGGTGTTCATTGGGTACGTTTCTGAGTTTACTTCCGGATTGTGATGAGCCAGTTCGTTGCCCTGGAATATACAATATACAGGATACAATAGGTCTATACTTTCAAACCGCAATGGCTGTCACTTGAATAGATATTTAAAAAAATAATAAAAAACAATATCCTGGAGTCCAAGTTAATTTTAGTTTTGGTTGAAGACAAATGATGATGTCGCGTATTTTATTGATGACAGAAGAGCGGTGATTCATATTGAGAAGTGGATTAAGAGCGATATTTGTAGCCTTAGGTACCGCTTATGCTTCTGTAGAGAAAAGTGAGAAGCAGTAGGGAAGTCTTTCAACGGATATAAGTTGCCCGTTCGGTCGAAGCACTGCAAACTCAGTGCCATCGTAATTTTTGGAGCCATCGGTGAAGAACATGTCCAGATATTTTCACTGTAAATGTGAGGACTTGGAATAGAAATGTCTTAGGTCAATTGGAAGGAAATTCCACAGACGATGCGCGTAAACGAAAATGTGTCTCACTGATGTCAAGCAATAAAATCTAAACGGAACGATCGTACGATTCCCTTGTGATACAGGAAAACGTAACTTATTGAAAAGGTAATCAGGTTGACGGGTTTGGACGATTGACTTGACTGACTTGAAAATTTAAAATTCCTCATAAGCTTACGGCATAAGACTTTATGATTATCAGGGTCGAAAGCTTTCAAAAACACAAGCAATATAAAAAACGATGATTCTCTCTTAACTAAACGCTGCCTTGTTTCTTCTACGATATATAAAAGCGCAGTTTGCAGGAACGCTTAGCCCGAAAGCCTGATTTGAAGCCTGACACAGGGCTAAGATGTTTTCTTATATGTACAAAATTTCCTTTTCAAATACCTTGTATGAAAAGGGTATTTGGAATTGAAGCGCACCATCATAATCGATGTGAGCTCAAATCGCATTAAGTCTAATGGCTTATGCAAATGTTTTTCTTACTGACTGGTGCGAAAAGAATTCGGTCGTAAAACTTAGCCTTAGCTGCACTAATTTTCTTGACGTCCTTCTTTTTCAGCTGTTCTCCAACGACGTATCCGCACGTATAACAAGTTATGTTTTATGCCGTTTTCTCCACTTTGGGACGATTGCTAAGAATCGTGACTAGCTGCCGCCTTACCTTATTTTCATTCTTCTATGTCACTTAGAAAATTGAAGCCTGGTCCCTGAAAAAATAAATACTTTTTTCTTACTAACTCTTAAGTCACATTTGAGATTAGGTCTTTCGGTGCCATTCTCTCCCTCCCATATTGTAGGTTTTTCTTCGATTTTTCACTTTTATTGAACTGTGATATTTCCAATTATGATTCAATACTTTCAAAAGTAATACAATTAAGTTTTATCAAGATTTTCGACAAAAATAGAGTTTTCAAAAAACTGAAGAAAGCAAACTTCGGTTTCAATGGTCAGAATTTTAGCGAAGCAAAACGTGATTCCTTAAAATGTCTACGTCTATCCTGCGACAGTCTTTATACATACACCTGAGCTCATTCATTGATTTTCGGGTATTGGAAAGCATTTTCAAAAATCGATAAAAATGTAATTTCATATGTTTTATTTGGTTACGGTGCAAAATAGCACTCAATAATTTATTTATTTATGACCATATTGAACAAAAACGCATTTCCATTTAATGGCCTCATTAAAGAAGTAAGTGCTTTCCCATATGATCCCAATATGTCAAGATATATAAAAATATTAATATCACGATGGTAACCGAAACACATTCTGTACCTCATATGATTAAATGTGTGTATTTTTTTCTTTTAATTTAATCATCATTTATTTATTAAGGATCGATTTTTTTCAGGGCGTATGGCCGTCTTGAGACATTTTGATGGTTAATAAAAAATATTCATTTTCTTCACTAATGTCTAACAAAAATAAATTTAAAGTCCTTTTAGAACTCAACGTCCATGTAGCCAAAATTTATTAAAATTTTACTATAACCCTAAAATATCTTCCTACATTACGTAAATTTATTTATGTGCCAAAATCTATGACTTCCCCCTGTTTTTGACGCAAGCATGTATATGGGAGAGTCGTAACTCATATTCTCATCGATTTTCTTTAAAATTTCATTTTTATTGCTAACTATTCAACTTCCGAGGAGATGCCTAATCAAATTGAAAGGAAAAACCGGTCAAACAATGGATGGTTGACGCACAAGCTTACCTTAATGCCATCCAAAAGGACAACCTGACAAAAGTCAAACAATACAGGCGGATATACATATTCAGATTTGTTTAGCCATTAATTCTTCGATAAAACCTCATAATGGTGCTGGTTTATATTTATGTAGGTATTTAAGAGTTTTTTTTATAAAGGGAATCAAGGGCTATTGATGTTGGCGAGTCCTTTATGAATCCTTTATGAACGAATTTCATGTGTGTTTGGGCTTCAACATAAAAATACTAAATGCCTATCCTAGTGTTCGGGCTTACAAGCTTAACCTATCATGTTATCTCGTTATTTTTTTTTTTTCTTGCGAAACATGCAGTCATAACGCTTTTAATCTCCTTAAGGATGTCGTTTGCCTGAATCGTAAAACTTTGACGGTGACAAAGTTTACAACTACTATTCACCGCCATTGAGGTACTCTCGACGAAATGATTCACACGGTGTTGAGCCTACTCGGTGGAAAAGGAATTAATTGCATGCGGCATTTCTACGACACTTCTTAAATGGTAATTTTGACGACGAGACATTTCCACACATTAACAAAATCAAATTTGCATGTATCTAGATATACTGTAACGGTAGGACTTTAAGTTAGGTAAAATCTCGAGTGGAGTATTTTGAATGATGTACTATGATAATTTTTTATGTTTTCTTTTAAATGGCTCGAAAATGTTTTTGATAGTATATCCAAAGTTGTTTATTTTTTAGTGCATTTGAGAAGGATTAGTTTAATAAAAACATATATATGTCATTCGATTTGAAATTGGTACAATTGTTAGAAGCGTGAAGCCGCAATCAGAATATTTACTCTCTGTCCTGAACGTTTTAAATGTTGTTTCAGATTTTATTTTAGATTGACCGAAATTTAGACAATAATTGGGCGCCGCAGTCCTTTTCATACCACTCAAAATACTAATATAGCAATTCAAAGGAAAAAAGTTTAATACTTGTAAACTAATTTTATGTGTAAAGTAAGAGAACGATAAATGATGGTGGCTATATTTTTAATTATCATTTTAAATAAGCAGCGAGTAAAATTCCTTTATTTTTTATTTTTAAGGTTCCGTTTCTCAAAAGGAAAAATAGAACCATTGTTGAATCACTTTGTTGTCCGTATGTCTGTCTTTCGCCACCCTTTTTGTGAGTGACGCGTGCAAGTATCAAGTTGAAATTAATACCAAATACTTCTGCCTGCGGTCCCTTAAAGCTGCAAAAAACAAAGCTTCAAAATCAATGCAGTCAAGATATGTGGCTAATTTTCATGCTCGCAAAGGGAATCAAAACGTATGGGGTACTTCCCATTAACCTAGACTGATGAAATATGGCAAGAAGCAATGTTTTATAGCACAAGTAATGGCAAAAAATTTAAAACCTTTTTTTTTGTATTTACAATAAATCACAAAGAAAAAAAATTTACACAACGCAAGTCAATTTTACGACTATGTTTGTGATATTTAGAATTAGAAGAAAATAAAGTATGCCGCAAATTTTGATACGCGCAAGGGAACCAAAATCTAAGGGTTGCTATATACTACTGTGTCCAAAAAATAAGGTGACATATGAATTTAAACTGCGCGCGTCGAAGGATTTGGAAATTTTTCTTTCTTTTTAGGTTGGTAGTACTGTCAGTGACATCTATGTGAAATTTCATGTCAAAATATATTCATAGTGTTTGAGATACGCGTCGTTTTGTGAGCTGCTAAAAGTGAGTTTTTCGTTTTTTGCGATGTCGAAATTTATTGAGCAAAGAATTTGCATTAAATTTTGTTTGCGGAATCAATTTTCTGCTGCGGATACGTTGAGGATGGTGCAGAAAGCCTTTGATGATGAGGCTATGTCTAAAAAAAATGTCTACAAGTGGTATAGTGATTTCCAAGCCGGCCGTGAACGTGTCGAAGACGAAGAGCGTTCTGGGCGACCATCAACCTCAACCGATGAAGCTCACTTCCAACAAATCAAAGATTTTTTGTTGAAAAACCATCGATTAACGATTAGAGACCTTGCTGATGAAGTTGGCTTATTGAAAGGCTCAGTCAATACCATTTTGAAGGATGCTTTGGGCCTCAAGTGCGTCAAATCTCGACTGGTACCGAAAACATTGAATTTTTTGGAAAAAAGGCGTCGCGTTGAAGTGTGTGAAACAATGCTTTCCGACTACCAGGATGTCATGAAACGCATTATAACTAGCGATGAGACTTGGATCTATGCTTACGACCCCGAAACAACCGATCAATCGAGCGAATATCGTGCCAAAGGAGAGCCGAGACCAAAAAAACCGCGCCAAAGTCGCTCAAAAATCAAGGTCATGTTGACTGTTTTCTTCGATTATCGTGGTGTTGTGCTTTATGAATTCCTTCCAACCGGCCAAACAGTCAACAAGGAATATTATTTGAACGTTATGCGTCGTTTGCGTAACGCTTTCCGCCTAAAAAGACCGGAATTGTGGAAAGACAATTCTTGGTTTTTACACCACGATAATGCACCATCCCATTACGCACTCGTAATTCGTGATCATTTCGCCAAAAACTCAACCCATATCGTTCCGCAACCACCGTATTCACCTGATCTGGCGCCGTGCGACTTCTGGCTGTTCAACAAGCTCAAAAGACCGCTCCGGGGACACCGTTTTGATACGATAGAGGAGATTCAAGCCGCAGCGAAGACGGAACTGAAGGCCATCCCGAAAGTGACTACAACCAGTGTTTCAAGGATTGGAAAATCCGTTGGCATAAGTGCATTGCATCGGGAGGGGATTACTTTGAAGGGGATGAAATTGATTTGGAAGAATAAATAAAGAATTTACAAAATAAATACAATGTCACCTTATTTTTTGGACACAGTAGTACTATAAAAGAAAAACACACTTGGGTAACAAAATAGAGTTTGACATCTTTTGCGTTGAAAAATTCACCTTGTTCCTGTACAAATTCAAATTCAAGGATTCAGGATCTGGCAAAGTTTATGTGCGCAGTGGCAACAAGTCAGTCAAGTTGGCCTTAAAGCACCTCCATTGGGCTTAAATCTGGTCACTGGGTAGGCCATAAGATTTGACTCCTATGTTTTTGCCAATACTTACTACAGTGTGAACATTCCAGCGATTCTGAAATTTTCAGAGTGGAATATTTGAAGTAATTTTGGCTAAGGCCACCGTTGCGCGGGTTAACTCCTCCATTGATTGGGTAAATAATTACTAAAATGATGATGTATGGTGATAATTATGAATATGCCAGCTTAAAAAAAAACTAAAAGCCTTTCTCCAGGATTCAAAAGAGACATCAGATTGGATCCGTAGTTGCGAAGCAAATTTTCTTGCCGATTTGCATTTGCCCCATCTACTGCTGAAGAGGTTAGTCTTGCCATTGAAAAGCTTAAAAGCAAACAAACCGCGGGTTCAAAAAGTATGCATTTAAATATTCCGGATATCTTCTGTTAGGAATTATGCACCACATTGTTCATCAAGAAAGCAAACCCGACAGCTGGATTATCTTTTCTGTGTCCAGACTAAATAAAAACCAGTGTACCAGTGTTCCAGTGTAACTCCTCTTATTCCTTATACTCTACAAAGCGATGGACGAATTCATACATATTGAAATGTGTTTCAATATGCAATGACGATACCGTCGAAATGAAAATATGCTGTCAATTCTTTGTGCATTTTTCAAAACATAAACATATTTTTCTTATTGTATAAAATATAGCTTTATAGAGTTTGACAATCATTGCATGCTGATGGCAAAAGCACAAAAGCAATTTTTTTCATTGCAAAACTTTTGAAATTTGATTTCTGAACATGACATTCTTTTTACAATGACTGAACAACTTCACTGGCAGCTCAAATTACCTGAAACACTTCACACCACTGAAGTAAAAAAAATCCGGTGGTCGAACGATAACAACACCGACTTCGGTTTAAATCTTTGAATTTCTGGAACATAACGGATGATATTTTAGCGGTCGCCTCGATACGTGCGGATTTTTGAAAAGTTGTTTTTTAGACTGATAAATACCTTAATTATAGTAAATGAAAATTATTTTACACGATTTTCGATCATTGTTCAAATGTAAACAAGGATTTGATATTCTTTTTAATATTAATAAAATAATAAATTAATATATAAATATAAATATGTTTATATAAATACATAAGAAAATGAATAAGTTATAAAAATGTAAAATAAGAAGGTTCTTGATAAATTAATAAATATAAAACATTTTGACACGCAACTGAACATTATGCTAAAGTGTTATGTTTAGAGTCGAACAAAGAACATCATTACACAAGATGCAGAAAGTTTACTCGGTGATAGATCTAAGATTATATAAGCTATAAGAATGGATACATATGTTCACAAAATTCGGTTCTAATTTAATAGTTCGAGAGGAAATCCATTCTACACTCTAGAGTGTAATATCGTCAGACTATTTTTAACAGCTAGTTTTGTTTAACCTGCATTTTTCAGGTGTGATAATCTGCACAGTTCTCCCATACTTTGCATCCGGAGTTTCTGCTTACGAGGGTATAAAGCAGCTTCTTTTGAATAGCCTTGGCTAAATGGTCTTAAAACAAAAGATTATCAAGTAAATTCTGCAAATTCATCTCAATGTTGACCCCGATTTAATGCGATGAGAATATTGCTGTATCATCAGCGTACATAGCAGAGAAAATATTACGTAGTTTCGGGAAGCCCGATGCCTGGATATTATATAACACTGGACTTATTCGAGATCCTTGTGGAAGTCCTGCAAAATTATAATGCAAGACTGAAACAGAAACCATGAAACACCTATTTGACAAAAAAAATCAAATTATACGAACAAAAAACTTAAGAAAATTTAAGTTTGTAATTTTTCAAAAAACCCCATTGTGCCCGTCGATTTTTCTACTGACCGATTTTTCTTTACATGCTGACATATTCCTAGCACTTAATGAGAGGTGTTGTGTTGAGTTCAGAAACGGAATTGTTTCAATAAAGTGTAAAAGCCTTTTCTTATACTTTGCCTAGGCTGCTTCACAGATTTGTTGGTCTATAACTATGAGGTAATTCTCCTGGCTTTTCCTGGCTTAAGAAATGGAACTACTTAAGCAGTCCTCCAAGCATCAGGAAAGATCTGTTCTTTGAAGCTTAAAACATTAAACTTGACATTTTTAAAAGTTGCTTAACTCTCAATCTCGGGAAAAGAGGGTGTTAAAAAGACTTCTGCAATTTCAAAGAGTGTATAAGGTTGTCCTTCTTCAATCTCATTGTGATCATACACTCGTCACTGGTGAGGACGAGTAAGTAAGTCAGTTGGACTAATACCATGGACCTAAACTTTTAAATTCAGAAAAATTCAATAAAATGTAAGTTATTTAAAAATCTAGAATTCAAAATCGTGTATTGAATAATTTTTAAATATTGTTTTCTAAATTTTAAACTTCCATCTCTAGAATGCTGTGAATCCGAAGAAAATGTTCAAGACATGGGTCAATTGTATCAAATCTTCCCCGATGAAGTTCTTGGATCAGGACAATTCGGCGTCGTTTATGGTGGTGTCCACAAGAAAACACGAAGAGAAGTCGCAATTAAGGTAATAGATAAGCTGAGATTCCCCACCAAACAAGAAGCTCAACTCAAGAACGAAGTGGCAATCCTACAGGTACATTAGAACCTCTGTTTGTCTCTACCCGCTAACTTGGTTTTGTTCATGTTTCTAGAACATATCACATTGCGGGGTTGTGAATCTCGAAAGGATGTTTGAAACGCCCGAAAGAATATTTGTCGTTATGGAAAAACTAAAAGGCGATATGTTGGAAATGATCCTGTCCAGTGAACGAGGCCGACTCTCAGAACGTGTCACAAAATTCCTCATCACACAAATACTTATAGCTCTCAAACACTTGCACAGCAAGAATATTGTTCATTGTGATTTGAAGCCTGAAAATGTGCTTTTGTCATCGGATGCTGAATTTCCACAGGTTAAGCTATGTGACTTCGGGTATGCAAGAATCATTGGCGAAAAGTCGTTCCGAAGGTCAGTGGTTGGCACTCCTGCTTACTTGGGTAAGTTAATTCGTAAAAACTTTACTTAAAACTGAACTAAGTGTGTTTTGTATTGCCCTTCAAGCTCCTGAGGTGCTTCGAAACAAAGGTTACAATCGATCGCTGGACATGTGGAGTGTCGGTGTAATCATTTATGTCAGTCTCAGTGGAACATTTCCATTCAACGAAGAGGAGGATATAAATGACCAAATTCAGAATGCAGCCTTTATGTATCCACCTAATCCTTGGAAGGAAATCTCATCAAATGGTAAGATCAATTGTCGAGATAATAAAATGCGAAACTTATTTATATCTCTCTTCGTTCCAGCCATCGACCTGATAAATAATCTCCTGCAGGTGAAACAACGCAAACGTTACACTGTTGATAAGAGCCTTTTACACTATTGGCTGCAGGACAAACAGACTCACCATGACTTACGGGGTCTAGAGGCTCAAGTAGGTACTCGCTATTTAACACATGAAGCCGATGACGTTAGATGGGCTAGTAGCGGCGATCTCTGACCTGAGCCGTCGTCTAGACATCGAGTTGAAAGCTGTAGCTGCAGCAGTTTGCCTGGAACACCAAAATATGAGGCGATCAGTGATAAAGCGCTCAAGTGGGTACGCGGGCGTCTGTGTCGCCATGTCAAATAATTAAGAACTTTTAAATAGCCTTCTACCGAACAAAATAACACTCAATTAACTCTAATTGGTAGTTAGCTTGTTAGATCAATTAGTTTATTAATACATTTTTCCAAAATTTTAGTCACATTTCTCTCGTCTATTTCAAATTTTTGTTCTTTTATTCAATTCTTAATGTTGTTTGCATTAAAAGTAAAAACAAATAAACACCTTAACTCATTTACAAATACTCAAAAATATTATCTCAAAAGACCAAAAACATTTAGTTTCGTTTAAGCTTCTGTAAGCTTATGTTTATTTTTTATCAAGGGCCAAGGTTTGAGAATGTGCAAGAAGGAAAAAGTTGCGCTGTTGCCTTTCGGCTACAGAGTTTGATCAGTGGGCGTAAAAAGGACCAGAAATGGCCCGCCAAAATCACTAACGAATCATTTCAATAGTCATGTGAACTTAGCGTTCTTGAGGAGTATACAACTCGTCCACGGAACGCCATGGCTTGTCTTCATTTATGCTACTTGTGTTTACTTCACAATGTCAAAACAAAACTGACAGTTTCCGCCGTTCGCAGAATTTATAGCATCTTCCGATAGCGTAAATTTTCAATCAAATCAAACACCATATCCGCTGATACATGGAAGGCAGACGTTCTCAATAGAAAGCCCTGAGATCGAACTCGAAGCTCATTCTTAGGCACTGAAAAAATTAACTACACCAACGGTGTTGCCTCAAGTGAGTATACACCTTCGATTCTCAGTATTTGATGTTTTTTTTTAAATGTATTGTTCTAGAAAATATCGTTCAGTTTGAAAAATTGTTTCTTTCGGTTTTAAGCTATAAGAGAAGAATTGGTTATTTCCATATTTTTCATCTCGAATATATTCAAAGTTCCAGCTCCAACGCCGGGCGCCAGTTAAACAATGATGCTCTTTTTTCCTTTTATATAAATTTCCATCTATTGCAGGCATATTCTATTAACCCGATTTAAATGAGAGCTTCTCTTTTCGTGCCTACCCTCAACCAAACGCAAAAGCGCAACTCTGAATCAAAAACAACAAACTTGGCAAATCTATCTCATGAAGGTACATTAAAGTAAACCAATCAATTCATCAATGTCTGCTCCTTATCATGTTTTTCAATCTCGTGATGACATTTAATTCCTTAAATTGAGTCTAAGATAAATCGATTTTCCTAGCGAAACCCTGTCGTCGTCAGACTACGTTTAAATATGGATTCCTTTATCATCATAGACATTGAAAAATTGTTTGGTATTTGCGATTCAGTACAATGCCCCGTGGCGAAGGAGCGACATTGAGATTTCAAGATTTCGTAAATATTTCTCGTCATTCATTTAAAAAAAGACAAAGACAAATCAACACAAGTTCACTTCTTAGGAATTTCTTCATATGAATTGAATTATATTTCATTTTAATTTTTTAGTGAAAATGGAACAGTTACTAAAAACTGCAATCATTTTCAAAACTTCTGCCTTGCCTCTTTGGTACAACATTCCTTGAGAAAGTTTTATTTTGTTTTAATATTTGAAAAATAAAAAATAAAGCCTAAAATATATACAAACTATTTCCCACCCAAGACTAAAAGTAACTAAACATTTTTGAAAAATTTATTAAAAATAAAAAACCAAACCTCTTATGTCTCAGCCAACAATTTTTGTGTCAAATAAACATTAGCTCAAATACAATTTGAAAAAGTATACCTGTAAACTGTGTAACGGAATAATAATAATAAAATTAAAACAATATTTATTTACAAACATCCTGCAAAGAATAAATAGAGAAAATATTTAATAATATAAAAAGTAAAATGACATCCGAATCTAAGTGTTAGATTTTAAGACAAACAAAAACAAGACATTTATTATTTAATTAAAAACTAAAATTTCTTCCTATTTTGCTTCTGATTTAAATAGTAACCTACGAATATTATACAAGATTACTTAACTAAATATTTTATTTCTGTGAATAAATGTGAATTTATAAAATAAAAATAAAAAATACAAAAATATTTAAATAAGTGTGTTTTTTTGTTTGTTCCACATTCAAGTAGTCGAGCCTTGAAAAAATTTCATCAATCATTAAAAATCGAAGTTAAAGAGTTATCCCTTATATGGTTTTGAAATTAAATTTAAGTAAAAAACATTTATGATTTGGACTTGGATCAATATTTTATTTCTAAAATATGAAATCATTCAAATGTTCTCCATGAGAGGTCTTTTCTTGCTAGTAAATTTTCGATAACTTGTCGACACATATCGGACAATAACATGACGAAAGTTCGTTTAAAAAGCCTCAAGAGTATTTGAATTATTCGTTATGACATGATTTTTGTATAGCCCCGCATACCAAAACAAGAAAAAGATTTCTTCTGGCTCCATCTTGCTGAGACCAAATGTCATCCTGATCCACTAAGTCCTCGATTTGAGGCGAAAAAATTATCAAAGCTAACATTTGGCTATGAAATGTCACATCTGGACCAGAGATAAAGAGACGCCTTATAAATAAGGTAAGTTAAGTCTTACAAAGGTCGAAGGTAATGTAAGTCTATTCCCTTCAAAGTTAAGAATGAGTTTGACTCCTCCTACCTAAACTTTTTGAGGAAGTTCCTGACAATCACACGAGATGAGTGCAATATTCTTGATTGCCTCTTGCCTCAAATTTCAATCAACGAGTGACATAAATTGGGTCCTTAGGTGATATACCAGGCAGCATAACGACGATCAGAAGGACAATTCACCGTGTTGTCGTTTCGGATGTTTAATCTTCACGGTCTCAATAGTTGCAACTTCTTTTTCCAAGATTTACAAAAAAGAGAATTTGTTTTGTCATAAAAAGTCACAACAGAGGGAAGTTACCACTAACTAGTGCACAGACTCCGTCCTGGATGTTATAATAGGAATTAGGCGTGTTACCAGAAGGTGATTACGCCGCGAAATCATAGAAATTTTGCCATGATTGCCCAATTCACCGGACTTAAACATCATCAAAAAAACTTTGCACTTGTCGATCTCGAAATATTTATGAAAGCAG
The DNA here is from genome assembly GCA_963555765.1 of Orthonevra nobilis. Lineage (NCBI taxonomy): Eukaryota > Metazoa > Arthropoda > Insecta > Diptera > Syrphidae > Orthonevra > Orthonevra nobilis. The sequence goes on along the minus strand of OY743225.1, from coordinate 25,424,155 downwards.
TGGACAATATGAAAACAACGACACCTTAATCAATGCTTTCTGTGATAACTCGGACTAGATTTCGCTAGATTATTTAAAACAATTTTTTAATTCAAACTGTTTCGAAAATGGCGGGCACACTCACTTTTTATGGACAACAACACAATAAATTATTCTTCTCTTATTTAATCCTTTTTTATAAGTCATTATCCTTTTCATATTCTTTTTTAACAGTTCTAATGGACTCTACCAATAAGCCCGTAAATTTTACACCTTTCCTCAGAAAAAGTCCTTTAAATAGACTTATCCTAACCTATCGCGCTCTTGTCTGGTGGAAAGCAACCCTCAAGACAACGACATTAGGAAAGTTAGCAGCAGTACAGGCCAGTGGTGTCACAACTGGTGCTCTACGCGCTATCCCAACGGCAGCACTGGATGCACAGGGTTTTCCAATAAGAACTTGACAATTTTTTTTTTATATAAAATAAATTGATTGAAAGGTATGCTGTGTGGCTTATGGCTTCCTCCTGGTGAAGCCACATATCGTTCAAGTCCATATCTTCCAATTCTGGTCAAAAATAATATGTTATCATGGCGCGATAACGGTGGCCATTCACAGTAACATGATAATTGTTATCGTCGACGAAAAAATATGGCCCAATAATGCGGCCGGCATGCAAACCGTGATTCATGAAGCAAATGTGGATTTGTGGAAACCATAGAGCCAAATCGGAGAACGTATGTCGCTTCAAATGGTTCATCGGCTTCAATTCTTGATGCTTGACCTTGTTAGGTATAAACAAAGATCCTTATGCAAAATACGGCATAATGTGGTCTGAGCGATGCCCAATTCTTGAGAAAGCCGTGGAATAGACTAGCAAAAGTTGCTACGGATGCCTGAACGGCCGCAATTTTTTCGACACTTCGACCAACCCATAGTCTCACTGACACGGCAACATCACACAAAATTTTGCACCAAACTTAAAAATCGGAATTAACGCTCTTACAGTTGCGGTCACCAACTCCGAATTTTCGTAGAAAATTTTTATAATTTGCAGACGTTGCTCGTTCGTGTACTTTACCACGATAAAAATATTGAGTTTAATGAATAAATTAACAATGACAGTTCGATGATTAGTGAAAGGGTGCGTTCACAAATTGAATTCAAAGTTGTCAAGTCCCTATTTGAACACCCTGTATTTCTCAATATGCTGCAGCAATCATCAAATCTATATCAAATAAAGATAAAACTTCAAGTGGGTAAATGTGATCTTAGGCTTATAATATCTTAATGGCTTTTTAAATAAAAGTCAGCGCTCAAAGTTGAATTAACATTAACAATTAAATTTTTAATGAAATCCCTACAGGCGACCTGAAAGGAACGGCCGAAACCCTTCCTGTTTTAGACTTCGATACGCTCGCCGTACGAAATATCGTATCCTGGAAGAGATAACTGTCAATCAAAGCAAATACAGTAGTACAGCAAAATAGAGGAGATGTACCTCGGGCCAATGGTGTTCTAATTGAACCTCCTCCATGTGCCGCAAGATAGCCAACCAAAGATGATCAAACTCATTTCATTCGATCACAAAAAGACAAGACACAAACTACAAAAAATTTCTTAAATTTAATAGGAGAAATAAATTATTTTGCAGAAAGGTTTTAGCATTATACTCCACATCAGGGATCACGACGGACCCATTATGGTGCCAATTGTCTTATTTAGTTACACTTCATAACCCTGGTTAACCTTTATAACCTAACTTTTGAATACACACACAACTACTCATAGGTTTCATGTTTTCATTGCGAAAATCGAAATCGTGGCCTCATTCTACTCATTCACAGTGTATATCAGCTGCAGAAAAAAAAATGCTCCTGGTGAGAACATCCCCAAAATGTGCAAGTCATACAGTTTTATCGAGCCAAGTTCCGGCACCAAATAATTTATGGCAGTGGAAAAAAAAAGAACACAGATTGATTTTTTTTTTCATTTATCCTCCGATTTGCCTGTTTACGATGCCAATGACATAGCAGATTAAGAGTAAAGGATATGCGGGATTTCCTACAGTGGCCTTGCTTGGTAAGAGCGTTATAACTGCTTGGAGTAAAAAAGTGGCACCACCAAAAAGTAAAAAAAAGGACATGTTAGACAGATGAAGCCAAGGTAGTTATAAAAGAGGAGAAAGTATCACGCAAAGCTTTAAGAGCAAAATAGGTCGCCTTAAATTGATACCGAACGTGTGTCGCGAACAAATGTGCTCAAATCCAAGCAAAGAGTATGGAAGGCCAGCTTAGGAAGTTACAGGCTTATGCTCTCCAGCTGTTGATGCAAGCCTGACTAATCAGGAATAACGGCAAAACAACTTGAATGAGAGCAAAGCGATTTTTAAGAAAGCTGATCAGAGAAGGCGACAGTTGGCAACAATAAGATCCTTTACGTAAATGAACGTAAAATTTTTCGACTATATTGCGCAAGGGCTGCTCCTAACAACGACGAAGTACCCGACAAAACATCCGAAGAAGAAGTTCGGAGGGCGATAAAATACCTCGAAAATGAAAAATCGGTTGGACCATCGAGCTTCGTTGGCGCACAATTTTCATGTCCAAAATAAAGCAGTCCTTCTTCTATTTTAATCGCTGGGTGGAGCTGTTTGTTAAGAGTCTGGCCTTTAAATGTAAATGTTCCTGGTTCGAATCCTGAAGCAAATCCTGCGATTCTATTTGACTTGCGAATCTGGGTATAAATTTTATGGTGCTATCACTATCTGTACTCATTGCTTTATCGGCTTGTCATGTTGGGGATCCAATTTCTCATCATCAAAATAGTTTCTTAAGATGACAATTTATTGCTGACGCAATCCATAAATGAAAAATAAAATACTGTGAACTGAGCGAATTGACTCGCGAATGAGTCTTCAAAAGAATTGTTATTTATTATTTTCAATAAAGATAAATTGAAAAAAAACGTGCGTCAGAGTTCCGAGCGAAAGTACCGTTAGACATTTTTTGCGACGTTTCTAATCACAGAGTATAATCATCATAAAGTTTAAGAGCCATTTGATTAGCCAGTAAACTTTTGGTCCCCACTTGGCTATTTAAGCTAAGCACTGGTTCCCGCCACACTTTCACTCACAGCGGCTACAGTGTCTTGTCTTTGCGCAAATGCCGCAGACGCGTTGTTGCCTTCACGTCTTTGCAAATATTCTTTGGTGCGGTATTAAGTCAGTTATGAGGATCAAAAAGACAATGTTACAATCCTAACGCTCGACGAACCGAAGCAGTACTTCAAAATAAGTTTGAATGTCAATGAAACGTTCTCCTTCTTAAATAAACTTAAAAAAACAATTTCCAATATAGAAGTCAACGAACTGTCAAAAGTGTCAATACGAATTCGAAGTCATCCCTATACATTTATGAAAACGCCATCTACTGTTTCCTCATCTGTTTTTCTTTAGCTGGGTGGCCTGGTTTTAACGCTTTTTATTTTTTTGTCTTTAATACTTTGAACATTAACTTTTTGCATCTCTATGTACTCGTTTGGTGAAATTATTTAAAAAACAATCTCTGTAATCAGAAAGCGAATGAACACTCCCAAGCTTAAAGTTTACATTAACGATGATCTCCGATATTGACCATTTTTTGTACAATCTTCTGTTTAGAAAGCAAACAGTTAAACCAAAAATTTCACACTTTCCCTTTCTATTTGCAAATTCGTTTTTTTTTTAAAACTTTTTTTTTCACAAAGACATTATCTAAGTTCACACTTCCGCTTGAATGTTTACTTAACGCATTTGGTTCGAAAACTTGAGTAAATTTGCGGTTACTTGTTTATAAAGCCAAACTCTTCAAGCTCAAGCCGGAAGGCATAAGTAAAAGTATTTAAGATCAATGCGTCACCTACCCTCAATCAGTGTTACTCCGGACATTCGTATTACCACAAAGTAGCTAAGAAATAAGATGCATTGGACGTACTTTGCACTATCGTTGCTTCTATTTGCCGGGACTAGCTCCGCCGACCTAAGGTCTGATCTTCGAGACTTCGCCAACCTTATTCCTGCGAATCGAGTTGCATTTATCACGGGTAGACACTATCTCTTTGATGCGAGCTTCCGAGCGGCTTTCAATTACTTAAGGTCGCCGCATTTTGAGTCAATGGTACGCAGGGAGATTTCAAGAAATGACCAAGTTCAGGATGTCATCGAGTATCTGGACCGCGACATTGATTTAAATGTTATACCGAAAATTTTCAAGAGACTTGTTATTGAGCCGAAATCAGCGCAGGAGTATATTCGTGTCAGGACATTGACCAGTTATCTGCGTGAAATCGCCGACACAATTCCCGATTATAAAATCGCAAACTTAATTCGTCAGAAAAGTTCTGCCGATCCGAATTTCGCGGATTTGAAAGCCAAAATTTCCAATCCCAGATTTAAGACTTTGGTTTACAAAGCGAGGGTGAGTTGATGAACGTAAAAATCATTTGATGCCTTTTTTCATGGCTTTTGTTTTGCAGAACGCCCCGAGTTTGGCAAGGAGCTTCAAAATACTTCGTAACAACCAAGTGAATATAGACGAGCTGCTTACGATAACCTTTCAAAAATTGAACACATGGTCTAATCTGTAAGCGTAAGGAAAAATAAATTATTTTAAAACAAGCGATGTGATCTTTTTTGAAAGTGTGTTGGTCACTCTGTTCGACTAACGCAATCACAATTTATATATGCGCCAAGCCCTGTCTTTTGACTGATCGCGCTTGCACAACTAGGTTAGCTTCAAGACCTATCCGGGGAAAGAAGCACTCTAACGAGTCTATAAGTCTCGATCGTGGAAATTTTGCGTTTTCTAGAAGAAGGGTCTAGGTACAATCAGTATGAGAGGGAAATCCCGGATTTGACACTTAGCCGCGGACATAGTTTAAGTAAATATGCCAAGTTTTAGGCTTTAGTAGAAAGAAAAGAAAGTAGAATGATTTCGTGATTACAAACAACTCGTGCTTAACCGCTGAAGGTATTGGTTTTCCCAAAGGATAAGTTTTCAGGATGAATCATGACAATCCGTACGAAAGACTGGAAGAGTAACCGCTTAACTTTGGTACAAATTTCTTTTTTGTTTTTGTTTTGGCCGGGAGACTCTGGTTTTTATATAAGCCGAGATATCTATCGAGTCTCTGGAAATGCAGATCAGGTTTCAAAGCTTTCGGGAGCATAGGAAAATTGATCTTTTACTTCAAACATGAGAATCGTCAAAAAATACCGGAAATAAGGACGATCCCTGCCTATCAGACTTAACTTCCATTTGACTGTCTTCTAAAGATAGGTGTGGTTGGTTTGATCTTTAGCCCGGTTAACTAGATGGCACCTGGCTTTCTGCAGGCGTTAGCCATAATTGTGGTATGGAGTTGAAAGGTCATGCAATGCCTTAACATGACATTTTATATACCATCTTGATACACGGTGACCATCTTTTTCCACTATTTCTTAAAATTATTCGGTCAAGAAGACGCTGCTATTGTTATATAAGCTCTTCTTACCATTTAATTTCTGTGCTGATAAGTTGTAGGGATTATATAGAATGTTCTTGTTGAGAGCTTTCAGAGTCTGTAATTGAGTCTCATAGTTACGTGACTTCAAAAACTTCAAACAAAGAAGTCTAGAACTGTCAAATCATGCGATCTTTCCAGCCAGTGCAAATTACCAAAATTGGGTAAGCAGGTATTGAAGAAAACGCTGAAACCTCCGCATTTTCGTTTTTGAAGATATATAGGAAGTCCCTGCAGAGCATTTGATGCCAATTGCACCTTTTTTCTACAAATCCAATTGCGCCACGCTTTAGATATATTGATCGACCTTTTTCTTAAAATTCCGCAAGAATAGCAATTTTTGAAAGCATCATCACCCAACTGGGCCTGTAAAAAAACAAAACTACGGAACTTGGAACAAACTAGAGCTGGAGAGCTATCCAGAATATTATCTTGATGCCCAATACAACGGCTATTTGATGTTTTTTTTCCTTGGGGTTACATGGAGGGTAAGGTGTTTACAAAAAAGCCAAAAAACCATCCAATAGTATATTCGATAAGGGGTGACCTGAAATGTTAATAAAAGTTATGGAAAATGTTCTGGAAAGAAAAATGGTCCAGTCACAGTAGGGATCGTGGAGAGGTCGAGAAGTGAAAGTAGACTGACCAAGCATTGTCTTCTGGAATTCTTAGTTCGCATCGAAAATCATGGTTGCTCTTCTGTATGAACAAATCTTTTAAAACACAAATTTCCACTATTCCAACTAATCTCGAATAAAATCATGCGAATTAAGAGAATAAATCGATACGACGATTCTCCGTCCAAGTTCAGAGTTCACGCATGGAGCAATCGAAACCGAATATATATTTGAGTTTCAAATAAGTTCTGTGTTGGCAAGAAAGAAATTTCTGTCATTAACTTTATAGAACTTGTGGCCCTAGCGAGGTCATAGTGGAACATGACTCCCTTACGATTCGGCAATTCTGGTCGGTTTTCTTTTATTGCCTCCTCCAGTTTTATTAGTTTTCGACAATTAAAATCTAAATTGATCGTTTGGATCCTTGAAAGAAGATAAAAATACTCAAATACTCCCACCAAATTGCAAACAAAAGCTTCTGTTGATCCAGTTCAGCTTTCGATGTGGTTTTGTACTGGTTCATCACTCTTATACCAATATCTTTTTCGATTGATGTTTTTCATCACTAGTGATGATTCGTTTATAAAAAGGATCCATTTTATTATCTTTGAGATGCATATCGCAAATATTGAGTTTAAATTGAATCTCTTTCAATTCATGTGGAACCTAAATATCGAGCTTATTTTCAAGTCCAAGACGTTTCAAGTGATTTTCGATTGTTGTGTGTGACGCATTTAACCTCTCTGCAATCTCTCCCATAGTCATAAGACAGATCTGATTCAATTATGACTTTGATTTGGTCATCAACAATTTGAATTGGTCTATCAGAGCGTTGGTCATCTATAAGTGAAAAACCTTCAGATCGGAATTTCCTTAATAAATTCCCATAATCTTCATAGCCTCTTCGTTAACACTAGAAGCTTTTTTTCCCTTTACGAAAATAAAAAATTAAAAGGCTTAAGGAAAGATAAGCTTTAAGAAATAGCTATCAAATGTGGAAAGAAGTAAAAACATAAATTTGAGAACACCGAGAACAAACAAACAAAACACCATCTTCTTATAAAAACCAAAACTTTCATTCTTCATTCATTTTTGCATCACATCATCTTATTTCCCCGAAAGCTGGAAAGCTGCCAAAATAGTACCAGTCGCAAAGAAGCCTCAACCGACGCTTCCAACTGATTACCGGCCTATAAGTATATGACCAGTCCTATCTAAAGTCTTTGAGAACATCCTGGCTAAGCAAATAGTGGATCATATTATTCGAAACTTAATTATCTCCTTATCAGTCAGGTTTTAGACCGGGTCACAGCTGTGCTACAGCTGTGGTCAAAATCCTAGATGATATAAGGCAACAATATGACTGTTGTTACCTGACCGTACTTTGCTTACTAGACTTCTCGAAGGCTTTTGACAGGGTAAATCATAAGATTTTGTGTATGAAGCTAGCTCACTACCTTGGTTTCAGCAACAGAGCAGTTCGACTTATCGAAAATTATTTGAAAAATCGCTCCCAAAGACGAAATATATGAGAGAAGGTGTTTTGGACCAATACTATTTTGCATTTTCATAAATGATATTGTTTTAGAGTGCAAAAATGTTTTTTTCCACCTCTATGCAAATGACATTCAAGTCTTCCTTTCTGAGCCACTTGGACTGTCAGAAGATCTCATCCAAAGGGTGAATGAGGATCTCGCTGCTATTTGTAAATGGTCAGTTGAAAATGGACTAACCCTGAACCCATCCAAGACGCAAGCGATTTTGATATCGAAAACAAGCTATGATACGGACTGTCTGCCTCCAGTATTCCTATCGGACACAAAAATTAAGTTTGTAGACACAGTTACAAGTCTTGGTTTTAAGATAAATCGCAATCTTTCCTGCAGTGATCATGTAAACTACACAACATATATTTATGGTTGCTTCCGTAAGCTGTGGTTATGTGCTTGTTTTGTTCCTCTTGATATGAAGCTTAAACTTAAACGTGTTCAGAGGTAGTGTACTGCACTATATTATTTTTTTTCCGATCATTATCTTAAGTTTAAACTAGTTTTTAATCTTACATAATTTTTATCATTCCACTTTTATACACAATAACTTAAGTAGAATTGAAATTGAAAAAAAAACTACTTTCTTACAATTTTTCCATTTTTTTAGCCTTCTTTTAGCCCTGTTTATGTTATGATTATAAAAAATAAAACAAGCAGTTTTATTTGTCAGCCTAGATAGCATGTAATTAGAAAATGTGTAGAACTCAAAAAAGGTCTATTCGACGTTCGCCGACACTTTTTGTCCAAATAATATTGTGTAAATACATACAATTTCTTCGGCGGTAAGCTTAATTAATTTGAAATGAATTTATCATTACATTCATACACTCCGTCTCACTTGATTGCAAGCAGACGTTTTTTTGTTATAATATTGCGATATTTTTCAAACCCTTCGCTAATCTGGGAAAAACGAAATAAACTGTTCGTTATTAAGTGGGACAAGAAAAAAACAGGTAAATTGTATGACCTCGTCATACAAGTTTCATTTATCAACTTAAAAACATTTTTTTTACAATATAAACATAATACCTATATCCTTCATTCCTTGTGCAATTCGTTCTTCCCAGACTAGCGAAGGGTTTGAAAAATATCGTAAAACCAAAACAAAAAAATGGATGGTTCGTTATCAAGTGAGACGGAGTGTACTTAAATTATCCTGACACATTTAATTTTTTTTTTAGTCTTATTTAAACAATTTATATAAATCTTATCATAAAGAGATTTGTCATCGCGGACCTTTCTTGAGTTCCCAAATTTTAACATTGAAGGCAATTAAACATCTTTCCCCTTTAAGACAGCAATGCAATCGCTCGACCATTTTTATATCAAAAAAATTGGTCGTCACAAAAGGCCCTATTATTTCGTAGCGATAATGTATAGCCTACATTCATCCTGAAGGTTCATTGTAAATATTGTTGAAAGAATTTTTGAAATCGAAGATGACTTCTTGATACAAACTATCTTACTTAGAAACTTTTACTCTTTATAATATTGCTCATAAACCTTAACATTAAGCGATGTGTAATCACGGACTTTGTCATAGAACTTTTTAAGTTCTAAAAATGTTCTATAATAAACAATTAAGTAACTCTTACCGTTTAGGAAGTCTTCGCAAAAAACACGTACGCTCAAAAGGGCCTTTTATTTCAACGTAAAAATATATAGTCTATGTTCATACTAAAGGTGCATTGTAAATATTGGTTCGTTAATTTTCAATATCGGATGTGAAGTTTTGCAGATTATCTCATACATACGAACTTACCAAGCTTATAATATTAAAATAGAATATAAGAGTTATTATATATTATAAAAAGAATGTTCAAATGTTTGAATTCAAAACATGATGTTAACATATTTCCAAACTTTTATCATTAGTTAAATATAAATAATAATAATAATAAAAATAATAATAATAATAATAATAATAATAATAATAATAATAATAATAATAATAATAATAATAATAATAATAATAATAACAATAATAATTATAGCTAAATGTTTCACCGATATTCTACAGCTCACTAGCTTGCCCCCACCTTTTTTAACTACTGGAACAACGTTCCTTCTCCCAAAAAAAGGTCCATGTCTCAATCCTGCTAAGTATCGTCCAATTTCGTGCTTGTGTACAACCTACAAGCCCTTGACAAAAATAATCAGCAACAGAGTATACGAGCACTGTTTGTCAAACCACATCATAACAGACGAACAAAAAGGATGCAGCCGACAAACAATGGGCACAAAGGACCAATTAATTGTTGATACTGTAATTACAGGACTAGCAATGGGAAAGAAGCGGAATCTTAGTATGGCCTTTATTGATTTTCAGAAAGCTTTTGATTCAATGCCCCATGGATATCTTGTAAAAATCCTCGAGATCTACAAAATCAATCCTGTTCTAGTGGAATGCCTTAAACAACTGATGGCGAATTGGAATACAAAGTTATTCCAAAATGGAGTAACCTCTAATACAATCTTCATTAAAAGCGGTATGTTTAAAGGCGATGCCTTAAGCCCCTTATGGTTTTGCTTAGGACTCAACCCCTTAAGCAGGCTGCTGGCCAAAATGAAATCCGGATTTCCTATGAAGACCGAAACTGTTGACCACTCAGTAAACCATCTTTTATATGTGGATGATTTAAAATTATACACAAATAAAAGGGAAAAGCTCCACAGAATGCTTGAAGTTGTTAAAAGTTTTAGTGATGACATCAAGATGGAATTCGGACTGGACAAGTGCAAGATGATCCATCTAGTCAGAGGTCAGGTTGAAGTCAGAGAAGAAGGATGCCCAATTGATGAAAAGAAGGTCATCGAGGACATGCAGCAAGGACTTTCCTTGTCCCACTAATATAGAAACAAATAGTGAGCTTATCGCCTCCTGGAAATCGAAACCTATGCTAGAAGTCAACCTCATGAGCTTCATAAGCAATAAATGGATCAACGAGCTCCAAACCTATGGCTTATTGAAGGAAAACTGTTCTCTGAAACCGAGGCATTTGTCATCGCCATACAAGACAAAGTCATAGCCACTAAAAATTATCGAAAGATTGTGCTCAAGGAAAGAGTAGAGGACAAGTGCAGACGATGTGGAGATACATCATCACAGGGTGCATTGCCCTTGCTTCCCATGACTACACCAATAGACACAATAACGTCGCTCGATTGATTCACCAACAACTGGCACTCAGTAGTGGGCTCAAACAACAGCATACGCCCTATTATAAATACCAACCCCTTCCAGTGTTAGAAAATAACAGTTTCACGCTTTATTGGAATAGGTCAATAACCACAGACCAGCATATCCCAGCAAACAGACCAGACATCGTTCTGTTCGACAAGGCAGAGAGGAAAGTGGAGATCCTTGATGTAGCAGTCACATTAAACCGAAATGTGCAAGCAACATTTGCAACAAAGGTCTCCAAGTACTCCGCACTGGGCTACGAACTCAGGGCACTGAATGGGGCAGAAAAAGTTGAAATAACACCATTAGTAATCTAAGCCACGAGTTTAGTGCACAAGAACCTCACCAAAAACTTGGAAAAACACTGCTTGGAAAGATTGCTCCCACAAATTCAAAGAGCTGTTTTGCTTGACACCTGCAACACTGAGAAAATTCCTCCAACAATAAAAAAAAAAAACAAGACACCAAAGGCTGTAGAACTTGGACTACGGCCCAACAGAGCCTAATCCTTTGGATGTTTATTCCCGGGATAGGTGCTTTCCCAGCGTATGAGCTGAGAATGAAAACACAAATTCAGATAATAATAATAATAATAATAATAATAATAATAATAATAATAACTTTGTATTTAAGCAGCACCCTTTATAATCCAAAGAATATAACAACACGAAATATAATCATTTAGCACTATTTATAAGGATTGACTTTAATCGCCTCCGATACCTTTGCCAGTGTCTCAAGATCCTCCTGATCTTCACCGAATTTGCGTGCATTCACTCCGATCTTCGCGATGGTGTTCATATTGTTCATTGCCATGCCGGTGTAGGAGTAGTGTTTGCTTTTTATAATGTGAATGACTTGCTGAAAGAGAAATCACAAATGACATTTGTAAATGATAAAAATCTACGCAAAGGTACTCACAAGAACCAATTTAATCAAGAACACAGAGAAAGTAAGAAAGCTGATGCTCATCAGAGCGGCTTCGGAAGGAAACTGAAAGCTCGATTCATCCGTAAGACCTCGTTTCTGACGACTCTTTGGAAACATAGCACCAAATCGATCCTCTTCAAATACAAACGTTTTAAAATCTATGGAAATGTAAAATGCAAGGAAGCAACGAACCAATATTCAACATAAGCTGATCCCTGATGTTTTTCAGCATTCGAATTTTGTCAGTGATTCCAAAGGAGGTCTTTTTCAGTAGACTCTGCTGTAGCGATGTAAGGAATTTAAGGAATCCCGTAAATGAAGGAAACTTCACTGCTCCATCGAACGTCGTGTTAGTCGATGGAGGCTCGATCTCTTGCGGATTATAAATGGGCACGTGGCTGGCTACGGTACTGCGCTTAGCTGATGCTTCGACATCTGGATCCTCGAATGAAATCTTTGTGGTCGTACGAACAATCTTATTTCGTTGGTCATTGTTAACCCGAGCTGGAACTATTATCTCTGCACTCGTCTTCAGATGTGTCTCGCCAGAGATGACAAGTCTCTGCGAGACATTTGTGCCACTAAACCTCTCCTTCTGATATTCTATCCATTGCGGACTGGGAGCAGTCATATCGATATCCTTAAATTTATTCTCTATCCCCAAATAGGATGTGTCTTTATTTTCATCCAAGGCTTGAGATATTTTAACCCATTCACTGTGGCACTGATAAATAGAAATCTGCACGAAAAACACGACGTGGAGATAGAAATGCATTCTGGCAGATTAGTGCCACCGACGGAACTGAACTGAGAATGAAACTTTAGTGATGTTGTCGTCGCATTGCTGGTCGCTGCACGTTAAATGATATCATGTGGAACCCCGAAGATTGACAACTGCACCGCGTAAGTGTCTCAAATTATGCCATTTACCTATTTGTTCAGGTCGAGTGATTTTTGCTGCTAGGTGCTAAACCTGCACATTGCCTTGCCGATTTGTTAGTATTAGCCGGAGTAATGAGTTTTGAAATCTTCCGTGTAAACGGAAGATAAGATTTTCATCTTTATACCCTTTCCCGTAAGAAAATAAACTTTCACACTTGTACGGTATGATTAACAGGCAAGCGGCGCGGTGGCGAAGTTTGGAAGACTTTTAGATTTAAGATTTTGTTAATAGGTCTGGGTTTTTTAGACTCCTGCCCATAAGATACTTCATATCCGCTACGATGATTTAATCAGATATGTAAAATGTCTTAAAGAGAAGAAAAGAGAAGTTCAATTGGATTCCAATCTGGTGATTATTGATTTGGTTGCCGAAACCAATGCTAATCCGATGAAACGTAAATCGAACAAATTAACCCCCACAACCAAAAATTTTTTTTATTGTTAGAAAGACTGGAATTTCACTTTTACTCCTGATCCCTCTTTAAAGGCTTCCATTACTCTTGCTAGTTTTTAGTGTTTCTTGAATCAATTCTTCTGGCTTCACTTAAACGATTGATGGTTTAAATGACTGTAGGATCTCAATTAGCAAGTTTTTGTGAGATATTTATTTCGGGCTTCGTATTTCAAATGATATTCTTCCAATTTGGATGTCCTTATACCTTATGGGTCCGATTTTCGGAAATCTAAATTTTGCCATCTTTCCACGTTTCGAGGCTCCGAGAGGTGAATTCTTTTTTGTACAGAAAGCTGTTAAGGATGTAGTTTTATGAATTTTTGATTCAATTTAATTAAGTGACATTTTTTCAGTCTTTAGACTTCTCTGTTATACTTCGAATTTCGAAATACCTTCACTACTAATTTTAAAGTCACAGAATTACGAATAATGTGGAATAGTCAAAAGGCTTCAAGTCTAAGGAATGCTATAGTTTTTAAGAGCTCTATTTCCTTGATGTCATTTTGAAGTCTTATTTATTATTGATTTGAAGTCTTTCGTTTTCATTTCAATCAATAAATAATTATCTCCTCTTGTTCTCTTTTTGTAGGGTGGGCCAAAGGTAGGATTTGTCATTTTGGTGATTTGAACTGGTCGTACAGATTGTTAGACCTGACGGCGTTGAACTTCTTTCTAATTTCGAGCTTTCTACAAAAAACCACAAATCTTGCAATTCACAAAACAACATACTACTATGTCCAAAAAATAAGGTGACATATGAATTTAAACTGCGCGCGTCGAAGGATTTGGAAATTTTTCTTTCTTTTTAGGTTGGTAGTACTGTCAGTGACATCTATGTGAAATTTCATGTCAAAATATATTCATAGTGTTTGCGATACGCGTCGTTTTGTGAGCTGCTAAAAGTGAGTTTTTCGTTTTTTGCGATGTCGAAATTTATTGAGCAAAGAATTTGCATTAAATTTTGTTTGCGGAATCAATTTTCTGCTGCGGATACGTTGAGGATGGTGCAGAAAGCCTTTGATGATGAGGCTATGTCTAAAAAAATGTTTACAAGTGGTATAGTGATTTCCAAGCCGGCCGTGAACGTATCGAAGACGAAGCGCGTTCTGGGCGACCATCAACCTCAACCGATGAAGCTCACGTCCAACAAATCAAAGATTTGGTGTTGAAAAACCATCGATTAACGATTAGAGACCTTGCTGATGAAGTTGGCTTATCGAAAGGCTCAGTCAATACCATTTTGAAGGATGCTTTGGGCCTCAAGCGCGTCAAATCTCGACTGGTACCGAAAACATTGAATTTTTTGGAAAAAAGGCGTCGCGTTGAAGTGTGTGAAACAATGCTTTCCGACTACCAGGATGTCATGAAACGCATTATAACTGGCGATGAGACTTGGATCTATGCTTACGACCCCGAAACAACCGATCACGATAATGCACCATCCCATACCGCACTCGTAATTCGTGATCATTTCGCCAAAAACTCAACCCATATCGTTCCGCAACCACCGTATTCACCGGATTTGGCGCCGTGCGACTTCTGGCTAATCAACAAGCTCAAAAGACCGCTCCCGGGACACCGTTTTGATACGATAGAGGAGATTGAAGCCGCAGCGAAGACGGAACTGAAGGCCATCCCGGAAAGTGACTACAACCAGTGTTTCAAAGATTGGAAAATCCGTTGGCATAAGTGCATTGCATCGGGAGGGGATTACTTTGAAGGGGATGAAATTGATTTGGAAGAATAAATAAAGAATTTTCAAAATAAATACAATGTCACCTTATTTTTTGGACACAGTAGTATATAGTACAATGTATATAACGCCTTTTCCTGAATCGTCTTTTGATTGCGTTCAGTGACACACCACAAAGAATTACGTCAAATACCAAAGCTCTGTGGTGACCAAACCATATAACTAAAACAACTTATTACACGTTACTTGAATTTAGTTGGAAAAAGGTCGACTGGTGGACGGCTTTTGGGGTATGTGTCCTACTCCTAGTGCTCCTACTAGTGGTGAATTTCATTCCCTGAAATTGATAAAGATGCATTCAATCCTCCGAACTCTCATCAATAAGTCTTCTTGCGAACATCAGTGAGGTATTTCGAAAGGTGATTTAAAGTATCCTTATTAGGAGATTTTATGACAAATACCATGATATCCCATGAAACAATGGACATTTTCAATTCACAGGTGATTGCCTATTTGACTTGGAGAAGGCATTTAACACCATGTAGTCACGGCAGTTTTTCTTCAAGTTAATATGCTATATTGAATGTCAGAATAACGTCTGTTAGGACTTCAACATTAAGAAAAGTTGATTTCCAGTCGTCGATCCCATTTACTATCTCGAGGAAATGTTGAATTAATTAACTTCTGAACTAACTTCATCGCGATCAGTGTCAGTTCCAAAGACCAAAGTCATTATTAGACTTTTTCAAAGTGCTTTCTAGAAAATTCAAATCCGCTTTCAATTGCGAAACTATTACTTTAAAGACGCCATTGTCTGAGACCTTAAGGGATACCAGAAAAAATTGGAGAAAGTTCTCTTTCGAGGGACATTACAGTCAGGGTCTGGGAAATCGATGACACGGTAAACGTGTTCTGCTTAACTGCCCTCATTCGACATAAACTTGCATATGTAAGCTTCTTGTGGTTCTTTTGGAAGAAACAAGTTTGATGAGAACGGTCCGGGCTTTCGAAAGACCCTAATTTGCTGGAGTCTAAGTACAATAAAATCTATTCTAGTGAGGTCTAGTGGAACGAAGCAACCCTATCTCTTAGCTTACAATCACAACTTCAAGTATCACTTCTACGCCTTTATGGCTTAATTCCAATAGAAGCATACCTTCCAACAATTTCGCGTAGAGTTCTATGGCAGTATTTTTATGATGACTTAAAATGAAAAACCGAAACCCGGATAGGATCACTTCAATGTCCATCTGACTATGCATCTTTTAAACTCAAAAAGATAATTACAACGTTATCAAAGAACTTTATTGATAACGGAAAAAAACGTCTTCGTTAATTCGTGGTTTCGTCGCTACTGGTGAATTTTCGTTCTTCAACTGGATCTTGTGCTGCCAGATCAAGAGGATCCAGGTCCTGTTTGTCCTCATCCGTAGATGGCGCTTCACTGATGTTGCAATCGCGACCATTTTTCACAGGAAAGCTTGAGGATACCAAGTTGAAATTCAAAATGAAGCTACATGATCGAGGCAGCCAAAAGGTACGGATGTTTATGCCCCATGTTTTGTAGCTCGTAATACAATCAAGACTCATTTAGGGTCTTGATTCTAAAATCATGAAATTGTGCAAGAAGCAATGTCTCATAATACAAGTAAAGGGAAAATCGGAATACCGTAAATTTATACTTACATCACAACTTTTTTTTAAATCACCTACAACATGTTAACGGAACCTTTGTTGAGCAAGTCCGACTATCAATTCTCGAGTGAGCAAAAATGAACAAACAACATTTGTAAAAAAAAAAGCATTGAATTAACAAATACTCACCTGGGCTTTTGGAGGTTAGTTGTTAGACAACGAAATTCGGTGCTAATGACAATTCAAAAACAATATTTCAGAGTGCCAGTGAAATTTCTGTTGGACCTTTATTTAACCAGATTTCAAACATTCGTATTCAAACAGCGAGCGCGATTTAGGTCGCCTTATTGGGATCAATAAGGATACCCTTCAAAAAATAAGATAAATATATCTCAGTAAGCTCCTGTTTCAATATTTTTTTGTTTTGAAAATTTAAAGTTATTCTACGAGAATAACGCCACACAAGGCCGATAAAACTGTTGATCCTCTTTGTGCTTTTGAAAGTAACAAACTGTACCGTCTACCTTTGAAGACGTATGGCCCTGAGACAATATCTGTGTAAAAAAGTGTGGTAAATAGTTACGGACCGAAGATTCGTTTTCGGTTCGGCCGACTTTGGCCAAAAAATTGGTTTCGGACACAGTTTCGGTTTCGGCAAAAAATCGGCCGAAACTTCAGCGGCGACTAAACCCAGTCTTCGTGCAGTGCGTCGTTCGGCTAAAGGTTAGGAAAGGTTAAGTATCGGTTTAGTATCGTTTTTGCCTGTTGCGATACGTCGAGGGTTATGTGGATTAACGTATCTACCTATGTTGGGAGGAAATGGGTTTTGAGAGTGTTTCCTTCTGGGTGGTGAAGAAGGGGAAGATGGAGAGAACTAGTTTGTTTCTCTAATAAACAGGGCGAGATCTTTTGGGGCGAGGGGATGGGTGTCATTCTGCTTTTGCAGTCAATTAATTTGACTGCACTCATGACTCTCAATAAGACAGTGTCCCATGAGAACAGATATGAAGACACCTAAGGAGTTGCGACTCAAGTTGAGTAGCTTTCTGGTATTCTGTTTGTTAAGGTTTCAGGTTTGTCTGGTGACGTTGCAATATGGTTGATTTATTTATTTTTAATTCTTAGTTTGACCGTAGCTTACGGGATGTCAATATATTAAGAAGCGCATCTGTGCTCTGCAGTTTCCGTGTCTATCTCTATGTGCTGGCACCCCGAAAAGCTGAATCTTGGGAAAGTCCGCTTCACCTTAAGCGATACCCGGCTTTCCTTGACAAGCTCAGATGTAGTGAGAGATTTCATGGCAGTATGGCTGCCAGCACAAATATATATTTCCTTTGCAGAAATGCTATTATCCAGCAGCCACTTTGCAGTCGTGGTAAATCGTGAAAGAAGAGTTCTAGACTAAGATTACTCGCAAAGATAATCTTCCACCTTTTGTTCCAGTTTTGACCCATCGGATGATATTATGATGTAGCTGGCGGATATCGGGAAACCTGCAACCCACAGCTCACGGTGCCTCAAAAAAAATTGAAGCACGAGAGCGTATAATATATTCCGTAAATGACGAGGGGTTAGACCTACAGTTTATTGCTGAATCCAAACGGCCGCAGTAGCCAAATCTTGACAGTTGTACTTATCGGAGGATTGTTAGTGACTCGCGAGGTGTTGTGCCGAGGCAAAATGCCAGATTTTCTAACCCAGATTTGAGCCTGGGTCCTCATGTTCAACAGCTATCGCATTTAATACTTAGCCACGGGCACCCACCATGATATACGGTTTTCGAAGTAGGAGTAGAATATTGTAGTTGAGGCCTTATAGTCTAAAGATGTTGGGGAGAGGAAATTTTCTCCAAAGAATGTGGAGTGACCAAAATCTACTCTCTGTGTTTCAAAATACACAAAATTGTATAATACCAATTATAATAAAATACCAATTCCGACATGTCTAAATAAGTTTCGGTTTCAGTTTCGGCCGAAACTAAGACCGAGGCCGAAGGTTCGGTTACGGTTTCGGTTTCGGTTGAAAATCCTGTTTCGGTCGAACGCTTGGCATACAAGGGTCTCAAAAATGATTCCCTTCATCTTTATAACATCTTTACAACATGGTGCCTGACTTCACTCATCCTCGTAAGGTCCTGTAAGATTTCATCACACCTCCTACATGATCCGGTAAAAAACCATTAGTTGCAGTTTTCTGAATAATATAATCATTTAATCGTGAGTGGAAGCCGCACTCGTACAGAGGCTCAAGTTCCCTTCCGAGACTTCAAATACGGTAGACAAACTGAAAATAATCTCGGTAAAGTTTGAAACCTTAAAACACCACGTGTAGTCGAACAGCAACAGGGATTTGACTGTTACAAAGCGAATATTACCGCCGAAAACGAAAAAGGATTGGCGATAAGAGGATGAGATATTTAACTGCGATGATTTATACACGGAGCAAACGATGCTGTTTTACTAGTCTTGCGCACAATCTTTCTAAGATAGCCTAAGCTAAGCTATGCGAACTACGGTAAGAAGCAGCTCTCCAATCCCGATGTCAAAGTCGCCAATCGTCCCGCTAAATCACAGCGAGGATGAAGAAAAAGTCTTCATATTTAAACGGCCAAAGAATGGTAGATATTATTATAGAAATTCACGCACTATCCAAACTTCAACATTCAAAAGGGGATCTGACAGCCTCTAGGTGTTGCCATCAACGCCACGTACTCCAGGATCCAACATTGACTCGGACAACTGCTTAATTGGGATTCGTTAATATTACTGACAGATACAACGAGCATATCAAGGTTACAGTCGTAGTACAGAAGACCCTGTCGATTGCATAAAAATTAAACTACAATGGTGAAAAACTTACCGCTAGAGTTCATCAATTCATATTGAAAATGATGGTTTGGGTAATTTGACCTCAAGCCAAGCTACATTTTGGTAGTGGAGAATGTGCATCCTTAATAGGGTAAAACACGCAGTTAAAAGTCCCCCACCTAAAGCTAAGCTTTTGATATAAATCTGCATTTTTCGAAATACATCCTTCTATACATCTACTGATATTACAAGTGAAAGAACATTAATCCGCGAAAGTGAAAAAAAAAGGAAAAATTAAGGGTTTTTCGTTATGAATACATTTCTTGGAAGTTAGTTGGTTTATTGTTTATTTAAAATACTTTGTTTTGATATGATCGTTAGCGGAACGAGGTAATTTTTTTATCTTTTGTTAACAAAATTTTTTTTCAACATAAATATTTTCGTAAATAGAAAGTTCCGCTTAATCTCGACAAATCAACAAACATAAGTTCGGTGCAAATGCGTTAACGTGTTGAAACATTTTGTTATATTTTTAAGATATCATATATCTTCTCACATATCTTTTCAAAATTCAGATTTTACGTATCATACTCGCTGAAATATATTTCGTGTCTGAACGCAGCCATTAGCCCTTCGTATGCACTGCGGCCTACTTCATGCGTAATCAAAACCACGAGTGTTCTCTGACATTTCATCTTTGATTTTACAAATAAGTACGGCAATTCGCCAAAACTGATGTTAAATTCCGATTAACATTTTGTTTTATATTTTAAATTAACAAGGCAATAAAATGACAAAAGAAAAAGCCCGCATTGAGGAGGTATTTAGAGCGACAAAAGGACAACAGTCGCCCGTTTTACGTAAGTTTCTTCTACTTGCAACAACACAGCTACGCTTCTACTTCTTTCCATATTTTAGTGAATTTTCAAAACGGAAATCTTACCTCCGCGGAAAAGGATAAAACGGTTTTCTTTGCGGTTAACTGCAATGAAGAGGAAACGAAACGTGCCGTGGTCATCGCCAGTGGAAATGTTTACACTGGCGCAATCGAAAGTAATGCCTCATCGGAACTTACAGACACATACATTTGTGTTCACAACAAACAGCACAACAAAGTTCGCATTATTCCCATTGACCAGGTGAAACTCATCAATGATGTCTACCAGGATAAGCAAATGACTAAGTTTACTGCGATGTCGAAGGAGAACTCTCAAATGCTTATTACGCGCAATTTCGGTGGACGCAAGGAGATGCGTTACCTTAGCAATCTGCAGCGTAATCGATTCAACATAGACGTGGTAAAAGAGCAACTTGAGAATTCCCTTGAACAATCTAGCGTTGCGAATACAGCCGAACCAGCTGTCACAGCAGAGGAAAATATTGCACGCATTCGTCCAGCATTCAACAAGGACGCCACAAATCTGGAGAGCATCTTTAACCTAGACGATGTAATACCGGCAGAGTTGATTGCAAGACTCGATGAAGAGGCGAAAGCTTTAAGTACCACTGAACTCGAGGATATTCCGTTAGAAAAGAGTTTCGTTTTCTTTTCTTTTTCGAAGCTAATCCGTTTCATTTCAGAATTCCATCGGAGTCCCTCAGGGAAGCCATCAAAGCATTGAACAAAGGAGCGCAATCTAATGCAAACATGCTGAAATTTAAAATTATTATTTACATGGATGCGCTTCAGACGCTGATCAAGACAAAGGACAAGAACCTGAAAAAGGTGGAATTCTCTCAGATCACCGAGAAAGTGGAAAACGATATCCGCGAAAGGTTTTCCGATGACAACAAAACCAAGTGAGTTTTCCCCCTTTTTTTTGTTTGCCTCTTATTTGAAAGGAAACTCCTTGCAGACATCGAACGAGCTTCTCGAATGAAAAGGCGCTGTGCTACTATTTGGTGCTGGCTTTTATGATTAGTGACAAGTATGAACTGGACGTAAATGTTCTCGCGCAGGAGCTATGCATGCCAAAGGCTAAAATTGTGAGGTTCGCTCAGCTGGTCAATGCAGCGCCGAAGTCACGTTCGAATATATTGCAGCTGCGCCTGCCGAGCACTATGAAGCCATTGAGTTTCGCTTTTGTTGGAAGACGAAAAAAATAAAGATGTTGCCTGTTTGTAAATTGTGTGTCATTACAGATTTCTTTACAGAGTTAATTGGCACGCGGATTTTTGATGAAATGCTTCAAATGATTCGTACACCTAATTACCAGCGCTACAATTGAAGTTAGTAAAGGAGTTAACCTCCACAAATGACACCACAATGGAGATCCGACGGAGAATAAACCAAGGCAACCGTTGCCACTCTTGTTTGTCAAAACAACTTGGATCCAAAAGCCAAAGGGGAAATATACTGCTCTACAAGACGTTGATTTTGCCAGTCCCGCTTTAAGGAGCCGAATGCTGGACGATACGCAAAGTAGCTGAGCAAATATTGGGATGTTTCGAAAAAAAATCCTCCGTCGGTTATTTGGTTCTATCTACGAGGAGGGCGAATAGGTGAGAAGTCATAACCGCGAACTCAACGAGCTATTCAACACTGGCTCGGCCACCGAGAGAATGGACAATAATGATCCAGCGAAAAGAGCCTTCTAATGCAAACTACCAAGTTAAAGAAGAACGGGAAGACCGAACCTCAAGTTCAATTACCAAGCAAACGCGGACACTAGAAAGCTTGGTGTCTAACCAACTGAAAGCAGTGTGCTCAGGGAGGCATCTCTATATCAGTCTCTGATCCTTCCAGGATTGTTGGCCGTTTAAGTGAGTTAGTAAGTTGTTCTACAAATACAGCTGAAGAGGCTTGTATGATATCAAAAAGGAAACGCTTGAAACGGTAACAAAACAACCTCCAACCACGCTACACGGGTCACCTCTCGGTAGCACGAGTCTTATGCATACGGTTGCTTGATACAATCTTTAGTCAACGTCTTAGGTAAGCTTAAGGTGACTGACCACGATATACAGAAAAGCGATGGTATTGAGGAGATGGAGGCTAGGTTGTTTGAAACGGCTCTATAAAAAGTGGTAAATACAAAAAGTTATGTTATGGCATAATTGAGCAAGTGATTAGGTAGCCATATATGTCCGCAAAGCTTTAGTTCCTAGACTTTTTTCAACTAGCAAATTGACTTTTGTTTTAAAGAAGTGTTCCCTGAAAGAACCAAAATCTCTACTGGGTGTTATATACAGGCCTTAAAAGAACATTGACTTTGGTGGCTTATATTACCCTTGAGAAGAGTATTGAACATCCTTTTCGAATACTGTTGGGGTGACATTAATTGCAACATTCAAGATCACAACGAATATCATTGTTGATTATATGAACGCTTTGAATTTGAACGCTGAATTTCAAATACTACAACGGATTTCAGCAGTTGAAGTGAGATTCTTATAGATTTGTTTTTTACGAGTCACGATAGAGACGTTTTTTACAGTCAAGTATCTGCCTAGGCTATTTCGAAAGACAGTTTGATATTCGCTAATTTCAAAATTATCAATAATAGAAAGCTGATGCACTTAACTTACAGGGATTTCAAGATACTGCACTTCTTGAACAGGCCCAGCGTGCTATAAACTGGCAACCGGAACAACGAATCTTGCCCAAATAGGCAGGTGGAACTCCCAATGGAAAGCAACGGCCAAATCCTAAGCGGAATACAGGCAGATTGTCATATAACATTTCCTCTCCAAGGTGTTGGAGAAGTTGATACACCAACAAATATCTGCTTTCCTTCAACGGAGGAAGTTATTATGTGTTAATCAGTCTGACTTCCGTCAACGTCACAGCTGCACATTTTCTCTTCTCAGAGTTGCAAAATTTTTATTTTATATTCTTCCGAAATTCTTCTTCATGTTCATCTGGAAAGAGATCCGATATTTCGGAAACTCCGAGTTGCTCCGTTGTTACAGCCGATTTTACTCAACTCTCGACACCTTACGGGAGGTTGCTCAGCAAACTGCGAAGACCGGCCGTGGGGGAAAATGTTAAGTATGGGCGCCATGCGATTACCCTCCCTTAGGCTAACTCATAACTTTAATCGCGAAATAGATGCGAGCCTCGCGAATTATATCCTCGAGTTACTGCAACACTAATTACAATTTTATTTTATTAAATATTAATAACTAAACTTGTCTAGTAACAATTCATTTGTCTTGAAACTATCCTACACCAAGAGGAAATAATGGAAACAAAAAAAAAATAACAATAAAAATCCGCGACCGATGGACTCGAATCTGAACACAAGATCGTGCCAACGACTCAACCCGCGCGACCAAGATCGACTCAAAAATCGGATTTCTATTCGCTACCTCTGAACGATTGTCTTTATATAGGAATACCCTTGATTTTACTTTATCTCGCCACCCTTTTTTATGGAAATCTTTCGGATTACCCCCGCTTGATGTTTGTCCTCGATGCGTTCGATGGTGCTCGACTTTTGTGGGAGTTCCGCATTCGGCAACTCTTTTCTGTGGACCCGCGGCTCCAGACGCTCGCGTTCAATGAGGTGTGTTTTAAAGCTCCAACCACAAGGGAAAATCGTTTCTGTTGGGGAAAGAGAGAGGGTCAGGTACAGATCAGGAAAGAGACGAGGTCTTACCTATAGGCCTCTTGGACAAACGTGATAAATCATCCTGGCTAGCATTCTAGCACACACAAAAAAAATTCACTTGTATCTCGATTGCTTGCGATGAATAGGTGTTTATTTTGGGGATTCGACCGAAGGAACATCAATTTTGTCAAAACTACATAGACACGGGTCTGTATTAACAAATTCGGGAAGTGGATTTATGAACATGTGGCTAACGTGAAGAACCCGACCTATATGCGACCTTAGTCTTTTATAAGTAAAATAAATTCGTCGGAGCGCTTTTGGGACAATTTTTTTGCCAATATTTAGACTCGAAGGTAACAGATCGGTCCTTTAATTTTATAGAACGTCTACATTTCTCGCTTAAGACCATAGATCGTAGGAAACGATCATAAATTTTCTGTTCAACCAGTTGGTTTACTAGCTTTTTCGAAGAAAAACTTTTGGCTGGCAACACAACTGGAATTGTAGAGGCTTGCTTGTAGTATCGTTCAGTTCATTTTAAAGTTGTTCGCGTCTTACTTCCGTTTGCTGTGCGTTGTGGACCTGGGCCTCGGTCAACATGCCTCTTCAACTAGCACGGTCTTGAGCTAGGCGCCTCCAGTTTCGTGCTCCCACCTGATTGAAGTCCCTTTGTAGCTGTGAGCGCCATCGAAGACGACGTCATCCTCTACTACGTTTTCCCTCAGAGTTGGACTCGTAGAGTTTTCGGGCCGGAGTGCTGGTGTCCATTAGCTCAACAGGACCCAGCCATCTGAGTCGACACATTCGGATTCGACGAATATGTCTATGTTGTTGAACAGCTCTTACAGTTCGTCGTTCAGTCTTCTCTTCCGAAATATTTTTGCGCAGACGGGACCGAATATTATTCGAAGCGACCAAGAATCTTTTCATCCACATTTTATATTGTCCATGCTTCTACGCCATACAGCACGACTTTGACTATCAAGGTCTGATATAGGCAAGAGTTTTCTGCGTTTTATTTCCGGTGAATTCTATGGAGCCAAGGTAGACAAAGTCCTTTACTCCCCCAAGTTGTATCTGTCTATTCTGACTTTTTGCATAGACGTCTGTGTTGATGAATCTTTTTTGTGAAATTTGCAGCATGTACTTCGTCTTACTCTCATTCACCGCAAGACCCAAATTAGCCGCTTCTTTCTCACAAATGCCCACTGAGAGCCCGTTGAGTACTTCCGATGATGTCAGAGGCATCGGCATATTTGGAAGATCGTGCCTCTAGTGCTGACGTCTGTACTACGAACGATTTTCTCGAGAATTATGTTAAAAAAGTGTAGACAGTACATCACCTTGTCTAAATCCGTTTTTGGGGAAGATCTTTACCGACCTTGACGGAGCAGCTGGCGTTCTCCATCGATATTCCGCTAAAGCGGACGAGTTTTGCGAAGATGTTAAAACTAGACAATGAGCTATACTGCCCGTCTCTTTAAATACTGTCATGTGTGTGTGTGCGTGTGTAGTGGCAGTACCAGGAGAACCCGATAAAAACTTCTGTAGGACAGTCGATCATCGCAATCAGCCTTGTTGGACTTTAGCTTGGCTATAACGGCCGAATCTTCACTTAGGTCGGGAGGACCGAATACTTGTCTATCGTTGACTATGCAGGAAGGAATGGGTCTGCAGCAGTGGTCTTTCCAAATTCCCTGCACCGACTGTAATTCTCCTACTAGATTCCCATCTTTATCCTTGCAAGCTTCCGTTCGGTTTAAACGAGTTTCGCACTATTTTCTTATCTGCTGAAAGTATTTTCGAACATCCTTCCTGCAGTAGCACTTCTCGATTTTCTCGCTCCCGCGCTTCTCATGCTTTGCCACTCTGTATGCATCCTGCTTGACTGCATATTCTGCGTGAAATTCCTTTCCACATAGTTGGCAAATATGATGCGTTGCAGCAAATCAATCCAGCTATACTGCCCCCCCACTCTTTCCTGCCGAAAACCAATTTCCATGTGCACGTGATTGTAACCAACTTACAAGCAACAATAGAAGGAAACCTGAAGTACTCACTTGTTAACACTTCAAACAGCACTTTCACCCACAACCTTTCTTCCCACTAACGGCTCAAGGTTACCTCGGTACAAAATTGCCGCAGTCACTCAAACCCGAAACAAAGCCCAGCCAAAAATCGATGACTCAACGCGCAAGAAATTTCCATAAACAGAAACAGAAACGAAAACAGAAAAACTGCACCACCTGGTTTTCTTATTGTTTCAATATTTATTCAATTTAAACTAGGAAAGGTTTGTATCTTTCTTTTTGTTGTTGATTTTAACAATAATATCGACACGAAACGAAGGCAACTTCAAATATTCATAAGCTTTCTGCTACAATTTAGTCAATTTATAGTCAATATTGCAATGAGCAACGATCAAAATGTATTGATATTTCGGAGCTGAAAGAGCGCTCCATAGGGAAACCAATTGTTTAATTTTTTTTTAATAATACAATAAGTAATAAATAGAAAAAAAGGCAAAAGGAGTATAAATAAAATGAATTTAAACGGCTAGACCAAATACCGAAACAATGCAGTACATAGTTTTGTTTTCCCAACGCACTGTACACGAGCCATCAGTGTCGTTGTTCCAGAAACAAGAGCTGGCTGTATGCAATCCGGCACCGTTCTTTTGCATTATCATGGACGTGACGATGTATTTGTAGGGTTTCTGCTCCTTGGTGAGGACACTCAAACAATTCTCGACCACCAAACTGGTCCAGTTGTTGACTTTGTCGTGCTGGTAGGCGTTACCACCGATCGTCTGCTCGATAGCTTCTTTTATGATTTTGCTTACATCATCGACAACGAATTGGTTTTCCTCGCGGGTCTCTTCCATTTTATTTTATACGGAAATAGAAACGTTTTTCTTTTAATAAGTATTTGGATGGAAGATATGTGTGCAATAGAATGCGGAAAATCGGGAATTTTAATTTCACTGCAGTCCAAGAGAAATGGGAACTTTTAACTATGGCGTTTTATTTGAATTTTCTTTTTTGATAGACTTTGACGTTTGGCGATTTGTTTTCGTTTCACTGCGGCAATACAGGTATGTCTGGGAGAAATAAGAAAGCGATGATGGCCAGGGGTGCGTTCATAGACTCTTGAGTATAATTTAATGTTAATAAAATGTATTCGTAAGTCCGGTATTACACATCGGCTCTTCTGAGTCTTCATCACTTGGTTATTCTCTTTTAAAAACTCATTCGGCGAGGTTTGTGTTATTAAACGTTGACTCTTTTCCGTGACTCTTATCGGACAGATATTGTTTCATTTTGTTTTTCGTTATAGAAGTTCACTTGCACTCACGAATAGAAATGAAGAAAAGTAGAAAAACAACGAAAAATGATAAAGAGAAAAGTCAAAATGAGTCAACGAAATTTCTATGACGGCTATTACACACACCATAGTTGCGCTGTGCAATTCTCGGTGATTTTCCTTTGAAATCTCATTCCGAGAAGCGCACGTTACACGAAGATTTTTTGATGCGCTAGAGTTGCGCATTATTTTGACAGTTATCTTTTATTTTGTAACCGCTGTGTGCGGAATGAAAAGAAAAAAAAAGATCTAGGAAAAAATCATAGAGGAAACATCGACATGTCCAGGGATCATTCAGTTTCATTATAAATTCACTGAAATCTGATGTGTATCCTAAGATTGAGAAGTAAAAACAAAGCAAACTCGAAAAATAAAGAAGAAGGAGATAAGGAAACATCAAAAACATGCAAGGAAAATCCTACCCGTGCATGTCCGGGCTAGGTTATCCCTGTTTCACCTTCCCTCTCTTATGCACTCATTTGAATCTTGCAAAACATGCAGTGTGTAATAGCGGTCTATCCACCACTCACCGGGAGTCTTGTCATCTATCTCATTTTATTTATTCTGCCTTCTCTCTTTCACTTGCGTGAGTCTTGACCCATGAGTCGACGTGTAATACCGGACTAAGCTACACTTATGCTTGACTTATATGAGGTGTAGATTTGAGCTTCGA
This sequence comes from Orthonevra nobilis, assembly GCA_963555765.1. NCBI lineage: Eukaryota > Metazoa > Arthropoda > Insecta > Diptera > Syrphidae > Orthonevra > Orthonevra nobilis. The sequence continues at coordinate 25,396,230 of OY743225.1, read as the reverse complement.
AAGACGAATTCCAACATATATTGTACTTGTGGAGATTTATATATATTCCAAGATTGTATTCTTGATCTACTGACCTACTTGCTTCTCAGGTCATCGATACTTGAGCGAATATAATTTGAGTGAAGAAGAGAGAAAGAGACTCCAAGACACTTTTTTGCAGGAGCTTTGTTGGTCAATATGCTTGGCTGAGCTATTGTATTGCTATTGCACTTCTAGGACACAGGATCGCAAGTTGGGTGGGAAATACTTCTTTCGAATGACTCGCAAATCAATTCTGCTGTATTGCTTATATTTGATTTACCAACAAGGCTCTGTACCAGCGCTAAACTAGTACGCTGATGATCATTGTGAAAATGATCAATGATCACCAGGTACAGCCGCAATCCACTCTTAAACAAATTAAGAATAAATACTCAAGCATATTTTAGCTTCGCCCGAGAATTCAGGATCATTTTCAGCGAAATAGTTTAACAAATTATTGTTAGGTATTATTTTTAAATTATTATATATTATTATATATTATATTATTTATAAATTTTTCAATGCTGTAGGCAAATGATATATAGTATAAAAAAATGCTGAATTCACAATTGACACAATTTAATTACAAATTCAAAACGTTCACTCCTCTTATACTCATGAATGACGAATGACAACTGTGTCTTTATTTATTTTCTTAACGGTCTCCTGACCCGTGAAGAGTCTCTGCCTGAGATACGTCAGCCTTCCACTCCTTTCGATCGCGGCATTCTGGCATTCCCCAATCGCTTGGTACTTTAAACGGAGGAGGTTCGGTCTTCCTTTTCGGCTCGAATCTGGGGGCTTTGGCCGAGTCAGTGTAGTCACCGTAATATATTTTGTCTTGATACAGCTCATGTATGAATGTAATTCGCGGTTTTATCTTCTCCGCCATTCGCCCTCCTCGCATTCAGGACCAAATACTCGACGAAGGATTTTTCCCTCGAAAGTGTTCAAAATTTGTTCTGCCTTCCTGCTTATTGTCCAGCACTCGGCTCCATACGGCAGTTTTGTAGAGCATATACTATATCTCGTCTTTCGAGTAGAGAGTTTTGAGTCCATTTGTTACGCCAAATTGAAGTAGACTTTATGTGTATTTACTCCGAGATTGGCAAACCCCTTAACCACCTCGAAATTATAGTTGCCAACAGTGACGCTTTATCCTATGCGGTGGACAAATCTTTATTTGTTTGTTGACAACATGTTCTTGCCATAAATGACGACGATGAATGTAATCATATGCGGTGTTTGAAGTCGACTATGAGATGGTGAGTCTCGACTTGAAATTTGTTGGTCTTTCCCAGGATTTGCCTCATTTAGTCGATCATCGTTTGGCGGCCCAGAAGTCACACTGGTGCATGCCGATAAGTGTGTTGCATTTTAATTAGGAATATGCCTCGATAGTTCTTCAAAGACATAGGAACGCTTTTCTTGAAGATAGGTCATACTGAGCAAATAGTCCAGCCATCGGTCATGGCTTCATCCACCCAAACTTGGCTGAAAATTTGGTGCATGCACATGATCTGTGTGAAAAATATCATTCTTCAACTGTCAAGAGAAAACAAACCATGGGATCCTAAATTTAGTTTTCTCTTAAACTGTCATTTCAAATTTAAAATGCTTAATTAGGGCAATTCAAACGGCAAGAAAATCTCCGAATAAAGTATGACCATGTTAATCGAGAAATTTGGTCTATCGAGCTGCACTGGTATTGGCCTGGTTTGCAGTGCGCACATTGAGCTCTGACAATTACCGGTATACTGAGGCTACGAAAAAGCCCGTCTAAAAGTTCACGTCAATCTTCGCAAACTTTACTTACTAGCTTGAAGAGTCGAATGCCATTATATATTGTTGTTTTTTAAAGGCTCCTCCAAGCACTTATGTTGTTTCCCCGATTTAAGTATTTAAATGGCGGTCTAGCTATGATGTGTTCCTTGATGCGAATACTTCTACCAATCTGCAAAGTATTCATTTGGTCAAGTTGTTTACCCTAAATGGATACATCTGGAGTGGACCTAAACTTATACTTTGATTTTTGATTGATTGTACATATGTAGTCCACATTATAAGTGATGTATAGTGCTATTGCAATGATCTTGTCATCGAGGAAGTAAATCTCTTTAAAATAATAGGGAAAATAGAAGATTCTCCAGTTCATGAATCCTTGTTTCAAGCAAATACTTCAAAACCGATCTGTCATTTGAGACGAACGTTTAAAAATCGATGAATGTGCTCAAATTTTGAGAGCTTTGACTGCGATAACTTAAAATAACACTAAAACTAACCACTATAGAACAGTAATAATTAATAATTTACACCACATACGTAAGCCGGCTAAGGCTAACATTCATTGCTCTTGCAATGTAACTTCGAATAAGTTTTATCAGGAAGTTATCCACACTGATTAAGTTGGCCCCGTTGTACAGGACTTCATTATTATAGAATTTTTTGTACTAAGACTTTTGAGTCAAGCTCTGAGGCATCTCTCGAAAACCCGAATCTTTTCCATTAAGTTCCGACGTTGAATCAAATGGGACACCCATAGGTAAGGACAGGCCGAATGAGGGCCGTGTAGCAGATCAACTTTACCTTGGCATTGAGTTGACTGCTGTGAAACAGTCTCTTTGTCAAGGCAAAGGCCGCTCTGGCTCTGGACAGTGCAGTACCTTTATGTTTATGTAAATAAAGATACTGATCTAGCCAGATCCAAGTGTATTTAACTAAACTTCGATTTGCCAGTGGCTGCCCGTTTTGTCCAACGATAGATCTTTTTAGTATTTCTAGAGGCCCTAGACAACGGAGGCCTGAACAGAATGGTCTCGCACTTTTGGAAATTGATCTTCAACTTCCAATCGTCAGAATATATCTGAATCTTTTCGAACTTACGTTGCAAAAGACTTACGATGAGCTATTCTTTAGTCCCCCATCCATAGGTATCAATTAGTGTGCAACATGAATCGTGCAACAATGAGCCAGAGAGAGAGAGATAGAAGTAACGATTTCGAAAGAGACGTAAAAAAAACTATGAGCCGGAGTTGCACGGGTTTGTTCCATTCGCTTGTTACCCTATTGTTGCGTGGAGTTGCAAACAATTTCAAGTATGAATTTTCAAAAGAAGTTGCCAATAGTTGCATGAATGTATATTGCCACGTATGGATGGGGGGAATGTCATTCCGTGTTGCGCTCCTTATTACGCTATCAGTACTGCTTATAAAACAAGCTTTGTAAGTGACAGTGTTACTCATAGAGTAATACCCATCTTGTCACAGTCATCATTTAGCGTGGTGTTAGTTGTTAGTAAACATAATTATACAGTAATAGCCTCACACCATACACAAATACACATAAAGAAGAAATGCAAAAATATAATTGATAAAAGCACAGCAAACTTGAAAATATGAAGCATGCATGTTAAGAACAGATACGTCCAAAAATTTTACGCTTGAGTGTCAGTTTACTAGAAACAATATCGAAAATGTGACAGTTAACATTAGCTTGTATTGACATCCGCGTTGTATTGATCGTGAAATAAATGACAACACTAAAATTGACTAACTAAAATTGAGTCAATATTACCGGCTATAAGCTGATGCAAAAACACAATATCACAGACTTCGCGACGTTTTTGCAAAGAATCAAGGCCGATAAGAAGAAGACAAAGGGTGGAAGGCGAAGAGGATCAGTCCATGATAAATGTCGAAGTGCGAAACGAACAAATTTGCGTTGTACAGACTCAATACGCTCAATACGGTCAATATGTGTCAGGTAATACGGTGATCACACATTGGAAGCGTATTCAAGCTGTGGCCTGACAAATGTTGTGTACAGGGTTCTTGTTATTAATGGACATTTAAATTCTTTACTCCAGCGCTTTATGAAGCCGAGGAGGGAGTTACTTTTGTTGGCAATTTGCTCAATATGAGTTGAGAAGTCAAGATTTTGAGCGAATTGTACACCTAGAACTATTTAAGGTGTACGTATAGGTCAGAGGATTACGTTTTCTAGAAAAGGACATGTTAAAACATTTAGAGATGTTTATTGATAGGCTATTGTTGGAGCACCATTTTGCGAAAGAATTAAGGTCATCCTGCAGAGCCCAACAGTCTGAAAGATTGTTAATTCTGTTAAATATTTTTATGTCGTCGGCATAAATTAGAACTCTAGAGCTCTTGAGCACACTTACAACATCGTTAATAGATAAAATGAATAACAGAGGACCTAAGTGGCTACCCTGAGGCACACCTGAGGTAGCGTAAATTGATTTAGAGGTGGATCCCCTAAACAAGACTTGATAGGTTCGTCCGTCAAGATACGAGCAAATCCATTCCACAAAGGATCCATGGAATCCAAGGGCTTTCATTTTAAAAGCTATTAGCTTATGGGAAAGCTTATGAAATGCCTTACTGAAGTCAGTGTAAATGCAGTCGACTTGACCCCCTTCTTCTAATGCTTTATTAGTAAAAGAAGTAAACTCCAGCAAGTTAGTCACAGTCGATTTGTTTTTTACAAAACCATGCTGCTTGTCAGTGAGGAAAGGCTTGCAACTAAAGTAAGAACTGTCAAAAATGATAGCCTCAAAGAGTTTAGGCAAACAAGACAGCTTAGCTATAGGTCTGTAATTAGTAACGTCATCCCGGCAACCTTTTTTGTGTACCGGAATTATGAAACCATTTTTCCATAACTTTGTTGTTTAAAATTATTGGAGGTATTCCATCAGGTCCGCAAGTTGTGTCATTTGCAAGTCGAGCGAGGTGGTAATTCACAAGTGGAGCAGTTGATGGCGATCCCTTATGCGACCGCTTTAGAGGAACAGATGAGACGAAACAATCAAACAGGTGTAAATAAATTTGTTCAACCATTTGGTCAACTGTTCCCTTCAAAATATTGTCAAAGTCAATCTTAGAAATTAATTAATTCAGATGATTAAAGTCAGTTTTTGAAGTCGAATACAAGGTCATATTTAATCATATCACAATCAATCTCGTCGTTATGAGAAATAGTTAAATGTAGAGGAGGATGGTATATGTCAATTTTCGTCATAGGGGAGAGACTACGTTCAACCTTGCAGTTACTTGCATTTGTAAAGAAAACCAGGTCAAGTTGACGGTTCATGCAGTTTTTTATACAGCTTAATTGCTGTAAACCATAAGACATTAAAGAATCAAGAAAAAATTAACGATTGACGAGATAAGCTACCAGCTGCGGGTATCCATTTTAAAAGGGGCAAATTGAAATCACCTAATAATAAAATTTCATCGAGAGGTTTGCAGTTATCGAAAACATAGTCGATAGCAGCTGAGACACTTTCATAAACAATGTTAGAGCTCGTGGGGGGGAATATAGACTTTAATAATGAAAATCAGTTTAGATTTGAGCTTAACTGTGACACAGATTATGTCCAGATTTTCAGTATTCGGGATTGGAAAGATGAAACTTGCAAAAGTGTTTCGAATACCAATAATAACACCACCTCCTACAGGATCTGTGATGTTTGAGGATCTATCTTTTCGATAGATTTCGAACTCGGAGGAAAATAGTTCACTTTTTAAAAAACTTGAATTGAGCCAAGTTTCAGTCAAAACAATAGCATCATATACGGAATTATGGGAAGAAAGGAAAAGGCTATGAGACTTAGTACGTAGTCCCCTTACATTTTGGTAGAAAAGGGATAATGGATAATGGATTACACGAAGATTTTTCATTTCACCAGGGCTGCCCGTTATTTTGATAGCTATCTTATATTTTTTTAATCGCTGTTCGCAGATGGACATTTGAGGCACGGAAGGAATAGATAAACAAAGAACTAGAGTAGAATAGAATAGAACTAGAATCATTCAGTTTCATGACAAATGCACTGATAGTAAATGAGAAAGTATCACTGTTAAATTCTCATTTTTACTTTAACTATCAACCAAATAATTAATTTAGTTTAACGCCAAATTCAAAATTAACGTCTATTTTTTGCCACGTCGGCAGAGCATATCCTTGCAAGTCCGGGCTAAAGTATTGCTGTTTCATATTCCTTCTCTTCTGCACTCATATGAATCTTGCGAAACTTGCGCTGTGTGATTGCAGTCGTACGAGCAAATTGTGTCGTACGCGCAATTGTGTCCAATTGAGTGTACACAAAAACGGTGAAGAGACTAGCTCTGTAATAGAAGTGTGAAGGCCCGGTGTACATTTTGGTCTGCTGGTTGATCCATACAGCTTCGAAATAATTAAATGTTAATCGCACTTACTCAAAAGTTTTAGCTTTGGAGGGCATGTGTTTTGAATATGAAGAACCAAATCTCCCATAACACTATTCGTTTTTGCTTAGTTTCAAGAAAATTTGGATAGTGGTGGTGCTCAGATATTGTGCGATTGGTCGGCGTTGGAATCCCTTTTGTGGGGCTTTGCCAAACGAATACTCATCAAATTATTGCCGAGTTGTTGCCCGATATGTGTCAAACAGACATCGAAAATTTTGTGGTTCATTTAATTTACTTTCATAGATCAAGAAAATTTTAATATGTCATGATCTCTAAGGATATTTAACGTGATCAAGTTGAGGTGGAGGTAATCGCCAATTGGCAATCTTTTACTGGTAGCATTGCGATCTTTTCCTTACCAGTTTTCCACAGACGTATTAGCTTTAAAATCCACAAAACGGCCGCGTATATACTTCAATGTATGATTGACCATCATGTAGCATTTTACACTTGAATAAGACATACCACTTCTGTAGTTATAGAATATATCATTGAATTTAGATTAAAAAAAAAACGTTTCGACAAAACTAGGCACATCTCGGACGAATTGCTTTTGAAGTCTACATAAGTCTCCGAATTGTTTCGTCATTTACATAATTTTCTTGCAACATACAAAGCCCTTATCGAGCTTATCATTATTTAATTTGTTAACGTGTAATTTAAGACTTTTAACAACCTATTGCACAGATGGACATAAAATTTGTTGAAGCGAAAAATTTTCATTTTTCAACAAGTGTGAGACTATTCAACACAATATTTTCGAGTCATTCGTAGTTTCTTTCTTGATAGATCCAGTTGTTTAAAGTGTAGTGACATCTTTCAAAATACGTTTGTTTCAAATGCACACAAAGTGTTTTTTTTTTGTTTAAGTTCATTTGTGGCCTAACTTGTGCTGTTTCTTTCATTAATTGTTTTTTTTCCTGGTTAGTTAAAGTGATTTGCTTAAAAAGTTATAAATGTAATATTCGACTCGTTCGACTGTGATTTTCTTAAATAAGATTATCTCATTAAGCTATACTTCCTAGACAGTTCAGTATTAAGACATTTTATGCATTTATTTTAAACCAGTTTGTGTTTATGACATTCAATTTCAGCTTTTTTTAATGCAACCAGTCATAGATCTTTTCAGTATCAGATTTTAGATTTGAATTTGACTTATTTTCATTCACTCAATTCGCAGACTTTTATTCGTTATTTGTTCGCAACCACGATTTTGATGACGTGAACTCGGAACTCTAACATGACAAGCGGATAAAGTAATACATACACCACCCATTATATATCTCGTAATGTAGAGTTTTTTGAACTGGTCTTAACGTGGAATTTTCTCCGCAATTCTGTCAAAAGAACCTGGTTACATGTTCACCTGTCGCTTCTTGTTCAAACCACAGGGAATTGAGAGGAATTCTTGTTTGGAAAGAAAAACTCCCTTAAGATTTATAAACAATGGTCTCTAGCTACCGTTGATGTGTGATCGTTGTCTAAAAAAATATATAGCCCGATGAAATTGCACACCGCACTCTTACCCGAGCTCTGTACAGCTCTGTCTCATGGAGTATCTTCTATACACAGTCGGTTCATATTCGATAATTCGGTTGTTGTTAAGGTCGAATTGCGATTCACTCGACATAAGAATAAGCAACTGGCAAAATTCCAAACAGATTGGCAAGTCTACGGGGTTAAGTTTGCTGGTGATTTAAGCCTAATAAAGAAGTTCTGATGATGATGCTCATTTGGATCGATAAATATCGCTTTATGTCAACAGCTAGAGCAGTAACTTTTTCCTCTGTACCAACAACAGCAGGACTATGCCGCAGGCTTGGAAAAAAAAGTTTACCAGTCTCATCCTTGTTCATTTGGTCGGAGGCGTGCTACTAAACGTTTGCAAACACTGCTTCTCCATTTTCGTAAAATATAAATAACAATCTTGAAATAAAAACAAATAAATTAATTACTTACTCATCGCGTTTCATCAATCACCCTATTTCTTTTCTTGCAGGTTGAAAATCACGTTTGAAGGATAAGAATCGTACCCAACAGACTTCCTTTAAATGTTAAAAAATGAAATTTTTTTCGTGTTTTATTTTGGTGTCTATTTTGATGCTTTCCTTGAGTTGGGCATTTCCGAAACCGCTTCACCTTCATCAACAAGAGCGCGACTTTGAACGTTTTTCAACTAGAAACAAACGAGACATTTTCAGTGACATCGCAAGAAGAATTTCTCGATTTGCAGGAAAAGTTTCGGAACAAATCAAGAGGGCGTTTGGTTCAATGGACAACCTTTGGTTAACAAAGGACGCCGAAAGATTATGTCGACATTTTCAAAAGATTGACTTAAACGAAGACGTTGTTTGCTTAGAACACGCCGTAAACGAGTTCTTCATGAACGCCATACATGCTGTTAGGAAAGATCATGAGGAGTTTGATGAGGAAGAAGAAAGTTCGGAAGAAATTGAACCTACCACAACCTCTCTACCAGAAACTACAACCATACCAATTCCCACTGTCGACATAGATGTGCTATTAGTTGTTCCAACAACAACAACACCAAAGCCGACGACCACCGAGGAGCCCTACGATTGGCCAGGACTCATTCTGGAAGTCGTAGACATTATAAGAAACGATTTAAATACCTTTGGAGAGAACATTGGACAAACTCTCAATAGAACTTTTGATCGCGCCACCGAGACAGATGTAGCCAAAGCAATAATCTCAGCGGCAGAAGGTGTCCATATTATTGGACAAAAGATGGATAATATCACCGCGGAAATAGCTCAGACAGTAATTGGCATTAACAATTTTACTATAACACTTGGAAACGGGACAAATCTCATTGCATCTAATGTGTTAAATGGTACTCAGTCCATTGCAAGGACCTTAGACAAAGGAATAACATCCATTGACACTTCCATGATAAGTGGATTTGACACCTTAAACGTATCTCTAACTTCTATCACGCAATATGTCGTAGAATCCATTGACAGTGTTGCAAATATTTTGAACATCACAATGGGAATATTCGATGCGATGCCGGAAGCGCTCGTTTCTGAGATGGCAAACAATTCAAACGTTCTTTCATTTTTAAGTTATCAAGCTGGAACCGTAAACGCTCTTGAAGATATTCTTTTGACGATGAATATGACTAATGAGAAATTGAGTGAAATCGCAGGCATCTTAGAAGAGATGCATCTGCTGACGGAAAAGCCCATAGAGCCGGGAGTGACGGAAAATCCAATAGAGCCGACAGAGGCGGAAGTGACGGAAAATCCGATAGAGCCGACAGTGGCGGGAGTGACGGAAAATCCAATAGAGCCGACAGTGGCGGGAGTGACGGAAAATCCTATAGAGCCGACAGTGGCGGGAGTGACGGAAAATCCTATAGAGCCGACAGAGGCGGGAGTGCCGGAAAATCCGATAGAGCCGACAGTAGCGGGAGTGACGGAAAATCCTATAGAGCCCACAGAGGCGGGAGTGACGGAAAATCCTATAGAGCCGACAGTGGTGGGAGTGACGGAAAATCCGATAGAGCCGACAGAGGCGGGAGTGACGGAAAATCCAATAGAGCCGACAGAGGCGGGAGTGCCGGAAAATCCGATAGAGCCGACAGTAGCGGGAGTGACGGAAAATCCTATAGAGCCCACAGAGGCGGGAGTGACGGAAAATCCTATAGAGCCGACAGTGGCGGGAGTGACGGAAAATCCTATAGAGCCGACAGTGGCGGGAGTGACGGAAAATCCTATAGAGCCGACAGAGGCGGGAGTGACGGAAAATCCTATAGAGCCGACAGAGGCGGGAGTGACGGAAAATCCGATAGAGCCGACAGAGGCGGGAGAACCAGAAAATCTGATAAAGCCGACAGAGGCGGGAGTGACGGAAAATCCGATAGAGCCGACAGAGGCGGGAGAACCAGAAAATCTGATAGAGCCCACAGAGCAAGGAGTGACGGAAAATCCGATAGAGCCGTAAGAGACAGATAATGATTACTAGTTCAAAGGAACCAGAAGGAATATGCGTAGTATCCAAGCGGATAATGCGGATGCGGAGTACAAATTAAAATATTGGGTCAAATTTTTTTCAAAATTTTGAATATATAGCTTATCAAGGCATTAATTTGGGTTGCAACTGTAAGAGTGTTGGTGCACTCATGAATTCCCACCAAGAATAACTAAAAAATGTAAACTATTTTGTTTTTTTTTATCCTTATTAAATTTATTATCATTTATTTAAAAGACGTTAAATAAAGTCAAGAAAAATTAATGAAATGACAAATCTTTAAAATTTTTAAGATCACAAATTTTATGTCAATATTATGGTTGGAAAACAATTTCGGGCATATGGCTATAGCGGCTGTCCTTTTAGCATCACACTCTCCAGCAAAAACTCGTCAGTGTTGACTTCAAAGCTGCCTAGTGAAGTTTTTCTTACTAAACATACCCCAAAGGCGTCAAATCAAATTATACATGCGGATGATATCCAAACGAATGATGAACATGCCAGCGGAAGTCACGTTCTCATCTTTCACAATAAACTGGGAAGAGTATGTTCAGTTGTGGTTTGCTCATGGTCAATCCGTCTAACTTTTTAAGAAGATCCTGAAGCCATACGGCATCAAACGATTTTCGAAGTCAACCAGGCTATTTGTTCTTGACTCATTGTTTTGGATGGGAGAAGTATATCCAACTAGATATTCATACTCCTTCAAATTTGGTACTGATTTTGCATTGCTCATTGCCATTCCCCAATGTGTGCGTATATATAGTTTATTTTTTATGGGTGTGTGTCAGTCAGATTCAGGCATTTAAAACGACACACATTCTACAGCAATGTTCAATCACCTAGCTTTTTAAAACTTCAATCAATAACAAGGTCCATTGCTTCGTTGTCTGCAATTTCTTTAACACAGCCATTTTCAACAGAATGTATGCCCACGAGGCTTTATGAACTACATATATTTCGTCACTCACGCACTGTAATATGTTCACAAAAATGTTTGCCATTACATTCTGCCTCTTCACTACATATTCAATAAAAATTATGCCACGTGTACCTTTTGTCTCAGGTGTCAAGTGTCAAGACCCATGCTTCTGCCATGGTCGTGAATCGATGTGAAAACTCGATTTTATTGTTATGAATCTTTGCCAAACAGTTAATTGAAACTTCATGACGACGCTGTTTTTATTCCATTGTGGATAATTGTGGCGTCCGTCTTGAGCATCTTGAGCATTGTTTTTCACCCTTGTTAAGGGTTTTTCAACAGGGACGCTACAAAAGTAGAGAGACAGGGACAGCAAACGGCGCCATATTTCTTGCCGCTCTTTTGACATTTCTCTTCAGTAAGGTTTGCCATTTCATGATGGAAAGATATACGAGCCAACAACGAGTCGAAATTATTAAAATTTACTACCGAAATTCGGAGTCAGTGGCCTCAACGTTAAGAGCGCTACGTCCAATCGTCGTATGAAAATTTGAAGTGCCCGTAGTGTCAAGAATATGGCTGCCGCTGAGGCTTCAGTTGCAAAAAGCCCAAATGTGTCTCTCACACGTCGTTCTCAAGCGTTGGGCATTTCTGTGACGTCGTTGTGGCGAATTTTGCGAAAAGATCTTGGTCTACATCCTTACAAGATTAAATTGACGCAAGAACTGAAACCGCTTAACCTCCAGAAGCGTCGTATGTTGGTGAAATGGGCTGAGCAACAACTTGAAAATGATTGGGATTTTCATTGACAAATCATCTTCAGCGATGGGGCTCATTTCTGGCTGAATGGCTCCGTCAATAAACAAAATATGCGGTATTGGTCAGGCAGCAATCCACACGTACTCCATGAGCCATCATTGCATCCCGGTTTGGTGTGGTTTATGGGCCGGCGGCGTCATGGGGCCGTACTTCTGCTGTTACTGTGAATCGGGATCGCTACCGTTCAATGATAACCGAATATTTTTGGACCCAATTGCATGATATGAACTTGGAGGACATGTGGTTCCAACAGGATGGCGCCACAAGCCACACAGCGAATGTTTCAATCAATTTATTGGAAACCAAGTTTGGAGAACGTGTTATCTCACGTAATGGTCCAGCCGCTTGGCCGCCTCGATTTGACGCCGTTAGACTATTTTATGTGGGGCTACGTCAAGTCTATGGTCTTTGCCAACGTCTGGACATTCTGCAAGCGTGCCCGTGGTGGCCATGCAAAAGAAATCGAGATCTATTAATGCTTGTGGGTTAAGTGAAGAGTTAACTGAATCGATTGAAAGGTTTCTAGGATCAAATCCTAGAGCCTCTTTGACATCTGATCTGGCTTGACGTATCTGGTGCAGTCACCATTTGATATTGGAATCCATTTTATATCGCTATATCGACCAACGATTGAAGTCTGGCTAAGGGTGATCGTTCTCTAGTGATGTTATTATTGACAGCAAAGTAATGACGCAAACTCCCAAAGCACAAAAAAATGTAATCGTTAGTGTATAAATTAATGTGGAAAAAAAATACTGCGAACTGAGCAAATGCAAATAAGTCGATATCAAGCTTTCTATCCCCATTCAGACTGTGGTTGCGTGGTACAATCGCAAACACAATATATCTGACTTTCTAACCACTATGTTACAGTCTTTCAATTCTCCTTGTAATCTTTTAACTCGCTCCGTGTAAAATACACGATAAGGGTTCTCATGATTCCTTAAAAGTGAGTTAATTAAAAAATAAAAATTGTAGATTTACTCAGACACTTCTAGTGTCACGTCACTTGATTTGATCCACCGCTGTGATTTTTGGTAGCTTTAACGGCTTAAAATCTGCCATCTAATATTTCACTGTTGTTAACGAAGGTTCAGAATAGCTCCACTATGAAATTAGTTGGAGTGACTTTTGACCTCGTATAGTGAAGGCTATTTTGATTTTGAAGCATTGCTCGGAAGTCCATAACAAAACAGATGGTGAACGATTTTCCAAAAATTCAGGAAGCTTTTCCTAAGCAACAAAAAACACTTTAAAGTGCACATGTAGTATGTTAGGCTATTATCTTTGCCGACAGCAAAAAATCACTTAATCAAAAATTCTGCCACATCAATAAAATCAAAGTGCGCCATAAACCCCCACAATTCTAACTTACGCCTCAAAATTTCAATCTTCTCTCTGTCGCCGCCTTCTCGCCTAGTCAAAGTTTAGCTAACCGCGGACGGACTTCCAGTGCCAATTCCAAACATCTTATGCCACACTATTAACAATTTACGAGTGTTTTCGTGCTCAGCGGCAGAGGTTAGGTGTGAAGTTTACGCATCGCCGGCAACATTGGACCACATCAAATATTTAATTTGCAGCTCTAAACAAGTTGAGCACTCTATAGCCTGGGTTTATCTCAACCGCAGTCGCACACCGGATGGCAGGAAGGCGACAATAAAAATAGTTTTCCCTGTTCTCACAAACTTCTCGAGTTCGACCATAGAAAGTGGAACCAGCAATACAACTTTCGTATCTAGATACTTTTGGGTGGGTGAAATGTTGTTAATCCGCGGTGTTGACAATGTTGACGAAACAAATTTGTACCTCGAAGGTAATCTGACCCGCAAATGTTGGCTATCGGATACAATCAGGCAATCACTATAAGCCTCAGATGCCTCGTAAAGCGAATAAGACGTTCGCTTACTCAGCTATGAGGTACTTACTGCCTCGTTTGTAAATAGTTGTTTACTCGAAAACTCATTGTTGTGCGTTAACAGTTCGACAGCTGTGTATCTGCACTTATGTGCTTGGAATTTTCTAGTTTAGTAGTAACTGTTTACAGTTGCGATACATGTCAAAAATTTATCGCGTATGCTAATTAGCTGAAGCAAGTTGTTAAAAATATATTCGGCGGGCTTGCTTTACCGTGTGACTCAGTAGGCAAACAGTTGTTTATTTTTTTTTTAAGCCATTTCCAATTTGAATTGCTTGCTAATGGACAAACGAACAAACAGGCTTCAATTACATTTCAATTTGTTCGCATGGTGTAAACAGTGAGATTGTCTACTTTTAAGCTGTTTACACGTGTGTGGGAGTTTACAATTTGTTTAAGGTGTTAGCATGGAGGGGACACGTTAAGGTTGCGATATGAAGGGACCGCCTAATTGGGCGAAACTATTTGGCAGACTAAGTGGTCCATTCTTTAGGAGGTGGTCATCCGTGGATTTCCATTTGAGAAATATTTAAAGAACTCAGTCACATGGAGACACATTTTGAAGTGACCTCAATTTTTCTTTGGTTCGCATTTGTGGGGACCTGTGAATTTATGGAAGAAAGTATGAAATTTTATCCTCAAAAGACAACCTCCGGGGCCGAATGGAATCGGCAATAAGCTGAAGCTCCAACTCGCGTCATTTATGTAAAGAAAGTAAACTGGGCCTTGGCCTTGAAGTTTGTAATTGTATAATGATAACTTACACAAATTGGCGCTACAGTCCAGATTGAACCAGGGACTCAACCAACAAGCTTCTGTAGCCATCTCGGTTCCTAGCTAGCTATCTCCAGTTTAGAACGCCAATTTGTTTGAGGTCCCTTTCTGGAGCGGAATTGAAGACTTTCTGGCCCGGAGCATTGAGGTCCATTCGCTCTAAATTACCGAGCAATTTCAGCCTTTTTGCAAGGTCGCTGTGCAACCCGTACAGTTCGTCATTGGATCTTCAGAACCTAAGAAACAGTGTCGTCTATGGTCCCAACACAAAAATGTCAACATATACCTACGGCAAATCGTCCAAGTGCTGTCCAGGCCGATCTATCATCGAGTCGTGCGGCACAGTAAACTTTGCTAAAGGCCAAAAAGGAGCCAGAATTTTCATATATTCAGAGAGTCAAGCAGCGCTTAAGGCACTGTCGTCCAATTTAATCGACCCTAAATCTGTCAAAAGCTGCTATAACGTCTTTCAATCCTTAAATCAATGCAATTTAAGTAAAGTTAACAGGTCATCGAGGAATCGAAGGCAATGAAATTGCGAGCGAACTAGCCAGGGCTGGTTTTAAAACTACTTTCACTGGCCCAGAACCTTTCTGTGGCGGTAACTGGACTACGCAAAAGGTCTGATCAATAAATGGGAAAACCAGCTTCGGGGTTTTCCAGCACTGGAGGATTATACCGGGGCTAAGGCAATTTTTATATTTA
Organism: Orthonevra nobilis; assembly: GCA_963555765.1. Lineage (NCBI taxonomy): Eukaryota > Metazoa > Arthropoda > Insecta > Diptera > Syrphidae > Orthonevra > Orthonevra nobilis. The sequence continues at coordinate 25,380,830 of OY743225.1, read as the reverse complement.
TTGATTAGTCCCTCATATAACAGAGAAATCCTCAAACTACAAAAGGAAAGCATTAGAAAACTCGTGAGGTTCCTTTCAGGACATTGCAGCTTGACGGGGGAGTTTAAAACTTAAAAAAAAATCAACATAAGGTGATGGAGTAGACCAAGCTATCAATCGACGAGTAAATTGGGTTTTTATGAAATTACATTTAAAAATATGGACCCCAAAATGTTTGCTTAAGCTGCCAGGATGAGTCACGATAAACATGCTCTCCCTTCGATTATAGATGCCAATGTCAAAGCGACAGTTTTACTTCATAATATTCTAATATTTAAGAAATGCACTGTTTACTGCCCATATAATTATGCTGACCGAATTATAGATGATGAAGTTGTCCCAAGTGAGTGGAGGAATAAAAGGATTGGGTAGACTACCACTTTCACGCTCGCACTCGAGAAGCTTCCTAATTGCGAAAAAAACGTTGTCAATACCATTTGCATTTTAAATAAAACATAAACAAGAACATTTATTTTCGTTTTTCAATGTTGCCCAATTTGTCAGGAACGATATTGAAAATTTTTCGGTGGATTTGACGAGATTGGATTGGTGTCAAATTTGTTATTTTTACCATGTTGGCAAGACTCAAAAAAAAATCTTGAAGCTATCGTCTTGGCAGACTTGTTTGAATATTTCCTGAAGTTGAAGGGATCATTTCGGCCCAGGCGCATCCCACTTCTTCCTTGGTGAAATTCAATTTTGCTGCGACATCTAAATCCATGGCCTTCGATTCGTCACTGTGATTGTCGAAGTTGGAAGTTTTTCTATTGAAAAGAGAAATCAGAATCATTTAATATGATTTCTTTGTGATATACTTTCTTTTAAGAACAAAATCTGATCGTAATCGTAGTACTTGTATGTTTTTTTTATCCACAGCCTTTAGTCTCGACTTTCCCTTATTTTCTTTAGTGGCTTTGACAAATTGGTCGCTTAAGAATTTCCAAGCAGTCTTCGATATTTTTCTGGAAAGAAAAAACCATTGTTCCAACAAAAACGTAGATACAACAATTACAATACGTACTATTACACTAGCTTCTACACTTTCGGAAATCCCTTTCCAAATTGTTTCCTTCATGGAAAAGTACTTGTTATATATATCCGCTTTATAAAAAATTATCGGTTTTTATTTTATTAAATCGATTAACTTTTTCACCTAAACACCATTTAATTTATTCATTTCGAACACCACAAAATTTTATTGCAAAATAACGAAGTACAAAAGGAATAAACGTCCCTCCGTCTGCGTTCCGAGGCAAAGAGTCTCGTAGTATTTGACGATTTGACAACTCGCGCTAGGCTAGCTCTCGTCTCGTTCTCTCGCGGGATTGTGAAATGGGCATAAGTGGAGCAACGTGAACTCTCCATTATCATCCTGCTCAAACGGACGAGCTTTGCAGGGACGCCAAAACTACACCTAGGTATATACTGCTCGTTTCAGTAGAGGCAGTCATAGGCGGTCTTGAAATCGGTGAATGGAAATTTTCTTTATCTTAGGCCACACTGATTTGGACCCATCATGTCGTTGACGAACGACTTCAGATGTTCACATGATATGGCAGAAAAGATCTAATAGACAATTGTTGACGCAGTTAAGAGGGTCTTCTTTTCTCACGATTGGGCAAACAATGCTGATGTTTCATAAATCGGATTCACTTGCAGACAAGTCATTTTCTTCAAAGTCTCTGCAATTTCTGCAAAAGTCGTTTTGTGGTAGACCGAATCGCTCCGCATGAGTGCAAAGGTGCAATGACGTGTTATTATGCTTAAGACGAGATGGATATCCTTTCGATTCAAGTTAATGAAATCTCTGGATCTATACGCGTTGATGACTGACCACAGAATTTGGTTATTTAATCCAGCGTCTATAAGCTCTTTCTATTGTTTCCGAGTCAATAATTTTGTGGGGAGCGCCAATTGACGTTTTAACAAATGGTAGAATTTGATAAGTTTCCAATTCTGATCCCTGTTTAGCAAGTTTGTCTGCCCTCTCGTTCCCTATTCTTTCCCGGTGATCTGGCACCCAAAAGAGGTTTACTGTATTGACCGCTGATAATACATATCTTAACAAGCTTGCCTAACAGCGCAATTTGATTCATCACCGTCGTTATACAGTCTGCAGAAATGGTTCTTCCATATCCTCAGCTTTGACTGCTGATATGGATTTGATTTGACTAAGCTTTGTTTGCAAAATTGATTTGGAACAGGCAATGCGGCTTCTGCTGGGACTTTTGAAATTAACAACGGTCTGCAACAGCGTGTAGTTGCTTCGCCGATCTTAATCCCAATCTTCATAAGCGATCTTGTAGCGTATGGAGATGATTTGCTTGCGTTCTGGTCAAGTGGCAAAATCGAGGTCATTGTAAGTCTTTTGCAACGTGAATTCGATAAGATTCAGCGATATTGCAACGACTGGAGGTTGAAGATCAATTTCCAAGAGTGCAAGACCATTCTTTTCAGGAATCGTTTGACAAAACGGGCAGCCACTGGTGAGTCAAAGCGTAGTTAGACACCTGGGGCTCTGGCTCGATCAATGTCTAGATTTTAACAAACAAATTGATGTAGCTCTAGCCAGAGGAAAAGCGACTTTTATCATGATAAAGAGACTGTTTTAAAATGGCCAAATCGATGCCAGGCTGAAAGTCATACTACATGCCTGTTGTCAGGGCAATCGTGACAGCAAATTCTATTGAAAAGATTCGCGTGTTTTAAAGGCAATGTCTCAGGGCTTGTCTTCGCGTATATAGAGCTCCAGAGTCTCAATACAAAAAATTCTTAGTTCCTTAACAATGGAGCATACCTAATAGGTGTGAATAATTTTTGTAATGAAGCTTCCGACTTCAATGATTTGTACCACGAAAGTATTCGCCTCAACAGTTTTATCCTTCCAGAGGCGAATCTCTACCTTAAGCCTAAAGGTCTGATCCAGAGTAATGTGGCGATGCCGCTGATCTTCCACTTTGCTCGTTCAAGTGCAGACTGACTTATAACCTACAATAGAGACATGGCACGCGGTTCCGAAAAATTATTAGTTATGGTTTTTTTTAAAGACAATGGTCTCTTAATCTTTTCAGTAATCCTTTATTTTATAATACAATATAACTGAAATCTCTACGCTAGCCTTGCAGCAGCCTTGCAAAATTATATATTGTAGGAACAATACAAGCAAGCTGTCTTATAATACTATATGTTCGACAGAATTATAATATAAAATGACAAGGTGTTTGAAAAACTGTGTCTCCTCCCCATAGAGATAAGTCGCGGTCCCAATCATGTTTATAATTAAATTAAAATTTTGGTTTTGATTCCCTTGCGAGTAGTTGCGAGTTTCGAAATATGCGGTATAAACTGCTGAATCTTTTGATTGCGTTGGCTTAGAAGTTTGATTTTTTTCACAGCTTCAAGAAACAGTAGACCTGAGTATTGGATATAAATTGCAGCTTGATATCTTAACGCGTTTCTGAAAATTAGGGTCTTGACCGACAAACGGACGTACAACAAAGTGATCCTTTAAGGATTCCGTTTTTTCCTTTCGAGGTATGGAACCCTTAAAACGAAGCTTTATTTTATAAAAAAAATACTAAGTTAAATAATTGTTAGTTTAAAGATTTAAATAAAAATAGTTTGTGTAAGTCGAAGAAAGACACAGAATAAGTTCCAGTCGAAGCTTACAGCTTACTAAGTATGGTTTAGTCATAAAAGCTTGTTTTGCGTTTTTGTCTTGCTAAAGGCAAATGAACAAAAAGAAACATTTAAACTGAAAACTGTGGGAGAAGTCTACACAATAAAATTGCGTTTAAAAACACATACATTAAGTATTTTATTTGTTTAGAATCCGTCCAGAATCGGAGACGGTTTAGTTTCGAAGATTGTTGAAAAACGGGTCTGTGGTTTCGTGCCATGCCCTGTAGGAGGCTTTACTATATGTGGCGAATTTTAATTTTAATTTACTTTTTCTCTCAGTTTCATAATAGACCACGATGTATATAAGCACACTTAAAAAACTTTCACAGAAAAAATTCTGTTGCTCGAAGGTCGTGTATGACGAATAAATTCAATATCATAATCATACTTAATAATTTTCACTCGTTACATATATGTATGTCATGTTTTTCTTATTTACCTATTTTATTGCAGGATTCATTGTGCTAGAACCAAACAAATCGAAGGCGAGTTACGTCGGGCAACCCTCTAAGACCTGCATCCCTGTACTAAGCAGATTTTACAGAGAACCTCCGAATTATTCCAAACTTGCACCGGATTCTGGCAAAAAGAATTTTTTGTCATTCTAATAATATTTTTTCCAAGGCTATCCAGCTGTTGAGATTTGCGAACAATATTAAAATCATCGTTTGCGCAAAACGTACCATCATTGCAGCTTTTACGGCGATAGAAGAAGATTTTGAAAGCGTGTGTCTTCAAATAAATAAAACAACTGACAGCTATAACATTGTGTTTGTGGAGTTTATATGTTTCGGGAAAAATATAAAACTCACACCCGACACCTTGCTAGAGATTCGACGATGGGTCGTCGTAGTCAAGCGATGCTCCTTCGGTTAGTCCAAAATGCTATGACCAAATTACTCGTTGGTGAAAAATAATGCTTTACAAAATACTCATGTTGAAAGTTCTTTTATGCGGAGCCGAATGTAGTACAGTAAACTGGAAAACACAACAGATCAACGAGACCTTTGGAAGCGCAAATCTCCGGCGATCATACTTATTGTCGGCGTAGAGGGTAAATGGTAGAGAGACAGAGAATATCCTTGAACTCTACGAATTCTACAATGATGATGTGTCCATCGACTACTATTGCCCGGCCACATTGAGGAAATGGACAATAAAGATCGAGTTATGAGTGTCTTTGAATCCCGTCTACTAAATTCACGAAGAAATAAATCACCGATCCTCCAGTTCGAAGATCAAGTAGTCGGGGATGTCTGGAAGCATGAAAGCAGAATGCCTGCGATAACCTGATTATTAAGAATTATGATTCAGTAAGTTGCACATCTAAATTTTCAATAGAAATAAATATGATGTTATTGCATTTGTTGCGATACTTCACTGTACTGGTTTCGCAACATCTTCGGGTATGTTTATAAGCCTTTTCCACATTCATGAAAATTAAAAAAAGGCTCAAAACAATCATCGTTGAGTTATTTTTTGAGTATAAACAAGTGTTTTAGTACAAAACATACGATACGAGAATCCTTGTACTCCGTTCACACAGATACAAAGTCGATGTTGAGATACATGCTTCGAGGGTTTCTTATATCAACATCTGGCCAAAAGTTGCGGAAGCATGTATGTATCTCAAATGAGAGAGTTTTAAAAATGTTCTTCGCATCGTCTGAAAAGAGAACCAATAATTTAAGAGTACCGGAAAGCTTGAGCGTTGAATGTAGATTTCGAAAGTTTTCAGTATAAGAGTAAGAAAAACGGAGTTTCCCAAATGAAGTCCTTTCCTAAAAAGCAATAACTCGTATCTGTGAAGACAGACATATCTTTTTTTACAAATGGCTTTTGCCTTCATCAACATTTCAGACGGGTTATTAGACAAGGAACATCTCTCGACATTATAGTATGCCTTAAAGCTTGAAATGATAAGGTTCAGTTGCACTGAATGAATGTTTTCAAGTTCGCTTGGATAGTGCATTTGTTGGCTTTCATCGTCGTGTACTTTAATAGCTTTGTCTAATAAGTAAAAATATGTTAATTATTCCGTTCATGTAGCTGATTCAATTAAACACGATGGCTTTAATAAGTACATGCTGTCACATTTAAGGATTAAGTTTGTTCGTTTTTTGTTTTTATTCTCAGAACCGGTGGTATGATTGCAAAGTGAGCTGGCAATGAAATTGAAATTCCTCTTTTGTATTAATTCGAAGCATTGTTAATGCTAATTAGTATTCAGAATTGGATAAATACTTAATGAAATTATTAAATTAACAAAGACCCGCCAGCTTTGTATCCGCTCATTGTCACATTGCGTTCTGCGCAAGGAAGAGCAACTTTCTGGTTGCCAGGAGCATAATTGTTGTTTGAAATTAATTCGATGAATAATGTTACAAAACAACATTCACGAGAGATCAAAGCCCCTGAGTATCAGGCATTTATAATAAAAATGTGAACGAAGATGTAAGAACGGGTAAGTCGTCAATCGGATGTAAGAGGTAACGCATGAAATGTAATTCAATTTCACGAGAAATCGTCAATTGGCGCCCAACCCTAGTCCTTTGAAATGATTTTATTCATAAAAACAATTTTGTTTACTTTTCGTAAATTATTTAAAGCATGGAAAGGCAACATTCCTGTTGTTGCTGTCTTGAGACGTTTTTCTGTGTCTGAACAGAACCAACAAAATTGGTTGAAAAACTTTGGCGGAGGGTGCTGGTCCGAATCCAAGAGTTGAAGCTTGAATAAAAACTTCCTACGGAGGAATTCAGTTTATTCAATTGTAGGGCTGCCTGTAAGTACTTCTGAAAGTATCCTTGGCGAAATAATTAGTGCGGAAAATGTTCAGGAAATATTGTTAACAGTTTTTAGGTCTCAACTTGAAGTACTAGCGGACATGTAGAACTTAAATCTCGTTTTCGAAATTCGGTGCAACTAACGATATTATCACTGAAATCGTTGACGAATGATAGGTGAGAGGGAGAAGTTGCAAACGCGTCAGCTTTTTTAGGTGTAATTTATATTCGCATTCCGAACAGAAAAATTTGAATGTTTATTAAGAAGGCGATGCCATTTACTCTGCTGTGATCACAGATAATGATAATCTACCAAAAATGAATAAAAATGAAACGATGCGATAACAAAGTGTCCATACCTAAAATGGACTTCTCATATCTAGTCTATCACAGAACGCGCAACCAAGGCCATATGGGTCTGAAAGCGATTCTACAGAAGGACTGGCAGCCTCAAACGTAACATGGTTGTGCATTTTGACCATAATGTGGTGGTCAAAAACTTAAGAAATTAAAATTTCTAAAAAGCTAAGAAAGTCCAACGTATAACTTGCTTGGACGTAACCGGAGCTCTTGGCATTTTTATTAGGAAAACAGTCGCCAGAAATAGCCTTCATATGCCCTTCATATGCAATGAAAAACAAACCAGGTGACCAGATGGGACACTTGAGAATACTCAATTTCATCCCGGATAAGATATGTCCTGCTCGATCCCAGATAGTATGAATGTGACAGACTACATTGGGCGACTCTTTGAAGAAGACATTCTAGCGTCAACTCTAGTCGGGCTGGTAAACTGATGGCTCAAAAATGGTTAATTGTGTAGATGCCGGTGTGTTTGGACCCAACACAAAATGGAAAAGCATCCAAGTGTCTTCTGAGCTGAACTACAACCCATCGAATCCTGCGCCATAGTGGTCCTTGCTTAAGGCCAAAAAGGGGCCAACATTCTCATATATTTGGACAGCCAAGCAGCACCAAAGGCATTGTCATCCAATGCAATGGAATCCGAATCTGTCAAAAGCTGCTACGACGTCTTACAATCCATATCCCAACGTAACAAAATTAGGTTAGGACGGGCTCCAGGCCCATATCGAAACCATTCTTTGGCGTAGACTACGGCCACAGGTCTGATTAATTATTGGGAAAATAACTCCGTACCGCTCACAGGAGAAATTTACCGGGGCCTGAACAATCGAAATTATTCATCATTGGAAGACGACGAAATGGCTCTACGCATTCTTTCTGAACGTCCAGCTCTAATTTGGCTAAGAAGGGGTTTTTTCTGCAAAAAGATATGTTCCACCTTGGTCATAAGACAGTCCAATGCTCAAGACACTCTGACCTTCATGAGAAAGATGGATGTCTGTTAGCCATATCTTAATCCTCATGATACAATAGGGATTTCCCCTTCGGCAGGAATTGATAGTAAAAAAAAACAAACATTTCACGAAAGTTAAGATAATTTTGAACCGGAGATTCGATCTTCCTTTTTTCATGTACTTGAGGAATTAATCGACATCATTGTTCTGCATGTAGAAGAGCTTGAAAGATGAATGTCTCGTAGAGCCCGTCCTACGATAAAGGATTTTTTTCCTAGTTATTTTGGCAAACATAAGAAGCATTGATTGCATTCATGCCATCCAAATCCTGAGATACTTTCAAACTCACAAATCTCATTTTACAAACGCTATGGTCAAAAAATAAGAACACCTATTACATTTTAATACTAGTTAACGTAGCTCTTATTTTAATCGAGTATGTAAAGCAATGTATTCTGAACATAGTCCAGGTATGACCAATTACTTAAGGCAAAGGAACAGTAAATTTTTTGCAATTTGATTTGAATTAAAACTTAATATTTGGTTGTAAAACCTTTATTTGTTATAACTGAGTCCATTCGGCGACTCATGGAGTAGCAAACATCTTGTATGACTCTCCAAGGATCCGCTTTATTGGAAGAATTCCGTTTACCTACTTCGATCTTCGGCTCGTGCCAAAGGTTCTCGATCGAATTTAGATCCAAAGATTGAGAACGCCACTGCAAAGCATCAACATTAATATTTTCAATCCACAGTTTTGTCAGATTTGCCTAGTGTTTGGGGTCGTTATCTTGTTGGAACCGCCATTGTAGAGGCATATTTTCTTCGGCCCACGGCGTCATGATACTTCTCAAGATATCTACCTAGGTTTCTTTGGTCATAATGCCTTCGATAAGATATACTGGACCAAGACCCCACCAACAAAAACAAACCCGTATCATGACACTACCACCTTCATACCGTACAATTGGTTTCATGTACCGTGGATTGTACGATTCACCTTTTGGGCGAAGAACAAACTCTTTACCGTCCATTCCAAACAGATTTATTTTGATTTCGTCGCTCCGTAATACGTTTGTCCACTGCTTTTTTGCCTGTAGGGGTCGTATGGCATGTGGTATAGCTTAGAAAAAGCAATGCGTTTCTGAAGATGTCCTTTTTCCAAACGCGGCTTCTTCCTTGGAGCTCTAGCGTACAGCCTTGCATGAATTTTACTGACGTTTCATGCTTCATGCTTTAAGTCTTTTGAGGACATCACTTCTCCCTGGGCCATTTGCCTGGGCCTTCCTGACCAATCCCTTTTTTTTAAATGGATATTTTTGGCGGACTTCCTCTGGTTTCCGGAGATTTTTAGCATGCAGAGCATTGAACACCATAATCGAAGTGCAGCCCAATTTTTTTGCAATTTTTCGAATAGTTTCACCCTGATTCCGTAAGACCACAATGCTTGAACGTTGAGCTTCAGTCTGTTTTTGCCCATATTTCTCGTCGTTATATAAAATATTAGTTATCACCAGCTTTAACAAATATTTTCCTTGAAAACTAATCAGTGTTCCTATTTTTTTTTTGTCCAAGCAGATCAGAAGATATTAACAGAGTGATTTCAGCTGGTCGCTTTCGTTTTATATTTCACCGATATGCGTACAAAAATACTGTTGCGAAAAATAAAGAAGTGTTTGTTTGACTACATTGTTTTCATTTCATCCAAACGAAGCAGTCCTGGAAAAGTAATAGGTGCTCTTATTATTTTGACCATAGCCAACGTTGCAAGTGATTGGGCGAGGTTTGGTCCATCCCTTATTTTTTGTATGCTGTTGGGGTGGGCAAAGTTGATTTTTAAAAGGCCAAAAATTTCAGATCAATAAGTCTGTCCTTCAAGCTTAAAAATAAGAAGAGATGTGAGTCTGTTCTCCTATATAGAACCCAATGTTGGATGAACTAAGACAGCAGAACAGACTTCAGGGGCCTTAGTCTGTTCAAAGACCAAATTATGCAGATGGTCCAAACTGTCAAACAGTACACGGTCCTATGTACACAGGATCCTGTAGTCATTTGTCATGTGCAGGACACTTTTATGTAAATACGGAACTTCGTTTCTTGTAAGACTTCAAAGAACAGTTTGCCTTTGCAGTTTGAGGCTTTATTTTGCATACAGGATTCAAAAATCTGCCCTTAATACTCTGTTTGACTCCCTTGTTGTGGATTCGAATCTTTTTTTTTGGAGAACCTCCTATACTTTGGTATATTTTATTTGATTCTCATTTAAAAGATATGTCATATGGACTCGTATATACATGTGCTCTGGTGCAAATATGACTTCGATTGTGACGCTGTGATTGTTTCGTCCGTTCAATGATTTCATTGCTCAAACCATGACTCGGTAAAGAAGGTAACTGATCTTCACAGACGTTGCAAAATCAATCTTTTCAACTTACAACTTTCCCGTCGAAGTGATCGTGATATTTTTTGTTTCAATTTACAACGCAGAAAAATGGCAGAGAGTCTTCGAGGTCTTTTAAAATGAATTTTTTTCAACTGAATTAAGTTGATAGGCTGAATTCCGCCAAGATCAATCAAGCCTCACCAGACTTACAATTGCTGCTGGTTTGTCTTTTTTCATAGTCCAATATTCTAGGACTGCGTTTCTCGTGAACATATCCGTCTTGGTGTCGGTTAGTCCTATCTGCACTATGACTGTTAGCACTGCACAGGATGCTCGCCTTGTATTGCACAATATGTGGTGCAATTCAACAGAATGGGTCTGAGTATTTCCTTCCGACAGATATAAATAGAAACAAAGTCAAGTACTTAATCTTCTTGTTCTACTCTGTTCTACACTCATACTTCGTGGGCATATTAAAAGTCAGCGTTATACTAACACGACAGCCACTCAATAACGTCACTTTATGACTGTTAAAATCCAAATAGAATATATTAAGTAAGCTATTAACAGAAATTTCACTGCAATTTCCAACTAGTTGGGCAAGTGATTCCTCTTAATAATGATCCCACCACCCGTTGGCGAAAATCCTAAAGGCTTACATCAAATTACTGCTCTCAAGTGCGAAGCCAGCCACCAGTTATTTTCCTTGCGCAGTTTTCTGGACGTCATCATGGCCAAAACAATCATTTGCCCTCACCAAAAGCATTCATCCCATGATTCATGAATATAATTTATTTCGACAAAGGACTCGTAATTATGCTCGAAACAATGGACCTGCAGAGCTCTTGTGGTTCTTCTCTGGTGGCTAGCTTTTAAATTGTGGTATCCGGATGGAACTGTAAATTAATTAAAGAGGAAGGGTTTCACCTAAAAATTGCTGAAATTTAAAATCTTTATCCAAGTTTTTCGGAAGAATTTTTTTAAGGATTCTTGGTAGGCGTTGAAAACCCTGCAATTGAACGCCAACTATGATATTTTATAGGGTATCCTTGATAGAATGCATTTGAAGCTTAAGAGATACTTATGATTATTTCCTTCTTAATGGAGAGTACTGCGTATTCACAAAGAGAAGAGGTATATTGGCTGAAGAGGATTATCTGGGGACTATTTACATAAAGAGGATAGGCCATCTTTTGGTTTCCCTTTAAAATGTCTGTTCAGAAATATTTTTTTTTTACGATTGTAGCTTAATTCGAAAACTCCGGCCGCTCTTATTTTACGAATAACTTGACCAATATTATTCCGGAGAGCAAAAAAAATTAATTATGCGGAACGAAGAGCCTTTTTGCTCGAGCTAAAGCTCGTGGAAGTTCAAATGATTTCCCAAACACTGAAATCACACACATCCTGTGCCGCAACTTGAGGACGATTTCAAGCCGATAAGCGATCGTATGACTGTTAGCCACGTCCATGTTAGGTTCATATTTGCACATGCACCAACGCTGCTGGTTGTCGTGGCTCAGTGGAAAGTGTGTCTGTTCCTGAGCGTGTAGACCGGGTAAGAACATCTGGCACTGTTTTCACGGCCCTACCTCTAGCGAGTGACTGTCAATCTCTCCGATGAGTACAAACTGGCAGAAAAAAGCTTCTGCGGCCGTTCGGAGTCGGCAATACACTGTAGGTCCTACCCCTGGCTTTTGCGAAAAATCTAAGACATACACACAAATGGTGAAGCAAGGCCATTTTTTTTTATTTTTAACCAAATAAGCTGAAGCTTCTATGAAAAACGAATTCTATGAACGAGGGGGGACTCTACAAAGCCTGTCTAAATACGTCAGAAAGATATTTGTGCTACAGTGGTAAGTCCTCGTAGCACAATTTTTCCATACAGCTATCTACCTATCCACACAAGGTGATTGACGGCATTCTTGCCGTGCGCCCAACGTTCACAATACCGATTCTAATCAAATCTAAGTAGCAGCTCGATTTTGACTGTCGAATGCTATAAAGAACTTGTTCTTTCTATATAGAAAGTCCTTATTGAGAAAATCGTCGCCGCAAAGAAAATAGTGCAAGCAGTCTTCCAGCTTAAGGCAAGGAGAGGAAAAGGAAATGAGCCAATATATAACACGTTATTTCACAACAAAACTTAAAGCCTAGCTGCAGGCTAGAAACTAGGCACCCAGGCTCTCCATACTTGTAAAGGAAATCTTGTTAGCTATGTACAGGGAATTGTGAAAACCCAAATCCAGTCGATGAAGTAGTTTCCCATCAACTAGAAAAGGTAAAAAGCGTTAAATGTTTTAGTGGGGAGTTTGCACCAGATCATCTGTTAGGTTTTGGAGGATAAAAGCGCAAGCACAGCACCTTCAATATCAGCCACATCCTATACATCCGCAAAAACTTATTAACGTCACTGAAAAGATCCTTTCCAGTCTTTATGCCTCCGTGTATTCCAGACCTGCACCGCATTAAAGCAAGGAGACATGTTATTAATTAAATTATTCAAACTTATACTTGAAAAGATATTGCGTCGCGTCGATCAGATGTTAACATGGACGGCTGTACCATATTCAAGCCAGTTCAGCTGTTGGGATACACAGATGAATTGAAGCCACATCGCTGGCACGTAGCTTTCATGGCTAATTAAGAGGATGCCAGTGAAGTTTGTCTTCAAATAATTAAGGTTTAAGGATTAAGAAATCAATTCGCCAAAAACCAGCTGTGACAAAATACCAAATTCACAGCAGGTAGTACAGGACCAAATATAAACTCCACGAAGGATTTGACAAAGAGTCATCCTAGAAAATCGGGCCTACTTCTTGTTGGATAATAAGCAAGACAACGAAACAGATCATAGGTCCTGTCTTGGCCAATGGAGGAGCATTTGCAGATGGTCCAAACTGTCAAACAGTATATGGTCCTGTGTACACAGTGTCCTGTGTTCATTTGTCATGTGCAGGACAGGATTTCATGTAAATACGTAACTGCGTTTTTTGTAAGACTTCAAAGAACAGTTTGCCTTAGCAGTTTGAGGCTTTATTTTACATACAGGATTCAAAAATCTGCCCTTGCTTTTTTTTCGGAAAACCTCCTAGACTTTGGTATACTTTATTTGATTCTCAATTAAAAGATACATATAGTATGTCTTGGCAAATGGAGAAGCAGGATCAGCAGCGAACTCTACGACCTGAAAGTGAAGTGTTCGGCCACTTTGAGTGAATGAACAACAAAACTTCAGTCTTTATGAGATGAACGAGCATCCAATTCAAAGATCAAACAATCATAGATTCTTTGAAGCTCGGTCTAAACAACTGGAAACAGCGAGCTCTCGAAAGAAGCTTTTCTGATTGATGGCCTGATAAGTCATAGAAGGTGGATACACCAACTAAGATGTATTCGGACAGTTATTAAATCTACACCAGAGGAACAGCTAGAGGTAAGGAGATAAGCCTAGCACGTTACCTAGAACAGCTAGAGGCAAGGAGTAAGCCATGGATCTAGCTGGTTGGAGAGACTTGTTGGATTGGCCGCAGGTCCTTCTAGGACAGTAACCCGATCGAAGCAAGTAAAATTTTAAGGTTAGTTAGTTTAGGAAAGTGTTATTTTGCACTGCACGAGGTAGAGGCTGTTCGAATTTACAGGGTGTGCAATCTTTTAATTAATTATTTAATTAAGACGGTGAGAAGTCTAATTTGCCTATAGACGTAACAGAAATCCGATATTATCTGATTTCTTTTCTTTTTTTTTATATAATATTCTTTTCTTTTTGTTATTTTCTTAAGGACAGTCACTTTACTTCTTTAAAATTATTTTAAAGTTCTCTTTCAAAGGTGTTCCTATGGTTGAGTCCACAACCTTTTAAGGTTCACCAACAATTAATTTTGGATAACATAATTGCGGTAAAATTTGAGTCTTAGTGCAATCTGAGTGGCCTGTTTTCAGTCTGTGAAAAACGTATTTGGGTCTCGCATTGGAGTTGATAATAAAGAAGAACAAAATAATTTTTAAATCTAAAGAAGTATCAAAAATAACGTTATTAAATCCCTATTCATTTAAACTCAAGTTCAAGTTCCAGCTAGTTATGGCTGAAAAAAAACTCCTTTATTTTTAACGGATACAAAAAAACACTGATTTCGACAGTCATGTTTTATAATTTGGGTTTTATTACAAAGGTAATTCAAACATCTTTTTTATCTTATTAAAATGTGTGTCGATAATCATACTCACATTCGTCATATAATACTGTTTTCCTGTGAGAAAGGATAGAAAGTTGCGTTGGTATTTCGCGATTTGGGCTGGTATGGGCAAAACTAGCGAAAGAAGCATGGTTTACCTGTATAAAATCTGGCGACATTAGCTTGGTCCATAAGCAACCATCGAATTTTGATGACCAGGCACTTTTGGCAGCCGCAGAAGGGATCGACTTAACAACTCGAATGCTAGCCTACGAGCTTAGCGACGAGAAAAAAGCCGAACGTGTCCAAATTTTCACCGATTTCACCATTTTTGAAGAATAGTATCACTGGGGATAAATCCTGGCTTCTCTTCAAAAAGCTTTGAAAAAAAGAAGGTCTGCGTTTCGACTACCACATCAATCGGTCGTTAAAAAACTGGCACGCTTATAAGGTTTATAGCGATTTTGTTAGCTTAGTGGCAAATGTGGCATAACTCCAAAAACCGTTGAATATTTATATTTCCTTTTTTCATAATAAATAGTATTCAGGATCACCTGGACGCCTATATCGACATTTATATAAATGCATTATATTTATTTATTTATATTATTTCAAAATTAGACTCAAATAATTATGCATCTTAAAATTCATTATTCAATCAGCTATTATTGTGGTTTTATGCCATATTCAAAATAATATAATAGCGGGTAGCTCGATAAATTTATTATGTTATTATATAATGACAGGTCAAAATATTAAGTGAAATCCGCGTAAATTCTTTTATGGCTTATTTGTTTGTTGTGACCAACGCTGTCTGTGTATTGTTTCTCAGAACTTAACAATACATAAAAAAACGATTGGAATCTAAGACAAAGTCTGAGTCCCGTAGGAAAAAATGTCAAGCACCTTTCTCTAATAAATTACTAAATGGGACTAATGAAAAACGGTCAAGGCTCTCAATGATGACGAACCAGCATCAAAATAAAAGAAGGAATCTTTGATTCTAA
Source organism: Orthonevra nobilis (assembly GCA_963555765.1). Taxonomy (NCBI): domain Eukaryota; kingdom Metazoa; phylum Arthropoda; class Insecta; order Diptera; family Syrphidae; genus Orthonevra; species Orthonevra nobilis. Next base: position 25,365,437 of record OY743225.1, on the reverse strand, counting down.
AGGATCAAAACGTTGATTCAGTTCTACAGTGCTTTGAAAGGGAGTCATGGCAGTCATTTAGGGCATGTTCATGTTTTTTGTGGCAATAGGAGAAATGAAAATTATCTTGAACTTGTGAACAATCTCCTCCGAAAGAATCAACATAAAAGTATTCATTTTCTTCTCATGTCAACTTAATTTTTTTACTTCAAACTAACATGGGTAACGATTCCACCAAGATACAGAGACAATGGAGAAGAAACATCAGGACCGAAAGTATGCGTCAATGTTAGCGGACTACATGCAACTTGAGTAGAGATACACCTGAAAGCCATCACAATAGACAAGCGAAAAACAAAAAGAGAAACACTTAATTAAACTTAAATATTTTGTCAACATTTCAGAGTTAAAAGTAAAAGAAGCATTGAATAAATAAAGTTTTTTGTTTTAAATAAATTATTTTTGTTCTAAAAATCAAGTTTTTTAGACTAGGCATATTTCAAGAACTAGTTTGAGGAATATTTTACAAAACGATCTTGGATCCTTGGTGTAACTGAATCAGGAATTGGAGCAAAATGACCACCCACCTGGTTTTTGCTTCTCTGTTTTGTTTTTAAAGCGGATTTAAATTCACCAGAATGATTTCCTTCATGTCGGCGGCTATAAAACAAGCTTAATTGACTTATTTTGAAAATCCCAACCTAGCCGACGATTCAAGAGGACGCTTTCAAAACATGAAAACTGATTGTTCGTGGTGCCATTGAAGGTCGATGCTATGCGAACAATTCAGAGGCGATTCAGATGCTCAAGAACCATAGTTGGAAACCATCGCAAATGTAGGCTTCTGTCCTTGTAATTGAAAACCAAAACCACAACTTTCAATTGTTCAAAACTTAATTTATTTTGAAAAAAAAAGAAAACATCCACTCACACTACAAACTAGTATCTACACAAAAATTTAGATCCAACCTTAAAAGTTATGAGCCAAACGAAGCGAAAATTATTGTTTACAAATTCTATTAACTAACTAACTACGAAGTTAAACTAACTAAGTGACTATAGGGTTAAAGGAATCCACATTGTAATTGAATTTGGTGTCGTCTTGCTCGACTCTCTTACTGGGGATTCACATAGTTGCCCCAAAGGTTGTGGTATTGATAGGAGCCTGTTGCTGAAGTTGCTGGTGAAGATGCTGTGTCTGGGTAATAGCAATTCCCCACTGGCATACGGCCATCTGGGAGGACAATCGGTGATGATGTCGCATTGGTTGTGAGCTGATCAGGTGACATCGCGTTTACATTTATTCTTTCGAGAGGTTGCAGCTCAAGCAGGGAGTCCATCTCATTTTTATTTGTCATAATGCCATGGGATTTAGGCGACGTGCAGGGCGATGTCGGCGAGGAGGAGGATGCGGCACACATGGCCGTCGGGTGGCCTTGAGGCAGACCGTCTAGGTATTGGTCGATTTCCTTTGGATCGATGTCGGCATCAACAACAGATGTGGCCAAATAGTGCCAATAGTGATGCTGCGGCTGTTGATGGGCATGAAAGTAATTAAGCGGCGCAATCGAGGGTGGCGACGTTGTTGATGTTCCGTAGGACGCCGCCGTTGGGTCATGTTGATGCTGCTGCTGCTGTTGATGTTGCTGATGGATGACGGGCTGCTGCTGCTGCTGCTGCTGCTGCTGCTGCTGAGATTGAGTCTGTGTCTGTGGCTGCAAATAATGATGAATGGCATATGTCCGGTTGTTGTGATGGTTAGACGAATCCATTTCTAGGGGCTGATGGTATCGGCTGCTCCCTGTGTCTAGAACACTACAGTTTCTACGAAATTCGAAAGCTTTGCTGTGTTGGGGTTGATGGTCCGTTGCAGTGAGGGCGTAGTGCTCTGGTGAACTATGTTCATTTTTCGTTAACAATGATGATGATGAGGTTGATGGTATAGAAAGTGGCATTACAACTGGCGGTGGAGTGCCAATCGATCGATGTAGCCCACTGGCAATCGTGTATGGGGTGGCTGGTGGTGTCAATGGATTCACTTCTCCAACCGATTGTCGCGAACTGGATGTTGTTGAGCATGGAGAGTCCATTTGCCGTGCATAATCGAATTTACGAAAAGATTCATTGCTTTCGCTTAGGGTTTTCCACAGCGGCTCGTGCTCAATACCATTCGCATTTGTATACTGGTTCAAGAGGCCAACTTCACCGCAGCCACTGTTTGTGTTATCCATTTCAGTTGATTGGTTTACTGGAGCAAGTCGACTACCAGCATCGACCAGGAATTGAGTCCGATGACAATCCAAGCGGTTATTTTTGTTCATATCCATAAAAGACTTGAGTTCGTGCCTGCGCGTGGATGTACCTCGTTGATGATTGTTGTTTGTCTTTTGATTGCATTGAGACACTTTAACATCTGCGGTTGATGTTCCTGTAACTGTCACGGGTGAGCTTCCATTGGCGCATGATGATGTCTTGGCCTTCTTTCTACGTGGCTGGTATTTGTAATCGGGGTGCTCTGTTTTGTGGGTAAGTCGAAGCTTCTCAGCAAATTCGATAAACGGTTTCTTATCGCTGTCCTTAAGATTTCTGTAAAGAGAACGAACGAGGGTAAATATGAGTATTAAATGAAAAAAAAAAAAAATACATTGAGGGGCGAAACAACAATTTAATCAGCGTCAATAGAATGAAGGTAAACAAACACGTGCTGGTCGCAAACACAGATGTCGTAAAAAGGTTCGTAGTAATCGAGACTTAAAGGGGAGCGACAGTCCCCACTGGATAGTTTGAAAATATTTTTTTTTTCTTTATTTGTTTGAATAGCTCTACAAAAAAAGGGGATGTCTAGGGATAAGGGTTGTATCCAAGTTCAATAGAAGAATTTTCTCACCAAATTCACTCGCTTGGAAATAATTATTGTATATATTCTTTTTAAAGTATAGAGATTACTTTAAACGAGGCATGAAATTGAAAGTTTGAAGAATATTAAGCGTCTGCAGTCGTGTTCATTTACGCCACACTCAAAAAAAATTTTATTGGGCAGGAAGTGTTGAAATAGAAAAAAACTATCTTGATACACTGTAAAAAGTCCATTTTATTGATAGACAAGAAATTCAGCATGGATTTGATTTCGATAGATTATAGAATATTATGTAACTGCCTTGTCTAGCTTGGAAATAGATCATCCTGGCAACCCAAGATATCAAAATTTCTTCAGTGAACTCTTCAACTGGAATGACACCAGCTTAGCAGTCATGTAAGCTGCAAATAACATAAAGAAAACCATTTCGGAGAAAGAACTCAACAGAGCAACTTCTTAGGCCAAGAGAACACCCAAGAGGTGTTAAACCATAACAAAGTTCACGGCATATTCGTTTAATGAAGCCTGCGCTCTTCGCTAGGATTTCGCCTTACCCAATTGGCATACTCGCGCAAGGTCACATAATAGCATGCTTTGGAATCACAAGCTACAAAATTGAATGCCGCGCCGGCCTGAGAAATTAAAGTTTTGCTTCTTTGACCTTGTGAACTTTACAACCATGAGTCCAAGAGGACAGGAAAACTGCAAGAATAATATGAAATAAGATCATATCTTGACTGCGATCTCGACAACAGAACACATCATTTTGTAAAGAAATTTTGATACATTTTTCCGGAGAAACCATTCTTAAGCAGGTGACGGTAGGATAAGGAATCAAGACACATTCCTTCAGAATATAAGGAAAAAGTGAACAACACCACCACCAATCTATGAACATGGAATATTGGTTCCTGCTAAAATTTAACTATCTTCAACAAAATTAGTTTAACTTTGAGTCGCGGACACGAAGGTGTAGTTAAAATGTTTTAGCAGGTCAGTAGCAGGGAACGGCAACTACAGCCCCAGTAGTCTTGGCACCAAAAGGATTGGTGAAATAATGAAATTTGCAATTAGATTTTAAACTCTTCTCGATCGCACTAATAAAGAAAGTCCATGGCTTTCTAAAATTATCCTACACGTATCTATCGCTGCAACTTAAAGAGGAACACGTTTGCCCATGCAGGGCTTAAACGACGAGTGATTGTGCTTACGAACCAACTAATCGATAGGCTCCAGCTTCAGGCGGTTGGGTTTTCTTCATAACGCCGCTGAAATGATGATGTTTTGCGCCAACCAATATAACCCCTTGTCGAATTCGTGAGGAGGAAAAGTTGGTCATAAATCAAATCTTATGGAGTTCCAAATCGATAGTTATTTATATATTAATATGTTTATTTATTTATTTATCTATATATTTATTTATAAATTCATTTATCAATTTAATTATGTACTAGCCGTGCCCTGCGAAATCGTGTCCGTAGGTTTCGTGTACGAAGAAAATTTGTAGGGCACAAAAAGGTTTACTCACCGCTCTGTGACACCAAAGTAAAAAAAATTACAAAATTTTTTGCCCACTTATTATAACCCCAAAAAGATTGAAATAAATTTTATATATTTTTTTTTTTCCTATTTAAACAATTTATGTATCCATTTTAACACATAGATTTAAGTCATTGCGGACTTTATTAAAGAAAATTAATAAAAAAGGTGATTTTTTAAAAGCTATAGGAAAGTTTTAAAAAAAACACATAAAATTCAGAAAAATGCATGAAATCTTTATTTGAATCGATAGTACGGTCCATATAATTTAATGTTTGAAGATTATTTCATGCAAATGTTGACCTTGACTGCGCCTCAAATGGTCCATCCGCTTAGTCCAATTTTGGCATACTCTTTCCAACGTTTCGGCCGGTATCTCACGAATAAATGCTTCAATGTTGTCTTCCAATGCGTCAATTGAAGCCCCACAAAAAATAGTCTAAAGGCGTTAAATCGCACGATCTAGGCGGCCAATTGACCGGTCCCGAACGTGAAATAAAATGTTCACCGAACTCGCCTCTCAATAGGTCCATTGTTGCGCGTGCTGTGTGGCATGTGGTACCGTCTTGTTGAAACCACATGTCATGCAAGTCAAGCTCTTGCATTTTGGGCAAAAAAAGTTGGATATCATCTCACGGTAGCGCACATCATTCACAGTTACGTTACGATTCGCATCATCTTTGAAGAAGTACAGTCACATGATGCCACCAGCCCATAAACCGCACCAAACTGTGACTTTTTCTGGATGCATTGGTAGCTCTTGCAATGCTTCTGGCTGATATTCACTCCAAAATCGACAATTCTGCTTATTTACGCACCCATTGAGCCAAAAATGAGCTTCGTCGCTGAACACAATTTTTCGGTAAGAAAGTGGATCTTCGGCCAACTTTCCAAGAGCCCATTCACCAAAAATTTTACGTTGCCGTAGGTCGTTCGGCTTCAATTCTTGCACCAGCTGTATTTTGAAAGGCATCACACCTAGATCCTTCCCCAAAATTTTCCACGTTGTTGAGTAACAGAGGCCCAATTGCTGCGAACGGCGACGAATCGATAATTGATGGTCATCATTAATACTGGCCGATACAGCTGCGATATTTTCTTCAGTTCGCATTCTTCGTAAGCGTGTTGGTGGTGTAATGTCCAACAATGTAAATTTGGTGCGAAATTTAGTCACAATAGCCCGAATAGCCGCTTCAGTAGGTCGATTAAACTGACCATAAAATGGAAGAAGCGCGCGAAGAACTTTCTTAACAGAGCACGCATTTTGATAATAAAATTCAATAATTTGCGAGCGTTGTTCGTTTGTAAGACGATTCATGGTTTAATTAAAGACCAAACTGAACCTGTTTGACAGTGAAACAAAACACGAAACGTGCGTCAGCTGTTTAAACCAGTGTTGCCAAAAAGATAATAGCTAAAAAATCACGCTTTATAAACCAACTCTGTATTTTCAATCAAGATCTACTTTTCTCAGCAACTATTCTGAATCCTTGCATTGAGCAACTTAAATCTGTTAAGGGTTTTTTTAGTGACAAATATTGAAGTTATAATGACTAAGGTCGTGTGAATTTAGGTCTTCTATGCGATAATGAAGTGTGAAGAAACAGAATCAATTAAACTAGGACCGAAGGACAATCAGAAGTATCTACATCGCTATGAAATGAAAACAAACTTATGATGGCGAACAAAAATAGTAGGGCTATAGGCCAGCTTAATACCCAATTAGAAGCAAGCTTATTGTTTGAGGCCCAGATGCAGCCATTGGAATAAATAAGTAAGTATTTGCCTTGTGTTCATGCTCTAATTTTGGTACACCAAGCAGGTGGTTCCGGTCTCTTCTACAAGTGCCAATTGTTGTGTCTTTGGAAGGGATCCTACAATTAAGTTTTAATACATTTTTGGAAATTATACTTGAATGAAATTTTTAATAAAATAATGTTTCCAGTCTGCTTAGTTTCAGGCGTTAATTCTGACTCAAACTAAACAGTTTTAAAGACTAGTCTAATGAATCTGTAATTTTATGCAGTCCATCAATATTTTTAGCGGTTTTTAATAATGAGTACCAAGAAAATTTTAAAGCTCTTTCGCTCGACTTCAGGGATAAGTGGTATGGCCAATGGCGCTGTTTTACATATATGGCGAATATGTTTATGACTAGTGCATTATATTCTAAGCTTTATATCGTAACCCTTCAAGCTGCAAATGTTGCAAAAGAATTTTTGTTGAGTGAAAAAAAGTTACTCTTAGTAATCATTTCGAAAACGCCTTGCCTTATTTTTGAAAGAAATTTATTCCCTGTGCCTGGACCTTAATTTCTATTTTCAATTAAGTTTTTAATCCCTTAATGAAAGCTTGATTAATTTTTCCCATTAAAAGTATCATCGGGTGCCTTCTTAGTTAATCTCTTCACCGATTTTCAAAAGGGTTGGCTTATAAATTAAGGGATAAAAATTTATCATAACGGACCAGGACAACATTAACTGTTTTGATACTTTAATAATGCCTTCTCCCCACATTCAAAAACCAAATATGATAATTATTTTGCGGTTTAAAAGTGAGACTTGAGTTTTTTTCACTCAGCGTTGAACATCTTGGTTTTTCATTTGGAATTAATATTTCTGGAATAACTTTTAGATAAAAATTCATTACAGGACCAATTTCAGACATTTTCGGTAAATCTTAATAACCCCCTCGGAGATAACAGATCTTTTGACTTTTTACCCTTTGCTCAGTCACAATTCGGTTTATGGACCATCCCACGTCATTTGTAACAAAAGGTCTCGTAGCAGTCCTTCCGATGAGATTATAACCACTGTGGGTGAAGAAAAAATAGTGTAAATCTAATTCCAATCGCATAGTTTTTCGAATCACGACTCACTTTTTTCGACCATGGGCAACAAGGCTACCAAATGTAAAAAAGAAAAGTTTGTATTCCGGGACTTTACATGAATCAATTTGGATTTTGGACATTTTCGCGACTGTGTATCCCTTGATTGGTCTGCCATTTACACGACTGCTGACGTTAATAGTCAAGTCTCGATTTTCAATGCCTACTAACGTTTCTTCTCCCTATGACAAGCATGTACCACTAAAAACGAAAATAATTTCCTACCAGCACACTTCTTGGTTAACTCGTCACCAAACAATATCAAGCTTAGAATTTTGGAGGAAATTAAAAGAAATTTGAATTAATTAAAAAAAAAATAGCTGACAGATTGCGACGTGGATCTCACAATTTTCAATCATAGAAAATAACGATTCTTCTAGTACCTATGTAAAACCAAACCCTTCTTTCTTCTCACCTAAAGATTCTTTATCACTTAAATGCGTAGATGAAGTTTGTATCGGTGAGTTTATCTCTTCAGTAAAATCAAAGGCTGCGGATGGATTTCACGCCGACTTAATAAAAATACTTCTGCCTACTATGTTAAGACATATAACTGTCATTTTCGATACAATTCTTACCATATCATGTTAAGTTAGTTACTGGAAGAAGGCTTAAATTGTGCCAATCTCTAAAGGGAACCTTGATTTTAGGCATATTACTAACATAACCTACCTAAGCAAATTGATAAGGCGTATTTTTAGTAAGCAAATAACAAAACATAACGATGACAATAAGCTACTGACAGCCTTCCAATCGGGTGTCAAGCCAAATCATAACTATATAACAGCTTTGAGGTTAGCGATTATATCCGAATAGCTCTTGACATGGATTTTATGTCAGTTGTAGTTTTTCTCGACATTTGACTCTGTTCGTCATACTCTTCTCATAGAAATTCTGAAAGCCCAGTTTGATTTACAAAATTCGGCCTGCAAATTGATTATTCCCCTCTCCGTCATACTTTAGCGGTTTTTCCAGGACAGAAATGTTTATCATTCTAACCTGTTTTATTGAGTATACCACAAGGCTCTTGGTTAAGCCCACTGTTGTATAGTCCGAGGCATTAGCCAAACTTCTATTTATTTAGCCGCCAAAGTTAAATTGCAACTTATAAAATTTGTTTTACTACCCCATATCATACACGGTTGCGAAGGGTTTTCAGATTTGGACTCTAAGTCGGAAGGAAAACTAAAGGAAGCCTTTTACTCGATTTGTCTTAAATAAAACCCAGTGTAACACGTATCTAAATTCTCAAAAATATAAGGGGCTGTTTTTAAAAAGGATCACGAAATATAATCGCTCTTCAAAATTTCATGAAGTAACAATCGCCTAACTATCTTTTTGACAATCCACAATTTTCTCATTCTCAAAGATCACTACAGATAATCCCTTGGCATCCTTCTTTATTTGATTTTTCAAACTGAAGGCTTCAGATCTACGAAATCGTCGTTTGCGTTTGAAGGATGGCCGAAAATTCTCAGATATCCGGAGTTTTTGAAGGGATGTCTCTCTTCAAAAACAACTGTATTGGGGTCAGGTATGTTGACCTGGACACCGCCAATTTGTCGAGATGAATAAATCGACCTGAAGCAAAATCTATCAGACCTATTCACTAGGCGAATGTTACGCTACAAGAGAAATTTTCATTGCCGATCAGCGAGTTATAGAAGCCAGTTAAAATTCAAACGTCGTGATTAGGGTGAGTTTTTCCAAAGGAAAATTTCCTCGGCCGGTTTGATTACTTGGCTGATCAAATAACAGTGCAGTGAAAAGTACCAACATTTAAAGTGAAGGCTTCTTGGAATCTTTCAACCTTTAATTCGTTCAAACTTTTTGTTAACCATCTAACATCGAGCCTCAGAGTTCCGTACGAAGAACTGCACTATGGTGCCTTAATTCGGAGTTGATTTTTGGACTGATACGATTCTGTTTGTTTTCCAAAAATGGAAGTTTGATCCTCGCTAACAATGGCTAAAATAGTAGCTCGGTGATTATTGTGTCGGTGAAGGAATTTCTAAGTCAAATGTTCGTGCATACTTGAATGCTAAGGCCTTCCAAATTTGTATTTTGTTTGAAATACGGAATTATTATTAATGGACTGATGGCACTCCCCTCTTGTTCATTATCTTTAATTGGGAGCTCTTCTGCGACTTTCAATCCAAATGCACACTGTTCGTAGCCTTTGTTGGAAACACCGCATTGATGTCATGGTTTTATCATCTGTTTGATTGACACATTGAAATGGAGTTCATCAGTGGTAGTGGTGCCCCCTTATAGCAGTGTAGGACGAGTAATTCGGTTTAACGTGGTCCGTTATGATGGCAATATTCAACGGGCAGGACTCGAATACCATTGTCCATTTTTGATTTGCGGCAGCCAGTTCATCACTGCTCGTACACTGTCTGTGTCTAATGTGCATATGCCCATACCCAGCATTAGCTACTGGAGCGGTCGAGGTAGCCCAATTCGTGCAAAATTAGACTACCACCAGCCGATAAAATCATTCAACGTTTGGCCACTGTACGTAATTCGACGATTTTCAGTTCCTTGCGATCGACTGACGTAATCTTTTAGGATCTGAAAGTCAACAACATTTGCGAATGAAAATTGAGAGTGAAGATTATTTCAATACTTTGATAATGCCGCAATCGCAATCCCCTTAATTGGAATTTTCGAATGATATATTCCAAAATTTATAGGGTGCACTTGCGATCGTTAGGCATATTTCAAATAAAATATCCTCTTGATCCGCAAAAAAATGTAAGCCATTTATACTATATAACCCAAGGATTCAATAGTTTTTAGGTCGCATACCTCAAAATGAAAAGCGGAACCCTTATAGGATCAGCTACCAACCTTTTTTCTTAAGAACGCGTGAACTCATCAAGTTGAAGTTATAACCAAATACTAATAACTGCAGTCCCTTAAAGTTGCAAGCAAATTAAGCTTCTAAATCTACACTGCCAAAAGATTTGGCTGCTTATGCCCTATAATTTGATACTAGGAAGTTAATCAAAATCTACAGGGTACTTCCGGTTCCGAATTGACCAATTAAACAAAAGAATTCGAAAACCGTAAGTTCGTAGGTAAAAGTGGTGGTTCAGTGAGAACCTAATTAGCACTAAGTGCCGTTTTAATATCAAAGCTCTGTTATATTATTTATGATGTTATTTTGGTGTATTTGAGATATCTCTAAATCCATCCCGAGGTATTTAAGCAGGGCATTAGTTCCTTAATATCCTAATCTCAATAATTGAGTTGAAGAAGGCTCTACCAAGCGCCCGTTGTCTGGCTCTAGCAAGGGCCGGACAGTCGCAAAAGAAGTGTGTTAGGGTCTCCCTCTCAGCTGTGTTTTTGCAGCTGCGACAATGTGAGTTGTGTGGGATACCTAGCTTAATGGCATGATCTCCAATCGGCCAGTGTCCTGTGCAGACCGCCACTAATCTAGCAATATCATGACGGGCTCGCCGAAGGAGATCTTTTGTTTTCGATTGTTTGTATTCCGGCCATATTTTCCTTGATGTTGGCTAGTTCGTAAGTCTGACCCATCTTAGATTTGCTACTTCAAGGAAGTATGAGGATATAGAGCGCTGAAGGATAGATCCCTTTCTAGCAAGTTCATCGGCCTTCTCATAACCTGGGATGGCACTGTGGCCAGGAACCCATATAAGGGAAACGAGCTGACCTTCTTAAGACGCTTTTTCAGCTCGGCATTTCTGTACTAATTTTGAATGTGAAGTAAAGGAGGCAATGGCTTTGATGGCTGCTTGACTATCAATGCATATGGCAACCTTCTGGCTTGGCAGGATATTTAGATGTAATTTGATTTGACGCCGTGTGTTCGTAGTTACATCACAAAAAAACATTCTTTTTTAAAAATCGTAAGTCTTTTCTTTTGCCAATAAGCAGGCTATGAGTACTTTGTATGGTGGTTCGGAACCCTTCGTGTGCATGTCCGACTCGCACTTGGCAACTTTATTTAAATTTCTTTAACGTTTTTTCTTGAAGTTTTTTTTACCTTTTTTCCAAGCTAATCCTTTGAAATTTGGCATTACAAAACCAAGAAAAGATTTCCAAATGATTGGACTGTATCGTCTCCGTTTAATTTTGTTTATTAATAAATTTTCGTTGCGATCATTTTTATCTCACGATTGTAATGAGACAAAGCAAGTGAGTAACGACAGGCGTTTGCCCCCTTATCGCTTTGCATTGATCCAAATTAATTGTTGCTTGCATAATTAAACGAATAGCGACATCATGACCTCATCACTAGGGGGGCTCAAATGGGAATGTCGCATAAGTTTGTTATCTTAGAGCAGTTGATTGGAAAAAAAAATAAGAGATAAGCAATCTTTATGTTTAAATGTTGTTTTTAATCTTTTTTCAAATTTAAATATTGATTGGATTTGTACTTTATTTTTAGTCGCAAATGTTCGGTAATTTATTAGTCATATCGATAGTCTGATTAATTTTTTTGAACGAGTAATGGCAATGTCTAATCGTGTTTTTTTTGTGAGAACTTTTGTCGCTTGTTCCTGTAAGGGGTCGATATAATGGTGAAGTTGCATAAGCACGTTTTCTTTTCCAAGAAAAAGTCTGAAAAATTGTTTAAACAAAATGAACAAAAAATATATAGATGCGGTAGAAAGGTTTCAATCTACTTTAACCAAAACTGCCTAAAATGCAACACCATCCCACAATCCCTATATAGTATGCTCTATCTGTTCAATATTTTTCCACTTTGATCTTTTAGAATATTATTTCAATTAAATGATTTCCTCGGATACCTCCCCAGTGGACGATTGTGTCAATTTTTTAATACATTAATTTTTAATTTTTACATTCAATTTTTAATACAAGTGCCTGACGTTTCTATGGATTGTTCATATAGCATCGATCCTTAATGGCACCCCACAAAAGTAGTCCAATCAAATCGCGATTCCTTGGCGGAAGAGCAATCAAAAGATTTGTGAACTTAATTTGGCATGAATCTTTTGGGGGAAACTTCTTGTTTATTCTTCTAGCTTTAATTCAGAATTCAGGACATGCAAAATGTAACGTGTGTACAAAAATTTAATGAAACTATTTTCAATTTTAAAATTTCAGCAATGATTCCTACAACAGCCAAGAATCAAACATTTTACTGATTCTGATCCTTGAACCAGATTTCCCAAGAAGCACTAGAATAATTGCAGCAACATTTGTATCTACTCGAAGTGTATAGCGTAGCTTGGCAACCGTATCGTGATGTAGGGAAAGAACGCTCAAGATTTCATTTATTTGAAAAAGGGAAGAAGCTGATATCCTGAAAATAAAGGTTCTAAACGTTAAAGTTTACAATTAGAATGCATTCCTGCCCAGAAGTTTAAGTCAAGTACCAAAAATCGAATTAGAAATATTTAGGCAAGTACTTGGCCATGCCTCAATTTCAAGTTTTTTTTGTCTCGTATGTCACGTTTCAATTTTTCTATACCAACCTTTATGGAAGTCGAACTTCCATGACTTCCAAAAATTTCCCTTTCGATCGATGTGTAAGAAATGCTCACTTGAACCATATGCGAGAAAAAACGGACCTCTAGTTTGGCTCTATATTATGAGATAAGTATTTTTGAGACAGAAGAGATGCACCTTCTAGGGAGTATGAATACCTTTTTAGTGGTGACCAGAGACTTCTGCAAATCGTAATGAGTAGGAAATCTCGAATATATGAGAGCGTCCCAATTCGTGTTGTCCGACTGAAGAACGAAGAACTGGCTAATTGAACGACCGAAATCGAACTTAAGGGTGAACTGAAAAGCAATCCTGACGAGGCGAATGTTACAGTAAAAGTCACAATGGAAGGGAATGTAGCTGGCTATTTCAATGGAGCACTGGAGGAAAAATATGCAGATTCGAAGACAAGACGCCAAACGCTTTTGTAATTCCAAGCGCAATATTCTGACGTTCACCAGAAAGATGCAGAGGATGGTTCCTGTTTTCGGTGAGATATGCCACCAAATTACCTGTGGACCCACTAAGAAGTTTTAGTGTTCCTAAATAGTTTTTCAATTTTTTTTTTCTTTCTGCAAAAGTCTCATCATTCAACGTTCATCAACAAAATAAACTCAAATATGAAGCAAACATGTCCATAATTTTGGGTTTGCATTTAATTTTCGAAACTTTAAACTAACTCTATTCGTGCACGTTCTTTATCGTCTTATAAAATGTGTACTAAACAAATTCATATCAGTTACCCGACTTCCATAACAACTCCTTTACTTTAATTTCATCATGAACTAACTTACTGAACTTGCACAGCGTGTAACATTTCATAAATAAAGAAAGTTAGGCTAATTTTTTTTTATCAAAATAGCAAAATCCTATGAAACTGCAGTGAAGTTTTTTTTATCATACTCAGGATGAAACGCGCGGCATCTGCCTGATGAAGCTAAACATGGTGAATGCACAACGGGATGCTTACACGACCAAAAGTGTTGGAGCACGTACGGTAAATTGGAAAAGTTGTGCATCCCTCCTAATTTGTTTTTTTCGCTCGCGGATGCTGGGCTCACCCGTTCACATTTATAGCCTTACGTTGAAACCGCGAACTTGCTGGAGCAAACTCTTGTGTAGTTATGTATGCATCTGCAGTTATTTAACCATTACGAGGCATGCTTCGTAAAATCAATTAGAATATGTAATCCAAGGAAAGGTAGAACTTCTACCAAAGGATCTACAAGGTACGTGCTTTTGAATACCTCAATGAGCTGTCGAGCCTGAAGCCTTGTCACGTTGACTTGATTTGACAAAATAAAAGAATTAGAAACTTGTGAGAAATAAGCCGGTTTTCTTTGCTTTGCGAATTTCTCATCGAAGAAGTTCATCATCAACTTAAAATTTTTCACAGTTTTTTTAGTCTTATGTTAGTTGAGCGAAAGTTTTGGCGACCATCAAATTCCAAACTTAGCTTCTTTATAACCAACCAATCAATGCACATGCGATGGCTGATAGTTCGTATTTTACTGTTCTTCATTAAAGGACCCAACTTGGAGGATTCTTGGCAAAATCATAGAAATCCACCCGAAATAAGTCCTGTGTTCCTCTGCAACCGACCATGTTTCTATCATTTGAATCATCAACAGGTTTTTGCGCCTTAATGTATAAAAAAATGTAAAACCTATGATTTTACGAAATGGACCTCGCTCATAGGCGACAAAGTTAAGTGATGCACTAAAATACCATTCCGTGATGTTGTGTGAAGGCGCTTTTTTATTCCAAGCAACGAAGAACAATATACCGTGGTAGCCATAGAATTAGAAATGATTACAAGAATTTAAACTTATTAAGATACTATTATTTTGTGGAATAACATTTACTTTTAACGACGGTAGTAAACCTTGGTGGCATACTGTTCCATACCGCCTTAATGTTTTTGAAAACCTCATCAGAAATTCTTGATTTTTCGATGTCAGTCAACAAGTTTTTTGTTTTTTTTTTTTTTTTGTTCAGCCTTTCTTCTCTTTGGAAAGCTCTTTGTGCAATCTCCTTTTTTATGGTTTCAGTCGTATTATGACTTGTCGGCGTAGCTCGGTCACTGAGGGGGAGCGTTCACAGGACACAAACATTGTGTATAACTCCTGTGGGCAGGACCATAACTTTGGTTCCGGGGACAGAGAAATCGTAACGAGCCCTCTTGGCGGCGTGTGGCTCCTCGGGTTCGTCTATGTGATGACGAAAATCGGCTCGGGGACTGGAATGTTCCAGTCTTGATGAGCTTCATCGAAGTTGCACTCGCTGAACATTGGCGTGGCCAGCATTCTGTTCAATTCGACAATTTTCTCGGGAAGCCTTGGAAGATGAGGATGAACCACAAAATATCGTAGACGGCTGGAAAAAAGAAAGGAGCAGATAGAGTTGTACCATTAATCTTTCTGCAACTCTTTAAGTCTTTGTCGAAAGGTCAACAGAAAAAAAAGTCAGCGAATCCACGATTGCCCCAAAAAATATGATATCATCTGGGAACGGGTAGAAGGTAGGTTCAAATGAACCTGTGTTGAACCCAAAAAAAAAAAAGATTGAGATCGTTAGTCTAAAACTGACTTTAAAAAGTTAATACGCTAACAAACGAAATCACATCTACGAACAAATGACCAAACACATAAAGAGAGAACGTGCCTATTAACCAAAACCGCTGAACCGCTAAAATGACCGGATCAGTAGGCCCAAGGACTGATGTCCAAATGCAAAGATTGCCAAACGAGAACAAAGACAATGACTAGAAGCATACGAAGTGTGTATCAAGCTTTGACTGGAAGGAAATCTCCACAAAAAAGTGTCAAATCAGACATTCAAAAAGCAATTGTTTCTGCAAAACAACTTGAAGATTTTCCAAACTTTGGGAATTTTTGTTTTATTAACGTTGCCACCAAGATCGAAATGCGGCTTATCTCAAAATATGACATTTTGGGGAAAATTTTCTGCCCAAACAGAAGAGCGATAACGAAGCTGATGGTCTACTGGGCTGAATTCTTGAATCTATTGGATCTTGTAAGCAAATTATCGGAGATTTTTTTGATTGCCGAGATATTTGCCGCACACTGTCGACAGAATTTGCAATATTTTCCGAGGTCGAAAATAAGTTCGATTTTAACCAGAACCAGTAAATTTTTTTCACACGCACAAGTGCTTTTCAAAATTCACACACATAATACCAAATCTCATGTGAAACTAATTGATGACCTTCCTTATTATATTGCGTTCGAAGCATTTCGTGATATTTCTGTCTTATAGACTATTTTTAAATCGTTCAGGACTTGTTGTTAGTGTAAATATTTAATGTCGAATACACCCTGCTCCATCAAGGTCGGTTAAGACCTAACCGAGACCTTTGGTGTCAAAAAAGGATTCTGACAAGGCGACGAGCTGCCATGAGACTTCTTTAACATCGTTCTTGAAAGAATTGTTCAAAACTCGCACGCTAATACCGGAGGATTAATCTTTCAGAAGCCCGCCGTATATGCCGACGATATTAATATTATTGGAAGAACGCAGCGTGATGTCACTGGCACTTTTGTGAGTATAGCGACGGAGGCCGCAAAAATGGGTTTGACGGTAAATGAGGAGAGGACAAAATATACATATGCTGTCACGGAAAAAGGACTCCCAACACTGACGTCTCGGACAGAAAGTTAAAGAAGACAGCTATAACTTTGAGGTAGTCAAAGACTTTGTCTACCTAGGCACCGCTATCAATTCAGACAACGACACCAGCGCTGAAATCAGACGAAGAATTACTCTTGCCAATCGTTGATTCTATGGGCTGAGAAAGCACCTTAAGCAAGTAAGTGATTAAGTAAATATTTAATATGGCCAAACGGCATGTTCCTCATGATTCCCTCTATCTGGTCTATCAACTTATGCCGAATTAAATCCTATGAATTGAGAGAAAGCAAATAATTCGACACCAAAATCTCCGCCTTACTTCGGACTCCATCCGTGAAACAAAATTGAAACCGAAAATATATCTGAGTTTTAAACCAATACGCAATCTTTTTTTTTCTAATCCTTATGCTGTCTCGGTCACTGCAACGAGCATTAGTAGAAAAGTTATAATCTCTTCGAAATAGATTCATAAAATTGACAAAGTCGGATTCATACCAAAAATTTCAACCTGGCCCGAAATGTTACGTCCTGTTCCATCATCAAAACAAAAATTAAAGAGATGCTCTCGAAAAAAAAACCTTGGCTCATCTCTAATAATCATTATTTCAATTGAGTTAAGCTTCCCCTACCAAATTAGAATAACTGCTTTCTCGACTAACTTCATCGACACTGCATCTCTAATCCTATTAAGAATCCTTGCAAATGATTTCAAAGAAAACATAAAATTTTCCCTCCGATCCAAGGCAACTTAATCAGTCAAACGCAGTGAATCAAAACTTTTATGTTCCATCCCCTTCAAATGCATTTGACAATCCCCTTCCAAGAAGTCGTCATTATCCCAAATCTGTTTGGCCAAAGTTTCACGAACGACTCAAATCCAATTATAATTCAAACTAATTAAAAAAAAAAACTTCAACTCTATCATCCAACCAACACCCGCCCGCCTCGCTATAAGGAATTTCCTTAACTCATTATAAAAAACAATTCATCCCAACACATGGACATGGACATGGACTTGGACAAACCAAGAATAATTTTCAATAGTGTAAAAAATATAATAAAGAACTGTTATCGTACTTACTTCCAGAGTTTTCCTAAAGATTTACTCAACTCCGAGTTCTGTAGATGCGGATACTGCTTGGACATCACGCGTCGAGCTGCCTGCGCCCACACCATGAACGCATTCATTGGTCTCTTGATGTGATCTTTCTTCCTATCTGACGTCGATCTGAAATGAGAAATGTGTGGTCGGTCAGACACAAATTAGCACTCAGCGAGGAGGAGCATTTCCAGTTTTAATTAACGAGCCTTTATGTGCACACGATGCGACGCGACGACTAACTTTGACTTGGAATCGCGTTAATTCGGAAAGCGCATTCTCTACATCTGCATGTCGTAGTTGCAATGAGAATGTGGAAATTAATTATACAGGGTGATCTATCAAGTGTGTTTGCATTTGATGCTCCTTTTAAATATTTAATTTGGAATCAAAGAATTTAATAGGTGGTAAAATATAGAATAGTCCGTTTTGCGGAACACGAAATGTTTCAGAGTCTTTAAGTTTTGAGGTCGCCGAAGGATCTTGTGTGTGAATATGTATGTGTAATTTGTCGAACATTTGTGTTCAGCAAACTGACACTCGAACAACGTTAATAAATCGTAGAATGTTTTTTTTGTAATCTACTTTATTTTGAGGAATGACCTTTACCTTGATTGATTGAATTGAATTTGGGAGCAAAAGCCAATGGACCATCGTTTTTATAGTATGTTTGGTGAATGACCTTAAAATCAACGGAAAAAGAATGAAGATCCATAGAACGAAAAACTTAGCACTCGCCCGAACTATTTCATTGAAAATCGCGATCTTATGCAAAATCTTAATTTGGATAATGACGGCCGAACTTGCCAATTTTTCTATGTTAAATACTATAATACCGGCGAAGATTTCGTCACCGACAAAAGGAGTTTTCATCCCTTCGTGTTAAATGAAGATCTCCAGGTTTTGCTCTAAGTAAAAAAAATCTTCGAAAATGGACCAAATATCAGACAATTTTTAAAGACTAACCCATATGCGATAAATATTTAATCTTCCATTCAATTTACTGTAATGCGCCTTATCCGACACCGTTGGTGCAAATTATAAAGACTCTTCCAATCCGGTGCAAATAAGTCTCCTTTCAAATATCCGTAAGATTTTTTTACTTCAACGAAATATGACTAACCTTAAAATATATTTGCCATAAGCTAATAGGACTACCGGTTGAAAATGTCGTTATTGCAGACAACTTCATATCTATTACTCTGAGGTGAATTTTGACCATGACAGCTGTCACATCAGAAACTTCATGTCATTATCTAATTATTCCAGTCTAGGTTTTTGGTCATAAGTGAAAATACACAAGTTTTTGTAAGGCCGTAAAATGTCGACATTCATGCCATTAAAACAACATTTGCGCGAAGTTTTAATATGCTTCTTTCATTTAAAGAAAAAAACAACCGAAGCGCATCAATTGCTTACCAAAGCTTACCCGGGCTATACTATAGACGTAAGAATGTGTCAGCGGTGGCTTAAGCGGTTCAAAGATGGTGATTTCGACACCGAAGACAAAGTTTCACCCGGCCAGGTGAAAAAGTTTGAAGACCATCAAGATCCGTCACAAACGCAAGAAGAACTTGCAAAATCACTTGGCGTCGCTCAGCAAACCATTTCCGATCGTTTGAAAGCAATGGGAATGATCCGAAAGGTAGGACATTGGGTGCCGTATGAATTGAAGCCACGAGACGTCGAACACCGATTTTGCATGTCCGAAATGCTGCTTGAACGCCACAAAAAGAAATCTTTTTTGCATCGAATCGTCACTGGTGATGAAAAATGGGTACATTACGATAATCCAAAACGTCGGGCAACGTATGGATACCCCGGACATGCCTCAACATCGACGGCCGTTCAGAATATTCATAGCCTGAAGGTTATTCTGTGCATTTGGTGGGACCAGAAGGGTGTTAAAGGGAGCTAAAACCGAATGAAGCAATCACAGGCGAGGTCTACCGACGACAATTGATGCGTTGGAACCGAGCACTGAAGGAAAAACGGGCGGAAACGGTCGCAAGACACGATAGAGTTATTTTGCAACATGACAATGCTCGGCCACATGTTGCAAATATCGTCCAAACTTACCTTGAAACGCTCAAATGGGATGTCCTACCCCACCCGCCGTATAGTCCAGACCTTGCGCCATCCGGTTACTATCTCTTCCGATTGATGCAACATGGCCTGGCTGACCAGCACTTCCGTCATTTCGATGATGTCAAAAAAGGGATCGATTCGTGGATTGCGGCCAAACCGGTCGAATTTTTCAGAACGGGTATCCATGAATTGCCAGAAAAATGGGAAAAATGTGTGTCTAGTGATGGGCAATACTTTGAATATTGAATTAATATCTATTTTTCCTCAATAAAGCATTGATTTTTGAGAAAAAAAAAAAAGGTAGTCAACCGGTAGTCCTATTAGAAGAACGATAAGGCGAAGAGTTATAAGAAACTCGGGTCGATGGATGGAGTCCGAATAGGGAAAGAGAGTGTGATGTCGACTTATTTGCATAAGTCTCAGTTCACAGTATTCTATTCGCCATTAGCTGAAATCCCTGCAAGTCAGATTTTCTTTGATTAAGAAAATTTCATTCACTTTACAATCATTGTCATGCATTTACAGCGAATAAAATCATAAATCATTTACAAAAGCTGGTCGACCACTCCAGTGAAAGCACAGTTAATTTGATCCCACTCACAATATGACTCAAATTAAGGACCTATCATCCGATCGAATTTTGAAACGAAATTTCGGTTGGAACTATGCACTCCCTACAGCTGGTGTACGTAAGATTGTGTGGAAAGTTCATGACACAGGTTCTGATGCCAAAGGACAAGAAATCAAAAAAGAGCAATATTGGGTAAGCATGAAGTACAGCCTTTAGATATTGGGTTGATAGGATGATGTACTGCCAAGCAAGCCGACGGAGTTATTTGCATAAAATATGTTCCATAATTTATCTAGAAGTTTACTCTTTTCAAACTCGTGAGGACCGAAAGACCCATCGCCTCTGCAAAGGTAAGTGTGACTGAGAATCCACATTTACTGATCCGACGCCAATCTAAGCCACACGAAGTATGCCCCTTTTAAACAGAAATGTAGTCTGCGATTGATAGCTTTTTTAAAGTTCTCCATGAAAACATGGGATCGTAACTTTTGAACTTTGCTGGTGTAAAAGGCTAACACGAGGCTGTTTTAAATTCTGTCTTCGGTATTTTAAGAAGGTTTTCTGTCAGCATTTGCAAGCTCAATAAATGACTAAAACATAAATTCTTCTCTAGAATATATTTATCTGTTTTATAAGGAGACACCCTATTCTTAGTTTCAAGTGAATTAAGTCTTCCGCATGAGAGGCTCTTGCACTACACTTGCAAGGGTAAAAGTTTACATGAGTAAAACTTGTCACTTTAAATATTTTCCGAATATAGTAGTAAAACTCGATTGGAAACTTTATCTTAAGGAAAGGGGTTTGGATGTAAACTTCGACTTTATGAAACTATCCCGGGAGCTTAGAGTTGGAAGTTAATGAAAAAAATATTTAAGTAAGTATATTACGTGATGCAGAATTGTGCTGAAAATTGTTTACAAACTTTAGGTGAAAAATAAGGTTGAAGTGAAACTTTTGTTTCAGGAGTCTACTGCATGCACAAGTTGGTGGTGGGGCCTGAAGAAAATTTGTACTAAAAATTAGAGTCGATGTTTGCAAACAATTAAAAAATTGATACCTTCCTCGAGTTGTGTGTGTGTGTTTTTTTTCAAATATTTAAATTAGCGAAATTGCGAGAACATAAATAAACTAACGTGTGACGATGAAGTATAATGTTTAATGTTCCTTAAACAATAAGTGATGAGTAATGTAAAAAAATAAAAAAGATTGTGTAAAGTAGTTATTGTTGAAATAAAAAGCTTCCAATCGCAGCGCCAAATATAATCCAGAAAGTATTGACTCACAACATCAAATGGCAAAGAATGAATGCATGCATTTATATAATAATTGAAAATACAGTACAATTATCATATAAGTGACTCAAAACTTCCGAAAATAAAAAAATTTAAAATATTACGCATACGCCCTGTATTACCAAACGTCAAGGCACATCAGTTGCTAGAATTTTCTGTTAAAGTTTATCCATCAAATTAGGCAACAAAATTATAATGAACAACAGAGATAACTTGGCAATTGGTTAACTTTCAAGTTACTGAAATAATTCAATTATTTCCGAAATATAGCACGCACGTAGCTCATGTCTCGATCTTAAATTAACAAGAGTTTTTTTTCCGCTCAAATAATGTCACATTGTGGTATTATCGCAATAAGCCCCCACGGTTCTCTGGTTTGATCGCTCTGGCCTATGGTGCTTAAAAAACATTTTAAAAAACTGCCTTAATAACATCAGATGTCTTCGAAATTGTTAAAAAAGATTTGACAGCATTGAGATAACTATAATGCTAAATAACGGGTTTTTCAGAGCAGATCAACAATTGAGCGTCTAGTGGAAAAATTTGAATCCACAGGCATAGTACAAAATGTTCCCGTGCCAGTGAGACAAAGAAGTGCCCGTAGTGTCGAGAATATTGCTGCCGCTGAGGCCTCAGTTGCAGAAAGCCCAAATGTGTCTCTCACACGTCGTTCTCAAACGTTGGGCATCTCTGACGTCGTTGTGGCGAATTTTGCGAAAAGATCCTGGCCTACATCCTGGCCTACATCCTTACAAGATTAAATTGACGCAAGAACTGAAGTCGCTTGACCACCAGAGGCGTCGTATGGTCGTGAATTGGGATGAGCAACAACTTGAAAATGATTCGGATTTTCATCGAAGAATCATCTTCAGCGATGAGGCTCTTTGCTGGCTGAATGGCTCCGTCAATAAACAATATATGCGATATTGGTCAGGGAGCAATCCACACGTACTCCATGAGTCATCATTGCATCCCGAAAAATTACGGTTTGGTGTGGTTTATGGGCCGGCGGCGTCTTGGGCCGTACTTCTTCCGAGATGATCAAGACCAGCACGTTACTGTGAATTAGATGATATGGACGTGGAGGACATGTTGTTCCAACAGGACGGCGCCACAAGCCACACAGCGAATGTCACAATCAATTTATTGGAAACCAAGTTTGGAGAACGTGTTATCTCACAAAATGGTCCAGTCGCTTGGCCGCCTCGGTCGTGCGATTTAACGCCGTTAGACTATTTCCTGTGGGGCTACGCCAAGTCTATGGTCTATGCCAACAAGCCAGCGACGATTGATGTACTTCGTACGAATATCGAACGTGAAATTGCAGCAGTATCGGCCGATTTATGCTTGAAAACCGTCGAAAATTGGGTTCAGCGTCTGGACTTCTGCAAGCGTGCCCTTGGTGGCCATGAAAAAGAAATCGAGTTCCATACATAATGGCGAACCCACGTACTTTCACAGGAATAAAGAATTTCATTGATATCCAAAACCGTTTTGGTTTTATTTAAAAAAACTTTTGTAGCGCTCTTATTGAAAAAACCGATATAATAGATTCGATTAATAAGACAAAAAGTATGACTTGGAAAAAAAATGCATAAATTGGTACACCGTTAACAAAATCATTTGTATTCCATTCTCAATAAGCTATAAAGCTCAAATCGCATTCAAGAGATAAAAAAACGTAGCAAGTTCTTTGAAAAATAGTTCAAGATCAAGTTCAAGAATTTGAAGTAAATTAAACGGAAATGCAGTTTGCCTCCCTACAATAAAATCTATGAGTAATATCATGACTGATATTTGAAAAACAACTGTCAATTTCAAATTGATTTGCCTCAAATTTCAACAACACCTTTCCAATTAATTGAAAAGATACAAAAGGTTTTTTAAATTCTTAAAAAAACAATATTTTCGCTTCGAAAAGTACGAAAATAGGCATATTTTAAGAAAATTAAAAGGAAATGCAGTAACATTCCCTTCATGGAGATTTTTGAACTTAAGCTTTCAGCTTATATATATATAAAAGTCTTTAAAAAAATGCTCTGAAAATCGTTACCCTTCTAAAATCAATAAGAAATTTCTTTTATTAAAGCTATGGAGGGTACCCTTTTTTATTCATATTTGAAAAAAATCAATGTTCTAAAGTTTTGCAACAAAATTAAAGGCTACAAAAAGTTTTGTAGTTCCTTAAAAAAAAAATATTTTTTTCTGACATTTTCATTCAATTTTTGCTTCTTAAAGTCAAAAAATAGGCTTAAAGGTGGGGAACTACACTTGAATTTGGCACTTTCAACATAAATGCAGTGTCTTTTCCTTCATTCAAATATTTTGAGCTTAAGCTTCCATCTTCCTGGTTTTCCTACACACTTTGTTGAGAAATTTATGAAAGCCTTTGAAACAATGCTTCGCAAAACGTTACCCTTAAAAATTATAGCGAATTCCCCTCTTATAAAAGCTAGGGAGCCCAATATTATTTATACCCAATATTTTTCATATTTAAGAAATACCGTCAATTTCAACTCAATTTATCTCAAATTTATAAAACTTTCCAACATAAGCAAAGATAAAGATAATGAAAGTTTTCTTATTTTTTAAAAAACAGTTTTTTGTGACACTCCTAGGCAATTTTAGCTTCTTAAAGTCGTAAAATAGGCATAAAGGAGGGGTACTTCTCCTGTAGTTTTGGGCGAATTCAACGCAAATGCATCAACATACCCTTCATGTGCATTTTTTGAACTCAAGCTTTCAGCATTCAGGAATTTTGTTGAAAAAATATATTAAAGTCTTTCCAGCAATGCTACAAAAATCGTAGTTTTCCTTGCAAAACCAATGCGAATTCATCACTTTAAAAGCTATGTGGGGTAGCCTTGATTAATCATATTCGAGAAAAAATCGTAAATTTCAAATAAATTTGCCTCAGTTTTGCAAAACTTTCCAACAAATTAAAAAGATGAAAAAAGTTTTCTTCTTTTTTTTTAAAACAGTTTTTTCTGACTATTCCTTGTTATTCTCGCTTCGAAAAATACAAAAATGGGCTTATGGGAGTAGTATTACCCTAGAGATTTAAGTAAATTCAAGGGAAATGCAGTTTCCATCGCTAAAGTAATATTTCTTGAGCTTGAGTTTTCGGAATCAAAGATTTTCTTTTTTTTTTTTGTTGAAAAATATATAAAAGTTTAGCAAAATCGTTATCCTTGCAAAACCAATGCGAATTAACTACCACTAAAGACATGGGGGTACCCTATATAATTCTATTTAAAAAAAAATATCGTAAATTTAAACGTTATCTGTCTTTAACTTCCATACCTTTCTTTCAAAATCAAAAAATACAAAAAGTCTTCTAGTTCTTTAGAAAATAGTTTTTCCTGACCTTTCTGTGAAATTTTGGTTTCTTAAAGTCTAAAAATAGACTTAAATCAGGGATACCGCCCTTGAATTCTTAGACAAATTCAATTAAAACGCAGTTTCCTTTCCTTCATGTTCATTGTTTAAATCAAGCTTTCAGCCTCCAGGAAATTCTTTATTTTTTTTTTTGGTTAAAAATAAATTAAAGTCTTTCAGTCAATACTTTGAAAATCGTTATCCTTGTAAAATAAATAAGAAATCCCTATAATTAAAGCTATGGAGGGTACCCTCTATTATTCATATTTGAAAAAATACTGTCAGTTTCAACTCATCCTGCCTCAATTTTCCAAAACTTTCCAACAAAATCAAAGGAGACAAAAATTTTTCTTGCACTTCAAAAAACTTTTTCGTGACACTTTGTGCAATTTTTCCTTCTAAAAAGTCCAAAAATCGGTTGATAGGAGGGGTACTACCCTCGAATTAGAGGCAAACTTAACGGAAATACAGTTTCCTTTCCGTCATGTATCTTCTTTGAACTCAACCTTTCAGCGTCCAGGATTTTCTTTACTTGTCTCTGGAAAATATTTAAAATCTTGCATACATTGCTTTGTAAATCGTTATCCTTGTAAAATCAATGCGAATTCCCTTTTATAAAAGCTATGGGGACTACCCTATAGTATTCATATTTGGAAAAACACCATCAATTTTGACTCAACTTGCCCCAATTTTCCAAATTTATCCAACAAATTAAAAGGACACGAAATATTTTCTACTGCTTGAAAAAATTGTTTTCATGACAATTCCGTGCTATTTTTGCCATAAAAGGGCCAAAAATCCGCATAATGGGGGGGTATTACCATCAAAATTTAAGTGAAATCACCAGAAAAGCACTCAAATTCCCTTTTATCCGATTTACTCAAATTTAAACCGACACGAGCTCACCAAAGTGAAACAATTTTAATTATGCATTTATTACTTAAATCATCAAAACTTAACTAGTTTTCAAACCTTTCAAAGGGGGGGTATATAGGGTATGCCAGAGTTCTTGCTCCCAAAATCGTTCCCCATTGATTAGCAGAATTAGCTCTCGTGATCTTGACTTTAATGAATTTGATTCGAAAGAACTGGGTCAAAAATGCCGACAAAGATGGAAATTTTACAAATGAAAAGTGAATAATTTAGAGGGTCTATGTTATAGTCTGATTAGGTCATAAAAGAACTATGTTTTCAATTTCTGGATACTACACGTTATTAGAACACACCTTGAGGAAAAATTGTGAAAAAAATGAAAGTCGTGGTGAACGAATTACGTTTTCGGTCGAATTTTTCGTTAGCGACTTCGGAAATTAACAGGCGCTAGATTGTCTAAAGAAGAGCACCGTTTCACTTGGTAGGTATAATTTATAGAAGGGGGTATACACTGGTATTTTTCATAAAATTTTGGAATCGGTGAAGTTATGAGAATGTTTTTGATACAATTTAAACTGTGTCAATGATTTTTTTTCACAAAAAATATTTAAAAAAAAAAAAATGTTGGAGCTCGGTGCTAGCGTCTTTTCCATGAAACTGATTGTACAAAAATGGATTTTCCTGTGTATGGCTGGGGTATATGTATGGTTATATTAAATTGTATGCTTGCAAAAATTCAGCATTAAGTTAAGAACCAAATATAGAAGGAAGCATTTAAAATATTTATCAAACACATTTTGTATTTAATGTTCAAGAAAGCACGAAGAGAAGATTCTAAACATTTTGTTGGCCCAAAGTGAAGAAGAAGTTAATGGTAACCAATGATACCTACTTAGATTAAATTTTCAGTGCAATTTGATTGTTTTCTATTTTTAAGTTTAAAAGCAAGTAGATTCAATTATTTTCCAAATTAAACAAAAATTGTGAGTCACTTGCAATAACTCTTGAAAAAAAAAGTTAAAGAAATCAAACTCAATATCAAAGAAACGAATAGTTTCCCTCAAGATTAGAACCCCTCTTATGGTCGATTGTTATTGAAAAAATACTGACATCACTGCACAAATCGACCAGGTTTCATGCACATGAAATTATTGTCCTAACAACAAGTGAATTCACGCTTGTAAAGCGGCCAAAAATCTATTAACAAAGAGAACCGAGCTATAAACCTTAAAAAAAGTGTAACTCTCTTCATTAAACAATAAAAGAAGCCAAAATTTGGCAATTAATGTGTAGGATAACTGACTTGGCATCCTGACTTTAGCCTAGTACATATCAAAATTGAAAGTAACATAAACATTTAAAGCACATCTAAGTTAAAATACAAACTTCAATCCCCCCCCCCTCCCCCAAACAAAAGACAAATAGCATCTTTACCAATGAAAAAGTAAAATTGCTCCCGTCATAGGCTTTCATAAATTCCGAACAGCACAGGATAACATATTCCAAATGTACAAAATGTACAAAAAGACGAAGACTGAAGCTGCTTGGGATGAGAGGATATCAAAATAGGCAAATTTGCGGTCGTAAAATCCAAATAGAGCTCCTCATAATTTGGGCATCATCAGTCTCAACGAAGATTGTCAATCCCAGTCTTCGAGCTATTGTTTCGACAAAAAATCAAAGTGACGGATCCGTGGTTGTAATTAAGCCCAAAAATATGTCCGTGACAAATTGGTAGTTCTCAAGATTTGCTCTTGAAATGCAAAAAGGTTTCCTCCATATGAAGCTCGTATCGGCTCAAATCCAATCTTCAACACATAGAATAGCTAAAACTTTACTAACTTGATATGAACGACGGAACGACTAAACGGAACGCGTGGATATCTGGTGTAGGAGGCCAAACTTCGAGAAAAATTATGTCGCACTGAAATTTACTGTTCATTTCGGGTGGTGCTGGATATTCATCTAGAAGCTCAGGCTCCTCCCATGAAGTATTTCCATAAACGGAAGTTGACTACAGAGGAAGGTCATTTGAACTCATATTCATATATATAAATACCTTTTGACTGGATGGTAGGTCCGAATGCGGGTTGAACTCTTAGGAGGAAGTGACACTTCTCCTTATATTCGTCCCGGTCGAGCAATATTTAAATCGCAGTGGTTCATTGAACTCACTCACTTAACATTTTTGCTCAGTGTACAGTGGTTAACAAAAAGCCTCCGAAACTAGCTGCAGTTCGATGCTGGATGGTTTGTGAACAGCACGAAAATCACATCATCAATATATTGTTTAATAACAAAGTACATATCATATTTTTTGGTATACTAATAAAAAGAAATTGTGCTTCTGTCACTTGGCAAGCCTATTTCCCAAATATTACAATGTAGTGTTCATTTTCTGTCCGAGGATTTTTTGGACCATAATATTTTTTATCCAGCGAAGGGTAATCCCTGCTTACTTGTATTGCCGAATGACAAGTCTATAAAATTATGCACTCATATTCGAATTTAACTCTTTTGAATTGAAGAAAATGAATTAGTTCAGCACAGTTAATTTTGAATGGTGAGTTAAACAAAACCTCATCATTCAATGGTCATTGAATGGTCACTCAATTTTATTCACTCGAAAAGTGTAATTCAATGATTTCACATTATTTTGCTGACTTCGCATGTCATTTATTTTCATTTACATTTACACTCACATAAATAATTTACCTCCAAATACCCATTAATATATAAAATCTAGGCATGCTTTTACTATATTTCTTGTTAACAAATATGTTCCACAGCATTTTCGCACATTAAATTAACAAGAACGATGTTTTCAAAATGAACATTATTCTTCAGTATCAGTACTCTATGTAGTCAAAAAATGAATGTTATTTTTTGAGTTGTCAAATGAAATGAAATAAATATAGTACCTTCCTATATCAAACATGGTATTTTTCTCAAAACATGTTAGAAATATTCATGAGGTATTCTTTAAATCGTTGACTTTCAGTACCAGCACCCTTCGATGTATTTTTATAAACCCACCAAATGAAAACAACCTATCTACAGTTTTTGAATTGCATTTATTTCGTTAAAAAGTTACAATGTGTTATCGCACAATTTACACAAAAAGATATACAGAGATTTGATATTTATTAAATCTTTCTACTGGAAATTAGTTTAACATATTTTTAAATAAAATTTAAGTCTCAGAGTAGAGAAACAAAAAACATATATTGAGGAAAATAACGAAAAAAAACCTCAAATTTAAAGACCAAAAACAAAAAAAAAAAAAAGTGTATTTATACTTGTACATACATGTGTACATAAAATAGTATCTATGTTTATGAGCATATATACTTTCGTATTTACACGCATTTAAAGAGGTATTGCACAGCTGAATAAAATAGCTTAATTATTCTTATATTCAGTCTTTTATCTCACAAATTGCCGGTGCACATTAATTGTTATATGCAAATAGATTCTTGAACAATAAATAAATATATAAATAAATAAATAAATAAATAGAAAAGTATTTCAAATAAATATATAAATAGATGAATATATAAATAAAAAAAATATAGAAATAAATATAAAAATAAATAAATAAATAAACATATAAAAAATAAATAAATAAATTAATAAATATAAAAATAAATAAATATATTAATAATAAATAAATAAATAAATAAATAAATAAATAAATAAATAAATAAATGGATAAATAAATAAAAATATATAAATAAATATAAAAATACATTCATTAATACATACATACATATATAAATAAATAAATAAATGAATAAATTCACATGGAAGATGAAAAAATATATAGAGAAACCTATCTACAGTTGCTGAAGACAAAAGTGGTGTGTTATGTTGAAGGAATACCTTGTTCAACATTGGGTATTCGTTTAACATATCAATTGAAGTTGACGAGTTCGCAAGAAACAGCTGTGACTGTTACAATTTGAATTCGATGTTATATTGAAACAATTGAATGTACACATTACACAATAGAAAAATATACCACCTCTGAGGGATTCGATTTGAGTCAGTCAACATTTAATGAATTCGAAGTCATTTAAATGAGTTGAATTGAATACACCCTTTGAGAGAATAAAAAGAATTGGCGATTCAATAACTTAAATTGGATGAGTTTTTGTTTTTTTTTTCAAAATTGACTCGGATGAATTTATTCATTTGGAAAAAGTCAATCACGTAAATTCAGTGAAAGCATTCTGAAATGAGTTCATTACTTTGCTTTACTCTGCCGACTGATCGACAAATTTTCTGTACCACATCCACAGGTGTTGCCAGGTTCAGCAACGGAATCCAATTTCGACAAAAAAGGACAAATCTACCAAAAAATTAATCAGCAAGTACGGAGACATATCCTATTAACCTCTGTTCTAAAACTGTCCGATCATTTTAATGGGGATGTTTTCAGTCGATGGCTCCATAGAAAGGATCCTTGAATTATAGAAGGCCATACCAGGAAATAAACGCCGTGGGATTCCATTCCAGTGTGTTGAAAGGATATGAAGGTGTATTTCTTGACGAATGGAAGGTGTCGTACTTGGTCCCTGTTCATAAGTCTGGCTCCAAAAATAACGTGGAGAATTATAGAGGTATCAGCAAACTCTCAGCGATTCCCAAAGTTCTTGAAAGCATAGTCGAAAATAGACCCAAGTTTCTTATAAAGGAGACCATATCTGAAGCTCAACATGGATTTGTATCCGGTCGATCCACTACTACAAATCTGGCGTATTTCTCATCATATGTCATTAATGCGATTGAGAATAAATCGCAAGTTGATTCAATCTATACAGATTTTAGCAAAGCGTTCGATTCAGTAAGCCATGCTGTTCTTATTAAAAAGCTGGAATCTTTCGGATTTCACTCTGAGTTCTTAAGTTGGATAACTTCGTTTGTCACTGGTCGTACTTAACGAGTGAAAATTGGGGCATACCTGTCCACGATAATCGAATGTACCTCAGGTGTACCTCAAGGGTGCCATTTTTTTAATTTTTATTTTTATTAATGATATTGTAAGTGGTATTAAACATAGCCAGTGTCTACTATACGCCGATGATTTGAAATTGTTCTCAGTTATCAAGAGTGTGGGTGACTGTCATCTACTACAGGCAGATCTAAATCGCGTTCTGGGTCGGTGTAACACTAACAGTTTAAAACTCAATATTTAAAAATGCAATGTAATCTCTTTTTCCAGATCGACTTCTTTAATTGATTTCAACTATACCATTGACTCTATGCCTTTGAATAGAGTTAGCAAAATCAAAGACCTTGGTGTTACGATTGATAATTTTTTTTCATTTAAAAACCACATAGAACTAACAGTCGCAAGGGCCAATTTAGTAATTGGATTTATCAAGCGTAATGGTAAAGATTTCAAGGACCCATATGCGCTATTGCCCCTATATACATCTCTTGTTAGATCCATTCTAGAGTACGCGGCTGTCATTAGGAATCCCTTTAATGTAACCTTCTCCGACCGCATTGAGAAAATCCAAAGGCGCTTCACGAAGTTCATTTTCTAGAAGTTGCTTTGGAACTTCCATCCAAACTATAGGGCTAGATGTCAGTTACTAGGAATCAAATCCTTAAAATCTAGACGTTCGATTCTTGATGTAATGTTTGTGAGAGACTTACTTTGTAACCATATTAAGTCTCCTGTTCTTTTGTCGTTAATACCTATATATGCTCCAGCACGGTCGCTGAGAATTCGAGATCTGCTATTTGAACAAAATCACAGGACCAATTATGGTCGTAATGAGCCTATTTCAAGAGCCATTTTAGCTTTCATGTAGAGTAGAGATATATTTAAAACTAACTTATTTTACTTATTTATATTTTGAGCAATGACAATATGTTAACATCTGTTAGTTATATTGTTACTTGTAGATTAAATTAATAAATAAATAAATAAATAAAATTTTCAGACCATGTCAAACTCTTGAAAAAAGTCAACCTCCGTGTTTTTTTTAAATAAATAATGAAAACAATGCTATAGTTTTTTTTAAATATTATTAAATTTGAAAAATTTTCGCCGGACACCCTTTAGAGAAGTTAAGAGCTCACACATTCATCCTTTTGGCAAATGACAGTCGAAGAAATAAGCTAAAAGCGAAGCCTTCAGTGGTGGGTAAAGTGTTCTGTAATCCTTTAAAGTTCATGGCAGAATCCTGCAGCAGCAATTTTCTTAAGTTTTCCCGGGAAATTGAAGTCCAAGTCTCGAGGATATATTCATGTTTGAACTTTTGAAAATTAATTAACCCCGTTGCCATTGTTGGCACTCGTACTTCAAACTGAATGTCAGTTAGATTTCGACCAAGTGCCCAAATCATCTTTGCACAAGGAATGCACAAGATACTCGTGCGCATCAGTTTTACAACACTTGAGTGAAGCAATCGTTGGAGGATACGTTTCCTCAATTTGCATGGACAGCGGCAGCAAAAGCATCATTGTCCGCGGATTCCATCAGATGTCAGTTGTTTATCGCAGCTGGGATTTTGATTTTTTTTTTTTGGAATTCATAGGAATTTTCAAATTAAATAAACTTGAGCGAGTAAATTAATTAATTTTTGTTTTGTTTTCCCAGTTGCCGCATCTTAATGTTGTTTAATTTTTCAGAAAAGTGCTCGCCTCGTAATGATTGCCTTGTCTTGGAAGAAACTTTAGATTAAAGATTCGCATCAAGCAAAATTGTGTTATGTGTTTTCATGTGATTTGTTGATTTTGATTTGTTTTCGAGCTGGGGAGAGATGTCTTGACTTATCAGACACTAGCGTGACAGACGCATGTGCACATCACTTAAGTGCGGACAAAATGTAACATATTTAGCAGATACAAATCAGTAATGAGTTCTCCAATCCACTTGTCGGATAGATTGAGTTGTAGGGAATGAGATGTGGAGAACAACCAGATTAGGTTAGTTTTTTTTTTTTTACTATTGTCTTGGGTGATTTGAAGCAAAAATTATTTATTACTTTTTCATCTACATTATTCAATTACTCTTGCTAATTTTATTGAGAAATACTCCTCTTCTAATCCGGATAGAAACTCTTATAGTTTTTTTCAGATCCATCATTACTTTCAAATGGACCAAAAAAAAATTTGGATAGCTGTCAAAACTCGCTGAATTTTGCTTGATTTGACAAATCATTAAAAACACTTTCAAAGCATTCAAAATAATAAATAAATACATTTGGCTCGCAACAATGCAAGGTTTAGAGGAATAAACTGTTGCTCCTTGACAAATTCAGATTTATCCTACCCAGCTTTGGTCAAATTAAAGGGATAAGCCCTTCCACTAAAGTCTGTCTGTATCTGTATATGATACAAACCAATTGCATGAAAAATACTCGCCTCAGGTAGAAGAGCCTAACTTCATGCACCATATCCAGGAAAACATATAAGGAAACAGGAAACTAGAAGTCCAAAAGAATCGAACTTTAAAGGAAGAGCGTTGAGCAATAGCAATAAGCATGAAGGTTATCATGCTGCAAAGCTAGATATCCCCCACACTTTCTGTCGTACCTGCAAATAAATAAACGAAAACAAATCGCTTTTCACATTTTATGCGCATGCCAGGCCATAGTAAGAGCCAGATAAAAAACACAAATCAAACCCTCCCTCGAAGGGACCTTGTCAGATTCTTAATCCTAAACTGCACAGTAAACATACACCAGACATCGAGGTCACGTGTGTTGCGGCAATAAAACGGCACTGGATATATTACTATGTAATGAAACCAACCCGTCTTTACGGCATTATAACATGGTGGAAGACCATAGATAAAAATATGAAATCGACAGGCTTACTAGAGTACAAAGTTTGGCATACCTGGGAATAACAGGCGCTCAAAACTCTAGACCGACCGCTGCCATCAAAGCAATTCTAAATACAACCCAAGTACAACTGGAAATGGAAAATCAAGCAGGACTCTCGGCCACAAGGCTCAAGGCACTGGGTCATTTTGACGACAGGAAAAACACCGAGCATAGGACAATGACACCCCTACTAGTAAATATATTCGTATTTAATGCGAAAATCTAATAAGATAAGCCACCCGTAACTTTGTGACATGAAATTAAATGCAGGAACACTACGTTGTCCTAATAGGGGGTTCACATTTTCAAATTTGTTTGACAAACACGGCTCCATCCAGCAGCTGGTCAAACCTGCTGGATTGATTTCAAAATATTTTCATATTCTGCTTGTTTGACAAGCAAATTTGAAAATGTGAGCGCGTGCTTGTCGTGCCAAAAGAAATTTAAGGAATTTTCTCGTTTACGGTTTAATTCATTATTATGATCATGTAATTGATAATTGTGATTTTTCGAAACATCCGAATATACAGAAGCTTCCGAGAAACAGGGCTTCGCATTTTGTAACTCGTTTTATGGCCGTAACATAGTTAACAATTCTTCATACGTTTCTGCGTTTATTCATTTATTCAATTTCTTTAAACACTCTATAGTCTCAAAATACGCTTACTATCTTTTCTCCCTTTTTTAAAATTTTAATAATTTTCAAAGCTTCAATTAGAACATCCGTCATATATGAAACTCTTTTCAGACCAGATGTTTCACAGCATGATTAATAAATGTGGAAACCATCAATCACACATTCATCATGCCGTGTTTGTCAAACAAATTTGAAAATGTGAAACCCCCTAATGACACAAAAACATAACAATATTTTTTACGATTTCGCACAGGGTATGTTTCCAGTTTAATTTAAAATATGACGTCCTTATATTGTGTCAAAAAAGTAATTACGATAAGAAGGTACCCTTTCAAAAGTGTCTCCTGAAAAAGAAAAAAAAAATTGACACACGGTTTCGTGGTCCGACGCACTGTAGAATTTCTTGAAGGTTATTTGGAACCTTTAAGGATTTAAATTAAAAACGCGAGGGCAATACTCGGGTGTGTTGTGAAATATCATTATACTCAATATAAGAAGAACTTTGTAAAGGATAATTCCACGATGCAATATTCTAGCTTAATTTGCACGTCTGAAGATGTTAGGAAACTACGTTCATTGGCAATACCTTCGAGTAAGATGGTCGTAAGATCCTCTTATCAGCTTTGGAAAATGAATAAGAAAAATTCAACTTTAAATGACTCCAGATCTTCAGTACAATAAATAAGATTCAAATAAGGACCCTTGGGTCCTATCTGCTATGAACCTAGCGCTCTGCCATCCGCGATCGGAGGTTTGGTCTTCCTTGTCGTCTCGCACCTGCTGATGCTTCGATTCGAAGATCCTCTTTTCAGGAGCATTATTGTCCATTCGCTCGATGTGGCCGAGCCAATGAAGTCGTCATATTTTGGCTTTTTGGACTGCATTCTCATCTTTATACAGCTCATAGAGTTCGCGTTTTTATCTTCTCCTCCATTCGTTCTCCTCGCATACGGGACAAAATATTCGACGAAGAATTTGTCAGCAAGCACACGGCTCCATAAAGTAGAACTGGTAGGATTAAGGTTTTGAAGAACATACATTTTGTCTTCCGAGTTCGGAGTTTTGAACCCATTTGTTTCACCAAGCCGAATCTCTACTAACGTTTAAGGACAGATGCTTCGTTGTTTGCTGCAAACATGTACTTGATTTTGTCCTCGTATACTTCATGGCCAACACATTTCGCCTGTTCTATAATAACCGTTAAAGCCTCTAGAACGGTGCGCTGGGAGCGATTTGTTGAAAATAGTCTCTTCTGTGCTGCCACCTGCCCATAATGTTTAGAATAGTTCAGAGAAACTATTTCCAAATTGTACATTGCACCGTGCATTTTCCAGCGTTACGCTTCACAGCTAAATAAATTTTGCCGGGATCCAGTGAATATCAACTAAAGCTATCCCGAATTCAATCCTTTAAAGTAAACCAGTGCAAATCTAAACAACACACTAACTAAACTTATTTAATCACTTTATTCATTATCAAGGAGAAAGACAAATTCATGCAAAATGATAAAGCAGAACAACACTTTCTCCAAACTTTCAAGAAGCTTTACCGGTACTCCAACTTTCCAATACCTTCATAGCCTTCTGACAGTTTACACATTTCTCATTTGTTCGTGTTAAACCACGTGAAGATGAAAGATTACAACCCAACAAGCGACAACTTTTCATTAAACGAAAGCCTGCAAAGTTTAAAGCACCACAACACACAGGATTACAACATGCTACCACACTTCCTAAAGCTGTCTATTTACCATCACTAACATAATGTACCCAAGTGCCAACCAAACATCCGTTTAGTCCTTCACGTGCCCACACTCATGCAACCACATACGTTTAATTTATATGCAAAACAGTTTCTACGACAATATGACGCTGTGAATGAGGCCTTCTGATTTAGATCGTAATAGAAGAACACAGGTGGATAGAGTGACCATTGCCCTCTATTTTCGATCCGAATAATAGCCACTTCCATGCGGCTTCAATCGGTATATGGTATGTGCTACCTAAAGGAAGGGATAAAGGGTCGTATGCCATTTACTTTACGTGACGTGGGAATATCCTTTTGTTGTACGCCCATGTCTATACAAAGTAATAAGGTCACCATTGACATATCAAAGGTACACATGTGTTCGCCTTGAAACGATAATCTACCATCATCGTCGTCACCATCACCATAATCATCAACATTTATTGTAAGTGTTTTTCGAATAGGTGCGAGCAATATCCTGGTGCACACAAAGTAGAGCATCCTGTCAATAATCGAGAATGAAATCATCCACATGCCCTTGAGTCATTCAATCCGTGTGCTCATGGTTGATAGGAGAAGAAAAGAAAACAAACCCTCCCACATACTCTGTAGCGGGTTGAATCGTAATTCGAAGACTTTGATTTGTTGTGCAGAAGACCATTCTGGCCACATACGAGTTAAACGATTATTGACGATTTGGCAATTGTTGCTGCTCCAGGGATTTGAATTTCGGGGAATACAATGATTCACTGAACATCAAACAACATTTTTCGACTTCCCTAGTTGTCCATGTTGAACGATGTTATCACAAGTTCATGTCGATGTTTAACAGTCCTGATTCGTGTTTTATAGAATTCCAGAATTTTGAAAAATTATCAAATATTGAAAAATAAAGGCCATGAATGATTCCGTGACACCATTTTTAAGAATTCAAATGTGTTCGTTCCAATTCACTAAATGCAAAACTGATTTCAAATTGAAAGGAAAATAAATACCCATGATAAGCTAACAATTGATACCCACGGGCTATTGGGTGATGCCCGTGCGGATGCGATTAACTTTTAAGTATAAGCGCGAAGTATTGGAAGCCCAGGGCAGCAAAGATTTTCAAGAATAAGTCAGGTTATTTAAAAGGGATTGCGGCTGATGAGGTCATAGCGAGTCACTGGCTCAGAACCCTGAAGCTGGTTACTGGCATCGGTTTTTAAGCCAGCCCCTCATCTTGGGATTGTAACAATGAAATTGTTTGATCAGATTGTGGGTGGTACTTTGATTACAGATATGAGATAACGACCCTTGTACTTCTAAAAGCCTTGAACAATTCCAACTCAATTCACAGCAGATTAGTTTTCAATAATGGAAAAATTTGCAACATTTATTACAGTTGCCATTTAAGACTCCTAGGATATGGATTGGTCGTACGAAATAGATATTTCTCAAAGATTAGTGACTATTTTACTGTGATCCGCGCGAAATCAAAATTTCAAAACATCAGCAGGATGTGTAGGCTGAAAACTCTATCAAGAAGGATTTTTACGACCTCCGGAGCCTGTTCACGTAATGGTGTAAAAATAAAACTTGAGGATTTCAAAACCGGTAGGGACAAAATTTTGGGCTGATCAGTCGAAAGTCACAGCCTCTTGCGATACGGCAACAGACAACTCCAATTTTTTTTTCGGTAATTTTTGAACAGTAAATTCTTAACTAAATTGAGGATATTAAAAGAATAATTTTTTTATCTTTCTGTAGTTGATGACAACTAGAAGTGAATTACAAATTGAAAAAAAAATATTAAAATATTATACATTGCGGGGGGATAAACAATATAGTTAAATCAAATTATTTCATGATTTAACATATTTTGGAAATTTGAGAAAAAAAAGGAAAAAATATTAAATAAAAATTATTCGTAGTTGGTATTGTTTCTTAGTTTCGTAGTGTACGTAGTTTCTGAAACGTCATTTTCATACATTTGTGAATGACGATATTCAGCTGGCATTAAAAAATTGGTTGTTTAATTTGAGCAGGGCAATTACACTTTTATCGACCAATGCCTCCAATAATTTTCGTTTTTCACTTTTTTGTGGCATTTCTAGAGCAAACTTGAAGCATAAATATCAACGAAGAGATGTACCTTCTCAAGCAGAACTACAAAACATGTAATGTAGGGAAATCAATGGCCGCGTACAGAATTCTAGGAACCAAAATTTCAGTCAAAACCTAGAATATTGAACGAGAAAACTGACTGCAAATGCAGTTGACAGTTTCATTCGTCAAACAATTTTTTTTTTTAGATTTACTTTAAATTTTTACTTGGAATAAGTTTGTTTCGTGAATTGTGTATTACTTTCAATAATTATGTGTTTTGAATTAAACGATTAAAATGAGCGACACGGAGGAAGACTTTTTATGTGAGTTGAATTGTGTGCACATGTGCCACGACAGTGAACTTATTTAAATATCAGTAGGTCAAATTTCGTTATAAGTTGCAAAGCCCATCGTTTATTTTGCGAAATTCGGCAATGTTTGGTTTGATTGAACGGCGTACTCGCTGGTAGAATTTCGTGTCCACTTAAGGATGAGTTGGGCTTGCTTTTCGGTTAGTACAAAAGAACTGCCTTGTGATCCCATTTCGACTTAGATTTTCGAATCCTTATTCTAGGTTATTTATTAATTTTAAAATCATACATTACCGCGTTCATAATTTATAAACTTTTACCGATTAGTAAACGATTTCAAAATTAACAGCTGACTTTTGAAGTTTCATCAATCAACTGCAAAAAGCAGTCACAATTTTTTTAACTGCAAATCCAGGCCACTTCCTCACCATATGTCAACTAGCTTTTCCGTCAAATTCACGGGCTCTCGACCAATCAGAGCCGGTTGACTAGCTAGTGCCTAGAATTCTGAACGCGGCCAATACAATGCACTACGAAATTTCAAAACTACGAGTCTATGAACAAACTACGAAGTGACACGAATCCCCCCCAATTAATTAAAAATTACTCTTTTCATTTAAAAATTTGTGACTGAAGAATTATCCTTGGTAAAATGTAAAATAGTAAATATAAAAATAAATAGTAAAATTTTTATCTCAATGAGAACAATATTTTAATTTTTAATTATTCTCATATTTTGTCAGAATATAATTTCATATTAATAAAACAATAATTTGTCAGAATATTAAAAGCCTGGTTGATGATGCATCGAAAAATTTGCAAGCGCATTTTGTTTCTAGCTGAAATTTTTTTAAGGAAGAAAAAAAACCATGAGAACCCTAAACATGTAAAATACTGAAAGGGCAATATTTGAAGATCACAAAACAAATGTCCCTTAATGAACGTAAATTTTCTTCTAATTATCCTTACAATATGGATGCATTAATAAGGGGTCGCAGTGTATTGTAATATGCACCTCCCCATTAAGCGAAGCCATACTGTAGCTTTGAATTTAGAGCATTATAAATTTTTGAGTCGCAAGAAACATTTTCGAAGGAAGTCGGCAAATCACAGCTACAAATGTGAAAACTTGCTTGAGAATTGAACTTCAAAGAACCTCTTAAATCCAAAATCAAAACTGATTCTTTTGGCATACAAGTAATTATTTAAAGCTTATCGCTTAAGACTGTACCAACTTTAACCCTTTTACCCTTACCTGACCGTCCAAATAAATAAGATGAAACCAGCTACGTAGCTGGATGCCTTTGTCATATCAATATACAATGCTTATGTGATCCTCTTGCTATTGAAACTGTCGGATATCTCACCACAAAATTTCAAAAGCTTCGTAAGTACATTTCCCTTCACGAAATCCAAATTTTTGCAAAAACTACGAATCCACAGGAATATGGAGTTCTTCAAATTGTCTAACCAGCAACCAAATCGACCATGTACTAAGAGATGCGAAATATGGTTCGAGGAGCAAAACTTTTGACTTTGAACTCTTTCTATGTGCAGCCAATCTAAGAGCTTGACTGTCCACGAGAATGAGATGAGAACCATCTACGTTAAAATCTTTAGAGCGATCGGAGCAGCCAGAGCCTAAAAGAGATCCTGAGTATGAGACTCATCTCAGTCACCATTCATAAATACCAACAGCATGAAGAAACGGTATCGGGGTATCATCACAGAATTAGTAGTGACTACTACAACCTAGAAAGAGTCCTTGCTATCATGATGAATGCGAAAGGAAATCGCAAAAAATGCAGGCAACAGAAGCAACGCTGGAAAACAATCGCGCCAGAAGATCGGATGTGAAGAAGATCAAGCATAAAAAGAGGATATACTATATATGAATCCGGCAATAGTAAGAACGCCTGGAACTTTTATGAAGAAAGTCAAGTAACCGACGTATAGTTAAAGACCGAATCGAAGGTTCTCGGAAGCAATGAAGAATATCTTATAGTCGAAGAAACTATCGAAATAAACGCAATCTGGGGTGGCCTAAGGCACACATATTGCACCATTACTTATTATTATTTTCATTAACGATACCTTTGAAGAAATGCCATTGTCTACTTTATGCGGACGATCTCAAGCTCGGTCCATGACTGAGTCTTGACAAAAGCCGATTTGAATCGAATTTCAGAGTGGTGTTCTACTTACCGTTTGGTGCAATATTCTTCTCGAAGAAGCTATGCCCTGAATTTGATCACATTAATACCAAAGCAAACTCGCTTACTGGTTTCATTAAACTTAAGGACTTAAAAGATATGTATGCTCTTCGTTCTTTGTACATTTCCTTGTAGCAGATTAGCAGATGTCATTTGGAGTCCTTCCCTTGTTACATACGCTAAACGTTACGTACAAAGGCGCTTTACAAGATTCATTTTTTACAAAATGGGTTGGAGTTTTATGCCAGGTGCCTCCTGCAATGTCTGAAGACGAAGGACCAAATCATGCTCTACAAAATACATTTTTTCCAGTTCTTTTACTTGGACTATATGCTGAACGACCAGCAGGGCAACAGAAGAAACCTTACGAGGTATAGATCTACCTAATCAACCTGATGACTACAATGGCTCGGCCTTTAGTTGAAGCCACCAGGTGGACGAAAAAGGGATAATCGACGTTCAAAATTAAAGCGATCATGGATGCCAGGAGGCTTGATCTACCCAACCAGAAGCTGCGTACTAGGTACAATGAAGAATGGGTCCCAAGATTTCATTCTACAAGATTCGATGATTTTATAAGTAAGTTTGTACATATTCGTATGCATTAGACAATTCCTTGCGAAGGACCACTAACGTTTTTGGTTTGTATTTTTATCAGACTTTCCAGACCTTAAAAAATGATGCCGAGGTTAATACTGCTTGTCTTTTTAGGCTTTGTTTTAATGATATAATAAAATTTGAGATATCGTGCGTCTGTATCAATGACTGCTAGCATTAGAACTGAAAATTGTGCCTCCTATTTTGATAGTGTTCAAAAAGTGGTATTTAACACTCTGACATCATTGAAGCATCAGGACGACAGTATGCAGACAAAATATATTTTTTTAACTCCTGCTCGTTGTCATATCCAGATTGATTCTGCGTTACTTGACTGTAATTGGAGAGATAGGCACTCAAGGACTACATCAATCCAAACTCTCAATGATGGAAAATGAAAATTGAAATGTCACTTGCGTATCTGCGTTAAAAATCACTACAGTTCCAGGACGTTGACGAGTGTTGTAAGTGTGGGTGTTATAAATTTTTTTGTAAAGATCGTCTGTTTTTTTTCGTGTCTTTATCGATGTTGTTTCGCCATGCGTTGTGGTTGTAGGATTGCGTCAAACACTCTACAATAAACATCCAATATTTTTGTTTTTGTTTTTATTCTAGCAGTTTTTATGTTCATTTTCAGGCTCAAGGAAATAGTACATGGATGAGAGAATACCATACCGGAGTCGTTCTTGTTGATGCGGCATTGTAAATATTTGCATCAATTTTTTACTTTTTTGTTGTTTATTTTTTTGCTTTTAAAAACCGCTTCAGTAAATAATGGATACTGGTGGGGAAAGAGCGTTTAAAAATCACTGAAAGAAAAATGAATGTCCTTTGGCAGAGTACAATTGAAGAGTGCCATATTGGAAATTAATTTCCGCACAAATTGATTGAGTTTGTTGCATAAAATTGCTTTCTTTTGTTTTTACATTTTTGTTTTTTTTTTTTTTCATTGTATTTATTGTCAAGTGGGGTGCCTGTGTGCAAACATCAGTGGAATTAAATGAAGTGTTTGCGTTTGCGAATGAAATGTCCTTGAACGTTTGAATAAATTTTGTTTTTTTTTTCGGATAAAAGAATGATTTCATAAATATTAATGCTTAAACACTCATTAAATTGGAAAATTTTAATACAGGGCTGAAAACTTTGACGTCATCCCACGTTTTTTTTTTTTCTTAAGGAAAACTTTTAGTATTTTATCGAATTGAAAGTTGTACATGGCAAATTGTGCGAATCTATAACAAAGCTTAAGAGGATGGAAACTCGTGCCATTTTTAATTTCTTTAAAATTCTTACTTTCAAAAGTCTTCAAGGGCAAGAAATGCAATATTTTTGGAGTCACGAACACTCTTCTTTGAAGTCTTTTTTAAGTCATGAATTATTGTTGAATGAAATGAATTGTTAAAGTTTTTCGTTTTCATTTCAATTTAATTTTTAGGGCTATTTGCAAGACATCAATTTATGACTAAAAAAGATATTGACACAGTGAAGGAGTCACGTTTAACCATGGCCCAGTCCTGATATAATAATGAATCTCAGAACTTGCCTGAGTGAAACGACGGACGGTTTATATTTCCTCTTCGTGTTTGCTGCCTCTGCATAAGTCGTAGTTGGATATCTTGAGTTGCTCCGTATGGATACCAAAGGAAAAGTAGCCGGTTGAGCAGTCAGATACCTTTCCGACTTGAAATCGTTTGGTTTTTGTTACGGCGATAGTTTACTACGGTCGTTTGGCTGAGGTGCATGTGACTACTAGACTCAATCGACTATTAGTCCTGGCTACTGTTTCCTTATCGACCTTTCTATGGAGATTACTGATTTGCACATTAACAGTGGAAAGCTAGTCAGGTTTCTAGTTTCCGGTTAAGTGTGCCGAAGCGTCCTGCATTGACAATATTGACTAACGATATATTGTTTATTTTTTATTTGAACAAATTGATCGCAGAGCCGTTAAAGCCGCCTGGCGGTCAACGCAAATCGTAATGACATTGACGATAGTTTTGTCTCTCATTATCATTGTGAGCCTGCAGGACTTCGGTGCTTTAAAATCCGCCTTGAACTGATATTTTGCCGTAGGAAGAATTATTTTAATGTAAAGAATTCATCGCAGATTTAGAAAGTCAATTGACATTTAATAAGGT
The DNA here is from genome assembly GCA_963555765.1 of Orthonevra nobilis. Taxonomy (NCBI): domain Eukaryota; kingdom Metazoa; phylum Arthropoda; class Insecta; order Diptera; family Syrphidae; genus Orthonevra; species Orthonevra nobilis. The sequence continues at coordinate 25,322,162 of OY743225.1, read as the reverse complement.
TTATTTTAAATAACTGAGAAATCCAATACAAAATTAAAAAAACTTCACTCAATTTTTGTGTACATGATTATCAGTAAAGCATAGCACACCTTAAACGTGAAACTAACTCGGTAGTTCCTAATTGGGCTCAGCAATAAGTTATTCAAAAACTTTATTTAGGACGTTTTTGGTGAGATAGTAAACTGACCCAGATTTGGGCCGAAAAAAATAAAGCCGAGCAAATCAATCTCCATATTTTCCATCCCAAGCATATCACATATCAGTGACTCACTTTGTCAAGACCAAACATCAGCTTAGCTTCAATTCCAACTGCGAGCAAACACCATTACGCTTGTACACATAAAGTGCAAAGGTAGCTAATTAACGCATTCATAAAGTCTCAATATTTTTGTAAGCATGGTAGCCGAAATTGAAACGCTCCCATGGAATCGCAGTCTCAGCTTGAGTCAATCGTCACCTGCAATAGTCATTTATGTGCGCTCCTCCAAATGGGCACTCACAAACATATCGCGTCAAGATGAAACTGTAATTAGCACCTTTTGTGCCAGTAGTCCATTGAGCAGCTGGGAAAGAAAAACATTTTTGAAAAAAAAGTCTTCACAAAAATTCATTGCGTCCAAAGTTTGGCATTGCGTGTCAACGCGTCAAAAAGTTTCAGTTTGATGGGAAAAGGAGAGCGCGGGAGTCCGAAGTGGGTCGAAATTAATGTCACAAACTCTGGAACGCTAACACGGATAAATTAATTGGATTCTGGACGCTGAACACAGCACTGCAACACAGGTGATGAAAGCTTTCCCTTCGATGGCATTTATTGTTTGTTTTCGAGCAAATTATCGAAATCCGGAGCTCTCAAGAGATCGAATTGATTTTGAAATGGAAACGTTTTCAAAATGAATTGAAGAGTTAGATTTTGTGGCTTGGTTTTGAAGGAAAATTTAGTCAAAAAATGTAATCCAAAATTGTTTTATTAAATATCTGAGTGAACAATCCTAACAAAAATATCTCTTCGAGTCCTCATTTTTTATGATGCACATGATTAGAGGTATTATAGATACCCTTATAACGTTGATATGAAAGGCATGCGGAAAGTTTAGTGACGAAATTTTGAAAGGTACGGGTGCAAATATTTAGTCGAGGCGAGCATTCCACTTTCGCGATGAGTGGCTAGATATAGAATTCCTACACTTGGCTTTGCGTCCAAAATTGGGCTTGAGGGTAGGTTAACCATTGAGCCATTCCTGGTGAGGCGATTGAAAACTGTTTTAAAGTTGTTTGGAAGACCAAAACAAAAAAGTGGATTGGTTTTGAATAACAGGCAAGAGATCAAATGTTTAATATATGATATAATTTCTCGGAGACCAATATATTCATATTTAAGTCATCAAATTGAAGTGCAACAATGAAATGATTTCACTTTTCAGTGAGATTTACCAAAAAAAAAACAGTGCAACTACCTGTCATCGAAAGGATCATGATAGATGATAAAGAAGGAAAAGTAGACAATGCTTTTATATATCTACTCCTCATGATAAGCAAACATTAGTTTACTATATTCGTATTGTACGCAACAAACAATTGATCAAATTTTAAAATAAACTAATGGACCGGAAAAACGTTGCCCTATGCGAACATTCAATGTTTGAATTTTCGATAAACACACACACAGTCATTGTTACAATTATTTGGAGAACGCAATTCTATAATTTTTTTTATTCAAAAGGATGTTTTACAAAAACTTGGTAACAATTACCAAGAGGTAATTGCTGCGAAAGGATAAAAATCAACCTGTTAGAAAGTTTATTACCAAAGAAAGTGTACAATTTGTTTTTTTATAATTTGCACATTGAAAAATTTAAAAAAAAATTAGCGCCAACTATGATCACAATTATTACTATCAGTTGTATAATTATTGACATCTTAGAAGGAATATCGGTCAATTGCTCATGAAAAAATATCTATAAATAAATGTATCTATCTATAAATGTACAATGACCCGCTCAAATACGCAAAAAAAATTGCGTTCAAATCGATCCAGCCGTTTAAGTGGAGTTCCGTGCGTTCCAACAATTTATTATTTACCCTTTCAAAACCGGAAAGAGAAATTGGTCTCTGAAGGCCAGATTTGGAGAATAGAGTGGTTATCCGAGCAATTCAAAGCACGCTTCTCGAATGGATGTCAAGCCTTTTTTAAGCTGGTGTATATATTTGATGAAGAAATACTGCAGCTCGCTCTTTACCTTGATAGCTAGAGGTAATCTTCTGATTTCTACCATGTTATCTACCATGACAATTCCCTCGTCATCCCAAAATACATACGCAATAGACTTTCCCACCGAACTTGCAGTTCTTAATTTTTTTTTTCGGTGTCAATGAAGATGGTCTTTTCTAGTTTATAGACGACTGTTTTGTCGCAGTACGAATTCGTACATCCAGGTTTCGTCCATGTTTACAAATCACCAAAAAAATGTGTCCAAGGCAGCGTAGAAGTTCATAACATTTGGGTACGAAATATGAGCTTGTTACTTCTTTTTGCTTGGCAGATCACATTCTTGAAGGCACTTCTGAATTTTCCAAAAGAGATCCCTGTGAAATCAACTTAATACCTGAAGGCAATTTTTCGGTCAGATTTTACGGTACACTTTTATTCATTCCCCGCTATGGGACGTGGATGGACCTACTTCAAGATGCTCTGTGGAGTTGAAGGCAACTGCATTTGTAGAGGAGAGTCTCCCAAAGGTTCTACCAAGTTGGTGTGTATGTCTTTGGTAGACATTGAAAAATCTCTTACTAGACAAGTATTATATTTACAAGTGAGCACTAAAAAACAAATCGGTAAAGACTAGTTGAATCAAGTCAACTAGCTAAGAATATATTGAACCACATTATGTGGAGCGAGCATCAAAGGACTGGCGTTTGATGTATAGGTAGACAGAAGCCAAGCCACATCGAGTTACGCAGCGAAAACACTGGCTACACTAGCAAAGCACGAAAATCCGATCGCAAATGTTCCAAACAACAACAGCAGCCCTCTTCAAGGAATTGCTCGGTAAAGGTAGCTTCTGAAGGATTGACCTTAGCCTCACTCAAAAATTGTGGAGTAAAAAGAACTTTGGAGAATGTACAAATTTAAATTGAGATTCCTTCGCAGGAAAGTCTTCTTGTTCCTGTTTCTTAAGATTTTATTTCTTTAAAGAAAAACGGAACCATTAAAGGGTCAGTTCGATATTCACCTGCTTGCCACCATCCTTTTCCTCAAGAACGCATGGTCTCTTAAAGGGGTAAAAAATCAACCTTCTAAGTTCACGCAGTCAAAAGACACGGCCGTTTATACAGCCAAAACTTAAAGCGAGCTACATACAAGCAAAAGCGGAAAAAACTCTTCGGGACTCGATTCTCGTGATTATTGAACTACAAGTTTCAACCTACAAATTTCTACGGAAACCTCGTTGCGCGAGTCCGACTCGCACTAAACTGTTTTTTTTTTACACAAAATGTCAGCAAAATTGACACTTGCAGCAAGTTTAATTGTAAGGACGACATACTATATGACCCCACAAATGCTAAGTCATAATGGCCTAAAATCTCTCAAACGATCCAGTTTTTGAATTGAAACACTTCAATTGAAAAGAATGCGTGCGAGGCATGAGTAACCTTTGAAGCAGTTCGTGACAATTCTACTTATTGCCATCATCGGCCATTATAACCATTCGAGCAACAACGACAATAACTCAATTCGATTGTCTCATGGCACGTTCACGACCACAAAATTTTAGGCTCCCCAAAAGAACAATGTCAAAACATTTTGCATAAAATAATGAATAAATTTCACGGATAACACTTAAAGAAGCTCACAAATCTAGTAGTAAAATTATTTACTCCCTTTGACCTTCGGATTTTCTCCAAAGGAATCCCTTCGCAGCTAATATGCCAACGCAGAGGCATTATCAAAAGGATCTCATGATTACCTCTCTGCACATAATTTGAAAACAAAAAAAAATTAATTACACTCATAATTCTTTTCATAGGCGATGGGAATTTTATTGTCATATAAAGAAGGCTGCCACAAATTGTTCCCCTCTTCTTAACCTTCCATCCACAGAGGCATTAAAAAGCAATATCCCACCAAGTTAAAAAAAAAATCAATTAAAAATTTATTACATAACCGTCAGGACAACAAAAACCGCAGCACCGCCGCCATCAGCAGAAGCTTAAAACCCTCCAATAAACTGAAACGACAACGAAATAGCCACGTCATGGTTCCTACTTTCACAGCCCCTATTTGCCTATTCTTATTTCGTCAACACTATACTTTACTCTAAGACTTTGTTAAAGCATTTAAGGACCAAGCAATCTTTTGGCATCACTCTTGGCTTTAATATCCTTATATAAAATTTTTCTTTTTTTTTCTTGTTCCTGAACATAGACGGCGGCGCGTGTTTGGCATGACACAGCAAGCACTAATCGTGCCAAACTCTACACCTAGGATAACTGAGTTCGGCATCACTATCTTGATATGAAACAGGTTTTTCTTTCCTGTGAAAATGGCAGGATACAGAAAAAAAACAAGACGGAAATCTAATGATTATCATTTCCAGTCCCGCTTGAAATCGCCAACCAATGTTAAATGATAAATAATAGCTCAGCAAGGAGGGTATCAAAGGACAACGAACGCGTTCATTCCTCTTACGGGAATCCAGGGTTTCCTATTTCCTTTTTTCTTGGCTTTCCATCAGCAAATCTTGTGAGTACGCTCGCCTTCTGAGGTGCAATTTTAAGTCAGACATGTTCTTTTTTGCGAAGCATTTATCATGAAAAAGATACGACTAGAAGAAGGACATTCAAGAGAGCCACAGCTCGTGATGGGTTACGACTACAGGAAATCTTTTAACTTGCTTAGGTTAGCGATTTCCGTTGGAACAATTTTCCTTTATTTTTTATCTCCCTGGGTATGATGCCAGGGCTTAGGTACACAAAGGTTAATGGGAACATTTCCCTCTGATCGATGTCGTCGGGCGTACGGGTATAAGAATGAAAGATGACTGTAAACAGTAGCTGTGTATCTTTTCATTGTTCGTCTTGGGTTGTTTTTGTTGTCGAGAAGGTCTTGTAGGGAATGTAGTTATTTCCGACCCGAAAGATATTTGTCAAAAGTTTCCTCTGCGGATAGCAAAGCAAAACAAAAAAATGGAGGAAGGACTTGTTGGGTTAAACTTTTTTTTCCTTTTTTTAAGATTTACCATTGAATAGATCCTTTGGAAAATTTAAAGGATAAAATCTCATATTTGGAAATTTATTGGAACAATGTACAAGTACTATAAATTTGAGCCAGCAATTTTGTTGAAATATGAATTCGCTGCATATTTCGGCAGCTAAAGAGAAAGATAGTTTCTTACCTTGAATCTTGTTCGTAAAGTTTGATGGTTTACTGAGAGTGTGTTTTTTTTTTCTAAAGGACTGTCTATTTTAAGAATACACTCCAGCTTATGTATGTATAAACGATTTGAAAGACTTGGTGTCAATCTGCATTCTTGTTGGGTGTCATAGTTGGTTAAGCTAAGATGCCTTTCGAATGAGTCAATAAAAAGCAAACAGATTGAAAGCGTTTTTCAATAAGAGCGCTACAAAAGTTTTATTTAAATAAAACAAAAACGGTTTTGGATATCAATGAAATTCTTTATTCCTGTGAAAGTACGTTCGATGCCATAATGTTTCTTTTGCATGGCCACCACGGGCACGCTTGCAGAAGTCCAAACGCTGAACCCAATTTTCGACGGTTTTCAAGCATAAATCGGCCGATACTGCTGCAATTTCACTTTCGATATTCGTACGAAGTTCATCAATCGTCGCTGGCTTGTTGGCATAGACCATAGACTTGACGTAGCCCCACAGGAAATAGTCTAACGGCGTCAAATCGTACGACAGTGGCGGCCAAGCGACTGGACCATTTCGTGGGATAACACGTTCTTCAAACTTGGTTTCCAATAAATTATTTGTGACATTCGCTGTGTGGCTTGTGGCGCCGTCCTGTTGGAACCACATGTCCTCCAAGTCCAAATCATCCAATTGGGGCCAAAAATATTCGGTTATCATTGAACGGTAGCGATCCCCATTCACAGTAACGTGCTGGTCTTGATCATCACGGAACAAGTATGGCCCAATTACGCCGCCGGCCCATAAGCCACACCAAACCGTAATTTTTTCGGGATGCAATGATGACTTATGTAGTACGGGTGGATTGCTGCCTGACCAATACCGCATATTTTGTTTATTCACGGAGCCATTCAGCCAGAAATGAGCATCATCGCTGAAGATGAGTTCAAGTTGTTGCTCAGCCCGATTCACGAACATACGACGTTTCTAGTGGCCAAGCGGCTTCAGTTCTTGCGTCAATTTAATCTTGTAAGGATGTAGGCCAAGATCTTTTCGCAAAATTCGCCACAACGACGTCACAGAGATGCCCAACGCTTGAGAATGACGTGTGAGAGACACATTTGGGCTTTCTGCAACTGAAGCCTGAGCGGCAGCAATATTCTCGACACTACGGGCACTTCTTTGTCTCACTGGTTCGGGAGCATTTTGTACTGTGCCTGTGGATTCGAATTTTTCCTAGAACTAGAACTAGACGCTATATTGTTGATCTGCTAGGACAATTATGACGACCATAAATTGGACGTAGCGCTGTTAACGTTGAGGCCACTAACTCTGAATTTCGGTAGTAAATTTTAATAATTTCGACTCGTTGTTGGCTCGTATATCGTTCCATCATGAAATGGCAAACCTTACTGAAAAGAATTTTCAAAAGAGCGGCAAGAAATTCGTTTGCTGTCCCTGTCGCTCTACTTTTGTAGTGTCCCTGTTGAAAAACCCTTTAGTTCTTCAACATGGTGCTGTTACTATCAAATTAACGGTAGTAGTCTGACTAAGTGGGTGACAATTCTTTTGTGATTATATTATTGACTTTTCGTGGTGGACTTGCAAGTTCGAGTCGTAAAGTCAAGTCGTCAAGAGTCAATGGTGAAGGCGTAGCACTGGCAGCAGAGTGATTGCAAGTGCAGGTTTATAAAGAATCGACAAATGAAATCCTACAACTGAGCAAATGCCAATAAGTCGATATCAAATCAACCATCCATATTCAGACTCCACTCATCAATCACTCGAATATGAATTCAACTGAGTTTCAAATGACTTGACAGTCTTTCAATTCTTTTCCTAATCATCATGCATGATATGGGTATTCATATTCGCTTCAGATTTTTTTTTGGTCTTGTCTGCATATTATTTTTTTTGTGTGCAGTAATATTGTCCAATTAAATGAATATTCCGCCGAGTACAAACTGGTTTCCTGAAAAAAAAATGTAGGGTTCCGTACCTCGAAAGGAAAAAACGGAACCCTTATAGAGTCACTTTGTTGTCCGTCCGTCCGTCTGTCTGTCAATACCCTTTTTCACGCGTGGAGGTATTTTTATCAAATACTCAGGCAAACTGTCCCTTAGAGCTGTGAATCAAAAATCAAACTTCTAAGCAAAAGCAATCAAAGGATTCAGCCGTTTATGTCGCAAATTTCCGCATATGTTCGACACTCGCAAGGGAATCGAAACCTACAGGGTACTTCCCAGAATCTTGAAATTTGGTACGAAGCAACATCTTATAGCACAGAAAAAGGAAAAACTGCGAAAACCGTAAATTTTTAGTTACATCATATATCAGGTTGGCAACTAAGTAATTGCGAATTTTTTTTTAGAAAATAAAAGAAAATTTTTTCATGGAACGAAATAACTTTATTCTGTAATGGATTGCAAATTTTGAGCAATGACCTTTTGCCATCTTGCGGGCAGCATCATAATTCCATGTTCATAAAACTTCTGGTTTTTATCAGCAAAAAACTGAACCATCAGTCATCGTTATTATTGAAATTTTTACCATTCAAGGAGTTTTGCAAAGATGGAAATAAAAAGTAATCCGATGGTGCAAGTTCAGGACTATATGGTGGATGTGACAAAACAGCCCAACCAAGCTCCAAAAGCTTTTGCCGAATGACCAAATATGTGTGTGGCCTTGCATTGTCATGATGGAATACAACACTTTTTAGATTTGTCAATTCGGGCCGCTTTTCTTTAATTACATTGTTTAATTTTGTTAGTTGTTCAATGTAGACATCTAAATTGATTGTTCGGTTGGGTGGTAAGAGTTCAAAATAGACAATTCCTTTGTAATCCCACCAAACTGATAAAATAACTTTCTTTTGATGAATATCAGCTTTTGATGTTGTTTGAGCTGGTTCACCTGCCTTGCTCCATGATCATTTCCGACCGACATTGTTGCAAACAACCCATTTTTCGTCACCAGTTATCAATCGTTTTATAAAATTTATCATTTTCATTACGTTTCTTTAACAAATCGCAGATGATAATGCGTTGTGTTTAAGGATTTTCTTTCAGTTCATGAGGAACCCATATATCGAGTTTTCGTACACAGCAAAGTTGTTTTAAGCGATTTTCAATGCATGTATGTGAAACATGAAGGTTCTCTGCAATCTCACGTGTTGAACTGTGACGATCCAAATCGATTATTGCTTTGATTTGGTCGTCATCATCTTCAACTGGACCTCCAGAGCATTTTTCATCCTTGAGTGAAAAATCACCAGAACGGAATTTGGCAAACCAATTTTGACACTGCCGTTCGTTACCATAAACAGCACATAACTTTTTGTGAGCTTGCGATGAATTTTTTTTCTTTCCGGAAATAAAAAAGCAAAATACGACGAAAATGTTCGTTTTGATTTTCCATTTTTCAACAGACGCCAAACAAAAACTACACAACCAATCAAATTTTTTTTTTACTGATTGACAGTTGAAGTACCAACTATCAACTAACAAAATGTGTTTGACATTTCGATTACGTCAGCAAACCTAAAAATTCAACTAAAGCCATCTTTGAGTGAAATCCGCAATTACTTAGTTGTCAACCCGAAATATTTACATACAAACTGTTGCAAAGTTTCAGTCTCAGTAACCGTTTTAGTTAAGCGTTGAATCCTTGGCTGAGAGCTTAACTGAAACTGAAATGGTCATTCCATAGGGGCTTTAAAAAGTACACACTTATTCTTAAGCTATTTCAATGACTAACTGACCCTAAATGAGCCATTTTATCTAACCTATTCGACTAACTCAAGAAGATGTAGCATCGTATTGATTACTAAACAACTGAATTCAATCTTAACATAAATGCTTTCCTGTTTTTATAAAAAAAAGAACATTTAATGCAATACAATTTGTAACGAACTTTATCATTTTATTTATTCTTAGAAAATCGTGTGCGCTCTGGCGGAGAAGAATTTAAATAATTTTCATCTAAAAAAATATACAGACATCCGCCAGCATTGTAAATTACTTTCACGCAACAATTTCAATTATGCGTAAACTTTCAGTTTCGCATAACAAATTTGGAAAAACTTTGAGTTTGCTTAGCGCGTTCTCCAAAGGACCTGCCTAGAATATTTTCTCCAGCAACAAGCAAAATTATACAAAGTTGTCTGTCTTTGTGATCCAGCACCGCAACACGGAGAGCATCAATATTTAATATCTTTTGCGAACCACGACGGATGAATGAAATCAAAATGTTCATCATTCAAAAAGGTTGCCAAACAATTACTTGCATGGCCATGGTAAGGATCACCACATCCCACTGAAAGATTTGGTACAGCTCCAGCTCCATGGCGACGATGACAGAACTTCAGAATTTGGTTAGCATGAAGGTGTTAAATGCCTGACTAAGTACACACAACATAAGCACTTGACAGATTGAAACGCATCATGAGGGATAACTAACCCTGTGTGTTTGCCCATCGTCTTGTTAAGGTGTCTCCAAAGCAGCAATCTGATAACCCGGTCCCACTGAGCTAAGATGCGGATGTGCGATGTCTGATGGTGGGCACCTATACATGATTAAGACTCTCTTATCTTGCCACTATGTCATGTAAAACAATTTGTTTACCTGATTAACAACATTCATTCATAATATGAGTGCGGAGAAACAAATGAAAATAATAAAAAAAGAAGAAGAAGAAGAAAAACGGTCCCCACGTCTGCGGGACTTCCTCAAAAATAAAAAAAATGTCCTACCCTAACCACTGCGGGGAGAAACTATAGACTGTTTGCACAAGGATATAGATAGTAGGCACTCTGTGAAGTTCACTCCTGTGGCTAGGTTCCTGTTCACTTTGTCTTTGTTTACTCGCGATGCCGGCTGGGAAACTCTGTTGTTTGATCTGTGGACATCGGAAGGTGGTGTTGATAAGGGATGTGGTTTGCGGCGAAAAGAGCATAGTCGAGCCTGACATTGTACCTCACTTAACCAAAGTATGGAGGAATCATTTAATTTCTAATTGGAATTTTAAATGTTGTCGAGATACAAGGGGGTACCATTATGGTCGTATTGGATTAAGGGTAAGAGAAATAATTGAATTAAGGAAGTTAACTCGTTTGGGGATGAAAATCGATTTAATATTATCACTTTAAAAAAAAAATCAAATTTAACGAGTGTTACTTTATTAAAATGACTAAGCCTTCCGGAATTATGGAATATTATTTGAATGGCATCTATCTTGCGATCTTGCCAACCCAATTTTACAAATAAATTTTCGACGATCTCGGCCCTGATGTCTCTTAAAAACTTGTTATCATTTTAGAAAATGTAAGGGAACTCAGCGTAGTTCAGAAGCTGCGATAAATGTTCAACGTTACAATCACAAAAAGTGGATTGAATATCTTGTCTGCAAGGTTTAAAATGTACTTTAAGAAACTCTGTTCTCGCCTCGAAAATCATGCTTCTTTTTTCCACCACTGAGATATCTGCTAGAATATCTTTCGGGTCCTAGTAGATGATTGAGTGTCTCAAATTTATGCATGCAAGCCGTCGTAAAGAACTTTGTTTGAGAATAGATTCGTCCACTGAACCAACACTTTATTTAGAGGTGTCAAGATAATTCGGTCGTCGGCGTACAGAAGAACTTATAACCTTGAATGTCTCACTCTGACGCCACCACCCATATAATCTGCACTTTCGTCAACATAAAATGTCCAATAACGAAAAGCGTTTATTTTAAGGAGTTTCTGCATTTTCCCTTTCCTCTTAAATCTGCGAGCAATCGCCATACATTTCCGAACCTTGTTATTCAATTGCATCCATACGATAAGTAAGTGTAAGATGTGAATGAAGATTTTTCTAAATGCGCTCTGGAGGCAAATAACTCCACAGTTTTCGAGAGGGTAATTGTGACTTGTTTTGTAGATTGTAAAAGTTTTCAAAAACGTACCTTTATTGTAAAAATAGAGTAAAAATTGGGAAAAACTGGTGAGGAGTGATTATAAAACTATTATTTTTCAAATTTTCCAGTTCTGATACGATCTCACTTATAATAAAGAGTGTTCAAATGCTCTGCTAATATTTATCGATCAATTCGGAACGGAGTTCGCACAAAAAGATTTGGAATCTTTGAAAGGCTATTCTTTACGAGCAAAGTCCTTGTATATATACTACATTCTATACTTATTTTTTTTTCATAATACTAGAGTACTAGAAGTCCCCTGCGACCTTGTCTGCGTAGATTACGTAGCAAAGTTGAAGGTCTCAAAAAAGGTGTATTCGCCGTTTCGCTTGTCCGTTTTTACACTGACTTAAGTTAGTTCGCAAGAAGTTGCAGTTCCATTTCAATGGACGCAGATGAGGGACATGAATCACAGGGTGAGCGTAAGTTTTGGGAGGCAAGAGATCATTTATAAATTGAAAATAAATTCGGAGACAAAATGGAACCCTGTGGCACACCAACATACGTATGGAGAATGGAAAACTTTGAACCGTCAAACATGACTTGTTTTCTATCTTATATATTTTTAACACTTTACATATTTTTGATTTTCTGCAAATTTTGACAAATCTCAGTATCAGTAATTCATTGAGTTCTTTTTTGTATTAAACAATATAATATGTATTTCATCTTTTCCAAAAATTTGTAACAAAGGAACTCGTAATCTGTCTTTTGTCTGCTTAAGCATTAAAACAGGACTTTGAAGCCAAATAGATAGAAGAGTTGACATACAAAAGCGGGTGGAAGAAAAACACCCAGGAAAAGTAGTTCCGGGTGATATCTGTTTGGTAAAATAGAGTGCAAGGACACATCTATCATGGTACTTACTTCGTTGTTGCTTGTACTAAATTCCAATCATATCCTTCCAAAACTTTCATTACGGCACATGTTATTCTCTCATCTTCCTTGCGGCCGCTACCGGGCACATCCTTGGCCGACCCCGATCCCTTTTTCATATCCTTTCCGTTAGCGTAGTTTGCTAACACCAGGGTTTCCACTGGTTTTGTATCTACTTTAGCACTTCTATCTTCCTTATCCATTATCCTACTTCTTTTTCACTCTTAGCAAAAAACCACTGATTGATGTACTTATGTATTCTTGTTATATTTTCTTTTCTTATCACTTCTTTAATAGATTTGCACGAAAATAATATTTTTGGCGCGAAAACATCTGCACTGATTGCCGCACCCGAAATTCAAAACCAACGCGTCCAATTGGAAACCGATCATCCGATCACTATCGCTCAACATCCCATCGAGAACTGTTACTGTTTGTGACCACTTCAAATCTCGATCAGTAACGATCTTCGTTCGTCTAAGATCGTCAAATCCCATTCACAAGTCCCACTCAAAATGTCAGAAAGCAAAAAAATTGAGAAAAAACAAAAAGACTCAATTCGACGACGACGACGACGACGACGACGTTTGTGTGACTGGATGACTGATCTGAAGTGTGACGCGAGCTCTATGACTCTTCTGACCGAAGTAACATTCAAGTAGCACCCAAGAACCCAACGAGCAAAGAACATGGTTTTGGGGTTCCAAGTCGTGTGTTACATGTGTGCGAGATGTTGACTCAAGACCTTCCCTCTAACCGATACACAAGAACTGGAGTTAGCACAAACTCGAGCTCGAATGACGAACCGTCACGCAAGTGGCATATATGGCTATGATAGTGGCAGGCCCAGTAAGTTGTATCTTGGAATGCATTTCGCTCTTGGAGTGGTCCGCTGTCATTTGAAGAAAGACTTAAGTGCTAGTTAGTGGATTGCTAATTATGCGCGCAATACTTTAGCGTTCTCATGTGTAAGCGCGCACCCCTTATGTCGATATGACGATATACACATATTCGTAGTTCTTGGCCGCATGGGTTGTCTTGTGTTGGGCATGGCCACGGATCACTTGAAGTGAACAGCGTTCCCTGATAAGCCTGTTTGTTAATATTTGGACACTTGGGAAACAAATCGAACTGCGATTCCGTCACATACGAGCTACTGCGAACTTGCAATAGATTTGCGATCGTAGAGTCTGCAATAGCACATGGATGATTGTTATCGCCAGGAAGGGATTAAATTTATACATATCTATGTTTGCTTTATAAATTTAATCAAATAGTCAGATACAATCCATATAAATTTTTGTCGGTTGTTAGTATAGATATAAAAAAATTTCCCCCTTCCAAGCTTTTTGTTATGAATTAAAAAAAAATCATCGAAAGCGTTTATTTTGATTTCGGTTTATAGAAGCAACTCTGCCTTGACACAAATTTAATTTAATACCATTAATTTTATTATCACAGGGTGGGCCATTTGTTGGTTTCTTTTGTTAATCTAGGATCTAAGCGACAAAACTTCAGTCGCAATAATCTGAGGAGAATATCGCTTCTAAGGTCTAATTAAGGTGCCTAAAATCTAAACGTACTCATCGAGAACCCAATGAAAATATATAGTTTTGGAGATGACTCACTCTTTGTTAATTATTTACCATGTCAAAATCTTTAGTTTTTATTAAATTTTTCTTCAAGACTTATAAACTATCGAATTCACAGCAGGAAGAACCAAGTTTAATCAACAGGTTGACTTTGAAAAGGGAGGAATAAGCATTTCATATTGAGTCTTTTGCATTCGCTCAGTTCATAGCATTTTATCCGCCATAAGTTGATAAACCTTCTATCTTCTGCCCACATTTTTATATTGACGAATTTGAAACTCCAGCATGAAAAGCGCGTAAAGAAATCAATTCAGTATGGTCATCCAAAAAGACATTATTGCACTCCAAGTGAGTATCCGATTCGAAATGTATTCAAAGATAGCATTCTTGCAAATTCAAATTAAATATAAATGAAGGTATAACCAAAAAAACCCAATGGGACTCATTAATTAGCGCAAATTAATTTTTACGCTATTTAGGTCCTATCTCCATAACTTTCAGTAACATAATATATAAATTATTTTTTTACTTCCCCCATGAGTATTATTAACATTACATGAGTACTCGTATGCTTAATAAAAAAATACTCAAGTTAAAACTCCTTGAAAAGGAGGAGCGATTACAAAAAGCCCATGTATCCTCATCCCGTCAACCCGCTTGTAGGGTCTCATAAAATGCATAACTTAAAATTCAGACACAGTGTTAAAAGAATGTTTTCATGAGCGTCGATATCAAACGGAAAGACGAGAACACGAACGTTTAATTAGTTATTTTTATTTATGTCAAGTAATTTAAATTTTTGTTTTGTCATTAGAATGTATATGTGTATGAATTTATATAAATATTTCCTTCCCACTGCGATAACATTCTTTTAGATATAAAAAAATCTTATCAATAGTGTGGTTCTGGAGATGTCAGAACAAAAAAATATGGTGTGCTTAAAAAAAGACGGTGAAGAATGGCAATGTTATTTCGTTTCGTGTGGTGAATCCTCCAAATTTTATATCTTCCAAAAGCTTCAAGTATTGTTCAATTTATTGAACATTGAAATTTGTACATGGTGAAATATATTCAATTTTAAACTTGATATGAATATACTGGTGGACAAAAGTATTCGTTAAAATTAATTTTTTGTGAGTTAAGTCTTAAACGGTATCATAAACATACGAATTTCAGACATTTATTTTCACACTTTATATGAAAAAAAGGTAATACAACTAAAGTTCTAGGTCTAATTTTCAAAAACATACCTTTAAAATTACTTAGAACAGTGAACACTTGTGACATGAAGTAATTTCGTATTTTCTTGGTATTTAATGCTTCAGTTTACATTTGTAGTGCTCCATATGTAGTAACTTTTAGTTTGTGTAAGGAATTGGGTCGAAAAGGTAAAGAAACAACCTTAGAAGAAAGGAAAATTATTTTAAATTACTAGAAAAGTCTGTCTGTCGAACGAAGAAAGTCATACACATTTGTGTTTTGATATATTTAAAAATAAATGTCATATATTACGGTAAGTGCCTTAAACCTGATGAATTAACGACGGAAGCGTCCGGTGAAGATGTACAATTATATTCATCCTGGTACATGGATCCCCTTCCGATCCTACTACTGGTTCTGGTAATTAAATTCCAACGTTTTCAAATGTTTGTCCTTCCGAGTGGACTATTCGACGTTGTCCCGTTTCAGTACGCCTTCGCTTCGTATACTGCTCCGCTGTGGGGAAATTTCTCTGGAATACATTTGGTGCAACAGAAAATGTGACGTCACGTTTACCAGCAAATTAAATGGGGTTTGACAGATTTCCTTGCGTAGCGAAGAAATCTTTGCTAAATTTTCGCTGAAATATCCCTTAAATTTCCTTTCGAAACCTTTCGCTACGCGAAGATCGGTCACCTCAGCACATTTTTCGGGAAGCAAATTTGCGCTACGGCGTATTGGAACAGGGCCAGTGAGATAAAAAAAATTGAGTCCAGTGGTTCAGTAAACGGTCAAAAAACAAACGGCAAGATCTGACGAAAAAATTGCTTGCATAGATCCAAGAGCCACCAATGCATCCCGAAAGAGTCACTGCTTGGTGTGGATTTAGGGCTGACGGCGTCATCAGTCCATATATCTGTGAGAACGCCATTGGACAGGCCATTACCGTCAACGCCGAGCGCTATAGGTCGACGATTACCCACTTCTTTTGACCTGAATCGGATCATATGCACACCAACGACATGTGGTTGCACCAGGCTGGCGCTATGTGAAACACACATTTTTTTTTTGACCAAATTGCCGTCAAATTCTACTAAGCTGATTTAGGTTATCGGATTCAGGTGCGCACTTTCGGCAACAGCTGCAATACTTTCCATCGAGGCACATGACGAACATGGGCATGTTTTCGATAATTATTAAACAAGTTTCATGAAATTCCCTAGAAAACTAGCATTTTTCAAAATTTCTTTTCAAAATTCGTTCCTTTTCGGCGATTTGAGATGTAGTCGATAATTCGATCCATTTCGTACCGCGAAAGTATAACACTGAGTTTCTGCAGGCTCTTGAATGAATAAGAGCTGTCAGAGTCAAACTGCATACTATTAGAAAAAAAATAGAATTGGACCTCAAATACACATAACAAAGGATAAGCAAACATTGTGGTTAATCGGTGGCGGTTTGGGAGTTATTCGCCATATCTGGAGATTGTTTTCCGCAAGCATGGATATTTCATATGGGATTCTCTAGAATCTAATTTCATCCAATTTCTGGGTAGGCCTGTTCAGAGTAGCGATTTGAACCCGTTAGAAAATCCAGGGGGCTTCTCTAACATGAGTGGAGTAAACTAAGTCCCGAACAATGTGCAGCACTGGTCGGTGCAATGGCAAAGAGATATACTGAAGAAATAAGACAAAAGGGTTTCCTAACTCCACAAAATGTAAAACATATTCTCAATAACAGAGTTAATCAAAATGATTAAAATAAGATATTTTTTTCCGAAATAATGTCAATTTGTATCTTAAGTTGCAAAAAAAAAGAAAAAAATTTATTTTACATTTTTTTATATTTTTTTTAATTAGATTGGACACCAAAAAAATGCAGGACACTGGTAATGGTATTAGCGACTGTTCACGTTGTCTGAAATGAAGAAATCGAATGGATTATTGTTCAGTAGACTATCTTCCCTACCAAAATTAATTGTTTCATTGAAAATGAGTTATGAAAATCTTGTTATTTTTTAAACCGTATAAAACAAATAAGAAAATATTTTCGAAAATAAACAATTTTGGTATGGACGATAATTATCAATGAGAAGAAGAACATATAAAAACATCAAAGCAAACGGTTGAATTAAGGACCATGACAGTTTTAGAAAATGATCATGCAAGTTTTTGTGTATTGAGGGATGCCCTTGCCTTTTGTGGATGCGCCATGCATGTAAGAGTGCTGGGGTTGAAATGTACACTTGAAATGTACACTTTGCTTTCTTCATTTCTTCTTGAGAATTTGGATTTCTCAAATAACCAAAACATAGTATGTACTTAGCTTAACCATCAATGGTCATCAATTGGTCAATTGGTCAATTGGTCAAGACTTCTTTGTTGCAGCACTAGTGGATGATTTTTTTCCAATGTACGTTTTGTGACAGCATCTTTACCAGCTTTATCTTGTTGATTTTTTTTCTCCTTTTTTTTTGCAGCTTCTTCCAAGCCTTTTTAAGCTTTTTAATTCTGGTTATGTGATTTTTTTAGCTTCTTTCACTCGTCTATACATTCTTTTTTGACGTGCAAGAAGCACTCTTTTTTTCTACCACAGGATCGCCGTTGTAAGGATCGGCATCTAGTTAATTCTTGAACGTTTTACTGTCACCATCTGTATTTACTAGATTTTAGTTTAAAGTATTCGACGGACCACTGAAACATTTCAATCATATCGTCAACTTCCATTTTACCGAAATTTCCTTTTCGATTTGTTTCACAATGTTCAATGTGATTTTTATGGCACTGCAAAAACTCGTTTGATTTGATAATAAAATCTCCACATCAAAGAAACAACACCCAGCAGTGAGGTAAAACCACTCCTGACCCATGATCCATTACCAGAAAGCGTGATTTTATCTTCAGCACAACCGTTTTCATCATTTAATATTTTTTCTTCGGCAAAGGCTTATTTCAGAACAATATCAACTACTGACTTTACAGCAATATAAATTTTGTCGAGCAAACCATAATATCTATAATTACTCATTCTATTTCACAAATCCATTAGAGAAAAAAATAAATTTGTTCCAGCCAGACAGCTCCAAGTAGGCGCATAATAGACACAAAACGTCTATCGATTTCTTTAGCAGTTTTGATCATAGGAGAAGAATTGATGTCAAATTCTTGGCACGAACACTTTACACACAGCTTGAATCCTAGTCCGCGCGGTGATTTTTTCAAAAATTTAACGTCACCATCGCACATTAATTGCAAAACTGTTAACAATGATGCCATCAAAAGGCATCTTGTTTTTTAATTTTTCAGCTGGTGTAAGCAGTATACTAATTCCCTTAAAAACTCCCTTTTCTTTCTTTTTGTCCTGGCTATCTTGAGGAGCATCTCGAACCTCTTCGATCCATGTTTTTTCCTGTTTGATGTTGAGCATCAAAATTGTTCTACTAAATTTGTTCTAGAATTTTAGAAATATTCACGACAACAATTTATATACACTTTTCAACATAAACACATATACTAAAGTTGACCGTCAGAAACTCCGTACGCAGGTATAAAAGACCGATGAAAACAATAGAAATATAGCAGACAGCATTAAGAAGACAACTTTGAGGAGTTCAACAAGGCGGAAAGGTCTCACCCATCCTTTTCAAAATCCTGGCAGCGTACCAGCCAGCCAACGACGCACAAACGCAGACACTCCTCTACTCAGATGACTCCATTACATACGCTACGTCATCCGCCCCGGAAATGGCAGCCTCAAGGGTACAGCAGCACATAGCGAAGCTCTGCGACTATAACATGAAATGGAAACTGAGGATCAATAGCAGCAAGACGGAGCTCGTTTGCTTCCGACCACCGAGCACAGCAACAAGGAGATAACATTGCCAGAAGGTTCCAGTTTAAGCAATAAGCTGAAAATGCTATTCAAAAACCCAATTTCGCACTTCATCTTGTGTACCCACTTCTAAAAAAAAAGAATAGACTGCATAAAAGTACCAAACTACTGGTTTGTAAACAGCTTATAAGCCCAGCAAATTCGTACGCTTTCCCAATATGTCTAACGGTGCCGCCAACATCAATGAAGGAAATTCAGATTATAGAAAGGAAAATCCTTAGATCGTGCACTGGACTCTGGAGGTATTTCAGCACGGGGATATACTTCAGCAACACAACGCTCTACGAAAGCGCAGAGGTCACGCCAATTAACGATTTCATGATGCAGCTGTCAATGAAAATCATCGAAGGATTAGCAAGGCACCCTAATGAAGAGATCATGATCATCAGCAGCCTACAGGTACCTCAGCACACGGACCATCATCGATGATCGCTTTCAAGAGATCATCGATTGGACCTCGTTCTACACGAAAGCCACCAGGAGCTACTACAGAGGTTGATACCCTGTATAGTTTTTTTTTAATTATTTTTCCTTTTTAAAACAACTTCCTCAGAGTCAATTTTTAAAATGTTCGGCAAATTTGATATAAACTCAGTTATAGATTTATAGGTTTTGTAAAATAAAATTAGTATTATATAAAATCACACAGCTTATTTTAGATCTCATGTTTGCAATGTGTTTTTTTTGTTTTGTTTGCTTTTTATTTTTATAATTCCGAAAAAACTAAAATGCTAGACAAAATGCTTAAAACTAGCCTTATTAACAAGTACAATTCTGAATTAACCCACTAGCCCTATGTGGGCGCTCTAAGCTAAACCTTATTCTTAAATGTGCCTTTCGACGTTAACGAACTAAACTTACAAAATGAGAACTAAATTACATATTAGAACTAAGAAAAAAGTATTAAAGGAAACTTAGTAAAAGGACGGTTTTGTTTGGATCTTAAAACTAACCTAAAAATAAAGCTTAAAAAATACCCTAATTTACCTACATACATACTTAACTAACTTAAACTAACAAACTAAAAGAGATAGGCTGTGCTGTGCTATTTACCTAACCTAATCTACAGGGAATAAACACATCTTAGAAACTATGTAGGCCGGCCAGGCTGAGCTGCTTGCGATGTCGCTGTTGTAGGCTAGTCGCCTATCAACACTTTTACGAACAACGTGGAGGATTAACGGTACCACATGTTTATCCTGGATCAGTCCGTTAAGGTCTAAGTAGAGGAAAGCCTCTGGTGGAGTAAAGCCGTTTAGGCGCACTGTTTCATGGTACATGAAGTTGGGATAGTAATAGTAAGCCCCGGAGATCAGGTTATTATTTGAGGTCATTGCTCTTGCAACGTGCCTCTAAATAAGTTTAATAAGAAAGTTATCCACTCGGATTAGGTTGGCTACGTTGTACAGGACCTCATTAGAATAGAATTTTTTGTACTGAGACTCTGGAGTTCTATATAAATGGAGACAAGCCCTAAGATATCGTCTCTCGAAAGCTCGAATCTTTTCCATCAAGCTTGCTCCCACGTTGAGCCGCACGGGACATCCATATGCAAGCACAGGCCGTATGAGAAACTTTTTTGCAATGTGGTCCAATATAATGAGTGGAACCGGATATAACAACTAAAGTACGTTGGGCTCTTATTGTTGAACCTTCAATGTCAAAATTGTAAATAAAAGACGAAATAAAAATAATTCTTAATCGAATCTGGTCTGAATTTTTCCCAGCATGTTTTCGATAGGTTTTACTACCCAAATTTGAAAAAAAATAATTTCGAAGTGGTCACATGAGAATACCCCCTTTAGTTGCGTAAATAATACCTTTATTTTCAAATAAATACTTAGTTTTATTTTAGTGACTAAATAAGGAGTGCAAGAGCACTACTGTAAATAAAAATATTTGTTTATGCTAAACTTTATGTTCACTTTATGTTTTAAAGTTCACCATCCACAAATTTATCAGCGCTTGCCTAAAGCCTACTTAAAAAAATAAATTAAACCTTGTACCAAACTCATATCTATCGTTAATCCCTTTTTCCAAACACCCAAAGCGATGCCGCTCTGTGCTTTAATTGCATTTCACTAAATTCCTCACAACTGGAACCGTAACAACAAGTGCGGCACTTAAAAGGAATGTCATTCGTTATTTCAAATGTGGATTCGAAGCCATATTGAAGTATTTATCAATATCGGCCTCTAATCAAACTAGAGCGTCCCATTAACTTTCCATGCACTTTTGCTTTTCATCCAAAGAATGATGAAAAAATAAGACAAATAAGAAGAAAATTCCAACAACGAGACGATGAAAAGCGAAAAGCGCCTACCACCGACACCATCATCAAAGTCATTGCATCTAAAACCATTAAACCGACTTTAAATGCGTAACAAATGGCCAGAATGATGCGCTTTGATCTAAGCCGTACGGTCGGCTTTGTGAAATTGGATCATCCCTTTAATTAAATGAAACCAAATGTCTACGCGCGGCGCAACTTATCATGAAATCGCACGCAAATCAAACGTTCGCTACTGTCGGCAAAACGCACGGACGGAAGTCAACCGGAGGCCGGAGCTGGACCACGACCACTCTCAATCTCGATGCAGTGCTCAAGTGCCGCCTGCCTGTGTGGGAGCGTCACATCAACAAATGTCAAATGTTTCTAATTTGATCGACTATCGGATTGCGATGTTTCGAGGAACACTCTTTTGAGTTTTTTGGGAATTTGAACCTCATAAATCAGTTCTCATGACAAATGACTAAGTTGGCTTGACAGTTTGCGAGGCGGCGCGACGTCCAAGGGAAATCGCGCTGCGCCGCTTTATCGTTTCCGCCGTTGTTTGATGTCAATATGCAGATGTCTAATGTGACTTCTGGTCGCGAATGTGCTAAAATTCACACCAACTTGGGAGCCACTTGGCGTAGTCAACCCAACGTGCAGATATAAATATGCTTTGGCCGCGTGAATTAGGGTGGGAAACGATAGCGTATGAAGCTATTAGCACCTTGTAGACAGTTGCTATTGTTGTTGTTGCTGATGATTGCCCCTACTTGAACGTCACTTGCTAATTGTTTTGATATTCTCTCTCGTAGTTGACGTTAGGCATCTCTGATGTGTGGGAAGATCGTGGCAGAGGTGGCCTTCCCAACCAATGAGATGTACTGGCAGGCGGACTTTTTGCGCTGCGTTAATTGTTGGACATGCTTGTGTTGGCCAATCAGATTGTTGAGGGCAACTAGAACTGAATCAACTCGTTGATGGAATAAAGTCAAATAATATATGTGTAAACCCTTAGTTGTAAACCCTTTTTTTAAATATGAGCGCCATCTATCATCTATTAGAATATATAATTGACAACGGCATCCAACTTCAAGGCATGCCAGAAGAAGTGACGGCTGATGGGCGGCATTCTAGAATAAGAATTGATTGTGAGCAGACATTTATTGTTGTGAAATAAACGTAATCCTAAAATAAGGAAGCAATCAATCGTTAATTTTGAATAAGAGATTAAGTATTAAAACTCAGGTGTGGGGTTGAACTGGAAAAAAAAAAAAAAAAAAGGAGTACAAATAAGTGTTGTTCTGCCGATCACATTTTCTCGATATTAAATTCGAATGCCACGAGTTACCAGGCAAATGCTGATGGAAAGTCTCAGGGAAGCCGGTGTGGAATTCCCTGAAACGGCCTCCACTGCACAACTTAAGAGACTTAAGATGAGCGAGTTGGGGAATGACGACAATAGTTCTGTAGAAAGTGACGACGAAAATCCGTCCACTAACAGTGCCGCTGCCGCCATCAATACAGTTCTTGACGACGCCAATGCCGTTAATGCCGCTAGTGCCGTTAGTGCTGCTAATGCCGTTAATGCCAGAAATGCCGCCAATGACGATGATGCCGCCCTGGATGAGGAACTTGTCAGACTGCGAAAGCAATTTGAAATATCGAAACTGCGTAGACAGATCAGAGAGTTGGAAGGTGATGCCGCTACATGCAAAGTGCAGAGAAGTGACTATGGGGACATCGAGCACGCTGTCTCGAAATTTTCCGGTGACGATTTGGGACATTCCGTCCGACATTTCTTACGGGACTTCGAGGAAATCATGTCCTCAGTGAATGCAGACGACCGTTTCAAATTATTAAGTCTGCGGCGGTCACTCACGGGCACTGCTCGGGTGTTTCTTCAGTCAACTGCCGCCCTTAATTATGATGCG
The DNA here is from genome assembly GCA_963555765.1 of Orthonevra nobilis. Lineage (NCBI taxonomy): Eukaryota > Metazoa > Arthropoda > Insecta > Diptera > Syrphidae > Orthonevra > Orthonevra nobilis. The sequence continues at coordinate 25,299,071 of OY743225.1, read as the reverse complement.
TTAAAAGCGGAACTCATTAATGAGTTCGACATTGCCGTTTCCCGCCGAGACGTGTACAGAATGCTGAGTCAACGACGATGGAAGAAGCGGGAAGAGTCACTGCATTGCTATGTGTTGAATATGCAGGCGATCGCAAAGCGATCCGACATAGGTGAAACAGAAGTCATCGATTTCATCATAGATGGTATGGGAAGTGATATCCCCAACGTGAACTTGCTGTTGGCTGCTCGCACTATCGAAGACCTAAAAAAACTAATAAATCGGTATCAGCAGAAGTACCTCAATCCAGTTATGGCAGGTACTGACAGACAAACCACCAATGCTGCGCCAATAAAACCTGCTGGGTCAACGAAAACCAATGTCGTAAAAAGTGATGTGCTGTGTTACAATTGTTCACAAACGGGACATATTAAGCCGCATTGCCCGTACCAGTTACGCCAGAATGGTTCATGTTTCCGCTGCTGGAAGATGGGACATGACCATCGTTCGTGCCCGAACCCGAAGAAAATTCTGACCCGTGTTGCCACCACAAATGCTGTAAAAGAAGTTGCCGCCGTTTCAGATGACTTCTCAGATGAGAACGATGAAGAAGACAACAAAGTATTCAGTGCTGTTAATAAGGTGAGTGTTGCTTTTGGAATTGATTTGGCAAAAAGTACGGAATTTACCGAGTTTCTTTCTCTTTTTGATACGGGTAGCCCTGTTAATCTTATAAAAACATCGTGTGTGCCGAGCGAACTGCCGATAAACTTAAAAATGCCGAAACCTTCATATCGCGGTATAGGCGGAGGAAATTTAACTATATTGGGAGAGATATGGTGTTTAATTAACTTTGAAAATAAAGTGGAGAAAATTAAAATTTTTATTTTGCCTGACGAAGCAATGTCCATGCCGGTAATTCTGGGACGAAATTTTCTACGTTTATTTAACATTCATTTAACCAAAATTAAGTTTAAATATTGTAAGGAGAAATTACTATCTTTAAATAAAAATATTGAATTCCGTACGTTGCCAAATGAATTTTGTTCGATTCTTAATAGATATGGCCTTTTAAGAGATGTTAAATTAAATGCCGACAATAATAAGCGTAAAGTGATTTTAGAAGCTGAGTCAACTGAGGCCGATTGCGAGTCCTCAGTACCGGACATATTTAATGTTGAAGTTGTTCCCAGCGAGGTCGAATTGAATATTAACCATAGGCTAGGTAAATCTTGCTGTGCCAAATTAAATGACTTAATTCTAGATTCTTATGTTGCCCCAAAAGATGTAGAGGTCGAACCTTTAGATTACGAAATGAAGATTCATTTAAATGCCGATGACGTTCCGTTTCGTTGTGCACCACGACGACTTTCGTATTTCGAACGAACTAAGGTTCAAACAATAATAAATCAGTTAGAAAAAGATGGAATTATTAGACCAAGCAATTCGCCGTATGCTTCCGCAATTGTGTTAGTAAAGAAGAAAAACGGGGAAATTCGAATGTGCATCGATTATCGTGCCCTTAACAAGAAGACGATTCGAGACAATCAGCCTCTTCCGCTTATAGAGGATTGTGTAGAATACCTCGAAGGAAAAAAGTATTTCACACTTCTAGATTTGAAAAGTGGGTTCCATCAGGTACGGGTTTCTGAGAAATCTATTCCTCTCACTGCCTTTGTGACGCCAAACGGAATGTGGGAGTTTTTGAAAATGCCGTTTGGGCTAAAGAATGCCCCAGCTGTATTTCAGCGGTATGTGTATATCATTTTTCGGGACTTGATTGATTCAGGCAAAATAGTTGTATATATAGACGATTTATTGATTGCTACTGCCGACCTTGACGAACACTTGTCATTATTAGAATCCGTACTACGACGTATCACACAACGAAATCTTAAACTAAATCTTTCTAAATGTAAGTTTTGCCATACTGAAATAGAGTACTTAGGTTACGCTGTTTCGTCACGCGGAATTGCTCCGAGCGACTCTCATGTCGCGGCTATAAAAAAATATCCGTTGCCGACTAACCAGAAACAATTGCATTCTTGCATTGGGTTATTTTCTTACTTTAGACGATTTGTACCGTCGTTCTCTCGAATTGCAAAGCCGTTGCAAAATTTGTTAAAGAGAAATGCCGATTTTGATTTTGATAAACAATGTCTTGATGCTTTTAATGAGTTGAAATCCAGACTGGTTGAAGCGCCTATCCTTGCTATTTATAACCCTGTAAGAGAAACAGAGTTACATTGTGACGCTAGTTCGATTGGGTTCGGGGCCGTCCTCCTTCAAAGACAAGACGATGGGAAATTTCACCCGATATCATACTTTTCGAAAACTACCTCTGCCGCTGAAGCCAGATATCATAGTTTTGAGCTAGAGACGCTTGCCATCATTTATGCCTTGAGACGGTTTCGAGTATATCTAGAAGGAATACCTTTCAAGATTGTGACGGATTGTAGTTCACTGACGATGACGTTAGAAAAGAAACAAGTCAACCCGCGGATTGCCCGGTGGGCGTTAGAGCTCGAAAATTATAACTATAAGATTCAGCACCGCGGTGGTATATCGATGGGACACGTAGACGCCTTAAGTAGATGTCAGATAGCTTCAGTTTGGGATGTTGATGACATCGATTTTCAGATTCAGGTTGCCCAAGGGCGGGACGAGACAATCAAAAGTTTGCGGGATCGTATGGAAATTGCGGAAGTCAAAGACTTTGAGTTAATGGATGGACTGGTGTTTAAAGTAAGAAAGGGAAATGGACAAAAAGTATTGTATGTTCCTAAGGAAATGGAAGATAATGTTATACGATTGGTCCATGAAAAGTTAGGCCATCAGGCAGTCGATAAATGCTACGACAAAGTCATTACTCATTACTGGTTTCCTGACATGCGTATAAAAATTGAAAAGTTTATTCAGAATTGTCTTAAGTGCCTCATGTATGCTGCGCCTGTGCGAGCGAGTGTAAGAAATTTGTATAATATACCCAAGAAACCTATGCCTTTCGACACGCTTCATGTGGACCATTTTGGTCCGCTGCCGTCAATAAGTTCAAAGAGAAAACATATTCTAGTTGTAGTGGACGCATTTACGAAATTTGTTAAGCTTTATCCGACGAAATCTACAAGTACTAAAGAGGTGATAGGTGCTCTAGAAAAATACTTTCAGTATTACAGTCGACCAAGGCGAATTGTCACAGATAGAGGTTCGTGTTTCTCCTCTTTTGAGTTTAAAGACTTTCTACTAACACGAAATGTAGGACACGTGAAGGTGGCCGTGGCCTCGCCCCAGGCCAATGGGCAAGTGGAAAGGATCAACCGGGTGATTAAAGCTATGTTAGGAAAATTGAGCGAACCGGTAAATCATGCGAATTGGTCGTGTAAGTTGCTTCAGGTAGAATATGCGATCAATAATTCTATTCACAATACTACGAAGAATTCCCCCAGCATGCTGTTGTTCGGTGTCGAGCAGCGGGGAGAATTAATAGACGAAATAACGGAATATTTAGAAGACAAATTGACTTCAGAGACTCGTGATCTGTCGCAGATCCGAGCGGATGCGGCAGCAGAAATTGTTAGTTCTCAGGAATATAGTTCAAGTTATTTTCATAGGCACAACAAGAAAGCCGAACGTTATCAAATTGGTGACTTTGTTGTTATGCTGAATGTTGACACTACAGTGGGAACAAATAAGAAGTTTTTACCAAAATATCGCGGTCCATATGTTGTTTACAAGGTTCTTGGAAATGACAGATATGTTTTGCGGGATGTCGAAAATTGCCAGTTGACTCAGCTACCGTATGACGGCGTTGTTGAAGCCAATAGAATGCGGAAATGGCTTCCAAAAGAGAACAAAGACGAACTAAAGGGCTGTAGACATTAAGGGTCGGAGCGACACTCGCCACCTAGATTAAGTGTAAGTTAGGTTACGTACAAGCCATGTGATATTTCCGTTTGGATTTTTATTAAGTGATAAGTTATTGTAAAGTTTGTTATTTTGTTCGAGGCCGACCAAATGTCAGGTTGGCCGAGTTGTAAACCCTTAGTTGTAAACCCTTTTTTTAAATATGAGCGCCATCTATCATCTATTAGAATATATAATTGACAACGGCATCCAACTTCAAGGCATGCCAGAAGTAGTGACGGCTGATGGGCGGCATTCTAGAATAAGAATTGATTGTGAGCAGACATTTATTGTTGTGAAATAAACGTAATCCTAAAATAAGGAAGCAATCAATCGTTAATTTTGAATAAGAGATTAAGTATTAAATATGAAAAATATGCAGACATATCTTTGAAAACTCAGGGTTTCCAATTAAATGGCTAAATTCTGATTTGTCGAGCCAGTTAAGGTCCACCATTCGCTTATGCTATGATTTCTGCCATCATCACAAGATGCTTCGAAATTGACCAATCCTAGATGTTCGAAGCTTTCACAGTTGTAAATAACTTTTCCATTCAAATGAGAGACATCAAACGGTCCTTGAACCTTGATATAGTCAACACCTTGCCAATTAGCTTAGCCGCAACTATGATGCAGATTTCAATCGCTTCTGAAACCGGCCGGCAATTACCCTCCTTGGCGAAACCATGAAAGGCAGCCGCAATAGGATAGATTACCAGGAGTACTTCAAACCGACAGGCTGGTCGACATAAGAGGAACAGCCCTGTTCATAAGTAAACAAAATATTGAATCTGAAGAAACAACCATCACCGATTTGAAGTCCTTCAAAGCAACATCATCCCAATGGAGAAAATCATAGTTATCAGCATCTGCAATAATTCCAGACGAAAACCAGCGGAAATAAAACACGAATATCATCAACTCCCTCAGTCTGGATGACTTCAACGCTCGGCACCCGTATTGGGAAGACAATATCTCAAGTTCTGTTGGACACGCAACAGTTGAATAGTCACAAGGCAAAGTAACTCATCTTGCCAGATTTCCCATATGGTTCACAGCCTCAAGGACGCTCAAGAAACTGGCAACCTTCGAGAGGAAAAGCCCCTTTGCATCTAAACTGGACTTCACTTATAGACGTCACGCAATGAAACAGGCCAGAAACAGAAAACTATTCAGTGAACCCGGAATCACATTCATAAATCAGTAAATGGTTGGATTGTTCCAATAGTACTAGATAACTGCTTAGGACCACAGAAATCATCTGGCCAGGAACACGCTGCTGAACACCTTTACTTGAACGCAATGGCATTTCGCTGACAAGCTTTCAGCTATAACAGTATCTCAAAACTTTAAGGAATTAAGTATTTTTATCTTTAAGAAGACAAACAACTACCCTGACACGTTTTCAGGAGTAACCTTTCCTTTAACCCTAGACCCATATACTTGAATAAGTTTCTTTGCCGTGTACTTGGGCACTAAGTGCCCACGACTAGTTTGCTTATTAAATGTATGAAATTTGTATCAAAATAGACGAATTTTTTATGAAATAAAACAAATAAAGCAGGTATAGATGCACATGTACTAATTTTAATAAAAAAAAAAAAGTGTTAAGATAATGATTTTATAAAATTATTTTATCTTGGACGCTTTGCTGGGGGTCCTGATGAGGTGGATGGACAGTGGATGCACGGTGTCAATGATATCGTCATCATCCTCGTCATGATTCAAGTCGCTGCTTATGTAGCATTTCTCACACACTCTTACATAGTGCTTTGTACAAGCTGCTGCGTAGCATAAGTCACAAACGGCTGTAGTTTTATTGTCTTTCTTATCAGCTCTGCATGTCTCACAACGTTGTTTTGAGGTGTTTTTCCTTATTTCAGGTAACGTTTTTACTGTTTCAATTTTATAGCCAATCAATTTCATAGCAGTTTGCACATGTTCTTGTAGAGTTGGCTTAGCCATTCGATTTTGTATATGCATATCTGCAAGCTCTAATGCTAGTTCTTTCACAAATTTTTTTCGTTTTTCTGACCTTTTTCTACTCGTATACCATGTTGGCTTACATATGTCAAACATCTTATAAGCGGCGACTCCTGCACAGTCCAAAACATTGTTAAACAGCGTCACTGGCCACAGACTCGTTTTCCGCTTACAGGTGTACACAGTTGCCAAGCGATAGAATTTATCAACGCCACCTTTTGTAGAGTTATAGTCCAATATGACCGCTGGTTTTTTGGATGTTTCATCAATTTAGTCTTCGTGATGAGCAGTTGACAACATAAGAACGTTCTTTTTCGTGGTGCTAGCTGCATAATGGCATGCTTCGAGAATAACAAAACTTCGAAGAGAATTTTTCTCTAGTCCGTTTGAAATCCTTATCGGCTGGAGTAAACAATTTAGGCAACTACAGCTTATTGGATTTTATGGTTCCGATTGTTGTTGTGTTTCGGCTCATCAATTCCAATGCTAATGGCACAGATGTAAAATAGTTATTTTTTTAGTTATTTTTGTGCCAATCGTATAACAAGTGTGATATACCCTCAGACCGATTATAACAAGGTTGCTGACCAACATAAATTTCGCCTTGAAGGGGATAGCTTGTTTTGGCGTCTATAATCCAGAAAATGTTTATACCATATTTGCCAGGCTTATTGGGCATGAACATTTTGAACGGGGACCTCCTCCTTGAGCCGACCAATTGCTCATCAATTGTAAGCTCTTTTGACGGATGGTAAAAATTGCTATGGTTGTTTTGGAATAAGCTCCAGACATGCCTAATTTATGAAAAAAAAGAAAATCAAAACACTTACATATGAATCTATAAACCCATCTGTATATGTTTCATATCTAAAAGCAGCTAACTTATCAGTTTGAAGACGAAACGAAAACGAATAAAACGGCGTATTTGTTCAAACCTTTCCAACGACATTACCGCGCGGTAGAATGGCATATTACTTTGATGGAAGAGATCCTTGGCTTCTACTCCGTAAGCTTTTTCAGCACCAGCATACAACAATATAGCAACATACGCATTAATCTCTTCTTCAGTTGTATCGTACCAACTGCGCATTTGCTTCGGATTGCTGGACAAACGATTTTCCTCATAAATTCTTCTTGCTTTTCTATTTGCCTCAATAACAATATTTGCTACAATATTTGGAGTAAGCAACGACTTGAAAACGTCAGCTTTTCCCAAAAATATGTGTGAACAACTCGGAACGTGGTTCATTCTTTCGTTAAAGTTTCGAATAGCTCTTCGATGTTCACATACATCAGGCATTGACCACCAAATATCGTTGAATTTAACATTTCGAGCCATATACCTCATTCCTCGATTGGGTGCAACAGGTTCTCCTGCCACTTTTTCCTCGCGCCTGCTTCCTCAATATCAACACCAGCCTGTTCAACGCGTACATAAAGCAAAGCCTTCGGAAAAATTACGTTCCTCCCCTTCCGCTTCTGAAAGTAGGAAGTAATGTTCATCGACGTATTGCTGTTCTGCAACAGTCAATTCTCGGTTAGATGATGCATTTAGCAGATAAACAACACGATCGATAATTCAATCCATATTTCTGTAAGACAGTTCTTGTAAATACAGAGAGCAATCACAAAAAAATGTACTCACTTCAGATTATGTATATAAAAAATTAATTTATTGAAAAAAAATCAAACAATTTTTTGATTTTGCTTTTGCACTCAAATAAACACTTGTATACACCAATATGAGTAATTAGACTGAGATGAATTTGACTGTTTACATTACCTCGATTGAAATACCGCATAAATTGTAAAACGGAGCCGTTACAGAACAACTATTCTCACATAAAATAATTTAAAATTGCATGGGCACTGAGTGCCCAAGTATGCGATATCGGCATATTTTTTTTAAAACCGCATTGAGTCAAAGGTATCCACTAAAATAAATTGAATGATCTCTCATCGTGTACTTGGGCATTGCATATTCAGTGCAGCGTGAACCGTTGCCATGATGCAGTGCAAAGTGTACGTTAGATTTTGAGTTGAAAAGTGCCCTGGGCACTGAGGGCCCAGTACACGGGTCTAGGTTTCAGGCACCTAGAGGTTAGACAACCCTCCTGGCAGACCAAGTTTTCTATTAATATTAAATCATTATAAAAAAAATAAATGTTCTCTTAACCAATCCTTCCTTTCATTTCGTATGCCACTACTTTATTTTGACGATCAATCGCGATAAGAAACCGAGCTATAAATGAACTTCCCTCCCCTTCATTACGCACATAAATATTTAGTTTTTTTTTATTTACAAAACGATCTCCACGCCTTATGCGAACGTACATACGTAACTCAATCAATTCTCCAAGGTGTCATCGTGGAACTTTCACACGTGCATGTTTACTTTACAAATTGATAATCATTGTCGTATTTAGAAAATGTTAATCAAAACCAACCCCAAGTTCTGTGCAATCTTTTCAAAAGTCCTGAAACTGGCACCGGAACTAACAACCTCATAAAAACTATTTAATTTTGTGGATAGTAAAAAGCAAAAACAAAAACAAAAAAAAAATCATAAATATTATTTTCAATTTCAAGGGTCCATGCTGTGGGGTTGTTAAAGGACCCGAGCCGGACAGAATTTCATTCAGAGGAATTCAAACACGACAAAAACGATTTCATGGACCGAAAGAGTTTACAGCAGTATCCCCTAATAAAACACGGATGAAATGTGTGGTTCATTCCAGGACTCTGTGGGCACATAAAAAATGAGAAATTAAATGTAGGAGTGTGAAGGATCCTGGAGGACTGGTGTGTTGAGCTACTTCATCTTTTTATTTTCTTTTGGTTGAGCACTTGTGGTCGCCATAATCATCGTTCTGGGATTTTTTTTTCTCGACACATGAAATATTAAAGGATTGTCCTTTACTACTTTTGTTTCAAGACGAGGGTTAAGTCCTGCCGCGTTTGATTGACAAGAAAACATTTGTTTGGAATGATGGAGGTTTTGTTTTTTTGTGTTGTTTCAAGGATCGATGATTAACATTTCAAGTGTGATGCGGATGTGTATGAACATTTTATTTACTTATAATTTAGAGCGAATGTTATCACTTCAATAGCGGTGAAGGAAAAAACTGTGAAAAGTGAGTGCTTCATTAGTCCATTATATACATATTCATTATCCTTTTTTACTTAACTATCAATCAGACAGGTTGATTTGTATCCGTCTTGTTATAAAAAATCAACAAGGTTTTAAATGAAATGTGTATGATAATTATATACTTATTTTAAGGTCATAGGTTCTGGTGAATCTTGGGCATTCTACTCCCAGTTGGTTAGACCAATCGTCCTTCCATCCAGAATCATTGTTTCAGCTGTTAGATCTACCTTTTAAGTGAAACTGGTGACTGGGATTCGACCCATTGTAGTCGATGGCTTTTTGCTATTACCCTATGTAGATCAACGTCTTTGTACCTACTAGTCCTAGAGTACCTTCTTGTCTATTCGCTGTCTTCGCACACAGGACCATATTTGGCGGAGTAATTTACTTCCGAAGGTCGCTAAAATCGGCCCTCGTCGTTATTGTCCAGCATTCCATAAAGAGGACCTGGTAACACGAGTGTTTGAAAACCTTTTTTTTTGTTCTATAACAAAGAAAAAAGTTTTCATCCTAGTAGTTTTGGAAAAACCGAATAAGTATGGATTGCCTACTAGGATACCTGGAACGAGGTTTAGCTTGTACACTTTGTTAGACAAGACCTGGGACCTACTGGTCCTTCAAACAAAATCTAGAAAAGGACCAAAAATAATAATTAAAGATTAAAGGGAGTTTTTATTGGGGCCCTTCAAGAGGATTAAAGGACGATGTAGTGAAATTAGTTAGCGAGTGAAAGAAATTTTTTGAATGTTTAGACAAATTGCATTCTTTACCTAGGCTTACAAAAGCCGTAGCTTGTGCGTTCGTGTAGTCTCGCAAACGCTTCCATCAACCGTCTCGGAAAATATGTTCGAAAACGCTTCCGGGGATATAAAATAACATTTAGCTTTTTCAGGTTTTTATTGAGTAAAATAATGCGTTTACTCAGGTCGTTTGATCACCATGTACAAGATAAAGATTATCATATCATCGAGGTCACTTAACTTTTCAGAGCCTTTTTTTCAGGATCTTCAAAAGTACGAATGAAGATGATGAATTTTAAGTGACTTCCTTGAGGTACTTCAGATGTGAGACAGTGTCGGCCACTGCTGATCTGAATGACACTGTCGAATCATAAATAAGAGTTAAAAATGGAGAGAACTCAAATTGGGGTGAATGATTTGATCAGAAATTGTATCGAAAACGTTTTCGAATTCAGTATTTATAGAATCAACTCCTTTACCTTGCTGGCATGCTGACTGGAGTGGAGGCAATAGTTTAAAAGAGCTGAAGCGCGTACAGGCCAAGTACAAAGATCGAGGTCATCATAAGTCTTTTGCGATATTCCGACAGTTGGCAGTCGAAGATCAAGTTCAAAAAGTGCGAGTTCATTTTCTTCGAGGACTTCGAGGCTTCGAGGAATACTAGAAAAATATGGCGAATGTTCTCCACCGTTGGATAACATGGACCAGCAGCTGCTTTAAGATAACTTGGTATTTGGATGGATTAGTTCTATATTTAAACAAACATAAAGATGCTGCCCTAGCCAGAGAACAAAACATAAAGATGCTGATCTAGCCAGAGCCAAAGCGACCTTTGCCTTGACAAAGGGACTGTGTCATAGCAGCCAACACGACCTGTACCTGCATATGGACGTCCCGTAAATTAGGGAACAAGCTTAATGGATAAGATTCGGGCTATCGAGAGGCAATGTCTTGGTGTTTGCCTACATTTATATAGAACTCCAGAGCCTGAGGTCGAACAACAACTTGATCTCCATGGCTTATTACTCTAAAGATGTGCACCATGAGATAGTGCTTCTTAACTTGTATCCCCGGAAGCGTTTCTCTATTTCGTTTCTATAGCGAAGAAAAGTTCTGGATTGATAAGCGGAACCGATGGGTGAGTCAACAAGTCGCTAGAAACTCAACGGAGATAGCTGGGCGGTCGCGACAGAGCAGATGTCGAAAGGCAATATCATGAGTTTTGGTGGCTGGACGGAGATTAAGAACTTTGTCGTAAATTAATCTAGGATGCCCTTAGAAAAAAGGTCAGCTTTTTTAGAATTAGGTTAAGTCGAAAGACATATTTTAAGTCGTTACGCTTAGCTAAGACCGCCTGCAGAGGCCCAGTAAATTGCTATTTATAATTAAGCTAGACTTAAGCGTTTTAATAGAAATGCTTTTAAAGAACAGAAAAAAGCAAACAGATAGTCAGCCGCTGAGTGTGAAATTACGGGTTCAAATACGGATAAAAACATATGTCATTTTCTCATGGCCTGACCTCTAGTAAGTGACTGACAATCCAGCGATGTGTACAACTGTCAACTTATGATCACACCTTGTTTCCTTTTTTGGAACCATTGCCGGCCTGCCATCAGGACCTGGTGAAAATTCGTCTCTTAAGCTATTCATTTTTTCAAGTAAGCTTGTGCGCTGGTTTTCATTAAAAGAAATAGTTAAGCTCGCTTCACCTGGCATCATCAACTTGAGAAGCATCAAACGGTCCAGTCAAATAGCTCTGGACAAATTTCAAATGTGACGAGTCACTCCCTCATGTTCCTTTTTTGGCTGTCACCTGCGACAGAAACTTCCATTACATACTGATGTAAGCCAATAAAGCCTATTTCGAGCTGATATTCGGAAAACGTTCATCAAAACCCTTTCCGTTGCGGATTTCCTTTATATCAACTTTATAAGACCAAACCTTGTAAACTTTTATTAGCAATCGACCAGACTATTTAAAAAATCCTAACTAGCAATCACGAAGGCAAAAAAGTAGTTGAACTGAATGAACCGAGCTGTCAAGAATTCACTTCCAATAAACGCTGTCGAGACCCCTTTAATTTGAACTGAAACATTCGAGTAAAACATTCTTGTCAGTAAGAATAGTCTACAAGCTTGACACCTGAGGTCGCACAAAGACAGAGATTGGAAAATGCTATTAATAAGCGATATAAATAAAGAGTCGCAATAAACGATTACCATTTTTGCACTTTATCGTCCAAATAGAAAGACGCGAAAAATGTCGTAATCGAAAGCCATGAACAATTACTGGTGGCAAACAGTATTAGAAACACCATTTCTACGAGCTGTTCTCCAGTACAAACTATTAATTACAGTTTGAACTAATAAGAATGGTTCTGGTATTATTTTTACAGTCGAGTGCATCATCTAATATAAACATATTGGAATTTTCTCGACAGCAGAGCAGAGTGTTTAAGTACGAGCCGAAAATCGCATGAAATGATATTTTCTTACAAACAGGCAAAGTTGTTGAAGAAAAGTTGTAATAAGAGTGTACACCTAAAATGCATGCGTTGCAGAGAGAATGTCCCGTTGAGGAGCAGTAGCACAGCATAGCAAAGGCATGGTGAAACGGGCCAATTTTTAATGAATGGCGTCCACATTTATCTAGTAGCAGCCAAACATCAATTCACATTAGAATTTCAAACATGGCGGAAGTTCTGATAGCAAACTTTGGAAGACTAAAAGGGAGAAAAGACGCAAAATAATAAGAGGAAGCGAATTTCACCTAGAGAGTGGTTTAAAAAACTTCCAATTTTTTCTTTTATTAAAATTGTTTTGTCCAGGATATTTAAAGAAGTATATCCTGATAAATGCCAAACAGAACGAAGATTTGTTATTTGTTATGTTTGTGGTATGATCGCACATCAAATAACAAACATACGAAGCAAAGAGATTGCGTTTCAACCAACGACCAAACTTTCAGCTTGACAATTTCCTGCAACGGACAATACTTCGTTGACATGTGTCAATTTCTTGGTCCTTCAAAAGGAGTTGGTCATAGTACCACAACGAAAGAATAAATAAATCTTCAGCACTCTGATTCTATATTGTTAACATTTATTTTCTGTTTGATCGTTTCTAATGTCGCATTTGGCTCTGTTATTTTTAATTTGTCTTTTTCTATTTCGTCCTTACAAATGTATTTGCTAAGTTTCTATGAAGTGTTGGTATTTTGAATCGGAATTATTATTGAATGAGGTTTTTTTGAAACCCCACAAGTTTTTTTTAGTTAATTCGGTTGAGAGCATTTTTCCAGGCACTGGCAAGTTACATCAGACATAAAATTGAAACAACATAAGTCCGTTCCGTTCTTACAATAAGTGTATTTATAATATAAACATCACATCTTTTCCCAAAATTTAGTTTTTTATATCCCCTGAAAATGTTATCACACGGACTTGAGTGGTTCCAAAAATATTTGATTCAATTATCTTCGTGCTTTGTAGGCATTAATAATAACAAAAAATATAAATGTTACAATATAGTTCCCTTAGCTCATGCCCTTAATCCCACGAAATGCATTCCTTAACACCTCTGATGAATAGCTCCTGTAAAGAGTACATTATAAACTTTGATATATATTTTAATTAAAAAATAAATTATGTCTACAATACCCACTCGACTTTATCTACTCACTTGCCTTTATTTGCATCTATACAGCTGTCAGCGCCACGAAAAAAATGTATCGGCCAAAAGAAGAACTATCCCAACGCACGTCCAGTGGTACCGAAAACACAAAAATTCCACACATCATCACCATATTGTGAGCACACTATCAAAGAATTTACCCTATCCATACACGCTTAGATGTCATTTGCCCAATAACTTTGTGCGTGTATGTTTCTCACTGAAGAAAATCCATTCGAGAATGTCAAATAACATTTTTTTGTCAAAATGGCGATCGTAGAATTAATTATATTTTTCTAATTCGTTTTCTGAATGCCCAAATAGACTAGAAATCGCCACACAAATAAATAAAAATCAACTCAAAATTTAACACGCAACAATTTCATAAATAATTTCAATACGAGTCCACAAAACAGAGAAAACCAAAGGGAAATAAGAAACGAATTCCTCGCATGTGTTTTCCGTGTGTGGTGGCACAATCCCCATCATCATCGTCGTCACTCACATCATTGTTCAAAGCAGCATCAAAACTAGGAAAATTGAATTGAAAATTCTTTCCAAAAAGAATCAATCCGAACGTAAGTGTATTTTGTGAATGATAAGTTTGTTTCGGATGAAGAAAAATGAGAGCTTTATGGATTTTGTGTTTGCAGCACAATGCATTTCAGGATTTGTGATTCAGCTGCTGCGTCTTTAGTCGTTTTTTCACTTATTTGATCGGGTCGCATTGGGTGAATTTGGTACGCCTTGGGACACAGTGGTTGGTTACAAGTTCAGAGATTATAACAAATCATAACAAGAAAAAGAAAAAAAAAAAACAAGGTGCTTGTGCCTGGAGATTGATCACCAGAAGTGGTGGACAACTGTTGTTATTAGAGAAAGGCGCTGTTCAAATGAATACGTGTGTCCTATTGGAAAAACAAGATAAAATCGAAAAGCAAGCCAGTTGAAATTTAAATTGTCTTGTGAAACATTTTTTTTAACATTTTTCTTCAACGGACACCGACTGTCCTGGCGAAATATCGACACAACAGCGACTGAATACATCAAGAATTCCTCCACTTTGTTTTTCTCTGAAACTGTGTAACTAGGAAGTAGAGGTAAGTGATATTTTTTTTTATATTTTTATTATTTTATTTTTTGTTTTCTCATGCGGATGTGTGGTTGGTTTATGTTCGTAATTTGTTTTTATTTTTAGACATAAATCAATCAGGTAACAGGGGACAGGGATTTTGTGTTTATCAGCTTCTCTGTTGCTATATAAGAGTGATGCGTACATGCGTAGATTACAAATATAGTATAACAAAAGAAGGGTTAAATTATTGTACGAAGGTCTTCTTTAAAAATAAGCCCTAATCATGTTTATCATTTTTCTGAATAAGCTTTAGTGTTTTTCAAACACTTGACATCTGCTGTTTTTGAATGACTTTGTGTTTCATATTTTGACCTTAAAAAAACATTCGTGTATGTCTTTGTAGGAGTAAGAAAACGTATTTGTTTGGACTCGAAAGCAAAACGTACATTGTGTTGAAATCATTGCCCTATTATAAATAAGAACCTTGCATCTAGTTTAACTCTGGAATCTTTGTAGGCTTTGAACATAAGTCGTTCAAGTTTTATTTAACTTCTGTTCAAATATCAAGATATAAAACCTTAAATTTAAGTATTTAAACAAAGCTCTCGATGTGGTCGTGAACTGAAATTTTATATTAAAGGTCAACGAAGCGGGTCGTCCGAAAGGGTTGACGTTTATCTTCTAAAGCCCTGAGAAGACAGCCTCCGACTTATTGCAAATTCATAAGATATGTAATTTCCATTAAATCCATTTCGTTTTAGGGCCCTTTTGAGCCAGTTAAGTTATTGGTCTTAAAGCAGCTTGGCCATCTTCGACCCGTTCTCCGCAAATCACGTCACAGCCCAGCTTAGTAGCGTGTGGTTCTTTTTCTTTAATTTCATTTCTTCTAGTGAGTGAGAAATTTTGAGTAGTCGTGAGCAACATTCACAGTTTACGATCGAATTTCTTTGCTGTAAATACAAGCCAGCTGTTTTGGCTCTCTGTGAAAGAATCTGATTTTTCAGACTTGAATCTTCCTGGTTAAAGCTTAGTGCCATTATTCTTTAAAAAATTTCATCTGGTTAAAACTGACTGTTCCTAGACATATTATCCATAACTTTTTGTAAAAAGAACCCCTTTTAAGGCAGCAATATTTCCTTAAAAGTGTGTGAAGCGCTGTCTTATTCCATCTTAAGAATTGTTTCGCATTATTGCAGGCGATTACAACACACATAGTTCGGGTTGACTTCTACAGGCAACACCCGAAGGAATGCGCGTCGTGATCTTCGCTGCGGTAAATAATTTAACACAGCTTGTTAATGAGCCCACATTGATAGTCATGCAGTCAACACGCTAAACTTATTTCCTTCCTCTGACCCTGATTAACACACCATAGATGTATTTTCGCCTCTAGGGTCATCCGACCATCGTGTCATATCGGCTTATTTCTCGCACCACATCCCTACAATTAAAGAAGGGTCTCATCCTCTAATCTTCTATCACAACACTCGTTTACAATGACATTCCAGCTGCCAGCTCTGTGGATAAAGCAAATCTGCTCGCGGCCCATTTTGCCGGCAGCTCAACACTTCAAGATCTAGCTTTGCCTCCTCCTGTACTCTATCTATTTCCGAAAACCCCGTTCAGTAACAAGAGTACTCAAAGATCTTGAAATCCATAAATCTGCTGGTCCAGATGGTATTCCGCCAATTCTTCTGGGTAGGTATTTTACGTTGGTAAAACCATTGCGTAAGCTTTTCACTCTGTCTCTTCTGGTCTCTTCCCGAGTAGATGGAAAACTCCCTCTCTCCCTCCAACTATCGACCTATTATCCTTACCGGGGTCTTAGTCTGGCGTACGCAAACTTTGATTGTTTACTGATCAGATCATCCCTTAAAGAACGCCTGAGCTGAATTCGCATTGCTTGGACCTTCTCCGGTCCTGAGCACTCTATTTGCAATGGTAAATTAATATGAGAGCAGGCTACCTCAGACACGAATGGAAGAAAACCTTAAACATTTAAACTATGCCTCAGATGTAGGTCCGCAAGTTGCTCATTGCTGCCAAATACAAAAGGAGAGCAATGTCATGAGCAGCTTCCATCCGATAAGCTATGTACTTCACCAAGAAACTGAAGTCTGGCAAAGAGTATTAACCTATTTAAATAAGCGTTTACAAGTGCAAAGGATTGTTTGGAACATTTATCCTTTCGTTTTCAAGAAAAATGTCAGAATCCGATCAGTTTTTGTCCGGCATGTTTTGACCATATGCTATCTATGGTAACACTGGCTGGTTTTCCTTTTGGTACTGGTAGAGTGCAGTCATTTGCATTTTGCAGTTCAGGGTTTCTTTAAACCGGAGTTTTGTTTCATTGAAGTAAGGAGGTGCGTTGGTTTGAAGTACCGCCTTGCTCTAAATAGGTCAATTAATTTCCTGGGCGATGATTTGGCAAGGTTTGTGACTTGTTTATGCCATTATATAAAAAACGATATAAAGTTTTATATTTAAATCGTTTCATCTTAAACTATCATAGTATACAAAATGAAAGGTATTTACAGTACCATTAGAGTTGTCCTGTACCCGTAGGTTATAATGTAGCTTTTGGCTCCCAGGTTCTGTTAGAATATAATTGCTAATTTGAGTTTTAAATGTTTAATACGTGCGAGTTCATCAATTTCTACTGTCGGTTGAATCTACATAAGAACAGTCAGTCATCTTGAATAAATATCGAAAGAGACGGGCCAATAAGTCAACATTTTGGATGACATAAAGAGGGCACAAATTTGGCGAGTAGAACAAACAAATACGTAATATCTCGACCTTTGTGGATTTGTGTGTTTTCCACCCGAAGTCTGTTCAATTATGTATGCGGTTATCGCCATTTCAATAAAACCGAGACTACAGATCCTATCCGTTGGCTTGAGTGACACTTTAAGTGCATTTCTTTCATTGAAGATGTAAAACCTACTGGACAAGGCAAACGTATCTTTATCGACTTCAAAGCCGCATATGAAAACAATCATCGCCTTGAACTCTACAAGGCGATGAACGAATTCGGGATCTCAGCAATATTGATCCAGTTGTGCTGCCTGACGCTGCGGAGCACACGGTGCAATTTGTAAACAGTTCGACTGTACTCTTGGTTAGATGTGATCTCAAGCGGCAATTTGCGAGAGAGGAAGCTCACGAGCTTTCTTATGTTCTCCTTATTAAGATTGAGGATTTCTCTGTCATATAAGGGACTTATCAATAATTTTGATTGACTAAACCCCGGTAAATTTCTCCAGAACGCAGTATGAGAACTAGCCCTGATTATTTCGTACGCCAATTCATTATCTTTGGTTCCATGATAACCTTTGATATGCTAATTTAGGGATTGTAAGGCGTCGGAGCAGCCTTCGGTTTATTAATGATCAAGCGGTCGCGGAAGCCAGAGCGCTTGGTCTAGATAACTGGAAACAATTCAATGATTCGTTAAAATTGGAGCCAAGTTAAATGTTAAAGGGCATTTTGAGGATCGAACTTAAGGTCTTTTGCTGATTTACCAGGCACACCAACCACAGTTTCATTCCAAATTCGATTGAAAGTTTGTATAACGGCGCGGCTCAACGACTGCGTCTTTCCTGGGCGACGAATTATGTTGTGGCATAGTTGTTGAAAGAATTCGTGAAATTTGTTGTGTTTTAAGTGTAGTTTTGAAAAGCATACGAACTTGTACATAATCGGGTAAATCAGAGCTGCTAAATTTCTTCACTTCAAATGCTTATATTATATCAGAATCCCGAAGCACCATTTTTTCGGAAAACACTACACATGAAGATATTAAGATTCTGTTCTTTTCAGAAAGAAACACGAGTGAACCCGAAGGCGTATACGTAAGTGTGGTGGTTCCAAAGATTTGTTTCTTTAAATAATTCGCGTAGATTGAGCCGGTTGAGAATGATCTTTAAGCTTTTTTCTTTGGAAAGTAAACTCGAAACTGATGCAATTTTTAAAAACTTATTTTCTTAGGCAGGTATAAGTTGAACCATCTTGATGTACTGCAATTTCCTGTTTCGCTTTTACGCCAACTTAAGTTATGTAAATTTTTGCTTCGCTACCACGCAATCTTCGAATCAAGGATAACATTTCATAAATTGCTTCCGTTCGATAGTTCGCCTTTTTTCCGAGTTGAGTTCAAAAATTCAGTTTTCCTTGTTTTCGAGGAATGGAATACCTCAATTTTCTGGGTTTAATACCATTTGGTTGCCTATATAGGAAAAGTACTTTAAATTCTAATTCCATTAGGTAACCTTTTACATATGTACATACGTCGCCAGCCTAGGCCAACAACCCTTGCGGTAAATGTGGATGTTTCGAAACTATTCGTTCTTCTAAAGAAAGTTTATGGTAATAAAATGTTTCCTGAAAACTCAAGGGTCATTGTTCCAATTTCGTTTTTGAGTACCATTAAAGGCAACATAATTATTATTCGCTTGTCGTGTTTTCTAATTTAATGCCTCTTTCACAAATATTGTGTAACTAAATAGCGATTTAATTTTTTTTATTGTTCGCAATAAATAAGTTCGCACTAAAGCATAAATCTTCACGTTGAGACCAAAATAAGATTCAAGAAGAAAAGAACCTGTAATAGAGCACAGAAACTGTATGGCTATTATGGCTTACATTGAATAAGAGAATTGGAGAAAAAACACTCCTATGGCTTATACTTTTTGTCCAATGGTGTTGGCATATTCCAAGGTCTTTTAATAGATGTTGTCTTTATAGTCTATATGTCTATTGGGTTCGATTATCAGTTTTTTAGATGAAGAATTCGGTGAGATAATTTTATAGATCAATTTTCTTGCTTTGTTTTACTGAATTTGACCCGTTTTATCTTATTCGTAATTCGTTGAGCAGTGGCGAAGTTGTTATTGTGGCAAATAGAAGGTTATGTGCCGAAGTTTCAGCTCAGAGGCAAGAGCGTTCGAATAAATACCTCGATGAAAGCCTGAACAAAAAAATCTGTTTTGTCGAAATATTCTATTATAAATCAGGCTGAAGATAATATAGGCCGACCGTTCCGAAAAAGATTCATCGTTGGTTAAATCCCTATCACTTTCTGCTGTTCCTCTAGTCATACGAGATTCATTAGACATGCAAATATCCTGACCTATATTGATTAAAAGTTCAGTAACTCTCTTCAATGATTGCATTATTAGTTGTACAATCATCATCATCACGCCTAATATTGAGGCTTAGTTGGAAAGAATGACCAAATGTTACTAATGAAAATCATTCAACATTTCATTCGTTTTAGAATGCTATTTGATTGACTACAAACATTTAAAATCTGTCTTCAAAAATTGAGTTTGCAGGATACAACAAATACGTTCGATTCAGATACTTACTGACGCCATTAAATCGGATTCTTTTGTTACTTAATTTTAAACATACTGCGTTGTCCAAAATGATGAACATAATTAAAAACAGCAAGAAATCAAAGGTGTACAAGCATAGCTGTTCACACATGCAAAATATGATAATAGTTAAATTGAGATATAAAAATCGAAGGATCAAAGGAAGGTTTAGAGAGATATTGCGAAATTAGTTTCGCACCCAAAAGAAAAAACTAGCAGAAGACAATGACCTTGGGGTAGAAAGTGTCGAAAGAGCTGGTCTAAAGAACTAAAAGAACTTGTTAACTTTTTTAAGGATTAAACGAGGGATAAGTAATCTATGTTGAAAGGAGACTTATTGCAACCATACTTGTAAGCAATATGTTGTCAAAGAAGTAAAAAGGAAATTCAAACAAAATTTAATTCGCCACAATTTATGCAAGATCGCCAGCCGAGAAATGTACGAACTAGAACACCATCCTCACTTAGGATCAATTAACAAGACAAAATTCATTTTAATAAAGGGGAATATTTAGACAATTTAAACAAAATTATTTATCCTATAGTAGTAAGGCATTTGCTACAGCGTCACCATACTCGAAATGAACTTCCAAATGCTACCAAAACTTTGAATCTCTATTTGAAGAAATAGTCCAAGGACTTTTATTTCATAGATAATAGTTTTGGACATGTGAAATGATTACTTACTTAGACTCTGAGAACAAACAAGGAGAACTAACTGTCGAATGAAATTATGTTGAAAACTGGTTTATTTACTGGCATTATAGCTTGGAAAATAGTGGGAACACCGCCAACGAGTAAAAATAATTTTTAAATCAATGAATCCCATTTTAATTGGCTATTGTTATATTCAGAATTTAAAAATACTTTTCATTGGAATGAGAATACAAATCAACAATTGAAACAAACTTTTTTGATTTATTTTCTTTTATCAATTCCATTTTTTTTTTTCTTTAATCCATGTGCCCATTATTTTGCACAGCAGTATAGTCATTTCATAGCTCGTTATCAGATTTGATTCTATTTAAAGAATCACCGCATCACAAGTACATATTACACCCCGCTGTCGTAAACAAAAGAACAGACCCTACGCACATTCATCATGATATTCCCAAGTGTTATCTGTCTTTTCTGATTTTTATCACAAATCTACTCGCCGCCCGTCCCGCCACTAATTTCCATAGCTTTGTAAGAATTTTACATTTTTATTTCAAATCGAAGAAGAAAAGGAAATCTCCAGCCGTTTGTTGAACTTGCGTGCATTATTTTCTCTGCTCCCTCGTGATTTTCTTCCTCGTGTCTTTCAAGAATTTGGATTTACCAATATCTTGGCACTTGCTGAGGGCCTCTAGCGATTAATATTCTAATTGAGTAGCAATATTGCTATCGCGTGAGATGATGCATTCAAATGTAAACAAGAGTCGGTGTGTGTTACAGTCGTTTAAATGTGCAAATTATAAATACTTTCAATAGGCTATCCCAAGTGTAGGGCCAATAGTAAATGCATTCGATTGCTTTAATAAAAAAATCAATACACAGTCAATTGTTTGAAGTCAGTCTCAAAGTTACGGTATGTTACATACTATATACAATATCTACTCGAGTGCAGGTATTACGTACATACCTCTCCCTCTCTGGACAGATGGAAGGCAATGAAAGAAATAAAACTTTGATATAATCTTTGCGTTTTATTGTTGTTGTTAGCTATAAAGACATGCTAAATGCCAATTGTGATATACTAAAGACTTAATTAATCATCCCGAGATGAGTTGAATTTGAAAAACGAAAAAAATCAGTCGTGATGGAATGTGACAAACCATTATTTTCATGCTGGTGAATACAGCAGAAGTCGGCTTGGGAGGTAAGCATTCTTGTCGATGCTTTTCTTTATAATTTTAACTTTAACTTTCTATTTACATGTCGGCATTCCTATGGTGGGTTGCCCGTCTCTCTTTGTTTAGCAACTTTAAGTGTGTATACTCAGCAGTAACTTTTTTGTTAGCTTGTTTCATTTTATTTATGTTGTTTATAGCACCTCACGTGTCGTGCCAACTGCTCATATTTATATAATATGATTTCTGTTTCTTGACGTCTACACTGCAAAACGAAATTAGCCCTTTTTGATCAACGTACACCATGTTTTAGAATTTAAAAAAATAAAGAATAAAAGTTTGCTTCAATTGGAACTGAAGAAAGATTATGTCATAGTTGGGTGTTTTGTTCCTCGAATCACTTTCGAAACATGTTACGGTGACGTCATTAACACGTTATAATCGCCCTTCGTA
This sequence comes from Orthonevra nobilis, assembly GCA_963555765.1. NCBI lineage: Eukaryota > Metazoa > Arthropoda > Insecta > Diptera > Syrphidae > Orthonevra > Orthonevra nobilis. Next base: position 25,276,905 of record OY743225.1, on the reverse strand, counting down.
CTTTCAAATAAACATCAGTTGAATAAAAATAATCACGAATTGATGAAGATTTAAATGTTCTGGAAATTTGTCTCCTGAAAATGAAACTCCGTTGAAAAATACATTGCCATGAAGACGACGAATCCTAGAGTAGCTTGTATAGTAGGAATTTCGAATCCGGAATTACCTTCTTACTAAAGAAGAAAGCAAACCAGGAAGGATCAAAGACTGAGACAGAGCTGCTCTTCAGCCCTGACGATTCTGAGCACGCTGCTGTTGGTTGGACCAAGCTTTCTAACGTCCAGGATTGCTTGTTCCTTGAACCGGAGGTTCGGTCTTCCCGTTCTTCTTGAAACTGGTGGCTTGAATTCGAAGACTCTTGCCTGGAGAATTATTGCCCATTCGATGGATTAAATCCTATATCCACATCTTTGTGCAGCTTGTAGATTTCTCCTCCATTCGCCCTCGTCGCAGATATGACCATATATCCGACGAAGGATTTTTCTTTCGTGTTAGTAACGGCTTCCTGAGTCTCCGTCGGATCTCCAACGTGGTGTCGTTTGTTAGTTCCGAGTTAGATGAACTCCTTTACTACCTCAGAATTGAAGCTGAAATTGTTATGATTTGAGCGAGATGATGTTTGACGGATCTATTTTTCGGTTGACAGCATATATTTTGTATTGCCCTCATTGATTCTAAGACCAAACCTTATTGCCTGTTCTTCAATCATCGTGAAAGCTAACCACTACGGCACTCTGGGAACAAGCGATGATTTCGATATTGTCTGCGTATCCCAGAAGCTGGATAGACATAACCTTCCGTGTCAACACCAGCCCATCGTACTCTCTGTTCCAAGGCAAGATTGAAGAAGTTACATGACAGTGGATCTACTTGGTTTTTGGTCAAAACTGGATGGTTCGACATAGCATCCATCGTGTTGCTGAGCTCAGAAAATCTTGTTAGACATAGGATCGCCTTTTTTGTAGATAGGGAATAAAGAGCTGATATTCCAGTCCTCGGGCATGATTTCATCCTCCCGAACTTGGCAGATGATCTGGCTTCCTAATGATTCGGTATTACTTACAGTTTTTCTATCGATTTATTCGGAACAATGAAGTGATGCTAAACTCTAAAACCAATTTCATTTTTCGGCTCAAGTTGGTCTTTTAAATCAAGATCACTTAAGCATTTAAAGGACATCTCTGACTTTGATACTGGATTTAATGTCGAAACGTGTTTGCTCTGTTGCGTTTGACAGCAACTCTATACTCGCGTATATGAAAAGGCGTTGAAATTATTTAAGGCACAGCAAATTCGATGTAATCACAGAAATTGTTGGAACTATTTGGAATAATCTTTCAATAATCCGCTTGGAGTTCAGTGGTACCTGTCAAAAGTAAAAAAGAGCTGGATTTCTTCCACCTTCTCTTGAGGCAGAGCAGACTGGATTGCAAACGAAATCAGCTTCGAAATCGTGTTGCTCTTGTCTACGCTGATTTTGTTCTATTCTGAGAGTTTCTGGTCTTAATCTTGAACATAACATGACCAATATCATACCTATGCCACTCAAGGCCTCCTAAATGGCGATTTTTTTCCGCTCCTAGGACATAATTTTCTGAAAATTGACGCCCCAAAGAATTTAAAAGTTTTGACTTTTTATAGAACCCAAATTATGTATATCGCGCCACTGTAAACACTTTCTTTAAAAATATTTAGTAAGCATTTGCCAATTTGACAGTTGCTCTGAACTTTTAATCAGTTCTCTGCAAAGCGTCAATTCAGAAATCATTGTCATTTAATTGCCATTAGCTGCAGCGCATCCTTTATTTTTTATATGATAGTTATTGCCAACTTCTATTACTGTCTTGTTTTACTTATTTCAATCTTCATTTCAAGCAATGTCATCAGGTATGTTCATTCGACTTAGCATTGTTACCGGTGTCTGAGCAGGCATCTAAAAAAACTTGAAAGTCAAACGTGTGGTTGTGTCTGAAGAAGGCATCTTCGCAGGTATGAAATTAAATAATTACTAGTGGAGTACAAAAACGCAAACATTTATTCAAAATACGGGCAAGAAATTGTAACTCATGTTACTGTTTAAGCTGTGGGGATAGTCAATCGAAGGTGTTCCTTGAGCCGAGGCGAATAGGGTGGGTTTTCAAACAGTTTGAATCCTATTTCTTCAACTGCATCTTTGAATACCCTCTCCGCGTCGCAGTTTCTTTAATAGCGTCCCACATCCCACTTTTTTGGTCTGCTTAGTAAGAGCTTATTATAGAAGCTCCCTTTTCTTAATATCCCACTATAATTATCCCTTCAGAGTCCCAAAAAATTTATTCCCCGCCGAACTCAACACTTTGAATTTCTACGCCTTCTGTGAAGAGGGTCGCTTCCAGGTTTTTTGTTAAGTGGATCAATGTAGGTTCAAAACTGATATGAATAGTGATAATGAGTCACTCTGTTATTGCCTACTCAATTAAGCAACTCTAACCCCCGCCAACCAACGCCTTCATTCCAAGAACTTTTTGACCTCCTTTGTTATGTTTTTGTTTGGAAGCTTGACCACAAAGTCTCGGTGTCTAATTTAATCAATTGAATATTTCTAACGATTTTCCAGTATATTACGAATTGCATGTGTATATAACTATTTATTAATCCGTCATTAATATTAATTTTATTTCAGATTTGAAATTCACGAAAGAGCAACCGACAGGCATTTATTGTATAAATCTTAGCACTGTAAAGAAATACACTAATACCACTTAAGGTGCGTTCCCCAAACCAGTCAACATTTCATACACCAAGCATTTACATTTAACTCTTCTCATTGCAGATATCAAACGCTTTTATTGACGAATACAAATTTTCAAAAAAAAAAAAAAAAAAATAAACCCAAAAAAAAAAGCAAAATTGAATTTAAACAGAAACCGAAAACGCAACACAAAATGGAGTTACGCGTTGGTAACAAATACAGATTGGGCCGCAAAATCGGTTCCGGTTCATTCGGTGACATATACTTGGGCACAACAATCAACACCGGCGAAGAGGTCGCTATCAAATTAGAATGTATCCGAACAAAACACCCACAATTGCACATTGAGAGTAAATTTTACAAAATGATGCAAGGCGGTATTGGTATACCGCGCATAATATGGTGTGGCTCTGAAGGCGATTACAATGTAATGGTTATGGAATTGTTGGGCCCATCACTGGAAGACCTGTTTAATTTTTGTGCGAGACGTTTTTCCCTGAAAACCGTACTCCTGCTGGCCGATCAAATGATATCGCGTATCGACTACATACACTCACGAGACTTTATCCACCGGGACATCAAACCAGATAACTTCCTAATGGGCCTTGGTAAAAAGGGTAACCTAGTATATATAATAGACTTTGGTTTAGCGAAAAAATTCCGTGATACACGATCCCTACGGCATATACCGTATCGAGAAAATAAAAATCTCACCGGTACAGCACGTTATGCCTCCATTAACACCCACTTAGGAATTGAACAATCACGTCGTGACGATCTAGAATCATTAGGCTATGTGCTTATGTATTTTAATTTAGGTGCACTACCCTGGCAGGGCCTGAAAGCTGCGAACAAACGGCAAAAGTACGAACGTATTTCCGAAAAGAAACTCTCCACAACGATATTGTCCCTGTGCAAGGGTTTCCCCAGCGAATTTGTGAACTATTTAAATTTCTGCCGTCAAATGCATTTCGAGCAACGTCCGGACTATTGTTATTTGCGTAAGCTTTTCCGTAATTTGTTCCATCGCCTGGGCTTCACCTATGATTATGTGTTCGATTGGAATCTTCTGAAATTCGGTGGAACTCGAAACCCAGCTGTCCAACAGCAGCAGGAAGATGGCACTGCTGATGCGAATGCAGCGAACAAACAGAATCCACAAATTGTCAGCAGTCATACAGCGGTGGTACCTAGTTCTGGTGGCGGAGGTGGCGGTGGTGGTCTAGTTAGCAGTACTGGTGGTGTTACCGGTGGTGCGGCAATTGTGGGGGCTAGTGGCACTAACAGTGGCGCAGTTGGTGTTATCGACGACTCAATGGCAGTGGCTACAAATTCGTCAAGACCTTACGATACACCCGAACGACGCCCTTCCATTAGAATCCGAAGCGGTCCAACGGTTGTTGTTAACGACAGTAGAAACAATAAATAATACATCGTCTAAGTAATGCCGTATAGCACTCGATCATTGGATACAGTGTTTGTTTAAATAATTCTACTGAATATAATAAATTTAAATTTAAAACAAGACAAACAATAAAGAAAACAACTTGAAACAAGAAACATTGTTCAAAGTGCATCCTTTTGAACTCCGCTTAATTGGCTTCAACGGAGGAAGGGAGGAGTTTCATAGCTCGCTCACAACAATTACAAAGAATCAGAATCGTGCATTTTGTTTTATCTTGATTTTTATCCCCAAAATTAAAGAAAATGCTTCTCGCCACCCTAACTTTCGTTTCCTATAAATAAGAATAAAAACGATACAAAAAAAAGAATATATATATATAAATAAAAACAAAATCTTCACGAATATGAATAAAAAAAAAATTCATCGGTGTAATAAACGCGCTTTTTGCATTCATTTCTAAATTTACAAACAAAAAAGGAAGTAAGATTTGATAAGTTCATCTGCATGATTGATCAATCCTTCATTAACCTACTAAATACAAAATAAACGGACAACGGAACGTCCCTGTTTTAAAAATAAACGTTTTGCTATACAAAAAAAAAATTGAAAATAATTCTCTTATTATTTTTTAGTTCTCTTAGCTATAAACAAAAACAAAATGAAACAAACAAATTTATAAATACAAAATAAAAATCAACAAAAAAAAAACTTATAATTAAAATTAAAGATTAAAGTGGATATCGTAATAAGATAGGAATTCATTATTCAATTCATTAGAAACACAAAATCATTTAATTCATTCATAGAATTAATCACAGCAACAGAAAAATAAATAATTATTATTATTATATTAAACATATAATTAAATGAAGCATTTTTTTTGTTGTAAAAAAATTAATATTAATAAAAAGAAAAAAAAGAGTAAAACAAGAAAAAAAAGCGTAGTTTTTCGTTAATTTCTATATTTTTTTTCTTTATTATTGTTTTTATACTTGATTATGATATTTAGTTACAATCCAATTTGTGTTATGCCTTTTTTAGAATATTATTTTTTTTTTTAAACAGAAGCATTTTTTGTCAATGATATTTAGTTATACATAAAGGTGAATATATGAGAACAAATTAACAATATATATTGAATGAAAAGAAAAAAAAAACAAGAAACCTACACGTATATATAAGCTCGAGATGTTTTTGAATAAACAAAAAAAAAATTGCACTAGTAAAACTAAATAGAATTATTAAGAACAACGTTTTTTTATTTCTCAAGATTGTCCCTTACTGAATACTTAGCCGTTCAAAGAGCACTGTTTTTCTATCGGCAAATTATTTGCGATGCCAAAATTCATTGTCGGAGAAAAAAGAGAATCATTGAAGTCTGCTACTACCTATCCCTTGAAGTCCTTAAGATATAAATAAATAAAATATGCTATAAAATCTTTCAAACCCTATAAACTAGAATGATCAGATTGCAGAATTCAGACTGTGCTCTTAAATTGAAACCATCACTGAACCTGAACACAAATCATACGATGCACTTATTGTATGCAAGATAAATATCGACAACAGATGGGAACATGTGATCTATTAGATATACACTATGACACTATATATTCGATTTGCGTGTATAGATAGGATTTACTTCTATTGATGATGTTTTCATTACCCATAAACTTTCTCTCATTCCATTCCTCTGACTCAAGTTGTTTATAAAACCAATTAAATATCTTGCACTCCAAACAACACAATTCATCGTACGGTGGCCGATCTCGTTAGTTTTTCTTTTTCTAATTACAATTTTAGCAAACATTATTTCAATCTGTATTCAGCGCTCAGTATGTTGTATCTTTTCAGTACAACACCGGAGAAAAAAACGAACGAAGATTTCGCGTTGTGGAATTTTTTTTTTTCTTTTTTTTTTCAAAGAAGCTTTAGCAGAAATTGCACGCACAATAGGTATAGAAACGTACAAAAAACAGGAAGTGTGTGAGTACCTGCGAAAAAAGTGTCATTCCGAATTCTAAATTCCGTCCGAAAGAAACCCGAAACAAATTGTTCTTCCATCAAACAAAGAGTTGAGGGAACATGTAGCACAGACATCAGCCTGTGTACAATCGACAGGACGCTCAAAACTTGTATATTTTCCAACAACGCCAAGCAAGAAACCAAAAGTAGCGTGAATAAGAAAACACGCAAAGACGATGATCCGTCGTTTTGAAAGCACAATGTTCAATGACGAAAACATTTTCGGTCACGACGATCATTCAAGAGTTTGGCGAAAGACCGGCACTGAAATAAGAGTTAAAAATCTTTGAAGAAGAATAAAGCTCGGTGGACATAGTGTTATGGTGTGGGGGAGCATAACTTGATCCGGAGTGGGAAAGCTAGAGTTTATTGAAAACAACATCGATCAAAACATGAATCTCGACCTAGTGAAAAATCTACGCGCATTAGAGAAATTCTGCTAGGATTCCGGCTGAATATTTTAGCCAGATAACGACTTTCAAGATGAGCAATGGTTGCTATACTATGCTTAAAGACAATTGAATAATAGAGCTTATGAATAGAGCATTTGCGAGACTATTTGGAACAGCTGCTCCATAAACACCAAATTTCGTAAGTGATACAAAATGTTCAACCACGTTCTGACTATCTGCTGTGTACATTGACGCTATCAAGCTCACTGCTAAACAGAAAATTGGCATAAATGCTCGACAGTAATTGATCGCAACCAACCTTCTAGAATTCAATGAAATCAGGGCAATCTTGTGGTTAAAATGAGATTCGAATCATGACTGATGTACTGACTAAGCTCTGAGCTATGGTTGCGATGCTATTAAATCTAAGTTTAATAAATAAGGTTAATTTCCATTCAAGATATATGTTCTGAACGATGTTTTTTTTTGGTTTGGCACGCTTTAGATGAAGGTCTAAAGATGGGAATCCATTTTAGAGTAAAAGTGTTGTGAGTCGACCTCAAGCTGCTCTCGAGAACAATCTCGCATTTGGACACAGTACGCGCGGAGATCTGCCTTTTTACTCTCAATATTCAATCATTTCAGCGAGAAGCTGTCGAGAATCTACATGATAAAACAGTGAACCTTGGAATAAACAAATCAACTGAAAGAGAATGATTCCAAAGGCGTTTACAACTATTTTTCGTACGCCGCTCAATCGACAGTTGAAAAAACGTTCTGGTGCTGACAAAGAAATGGATATCATCCATTATCCAAAGAAGTATTTAAAAACTCTCCTCCATCAAGCATGCGTCCATTAGGCAGACATCTCTCACTGTTCTTCCTATTGTGCTTAATGGAATACGACAAATCTACTGAAGGCTGCCTTATGAGTTCTAAGTGTATCCTATCCTATTATCCCACCTAAATCCTATTAATCTATCAAAATTTCTTAAATATCACTCTCAAATGGACAGCCACCCGAGAGGTGCTTTCGAACCATTGCTCTGCCAAGACTCATCAATTGAATTCAAAAGAATTTTATTTCCTTGAATGGATTGAATGAATCGAATTCACTTTTCATGTTCTTCTCTTTGTTTACCTCTGCTGATTTGTTTAGCTAGTCAATGGTTATATAACGTGTGCCGTGATCTATGCTGGATTTTATATATTCTCAGTTCCATTCGATTCAAGGGGGGGCTCCAGGATGAACCTTAAGTCTTTCGCTAATAAAGTGATCAAATTTTATTTTGAATATTCAGTTCGCATATAAAAGTTACCTTTCATACATGTAAAGAACTTCAAGAGGTACTATGTAAACTTCGATTTAACAAACCAACTCACAACAATACCGAAATTATAACATGCGTACATTGAAGGCTACCGGATTCCAACGAATAGGACAACGCGAATTTGAACTACTGTGTTAAACGAACTAGCTGAAATTTTAAACCCCACAAGTCTCTTCTTTTGGCGTTTACATAGCGACTCTGGAAACAAACGTAAATGCTTGTCCCAGAGGAAATAAGTTCACAATTTTCAAATCAAATACAGCCGGAAAATATGAATGACTAACTAGCTCGCTGCCTAAAGTCTTACAAATTGCTGCTCCGTTACGAAACAAAAGGAAATTTATTTCTTCAGTTAAAATGAAGCCTCGTAACAAATTTACTATTTGAATAAATTAACTTTCCTCTCAGGAAATCAATCCTTGGAACATCTGACCAAGTGCACGCTGCTCGCAGTTTGTTGGACCAAGCCTCCTGGCTTCCGCAATAGCTTGCTTATTTTATTGGCTGGGATTCAAAGATACCAGTTTCAGATGGAGGATTGGCGAATTTTCCATACCATTTTTAAGGAAACAAAATTGGCTTCGTTAAGCTTACAGTAATACACTCATATATTTAAGCGAGGAATAGTAAAAAATGTGTCTGGACAGTTCTCTAAAAATAAAATCAACTTAATCGTGTGTGTAATTAGTTGGGATCCCGCTTAATCCCTTTTCAATTTTTGCCGGCTCAGTGCAACCCAATTCCGGATCCAAACCCTTCCATGTCCGATCTTCGAATGTCAGTCCATTGGTCGTTTCCATTACATGCATTCTAGCCATTTCTGCTACCGTCTGGCTACCATTCTGCATAATTTCTGGCCCATCATTTGCATTAGAGCCACGGACTCTACCGGTTATCAAGCTTATATCGTTGTCAGTCACTTCGGCAGCCTTAAACTCTAAATAATTACTGCCTTCTGGAAGGATCTGCTTGAAATCAGTCACATATGCCTCTGGATAACGCATATGCCAAGCGGGATTCAGTGCCATTTCAGCCTCGAATACTGAAACGATTGGCTTGAAGAATTCCTTGGAAGTGTACATATTATTGAAGGGACATCCAATCATGACAAAACAATCGATTTCTAAGAAATTCGCCAACTTTGCTGGATTGATTCGCCCAACTGAAATAATTTGCGTTTTGATGCCATGACTTTTCGCCATCTCCTGAATGCGAGTGACCACATTCAAGTATCCATCGGAAGTCAGTGTAGCTACAATCAGACCAAGCATTTGTGCATCCTTACACTTTTCAATATAAAAATAACGACGTCGAATATAGCTGGCAATAAGCGGGTTCTTTTCCTCGAGTCTGTTCGCATTTGGAGTGAAGATGTACCATTGAGCAGCTGGAAAGCAAATTGATTTCAGAAAAAAAAACGAGTGTGTGCCATGCTCACCTTTCGATGTCAAGGATAGATTAAAGTATCGGTTATTATCAGCACCAATGAAAACGCATATCCTCTCCTCAGAAGTTTGATGCTCAACTTTAGTGTCCTCATCAAACGGATATGCTTCAACAGAAACCTGTATTCCGGCCAAAGTTTCCTTTACTTTTCCAATAAAGTTCTGCTCTACATCTTCTAAAATGTAATGGTAGCCAATATCCAAGTAAATTGATATATTCTTGTCTCCATTCTGAAGGATCTCTAAGGTTTTAAGAAATTCCTCAACTTCAAATGGAAGCTCAGGGAACATGTACAACACGGGCAGGCGTGATACTTTACTGCGGCAAGCGTTTCCAAAATGAATCAAGCAATCAGCTTCCACATGAGCTGCAGCAATCTAAAACAATAGCGCGTCATGTAATTTAATTTTCGACTATGTGCAAAATAAAAGATCACCTCGTCGACACAACAGCTTCCGTAGGACGTGTCGGCCAAAATAAATACATTCGTCTTGCATTCTGTCTTAAGACTGTCTGAGATTCTAACACTATACTGCAGGTAGCTATCGGGAAATTGTAGACATACCTACGGGGGATCAAGTAGTTATGACCAATAACAATAAATGAATGCATAGGCGATATTTTTGACAAACATTTCTGTAGTTGTTTTGTTTTATCCACCCGCAGCAAACTTTTTCATGTTTCTCTGACCAAATCTGCTCAAAGGCTACATTAATGTCGTTGTCTGTTTCGGCTTGTCTTTCAAGTGCTACGCTCTCTAAGCTTGAAAAGGCGGCGGTCATACTATTTTCTTTATTTATTTTATTGGCAAGATATGCAATATTATTTTTATGGAAACCACTGCGAGATGTAGATTTCCTAAAACAAATTTGATAATCACTGCCCCGTTCAGAACTTTAGGCAAGACTTGTCAATCAACTCTGATGAGTGAATTCCAAAAGTTAGACCTAGCATGCTGCAATTCTCCGATCTAATTTCTTTGTGAGGCAAATAGATGTACTTTCATTCGTCGTAATGGGAAAGGTAAAAATACTCTAACTACTAAAACTACAAGCTACTAAAAATAATGTTATATGTTATAATGTACGAACAATTTGCCTGAAGTTATCAGGATATAGTTTACCAGGCTCTATTTGCAAACTAATTATTCAATAAAAAAAAAGAATATATATGTTAATATGTGATACTAATTATACATTTAATTATTATTTCCGTATTCAGTTATTATTCTTGAGTTGATGAGCTCACTTTTGAAAATCACTCTATATATTTCCCATTTTTTTCTTACTAGAAAATTAGAGTACTTCAACCTTTAAATATCAACATATTTTGAGTTTTGAGTCTCTACACAGTTGTAGTCGAAAATCCGAAATCATTCTTAAGCCATACGGAAGGTATTCTTGAACAAAAATCAAGCAGCGTCAAACGCAATATTTTTTTAGTTTTTCTGTCACTAGATAGGAGCGAAACGAACACAGTTCTTGATTTTTGACGCCGTACTTAAATATTTTCTTTTTTTCAATAGTTCTATATCAATTGTCTTAAAAGCCCTCTGGAAATATTAAAAATATCACAACTATTCATTTTTTCCATATGTCTTTTGTTGCAATGTTGGGATTGTCTCAAAGGACCCCTGCAAATCTAAAAATATCCAACTATCTTACTTGTTCAATGCCTCATTTATTTTATTGCCATAATAAGCCAGCTTAGCGCAGTTTTGCATGAGTGGTTTGGTTAAAACCCCAACTGGTTTTACTGAGAAAGCACATATATATCGTCGACGCGACTGCAATAGCGCGTAAGAACAATTGGCAATACCGCGTATCAGTATTTTATCAATTTTACAGGAGGAAGAAATAATTGGTTATCTTGGTCAAAAGAATTGATTTTTTTGACTGAACTTGTTTGTGGTTCCTTTGCGAAATGGACGTTTCTGATTGGCTAATTCAAATGGCGTGAGTTCCATTAGGTGCCAGTAGACACTCAGAAGTCGATGGCGCAATAATGAATTTTTGCGACTTTTATAAATACGCGCTATTGCAGTCGCGTCGACGATATGCAAATGCTTGTAAGCTGCTTTCCCAGCAATATTTTTCAGAGAAGGAAGCATATTTATGGGCCTCAATTCATCATAGCTTACAAAATTTGTTTCTTTTGGTATTGGGATTATTATTAATTTTTTGAGATCTCGCCGAAAAACACCTCGATAGAAAGAGTTATTTATAATTTTAACTATCAACAAAGCAATCTTGTATTATTTTCATACTCAAATTATATATTTCTGGCAAACTTCTTGCAGATTAGACGCAACAAATTTAGACAAATTGGTTATAATTTGAATACTGGTTTTATCTAGATCAGTTTTCGGAAATGTAGATTTAATTTCAGATTTACAAATGCTTTATACGAAAGCATTGGCACGTCTTCATTTCACAGATTGAGGTTTCCATTTCGGAATCTCCGATTATTAACGATTTATCAGAATATGTTTAGAAATGAAATTGTTCAAAACATCCAAACCAAGTTTCCCCATTTGATGGTAAAAGTATATTATTTAATTAAACAAAATGACAACCATGCCTCCCATAGAATGGGAACCGGAATCCAAACTCCAAAAAACAATTTTAAATTTTGAAAAGAAAATCCGATTTTCAGTGATATAGTTTGCTGCTGACCGTGAGATCGCACGTTCACATGCTCCTTACAGCTTTATCAACGCAGTCGAACTTATGCGAACTGGGGCCCTGTTACATTCCACAGATCATATTCAACAGAAGCACTCTTCCAATTCACAATCGGAATCTTATTAAAGAACTGATTCGAAAATTTGCATTTTAAAAATGCCTCGCTGATTGTTGAATATCCCATGGTTTTTGTAAATGATATGATCGGTTAAGATGTAAATTCAGCATTTTGAATTTTCTGTAAACACTACTTATTCTTTTAATTTTGAATTCAGCATAATTAGGATTTTTTTTAAAAAACATGTTTTTGTATGTCTTTTATTTTCTGTTATTTTTTGTTATAGCGGCCATAGAAGTACGCATTCTGTGAAATTGTAAGTGTCTTCCTATAACGTCGCAGAAGATACAGCCTTGAGACAGGCGGAGAGAAGGCCAGCGAAGCCTGAGTAATAGAGTCCTGTTGACAAAATTTGGGTACGGAGCCCATAAAGCATATTTGACAATATGACATGAGGCGTTTAGTTTTTTTGTAATGTCTTTAAAGTATGGCTTTCCGGCTGGGTTTTCATACTCTGATTGTGTTAAAATATACCATAATTAATTAATTGATTAATAATTATATTAATCTCATTTATCTGCAATTTTGTGAATGAACGAGAAATTGATACTTTATTTCTGTCACCCTGCAATAAGGGCAGTTCAATAAGGATTCTGGGAAGCATCGTAAGTAATATAAGCATATATATAAATTTATCCAACGATTAAAACAAACCACAATAACATACATTAATAAAATAACTCAAGAAAGCGTCAAATGGATTTGGCATCACTAATAAATTTCTTCTTCTGTGGCGCTTTTTGACAATTGAATGACGTTTGTAAAACTTGTTTACCAATTTAGTATAAAATATTATACAAACTTCTTAGTTTTTTTATCAGTTTAAATTTTTATTTATCAGCAAATAAATAAAAATGGGTCGAAAAAACACCTCCGTCGAAGAGTTGCATAGTTTCTTCAAATCACACAATAAAATCAAGGAACAAAAAGCTCACACATCCAAAGTATGTTTGACCGGCTTCAATAGAATCTGTTGCGCCAAACAAAAAGAATAACTATCATAACTTATACTCAATTCCAGGTTCATTCTGTAGGTTGGAGCTGTGACGGCAAGCGCTTAGCGTCTGGCTCATTCGACAAGACCGTCGCAGTATTCACTTTGGATCCAGATCGCTTGGTAAAGTTCTAATTAATAACTATATGAAAAAACGAGAATTCAATCCCACTTTTCAGACAAAAGAAAGCACATATAGGGGTCACACTGGATCAGTTGATCAACTCTGTTGGCATGCTTTCACACCAGAGCTACTCAGCACCGCAAGTGGTGATAAATCAGTTCGCATATGGGACATTCGGGCCGGTAAATGCTCGACAGTTACAAATACTAAGGGGGAGAACATCAACATAACATGGTCGCCAGATGGTAAAACAATAGCTGTTGGCAACAAAGAAGACCTGGTCACTTTTATCGACACAAGAGCAAACAAAATTCGAGCTGAAGAACAATTTAACTTTGAGGTGAATGAGATAGCTTGGAATAATACAAGTGACATGTTTTTTCTAACAAATGGTCTTGGCTCTGTTCACATTCTGAATTATCCGGGCTTAGAGCTGCAACATGTACTAAAAGCACACCCTGCCACCTGTATATGCATTGAATTCGATCCAACAGGTAAGTGTCGCTTTTTGAACATGGGAAATCCTGGAAAAGTGTATTTCTTGTAGGAAAGTACTTCGCCACTGGATCTGCAGATGCACTCGTATCAATTTGGGATGCAAATGAATTGGCATGTTTGAGAGTTCTTTCACGATTAGAATGGCCCGTGCGCACAATTTCATTTAGTTACGATGGAAAATTACTAGCATCTGGTAGTGAAGACCTCTTGATTGACATAGCTCACACTGAAACTGGTATGCTTTGAATGCACCTTGTCTTGAGTTGAATTAACTGTTCAGTTTTAGGCGAAAAGATATCAGACATACCGGTCGATGCAGCCACATTCACAGTTGCATGGCATCCAAAGCAGTACCTACTGGCTTATGCTTGTGATGACAAGGACAGCTGCGATCGGCGTCGAGAAGCAGGCAATCTTAAAGTGTACGGCTTTTCCGAATAAAATGTAATTCTTGTTCAAAAATAAAAGAAAGCTTAGTAATATGAACTTGAATTTATTGTGGTTTAAACTAACGTTGTCGCTGGCGCTCATGTCGGAATTGGCTTTGACTGATGGTTGGAATTGCTACGCTTGTGTAGTTTCTCTGATAGCATTTAAATTTTAAGTATTTAGTTTGCCAATCCTTGTCAGAACAAATTCAGGTGTCCTGCTTTGGCCTTATTGTCGTCGATTGTTCTAAAATTCAGCATTTTGTATTTACACTCCGCCCAATAAATAGAAATCGAAAGACGTTGCAATGAACTTTAAGGTTGCTCGTAGATTATCTCCATACATACAACTGATGCAAGAGCGAAATAGAGCGTAGACTTTGGAGGCGATACAAACTGGAAACATTGAAATTGCCGTTTGCGTAAAACAATCTAGAACAAAAATAAACTATCACAAGTCAAAGTAGATCGGCACGAAATACGTGAAGACTTTTAAAAGAGTTGAAAATTGGTATTGATATCCTTGATTGCGACCTTCTTAAACCAAGTGAAATCCATCAAAATACCTTCGTGAAATCAGAAAGGATACTTTTTTTAATTAATGGGCTCTCGACTCTCTGCCTCAGACACGGCAGCCTTCCACCCTTGTCGATCCCGGGCATACTGCTTCCAGTTATCTAAACCAAGCGATGTTGCCGAATCAGTAAAGTCATCGTATTTTGGCTTCTTGGACAACATTAACATCTTGATACAGCTAATAGAGTTCGCGGTTACATCTTCTCATCCATTCGCCTTCCCCGCATCCGGGACCAAATATTTGACGAAGAATTTTTCTCTCGAAAGTGTGCAAAATCTCCCCTCTTATCGTCCAGCATTAGGATCCATGTAGCAGAACTTGCAGGATCAAAGTTTTGAGTTCATAAGAATGAATCTTTGCCGAATCTCCACTGAAATTCGTGGAATTGGTATTTACTCCTATTTAACTTCAAGGCTAATTCTTTTCGCTTGTTCTCCAATTGCCGTAAAAGCCTCTATGATGGCCTCATATCAGAAAGGATATTTGAGAAAATTGCACTTACTCTCGCATTTGGCGGACATAGCGAGATCACCAGCATATAGAAATTGAAATTGTTGATTACTTTAATAAAGCCTTCTTCTCTTCTCTTCTTCATATAATAATAAAGTTAATTGTTTTTGCATTGGCCATTCTTTCTTAGAATTAAATTGAGGTTCAATAGCTATTAGCAAAACAATTCGTTAATTAAGAAAATAAAAAGTTTTAGAAACTTGGGATTTCTGATCATAGCTTAACTAGCATTCAATTTGATTGTTAGAAAAAAACAAAACTAATATCACTTGTAAATACGTCTACAAAAATTATTTTTTCTGCTTAAAAAACAGCTTTGAATTTTTAGTGTTTTTGTATGAAGTGTATAGTGCTGGTAACCCATCAGTTGCCTGCGATGCATTTCCTTAAAACCTTAAGTATTTATTTTCTGACTGCAGTTAAATAAAAATGTTACCAGTGTCAAGCCGTGAATGAAAACTGCACTGCTGGAAAAACAAATACATTCTTTGTTGAACTAAAAAAAATCCTAATAACATAAGATATAAAATTTATTTTGAAAGTATTTGCAAAGAATTGAATGAGGCCTACCAGTTATTTAATTTTACTCTGAGTCGGGTCCAATTTTCCATCGTATCAGTTTAAGAATTACATAAATTCAAATTCTATCAGTGCTTTTTCCAAATCAATTGAGAGAATTTAATTTAATGATATAAAATATACAGCTCCTTGCTGAATATAATACAGCTCACTCGCTTTGTTGGGTCCATGTCGTCGTTTCAACAATTCCTATTACAAATATTCAAATGTTATTTTGTAAGCAATTTCAATAAGCTGAAATCGATTGCCATTTAAGCTCTCGCTACCACTTACGGTTCTCTCAGTCTATGGACACAAGAAACAGTATGGATTATGAATTATGCATTCGGTAAGTACTTAACGAAATAACACTCGTGCTCGAAGATTAAAAACAATTTTACATGAGTGATTTTGAACTAATTTTATTGTATTCATTAACATTCATCGGCGTATTTCTGCTTTAAACATCAAACGAATTTTCTATTTTTAGCGTCGTTTATTTAGATGTAAACAGACTTCAATTGTGTTACTATTTTACAACATACTAAACCCTGAGCCAGTACAAGTTTGAACGAATTCTGTTGTAGTCGGGCAGATTCTCAGTTGGTCCAACGGCGGCAACAGCTGGGCATCTGTCGTAGATGTATTTCATGCCCACATCACGGATGTTCTGCACTGTCACGGAGTCGATGCGTCGTTCCAATTCGTGTAATGGGATGCGACGGTTATAACAGAGCATCTGGCGGCCAATATCTTCACAAATTGGAGTGGTACCGTCCAATTGCAAGAGCAAGTTGGTCTTCAAAAGGTTCTTTGCGCGTTCTACCTCACCCTCGGTGATCATAACGCACAGACGCATCCATTCTTGGGCCACATTGTAAAGCATGAACTGAAAGTTAAATGATTAAAATCTTCGACTATATTTACGACTTCGGGTCATACTTCGCTTTGTAGTGGATCGCAGACCCAATATATGCCCCAGAGGCCAGTGTCCTTATAGCATGTGTTGAACGACTGGAAGCTATGGCATAAATCTGTCGAAAACGATTTAAAGATGAATTTCATACATCAATCTAGCTTCTTTTTTTTTTTACTTACTGCTCTCAGCGCTGGCACGGGCCAAGTTCGATGCGTTGTTAACGCCACCGCCCTGTGACCGATCCCAAGCACCGATCAAGGTGCTGGCAACCATCAAGGGGATGTTGTCCTGGTCGGTCCATCCGCAGCTCTCGACAGCAATGGCGACATGGGCCAACGGCAACGAATCATCACGAACACGAATTTCTGAGCCTGTGAACCGGCACGGGCTAACGACTGGTGGCTTTCCATCGCAAGTGTTTTGCAATGAGCCAAAGTTTTCATTGGCCAGTGAGACGAGCTCTTTGTGGTTCACACCACCGGCGCCGGACAACACAATGCGGGATGCCTTGTAGTTGATGCTTATGTAGTCTTGCAAGTCGGACTTGCCGATGGACCTGTAAGTGAAATAAGAGTTGTGGGACTTCGAAAATGAATGAAATTTTACTTACTTGATATTCTTTGTGGGTCCCAGGATTGTCTGTCCCAATGGAGTGCCTTGGTAGGCAGTGGCGTGCAAGTGGTCAAAGACAACCTCTTGAAGATTGCTTTCGACTTCTTGCATTTCACGCAAAATCACAGAACGTTCGCGTTCGATTTCAGATTCGCCCAACTTTGAGTTCTGAATAATATCGGCCAAGATTTCAACAGCTTTCGGCACGTCTTTGGACAAACACTTCGCATAAAATACAGTCTGTTCGCGGGATGTGTACGCATTCAAATGGGCACCCATGTTCTCGACTTCCAACTCCAAATCGGTCTGCGAACGCTTAGCAGTTCCCTATATTAAAGGATTGTTATATTTTGATATAAGCGTATGGTTATTCCACAGCTTACCTTAAATGCCATGTGCTCCAAGAAATGGGCGACACCATTGTTTTTCTCGTTCTCAGATCGGGAACCAGCGTCGATCCATAGACCTACAGTGGCAGTCTGCGCACCAGAATCTTCACTGGCTACGCGGAGACCATTGTCCAGTTGGGTTACTTGGGTGCATGGCAGGTTCACCAGCGTCTTCTTTAAGCTGGCGGCATGTGACGACTTGTAACGCTGGAAAAGAATTTCGTTCTTCAGTCATAACATAACCTTAAATGTTTTCAACGAATTATTAATTTAATCCAGGAAGTTTTCTTTTAAAATGTAGCACAGAAATTTTTTGGTACTCTAATTAATCAAATTAAATGTTCTTACTCAACCACAAGCGAAAAGTTGCAAACATTTTTGGAAAATTACGTAATGACAATGCAATGTAACTGAAGGATTTTCTTGGATTCAGATTATTGCGGGTTACTTTCTTTACCTGAGCTAGGCTGGTGGTTTTTGTCAGCTGTCGAAGGTTGTGCGGGATAGTTAATACACGCAACGCCATGACTTCGAAATGAAAATCTGCTTCTCACAAATGAAGATCTTTTGGGACAAAAATTGGCCACTTGAAGGTGGTCTAGGAAAAATTTTCGTAGCTAAAAGACTGAAGTTGGCCCCAGTTGGCATAAGAGGTAACTGTCAGTCTACTGACGTTAAATGCGCAGCTAAAATAGAGTAGAAGATCAGAATGACAGTACTAGATGAGACGGTGGAAATTTCTGTAATTAGTTGTTGGTTTCCTTTATTAGTTTATGAATGTTTACGACTGTGGTTTTGGTTCATTTTGATACAACATGAATGTACAACGAAACACTAATACGAAAGAAACTCGGCTTGCGGTGATTAATTTACTGAAAACACAAAATAAAGTATTTTAAGTCTGCCACTATACAAACGGTTGTATGTTTACTTTGAAGATTCGTTTATAAAATCAATTGTGAAGACTTGTATATTCAAAAACACAGAATAAAAACGTCATGTCTGGAATAGAATAAGTGCATCTTCGTTTGACGCATAAAATATGTTTCCGTTCAATGTTGTCAAATTGACAAGGTGCTTGTTGTCTTAGACTCGTCAAATAATTTCCCCATAACATACATATTTCTTATTGTCCACTTTGTCTTCAGGTTCGACTAGGCGAAATCGTTGACTCCCATGATCACCCACCATTGTTTGTTGTTTGTTTTATCTCAATTTTTAAGATTTCTCCATAATACGCAACCTTCTTTTACCTTAATAAGAATTACTTTTTTTCGCAAAAAGGAATGGATTGCAACATTAAGGTAAATTTTGTAAACATCTTTGTCAGGCCCGAATCAGTAATTTTTGACACTTAAATTGCACACATAACTTCAAAGCTTCTTAAGTTTGATGTCCATAACATTTATAATTTACGCTCAGATCAAACTCCAACTGCATTTCGTTTCATTTCGTTTGATCTGCTCAATTTTTATTTACCGTCTTAAATATTTTCACTTATGACTTTAAATTTGACCTAAAACAAAGGTGCAGTTATGTCACCTTAGTAATAATTACTTTTGGCATGTTTTTTTTTTATTTTTACAAAAAAATATAACAATTGCGATTTAATCTCATAGCTGACTCTACACCAATTTTTCAAAAATTTCGAAAACTGTTTTTGAAGAATTTTTTGAAAAGTTAAGTTTTTAAAACTTATGGTATTACAGGGTCTTAACCTCTGTCATACCGGCTGTCTGCTTTTTTATAGAACGATGTCTCGTGGCAATTTATGCTGTCCTCGAATCTCTCGTCAATGCTTCCTTGTGGGCTGAGGTACATTAGCGCGGGCTCTTAGGTCTACTGGCTGATATATATACTCCTGGAAAGCTGTAGCATGTACAGATCGATTGGCGTCATACAAGCATGTTCATACAGCTTCGCTTTGCTGAAGTATTTCAGCGTTGATTATGGTTTTATCCAGAGTCCTGTACATGACCGAAGTATTCTTCTTTCTTTGGGTCCAATTTTCTTCATAGTTCTGGGAAACAAAGGTGATCCATATTCGGCAGCCATAAGTTATTATAGTTTGTTTTTCTCGACCCGTTCCTCTTGTTGGCTTTGGAGTTCTGTCTCTCTTATTTATTCAGAGGGGAACAAAAACGCTCAACACTTTACAATTCTTCTTGAAGATGATATCTGTCAAGTGAAGGCCGCCATTATTGATGAGGCTCTTATTGTTACCGCATTTTCAATCGTTTTCGCGAAAACTTTAGGCAATAATTTCCCGGACTCTTGTTGGAAATTTAATTCGAGGGTATATGGCTTGTTCTCGGTTAATTTTCAATCTTCTGCGGAGACGAATTAGTGATGATCAATTGTGTGACACTTCGTCTGGTCGATGTAAACCCTAAGTGTTTAACGAGTTAGCATGTCATGTGCCAAAATCGCTGACGTAAAAAATGGTCTGAAGTATCAAATCAAAACTGACAGTTGTGGAGACTTTAAAACACCTAAATCTTAGCAAAAGCAAAGAAAGATGCTAACAAAAGGTTAATAAATTTTGGCCACCTCATGGTTGACTTGAGTTCAGATTGTACTGTGGGAAGAAGTTACAGTTCGGATCGTACTGGACAATTAATTTGGGACATGACACTGTACGCTGGTTGACAGCTCTGTGAGACTGGTTGCTAAATAGCGTGTTAAAATGCTCTTCTCAGGATTAGTTCAAAGTCTTTTCACTGATATTTTTCTAGCATACTCCTTAAATTTAAGAAATCTTTCATGGCAATATGGTGGACCACACTTTACTATTAGTAAATTTTACAGTGCAGGCTTCAGAGGCTTTATTCATGATTGGTTTACTTCATATTTAAAAAATCGCAAGCAGGTGGTGATAGTTAGTGACTGTCTTATTTCGCAGAGTCTCTTTAATGTTGATATTTCACAAGGTTCTGTTTTGGATCCCATTCTGTTTTTAATATGTGAGAATTCTTTGTTTATCCAACCATTTAAAGGAAATATCACAGCATTTTCTGATGATACGGCTCTCTCATATTCTAACAGCTGTTATTTTAATTTATATGCTGACATTTATCATGATTTAGATATATTTCGAAAATGGTTCAAGTAACATAAATTATTACTTAGTAACAAAACGAAGTTTATGGTCTTCAATATAAAGGGCTTCGTTTGCGATAACTTACGTTTTTGTTTAACAGAGGGCCACCAGGTTCCTTTAACAATAATGAAAGCTGCGGTGAGGGCTGCTTTGAAATTGGGTGTGTCGACTATTTTAGGCATTTGGGTATTAAATTTGGACTATAAACGCAATTGGAAAGACCATACTCTCTACATGAAGCAATATCTAAATAGAGTTGTGAGGCAACTATATCATCTTAGCCCTACTGTAGTCTGCCTATTCTAAAGTTAGTGTACAATGGTTTTTTGAAACCTAAATTGCAGTATGGATTTTCTTATTGAGGTCATACTTACTGCAATAACATTGAACCTCTACTTATTAAACAAAAACATGCAATTCGAATTATGTGTAAAGTGAATCGGTTAAAACCCAGTTTTTAGTTGTTCAGAGAACTTGCGATTCTTCCTTTAAGGCATCTGTATTTACGTGTCAACACCAGAAACTTTGTTAAGGTACCATCATTTTATAAAATACGGTTTATTTTGTCACTGTGCCTCGATTGTAAAATATTCTTCCAGAAAACCTTACACGTCAGAGAGTGAAAACAGCATTCCTTAATGATATCAAAATATGGCTACCCTACTTTAATCACTCTTCAATCGATTTATTTTTCAATCCTATTATCTAATTTGAATTTAGTTTGGATTATCTACTTAATTTTTTTTTAAATTAATTTTTATTTCTTTTTAAAATAATTTTTATTTCTTTTTAATTTTTTTTTCTCATTTTTTAATATTTTGTTTTTTGAATTTTTTTGAATTTTCCCCATCAATAGTGTTTATTCTCCTTAATATTGTCTCAACTCAAAAAATGTAGGCTCATGATAAAACTAATATCCTTTGGATTATTGTTATCTTATAGCTATAAGTTTTTGATTTGAAATATAGTAAAGTAAAATCATCATTTATGTTGGACCTTTAATTTACACAGAATATTAATCAATATTTCAAAGATTTTTTAAATGAATATTAATATTGGTCTCTGATCTTTCCTCTTTAAGCGCAGCAGGATAAGGTTTGAAGATAATAGGACCTCAGATAGAAGAATCCCATTGGGACCAGCAGTTCCGTTTTTAATATTGGCTCTCATTCCTCAGTTTGAGTTGAATACCATTGTAACCAAGATTTTTTTGTGCATATTTGGAATACCTGCAGTATCTCGGTGGCACTGTGGTTGCAATGGTTACTATGGTCTGCCGCTGTATTAATTTATGAAAAAATAACACTGCATAATTATATTTACTAAAATGCGTGAAACGAATTAAGCCAACGAGAGAATTTATTGAACCCCACTTGTTAATCGACAGAAATTCATTAACCCGTCTCTTCCTCCATACCAAAATAGTCCTTATTATAAATCAGTAAATTTTTTTTTAATTTGTTGGCAGTCAACAAATTAATGGAAAATTTTATACATGCATGCAACTTACCGTATACCGGGTAAGTGTATTTTCCGGAGTAATGCACTACATATGCAGTTCAACCCTCCATATATCACCAGTGTGAGTAAAACCATCCGCAGTAGTCATGTTTATGGTCAGCAAAAAGGGCCTAACTACTCAGGATTCAGATGCCTCCGAACAGAACAAAAAAACAAACGTAATTATTTTTAGATTGATTCTGCATGACGCGCGGCTTGTGCTGATACTGATGCATCAGCTCGTTATGCCGTCAAAATTTATTGTAATTGAAATATGTCTGTATATATGGCACACCGGACTTTGAGGGTGCTGGCTGACCGGGTGGGTGATGGTGGCGCCGGGCGATGACACCAAATTGAAAAATTGTCAGAAAAGGATGGGTTCACCGGGTTGGGGTAAAAAAAAAAATAGAGAATTCAAAAATAAATTAAATTTGTCTGTCTTGCTCATGCCATAAGCAAACATGACAGCAGTTCAGCTGATTTCCCGGACATGGCAATGTCATTGGAGTGGCAGTTTTTTGTGCGACCTTTTAGCCGAGTGTTGGCTTGTTAGCGTTTGAATTGTAAATTCAGTGGCATTTAATTAAATATCACGTTTTCGTGGCTCGAAACAAAGAATTTGTCATAGTTCTAAAAAAATGTGATTTCAAATGTTTTGTATTTTTTTCCAGCGGAAAGTCTGTAAGGTAGAAAAATGATTTTATTTAAATTTTAGGCCGGCTTACTTTAAGGTCGTTATTGAAAAAGATATGATTTGAATTAGTTTTTTGTACCTCAGGCATGCGAACTTGCAAAACGGACTGTTTAAGCGAGATGATTTCTAAAAAGCCGTTGTGGTGGAATAATACTGAAAAATAATGAAAAAAAAACTGCGAATTGGAATGGATGCAAAAAAGTAATCGATAGTCAAGATAGTGTTATTATTCTTTCATCATCATCGTTTAGTGATGTAGCCTTCCGATTTCTGCTATCCAGATTCAGAAACAATCTTAAAACTTGTTTACCACTATACACGGGGGATGATTTCAATACACACAATATAATGGTGGCTCAATATTATGCAGAAAGTAATGTCGATATCTCCGCTGCGGCTTAAATTTTAATCCATCTTTTATATGGACAAATTCGGATGCTAGCCATTGACAGTCATTCGAAAACGAGACAAAAAATCAAACAAGTCAAAAACGATTGTAATACTATTTCCCAAAGAACAGAAATTAAAGAAAGAAGTGCTACATGGTCCCAAACGTTGCAAGACTTTTTGGTAGTTCGTTAATTCCATTTCCACTCTCAATTATAATGACTTTCAAAACGTTCGTTCATTCGTTGTGAGGCGAAATTTTGGTAAAATGAAATTGATGGTTCGCGTGGCTTGCGTGAATTGCAATATTTTGTAAAGATATATTGGTTTTTTGGTGTGAATCAATTTATGGAGAAATATGCAGTTCCGCCCCTTTAAATACTGTACCAGAGAGCAGCCAAGTTTTTATTGTATAATGAAATATGATCATATTTTCGCAAGCCGTAAATGAACCGAGTTACGCGTTAAAGGCAATTTCAAGCTTACGCTGCGATAGAGAGTCCAAATTTGGAAAAACCACTTCAGAATAGGATATGATTTAAGCCTCGTATCCTATGGAGTGAAATTCGCAGATATCCAGAGCTTACGCAGAGAACCATATATACGTGAGACCAAGAAATTTATATGATCACAACAGGACAGACTTGAATTCATTTTCACCCCGAGGTTAACCACTGTGTTAACATATTTAATCTGAGTACCAACAAGAAAAAGAGCAGGCATCTCCGAAGAATCATACTGCCTATGAGAAAACGTTATTAATTGTGTTTTGTTTACATTTGAAATTGACCAGTTGTATATAGATGCAAGGTCTTCGTTCAATCTACATACAAGGTCTTCGATCAGACCAATTGGCCTCGACAAATAGACTTGAGCATCATCAGCGTACAAGTGTAATGAGACATTGCTAAAAACATCCGGAAGGTCGTTTATAAATATGCAAAACAGGATGGGTCCTAATTTAGAGCCTTGGGGTACACCTGCCAATATTTGTCTCATTTCAGAGAAGTGGTTACCAACTACGTACAGCTCTGTCACTGCAACCAAAGTAAAAGCGCAGCTTTTTACAAATGATCCCATTATCTACCTTATCAAAGGCTTTGGAAAAATCGAGAAGACAAAGCACCGTCAGATGACATTGATCGAACTGTTGTCTTATATCGTCAAATATCTTTACCAAGGCAGTCGAGCAACTATGGATTAAGCTTTGCCTTCACACGTGATTGATCCCGTCGAATGCACTGATTCATTTTTGCACTCGTAAGAGTTCTCAAGGATCTTGACATTTGCAATTCCGCTGGTCCAGAGGTTGTTTCTCGCTGGGAATTCATTTTTTGACTGATGACAATATCCTCAGTTCTTCATAATTGGTCGCTTATTTACGTGCCTCATCTTCGGTCGTTGAAATGCAACGGTAGCTTAAATGAAGCGCATTAAATTCTACTGTTCTACTATTCTACTATTCTACTATTCTACTATTCTACTATTCTATTATTCTACTATTCTACTATTCTACTATTCTACTATTCTACTATTCTACTATTCTACTATTCTACTATTCTACTATTCTACTATTCTACTATTCTACTATTCTTCTATTCTACTATTCTACTATTCTAAATACTATTCTACTATTCTACTGTGAAATGTAACGCCTGCAAGTCATCCGATTTTTTCAATATCATACTTGAATGAAAGATCAAAACTCCCGCGTCAACACTAGAGGCACTTTATTTCAAAGGTCTGTTCAACTACTATTGACATAATCAGAAGAACGCATCGTGATGTCAACAGTGCCTTTATAGTATTAAGACAGAAACGGCAAAGTTGGATTTTGCGGTTAACGAGAGCAAAACAAAGTTTATGCTGTCGTCAAGAAAGTACACCTAACACCGAAGCTTTGTCCAGAACGTCACCATTAACCGCTATAACTTTAAGATAACTCCGCTAGTAACATAATAACACCAGCGCCGAGATGAAACCAATTGCGTAGTATGGCCTCACTCGAAGAATTAAACTAACACTCTTTACGACTCTTATCATCCCGGTCCTGCTTTATGGTGCATGGATACTTTCAAAAGCGAATGGGAGCGCCTCAGGTTGTTCCGAAAGAAGGATCCTTCTTGGGACCCCATGGTCCCATATGCAAAGACGGTGAGTGGAGGAAAAGATTCACGGGTTGTGCAGCGACATCGACTTGTCAAAACGATAAAAGTCCAACGGCATAGATGGCTGGGGTATGTTGAGCGATTGGAGACCAATGCTCCACTCAGACTCAGGTGGCGCTCAGAAGTCTTAGGGGAACTCAACCAACTTGGCGTGCAAAACTAGAGACAGCTAACTAGAGACCGAGCTGGAAAAGCTTGTTGGTTGAGGCCCTGGTCCATTTCCTTAAGAAGAAGAATCTTAACATATTATTCCGGCATGCTTTAAGTTGTCTAGTTACAGCTGGATGAAAACAGACCCGCTCATAAAAAGTCGTTTCAAACTTTCCAGTCATACAAATGTATCACAAGGGTAATCATAATCCCTTGAACGAACAACTCAGTACTCGTCTTTGCGGCAACAGGGAAGAAAATTCAGACTTCTATGAAGAGCTTCATTAGCGAGTTTTTTCTCTATAATTTATCTTGACTCTTAGGGATTATGATAACTCTTGAACTGCTTGATAAGAGCAAACAAACAGAAGAATGAGGCAGAAGATGGAAAGTTTGAAAATGTTCATACAGTGGTTTAAATTGCAGACCAGAAAACTCTGGGTCAACGACATTCGAGGAAATGAAACAGACGTGTCGACTTTTTTCAATTTTTGAAAACAATCAGTATTCATTGGGATGTCCTGGATTTATATGCATTAAATATTGAAAGTTTCTATAGCTGTAGATTTCAGATCATAAGATTCTCAATCAAAAAGCTTGTCAATAAACCCTAGACGTTTATGTTTCTAAATTAACTCTGGTTGTCGGCCATAAGATGTCCATCCTAAAACATCAGGGTACCACTTTAAGAAAGCTGCTAAAATCGTCCTTCATCATGTGAGGTTACTTTCAAAAGGATTTCTTAGAAGCTTGTGGCCTATTTCATGGACGTACTTAGACAATATACTATAATATATAGTATCGATATATGTATATGTAGCATCGACTTTAATTTTTCATCTCATTCAATGTACGAAGACGAATATCCTTCTTTTCATTTCATATTTCTTCGCATGAATTTCGGATTATTTATTGGGCTCACAAATATATATAGTATATCCTTATCCTTACGGCGACGAGGATATTTGTTATTTATTTTCATCTCTAATTTTTTTCATCTATTTTGTCTGGGATTCCCTTTTTGACAGATTGCCCTAAGGATGCCAGATATGTAAGTATGTTGCGACGGACCAAACTCTCTGCGGACTTTAGTATTTGTTTCTTAGGAAATATGAAGAGCAACAAATAGAAAGGAAGAAATAAAAATTGAAACCCCACAAGAAAACATTTTAAAAGGTCTACACAATTTGGTTCGTTACTCGCAATCAATGCGAATGGATTTTTATGTGCAGACAGGAAGGACCTTCTGTTTTCTTGTTTGTATAAGTGCGAATACGTACGCAGTTATTTTCTTTATTTATTACAATTTTTTTTGATGTAATTTTTGTGTGCGGGGGGGGGGGGGCGGCAAATCGACTGATTGACTCGATATTAAAAGATTGAATGAACGAATTACAGTCTTATACTTTGATTAGCTATTTTGGGTTTGTTCGTTAATTAGCTTCCAAATTCTAAAAACATTTTTGAAAACGGAAACAAAATAAGCAAGTGTCCTGATGCACAGCCATTAAAGGCATTCCTAATTGGAAAAAAATAATTTGTGGATAAAAGACTTAGAAATGTAGCAATCAATCAGGCATGAATGTGCTTTTGATTTATTTTTAAACATTCTACAATGGCATCTATTTCTGAGCTTTATTAATTGAAGATGTAATACGTGCGTATCAACTTTGAAACAAAACGCGTTGAAAATGTTTAAGAGGATTCAAATAACATAATTTTCATTTAATTTCAATGTTCTTCTTCATCGACGAATGGAGTTACTGCAGTAAAGATAAGAATATACACAAATAACGAATACATATATATTTAAAATCAAAAACGTTAAAAAAACACGTTAGCTTCAAAATCGAACTAACGAATGGACGGACTTAAATGTGGGACATAAAAATAAAGAAACTTGATGTTTAACAATATAAAAACAAAATAAAAAGCGTGTTTTTATATATAAGCACGGGCCAAATTTCGCTAACACGTTTGACAACTATTTCGTGAAAAGTGTCAGAAATATCCCAAACTCAATAGAACATGATGAAGACGAAAATCTCGTTAGGGAAGCGGAAACAAAATTTGAATTCAAAGAAGTAACATTGGATAACTTTAAAAACGTAATCTTGTCTTTGAAAAATTAAGTAAACTTTGGACAAATAAATCCTGAAATATAATCGATAACTGAGATACATTGGGACAGACTATACTACAAATTGTAAATTAATTTTTTGATCCCAGGCGAATTCCCAAATTCATGGAAGGACTCGATAATAAGCCACCAATACGAAGAAAAGCGAAGAGTTTCGATCCATAAACACCCTTCGAACAGCTTTAAAAATTCTAACAGCTTATGGAAAACAAAATCAAAATACTATCGGTACATTATTCTAGATTCATAAAAAATCGCTCATGCGGAACGGCAGTAAACCATGTAATAAACCAATTTTTAGGTTTCAAAAGAGCTTTTGAAACCATCGATAGAAAAATATTGCTTAAAAAAATGTGCAGGTATTGAAAACAGGGTAAAGAACAAAAGTGATTTATGTTTTTTCTGATGAATAGAACACAACAGACCAAAGTCAACAACTGTGTATCTGGGTTTTAAAAGGCATGACAATGGTTGAACATGAATAAACTTAAGCTAAATAAGGCTAAGTTTCAACACACTTCTGGTAGTTTTGAAAATAAAATACAGCCAAGTAAAAGAAAATTTAACAGATAAGTAAAAGACGTGAAACCTTATTCTCTATGAAATGCAAACGATTTCAGACTGCGTAACCAGTACGCTACCGCGGTGAGAAGTACAATAACTTTTAATGGATTTCGATTATTTAATTGTGTAGTGTGATGTAAAAAATGTAAGAAACATTACAGTGTTTAAAAGCAAATGTGTTCAATTTGTCAAAAATAATATTTAACAGCAAAAAATTGACTGACGTGATAAAATGTATGAATTAAAATATTTACTTATTTTGTAAGTTCAATTTTGTAAAGTACAATATAATGTAAATACTAATAAATATATTACTACAGCAGCTATAAATTTATAAAAATAATCAGCTATTCAAGAAAATAATACAATCCTTTATATTTTTTGACATTAAAATCTATAAGAAAAAATCTTTTGTCATTGCAGTGACCAGCTCCTGCATACCATAATTTGTTCTGCAAAAACGAAGTGACACCAAGTATCGGTGCCTCGAGAATCTGGGTCTGATGTTAAAAACGATTTGCTCTAACAGAGGAGGTGAATTTATGAGACTTTAAATAAGTTCGAAAATGAACACGACATTCGTAAAAATACACCGTTTTTCCACAGTCAGATGTTAATTTGAATCTCTTTTCCATGGTAATGTGCGAAGAGCGAAAAGAAGGAAGCGTCATACGTGTCCAAAATCCAAACCCTACAATACTCTTGAATTGGTCGAACACAAGAGCAGAAAAGATATTTGTTCATATAAGGATATGAGAATTCAGATGAAAAGCAAAGAACAAGCCTAGCCTTATTGAATATGATTGATAATTGACAATGATGTCTATTTGTTAAATAAAAATTTAGTGTCAAAAATTACACCAAGATCACATTTTCACCAAGTACTTATACGATTTCAATCTCTTTGCCGCAAAACGCATTGAGCTAAATTCTCTATAGAAAAGAAAATTTTTGCATCATCAGCATAAAGTAATGTCTTAGAATGAAAAACAACCTCATATAAGCCGTTAATATACAAAATAAAAAGCAGTGGTCTGAGACTACTTCCTTGTGGTACTCCCGAATAAACTTTTATTTTTTTTGATCTGGGTTCTTTTTGATAGGCAACTCTCCAGCCAACGAACCAACCACCTTTACAAGTGCTTTTCAAAAGTCGAGATAAACTATATCAGTTTTAATTTGTTTATCCGTTTGAGTTATAACATGTTTCGTGAGTTCTAATAGGTGAGCGTTTGTTGATTTCTTTTACACGAGTCCATTCTACTGAAGAGAAACTAAAGAAGAAGTAGAAAAATCTATATGTTTTCACAGTATACTCTCAAAAAGTTTCGGTATTGAAGGAAGTTTTGTAATGCCAGGATAATTGACAGATTTAAAGAGTGGAATAATATTTGATGATTTCCCAATCGATGGAAACTGGAATTTCTCATTTCATTTCTGAAACCGATTGAACTATAATATCGTAACGACTTAATCCGACAAACAAAAAAGTTAATGGATTTATTGAGGTATGGTTTTATTATTTTAATATTTATTTTATATTATTTATTATTATTCTTGCTTATATTCTTATAGTCTGAATAACCTTCCCCTTCATAAAACAGAGTACAGGGATACGTTGCTACGTATACGTATTGGAAATTAAAACAATTAACAGTTAAAGATTGTTTTTGATCATAAAAAATCCTTAAATATAATTGAATTTATTTATTTATTTAATTTTTTCTAATTTAGTACTAAGCTGATTAGCAGAAAGACTATTTATCACTGTTGATCTTCAAGTGTAAAAACTTTTGCGAATGTTCTCGAGAAAAACAATCTCCGGTCCAGTGGTAAACATATCAAACCTATGAGTGATCTCCTGATCTACAATGTCAGTTGCATATGTGCACGAAGCTTAAATCTCTCTGAAAGAGGAACTGTACGAGCCTACGTAACCTTGCCACATTACGACGTCAAAATCTGGTCGAAAAAAATACTGCGCCCAGGAAAGGAAAACACAATGACTGTCAAATCACAGAATTTGCGGCAGCACAAAATTTGTTTGAAACAAGACTCACACAGCAACCATGCAATCTACAAGCGGTCGAACTGCCAACCATATCGAATGCGTTTGGATTGATGAACGGACGCTACTTGTCACATTATTTGGAGGTGCTTAGGTCGACTCTGATCGCTTTTTAGTAGCAGTTCCATAAAGAGTCCACCTGTTTAGCGTAAGAAAGTTGCAGCAGGAGCCTCAAAACAACGGAGAGGATCCAGCAAAATACTCCCATGTGATTCATTTCCTTCCTTATGTTCACGATACTCTTCAATTCAGGAAACCGCCGCTATTTGCTTAGGCTATCAACCACTCCCGACAAGAAAAATATAAATCTCTTTGTTGTCGGTCTGTCTGCCATCACCCTTTTCTTAGGAACGCGTCGAGGTATCAAATTGAAATCAATTCTTTAAAGCTGTAATCAAGCTTCTTAGTCAAAAGATACCGCACTATAGGTACTTCCCGTTGACCTAGAATCATGAAATTCGGCAAGGAGCTTAAGTAAAGGGAAAAATCCGAAAGGCGTCAATTTGTTAAACACAA
The DNA here is from genome assembly GCA_963555765.1 of Orthonevra nobilis. Lineage (NCBI taxonomy): Eukaryota > Metazoa > Arthropoda > Insecta > Diptera > Syrphidae > Orthonevra > Orthonevra nobilis. The sequence goes on along the minus strand of OY743225.1, from coordinate 25,245,874 downwards.
AAAAAAAAATGTTTTAAAAGTCATAGATTGTGAGGGTTTTTTTCCAGCCTTGCACTGCCTTAAACTTCGCCACGGGACACGGAGCTTAGCATTTAGAACGTAAAACTTATGAAATAAAAGTCAAGAAGTAATATTCATATTATTGAAAAAAAAAGAAAAAAATTGTTTACTACGAGTAGAACCTCTGACGAGATGTCCTTAAATCAGTTTAAATTGTTTCCTTCCATGGCCCCTCAAGTGCTTGGCAATTAAATAAACTTACAAAGCAGCCAATTCATGGACAAGAGCAAAGCTAACTAAGGTTAGTCTTCCGACTGTGTTCATCATGTTTATGATTAAAGGTTAACGTCGCAGGAAGGAAACCTTCTCATTGCTATACTAGCGGCCAAACACACAAGCACACAAACCTCATCACACACATGCAAGCCTTGTTAATAGTTAGACCAAGATAGCTTCTCATTTTATTTACCTTTATGATGGCACTCAGGAAGCCGGTCTCCCCGTATAATAAAGCCATTTTATGATGTGTTTGGACGGTTAAACTCACACAGAGAACGCTTTTGAATTATTTTCACGACCGAGGTACTCGAGTGCAACGTGTATATCTCGAGAGGTAGAAAGGACACAACATGGTTTGTTTACTTTTCAATGTTTCAGTTTCATATTTCCATGATCCGACGCGAGGGTTTGCACGCTCTATTTGAGCAGCGGGGATAAAAACTGTTCAGAGTGTGACTCGTAATTTCATCATAGTGGCTATGAAAATGGCAAACAGGCCAGCAAAATGGACACTATTTGGTTTTAAGAGAATTTAAGATAATTCAGGGGAGTGCAGGTGACTTAATTTTATGAGCCATAACATCATAGAAGTGTGCATTTGAATGGTTCATGTGATGAACTGATGCTGAACTAATTTAAGAGTTTAAATTTTTTAGTTTCATCAAAATTTTCTGAATTCCAAGAATTCTTGGAGCGTGAGGGAGTTTCTATATTTTAGTCCTTTTTTAAGTCAGTTATTGACATAGCAGCATATACTCCTAGCAGGTTTATTCTGCAGACAAAAAGTTTGAGGCATCCGTTGTAGGCTTAAGGAGAACCAAGTTGTATATTCGATAACAGCTCTCCAGTATATTACATATACTTCCATGCGTGGGCAGGCCAAATAGCACGTTCTGTCCAAGAAGGTTGGGTTGTGAATGTCCATCTGATTCCACTCGTAAATCGTTAGTAAGTGATAAAACGAAGTATATGCCGTCAACCAGAAACAGAACCAGAAAAAGATCCATCGAAACGACACCATAGTGGAGAAGCGATGGAGACAAATCCGAGGCAACCGTTGCTTTTACGGTTTGTCGAAACAACTAGGGGCTAAACTTGTCCTCAAAACTCTATCGAATGCTGGACGAAGATCAAAGCAGCTGACCAAATATTGAAATTTTTCGATAGAAAAATCATTCATCGGATATTTTCCTGTGAAGAGGGCACATGAAGAAGAAGGCATAAACGCGTTTACTACGAGTTGTACAAACATGTGAATAAAGGCCGGAAGGCAAAAATCCATCGACTACAATGGCTCGACAACATAGAGAGAAGGGACAATAGCGCTCCAATCAAAAGAGTCTCCGAGTCCTAGCCACCAAGTTCAAGAAGAACAGGAAGACTGAATCTCCGATCCAATGAAAAAACAATCGCGGACGTTAGAAAGTTAAGTCCAACCAACAGGAAGCAATACCCTCAGGACCGTCAAGGTTTTAAGGCATTTCAAGATCAGGCTCTGATCCCTTAAAGATCGTTGCACAATTACGTAAGTAAGTAAGTTTGAATCGCTGAAGTAGTAATGAAAATTTAGTCGTTGAACTCACCATTTCATTTTATAATGTCTGATAAAACTTAATTGCTTTTTGTAATGTGACTCTTTTACGAAGACACCCGCTTGAGCGTCTGGTAGTCCCAGGACCTCAGACTTCATATTTTCCCAGAGATTTATTTTATAACATCTTTTCCACAGTATCGTAAATAAAATTAATGCGAAAGTAACATTCTATTACTTGCTTGTTAGAACTCAAGAAGTTCCCAAGGTACGTGGCTTCAGTCGAAGGATTGGTAATCGGCTTTTCGTTTGTACAGTTCGTTCGTTGAGGAGGTCATTCCTTGTTCATGTTCTTTTTTAAAGGCTTCTTGGATTGAAGTCGTGGTAAGAAATATCAAGAGTGGGGAAATATCTGAATCTTCGAGGGTTTTGATCTTTTGTGCCTAAATTTCTCTTATAAACTTTCGAACACTTCTATACAAATTTTTTGCAGTGTTTAGAAACCTCTGTTTGAGCGTTCTTCTAATATGTAAGAGGCTAACGAGCTCGCAAATGTTTTCAAGCCTAACAGCGCTTGCCAGCTTAGCCTGAAGCAAAACTTCTTTACGCACGCCCTACTTGGGGAGAAAGCTGGTGAACGCGTGACGAGAGTGTTACGAAAAGTGTGATCGGGCGAGGCGAACGGCAGTTGAGAGGAAGGCATAAGTTAGTCAAGAAAGGGAGAGAAAGAGTTTCGTTTCGTATATTACTGTAAGGGCAAGAGACAGAGGTGGATGGGATGACCCTTACAATAGCAAAAAAAAAAAAAAAAATTAACATCCAAGGAAATTTCTAAGCGTGCTACGGGAGCAGAGCGTTAAATTTTCAAAGTGGCTGGGGAAACTCATTCTTTGTTTAAATTGTTGGCAAATAGGGGCGATAATATCAAAAATGCTTTGCGCTGATAAATGTGAAAATGTAATTTTAATTTTGGCGCTCAGTACCAATTTATGCCCGACGAACCAGATTGTTATTAAGTGCAGAAACAATAAATATCAAAACCAAAATCCAGAGTATTAACTACGCCATAAGCAAAACCCACATTAGCCGCAAACGCTTTTAGTACACCCTTGAAGTCGAAACTAAACAAGGAACTTAAATAAATCAAGAACAGTATAAGTTCTAACACATATCCTTGAGGTACTTCCGTGCTCAATGGCACTACTTCTCTTCTGATTCCATAAATTTGCACTCTCTGCGACTTTTTTTAAAAGGCAATACCTACACCAATTCAGGATGAATCCTAGAAACCCAGCTTTTCAAGTTTGCCTAGCAATATATCATGGCTTATCTAAACAAGCCAGTTGTCAGTTTCTTAACATCAAAAAATGAATCCAAATTGGGAATTTATTCAAAAATCTCACAATTCGATTTTTAATGACTTTTGCTGACGTAGTTAAAAGTGAAATCGGGCTGTAATAACTTAAATCGGCGGAAGCTTCATTTTTAAATAATCTCCTCCTACAGGCAACGAGCAAGTCCTTGTGACAGCAGGCAAAGATCGAAGATGACAACTTTTTTGTGATCGAAGATCCTCAGGAGAAAGTTGAAGTAATAGGTGCGATGTTTCCAGATGTGTGTAAAGTGAATGTCAACACTTGCCCGAACCATTTCTTGGAAGACCGCATCCTCGTACACATTTCCAACCTTCAAAATGATATTAAGAATCGGCCATCGGAGAACACTAGTTTCATCATGTTTAATGACGATAATTTGGCAAAGGATATCATCGCCAATGACATCGGTTCGGTTCACTGAGAAGTAAGAAATCTGTGGGAGTCGACGAAATACCAAACATTGTTCTTAAACACCTTCCTCTAGAAGCGGTTAACATTTACACGACCCTGTTTAACAATTTGCTGAATAATGCACATTGGAGGACAGCGTTGGTGCAACCAATTTCAAACTGGCAAAGCTCCGGTTGATAAGTCTATTTCCCAACATCAGCAAAGTCTTTGAAAAAGTACTCAATAGAGCCCTGACCGAGTGGGTTGAGGACAAAAATATTATTCCGGATAACCAATTCGGTTTCAGAGCGGGGCACGATTGTACACATGCCGCGTCTAAACTTGTATCGGATATCCAATGGAACAAAGGTAAGAAACAATGCACGGGAGCCTTGTTAATTGACTTGGAGAAGGCCTTTGACACCGTATGGTTGCAGGGGCTCTTTTTCAAGCTTGACCAGCTCGGCATAAGCAAACCGCTGCTGTACATAATCTTAGATATGCTCACCAGCAGACAGTTTATTGTGAAAAATGGCAGTGTGAAGTCTGCTGGAAGTTTTGAAATTGACAACGGTCTACATCAGGGTGTAGTTCTTTCGCCGATTTTATTTACGATCTTCACAAGCGATCTTGTAGGATCAAGCTGACTTGATCGCGTACAGGTCGAATCCGAAGATCGAGGTCATCGTAAGTCCTTTGCAATGTGACTTCGAAAATATTCAGGACTCCGTTGTCTAGGGCCTCTAGAAATGGCGAATGTTCACAATCGTTGGACAAAACGGTCAGGATATGAAGATATTTCCTTATAAGGTGCAAATCGTTTACCGATTGCTGACTGCGAGGCTAACTTACCCCAATGCTCTATTAAATCTGCCTTGAGAAGAATGATTTTCACTATAGTGGTTGTGGCAACAAACAAAATTTACGATTACATCTATGTTAAGTGAGTGCCTTTTGCATGGAAAAATTATTGGTAGGTTTTTCTTTAGTATTAAAACAAATCCGCTTAAACAATGTGTCCGGCCTTCTCTATGCAATAACGCTTCGAGTGCACCCAATAAATATGCGAACGAACGTACGTCTTTTTGGGAACAATAAAATCCAACCCCGAAAGGTGGTGGTTGTCAAAACTTGGAGTTTTAAAAATCGCATTTGAAGAACTTCATTTAATAGTCAACTATATCGCTTCATAAAATCACCTGAAACTTTGAGATACTGTAAAAAGCTACAAGGATCTTTAAATCATAACACACACTTACTTTCTCGCTGCCTTGTTTAAACAGGAAAACTGTTGTCATAAGAACGTCGAATAAGGCAAAATTACAATTTCCAGAAACTTACCCTTTTCAATGGTCCTTTAAAAAATCGGGCAATCCATAATTCATAGAATATGAAATCAACCGGGTTCAATTCACTCCAGTCCCCGCAATTACTGACAGTTAACCACAAAGTGGCCCTCGAGCTTATTTTTTTCCCAAGAGCCTTTTTCTTTGCTACACAAGCGACTCGAGATAAAAAAGGATTAGGAAAAACCTGGACTCAATCTGAAGTCAATTTTTATGGATTCGAATTGCCCTAAGCACAAAAAAAAATAGAGAAAATAAAACACGATTGATAAAGAAAAGGCTTCGTCTCTGGGTAAACCCCCAATCCGATTCGCAATCGGACTTCTTTTGCACGAGGTGCGGAACAACACAATCTGACAAGAAGAACCAAAGCCCTTGGCAAAATGAATCCTGGGCTTGTGAATTCCTTCGAAAAGCATTCTATTACAAGCGCTAAGAAAAAATATATACTCGTATATGTGAATGTGTTTAACGTGGCAAACGGAATCTAAGATGAACGCCCAAGACAGAGAGACCCGTCACTTCGTTCTGTATTATCCTTTTTCACAGGGAATTTCCAATAGTCTAAGGTGAAATTGGGTGCACTTGCACGAGGGGACACGAAAAAAAAAGATATAATTCACGAGTCGAACTCGGATTGACTGTGCATTAAATGTGAGCAAGGAGATCCTTTGGAGCAGCTGTTGTGTTCAAATATCCTGCTGCTTGTCGCAACACTAATGTGGAGGATGCATTGAGATGAGATTTCTTTTTGTTCTATGATCCTATCCAAATCAGTGTGCAGTAGGTATTCTGTGAATATTAAAGGAACAAAAAACAAGGACGATATGAAATGATTTTTCTATACACAAGAATTTAACTTACATAGTCGAACTGTATCCATATAATATAAGACGGTACAAGTGCAGGATTGTGTTGTGTAGTCTTTGATGTTTTCTGCGAATTTCATTACTTTTGGTGTCCTTCCCCTAGGAAGCATACGTATGCTCGGGGAAATGTTCGATGGCATTTGATCCTTTTAATCCCAATACTGTCTTTTTGGCCAATTACTCTTCGCTATTGGAGCGGGAATTTGAATGTTTGCACTTTGATATTCGATGAAGCGGATCTTATTGGAAGGATTTCGTGTCTCTGTATGGCTGATTGGGTTACGCGCTTTAAAGAGGAGTCCCTTTTTTTCGATGGGGGACCAAGGCAATTTTGTTTAAATGAAATTTCAAAGCTAATGCAACCAACCAGTTAAAGTGAGTGTCTGTGAATGGGTTCTATTATTTCAAATTGGGTTCCTTGTTTTATTATTTAAGGATTTTTGTTGCTTTGCGAGAGGACGAGGGACATTTAAATTTAAAATTGTGCGAGAAATACTTTCAGAATAGTGATATAACCAATCTATTCAGCTCAGTGGTTTCTGAATTGGACTGAAGAACTAAAGGTCTCCGGAAGAAATTTCTTGCATTTTTTCATGGGCTCACATGGCAAAAGTGATTGCCAGTGTTGTGTTCTATTTCCGGTAGTAAGCTCCTTATGGAACCAAATATTTCCATTTTGACTAGAGTCAAAGAGTAGATTAGAGTGTGAATTAAAATAGCCCAGAAAGAAAGCGACCAACTCGCCTTTCAATGCGAATCGCCAAAAACAAACCGAAAGCGCACGTCAACGTCAACCCGTCTTAAACTGAGTTAGTGCTAAATACTAGGAGAAGAACGATTCCAACATTCGAGCTCCCGAAGATGCACGGCACTGCTCTGACAGTAAAAAAAGCTGCAAAATAACTCGGAGTCATTCTAGACTCTAAGCTGAGCTGAAAAGATAACATCGAAAACAGCGCTCAGACTAAAAGAAGCATGTCTATGAGCAGTCAATCCTTAGGGCACGCCACTATCCTCCTGCGATGGGAAGTCTTGAAGAAAAATACTGAAACGGACTATATCATCCCCACAACAAAGTCTATCAGGAAATTTGTATTAAAATTTCTTTTATAGAGGATTGGAAAAATGATGCGATCTCTTCTGATGCTTGGCTAGCTTTCTATACTGATGGATCCAAAACTGCCTTAAGCAAGGGGGCCGGTGTTTTCTAAAAAAGACAGGTTAAATGGAAATGATCATTGGGGATAATGTAGTCGGTAGGGTCATAATTATCTACGATGACAGTCTGGTAGCTATTAAGACACAGACGAATTTGCCAAACGTGGATCAGGCACTAATCAATTCTTCCCTTTGCAAAAACGCTCTCCACAAAATTATTGACTCGGAAAAAATAGACAGGGCTAAGCTATGCTGGAATCAAGCCGAATCATGTGCAATAGATCCAGAGATCTCATTAGCCTTAATCGAAAGGATATCCAACTCGTCTCAAGAAAAATAAAAGGACATTGCACCATAGGAACTCATGCGGAGCGACACGGTACATCACATAACGACTTTTGCAGAAGCAGCAGAGATGTCGAAGAAATAGAATCTGTAAATCATCTGCTCTGCGAATGTCCCACACTAACCAAAATAAGATTGAGAACTCTTGGGAGTTTCTTTCTTAATGGGCTGGACGACCTGGAAAAAGCTGACCACAGACTCCTTCTGAGATTCATTCCACTTTGATACTGCACTTAAAAATAAGACCCTTTGGAGAAACTTTATTGTTTTAAGTGCAGGGAAGAAATAAATGGACGATAATAGCTACGTGAATCCGGACCAAATGAACGAAGAATTTGTGGAAATACAAACACTGGACTCACAGTCCCCGAGTTCTTCTAACCAAGGTTCGAGAATCCAAGTTTTGATGAACTTCATTCTTATTTCATTAAAATTATTCTACCATACATGCCGTCATATTTAACACACATACTCAATGCGATTATTCTAACGTTATCTTTCAATCTACTTTGGAAAGAGTCCAAAGTTATTCCACTTTTAAAAAAGAAAGCATCCATCAACTCTCCCCCTGAATATAGAACCGTTTTAATTCTCCCCTATCTATCTGAGGTTATGGGAAAATACCTTCATTTCCAAATTTATAAGTTTCTCATGAGACAACACAGCTGTATCACGTCCCTGCTTAAAGTTACGGAAGATCTCAGAAACGCTATTGAAAATGACATAGTCTCATTTTAAGTCCTCCTTGAGTTTACAAAGGCGTTTAATCTTATAAGCCACAATTTACTAATAAAAAACTAAAAGTTTTTCACCATCTGCCTGTAAACTCCTTTTATCGTATATATTCGAAAGAAGGCAATCCGTTTATGAAAACAAAATTAGGTCGATATTTTTAACCACACAGATAGGAGTTAGTCAATGATCTTTCTTGGGACCATTGTTATTTTTATTGTTCATTAATGACCTACCGCACGTGTACGCTGATGTTTACTATATCTTTCTTGTAAGCTAGGATTGATAGAGGATGAAGTTTCTAAAATAAATGAAGATCTTCAACCTATAAGTAATTGGTTTGGAGAGAACCAAATGAAATTGAACACAACTATGATAAATCAAACTGCTTAGTTATTTACAAGAATAAGCAAGATCAAAGCTACCTTCCACCTAAAGTTCTTGAGGACTTTCTAACAAAATCTGTTCATAAATGTAAGAATTTAGGTATTTTGTTTAATAAAATAATATTTTCTTCGGACAATCATATCCGACAATTCATCGGAGGTATAAGGTGCCCTTAGAAACATCGCATAATCATGCCTCTGTACGCCAGTTAAGACAAAGTTGCTACTTGCGTGATCTTTTCTTCTACCAATTATATCTTTTGGGTGTGAAATTGTTTGTAGAGCTGAAACAAAACATAGGCTTCATGTTGCTTTTTACAGCATTCTAAGATACGTTTATGGTCTGGGTAGACGTGATTACCATATATATCCGCACATTGGAAGACAATTCTGGGTTGTCATCTCCAAACTTACTTTAAATATCGAAAGACAATGATTATTTATGAGATCTTGAATTTTGCTAGGTCTTCGCGCTCACTTACATTATTGTATCACGATTTCTCAGATTTCCATATAAAAAATTTTTTGTTAACATAACCTTTTTTATTTTTGTGAATTTTTAAACTTGTTTTTATCGTTATTGCTGTTTTTATGTTGTTTGTTTTTTTTTAACTTGATTTTTTAACGATATTCCATGCTAAAACTCTTAAAAGTCTCCTGGCATTGTTTCTTTTCACGAACATAACCCACTTATTAACACTAGGTTCCAACTTCGAATTGCGCTATATTTTTCATAAACCTTACCCTAGCGAAAAACGACTGGTAGATTTAGTTGTTTGTCAAGTCCACACCTTAAGCCTGAAAAAGTAAATAATAAATAAAAAAATTGCTTTCGTTGAGTTATTTCTTATTTATTTTAATATTTTAATTAACACAAATAACAACTTTTAGTTTTGTTTAAAATTACTTTTCAACTTCCCATCAGAAAGTTCTTGTTTTCAACCAAATTAAGGTACGCAGGAACATATTACGTTCCATCTACAGTATCATATGTCAGTGATTTTAAATTTATTATATAATTTTTTACAATTGCTTTTCTTTTACAAAAAATAAATAAGATAATAATTATTTTTTTAAAATTTTATTCTACCATTTAATATTTTATGTTTATGTTTTACATTGACTATTAACTTTTTCATAGCATTACATAAACAAGCACTTTGTCTCATCCTGTATTTCTCATTTATTTTACTAGAATGGTATGATAAATACTTCCAGGATACTATATACACACACAGACAAACACACTAACGACCAGATTTTCAGAGGAAACTTTGAAAATGACTTTGTCTTTTTTTTGCGTTTCAGGAATAATTTTGTCCCTCAAGGGACAGTGTTTCTATTTTGTATAAAAATAAAAAAGAAGCAAACGCCCGTACTCATTCAGTTCACAAAAACAAAATGTCACATAACGCCTATTAAGCTGTCATGAGTGAAATGATTCAGAAGAAATGTTGATTTATTAAACGCTACTTTTATAAGAATTGTCTCTCTTCTTTTATCGAAATGACTTTTCGGATAATTTTTTGTCATCTTTACTTTTGCCTCCGAAGGGAAACTGATAATTGACAAGTTCTCGTGGGCTAAACAAATTTAGGATTCTTCTTGTTTTCTCTCTTGTTCGGAGAAATTTTTTTTTTTATATCCAAGAATGAGGATAACTTTAAGAAATGTGTCAGAAATCATGATATCAAGTGACAGTTTGGCTACGAGTTTTTCTCCTGCTTCACTATTCAGTGTAGCTCTGAATATTGTCATTCGTATGATCTGAGAAAAATTAAAATTAAAAAAAGAACACGTTACACTTTGGGTAGTCATTGTCTAATTATTTCAGTCTAGGTTATTGGTCATTAGTGAAAACACACAAGTTTTTGTAAATCCGTAAAATGTCTACATTCGTGCCATCAAAACAACATTTGCGGGAAGTCTTAATATGCTTCTTTCATTTAAAGAAAAAAGCAACCGAAGCGCATCAATTGCTTACCGAAGCTTACCCGGGCTATACTATAGACGTTATAAGGTGTCAGCGGTGGTTTAAGCGGTTCGACACCGAAGACAAATTTTCACCCGGCATTTCCAATACAATGCTTTTACACATTTTTGTATGTTTAGATAAACATATTTTGTTTTTTAATGTTTAAGAACTACAAACATACAAGCAAGTGTTCCAAAAACACTTAAAAATTAGTTAATCCAGCTTCTTTTCCAATTTCCAAAAGCTCCTTTTCCTAAAACACCTTTTGAGACAAGTTTTTTTGAATTTTGAAACAAGTTTTTTTTTTTGAATTTGCCAAAAATCATAAGTGCATTGAAATTTGGAACATAAAACTGCACTTATTAATGCAGAATTTTTTAAAAATTCGGTTACAATTAAAAAAAATATAATTATTTCTTTTTTCAAAATTTTGACTTGAAATTTGACTTGATATTGTTATGCTCAGAAGTTATTTACTTCAGCTATTTGGGACAAACATTCAATAAAAAGCGTAGGATATTATCTCTTGAAGTTGCTAGATCACATATATTTTTATTCTCTTGCTGATTTTTAATAATTTTTTTTACACTTTAACTCAATTTTTCGGAAAATCTCCCCCCCACGTTTCTTTTTGTGCCTCGAGCTGACTTACTAGTTCTAACCTTTCGTCAAATGTTGAGGAAATTACCCTGTATAAAGATTAAATTCGCCACCAATTGGAGTGTAACTCTCATGTTTGGGCAGGTGCTCCAAGACCATCTTGAGCTTGCTTGATGGAGTTGAAAATCGATCGAACAATAAAACTCAAAGGAGGCAATAATACTACGAATTCAATCGACTTGCCTGTCTTCTCTACATGTAGAGAATGAAGAAACGACAATCTTTTGAACATTTTAACTCCTTAAGTTCGCGTGTGCCAATTTGTAAAACGGAATATTTCGTCAGTGACTGAGTGTTTTGGGCCATCCTGCATAATTACAAAAATAGCCCTAAGATGAAAATTAGTGAAAAATAATTAGGATTTCTTCCAATTAAAGCATGTGTATTTTATATTAATAAAATCTGGATTGACAGCCAAAGTGAAGCCAATCAATCCCACATGCATGCCAAACCTTTGTGTTAAACGCCAACTATTGGAGCGGCACATGGGTCCCTAATGCAATTTAATCACTGGACATACAAACGTTCTAATTCGCATCACGGTCATTTGTTTAAATCCCATTCGAGCATTCTCGGGCATACAATTAATTTAACAATTGTTATCTTAACCCCTATCCATAGTCCTGGTTGTCGAGCATACCACCAGCTTTTCGTAATCCACCCTTAGCACTATTCCATGTCACCTACAGTCTACACCCACGCATCTGTACCCCCAATGTTTGATAAATCTAATCTAAAATACTAATTACACACCAGTAAACAATCGCCTTGCCTTAATCTTTGGCCCATAGTTTCGACACAGCCAATGGCATCCAACACTGCCGCACGCCATGTCGCCGGTTGCGATTGTGTTGCCCGACCACCCAAAAACGCACTTCGCAGGAATTCAACTATGTTCAATGTGAATTAGCATAGTTTCCGATCAATTGCCAGACGAAGGATTAGGAAACAAGTGCTCCTGGCTAAGGCTATGTAAATCTGGGCTAACGACACGCTTTTAAAGTGTAGAGAAAATCTCTCGGCACATTTGCGTGTATTGTTGCAGTGTAGAGAGGGAGTTGTACATTTTGGTGATTGAGTGGGGCTTTGTTTTCGTTAACGCTGAGGGCGTCAATTTATTCTAACATTATAGTATGTTCTACAGGAAACGATACAAGATGACGAGGTTCGAGTCCTAAGGTCCTTGCGCCGAACATACCACAGGCTTTTTCACTAGGGAGAAGCAAGTACAAATTAGAGGTAAACAAAAATTCTATGCCCGGATTTTACTGAGCAGCTTGCTTCAGAATCGTTTTTTTTTTTAGATTTTGCATAGGCTAGATCTAAAACTGCAAGTGGTTTCTTAAGAAATCGAAACAGGTCTAGTGTCCCTAAATCTGTTGATTTTGAAGTAATATGAAAAAACAAGCTGTCAAACAAGGCATGTGTCTTTGAGATTTAAGTACATAAGACATTGGTAAATGACTGTGGGAGGGCATGCACATGTAAAATGTTTAGAAATCGTAGAGTTATTTCCGAACTTTACGTTTTGACGTTTGCAATTTGCAATTTCTTATGTGTTTCGCTCCTTCACTAAGAATGACCGAAACTGTTGGTTATTTAAAGCCAAAGCTAAAGTCGTTCCCAACGCTCAGTCGATAGCTTTCTTGAGCAAAGAATTTTATAAACTGCTGCTTGTTTCAGTACATTTGGGATAGATTGCTGAATTTAAATCAGCTTAAATGTATCCTCAATTGCTTCTTGGCTTGCTCGTTTATACTTATTTCATCAAAAATTTGTGTTTTAAAGAACGGCAAATTGTAAGTCCATTCGGTTTGGTTGAAATATTCAATTTTGGTTTAAAAAACAAATTATACTGTAGGTGTGCGAATATTAAGCAAATGCAAATGCTTGTTTCTTTCGTGGAAAAAAATGGTCGTCTTAGCAATACAATAATAAAATACTACTGCTGAGAAAATGAAAACAAATCAACTGGGAGTGCTAAAGGTTTAATTTAAAAAGCTTTCAGCATAGTTTATTCTCGATCACAATAGAAACTTCTGACATAGTTTTGTAAGAGTGCTTTGGCTTAATCCGATAAAGAAAGCCAATGATATCCGGCAAACCCTGATATTTCTAACGAGCTCATCTTAAAAAGGGTGGTTATTTGACCGGTTTTGTAGTTTTTGTTTGGCGTCTGTTGAAATATGGAAAATCAAAACGAAAGTTTACGTCATATTTTGCTTTTTTATTTCCGGACAGGAAAAAAGTTAACTGCTGTTTATGGTGACGAAGCTTTAAAAGAACGGCAGCGTCAAAATTGGTTTGCCAAATTTAGTTCTGGTTACGCTCTGGTCGTTGAAGTTGAAAGTGATGACGACCAAATCAAAGCAATAATCGATTCGGATCGTGACAGTAAAACAGGTGAGATTGCAGAGAACATTCATGTATCACATACATGCATTGAAAATCGCTTAAAACAACTTTGCTATGTACGAAAACTCAATATATGGGTTCCTCATGAACTGAAAGAAAATCATTTAACATCTGCGATTTGTTAAAGAAACGTATTTAAAATGATCCATTTTTAAAACGATTGATAACTGGTGACAAAAATGGGTTGTTTACAACAATGTCAATCGGAAAAGATAGTGGAGCAAGGCAGGTGAACCAACTCAAACAACAAAACCGAACGATCAATTCAGATGTCTATATTGAACAATGCAGTTGAAGAAAAGCGGCCCGAATTGACAAATCGAAAAGGTGTTGTCAAGGCCACACAGATATTTGGTCACTCGGCAATAATTATTGGAGCTTGGTTGGGATGTTTTGCCACATTCACCATATAGCCTGACCTTGCACTATCTGATTACTTTTTATTTCGATCTTTGCAAAACTCCTTGAATGGTAAAAATTTCAATAATACTGATGTTATCAAATCGTACCTGGTTCAGTTTTTTGCTGATAAAAACCAGAAGTTTTATGAACGTGGAATTGTGATGCTGCCTAAAAGATGGCAAAAGGTCAATGCTCAAAATGGGCAATATATTACAGAATAAAGTTATTTCGTTCAATAAAAAAATCGTCTTTTATTTTCTAAAAAAATCAGCAATTACTTAGTTGCCAACCTGATATAATGTTACAAAATTTAATGTTAAATCGAACACTCCTCAAGTGTTGAATTATTTTATAGAGAGGGACAGAACTTTAAAATCTTTTTACAGAAAAATTTGAATTGAACTATTTGGACATGTTCACTCATATATTCTTGAGATAAATTGAGGCGTTTAATTCGGTGACTCGTCCTTCACCCGTTTAGTATCTAACTAATGCATCAACTGATTGGGCTGGAAATTGAACTGTCATTTCAAATCACCTTCAGTAATGTGGCTAAAAAAATTACTGGTTTTGGAGTAACAATTAAAAATCATTATTTGGTATGGTTTGCATGTCAAGTTACAAGAGCTTATTGGTGAAAACAATATACGGCGGGTTATTGGTTCAAAATTGGACCAAAAGAATATGCTGCACAAAACTCAGCCGCGCGTTGGTCATATTAAGTAAAAATTTTCATTATCCTATTCATTTCTTCACAATGAAATGAAATGTGATCACAGCATTTTCTCAATAAGTAACGGCGTTAAACTTCTTTGGGCCTTTCAAAAAAAAAAAAAAAACGATTGTTCGAACTCTGCACAAAAAACTTTTCTGGCGGAGATCACCTTTTCTTCTTTTCGCCGAACAATATTTTTAGGATACTGAACAAAAAGTCACATGGACCCAAATCTGCAGAAAATTGTGGATGGCGCAGAAGTAGCGGTACAGTGGGACATACGATTATAAACCCTACTAATGGGAGTAGGCTCCAAGAACAGGTGTCCAGACAAAAAGTCAGAGGATAGAGAGAGATTGCAGAATCAAACGTTGAGTCAAGTGGATAGAAAACCAAGAGGGAGAGAATGTAATGCGGGTAATGCCATCGCCATCAAATGTGTTTCATGATGTCTAACTAGATCCTTGCAATCTCTGCACAAATCCGTGTCCATCAGCACAGAAAGTTGCGTTCAACTTCGAAAGATCAGTATTTATTTCAATGTTAAGTACAAACCACAAAGCTTTTAAAGCTATATGCTTCCGACCAGACTAGAGCAAGTGTCTTTTAACTACAGAAATGTAAATAATAGAGCCTCCTCTTCAATCAATCAACGTTCATCTGCCGATGGTATTTCACCATGGTATTTTTATCGGTTTAGCATTTCCGTTTTCTTTCCTTGTAGATGGAAAACCGTATTTTCCAAATGAATTTTCTTGGAAAACTAGTCAGCTTTTAAAGTAGTACTGAAGCATTAAACCCTATATCCTAATAACCGGAACTATGCTTTTCGTACCAAAATGTCTACTGAAGATCTATAGCTCATCTCACCGAAAAGTGAACCCGCTCTTGAAAAATATGGATAATTCGGGCCGTTCAATAAAAGTTGGACGTTCTCGAGTTTGAAGTTCACCACATAAAGGTTGGTGTGTCACGGCTCTTAATTTTGTCTCGGAATCTCTTTTTAATTTTTATTAATGATCTCTTGTCTGAGAACGTAATGCATTGATTTCCGAGTTGCATCAAGCACTTTCACAGTCTCCAGCTTATCAGTAAGCCAAATTTCCGGCGTGCACACAATATAAGAAGTCTTATTTTAGCCTACTCATTAAAACTTAAAGAAGTTCAAAAGCAAATGACATCAAAATTTCTCTCTACTCCGTAGGTGGACAGAAAGGATACTTTCCAGTACCATCCTAACCAGCGCAAATATAAACCCACAAAAAGAAATATTTTTTTTAAATTTTCTTGTAAGACATACTGTAGTTCTAGTTCAATTCTTGAATTGTTTTGCGTCGCTTCGCGTGAAATACATCCAAATTGAATGGGAAACTATGGCCGCGAGTAGCAAAGGAAGCCGCCTTCTCTTTTGTGTTGCGGAATCTTCTGTGTTTGATTTGATGATTGGAATTCCGTTGTTCCTTTACTGTCGGGTGCGAGTGGTTCACGAGTGTGGCAGTCATCAAAGTCACAGGAGCACAAGGTACTGTGACAAATTTATCCTCATCATTCCCGAATTAATTCCGGATCTTTTGAGGGAGAACAAAAGCCAGAAAAAATATATATGTACATATGTATTTATATATAAGAAGATTCCTTTGATTAATCAAAGTACGCTCAGGAGTTTTTGTTTTGTTTGTTTGTTTGACGTTCGTCCTTTTCGTTTCACAGTTCATACTCCCTTCCACTCTGACTGGTATCCTTCGCATCTTTCGTTCTTTATTTTCATTGTCATTGTCGATCTTTCACAGTTGAATTTCTTTTTTTCTTTTTTTTCTTTTTTTCATTTTCGTCGAGTCGAATTCGGGACATGATTTCCCGCTCGGCTTCCAAGGACACATTTTTTTTTCTAAGAGATTGTTCTCTTGGATCCAAGGTGGAATGACGTGTCATCTGGTGATGTACTGTGTTGTCATGGTGAACGATAATTTGTGGAATGCTGTTTGTGTATGACAATTTTAGAATATAGCGGGTGGTTTGGGAACCCAAAAGCTACACCAAAAAATCAGGCTCACAAGTGAAGTGGAACAATTTCGCTTTAGCCGTGTTGGGATTCATTTATTTTGTGCGTGTGTGCTCACAGGACGAGGATGTATGTTCACCTATTAACGTGATTTACAAATCAAAAAAACCCACACGGAGATTGCTTAAGTTTGAAATAAATGCGGGCCCATAAGCCCACAGAAGGATGAATACGGATTTACAATGTTGGGGCGTTGGCATCGCGTCCCGAATCGTGGTCGTCGACTTGTATTGCAAATAAATCAAAAAATCCTTGCTGTGTGTAATCGGTTGTTCCGCGTTAGAAAATTGTTTTTGCAGTCATAGCTCATATAGAAAATTGCTCGAGGAGACTAGGTGCCTAAGGGTGCTCTTTTGTTAGAGCAACTTTTGCTTTTCAGAGTTGGAAAAGATTCCAATAGCTGGTGGAATTAGAGGAGCGAGCATGTAATGAAATCATATGCCACTACCGCACCGTCGCTGCTTTTATAAAGGATAATATGAGGATTACGACAGGTAGTGATGGTGTGGAGCACCGGAAGCCGCTTTCAGTGCGAGTGATATCAAATTTTACTTTACGCGCGTTGCGCAATGACAAATCGGTGGAAAGTTGGCGGAAAAGGAATATATGAAGCCTGCACGGGAGCAAACATATATGTAAGTATGCTTTCATGGTGAATCGCGCTGTCAGGATGTGTACTCGATAAGGTCGGTAATTTATGGTCGTGTGGGAATACATGTTTTTTTCTTCTTTTTTATTTCCATCCTTTGTTGTTGAAGTTTTTCTCTGTCTCGGTTGTGAATATGACAGATGGGACATTAAAACGGCTGTAGATTTACTGAGAGGATATTCTAAAGGACATCCGTCATTGTGGCTGTTACTTAGATAGTAGATGATAGGGTTTTGTTGCGCCGCACCGTAAAATGATGTGTGGGTCGTATAGCGAGGAGTGGGGGGAAATAAATTTACGGTAACAATTCTATATGTTGAGTAATGCTTGCGGGTTGATAAATGTATTTACACAAAGAGTCCTGAGGTATAAATTCTCGAGGAAGACACCAAATTGGCGCCCAATAGAAAAAGGGAAGCACTTTGGCTGAAATGGCCGACAGTGATTGCTGGATGCTCTGCTTGACAAAGCATTGTAAGTTTAAATAGAGTATGCAAATCTTAAAGGGAAAACCTTTAATACGAGCATATTTATGGAAGTTGATAAGATCAATCATAACAAAAGTAATGAAATATTTAATTAAGTAAGATCCACAAGGTTTCCTGGCAAAAATATTGAGAGCCCTCGCGTTCTTATTGACAGCTCAAATTAGTCAACATCATCGTATCTTCTTACCATAGCAAGGTACCACAACATCAATGGTGCTAGACAGAGTATAACTCATTTTAAAGGTTCCGCACCTCAAAAGAAAAAACGTAACCCTTATTGAATTACTATGTTGTCCATCTGCCTGTTACCACCCTTTTTATCAGGAAGACGTGGAGGTATCAAATTGAAATTAAAACCAAATAATTATGACTGCCGTCTCTTAAAGCTGTACAATCAAGCTTCTTAATCGACTCACTCAAAAGACACGGTTGTTTATGCAGCATATTTTGATACTATGAAGGGTAATCAAAATCTATAGGTAACTACAAACAAAGGCGGGAATAATCTGAGAGACTTGATTCATGTGATGGGCGAATATACAAGTTTGTACGGAACCTTCGTTGCGCGAGTCCGACTTGCACTTGGCCGGCTTTTTTTTTTTTTTTGGATAGAACGTGAGATCACACCTTAGATCTTTGGAACGTTACATCGACATCTAGAGGAGAACTTCATATATCAAAGATATTTTGGCCTATACAAACGGTTAAGATACACCGCAGGGGAGTTCCTTTTTAATGTACATCAGAGAAATCGCTAATGTGGCTAATAGACATTCTTGAAAAAATTATATTAACTTCAACTAGATATTCATCTTCTGTTTATCGACGGAATTATTGAAACGAGCTGTACAGATTTATACAAAGTCTTGAAATCCCTGGCAAACTTGTGCGATGATGGCAATCGAGAAAGCTCGCTGCTTCATTAAGGACGGCAAGGATTTTACCAATTCTTGTTTTGCCACGTGACAGACATAAGATGTTTTTATTATAATCTCGTTATAATCAGGCATGCACATGAAATTGGCATGGTTGGAAAGACACAACGAGTCAGTCAGAGATGTGTTTGAAGGTATGAAAGCCGAACCAGCGAAGATGCCACTCAACGTGAACGAAGGAAAAACGAAGCTTATGCTGAAAACAAAGAAGGACGAAGGAAGACACTTCGGCGCATAGGACAAAAGTGACAACACGCTGATACAGCTTCGAAGTGGTCCAGATTTTCGTAAACTTAGGATACGCCATATTAATACTTATCGACTTCGTTGGCATAGTGGGTTGATGCGTTGCGCATGCTTTTTTGTAGTTTCTGGGTTCAAATCTGGCTGGAATTTATTATATTTTTAGCTTCCCATCAGAAAGTTTTTGTTTTTTTAAAATGCAATACTACTTTTTGTTTGTTATGGCATTATGGCAGTGACCCGAAAAAGAGGATCGACAACAAAACACTACAGACCTTCGGCGAATGATAACAGTGAGATCTACGATAAGATGGCATGAATCAAGCTTCATGATTACTTGGCAACGAAAGATCATTTTATTTATATTTTCACAAGCATTGCATATATCAGAGCAATGCGATCTATCATGCGGGGCAGTTGCTAGAAAAAAGACGCCGAATTTAGGAAGACAGGCTTCATGACAGGTCTGCTTAAACCACAGAAGAGAATGCTATAAAACTTGAAATTAATGGCAAACGATTTGCGAATTTGAGAGATCAGCGGTCACAAGAACAGATTGTTCAAGATCGAGAAAGGACTCAACCAACAAGACCCTTTTTATTATGACCAAACTTTCATTATTCGAGACCTTCATCATCGCAGTCGTGGTGCAGAAGCATGATGGATTCTGGAAAATTCTGTTGGTCGGTTCGACTCTTTTCGTGCGGTTTATGGGCTGGTTAAAGATGGTGGACTGTGAAGCCATTGCAGACGGTTCTTCAGGATACTGCCTATCAACTCGTAGTTAATCTGTGACCCAATTATGCATTGGTGGAAGAAGGAAAGAAATACATTGTTCTAAGCACGAAAAGGTTGCATAGCTTGTAGATGATAAGAATGTCTTCACTGGGAGTTCCCCTAAAGTCATACCATAGTCAATGGCAGTGTTTATAAACTTCGCTTTAAAATAAATAAAAGCACATCTTTTTTGAACAAACATGATCCTGATTCCATTCTTAGCCTGATCTGTTGCTAAATAGAACATCAAGTGAATCTTCTTCTTAACGTCCCAGAAACGTTACCGTCTTTCGAAGAACATTGGGTTATTTAATTGTACTCCAATTCAGTTGTTAAAATTTCTTCCTTTTATGACCAGCTCTAGTTATCGAGAAGCGCTTCAGCGATAATTTTCGGCAATCATTGCAGGGCTAAGTCGAGTGATTTACGAATTTTGAAATTACGGATTTGTGACGCAGTGCAGAAAGCCTAAAAATATTTCATTACTGGCAATTCGCTGAAACTTCATCCGCGGGCATTTTGTGTACGAAGAAGGGTTATAGAACTGTAAAAGGTATATTCGGATTCCGCTGACACAGAAGCTTAAATTTTTGTCCAAGCAATGTTCATCCTAAAGGTCCATTGAAAATATTACTAAAAGAATTTTTGACATCAGATGAGAAGTTTCGAGCTATATCTTTATGAGATTACAGTAGATGGTGACCTTTTCGACACTTCAATTGTCATACAAAAAAACTGTAGAAAAACTTCTTAAATGAAAAACTAAACACGAACCCTTTCGTGAGTCTCTTTAAATACCGCGTAAAGGTTTCGTTCGATAATCCTTTTTTCGTTACGACCCCAAAAAAACAAAAATTATTTATTTACTATACTTCGATAAGCTCGAACAACATTCTTGGGCGGAAAGTTTCAAATTTCTTTTTTAAATTATTTAAAAAAAAATAAAGAAAACAAAGGATCACATCAAGTTTCCTCTCAAATCCTTGGCGAAGCAATCTCATTCACGCACACCTTTCCATGTCACGTAGCATTCGCTAACCTAAAACATGCTCACTTACACTTTAATTTAAAAACTTATTTCATAATTAGAAAAATAATTAGAATCCTTGTTTAGTAGTTTACATATGTGCAGGATGCGGCCTTTCCGGAACACCAGAGCAACATCTAAAAGGCTCCGCCCTACACCATGATTATGACATTCGCCAAAAGGAGCTATCTGCAGCCTGCATTCAGGAAAGTTCTTTCATGAAACGACACCATCCCGTAAAACATAATTAAGAACGTGACGATAAGACTAAGCATCGGCTGCACATGACCTGAAAATAATCGATTTAAATTTAATTTCCTTCCTTACCCACCAGTCCGAGTACGCCATCCTTCCAACAACCCTTCCGCTCTGATCGTTTCGCATTTCTTTGGCACAACAAACAGACAATGCAGCCAGATGAACACATGTACCCGGAACAAAGTCCCATATTTGAGGCTCAACAACAAACGGTGATGCCCTGGTCAGTGTCCATCATCGATTCATCGATTTAAAATTTTTGAAGTTGGAGGAAGGAGAGCTGAACCCAGAGGCGAATGCCGACCGCTTGTACTCACTCGAGTGATTCTCGACCAATCTCTGATTGAGGCCAGCATCCTTCAGCGCTAGTATTGTCGCTCGGATTACAGATTTACGTGTGAGCGACGGGACGCCCATAATATCGGCAGCACATTTCATCTCCAGAAGTTCCGTAGTCGAAATGAAACGTGGGTCATCTATATGGATGCGAATCTGTAAATTGCTCGAGTACAGGATGAAGCCATCGGAGTTCCTGGTTATCTCGTGTTGCTGTGGTGCCAAGGTGGCCGCAGGTGCCTACAAAAAAACAAAAAAACCAAACGAGAACTTTCATAAACGATAGAAAGATACGATGAATGATTACGAAAGAATTTTTCATCAAATGCCAATGATACAGATACAGATACGGATACGAAAGGATACACCACGCAGCTCAGGTGAAAGATGAACATTTTTCTAAAATTGATAAATTTTCAAGCCTGCTGCTGTGCTATTGCATTGGATACCATGGATTAAGTCCGAGAAATGCTCCCCATAGAGGAGCTATCCAGATGAATTCATATTGAACTGAAATGAAGAAAATGAAAAGAAAACGAAATAAAAAAAAAACTAGAAGGTATGAAAAGGAAAATGCGGCACGTTTCCTAGACGTTAATTTAATTAAAGATTTTCCCTTGAATGCT
This sequence comes from Orthonevra nobilis, assembly GCA_963555765.1. Taxonomy (NCBI): domain Eukaryota; kingdom Metazoa; phylum Arthropoda; class Insecta; order Diptera; family Syrphidae; genus Orthonevra; species Orthonevra nobilis. Next base: position 25,223,894 of record OY743225.1, on the reverse strand, counting down.
TACTGACGCAATATCGAATCTATTTTGGAGGCACAGCGTCCCCGTGGCGTTCGTAGGAATAGTATCAGATGGGCGGTGAGGAAAATATATAATTTTCTTTCTTTTCTAAGAAAGAAAATTTTGTATCGAAACTTGTAATGAAAATGTATTAAAGGCTTTTCAATGGGTGGGCCGGTGCCTACTTGGATGTGTGGGCGGCGAAGCAGGACTTGGTGCTTTTCTTCGGAAGCATTGTGAACTCAAAGATGGTGATTTCGTAGGTGGAATGTTTCATAACGCAGTATGTGGAATGGGGTTTTCAATTAGGGACTCATGAATGCTGGCATCTCGAATCAAACAGGGGATTCAGTTCTTACAAAAGATGTGGACATTTCTTTTAAAGCAGCCAAGTAGGTGTACATATGCACAAGTAAGTCTTCATAGAAAAAAGTATATAAGCTGACATGAAACAACAACATGGTTCGGGTACGGATGTCTTCACTGTTGTTAAACAAACTTAACAAACCATGAGCAGATAAAAGCTCGAGGACTTCATCACTGTTCTTTGAGAAATGCGATAAAACTGGCTTAAAAGAAGAGGATAAAAAAAGGCGACGGATATTTGTCACCAAAGGCAGTCTAAGGCAAGAGTTCTTGGACTGAGGACATACGAACAAATGTTTGACAAAAATCCGCATAATGAACCATTTCAAAGGAAACTGGAACAATTGATAGGTCTTAATTTGATTCGTTGTGCTAATCTTGAATCGAATTTGAATCAGACAAGATTTGGCACTGGGATCAAATTAAGCGATCACTGGAGTAATGGAAAGAAGTTGTGAGTCTTACTAAGTGGGTAGCCATACTGTAGTGTGATACTTGACTGACTTGGCATGTTGGAGCTCCAAGTTCGCATTGTATTATTGACTTTTCTTGTGAAGGCATAACTCTGAAAGCAGAGTGATGATGTAATGTTCTAAAAACATAAAACATTGAATTTAATGGTGTAACAACCAAAGGTGAATTAAGAGAATGCAAATCAGTCTCAGTTGCTCGCTTTGTACAAAATCGAAATGTAGTATAAGGGAAGCCATTAGCCCTTGTAAGGAGTATGAAAAAATAATCAATCGATTATTCAACATTTTTTTGTGGAGGCCATCAAGAAGTATACGTAGAAGAGCCGTCGAAGTAAATCAGGATAAATATAGAGCAGGCTTTTCATGATAAACAAAGGTGTCAAAAGTGTCAAATTGTATTGAAAGTTTGGGTTAAAAAGATGGCCCCCTAGCAAGCCAGCAGTCAATGCAATGAAATTATATTCAAAAAAAGCAACCATGTTTTACTATTATTTGAGATTCGTTAAATGTTTCAATAAACAATCACTTCTTTATTTCTTAAAATTTATTATTTATTAGGATTAAAAATAAATGAAAATAAAAAGGTTTGTTCTCGTTGGATCCCTCACAATTTGACAATCGCTCAAAATAAGGCTCGTTTCTATTGGTGCAAAGAAATGTTTAAAAAATACGATCGCGGTGCTTCAAAAGACGTTTATAAGATTGTCTCAGGTGACGAATCATGGATCTATGCGTATGAGCCCGAAAGAAAACAACAATAGACTGTATGGGTCTTCGAAGACGAGCCAAATCCAACAAAAGTTGTTCGTGAAGGAAGCACTTCGAAGCAAATGGTCGCCTGTTTCTTTGGCAAAACTGGTCATGTGGCGACTGTTCCGCTTGAGCAACGTAGGACGGTCAATTCTTAGTGGTACACCACAATTTGTTTGCCTGAAGTCTTCGGAGAAATTCGAAAAAAACAAGAGAAGACGAACCATTGTTCACCATGACAATGCGAGCTCTCACACATCGGCTCAAACCAGCGCCTCTTTGACCGGCCAAAATGTCGAACGCCGCCGTACAGCCCTGACTTGGCACCCAATGACTTCTTTTTATTCCTGCACATCAAGAAAAAATACCTGGTCAACGATTTTCGTCGCCAGAAGATGCTGTTGAAGCGTTCAAAAACCATGTTTTGGAGGTGTCTCAATCGGAGTGGAAAAATTGTTTCGACAATTGGTTTGAGCGCATTCAAAAGTGTATAAATCATGCTGGAGAATACTTTGAAAAACAATAAAACCACTTTTGATGATTAATATTCGCATTTTCATTATTAGGCCAGAAATATATCTAGCAGCCTACGCAGTAATACTATAAATGCGAATGAAACTCTTTCCTTGTGAGGCGTTTTCACGCCTAAGCCACTGGAACAGTTTTTATGAATTTTTGTCACTAATTAATTATTATTGGCCTCTATAGTATTTTGAATCTGAGAATGCAAGTATTACATTTAATATTATTAGTTTTTTTTTCTGGTGAAAAATTGAAATTGAATTGACTCGAGGAAATCACACAATCTCATTATTTGTAAATTTTAGATAAAGTTGCAACAGTTTTAGGGCAACTATTTGTTGGAAATAACTTTATGCTTCAACACTCTAATGCACCGATTTGAATGGAAATGGGGGAGAGTACGATAACTTGGGCGCCAAAAATTGATAACGATTTCTTATAGAGGGGTCAAAAACAAGCATTTTTTACTATGGGAGGGGGGGGGGGTCTATCTCGCACCGTTTAGGAGGTAGGGTCAATTTAAAAAAAATTACTTAAAATGAAAAAAAAGAAGAAAAAACAACAACGGCAACACTTACAATAACGTACTATACCGGCTTTGAAAGCCAGAAACATGTTCTTTAATCCTGGATTTAAATTAAATAGAAAACTTTAATAGTTTTTGAAAAATTCGCATGCAAACTCAAATTTTTGATAAAAAAAAATCAAAAAACATGTTTAGATAAATTTTTTTCAAAATTGTGAATAAAGTGGTAAATTTGCTTTTTGTAGTCAATGCTTGTATCAATTCTGAATAGAACACAGAAAACCGAATGGTTTTATGTCTTATAGTTTTTGCAAGATAGACCCCCCCTCCCATAGTAAAAGATGGTTGTTTTTGACCCCTCTACAAAAACCGGTATCAATTTTTGGCGCTCAAGTTATCGTACTTGTGCCTGGAAATGAATGAATGAAAAAATGTCATAGATAAAGTTTAACTGGTTCGCATATAAAATACAATTTTTCCACGATTTAGAAGGATCACCTTTTAGAATTGTGTGCCCAAATATCATAATTCTGCTGCGATTATTATGTGTCATAAAAATGCCTCATTTCTATGTTTTTCTCTTATGTAAATGGGATTTATCTTTTTTTAATTACCTGTTTAAGGATGAACAAAAGAAGTTACAGACTAATGTTGTCCGAATATTGTGTCAATGCCTGTATAACTTATCGAAAATTCGAACAAGCCAACGTCCGGACAGGAAAACGTTCGTCGTGTCAGCAAGGTATTCCATAAAACTAACTTAATTTTAACATCTGTTTGCCAGCCCTTTTCGTTTTCACGTTTACATTCTTAATTTCGTAGACTCCTCGATCACTAAAATCGACCATCATTTACCAAAATGGGGCCCTCGGTTACCAAAACAATATTTTTGGTATTGATTATGGTTACTGGTTACCATTGTGGATACCGGTTAGAGAATAATCTTTTTCCTAAAAAAGCTTAAGACTATTATATTGAAAGCAATTGACTTTTTTGTGATGTGTTCTCCGATTTGAATACATTTTCCAATAGTATCTGCTTCAGCTGTGTACCTGCATATTGTGTTTTCTCACACGTCTCTCCAATTCTTCCCCACAATTGCTCGATTGGTTTTCAATTTTCGTACAACTTCGCTCACAGTTAGCTTCCGCGGTCGTTGGTTACTTGGGTGACTTTGCAGATTCGCAGTAATTATAAAATTACTTTAAATTAAGATTTACCCTTTTCGTACAAATTTGAAATCATTTTTTACGGCTTCGCTTGTTTCCTTCAGTTTTTGACTTACGTTACCATTTTATGTCTAAATTTCTCAGTTAAAAGAGCTGCAGTAGTTAAATGAATAATAGTCGATGCTTTAATGAAATAAGCCTCCTCATAATTTTCGAGTTGGCTATTAAAATTTCACTTTTGTTTTTTTTTTTCATTATATTCGAATTAGTTATTTCTTGCTTTGTTATTTCTTTATACAAGCTGTAATAGAAAAGTTCTGTTTTAAATTATTTATGCTTTTCTCAAAATGCATTTTTCTACAGCAAACTAACGACTGTGCCAATAACTTCGTCCAGCACTGTAGATTTCGACAAGATGATGACTTACATAAAAACCTCAACTCTAAATTGAAAGCCTCAGCAACCTTGACTTGTTCACATAAAATAAAATTAAGTTCAATAAACATCGCACACTCCCATTGCACCATTTTGCGGCAGTTTACATCCTTCCAACTTATCATTCTGATGGTGAACTCGCACCCGAATAAAAAAAAAAAAAACAATTCCATTTCAACCCTGTAAGATACAATAATTGGAAGTAATAGAAACGAAATGCCCCTGCAATAAGGGAGCCTTAACTGGAATCTCTGTAAATCCCCATTTTCAACTATCTGCCCCAAAGGTCCACTCTGTTTTTTTTTTTTTTTTTTAATTTTTAATAACAATCATCCATCGTAGAGCGAAAGCAACCACTAAAAAGGACACATCAACCACGAGCGAAGTACGTTTTCTTTTGTCAGTGCGAAAATACACTGACCCAAATGAAATAATGGAACTCCGCTAGGAATACCAATCACCAGGCAGCTGCTTCCACAATTTTTGTGCCCATACTCGTACCCGTTAAACCCTTTCCAAATGTGCTGGGGTCTATAAAAAAAAAGCCAAAACGAACGAAAACAGGACTATATTTCGAGGACTCAAGTTTCTCTTTCCGGTCTTCTCACATGACAGTGCCGCATCAATATGTATTCCTCAATGTTTTCCCATACGCCTTTTTTTTTTTTTGTAACGAAGGACCCCTCTTTCCACTTCCTGGACCCCTTTTGTTAGGTTAATATCCTTGTATCTGTATGTGTATCTGTGTCGCGCTTGTATTGCAATCTATTTGATAAATTTCAGCACGTACCGTTTTGTTATTGATGTACCACGTTAGTGTCGCCTGGGGATTTGACCATTCGGAACTGCAGTTGGCCACCAAAAAATCACCATACTTGTAGGGATGTGTGATTCCACTGATGTACGGGTCAAATTTCGGCAGGACTATAAAAAACAGAAGAAGAGGAAACGGTTTTACCACAATGAAAGAATAACAAAAATCGAAGAAAATCAAATAAAATTGCACGAAAAAAGAAAACAAAAAACGGATGAACAGAAACAGGATCTTTATATCACCAGCAAACGCGCGTGTGTGTGTGATTTTTTGTTTTGGTGTGTCGACTGATGATTGTAAATTTCCTAAATGTTTATGCTGTTTGACTGTTTGTCTTTGGACCCTTGCTTCCCACCTCAAGCTGCCGCGGCAAGCAGCTACTATGAGTAGAACAACTTGGGACTAAAAAAAAGCGGCAACTCTTAAAGAGTTCCCTTTGTTGTTGTGGTGACACGACAAGGACGTTGGACATCAGAGGACTACGAGTATAACTATGACTATGAAGGCGATGACAACACCCAAAAGGATTCTTTTGACTAGAAGAGAAATACAAAAAAAAAAAACCAAAGGATAACAACTTTTTCACTCAAGCAGGCAACACAGGATTTGAAGCTGTTATCCCAAGGGGAATTTCTATGTGCCATCACAAGTAGAGCATGAAATATTTGCTCCTTGCTAGTTCGCCACTATACTATATATTATGACCTTGTGTTTGAATGGACAAAGGACCCGAGCTGAACTGGCGGATGTACAATATGGTCAAATGGGGGATTAAAGTGGGACGTTTGCCAATAAGGCATTAAATCGAGCAAACAGCGATTTGTTTTGTTTTTGTCACATAATCGTCCATCGGGAATACTCTGGAGGATAACCTTTGATGAAGTTAAAATAATAAAGTTGCCTGATAAATGCTCTGGGAATAGCGGTGGTGTGATGGAATCGGGTGTAGGATGAATGAAGGCTAACAAATGGCTTTTGCAAGATGACAGTCCAGATGGAAGTCATCTCGATGAAGACCGTATAATTTACTTGGGGTATTTTTAGGGATATTGTCGCCGATTTGGCTGGTCAGATGGGTTGTTCTGGCAGGATAGGATGACCGACTTAAGGATGCGACTGTGATGTGATCACACGTTTTCCCATTTATATTGGTAGGGAGTTATTATGGGTTTATGACGAGAGAAGACAGTTCGACCTTTTCTACTGGAATAAGTGATTGGAAGCAATTTGCGTGAAGAGCGAATGAATAAATTGTGGGTCTTGTGACAAGGAAGTAAACAATGGAGATTCTTTAAAGTGTTAAAGGCTTACGAATGAAGGGTCGATGTTTTTTTTAATGAAGGAACTAGTATTAACTTGTCCACCGCATAAGGGACAGAATCTTAAAAAGTTAAATTTAACATTGTTGGAAAGTGTTAAGAAACTGAAACTGAAAGCTGTTGGAATTAGAAATCGTTTTTCTTTAGAGTTGAAAGTAATAGCCTTCAGTATCAGCTGCCAATTTATTTGCCTACATATATATCTTCACTGAGAATCGAATATAAAATTCTATCATAGCTTCTTGCTTCCAGATACTAAAAGTCCCATTCTCCAGTGCTGTTTGAACATCACAACTAGAAAATGTACTAATAAGATTTAAAAAAAAAGATCAAAGCTCATAGAGGCTGCGGCTTAGTCAATAATGTAGTAAAAGAAGGTTTTTGCCAAAGACATAAAAATGTTTATTTACTCCTAAAGGAAGGTGTCATTAGAAGAACCAGGACATCGACGATCTGCAGGGATATCAAATGTTTTGTGGCGAGTCCTTAGACTTGCAGTTCTATTTCTGATATGAGCGTATATAGATCATAAACAGTACTGTCCAAAATTTCACTTTAAAGGTTTCAGTTTTACAGATCCATGTCTACCTATCCTAATTCAAGTGAAGTGTTAATTTAAAAAAGGGTTGTTTTGTTTGTGATTTATTGTTTAGATTAAGACTAAGATTAAGATTGATTTAGTTGGTGTTACTCTCACCTCCAACAGTCATATTTGCAGTCTTATCGATTAGTTCGAACTCTGGTGCATCACCAGATACCTCACATCTATAGGCACCCGATGAGTATGAGTTGAGCTTTTCTAGTTCTACATTACAGATGAATTGATTGCAGACATATGAACCGTCCGATATTGTGACCCCTTTGACTGGAAATCTGTTCGTTGTTGGTGGTGTGAGGGGTGAATATCTGCAAAAAGGAACAGAAATTACGAATCTAGAGATGCTTGTTACAAATATAAAAAAAAACTGTCACCCCTAAAATAGGGGAAGTTGGAGCAGTTGGTAAAGCTCCCGCCTTTCAATTGGATCAATTGATAGGTCGAAACTTTACGAATCCTTATTCAAGGATTCTTAGTGCTCTCACTGGAGCGATAGATGGATTGATGTGCCGCAGTGATTTATTTATCAGCTTCAGAAGCTGGACTTTCATACGCCGTGGAATGCTGACAGATATCTTCTGAAACACAAAAAACACATTTCATAGTATTTCAAATATTGGAGAGTCACTTTCTTACTTTACTTTCTAGCGTCCGCTACTGCTTGATCCTTGATTCAGAGTCTCAGTCTTCCCGTTCTTCTTGAACCTGGTGGCTCGGATTCGAAGACTCTCTTGTCCATTTTCTCTATGTAGCCGAACCACTGCAGTCGAAAGCAGCACGTAAAGCTCATGGTTATGCAGTGTCCTCCATTCGCTCTCCTCGTAGGTAGGATCAAATATATGATGAAGGATTTTTCATTCAAAGGATATTTTTTCACCTGCTTCGTTACTCGTCGAGCATTCGAGTCCAGAAAGCTGAGAAAATTCAGTGTTTTGAAGAAAAGTTTTTCGTTTCCTGTTTTGTCCTTTGTGCAATGATATCAAAATGATATCCTCCTTGCCGAAATCCGGTGTATATAAGGAATAGTTTTGAGGTTTTGGGTCCAAACTTTACGATATGACACAATCGGATACTGAAAACAACCATCACGTTATAGAGCTCGGAGCGATTTATACTGTCATATCTCGCTTTGAAGATGAAAACAACTAATGATGAATAAAATACTGCGAACTGAACGAATGCAAAAAAATTTACATCCAGTTTATTGAGCAATGGTAACAATACTTCGCAAGCATTGAGAAGAGTAGCGGGAAGTTCGTTGGCAGCAGCAACAACTCGAGGAGCTCTCGTCTCTTGGCAACGTCGCTTTGTAAGATGTTTATTTTTTTTTTCGGGTTAATGAATATCATTAAATTATTTACAAATAAAGCCGGCGGATAGGATCGGGGGAAGTTTCTGTTTAGCTGCATACACATGCCTGCACTCGGCGTTAAATCGTCTCTTTTCTACTGTTGTTTGCAGAGTGATACCTAAGGCATGGACGGTATCTTGCGACTTAAGCCCTTTGGGATCTTTTTTATGACAGTTTTCAAGAAGTGGTTAAAAAATCTCAAAACTTTTTGCTTAAGATGTCATCTGTCATGTTTCATCCTTTCCATCTACCGCTAGTAGTTGTCTTGCGCCTCCGCAAACTGTTCGGCTGCCCATGGCCTTTTTAAGATCCTTACATACTTAGTGTAGATCCCTGGATTACTTGCCCATTTCAAATGAACAAATCTACAAATACTGGCTTTGCACCGAATACTGCAGTTACATATTTTTCTACCGGAAAACTTAGTATATTTGATCTGAAACAATATTTGGTAGAGCTATCTTGTTCTGTTAAGTATTTAACTCACTTTGCTTCGTACTCGGAGAAGTAACAGCTTCCACACGAAATCCCTTTTTTAGACCTCTCGTTTCAAAAACACTGCTTAAACATTGTCTCAATCATTTATTTTTAAGCTAACAATTGTTAAATGTTCTACTAAATAATTGCCAGTGCTACCCTCAATTTCCGTAAGCCGAAATGAAATACACTTCTAGTCCCTTGGTGCCGCAACACGCTGTCAATTTGCACCCTTTTAACATACGCACTCACGTGCAATTATATCACTTCACACACGGGTGTCAAAGTGCCACTGCGATGCCATAAAACACTTGCCTCAGCTGCCATGAAAATCTACCCAAAGTCATCGAGTTAGCTTCACCTTGCTGGCATTCAGCCTCGCATCCACATTCTCGTCCAGCATCAGAACCGCAATATCATTTGCATAGTAATAACGATGCGGTTTAAACGCATTTAACCACTCCACTTATCCCAAGTGACAGTATGCCTCCACGTTGCACTCTGTTCGTTTAGTACCATGCACAGCTTATCCATTATCCTTATTTTTTTTTTTTCGGGACCATCCTGAACCCTCGCTGTCCTATTCAATTTCCAACCGAAGCTTCTCTACTATTTTCACTGGTTTCAACTTTTTTGTTGGCCGCTCATCGTGATCAATTCAAAAATTATTCCACCTGCAGGATATTTAAACGACGGCGGCTACGCGCATCAATAAAAATAAATAAAGGACAAAAGCTGATAAAAAGGTACCGTCCAGGAGAAAATAAAATCGTAAATCGAATTTGCGGTATTCAATGAATCCATTTCGTATTTAATACCAGCACCAACCCACTCCCAAACCCGCACACATGCATATTTAATCAAATATTTAAATGAGCAGTACAGGAGCAGCTGAAGCGGCACCATAACGTTTCCCGATCCTTTTTGATTTTTAACAATACCACAGATCTGCATATATTAAGGACTACAATTTTGGTTGGCGCTAAAGCTGGTGTTACTGTTCGCTCATTTGTTGTTGTAGAATATGTACATACCTGAAAAACTCCTGGCCATCCTTGTACCATTTGACGGAATTCAGGGTCCGATTTCCCATTTCATAGCTGCAGAATAATTTGGCTTTTTGTCCAGAGTCTATGATTCGCGGGACGGTTAGGTTCGATAGATACAGCGCCTGGTTCAGGTGGACATCTGGAAGGGTATACACATGTAAATTTAGCGCGGTTAAATGAAATGAAGCTAATATTGGCCACAATCATACTCGGACACACACACAGAAATAGGACTACAGTATAATTGAGCACTAAATGCCTACAAATTAGCGAGGACTTTTGTGCCCAATCATATATTCAAATTCCTGCGAACTACCAGGTAGGGCGTTCGATTATTTTCACATTCAGGCCGGGCTTAATTGCTGATCGTCGATCCGTCAGTGGTTTGATTAGTACTGGGGGTTGGTATAAAGGCACCGTGACTTTGAATTCCATATTTAATAAAATGGAGGGTACGACTAGAATGTTCGATGGCAGAGTTTTAAAAATTTATTCGAATGTTTTTTAAGGCGAGGGGGCTTGGAAAATATTTAAATTTCAAGAATGTTTGGGATAAAATGGAGCAAGAGGAATGGAATAAAGCTTTGGCATGAAAGACTCTTAATTTTGAGCGAGTCTCTGAAGCAAAATGTGTGTTGTCAGTCATCTGTTGGTTTAATTTTCGGATTGACAGAATTCGAGAGTAATACTGTTGTGGTATGAAATGTATCAGTTAACATCAACGAAACGTTGGAAAATATTGTAAAGTTACTGCTAAAGTAGCCTCAGGAAGGGTGTGTCTACAAATAAAACATTTCCGGAAACATTGTTTAAAAAACGTTTTTGAAATGTTCCACGATTGCCTAAAAAAACTTTTCAAAAACATTTCAGAAGTTTAGAAGTGGATAAAGAAATTTCGCAAGCCTGTCAAGCGAGGATTTTGAATTTCTAATTTATTTGGCTGGTCATGTAATAAGGAAAAAACAAATTTGAACTTCCGATCGAGCATTAGTTTTGAAGTACATTTGGCAGCGACTCTTCGATTTTCGGTCACTAGAGGATCATATTACTTTTTGATGTATTCATTTGGTTTTCAAAAGAAAGCAAACGAAGCACTCATAAATGATTCGCCATTTATTGTTTCACATATCTCGGTTAAGGCATTGGTTTTTCTTGTTTTCTTTCTTAAAATGTTCATCTTTCGTATAACACACACTTTTTTAGTTTCAAGAAGTTCTACTTATTGAAAAACATCCTAATTATCGCACACTTTTATCGAAATTTTAACAGAGAACGTTTTTCGTTCGAAATTGGAAACACAAGAACATTTCAGAAGCATTTCAAAAATGTTTTGCGATGCGTCCAGACCTAAATAAACAATCTCGAAACATTTCAAAAATGTTTTCTTTGTTTATGAAATATTTTAGAAATGTTTTTAAAATGTTTTTGAACTGTTTCAAAAATATTTCTAAAGGTGTGGACACATCGTAAGACAGTAACACCTTCTGCTGAAAGTTTTTGCTTAAGCCTAAATATTACCAAAGATCACAGCAGCTGAACATCAGTCGCCTTATCAGAATTTTGAATAAAGACCTCTGTATATCCAGGTTCAATGAAATCAGGAAATGTAGAGGTATCGCTGCTGTATTTAGATGAAAATAAATGACACTTTACAGTGGATGGCGAGTGCCACCGAAACATTATAACAAGCTAAATTTTGTTAGTTTGTGTGCAAGATGCAAATTTCTAAGCTATTTTGAATGAACATTCAAGGTGAACATAGACTATCTGTTATTCCGTATATATAAGATGGCATTTTGAGGCGATCGATTTTGTTATTTAACTCACCGAAACAACGTTCGAGCGAACGTTGGCGAAGGCTGCAAGAGATATTTAATTGCTCTCCGCAGAAAAGTTTAAACGATTTAAACATATTTTTTAAACAATCGATACGTTGAATTATTACATGAAACCTACCAAAAGGTAGTTTTCCAATATCCGGTCCACAGATGTCAATCCATTGAAAAATATGCTCTTGGATATTCCGTGATATTGAACAGTATCCGAGAACTGATTTATTAGAAACCCAATCTAAGAAGCATAAAACCACACTAAACGAATGAAGACAGCTCTGAAAGTTTTTTCGGTATGGCGATGTTAAGAAAAGTAGAAACATATATTTTCAAACCATAGTTTCTGTCTCAATGATTTGGTTTAGATAAAATAAGGCTTATAGTAAACGGGCTTCTTGTTTTTTAACCTCTTTAATGAGGTTCTAAAAAAAGGCCGCTATGACGTATCTCTAGATGTAAAGGGTTATACACAAATTATTAAAATATGACTTAAATATATATTTAAAATTAATCAATTAGTAGTAAGCTGAGAAGGTAATGTTAAATTCAAATTTTAATTTAAATGTCTCAATATTTAAACTTGCCAGGAAATGAAAATAAATAATTATTTTCTAAGAAAGTGTAATAAATAATTATTTCGGGGTCAATTTGCGATCGAAAGTTTTATAAATAATTTGATTTTAATAGATACAGGGAAGATTTATGAACCCTTAATCTTAGATTTCGAGTGAAGACATCTATTAGTACTCTTTTGATATGCGGTTTTTGTTTTCCGCTCTAGATCGAAAGGTCCAATTCATTGTTGTTGGTGCAAAAGGTAAGTCTCGCCCAAAGTTTTTATAATTAACTTATTACAGTGATAGTCGAGAGGAGTACGAAGTTTTTGAGCAAAGTTAGTTACTTCGACAGAAACAGTAGTTATTCCCAAATTGTAACTGGCGCCATTTCCTATACGATTGCTCTTAATGTTTTGAAATATTTGTATTATCGATCTATTTCTTGCTTCAGTACAAATCAATAATTGTGTACGGTACGTCCAATTAACTTTTAGCACTTGCTTTTATAAAAGCAGTTCCGAATATCTCCCGAGAAGACAATGTATTTCTCGAAAACTGATTTTAAGCTCGTCGCGCTTTTATTTTAACGTGTGTGTTAATATGTGTTGATTTGGTCTATGGCACTCATATTTTGCCTATGGCTCGCTGGAGTATTCTTGTTGACGATTCGTCTACATCATTTATTGCGGGGACAGAATTCAGAATATTCAATCTCATATCCTGTTTGTTTGAAACGTAACTTTCTAAAATTTTGTCCAATTTCTCCGGTTCAATAAGCCTTAGTTTATAGTTTAGTCCTTCGTGTCAAACCTTTTCGAAGGCTTGCGATAAGTCGAGAAAAGCATCAGAGCATATCTTTTCCCTTCTAGGGCTTAATCAATATAATTTGTCATTCGACAGACCTGATCGATTGTGGAATCCTTGATTCTAAAACCAAACTGGTCCGGTTTCAAGCGTTCTTCGTTTCAGTACAAAAAACGTACTTTTTTGTCATAATATGCAAGATGTGAACATTTCGAAACTGCATATTCAAATCTTATCAAATTAGTTTCGCTTTATTATATGGGTAAGCCGTAAGCGGGCGGTAAATAGACCTTTTTGAGCTCTACAATTTGCTATGTACACAAAATCTATCCGAGTGAAGCCGCAAGTGACAGCTGGTATTTTTATAAATTGCTTGCTTTAAGGTGTTTATGACTACCCTTAAAATTGTATATTGCCTAGTTTGAGCAGAGAGAACAGGCTTACAGTAGTGGTTTGAAACTCAGATGAAGTTTCAACTGACTTCATGGGAGGAGTCCAAACGTAGAGAGATTTTACATTCGTTTAAATCGCAGTATTTTATTTTAAGTAAGTAAGTAAATAAATTTGTTAACTAGTGTTTTGGAACTTTGGTTGATCACCCTGATGACTGTATTATGCCTTCAAAGAGGAAGCGATGGTAGATACGAACCTGGAATTCCTACATGAAAATGAATGCAATGCAACAATGCTACCTAATCGGTTAAACTATTATTGCTCGTCGCCATGGTGACTTGATGGTTAAGACTTGGACGGTTCAGATACATGCAGCTCAAATAAGATTCCGACTGTGCAACACAAGTTCAACATTAAACGTATTATAACTCTTGAAATAGCTAAATTTTCTTAGCGAAAAACTCTCAAATGGGATATTTGATATTACAAATGATAACGATATGTTGCGACAACGTAAGACTTTAATTGAAGAAACAGCCAAGTACAGCAAAGGCTACCATTCAACCCCGAGCGGAATTGCGTGCCTCTACAAAAAGAAGGAGACAAGGCCAAAAAAGACGTATGAAAGATAAACTCGAGTAGTAGTAGCTCGAGTACAGAGCTTATCGAGGAGAAGAGAAAAATTATTGGCAAAAAAGAGAAGATTGTACATAATCCCCGAGGTCAAGGATGTTGAACAGTCTAGGAATAGAAATATAGTATACCACGTAATTTAAAAAAAAAAACAATCAAAAACTTTGGTAAAGGCTTGCAAAACAGAACACCTTAGTCTCGCGGGGTATCTTGGATGTATTTCAAATGATAAATAAACGAAAATGATAAAGTCAGGGTGAAGGGATATAAAAGAACCCAATTCTGGTTGATGAAGTACGTCTACCACCCACTGGATAAAAAGTTGACGTGGCCCAAAAAAGCCTGCAAGCAAGAAAGTTGCGGATGCATATAGTTTACAGAACGGGATTTACATATAAACACTTCACAAACGACCTAAAGGACCGAGATCATAGACGCTATCCGATGGATGACCAGCTAGAAAGCAGAACAGATTTTAATGACGAGTCGAACGAAAAATTCTCCATGGTGTATACATTCCTGTCTGGAAAGAGGTTGAAAGGTGGAGAGGAAACAACCCCAAACTTTTAGAGATGAAAAATGATGTGGACATAGTTCGGAAGGCAGAATGTTGCGACCGCATAAATTTGGGCACATTAAGCGGAATGTAAGCAATACTCCAGCTAATAGTGCTTTCGAATCGCAGCCACCAGGTTCACGACAAAAAAGCCGAATTATCGTTCCAAAGATAAAGCAATCGCGGATACTAGGAAGTGAAGGTTAGAAAGCAGCTTGTGCTTATGCTCTAAGCCTCCAAGTTTCGACGGCCTAATAAATGCGTGAGCTTCGCAAGTCATCAAAGACACCTGCTCCAGTATTGTTGAAGTTGTTTGGCCGCTATGGAACTGCAATTTGACACCGTTGGGGTGCCATTAAAGATCGATGCTATGCGAACAATTCAGAAATAATTTAGGCACTTAAGAAGAATATTGGTCAAGCTAGGAAAACCGGCTAATATAACCCCTATTTACAAATGGAGTTTATTATAAAAATTAAATTTTTATGTAGTATAATGTATTTATAAATATATTGTTAGTTAAAGGACGAAACCCTAAGAGTCTCTATTCCCAGCCAAACATTTGAAACATTTCAAATCCAGTTGACAGCAAAAATATATCTTCTATTTCTAAATACAGATGTCAGTAACTGTTGTGGCAACAAAGCAATATTTCAAGCCAACACCCATCTTTGACCGCTCATTCGACCTGCTTCCCGTGGCCATTAAGTCTCTAGTCTAAATTGGTTCCATCTAAATGACTGGAACAGTAAATTGCCATTGTCCACACACAAGTAATTTTTGTTTCAGCTGCTTTGTTGTCTCTGTTGTTGTTTGGTCCTGGATCAACTGACACTGAAACGAGAGTGTATCCCCGGGGGGGATATCCGGCCAGTTTTTGGTCATTACGGTGATATGAAAGGTTTACGACAATTTTCTTTATTAGCCTTGAATCCGAGTGCGAATTGTCTTATCTTGAATTTATTGAGGGGGAAAACTGACGATGTTTTTTTTTCTACACATACGTATGTATATGTATGTCTGTGTTTGTGTGTGCTGTCAAGGATGGTGAGTGACCAGCCATTAAATTTACTACGGAGGAGCATAGAGCTCGTGGGTGGATGGATGGACAATGATCTTTACTTGTGGTTTTGCTGTCCTATTTTAGGTTGAGTTGAAAAGCTGGAATTTTGTGATGTTGCAATAAAAATGGTTTATTGGTGTGTGATGGCATCGGGGAGAAAGTGCGAGGACGTGGACGTCTAAGCGACAAATGGTATTTTGTGGGGGAAGGTTGCTTGTGCCGGCGAATGTGCGATCTTTTTGATTAAGAGAATAATAATAAATTATATGCAATATGTTTAATGATGCTGATGATTTCGTGTCCTTTCGGTGGCATTGGCTTGTCCATTTGCTTGAATTCCTTTTCAGTTTAATTGAGTTGGTTGGAAATGGAGCAGTCGTAGCAGTAGGCCATTTGATGTACTCCATAAGGAATGAAACAATGGATTGGAGAAATGATTTTTTTGGTTTTCTTTTGTTAAAATTATTTATCGGTTTACTTAACTTGTGTTTCTTATAATTGGGTTTTTTTTTGTGTTTTTATTTGCAATGCGATTACTCTCGGAAAGCATATATGTATGTTAATTGTGTTTTGATTTGTCGGGCTTTGAGCTCACGCATGTGAGCTCACGAGTCATTTCGGCTGCCTTTTGTATTTTGTCCAAGTTACGATTTTTTTTAGTGTCCATTTCGTGCTGTGCACTTCAAGGGGTTTCTTTATTTTTTTTTTCTTAATCCTATCAAATATGATGGGACTGAAGACTCGAATAACAATCAAATCGAGTAAAGTTGAAACGCTGCGTAAAAACTCTGAAGCACTTGTCATTTTGGCTCGATGCGCGGAAATAAAATTGTCAAGTGCTGTCATAACAAAATATATTTCGACATCATTTTAGATATTTCATATCAACGATTCAAATTTATGTGCAAGACGTGTCAATGTTTTCTAGGTAATGTAATCCTAAATGCATAATGTACGTTGCAAATAGTAGTTAATATTAGTTTTGAATTTTGAGTTCAACAAACGCAGAATTCAAGTCGGCCAGCCCTAGAACGACAAACTTCAAATTCAATATTGACTTCAACACACTGCGAATTGCCGATCATCCAACGTAAAATGGTCTAATACTTATGTGTTTTGCCGCTGGCCTCTAATAGACTGCAACAACACGTGACGCGAATGTCTCTTACCGTCTTGTCTATGATCTTAAAACCACGAATCAGTCATAAGGAGCCATTTCATCCAATCAAAGTCATTGCATCGTCCATCCGAGATCATCGGAGATGCTCGTCGGGCTTCATTTGTTCGAGGACGACATGCGTTATAAGGCTTTTGTGATAAGTGAGCTATATGAGACCTTAACCAATTTAGAGTTTGAGAATTAAGAACTTATTTTGGTTCCAACACGACGCTGCTATTGCACATACAGCTGGCAATGAACATGTTGGAGGATGTATTTCTGGGGCGCCTTATATCTCATTTAGGCGATTTATCCTTGCCGGTTAGGTATTTTTATTTTATTTTTTTTTGTATGAATTCAAAATCATAGAATCGTGCTCTTAAGAACCTGTTGTTTTCGTTGTTGCTTCCCATCGGGAAGTCCTTCGACATTGCGCTGAAAGACTTCAAGGACTCTTTTAATTTTTTACAATATTTTTTTATGCTTCTTCTTATCTTTCATTACACTCTTGTCTTGCTGGTCTAGTTTTTCATTGCAGCATCTTCTTATGCGTCTTCTGCATCCACTCGTCATCAAATTACACATAAGTTGATGCTCACTAATCCTCGAGTGTAAAGGCGTTAGGTTTTCCTTACTTATTTGAGCTCTGAAGTATCCAAATTTGATACCATTCTGTCGTTAGGTTCTGTAGACTCCGTTCAAGAGTTTAATAAGTATGGGCATGTGTGTTTATAGGCTTAAAATTTATGAATTTCGTTCCAAGCCGTTGTTTCACCATGAAAGCGCGTAATCGTTACATGCTTTCGTAGCAGCGGTTATATTCTTCAAATATAACTTCCTGAATGGAAATTAAGAATTTTTGAGTAGCTCCTCAGAAATGTACGCATATCAACGGTGCAAAACTGTTGCCACCAACGCAAGATTAAGAAGATAGTTCCACGCGCTCAGTCTTAAATATTCTTCGCATAATGGAGTCCGATTTCCAAAAAAAAGTGTATAGTGAAAAAACGTTCGCCTAGGTTTTTAAAACAATTCAAGAGATAGACACGACTTGGATCTATTTTGATGAAATTTATTGCGTTTATTTGAGTTAGTTCCTTGATGGCTAAGATTTACTGACCAGTGATTCTGAAAAGTCAATCATTAAACTTCTGAGAATAACTCAAAGTTATTCTTATAGTTGACGCTGAATTTATAAATTTTTTAATTATTTTTAAGTGGCAAATTTGAATTAAAAACGTACTTTTTGTTTTGAAATTAACTAGAATTATTATGATTCGATGAGTCGTTTAGATTACAGAGCCGGCAAAAGTTTAATGATTTTAATTTTTAGGATAATTTTTTTTCATTGCATGCGAAAATTTCTTAAATCTGCTCAGCAAATAATTATTTTCCAATAAGGACTTGGCAACTATGTTTCTTAATAAAACGCAAACCATTTGAGATCTTTCAAAAACTTTAATATCGGCTTGAAGTACAATCAAAGCATTCGTTGGACCCAATTTTCGATGATTCGCGCACATATTTCAGACGAATCGGCCGCTATTTCGCGTTCAATGTTGGCTCTGTGCTCTTTCAAACTCATCGGCCTGTTCGCATAAACCAATGACTTAACATAGCCCCCAAGAAAATAATCTAGAGGCGTTAAATCGCATGAACGAGCCAGCGAATCGACTGGCCCATTTCTCGAGATAGCATGCTCATCAAACTTACTCTTCAATAAATCGATTGTAGGGTGTGCTGTATGGCTCGTGGCACCATCCTGTTGAAACCATGTCATTTAAGTCTATATCTGCCGATTCGGGCCAAAAATAATTGACAGTCATGGCGCGATAACGGTGGCCATTTACAGTAACGTGACGTTCGTTAAAGTCGACAAAAAATATGGCCCAATAATGCCGCCAAACAGTTTTTTTTTTTTTGTGGATGAAGTGGTGATTCATGAAGCAAATGTGGATTTTCACCCGATCAATAACGCATATTTTGCCTTTTGATGAGCCCATTGAGCCCAAAATGAGCCAAATGAAAACGACTCCGAATTTTGGTACAAACTTTTAATAATTTGAAGACGTTAATGAATAAATTGATAATAATAGTTCACAAATAAAATTCAAAGTTGTTAAGTATCTTTTGGAAAACCCGATATTACAATAGAAGATAAATATTTAAAAATTAATAGGAACAATAGCCAGAAGAACAAAATAGTTTGCTATTAGATTTTCTTTGAAACAGTTTTTGCCACCCTTTTTTAAAAAAAAAACAATACTTGAAAGACTCAGCTGTTCCTTTAGGGTAAGATCGATATTTTAACAAAAACCTTCACCTTTTTTTTTGGAATTCCGATTTAATTTTATGGTATGTTCTAGGTTTATATTCTTTTATTTTTTTGCACAGAATAAAGGCTTGAGATATAAGATATTTCCCTAGATTAATTGATCCCGTAATAAAAAAACCCAGCTTGGATAAACTATGGGAAAGTAGGATTCCAAGAGTAGTTTAAAATACCCATAGTAAATAGTGAACAAAAAATTATTCGACACTATAAGCTTTGGCCAAAATAATAATAAGAACACATAGTTCTTTCCCATGATATCGTACGTAGCGATATCTTTGTTTGGATGAAATGAAAACATTGAAGTCAAACTATATTAACAGTTCTTAATTCTCGCAACTATTTTTCGCACGCATATCAGTTAAAAAGAAAAAAGAATGCGTCCTGATATTTAAATATTGTTTATTTAGACATCACCGTTTTTGATAAAGAAAAATGAAGGCAAAAGAAACATTGCACTAAAGCTCAACGTGCAAGCATTACGGTCTTGCAAGATAAGAGCGTTACCATTCAAGGTATTGCAAAATAAATTGGACTGCTCATCGACAATGTAAAAAACTTCCGAAAACCAGAGAACGTCCGCCAAAAATGGTCATTAAAAATAAAAAACGATTGGTTAGGAAGACCCTTTTATGCCCTCCAAAGATTTAAAACAGAAAACATCAATTTAAGTAAGTGCCAAAACGATTCGCCGAGTTAAAGTTCATGCAAGGTTGTACGCTAGAGCTCCAAGGAAGAAGCCATGTTTGGAAAAAGGACATGTACATAAACGCAAACCACATGCCATAAAATCCTCTACGGTGAAGAAACATATTAAGGAGAGACGGATCGAAAATAAATCTGATTCAGATGGACAGTAAAAATTTGTTGGTCGCCTAAAAGGTGAATCGCATAACCCATGGTACACGGAACCAACTGTAAGGCATGAAGGTGACTAAAATGACGGTTTCAACAAGATAACGACCCCAAATACTCGGAAAAATTGACAAAACTGTGGTTTTGCATTGGCCTTCTCAATCTTCTGATCTAAATCTGATCGAGAACCTCTGGAACAAGCTGAAGTTTGAAGTACGTAAACGGAACCCTTTAAATAGAGCGAATCTTTGGAGAGTCATCCATGACGTTCGGTATTTTATACCCTTCTCTAAATGCCAACAATTGGTGAACTCCATAAGTCGCCGAGTGAAGTCAGTTATCACAATCAAAGGTTTTACAATCAAATATTAAGCTTTTGTTCAAATTTAATTGCAAAATTTATTATTTCTCGATTTTCCTATACTTTTAGCCAGGTAATTATTAAGTTATTGGTCATCCCTGGACTATGTTCTGAATACATTTTATCATGAATTTGATAGTATCCTTGCTTTATATATTCGATTAAAATAACAGGTACGTTTACTAGTATTAAAATGTAATAAGTGTTCTTATTATTTTAGCCATAACTGTAACAGCTGCATCATTGATCCGGATGGACTATCAAATCATATGCGAACAACAACAGCTAAGAACAATGAGAGAATCTTTTTGATTTAATTATCAAACTTCAAATGTAAAAGATTTTGTTTTGGCTGTTCTTAGACCAAAGAGCACACTTTTCCGAACACTGAAAGGATTTATAAGAAAATAAAAAAATATTTTATCGGAATATTTAAATGAATTTCTGTCCTGTTCGAACGTTCAGCAAACGTTACTTCGATGTCCGAATTTTCGATAAACTATACAATCGTTTATTCATTAATTTTTATTCTTAAGTCACTGATATAATTTTCTAGGACATACTGATTACCATCCAAGTAGAGTCAATAGTGACCGATTTTTTAAAACTAGTGCAAGAACATATCGGGCCTCATATAAACCCAAAAAATCATCAACTGTTCACGCCTTCGGAAGGAAATATTTTTATTCTGACCGAAAATTCGACAGTCTCTCGGAGGCAAAATATTTGTAAGGGAGTACCTGACACACAATGGTACTGGCTCAAACACAAAATTCCCAGAGAAAACAAAACAAACATATTATTTGCAAATGTTAAACGATGTTGGAAAAGTTGTGGGGCAAGTCTTCGTTGCAAATACCTTTATGCATCAACACGATAATGCGCCGATTGCAGTTGGAATTAATGTAAAAAAACATAGTTGAAATGGCCACCTCAGAATTTAGATCTAAATGTTCAGTACGACCTTTTTTGACACTTTAAGTCATATTATAGCGGTGTGGAAAGACATTCAACAGCATGTTTTACAAAAGGATATAAAGAATTAAAAAAAGTTAATAAAAATCTTTCAAAACAGCGTAAGTTACACTCTAACGTTGTCCCAACATTGTGTCATTGACTACTTATCGAAAATTCGAATATAGAAAAACTGTTTGCCTAACTCAAGTCAACGTTCGGGCAGGACAGCGATTGTCGGGTCCGCACTTATAATAAATTAATAAACGTTTGAAAAAAAAATCACGAAAATTCACGAAAGTTTATACTAAGAAAAAAAGTTCTGTCAGATAAGGGGCTCTCCAGCAACATCTATTTTAAGACCACCCTACATCATATTCCTATAAACCGCTTACCGCAGCCCCATAATTCTTAAAATTTCACAAAAAAAAACACAAATATTATCTGCGCTAATTTGGATTCCATTTCATATTGTCATTCCACTTTCATCGAAACAAAGTACAAGAATAACAAAATCTCCCGCCAGGACCATCACCAGAAGGGTTACCCTCGGTACATAGAAGATAAAACCGCCGCATAATGCCACCGTACTTAAATTGACAATGGGAGCAAGCTAAAAGTTTATCCAACATCAGTAAAAGGGATACCACTGCCCCTCTGCGTCGCTGGCAAAAACTTAAATATTAGCTGAAAAGTTGAAAAAAAGTTTTCACAAGCAATTTTCTTTCCATTCACCCCCAACTCCATTTATTCCATTGCAAGACAACAATCATTGTCGACATGCCACAGCGTTAGTACAAAGTAATATCTTATATCCTTACATCGCCACAGAGCATCGTTCGTCAACCCTAGCTACATATATACAAAAGGATACTCTTCTATTGGTCCTTTGCACAAGCAACTCAGTCAGTGCTCGAACAACCATCACAAGTCCTTGGTGGCGTTCAGTTTCAAATTTTATATCGAAGTTGAACAAAACTCTTTATTTTCTTTCCATGTCGTCCTTTTTATTTTAACTCAAATAGATACCAATGACCAGGACCATCACCATCACCATCACCACCACCGCCATTGCTCCTCCCTTCTGTCATTTCAATCGACTAAAATTCCTTGCGTCCTAAGCCCGGACCAAGGAGCAGCACCTACTTACATACATACACATAAGAAAAAGAAAACACAGCACGCTCCTTATTGCAAAGAAAACGGTTCGGTTATCTTTGGAAAAATGTTTGCCAGGAGTAAAGTATAAAATTGCATAAACAATGGAAAATTGCTCGTTGATTTGGAGCCAGGTTTGCGATGAAGGCGGCGGCGAAGGTGTACTCCTGTTGTTTGTCACCGTGAAGTACTCCTTGCCGGAAGGTAAAAGTTTTGTTTCCCCATTCTGAAAACATTTTCGTCCTTAGTTAGTTTGTATTCTCTGCATGTTGTATTGGATGTCCTCGTCCTTTAAGAAGGACGACGCAGCACACCGCCCCGTCGCGTCATCCTCGTCGCCTTCTATGTGCACAAATGGAAAGTTGTAACTTTTGTGCGGTTTTTCTTTTGGGCTCGGTTTGTGTGTGTGTGCCTGAGTGCGGTTGGTTTTGTTTATTGTCGGTGATTTCAGGCATTTAACATTTAGATAATAAGTTTGTAGAATTTTTGAAACAAATTAAATTATATACTCCTTGGCCGACAAGGACGATACGACGACAGACGAACGACGAACGACGAACGACGTACGAAGAGCAAGAAGCGATGCTGCGAATGAGCTGTGGGCGGTAAGGCGTCTGCGATTTGCGGTGGAATGACCGAAAATGTAACTGAAAACTCGATGAACTTATCCGCAATTGTTTTCGTAACTTTTTGAGATAAGTTGTTCGTCATAAGCTTTAGTTGGAGTGATTAAAAATGCCATTTCCTTTCGTTGTTGTGTGTTGCTCTGCTCTGTTTGGAGTTGTCCAAAGTTTTCCAGCTACTAAATTGTGTTAAATTGGGAATGAGAGAATTTTTGAGCAAATTTGTCGGTTGGTTGGCCCATTAAGGAAGTGTACCTAAAGTTCAAATTGACAAGGAAACTTATTCGTTCCTTGACTTTTACCAGAAATTAGATTAATGTTATGTTTTATTGATTTTAAGAGTTTGACTAAAGCCGCAGAAAGTTAGAACCTTCAACAGAATTATTTATTCTCGATGAATGGTTGGTGGAATGTAAATTTAAATAACGAGTTTTTATCAAATTGATAAACTTAAATGGAAACATTTTTTTTTATTAAAAACATGCTTGTTGCTATTGAGCTTTAACGTCATGCTCGTGTTTTGAAGGTATGGAATAAGATTATACACTAAAGTCCAATTAGTTAAAATATGTGTCTTTAGAAACCCAATTCTGGAATGCAATAAAGGCGGAAAACACCGAAAGCTAGAGTGTGGCATCTTAACCCTAACGCAAACTATCTCTGATTGAAAAACACATTGCAACACAAAAACTCCTTCCATTATTACAACTGAGAAAAAGTCTCCTCCAGTAACTTTTCTCTAATGTTTTATTAGAGTTTTGGGGTTTGGTGGTTTGGGGTTGTGATGCTCATTAACTGGTCCAAAGTTAATTTATTAATTCGTAAGTTAATGTCTATGTATGAGCAAATAAATTTTATGTACATAATTATTGACTTCCTATTTGGATTAATTCAGATTTTTAAATTAAAAATTTTGACATATCTCCCCAAAGTTGAACTCTATTGCTTTGAGAACTATTTCTGTTTGTGTACGTTTGTTCAGAAATATTTTTGACTTGCATACTCGGAGAAGGTAGAAGGTAAAAGGTGTTAGAAGGTAGGAAAACTTGTCAGAACATTCAGCACTATAGCAGAGGTTAATGTGGTGCGCACACGCTATATCCACCGGCAAAAAAATTCAGTGATATTCGACGAGCTGAGTAGCACTTAAAATCTAACTCGAAAATGGGTACCATAAAAATAACTTTAGCCAAGGTCTCAATTGAACAAGGAAGCAGATTAGAACTGGAGTGGAACAACATCGGACAACGTGCTTTATCGATAAGTTTGTTAAGGTCAAGAAAGACCTGTAAAATCTAAGTACAAGTTCAAGTAAAAATACCATTCCTCGTACTTTCGTTTTTATTACAAAGTACAAATACAATTCCTTGATACTTATAAGGGTCCGCCATCTAACGTTTTTTTGTCAACTAGTGCTTATTTCGTGAATGGTAACACTTAGCTCATGTCTGATTTGACAGATAATTAGTTTTATCCTTCCGCTAAACGAACGCTGGGAAATATTGCGACATTACTTTGAAAATCATGGTAATGTTGCAGAATGTGTGCGAAAATTGCGTACGAAGAGAAGCACCGTCAGCTCCGTATGTTCGTTATCTTGTGAAAAAAGTGAAAGAAACTGGCATCCTCATCGATAAACCAAAGTGCGCGTGAAGCCAAAAACAGTGCGTATACCCGAGAATATTGCTGCTGTGGCAGAAAGTGTGCGTGAAGCGCCATCAACATAAATTCACCGTCGTTCTCAACAATTGAACATTTCGGAGACATCATTGAGACGAATTTCGCATAAAGACCTTGGTTTGACGCCATACAAAGTCCAATTGGTTCAAGAGTTGAAGCCAACTGACCATCCAATGCGTTTTCGCTTCGCTAAGTGGGCCTGCGATCGACTTACAGAAGATGCCGATTTTGCCAAAAAAATCATCTTTTCAGATGAAGCTCATTTTGATCTTGGCGGGTATGTAAACAAGCAAAATTGTCGCATTCGGGGCACAGAAAACCCGCACGCATACATTGAAAAGCCGATGCACCCAAAACGAGTCACTGTTTGGTGCGGATTTTGGTCCAGATTCATAATTGGGCCATTTATCTTCGAAAATGAGCAAGGACTGGCCGTTACAGTCAATGGCGATCGTTATTTGGCCATGTAGAACGAATTTTTGTTCACAAAAATTGAAGAGGAGGATATTGGAAACATTTGATTTCAACAGGACGGCGCTACGTGCCACACAGCCGAAGCTACACTCGATGTTTTGCGCCCTGTTTTTGAAGATCGCAGTATCAGCCGCAGAGCTGATGTCGTTTTGCCACCTCGGAGCTGCGATTTGACACCGTTGGACTTTTACTTGTGGGGTGCCCTCAAAGATAAGTGTTACGCCGACAAGCCAGAGACAATTGACGCTTTAAAGGACAATATTCGTGAAGCCATTGGTGATATACAGCTGCATACAATCGATAATTTGCTTAAAAATTGGACCGATCGTTTAGGCTACTGCATGGCCAGCCGAGGCAGCCATTTGAATGAAATTATTTTCCATTATTAACCGGAGGGATTGTACTTTCAAATAAAAAAAGAAATTTGAGAAAATATTCAGCAGTTTTTTTTTATAGCATTTTCAAAAAAAAAAGTTATTTGGCGGACCCTTTACTTAAAGAAATCAATAACCAGTGCAAGTAATCATAATTGTACGTGTAATTACCTTTGCAATACCAAAAGTACTTTAAAATTGTTTTTCAATTTCCCAAGTACTCTACAGTTCCTTCAGTACTCTACAATGCACTGGTGCCTGCCTGGTCGACCTGGAAAAGGCTTTCGATACCGTATGGTTAAAAGGACTATTTTACAAGCTAAGTAGGCTTGGCATCTGCAAACCACTGTTATACTATATATGCTTGTTAAAAGGCTAGTCAATAGACAGTTCATTGTAAAAAATGGCAATGTTAATTCTAACGGGCTATTCAAATTAATAAATGGACTGCAACAGGGGGCTGGCATTTCGCCGGTCCTCTTCAACATTTTCACCAGTGACCTTGTAAGATCACTTCCCCATGCCATCGCGTACGCAGACGATTTGATTGCGTACAGACCAGGTTCGAAAATAGAAGTCATAAGAAATCTCTTGCAGCGTGACTTCGATGATACCATGGTAAAAGTAATCTGCTACATTCGGCCTATGATCATCTATGGATGTCCCGTGTGGTTCAACGTGGAGCAAGCTTAATGGAAAAGATTCGGTTGTTTGACGATGTCTCAGGGCTTGCCTACGTTTACACAGAACTCCAGAGTCTGTATATAAAAAATTCTATCCCAACGAGGTCCTGTACAAAAGAGCGAACGTAATTAGAGTAGACAATTTTCTTATTAAGCTGACACGAAATCACGTTGCAAGAGCAATGAACTCTGTCAACAATCTGATCCGCGGTGCCTACTATTTCAATGACAGGTATTACGAGCAGGTGCGTCTTAACGGTTTTATCCCCCTAGAGGCGTTTTTCGAAAAAAAGGCGATATAAAAGAAGCCCAACGCCAGCACCGTCATTTTTGGTGGCTTAAAAATTAAATGGAAGGAACTCCATCCTCAATTCCTTCTTATGTCTATTAGCCCTTGAGGTAAAGTTGGCCAACTTCGACACGAACGTTTTTCGCACGGTTGGCTGACTTACGGTAGTTAAGGTCGATTAGGTTAAGTTTTTATGTATAAATATACATGTGCAAACAGGGGATATTCACATATCCGTGTATGTGGGTATATGTTGACATATGTGCCTCTACCTATATGTGGTAATATTAAGGTAAAAATAAGTTATTTAAGTTAGAGTTAAGTTATTTTAAGTAAGATACTAAGTTGCTATAAGTCTCTGTAACTAAGTTTTTGTTTGTTAAGCTTAATTTTCTAAGTTTTAAGTTATATTTGATTAAAAATAAATCAACCGCTTACACAATCGAAAGACAAACATATATAGTTTAAGCAATAAGTTTAACTTAGAGAGCCCGCCTAGGGTCACAAAGTTATGTAAGAATATTTCTATACATTTAGCTAGTTTTAAGCAATTTCGTGTAGCACTTAAGTAATATCATTATATAGAGTCTTATAAAATTAGGAAAAAAAGCAAGAGACCCTACGAATCTTCGAGAAGAAGATTCTGGGGTATATTTGGGCCAAAACTTACATCAAATGGGGATTATAAGATCTGAACCTATGCAAAGCTACAATAAGTCACGCAAGGTAAAGACATATTTGAGTTTGTAAAATCGCAGTCCCCTTAGATGGATCGGGCATGGTCTAAAAATAAACAACACGAGATATTTTCTATACAATCAACTTAAAATGGATTGGACATTAGGGAGAAATTCAAAAAATATATAATTGTTCCATAACTTTCTAACTAAAAAAGATAATGATCCGTGAAACCTACAATTTTCAAGTGCTACACACTGCTGTTCATAAGTTTACAGGAAAATTGAACGTAAATCTATTCTTCACTAAAAAATATATAAAAATGTATTAGCAACAAGCTACATGAATATTATTTTTAAGAAGCCAAGTGACCAAATCAAGTTATCCTTATAAAAATAAGACTAAAAAAGGTATTAAAACTTGTGAACTGTTTTTCAATTTGGTCGCCAATTCAGACTTTCAATCCTTCAACTTCTTTATGTTTTTCAGGTATCTTGATTTCAAGAACTTCCAAGGTTTATCTTTAGATGTTGGGCACTGATTTTGAACCTACCCGTAAAGTTCTTGGCAGTTTTAGTGAATTAAGCGCAGGCAATTTCTTCTTGATTCTCGTTTCCATCGGATAATTACCTAAGCTTCGATATGGATGCGGTCTGCAAAAGCGGATCTTACTTAGACCATTACGAAGCCACCAGCATGACCAGCACAGCAATGGAGCAACTTTACTCCAGCAAAATACTGATCGCAAGCTCTCATATTTTGTCAAAAATCCTCGAAATTGGAGTGGTTAGTCTACTTGCGTTGATACCGAATTCTGGTACTTTGAAGTTGTTCGAAAAGCTGTCAGCCTTAAAGGCCTGTTAAACCTTAACCAAATAAGCGAAAAGAAACTTATGGAGAAGCCTCGTCAAATAATAAGATGACGCATGGATGAAGTCAGAGGTAAACCTGATGACTGATTACAAAGACATTGATTTAAATATGGCGGTTCCAATTTCTCCTCAAATCATCAGAGCGATTATTTGAGAAACGATCAACTGAAGACATCTCAGCATTAGAGAAAAGGGTGTCCACATTAATAACATAGTTAGGAAAATGAAGGAAGTTTTATGCGTTATTATTCGGTTTAAATAAAGGTGCAGCAGGGTACAATAAAAAAGTTCAACATTAGACGACTTAGCATATCTCTAGTGAGCTTTACGTATACACTGGGTGCCTGTATGATCGAAGTAAACTCTTAAAAAATAAAAAAACGTGGACCTGGTTGACGAAATGCTAATTAGCAAAATCGTGAACTTTTATTTTGAAAAAAAAGTTTGCAAAAAGATCACTCCTGCTATTAAAAATATACATTATCCTAGATATTTTTTTAAGAAAACAACATAAAGAGTACGTGGGACTTACTGACGTAGCCATTATTTCTCCAAATGATAAGCAATCTATTGAAAACTGAAAACAAAAACGGATTTCTTTAGAGAACGAATAGCCACAAGATAACCTGGTTAGAAGTACAACTCTCTTCCTCTAAAATGGGGCCATGTACCTCGGAATCGGAAGCAACTTACTTCCAAACTTTAATGTAAATGGTTTGCAGTAGTATTGAATTAATTCTTATCTTCATGATGTTGAGAGGATGAAATAAGGACTCTTTCTTTATGGATTTTGAGGAAATGTTTTAACCTTATGGTTGAGTATGGCGTCAAACTTCTTTGGGTATCAAGACATAGCAAAATCCTGCAATATCTTATGGAAGCTTCCTCAATGAATATGTAGATGAGTATATTCAATCTTACTTCTCAATGCGCCACTTTCATGCACATGAAGCTGATCAAGGAAGGAATGATGCCGGCTATTCCCAAATTTGAAAGGAAATTTTTCACAAACTTGTTGCTAAAGTGAGCCGTGAATCCGACTACAAGAATTCACAATAGACCCAACGTTCTCCAAGTGGAAACGTTGAAGGTTACTGACCACCATCTTTAATGAACCTCTTCAAAGTGAACGTTAATATTAATTTGTGGTAATAATTTCTACCATCAAAGCACGTCGAAACGAACCCATTTTTAAATATTTCTTATCATTTTCCATTATTTTGTTGTAGTTTCTGAACCTCATTTCTCTTCTACAATTCTGTGAATTCAGTTTGTTCCTTGTTTCCGAATATTTCTGTAATAAAACCTCTCCGGGGTTTTGAAAACAAAGAGACATGGGAATTGAATATCTATTTCCCATCAGAGACAAACATTGTCTCGAGGAGACGTCATTAAAATGTTAAATGAATACTGAGTACATTCTTTTTAATGTGGAGATATCCTTCCTGGGATATTTTCAAATGAAATAATTTCCTTGGAGTTCCAAAAGCCACCATCACATAACTGGGTTATATAAATACCACATTATCATACGTCCGTACTCTATCGAAAGCCACCGGCCGCGGCCGAAGCGACCAATCTACGAAACCGACATTTCCTAGAACTTAACATATATTCATCATCTTCAGTTGCATCCAACTCATCATGGTCGTTCTACATTGTCAGCTCATTTACTCGCTCTGTTGTGGTTTCTCTCTCGCCTCGTCATAGACGGCATGGCAGGAGGATGGCCCAAAGTGCACACATCTAGCAAATAACCCAAGGAAACGAAAACCTAAATCAACATCCCATAAACGGTTATGGTTTCCTTTGTTTCGTATATCCTGCGCGTGATTTCCATTTAATAATAAGCTGCGACTCTGCGACTCTGTGCCTCGATTGTGGTCGTCAGAGGCACTGTCTTAACTTTGCTTTTGTACTTTTCCCACCAGGACCACGAACACGACAACGATGATGACGGCAATGGCTTTCATTCATTCACACAATTGCCAGCAGGGCTCGAGTCCTACAAATGCCATCGCCGAGTAAAGCGAATGGGTGCACGGCAGATTGGTGGCGCTGCAAATGAATCCCCTGGTATGGTGGCTTCCAGTTATGGGTGTTAAATCTTTCCGGTCTTCCGGACTTCTTTGTTGTGTATGCATGAAATCCTGATATTATAATGAGTGTTAAAAGAGATGCCATAAAAGATTATGAATCCTTCTCCCGATTCCTGTTGCCTACCCACTGACTACGGGATTCGCCCACAGTGCAGAAAAAAAAATTGTAAACATATATTTACTATATAAAGGAACGCGGAAGGACCTTTATTTTTTAATTTTCTGTGCTGTTGTTTTCTTTTTTTTTTTTCTCAAACTCATGATGGTCGTTCATGCTGCGGCTGCTGCTAGCTGCTCATCTTCGTCCTTCTGCTGTTTCATAATGATTTTTAGAAGTTTTATTGTTATTGTTGTTGATGTTCCTTTTATGATTATTATTCATCCGCTTTTTATCCTTCAGAAAAAATAGGGTAGCATAACATTCGAGCGCGTTTTTATAACGAAGTTTCGAGTAATCAAGAAAGTTTATAAAAAAATGGCTTTTTCTTTGAGTGCTAAAGGCGGCTCGCGCATTAAGGGTCAAGGTTTATTTTCATGTGATTGCGAAGAGAAAGAAACTATTTAGGTTGGTCAACTGTTGCCTGAATATTCCGTTTGCAGGTTCACATATTTTTAACTGCTTAATATGGATCTGTAGAATATACTATAAGTGATATGTTCACGACTTTTGTATGGCGTATACGCAACCTTTTTTTTTTTTAAAGAAGTTATATGTGTTTCGAAACAAATTATGTAATTGTGACTTTATTTTGTCAAGGAAATAGAGTAAGCTTAAAAGGACTATAGGCTAAAAGGAACTAGCTTTACTCTTCACGAAAAGGCACCAAAAATGCCATGAACTTATGTCGAAGAGCAGAGACGAAGTCAGTTGTAGAAAGTCCTCAGATTCCACTTGCTTATTCAAGGCTTATTGACTTTTTATGGTACCGTATCTAAAGGGTGTCGGCGGGCTGGACTGGTTCAAGGTTTCATACAAAATCTCGAATAGTTTTCCCGCTTTTGCTTGTTCACTTTAGGGCTTAACTCCTTTGTGAGTATCAAAATATGTGGCAAAAACAGCCATTTATTTTGACTGCCTTTATTTTGAAGCCTGTTTTTTAACGCTTTGAGGGATACAGTCATAAGTATTTGATATTATTTTTAACTTGATACCTTCACGCGTTCCTGAAAAAATAATGGTGATGATAAAGATTGACAGCAAAGTGATTTTATAATGGTTTCGTACGAACAAAGCCTGATATCAATCGGATCTTCGGGTTCATTTACACTTCCTTTTTTTATGGTATAATACCGTGTAAGACCGAAGCAAAAGCAAAACGGTTTGGAACAAATTCAATAAACATATTGGTACTAACATATGAGCAGTATACAATCAATCTTGAATCCAGAAGGTATAATTGAGTTAAAAAAAAACGTCCTCTAATTATTTGATTTTATTTTCTTTAAAAAATTGAGATTGAGACTACCTTTGAAACATGAAAACTAAGAAAGTTAACATAACTTAATCAAGCCACCAATATTTTGTTCTGATTAATCTATTAATGTTACTTAAATCTCTTTCAGGCTCGCTCATGGAGTACCTCCAGTAAGGGGGCGTGGATCCCCAAGTGCGTTGACGCATTATGGATCCTTTTGTCTGTTGCTTAATAGCAACATCGTTTGAGTCCTATAAGAAGCCAGTGGCCAACCATGCAAAATGAATCCTGACAAGGTCCATGATGACGTTATTAATTCAAGACATGCCGGGTTTATACAATAGTAATTTGTGAGACACGAAGTGCGGGAATTCGGAATGTGTGTACAGCACTTTCGCTCGAATATCCTATATTTTTCCTTATTAGATGGACTTCTGTTCACGCATAAGTCAGAATTGGATGCACAAAGGCTCGTTAACAAATGACCTTCACGTCCGATCGTAGATAATTGGAGTTAAAAAGTCTTTTGAAGGACTTGAATGCTAATTTAATTTTTATTTAATTGAGTATTTGTCAAAGTGAAAAACCCAAATATTTTACCACGGTCTTTAACTCTAATTGCGTCGCAAATTAGAACTATCCTGTCCAAATGGGATGCGCAGCAGTATGGTTTCATACTTGGGGGAGTTTATTTGTTTCTAGTTTCGGCAGGATGCCTGAAGATGATAGAACTTAGCTTGAAGATTGTTTTGTTGATCCATGATTTAAGGGCAATGTGCATAGATGATGACATCGTCGGCAAATGCTATTGAGTTATTCAGATCCCTAATCATTTTAGAAACGTGAATTTTAAATATTTTTGGTGCCCACTTTGTGCCTTGTAAAAGACCATCAGTGACATCAAAAACCATGGTCGTCATGTACGCTCTTTTCGTAACCACGCTTTTCTTTAATTTAGGCAATCAGGTCTAGTTAGGCACAATCTTAGTTCCTCCCAATGAAATGGAGCTTCTTCAAAGTTGTGCAAGCGCTTAACTCTGAATTTCAATTTATTGTTCAAAGCCTTTAGGGATACATTGAGAGGTGTGAAGGAATTAAGGAATCTGCAGGTTTCAGTGTTCAGACTTTTAAAAACAACCCAAAAATTTTGAAAAAGTCAAGAAATTATTAAATGTCTTGTAATACCCCAGCTAACCAAAAATCACTGACACTACTTGTGAAAATTCATTTTCAGATATATATTAATCCAGCCTATCTCAGTCTTTGCCAAGCTTATTTATTTTCTAAAAGGAAAAGGGAAAACTGAGGTGGGGCAGGCTTAATGCGCTTTTACTTATCTGTGAATCATTTCTCCTTGCACTAACTATCTTTTCTACTTGAGTCACAACAACCTTTAAAATTAGGCTTTAGTCCTTTTTGAAACTCAGTGCTATATTTGACTCGAAGCTGATGTGAAAAAAAAGTATATAGAAAAGAATGTGCAAAGGCATTTAGTGTTGTTACATAACATTAAACCGATGAAAATAGGTTTTAACTACATCGCGGTTTTCAATCTATTCTTTCATACCAAAAAATGTGGCATGTGACCAAAGGAGGTAGCTAGAAGCACCCAGTGTAGCAATGTAAACACCAAGAGGGCGAGAAGCTTCTGTTTTCAGGCCTCCATGACAGATGTTTTTGACAGATCAGATTTTCCGGCGAGCTGCTGGACTCACTTACCTACATCGTGTGCTCGAATCCAGGCCACATCAGCTCTCGTTTACATCACCCTTCAATCAATGTAATTAGTCTTAAGTACAATAAAAATTGAGCTGCTTTTGAAGTAAAGACATAGTGTTAAGCCACAGAAATTGTGAATCTTATCAAGGTGCAACTTTAGACGAGTTTCCATAGTAACAACACAAGTAATGATCATAAAATATTTAGAAAGACAGCATAAATTTGAAGAGAATATACTACTTTCCAAGCTTAAAGTGTCATGTTATCCAGACACCCTGCTCATTAAGACTCAATGCAATCTTCTGTAGACTGTACAGTCTCAAAACCAAACTTCATCTCTAACTTTAGAGCCCGTTTCATACACCGTGATGAAAAGAATGCTGGTCTTCTGATGCTATGCACTGATGGAACGAAACTAAATTAAAAAGTTGCAGTCGAGTAATTTAAACCTAAAACTCTTTTCCCCGCATTCCAAATCAGTGGACTTCTATTCAATTTATAAGTCCGCAGAGTGGCAGTTATGTAGAAGCATTTCTGCAAAGGCATGGAGTCCAATGATTACTGAAGAAGTTGCCACCAGAGGAAGAAGAGGAACCATCACCCAATACTCTGTGAATGCCCGGCCGTAGATACAAGGTAAAAAATAGCAGCAAACTAAGAGCTTGTAAGCGACTATTGAGGTACTCCACAGCACCGCTGAAAATGCTATAAAACTTCGGATAGTAAAAATCCACAGGGCACAGAAACTTGAATTGCCATACTTTTTAACGCTGTCTGAATACCTCAGACGAGTGTTTCGAATGTCAAAGACCATGAACTAAGGTCAACATAAGAAGAACCTACTGAATGTTGGCCAAAGTAAAAAAAAAACAATCCGCCTCATAGTTCTTTGACTAACAACTGGTTACTGTACCGTGGACTCAAAGGCTAATAGACTTTGACAACCCCCTGTTCTGGCAATGCTGACAAGTATGAAAATTGTATAATATTTTGCTTAAAGCTATCAGAACCATTCTGAGAAAAAGACATCCAGTTGCATCTTCATCGAAAATGGACCTTAAAGAATCCAAGTTGGAGCAACATCATCAGCTACATCAACATATTTAAGGGTCACACACAAGCCTTAATCTAAGCTCTTCTTGCAGGTCGATTTTTAGGGTACTTTTAATTTTCTTTTCAACTCATGCCAGCTTTCCGAGACTACTTTCCATGCATTACAACGACGAACTTTCCCCCACTCGGCTTTGCTTGACTCGCCCTTTTGCAGGCTACTGTATGGCATATCCGACGAGTGTACTTCGAAAAACACTGGAAACTAAGGCTCCTCCATTGAAGGTGTACAGCCCAATTTTCAACCCTAGTTTTTTTTTTTTTGGGGGATAAATTAATGATAATGGGATGCGAAAATTAAGTGGCAGTTGAGCTCCTCGTTTTATATACTTTCTGTCCACTTGGACATTTCGGTGAACATTTCGCTGTCCATAATATGATGAGTTCTGGCGGGTGTAATTTTTTCTTCCTTGTTCCTGACTCATTGTTTCATACTCGTTAATGTTTAGAAGGTTTGGCCTTGAAGAATAATATTGCTGATGTAGATGTTTGTAGCGCTGCTGATGATGGTGATGAGGAGATTCGGCTATTGTGGCAAAATGGGAGGGAAAATTCATAACAGAGTTGAAAATACAAAGACGATGAGGATGTTATTAAAGAAGGAAAAAAAAAACACCTTTTGTAGAATGATGATTGATGGTTTGAAGTTCGTCTTTATTAATAAGAGGGCTACTTAGCCTAGAGCTATGAGTATTATGCTCATTTTGGGGAATTAAATGTGTTCGTAGGCATGGAATTGTTGAGTGATGACTTCAATGAATAGGGGCCACATCATTGCGACTTTGAGGAGATCTTAACATGTCTTTCCCGCTGGAAGCTGAAAGCTAAATATAACAAGAAGCACTAGAAGTTAGGAGATCACGATGGATGAATTTAGTAGGTACTCTTAAGGACTTAAAGCCAACAAATCTAAAGAAGGAAGACAGTGGGTGGCGATGCAGAATGAGCTCCAATTCGAAGAAAGTTTTATCCAACAAGCGAAGAAACAAAAAGACAGGAAGAACCAAAGCCTGTGTGTCATGGGACAAATTTTAAAAGAGTTTCCCTACCAAACTGAGGTACTGATAATCTCTGGAAGGCGAAGTAAATTTTTTTTTAAGAATAACGATGCAGACGATCTTAGGTAGGATTTTGGGATGGCCAACGAAGAACTCTTATTCCTCTTTCAGTAATCCAGGTTTTTGCAGCTTTCACTGTTTGTTTTGAATCATTATTCCAATTCATCCGCATATGGATAGAGAACGTTATTCCATATATTATATATATATTCTTCCTTCTTCATTATTCCCTCTATTAAATGAATCGGACCGACACTTTACCTGGAAAATCCTGCCCAAACGTTCCCCAGCCATGTTTCATTGTCTGTTTTGCGTAGCGATGATCATATGCTTAAATAGGAGGATGTCTCACAAAACCAATTTTGGTGCTGAATGCCAAAATCCATCCTATTTCTCACCTGGCTCTTTTTGAGAAGTGGTACATTCCTGGCTGATTTGGCTAATAGTTTGCATTCCATCAACCTTCTCTTCATTGTCCTTAAGGAAACATCTGGATTTATTTCTATTGAAATTGATCCTGATGAGATGAATGGATCCTTCCTAACTTCAGAGGCAATTCTTCGATCCATTTTTTCACTTGCTTTTCGAGGTCCAGGGGAACAACAAAGAGTTGCAGTATTTTTTTGAATCCCCGCAATGCTTCTTTCGTCTTATTTTTTGTTCTATAATAGAAGTTTTATTTAAAATATAGGCAAAAATAAACTCTTTTTATACTACTGAATTAGAAAAAGCCGATAAAGCTCTTCGTATAACTATCGACATAGTGTACAATTCCTGTCCTAATTGTCAATGGGTATGCAGTGCAGCGGCTAAATACAGTCACTGAAAGAAAAAGTTAAGACACCAGACTGTATATCATTTTTTGTCCATAAGTGTAGATGAAAAATTTCACATAGCTTTATTTTTTTCTCTTTCGATCACTTTTTTCCAATGAAAGTTTTTTTTAAGGGGGTATTCTAGTTTAGAGGCATGAATTGCATGTAATTTTTGAAGTGTCATTAAAAAAGGCAATTAAAATTTTTTCTTTCCATATTTTTATTAGTTATTAATTAACATAACAAGAATACAAAAAAAAAATTCAAAAATTAGCAGTTGATGAAGTGGGGGTCTCAAAAAACTGGCGCGTAACCCAACATTTAACCCTCCTAGCATTTTGAAACCAAAAAAAAAAAGATTATTAATCTAGAATAATGTCGCAATGTCTGCAACTACGGAAAATTTGGAAAGGTTTTTTTCACATAATGGCGACTGCCTGAAAAAAAAACAATTTTTGTACCACTTTTTTGACTGTTTCGCATTTAAAAAAAAAGTAATTAAAATTTGGAGATGGGGATAGGCATAGACAAGTCTATAAAGAAGACTCTCTAAAAATTTCAGGTAAATCGGTCCAGTAGAATCTGAGAAATCGTGGTTATTGTTTTGAAAAAGACAGTTTCGAGAAAAACGCGTTTAAAGTTTCGCGTAAAGTTTTTCGCAGGCTAAGTCATGAAATGATATTGTAGACTTACATTTATTCAATCTGCCATTCGAAAAAAATATTTTCCGGGTTTCTCTCTTCATACCGAGCGTTCTGGCCTCCTTTGATGCGTTGGATGCTCGTATCTCGGAGCGGTCAATCCGGGCGTTGTCTCGTTTCACAGCAAATGAACGTGTTTCCGGGCCAATTTTCATTCCCATAAGCTCCATCATTTTTAAAATAGGAATGAAGCCTTCATATAAAATGCAAACTGCGATAAATGTCGCTATCTCAATCATCTTAGGTCCGGAATGAATATGTTTTGGATCGAAAGTCCAAATCAAAGAGTTTACAGATTCATTATTATTTTGAGTTTCTGATAATAAACATCGAATCAATAATTCGTCTGATGATAATCTCTCGTAAATTTTGCTGCTGATGCACTCGAAACACCAGTGTCTTTCTGTGCCGTGAAATCGCCTTTTTGTTTGTCGATCTGGACGCGTTATTCTTTGCGCTGAGGATTTTTTATTTATTTTATTAAAAACAAATATTTCATAATATTTTTATTGCACTCACACCACATATGTATGTCCACGTGGTTTGTTGGTTAGAATTCAACTGTTAGGAGCTGGACGTAAGGGGGCACTAAATATAAAAGACACAAGTCACCTTGGGTTCTTGTATTACAATATATACAAAGGACAAAAAGTTTTACTGAGAAATATGGATTCAGGTAGACGGAGAGTCCCTAATATCTTTTGTTCGATTAATTTCGGCCGCACCAGTTTGGATGTCGGGTCAGCAAAATACCGATATCTCCGAAAATAATTTGAATTTGAAAAAAATCCTCTTGTAGATATGTTCTTGAATAGTTACACTTTGAAAATATAAAAACCAATCGATTTTTTTTTTAAATTCTAAACTAGAATACCGCCTTAATAAAAAAAATATATGTTTTTAATTTATTTTTTACTTTTAAGTCTAAAAGCTTTATTATTTACACAAAGCTAAAGTATGAAAAATTAACATAAAATAGTGGAGTTTCAATTTATAAACCGTTGAAAAATTTCCTTCTGCGGAGACGACCATGCTCGGACCATCAGAATTTCACTACTAGATTATTATATTGTCACCGGATTAACTTTCTTATCTTTAAGCTCTTTCATTTGATACCCATATTAAGGGGTTAAAAAAAATATAATCCGCCATTTGGGATGGGCGGCCATATTGAAATTTTTACAATATTGAATATTGGGCATTGTATTGTATGGAAAATTTGGATTCCAATAAATAGTCGAAAAATTGCGAAGTATGAAGCGGACATCTTACATAAGAGCAGTGCAAATGAAGTATAAGCTTATAAAAGGATTCCATTCAAGGCATATACCGATTAAGGGAGTAGCAAAAAATGGGCTCAGTGCTATTCGGACGTAACGTAGGTTCCATACAAATTTTTCGGTGCATATATAATTTTTTTTTATAGCTTTAAAGGACAGCTTGGTATTAATTCCAACGTACCTTAATTGAACCTCGGAAACAGAGTGGTAAAACACAGATGGACAAAAAAGTGATTATATAATTGTTTCTTTTGAGGAACGGAACCTTAAAAAACAAAACTGCAAACCTCTTTATCTGACCAGTAAGCCACCAGTTTAAGTCAATTAATAAGGAGCGAAAAGAAAATTTTCTAGCAAGAAGAAACAACGGGAAAGTTGGACCTGAGCGCTGTGCCTTGTATTTTAAACAGACTCTGTGTGTGCTTTTGCGGATAAGCTCCCCAAGATACATCGTCGTCGAGATTATATTAAGGAATCAAAGACACTTAAGATCCGGAAGGGAAGTTGAAGGACAATGCTTTAGCACTAATAAGAAATCTGTACAGAGTTCAATCTTTTGTTGTTTTCAATCAATCTTTAGTTGCTTTCACGCGATTGCGTTGCAGTTTAAAAACCTTAGTTGGGATAAGTCGAAGGTTTTACGAATGGACCAGTCGAAATACAAAAGGGAGTGTGTGTGATCCTTACAGTAGAGCACCGTGATAGCACCATGGTGGCACTGCACACCTCATCATAGCTTGGAGATGCAAAATATTGGAAAAAACAGCAAGAAGTTGATCGATGGAATATCTAGCAATTCTGTTTTAATCCTTGGGCTTTCTTTTTGAAATTTGATTAAGCTGCTTTTCATGCAATTAGGTCTAGAATGTTCTCAATGCATACAGACATCCTTCTCTAAACAATAGAAACGTGGATGAGTCCAAATTTTTAATTCCGAAATTCCGATCTATTACAAGGACTCTCAAAAGAGAAGTTTAAAAAGATTTTCTAGAAAATCGATTGCAAGAAAGTTATATAAAAAAAGTGCAAATGTCATTTACTGCCCAGGAAACCAAGTATCATAAGACATTAAATGCACAAATTTAATGTCTGCAACTCACGTTGCAAAATTTTCCGTCACCAGCTAGTCCAAAAGCCTTAATATTTGAAGCTAAGCTTTGTGTAAGTGCACAATGTACAATACCATAGGTTGAGTGTCATCGACCAGAAGAGAAGCGGATGGTCTTAATAAACATCAACACAAAATTTTGACGAACTGGAACCGGATTGTATCAGTACCTCTATACAAATTGCGCAATACCCAGGAATCCATATCCATCGATGCGGCTGCAGACAGTCAATGAGCGTACGGGAGCCAGACGCCATAACATAACTTAGCACCACCTTACATAAAAGTTATTTTGAACTACAAGCCTTACCACAGTTTTCCAAGTAACCCAAGACTTCGCCATAATGCGGGTGAGGACAATTTTGAAGTACTGGAAAGCTTATTCAGAAATGAGGTCATCAATTTAACTCTTTTGAAGGCATGACCGATTCATTATCATTAACGATGGAATAGATTAGCCTACAGTATTAAAAAAAATTTTAAAGGTTCCCGTTCTCTGCTTTAATAGAATTCTTCATGCTATCAAAATATTTTTTCCTATATTGCGACATATTGCAAATTAAATTATCCACTTTCGTGATTTGAATTTCCGAGAACAAAAGGGAGCATCAAATTAATTTCACGTCCATGCCTTTTAACGTTCTACCGACAAACGGTCCTATTTTATTCATTTCCAATTAGAACACGTTTTTTTCCAAGAATAACAACTCACCCCATTGGCACAATCAACAATCAACAAACAACAAAAGACCACCAGCCTTGAGGCTGAGAAACCACACAATATCCCAGGAAGCAATCTGCCAGACTATGCACACCTGTTTCAGTGGAATAATAAAGCCGACCGCCACAATACTCAAACCAAATGGGCCAGCAGGATCGACATGGCGCTTAGGGCCTACCACCTTTCATTTCATCTGTGCCTAACCTTGTGCCACATTTTCAAATCAAAACGTAAACAATTAACGGTCCCTTTAATGTTCTAATACACCCGACAGGAGGAGCAGAGCAAACTAAAAAGAACTTCCAATGCAGACAAGCGCACAGGAAAAAAGGATATCGAGACAGGAGCGAGAAAAAAAACAATTATTATTATTTTACGTGTGTCATGCTTTGAATATAAACACCACAAACGGTGTCATCAACAGTCGACCACAAGCGCGCAACAGTTGCATTATAACCGTAGCACAGATCCAGGACACACCACAACTTCTCACAATAGTCCTTTCAAGCAACACAAGCGGCAGAAATGTAGACAAAGCAACTTAGAAACTCGTAACAAAACTGAACAGAATATGGGTCACCGCTTGATCAAAGATGTCTCCAGCACTGGCAGCACCCTAGCCACCCCACGATGACGACGACCGCCACTGCCAACAATTTCAATAATAGAAAAGACAACAAAACGAAACGAAAACAATAAATAAAATGGAAAGGCACACAAGAAGGCAGAACGCAAACGAGAATTATGAAAAGAAAACAAAGCAGCGGACCCAAAGAAGTGGACAAAAAGCTCAGAACTCAAAACTCACAATATGCGCCAAAGAAACGAAAGCACCCGGCCGAACACGAGGACGTCACGACGGCGATAGGACAATGGGGGATCAACGAGTGTGCTCGCCGGGGCTCATGCATCAGTTGAGAAGGAACAGCCGATGTCATAGCTAGTGGGGCGATACAAGATCCTTCAAGGATGTGTACACTATACAAAGGATGTTTGATAGATTTGTATTTATAAGGACGATGGTGGTCGGTGGCGTTCCGTTCGAACGCTTGTGATAGAATTGGGGTAGTCTTCATCATCATCATCGCTGGAAGGCGTGGGGAGATTGTTTTGCTCCTTTGGAATATAGTTCATCTTTGCAGTTCTATTGGTGTCGCCGGGGGGTTGTAGGTGAGTCGTAAAACTAAGTTTATGGTTTTTAGCAAATGAAATACAAATATGTGCTGCACTGGCATAGTTTGCGACACCCCAGGGGATTGGAATGGGGCCAAATAAAGTTATTACTTGTGGGCATGGTCAGTGGTTTTATTATATTAAGGGATATGGTTAAACCCGAATTGCTTGTTAATTGGATCGGCAGTAAAAACGGAGGAAAAAAAAAACAACCAACTAATCAACGTTTGTTTGTTGTGCTTGGTTGGCCTATGAGGGGATTACATGTTGGATTGAATTCCTTTGGCATCATTTTTGTTAGGAGAGCAGAAATTAATTAAAACAAAATCGATTACAAATCCGGCAACGAATATTGTTCCAAAAATATGTTTTTATTGATGTTCTTTTTTTCTTGGCCTTAAACGATTTGTTCTTGCCCAAGAAGTCGGCTTTACGTGGGAGCGAAAAGCCAACTTGAACTGCGGAATACTTGATTCATTTAAGATCTGGATTAAAGATTTCCTTGCCATTGATGGGGAGTAAGTGAACGTCTGCAGCGAGTGCTTCAACACTAAGTAAGAATGGTGGTCCTTTAAAGCCGCGCACGCCACAAACAAATCTTCAAAACTATGAAAATTAAGACGATACGATTCGCGAAAGTATCGGTTTAAGAGTGACCGGAACACGGCTGTCTTTCATTCTTATTCAAATTGTGTGGAACAAGATTTCTGGCTTCCTGTTGTGCAGATAAAAAATTTAATTTTTCAAGCTGTGATTCTTGAATCCATTCGTTTCGTCCTTCTAGGTGTCATAAGCGGGAGAGTGCGCTAAGGCTCAAAAATCTATTGTAAGTATTCTAAGAACAGCTTTATGGGAAATTATTAAATCTTGAATGAATTTAAGACGGCTTAAACAGTTCTGAACGAATTCTTGACTGAACATTTTTATACGCCGTTCGAGTTCGTTTTTTTTTTTAATCCGAGTGATTTAAAAGTTACACCACGTTTATAGTTCATGTATTTAAGAAAAGAAAAAACAAATTGATAGTTTTAATTTTTAAAATTTACCACAGCGTGCGGAAAAAAGTAACAAGAGCATGCGAATTTATGTATGCTTACAAAATAGCTCCAGTCCAAAATTGCCCTATTCTTATACTTCTGTCTGCCTAAGATTCCTATAATTTTCATTGACAACAAAAGACAACTGTTAATTAAATCCATAAAAATAAGACTTAATTACATATGAAGTTGGTATTAGCCAAGGTCTACGTTAATTTATTCAGTTAGCAGTCAGTTTTATTCTTATAGAGTCTTACATCGATGTATGCGGCACATAGAACCGCTGGGCCTTAATCGATGAATCCTCTACCAGATGCTTTTAAGGCAATTATAATACCCCTCTTTTTTTATTTGTTTACTAGCTCAGGTGGTCGAGTAATCTACAAACACGCAGAATTCGAGTTGGGTCAGTGGGACCAACTTTGACACCTTTCCTTTTAATTCACGTCCCTTCTGCTTTTCGGCCTCGAATTTTC
Source organism: Orthonevra nobilis (assembly GCA_963555765.1). Lineage (NCBI taxonomy): Eukaryota > Metazoa > Arthropoda > Insecta > Diptera > Syrphidae > Orthonevra > Orthonevra nobilis. The sequence continues at coordinate 25,181,006 of OY743225.1, read as the reverse complement.
CCGGAACGCAATGAAATTTTCACTCATTGGCCATTCCTCCATCAATTGCATTTAGCATCTATGGCCAAAAGCTTGATAGATTGACCGCCGATCATTCTTTCGAATGGTTCGCTGCTCCGTGAAAGTGGCTTTGTTCGTTCGATTTTCACGTTTGGTGCTGGTGGAAAAATAGCTGAGAGAAGACGAACGACACATAAATTCGTGTGTATTCTTTTCATTTTCATATATTTGCGAAATTAATGTTGTGTGGTTAATGGCCCAAAATTGTTTGTTGTTCTATGAAAAATTCACAGAGAAAACTTCGTACCTGGAATAATGGGTGGAATTTGCTACGGAAGCCCAGAATGCATACGTTTTTACTCAAATTTTTGGAGCGATCAATAAACTCGAGAAAGTACTTATGACAGAGACATTTGATAACCATCAGATACAGATTTTAACTGAAACTCGTTGGCATTTGTATGGGGTTAATCGTTAAAATAAGAATATAAAATTTTGCCAATCTATAATTGAAAGTATCGTTCTTTGCAGTTAATCTAAAAAAAACGCTTTAATTGTTTTACCCTTTTTTGGGCCTTTTTTGATTAAGTTACAAAAGTATTAAAGTCGTTAAAAACGAAAGCCGAATAATATTTCAACGAAATAAATCGATTTTGCCCACGTCCTTATGCTTGAAACATACTACTCATGTGAAATACATGCGACGGTACGAATTCGTGCACTCGCATATGATGTTTTCATGGGATTGAGCGACGAAGCGACGTACATATGTTGTCCCATTTCACATGCTGCTTGCTAGTACACGGCATACGAAAAAGTTACATGTTTGCATGCAATAGAAGCGTATATTCGAGACTAAATGCGATTGTCACAAATATGGGTAGAACACGACATGCAAACAATTATTGTGAGAGATTTTGACGCCAAGCCCGCTTGTACATTCATGATTTCCAAGTCGGGTACTTCGTGCTTTAGAAACCTAATGTCATTTAGAAACCACGTATTATGAGGTACCGCATAATCGATAAGCCGGAGCCGATGCTTACTCTGACATTTAAGCTCCCATATATTGGGGCTCCGAAGGCCCATGCATGCGTAGAAAGAGATCGATTATACAGAAAATACAAACATAATAGCAGAAACCGAGAATATGAAAGGGACTTCAAACAATTTCGAAACGATCTAAACGAAAAAGTCAACAATATAATATCGAGGCACTATAGAGATCAGTTTCAAAATGCAAGCAAAAATTCGAGAGACCTGGAGGATTGTAAACGCCATACTAGGAAAGAGATCCACCAACCTAGACGATGTTCAAGTCAAAAATTTTGCAAGCGAATATACGGAAATACAATTTCCTAATCTGGTTAATAAGTTCGCGAATAAACTATCCTCAAAAGTCGAGAATGCTGTGCATGTGAGGTCACCTCGAGAGAAATAGAAAGTATTCTTGACTCGCCGGGACAAGATGGAATAAGACCAAAAAATCTTAAAAATAGCTCTAGAGTTTTGACTCGAATTATATCAAAAACAGTTAATATAAGTTAAGAACAATCAACCGTCCCAAAGTTATTGATAACATCAATCATTCGGATGAAAAAAAAAGAGATATGTAACTATAGGCCATTCTCCCAGTTATAGATAAGGTATTGGAAGAAGCCGTTGCTAAAAGGCTCTACGACTATGTCGAGAAATAAATTCTTTTGGAAAAAAACAGTTTGGATTCCGGCAATATAAATATATAGACTTGTATGCTTGGAGACTTTGCCAATAAATTAAACAGTTGTCTAGATAAAAATCACAACTCTATTGTTCTGTTCATCGACTTCAATAAAGCCTTTGATACACTATGTCATGAAAACATTTGAAAATCCCTAGAAAAAAATTGGTATACGAGGATCCTCATTAAAATGGTTTGAAAGCTATCTTGAAGGTAGAAAATGGAGTACTTAAGCGAGGATAAAGATGCAAAATACGGAGTACCGCAAGGATCTAGATTAGGTCCTCTCATTATTATATTGTATATTATTGACCTGCTTTCGGTTTTAAGGAGGCACAGCCCGGGATACGCATATGCAGATGATATTGCCATCATAGTGAGCCATAAAAAAAAGAAAAAATTATGCAATCGGAGTTCGACGCTTTCGAGGCTTGGTATCACGACAATGGGCTATATATCGAAAACGTGTAAACGTATAAGTACCTTGCGTGATCGAAAACTTCGACATTTTTTTCGACCTGAGTTACAGATGCACACCAGACGTTCTGCGACAATGCTATTTTGCACTGGTTCAATCCCACCTGAGATATGGTATATTAGCTTGGGAAATGCACCGCAGCTTCAAAACCTTATAGCGATGCAAGCGAAAATACAAAAAATGATCTACCGATCAAAATTCCTCAGCATACCCAAACAAACGATCATCAAGTTGATAACTCTATAAAGCTTCTAACCATAGAACAACTGTTTTAGCTAGAAATTCTAATACAATTCAAAGATGACAGCACTTACAAAATCCCATCTCAACAAATCTTTAATACAAGAAGGAGACAGCAAGACAGATTCACCATTCCGAGAAATTGGAATGCATATGGTCGGCAAAAATATGATGTCGCAGTTCCAACATTATTCAACGAATTACCCGCAGATTTTCGACATTTTCCCAAACACTTTTTCTTAAAACAAGTAAAACAACTTTATCTAAATTCGAACCATTTAAATACCTCAAATTAAAATGTGAATTTTGTACAATAAAAGTTTAATTTGAATGCAATATAATGCAGAACTTAAAATAATATTTAACACGTATGTAACCAATCTTCTGCAGACAAACCCATAAGGCTTTGCAGATTCAAACCAATGTTCTTATAATGAAGTCAAAGATTAATAAATGTCAATTAGAAACTAAAAAAAAAGAAAAACTAGTGCAGGTTTTACGCTCATGTATGGAAATACTTTGATGCGGATCACAGACAAAACCTAGGGCACATCGAGAGATTGTACACATAGGCTTCAGCTAAGAGATACCAATCCCATCCACTAGAATATTTTCAGAGGAGAGATCAACTCTCTTTTTCTTCCTGTAACAAAAAGCATTTTCATTGCAACAATCGGATGCCAAACGATGGTTAAGGAATTGATATCAAATCAAATCAAATCTTTTTCTAAAATTCGTAGTTAATCGTTAAACGATGAAGCCTCAAAGTTAAATGGAACCGTACAGTACCACCTCAAATATTCAACACCGTGTCCGCATGCTTACTAGGAAATCATTGGTCCTGGTACTTCGCAGTTGATTTGTTTCCAATCAGGTTATTTTCGACTACTTCCGCCAGTATCTATAATTTTCTTGTATTGTTTCCAAATCGTCGCCGAGGCACCGATACAAAGTATTTAGTAAAAAGATACGACCCAATATCCTTTCACAAAAATTCAATTAGCCATGGATCGAAATCGGATTTGCCTGCGAACTTTTATTCCGGCTTTTTACGGTCACATACACCGACACATTTTACAGAAAATTAATTTCAATTTTTAGTGGCAGTCTCAAAATTATGTACCCTCCTAGAAACTCCCCACATCCAGTTTGTGTCCTGATAGTCATCTTTTGCTGTAGGTAACTCAGCTACGTCGGAGTTGTGTGTTTTTTTTTGTTACTTTTCAGTGCAAAGCCTCTTTTTTGGTAGTGTGGTTCTCATATTCAACCCCAAGGGGATTTATAACAAAGTTCATGCGACAAAAAGTTTCTCCTGGTGACATGGGGGCATCCTTTCAATTTATGTCTACAAGTTTTTATGCTCGCTCGTGGAGTTGGATATACATGCTGCCTACACGTAGTCGAATACATACGAGTACGAATATCTGGCGTACATTAGTAAATAGGTGTCAAATTGTAGCACAAACTTTTATCAGATGTCAATTAACTTTTGTGGAAGTTTCGTTCTTTTTGGGTAAACAGCCTTCAACAGCGATGCGATCTGCTTATTATTGTGTTATCATGAGCACGTGAATGCGTGCAAATATTTTATATTATTTAAGTTATTTTTTCATCCTTCTTAGAGACCATGAACTGTCATAGGGTTCGTTTTGTTCAAATGCCAGAAAAGTATGGACTCAAGTTGTCAAAGGGAAATTATGACTTAAAATATTTCTGAAAATATTGCTAAAAGTGTAACGCTGACTTTCAAAATTGTTCTCAAAAAGGATCGTTACTATCTTGACTGTCTTGTCAAAAGGCACAGATTTTTTTTCATCTCATCTTCCATGGACATGTCATGTGGACAAAGTCGCTGACCTAACATATAATATAGAAATGTTGAGTCAGCGACTTTGCCTAGCTTTGCCTTCTCCTGTACTTGAGGACGTCAGTAGCAAAAAACCTCGATATTCAAAAATCCGCTTGTCTAGATGGCACTCCCCTGATTCTTCTGATGAAGTGTTCTTGAACGCAAGCGAAACCATTGCTTATTGTTTTGCATCTGTTCTACCCATCTGTTCTCTTTGCGAGTAGATGGTTAACAGCATTTGTCCATCCCGTCCAAATTTCGATGCTGAACGGTTAAATTAATGTATGAGAAACAAGCTTACTGGCCCTATGCGGGCGCTCTAAGCTAAACCTAATGCTTAACCCATGTCTTTTGACGATCAGAACCAATATTTAATATTTTTTAAATACTATATACTAAGATTAACATAACATAACGAACTAATTACCAATAAAATTTTTATAAAATGAACTTGGTATACGAACATTTCTTTTTTTTAATAAACTAAAACTAACTACAGCTAACTTAAAAATAACTTAACCTAAATACAAAAAAAATATGTTAATTTTTTTTTGTGTTTTTGTGCCGTGCCAAATTTTTATTATTTTTTTTGTGTTTTTGGCTTTTTTTTTCTAAAAATCTACCTTATCATCTACCTAATCCTATCGTTTAAGACTATGTAAGCCGGCAAGGCATCCATAAAACAATTTCTTATCCACACTCTTTCGAACAACATGGAAGATTAACGGAATTGCATTTCTATCCTGAATCAGGCCGTTAAGGTCAAAATAGAGGAAAGCCTCTGGTGGAGTAAAGGCGTTAAGGCGAACTGTCTCGTGGTACATAAAATTGGGGTAGTAAGCCCCAGAGATCAAGTTATTGCTTGAGTTCATTGCTCTTGCAACGTGTCTCCGAATAAGTTTAATAAGAAAGTTATCCACTCGGATTAGGTTGGCCCCATTGTACAGGACCTCATTTGAGTAGAATTTTTTGATTTCTGGAGTTCTATATAAATGGAGACAAGCCCTAGGACATCGTCTCTCGAAAACTCGAATCTTTTCCATCAAGCTTGTTCCCATGTTGAACCACACAGGACATCCATATGCAAGCACAGGCCGAATGAGGGCCGTGTAGCAGATTACCTTTACCCTGGCATCGAGTTGGCTCCTGTGAAACAGTCTCTTTGTCATGGCATAGGCCGCTTTGGCTCTGGCTAGAGCAGCATCTATATGTTTGTTAAAATAGAGATGCTGATCGCGCCAGACCCCAAGATATCTGACTACACTCGGACTCGCCAGTGGCTGCCCATTTTGTCCAACGATAGAGAACTTTCGCCAATTCTTTCTGGTATCCCAAGAGGCCGCAGACAATGGCGTCCTAAACAAAATGGATTTGCACTTTTGGAAATTGATCTTCAACTTCCAGTCGTCAAAATATCGCTTAATTTCATCGAAGTCATGCTGCACAAGACTTACAATTCCCTCAATCTTTGGACCTGACCTGTACGCGATCAAGTCATCTGCGTATGCTATAGCGTGGTGAAGAGAGCATACAAGATCGCTCGTAAAAATAGTGAATAAAATCGGTGAATTACACCCTGTTGCAGACCATTGTTAATTTCAAAGTTTCCAGCAGAAGTTACATTGCTTATGCCCAGCTGGTCTAACTTGAAAAAGAGCCCCTGCAACCATACAGTGTCAAAGGCCTTTTCCAAGTCGATTAGCACGGCACCCGTGCATTGTTTCTTGTATTTGTTCCATTGAATATCCGATACCAGTTTAGACGCGGCATGTATGCAATCATGCCCCGCTCTGAAACCGAATTGGTTATCCGGAATAATATTTTTGTCTTCAGCCCACTTTGTCAGGGCTCTATTGATCGCCTTTTCAAATACCTTACTGATGTTCGGAAGGAGACTTATCGACCGGAGATTTGCCGGATTGGATGTGTCCTTATTCCGTTATTCAGCAAATTATTGAACAAAGTAGTGTAGATGTCTACCGCTTCTATAGGGAGGTGTCTAAGAACAAAGTTTGATATACCGTCCATTCCTACAGATTTCTTACTTCTTAGCGAACCGAAGATAACCAAGAGATCTTCCTTTGATAAAAATGGGGGATATGCCCCATCATCGGTGACGACAACATTTGCCAAATTATCATCACTGAACATGGTAAAACCAGTGTTCTCCGATCGCCAGTTCCCAATATAATTTTGAAGGTCGGAGTTGTGTACGAGGACGCGATCTTCCAAGACATGGTTCGGGCGAATGCTGATATTCACCTTATACACATCATGAAAGGTCACGCCAATTACTTCAACTTTCTTCTGAGGATCTTCGATCACAAACAAGTTGTCATTTTCGATTGGTTCTACTGGATCTGTGTCTGCTGTTGCAAGTATTTGTTCGTTGTTGGTAGTTCGGGGGAGCTTAAGACACAAAAGTTCATTCTGGTTTTTCCTTCGAAAAAATTTATTTATTTTCGGGAACATGCTAGGGTTACTAGCCTTAACAGCCCGAATTTTAGTATTCCAATGCGAATTAATTGCAGCTCGGTAATTTTGTTGAATTAATTGCTGTAGGTTTTTAAGCTCGGACTTCAGTGTCCTAACCTCCGCGTTTTGTGGGTCAGTAAACGTTTGTACAGTAGTTTGAGCCTTGTCAGAAGCCTACTCTTTTGTCAGTGTAGAGCATCGATCGTAGCGTTGCGGTAAATGTTAACATTGTCAGTTAGTTCGTGCTTAGAAATTGTTCTATCCATTGTTTGATTTATGGTTCCAGTTCGATGAAATTGCTCTAGTTAATGTTCGAGAAAAGTGTGTCCAACGCGTTCTACTATAGTTGTAAGAATACGTTTGGACAAACTCCTCTAATTCCGCAGAGGGGTTCCGCGCCTCCTTTGCTTGTTAGCCAACCAAAGTTAAATTTCGACATCGGTTAAGTTGTAATTCCAATATGAATAAGAATTTTCCGATGGGAAAAAAAATACTTGAAAAGTAAGTATTTAAAACGATCACGATTATTTGATGCTTGCTTACAAGAAAGTTAGTTAGTGCAAACTCCAACTTCCTGTTTTTCTTTATAAATTGCTCACTCTCATGAGGTTATGAATACTCTTAATTGCACGTAGCACAGAGCGTGTGGAAGAATGAGGGGAAGAACGGATTTGTTTTTTTTGCAGTGGTTGGAGATACTCAGATGTATTTGGTTTCAATTCAATTCTGTGGGTGGAGCCCGAATGGGATGGATGGTTTGATATCGACTTCACAGCCATCTACACATAAATCTTCACATACCACAACACAAACTCAGAGCTCTAGATGATACTACAACCACTACAACAACACCACCCATCAGTCAGACTACATTCGCTGTTCTACCAATCCAGTGATAGTTGAACCCAGCACCTGTCAATCAAAGTCAGTCATTCTAACACCAAGCCGTTTTTTTTTTGTATTTTAGTTAAGAAGAATGTCGCCGCGAGGGCTAAACACGTTTTCGCGGATATTCAATTCTAATACTAACATTACAACATCACTACATTTTGACATTCATCGTTTGCATTTTTTTTTTTAATTTTTCTTACTTGAATAAGTGATTTTACTTTGTGTTGAATGGGCAGGATCATTGCCTACTTTAAAGAGTTGTTAAGTTGCTCCTTAAAACGAAATCATTGTCTACTTTTAGGTGTTAAGTTAAGTTGTGATTTTATGAAACACATTCTCTGTATGATGACCCCCATTTATTTTAAGCTTTATATCATATATATTTTTTTGTGTTGAAACTGCAATAGTAGTACACCTTCGGTGAAAATTTCAAGGCTTAGGAGATACAGCTCTGTGACAGACGAACGGATGGGCGGACAGCGGATGCTTAGAAATAGGATTCCTTTGAACACTTTAGTTACAGAAATAGAAATAAAAACAAAATGATTCAACGCACACATTTTGTGTCGGTGTATATAATCAAGTTCCCATGCGGTATAATCGTGTCATAAAATTTGCCCCAAAGCCCAAGTCAAATTGAAACAGATTAACTGCAATTCCATAGATTCTTTCACTTTTTATTGTTATTATATTTTTTTTTTCGAAAATATTTACGAGCAAACAATTATATTCTTCACCATAACCCATTAAAAAAAATTGTAAAATGAATCAACAACAAAGCCAATTGCATAAAATGTAAGCGAAAAACCAGGATGCGAGTTACTTTTCTTGGAAAGGTTTAGCCGTAAAAAGCCCATAAAAAGTTGAGCTCATAGCAATTATTTCAAATTCCCACCACCATTACTTACGTAGAAACAGGCACATACACACACCGTAATCGATGTCGTAAAAATACGAAAACTCGACATTTAATATCTACGAACAAATTTTCAAGTGAATTTGGAAAAAAAAGAGCGGGCCGAAAATTTACGATCTTAACACCTAGGAAGAACGATACAGAAACAGAGGTACTTCATACTCTTGGCATCATGTTCGAAGCAGATAAACGAGGTGATGACAATAATGACATGACGATGACGAGGTCGGGTGATAATACCTTTCCAAAGCATCCCATCAACGACTAATCCCACCGGAGAAGTCCCGCCAATGACGGAGCCAAGCCGTTGGTGGATGGTGTGAGTCCCTTGTTCCTGCAATAATAAAATATAACATAAAATTTATTAATTCGCGCAGAGGTTGAGTATACACCATACCCTATACGAGTACGGATGCACTCGAGGGAGGAACACACAAAGTTTGACTGGAGGTGTCAACAACATGGCAAAGTTTTGCCCTTTCGACACAATTGCCGGAACGTGGTGACAAGTTCGCTGTTAGCTGTTTGTTTGACTCTTTTCTCACCTCCGCCTTTGCGAATCCGAACGTAATTTATTGTTTCGCCTGGTTACGGATATTTAACGCAAATGGAATTAGAAAAGTTTTTCCGTGTCGAAAAACGAAAAACTCAAAAACAAAAAGCACAACAATCGTCTCTCGAAAGACAGAAGAAAAAGTTCACAACTCAAACTAAATGAAACTTTGCGTTGTGCAAATCAAAAGTGATATTATTTTGGAATTATTTTAAGGGTTAAACAACGTTTTAAGGATCATTTTGCTTACCCAACCGTATCAAGTGTTAAAAGTGTAGAAATTCTAATCCTGTTGCATATGCAGTTGGTGGAATTTGGGTCGGGTTAGACCAACATTAATTTTCATCCATCTCAATGCTCGTTTTGGTTCGGAAGTTTCGACAGCATAAGTAGCCAAAGAAACGTTTCTGTCGACATAAATCATTTCTTTTCGGCTGAACGAGTTCTTCGGCTACCGGCGGAAGCTATACATTCATACCTATCACTGAACTCCAAGTTTGAGATACTTTTTTTTGCAACATTTTTTACATTTTTTTTTCGAAGACGAATGAAGTTTGTGGTGTTGCTCATGCTGTTCCCAGCTTCTACCATTGCTTTCCGTTTCCGTTTCCGGCAATTAATCAAATTGTAACACTATCTACACTCTAGACGAAATAGTGAGCTGTCCTTTTTATTTTTTGCTGCCACGTTTCCAGTTGGTTTTCGAACGCCGCCTAGTTCCAACCGATTTGTATAAATCCCATAAACAGTCGTTCGAGGATAAAGTTTGAATTGAAAGTTTTTCTAAAATCATCCGTTTGATTTTGTTTTGGGGGGGATTTTGTTTTGTGGTTGTGGATCTATTGGAGATGAAATGGCGGTCATTGGTGAAACTATCTAGAGTCTTGAAGTGAAGATTGTAAGATACGATAATATAAAGGGGGAGAATGTCAGCGTGTGGTGATTTAGTTTGGGTAAGCATATGGTTGAGGAAATTTGAAATAGTTTTTGGGTGTAGAAAAGCGTTATTTGAAAATTATTCAAAAAACAAAACTTATCCCTCTTCTAAGTTCGCAGGCAATTTTCTTAAAAGGATCAAATGAAGGAAAAAGTTATGCTATCCGAGATAAACTGTCGATATGTGAGTGAGAAGTAATGCGGCTATGTTGGAAGAACTTTTTCTTTAGCAATGGACCGCAATTGAGTTTCTGGATTGGGAAGTTGATTTCTTGGAAGATGAAGTTATTCTGATCGTTTTGCATACGTCACATTTACTTTTAGTTTATGGCACCAAAGTGTACAGAACTCGTCTCGAATTTAAGTTTAATGAGAACGGGCTTTCCAAAATACTTAGTATTTTTGTGTTTTATAATATTTGCCAAATTTATATTGCTAACAAGTATTAAATAAAAAGGACATTGTACCTGCCGGTTTCTGTTTAAAAAGGCTTTTTATAGCCTCTTCAACTTTTGAATATATTTCAACGACTTTTGCATTATTGAAACAAGCAAATCTTTCGGGTTATTATTGTTATATTATTTTAGTCAAATTGCCAATAGCTACACCAAAAGTGTTTTGAAGTTTCAAAATACTCAATTTCTGACCATGCTAATGTTATGTTATGTTATTATGCCTAGGTAGCGTTTTTCGTAGACTATTATGCTTCTTCGATTGCCGTATTGGAAAGAAGATGAAACAATATACGCCAAGGAATTGACTTCTGTTTACGTCGCGGGCGAGATAGAAAGACACCACATCTGAGATGATGATGTTTAAGCAAAATTGTGATCAAGCTCGCACTGCTCCAAAGCCTAAATTGAAAAGCTATGAGCCGATGATCATTTTGCTCCATTTTATTGTAAAAAATAAATCCGAGATCCTCATGTATATTTTTTTCCAGGCTACAGCGACTGATCTGCAGTTTTTGCGAACTGCTACATTTCTGTTATCGCACCGTTTCCCCCAACACAATACCCACTTTTTTTTTAATTTGGGGGGTGTATAAAATGCTGCAGGTTTTGAGAAAAAAAATATGTCAAAGTCAAAAAATGATTGGAATACCCACTTTGCAACTAACAACTAACTAACAATTGTTTCGAACATTGTTCACGCATAAGCCGATCCATTTATTTATTTATTTTTTTAACGCACAGTCGTAAGAGCTGTCAGTGTAAAAACAAACAGAAAAAAAAAAGAAAACAACAGATGTCCCACCCTGTAAATAAGTGCTTATAGTCTGAAATTTCGGCACAATTCCAAGAGAAAACAGAGAGATGTGATTGCAAGGTGCTCTTTGAAGTTGAAATTTTGATAATTCATGAAAATAGTTTTCAAATGTCATGCAGGGAAAAGCTAAGAATTTAAATAAATATTTTCGACCTTGCTGTTAAACGTTTTTCAAAAATGTTGAACAAAGTTAGCTTCAAATGGTTTGACAAGGAATCGATCCATCATCGAACACCAGCTGGGACAAAACATAACAGTGAACAGCTATAACTTTGAGAGAGTACAAAAGACTTGCCAACGATACCATGGTGGAATTCCTGCAACATTTAATCGCTGGCAACTCGTCGCGATTATCCAAAATCATTTTTTAGAAAGCACTCATACCGCTAGTGTTTCGATTTACAGCTCAATCTTGGACGATGAGCAAGAAAAAAGACAGATTTAAGGATATACCGTCCGGTCTTGATTTTTTCATAATTGACCGATTTTTATTTTTTACTTATACAATTAAAAAAAAAATTGACACTGTCAACAAATAAACTTGGATTTTTATGATTTGTTGAGTCGTTAAACTTGATGATTTTGATGATTTTTATTTTTATGATAATATTTCTTAATGTATCCTACTAAGTAAATTAAAAAATTTTGGTAATAGTAAAACAGTAGATATTAAGAAAATTAATGTGAATAAAAGACGGAAGACGAAAATAGTTTGAATGGTTTTAAACTGCTGTTGCAACGTCTTCAGAAGAAATATTTGCCGTTGTGTTCGATAATTTCTACTTTTTAGCATATGTTGCACATTCGTGTATGGGACTTCTCGTTCTTCCTCTGGAGGACTCAGATGTGCTCAGTTAATCATTTGATTCTTTTAATGCAGTGTTTCGTATTCGTGCATTTTTTTCATACCTATGCATATTCATAGATGAATTTTCTCAATTCTTCTTCTTCTTTTCTATTAAAAATTCTCTGTCATAAATTGTTCAAAAAAGAGTTCTTTTTTTTATAGTCAATAAAAAATCTCTTTGCATTTGATATTTCATTTCAAATTAAATAAAAAAGACTCTCATATAAATCATTATCTATAAATATGCATTATTACATATATGATTTGGCAAACTGATGCCTCCATCTTAATGGTGCAGACATATAAATATATAGTCTGTTAAATTTATTTTGCTTTACAGCTTCTGAGCATTGCAAACTGAAAAAATTGAATACTTTACAGTTTTTTTCTAGTTTTTGTATGGCCTTATAATTTAGAACTGTATCAGTTTAAAGGGAAACCACCAATTATCCTGGCAATATTGTGTATGGCATCTGGGCAATCTCAAAAACTAAACTTGCAAAGAGGCAACTGGAAGTAGCTTCACGCCAGAGTCAGAGTTTTCAGCAAATATCTATGAAACTTTATCTATTTTTGGAAAACTGACTGACCATGGAGGCTTTTCAAAAAGGAAATAGTGATCGAAAACTTTTAAACGCTATCAGTACCTACTGCTTAGAAAACAAGCATTGTAAGTGAAGTGTTACTAATATAGTAATACCCATCTTGTCAGCCATCATTAAGTGTGGTATAAGCTGTAAGTAGACGTAAACAAATGAAGCCTAACACCATATACAAATATCAAGTTAAAAAAATATTACGAAAAAAATTATTAACAAATGTTATATTATTAAATAAATATAAATATTAACAAATATATTGAAAAAAATGCACATTAAGAACGGACACGTCCAAAAAGTTTTTGTTTGAATGCCAGTTTATTGGAAACAAAATCGAACATATCGTCGATCCAAACACGAAGGGGCGTATGGCAAAATTTTAACTTTTCAGTAGAGCCAAAAAAAATCACCGAAATTTTGCTTTTATTTTTATTTCTTTCCTTTAACTGAAAACCTTCAAAAGAGCTTAAACATTTAGATACATATGTTCAATGATAAAATATTATTGAAGGTCAGTCGGTTAGAATGTGGATACACTTAAATATTTTTATATCGTCGGCATAATTTAGAACGTTTGAGCTCTTGAGCAAACTTACAACATCGTTAATGGCTAGAATGAACAATATAGGACCAAGATGGCTACATTGAAGCACGCTTGAGATAGCGTTTATTTTATTAGTGGTCGATCCCCTAAACAAAACTTGATACGTTGTCCCGTCAAGATACGAGCACATCCACTTCACGAAAGATAAAGGGAAATGAAATCAGTTTTATTTCAAATGCAATTAGCTAATGAGAAAGCTTATCAAAGGCCTTATTGAAATTAACTACCAATTAAAAAGAATTGCAGCAACTTAGTTGCTGATGAAAATTAGACTCGCCGGCTTTCCCAAGACGTATTTTGAAATCACCACGTCTAAAGAAAACCTTTTTCTTAAAGCATAGCATGACCAGATCTCAATTGTTGGGAACTTATCTATTCGTCGGTGCTCGAATTTTCATAACCTGCTTGGATTGAGACTAATCGAGGTGCATTCACTCGACAAGTTCCAACACAAAAATTCAAACTTTTTTCAGGTCATGGAAGGCTGTTTACCGTCATGTGCTAATGGTGTTACCTTAAGCAAACTCACATGAATCATGTTTATGATTAAGATTTGGATATATTTTTTTCTAGCTTTTTCCTTTATGAAATTCAATATCATTCTTCCATAGGACTTCTAGCAAGTCGATTGTGACAAGATAAATGAGATAAACATTTTAAAAGCGTTTTTCAAAGTTTGCAAGATGTTTTAGCACGTTTTTTTGCATAGCTCAAGGGTAAAAAAAGTATTCAACGGCCAGCTCGAATCTCCGAAGTCTTGCGAGAAATTTTTCTTTCAATAAAGTGAAAACGGGTCGAGTTGTGTGACATGCGGAACAAATTTTCAATTTGAGGTCAAAAACATTCGGTTATCATATGGTATTGACGATGAGCCGTTTTTGGATTAATATGACGCTCAGATAGCCTGGTCCTGGTTGACCATTATCTGCTCCAAATGGGTGGCGAAAAAATTAAAACATTGAAACTAAGTTGTTTACTGTTTATAGAGACCTTTTGCTATCTATGACAACTGTGTGATATTAATTCAACGAAACTGTTTTTATCGAGAGACGTCCATGGAAATAGTTAAAAATTGCACGACTTTATTCTCGTTGATTGAAGGGAACGGCAATCAAAATTTTACATGAAAAGTTATGCACCAGAGAGCTATCATGACGAAAAACAAGCGTATAAGACTGACAATATCGAAGCAATATTTTGACTTCTTTAAGTGAAATTCTCATGAGTTGATGCGTAGGGTTTTCACAGTTCATAAAAACTGGATACATAAATATATGACAAAGAACAAATAATTTTTTTTTTCAAACTTGTTTATTTCCACCATAATTTCAACAACTTTCTTAACGAGAAACAAGATAAACGCTAAATCAATAAATTTACATTTTCGTGAAGCTCAAACAATGGATTTTTTAAGCTGAATCTGCTCTGAAAATGCAATGATATTCCCGTATGTTGAAAAAGTCATGTCCATAACATTTGGCATTCCTAAGAACTTATTAATTAAGGGAACAAGTGTTGTGTTACTACGATAACGCCGCAGCACATTCATCCCGAATTTTCGCTGCTGAATTGCATTAATTGCGCTAAGAATCGATAGCATACCCATCGTAATCGAACGATCTGGCAACCTGTGATATCGTTTTGTTCTCCCAAAAACATGGCTCGGAGAAAAGAACCAACTCAAACTTTTGAAAAATTTGACAAATCATAGTTTTCAAAGCGTGTAACGAAGGATATTTGGAAAAATGGACATAAATTCAAAAAAAAAAAATTGTGTAGTTGTGTATGGCAAGCGTAGTTTTATCAACTTAAACATTATAAGCACCCAAAAAGCGCTTAAAATGACAACATTTCCGTGGAACATAATATCAGAATTCATTCTATTACTGAACAGGTAAAAAGAAAAAAAAAACTGACAACAGCAAATCCAAATAACATGGAGACTCCAATCTCCTGTAAAATCTAAAAGTCATTTGGTATTTGAAATAATGCCAACATATATTGCATCTTGGTTTGACATTTATGCGTGCAAAATAACAGCAGCTCCACAAAATGCTTCAAAATTATACTTTGAGGTCAGAGTCGCAGGATAAAAGGAGGACCACTGAAGCCAACCGTTAAGATCATGAATTCCAAATGAACGACAAATCCGATTTGATTCGCTGCCAAAAGCAGAAATTCAAAAACCATGTCCCATTGAAAAATCCCAATCCAAATACTATATCTTGATGCAGGATAAGGCCAAATGCCACTACCACCCGTCCCGCCTCTCTCCTTCAATATAAAAATGCTAATTCGCCAAATGTAAATAAAACACACATACAATAACAATAATGCGTCCATAAGGAATGCGCAAAAATAAAGGGCAACCGCACATACACATACATACAATCAAATGGACTAAAAAATTAAAATCAATAAATTACATACCCATCGCTATCAGGATAGCAATAAAAAACTGAATAAAATTCATGGCAAATCCTTTCAATTTCACTGGGTAATCCTTAGCAATCGGGCACGACTTCAACGACAATGACGATGACGACGAGGATGAGGTTGAGGATGATATTCACGGCACAGAGGGAGAGAGCGCGCGAGAATGCGTCTTTAAGGGCAAAGCTCAGCCACAGATTCCGACGCGCCAAAGAACGAAACGTCACGACACAAACTGACGATGCGACACGACGCACGCCAGCGACACTACGACCACCACCAGTCACAATTCACAAGTTTCTCTTTCTCGTGTACACGCAATGTAATAAAGTGGAATCCTTTTGAGGACTTAAAGGCTTATTTTAATTTTACATTTCACTCAAGCCGGAGGGCGGTAAGCGTTTGACGGCATTCGGCATGCGGTAAATAATGCGTGCGGCATTTGGTTCTTACTTTTCTATTTATTTTTTTTTTTGAGTTCGTCACATTTCTATTTTTTTGCAAAAGATAAATTATCCAGTCGGTGATGGAGAGGAAAATGAAATCACCACTTAGTGTGGTATCGTTCGCCTTCAAGGATCTTGATTCCTTCCGTTTGAATAAATTGACACGACGAGCTAATGTTCCGCAAAATTACATTGAAAGCCCATCCGCCATCAACCCGGCAAGCAGGACCTTCATAATTCTGCACTATTTCGTAGAGTCCTTCAGAGATCAAGTGTCGATGCTGCGGTATCATAAAAAAGGAGAAAACAAAATTTATAAGGACGACCGGACAAGGGTTACGATAGTCAATGGAGGCCCTGAACCGTTTGAAACGATTACAAGAAGTACAAAATTTTACTCTTCACCAAAAATTCACACACGCCCGATGGATCTTTATTATTGTCATTGTCATCACCACATAATCGCAGACGCAGACAATTAACTCCTAAGCCTAGTTTAAGATCACCGAAAAGTACTTGCACCGATGTAACTTTCACCTGACATCAAAAACGTCATCTAATCACGATGCGATAAATAGGATTCGGAAACGGTTAAGGAAAGCAACAATCGATAGCACCCGGGTTCGATTTACAAAACCATCTGTCTGGAGATGATAAAACTGACTGAAATCACGACAGAAACATTTTGATTTGAAAAGCGTTCGCTCTTAAGGATGCACATACTATCCAACAAAAACGAGCAGGACTAAAAATAAAAAAGCAGAACAAAATAATATAGGAAAGAGGGGCAAGTATGAGGACTAAAAAGGATTTAAACACTTGGGACTGAAATGTGGCTTCTTGTGCTTTACGTAGCTATGGTGGATGCTTTGTTTTCGAGAGATGCCGCTTCTGATGGTGCTGATGGTGGCGGATGTCGTGCTTTTTATTTTGACCAAACCGTGTAAGTCCTTGTGGCTGCTGATTAGGGGATACGGCTACATTGGGTCTGTTGAAGTGGATCGGTCCCTCCCTCTCTCTCGTGGGAAAGTGTTTTCTCATTTCAAGCTTTTGCGGATAATGTAAGTTTTTCGTCTGCGCTGCGCAGGTTCTCCGAAGATTCAGCTGAAAGGATTCTCTAAAGAGTGTGTGTGTGTTTGTTTTTTACATCAGAGAGCAACTTTATGGGACCAGGATGAGAGATTTTATGTGTAAGTGAACTTGGATATGAAAAAGTTCAGTGCAAATGCCTGGAATGCCAAATGTCAGTGGACAACACCCAAAACGAATCGAGAGTGAATTAAATTTTCATTAATGGAATCTAATTCGATTCGGACGTGTCTGGATATGCTGGGTACGGCTTGGTTTTAGGGGAGATTAGCTCCCGAGGACCTGGTTCGATTCCGAATGAGTTTCGATTCTTGGAATTGTCACACAGTTAACCGATTTTCATAACGTTGTTCCGCTTTTAATAAAATTCATCTTTTGATTCTTTAATTTGTCACTTTTAGTAATATTTAATTAGTGGATCATTATCTGAGCTCGACGATGATAAGCTTAAGTTCTCACAGAAATCCTTGATGAACATTGAAATATCCTTTGTGTGTTCTGGTTCTGTTTTCAATGGCTTGCTTTTCCGGACTGCTTTGCACATTTATAGCGATGAACTTTTTGAGCTTTCTTGGACTAGAGTTGTCATTATATCAGAGAATTCTTACAGGAGTGACGTATAGTCGACCGCCTGGGATGACCGCATACTCATTTATAAGAATTTAAATAAACATGAAATGGATTTTGCCATTAAACTCATTGCTCGTAGCAAGAAGGATCGAAATAATTCTTTACGATAAGCTAACCAGACAGCAGAATAGATTTTAGGGTCCTTCGAAAGAAAAATTCGCCTTCGATATTGCCCTTGTAGATAAATATGTACGGTCGTGTCCGCAAGGGCGGGGCAAATGGAGGAGAAGATAAACTGTGAAATCTGCGTGATCTTCACTGATGTTGACAAAGTTTTGTACTTTGATGAGCGCCATTCATGTCCCTCAAAAGCCTTTTCCACTCCAACTATCTAAGATTCGAGGTGAAGATTATTTGAAATCACGGAAACTAGGAAGCTTGGTTAAACTAAAGGTAAGAATGAAGGTTTAGTTTAGAAAAGGATCCTCAAAGAAGAAACGAACAATTCTATTGGTCAGTTCATTCTGAATAACCATTTGCGATAAATTTGAGTACTTCAAGAAGCCTTAGGTGATGACGTTCTCTTAAGAAGACCCACAAGAGATAGCAAATAGGATTGGCGCTTATTTTCAATCAGTGTACTCCAGGAAGGAGACAGTTCATCCGAGTCTGATCTGAAAAATAGAGTTGAACTAAATCACGCATCCCTCCGCGACGACATTCAAAAATGGTGGGTTGAGAACCACGAGCTTACCCTGTTCAATAACGAGCACCCAGCAAATTTTATATTCGCGGACGGGCAGTCAAATTCATTTTTTGTGCGAAGCGATGAATTCAAAGGAATCCTTAATTCATTGAAAAATAAAAAGTCCTCTGGGATATATGGTATCCCAAACATTGTATACCGATACCTGCTCCTAGAAGCGGTAAATATCTTCATTACACTATTTAACAATGACCTGAATAATGCACTGGAAAATGGCTCTCCGATTCCTAAAAAGATAAAGATAAAGGCAACCCTTCTAATGCGATCTATATGCCTGCTCCCAAAAGGCTACAAAAGTAGAGCGACAGGGACAGCAAACGACGCCATATTTCTTGCCGCTCTTTTGACATTTCTCTTCAGTAAGGCTTGCCATTTCATGATGGAAAGATATACGAGCCAACAACGAGTCGAAATTATTAAAATTTACTACCGAAATTCGGAGTCAGTGGCCTCAACGTTAAGAGCGCTACGTCCAATTTATGGTCGTCATAATCGATGAGCGTCTAGTGGAAAAATTTGAATCCACAGGCCCAGCACAAAATGTTCCCGTGCCAGTGAGAAAAAGAAGTGCCCGAGAATATTGCTGCCGCTGAGGCTTATGTTGCAGAAAGCCCAAATGTGTCTCTCACACGTCGTTCTCAAGCGTTGGGCATCTCTACTACTTCCTTACAGGATTAAATTAACGCAAGAACTGAAGTCGTTTGACCACCAGAAGCGTCGTATGTTCGTGAATTGGGCTGAGCAACAACTTGAAAATGATTCGGATTTTCATCGAAAAATCATCTTCAGCGATGAGGCTCATTTCTTGCTGAATGGCTCCGTCAATAAACAAAATATGCGGTATTGGTCAGGCAGCAATCCACACGTACTCAATGAGTCATCATTGCACCCCGAAAAAATTACGGTTTGGTGTGGTTTATGGCCCAGCGGCGTCATTGGGCCGTACTTCTTCCGTGATGATCGAGACCAGCACGTAACTGTGAATGGGGATCGCTATCGTTCAATGATAACCGAATATTTTTGGCCGCAATTGGATGATATAGACTTGGAGGACATGTGTTTCCAACAGGACGATGCCACAAGCCATACAGCGAATGTCACAATCAATTTATTGGAAACCAAGTTTGGAGAACGTGTTATCTCACGAAATGCTCCAGACGGTTGGCCGCCTCGGTCGTGCGATTTGACGCCGTTAAACTATTTGCTGTGGGGCTACGTCAAGTCTATGGTCTATACCAACAAGCCAGCGACGATTGATGAACTTCGTACGAATATCGAACGTGAAACTGCAGGAGTATCGGCCGATTTATGCTTGAAAGCCGTCGAAAATTGGGTTGAGCGTCTGGACTTCTTCAAGCGTACCCGTAGTAGCCATGGCAAATGAAATCGAGTTCCATACATAATGGCATCGAACGTACTTTCACAGGAATAAAGAATTTCATTGATGTCCAAAACCGTTTTTGTTTTATTAAAAAAACTTTTGTAGCGCTCTTATTGAAACATTGGAGGTATGGAACGTATTGAGGGACCTTGGTATCTGGCTCGATGAATATCTATATTTCAATTGACATATTGATGCGTCTCTTGTCAGAGCCAAAAAAGCTCTAAAGCTCTATGAGACAGATTCAAAGCAGCCAACTTGAGAAAAGGGTAAAGGTATTATCTTTCATGACCCTAATAAGGCCAATTATATCTTATGGTTACCCCGTGTGGTTAAATGTAATGCCATTCGACATGGAAAAGATTCGAGTGTTTGAAAGACGATATCTTAGACCATGTCTTGGATTGCACATAACGCCAGAGTCACAATACACGACAGGGCGCTATCTCGATAGTCTCCATTAGTGGGGCGCAATCGAGAGGGCTAGTACTCAGTGTAAGTGCGAGTTAACTCGGTTATACTTAGATTAGCTGCTGAACGTGAAGTTATGGGTTCGAATCCGGAAAGGAACATCTTTTTCACGGCCGCACCTCTCGCGAGTTACTGGCAATCCTCCAGAGATTACAACTTTGTAGAGTTTGGTGAAGGTACGTTCTTGCTGAAGGTACGTTCTTGTCCCCAAATGAATTTCGTATTGGTTGTATTTGTATTGTTCTTTTCAGACCCAGAAAGTAGCAGATTGCATAATTGGATATATATATATATATAAAGTCAATCATAAATGCCTCTTTAAACTTGGCGGAAGGCTCGCATTCTATTTTTATTCACACTACCCGATGTCTCAGAATTGAAGATTGTCAGCATAAAAACTCTATTCCAATGTAACATTGCATGAGAAATCCTGGCAGGCAGTTCTTACAGACTCGTGACTTTTTAAAGAAGGCAGTCTGCGGCGTTAAATAAACGACCTAGACGCCCGGTATAAATGGCCAAAACACTCGCCAAAATAGTAAATCTTGCGACTGCTTTTTGTAAAAATATCACACCAAAATTGGCAGTTGTGGACATCTTCATTAGTTGTAATATTTTGCCGAACGGTGATACATTTTGGGTCACTGCACATAGGCGACTCACCATCACGTTGACCGTAACTCAGTAATATGGGAGCGCAAAGAGTTATGGAACATCATGGTTCTGAAGGGGTCTACAAACAGACATTTTTTGATTTTGAAAAGGGATTCGATTAGCACCCGAGGCATCTAAAATGGGTGGCGCTTAAAATCAAGGACCCCCAGAAAACTACGCACAAGTGATTGTGAACATGAGTGAGAAGCACGAGTTAGTCTAAGCATTTGAAAGTCCCTTAACGACAAGTAACCCATTTTGGTAAAAGTAGAGTTTCACCGACTCAATTCGTACTGACATGTTTAGTTTAAGTTTAAGTTTATTTAACAAAAGAATTCTTACAATGTAAGATTATACAATCTTATAAATTTTGTAAGTCGTTAACAACTTTAAGCAAGGTACTACTTGTATTAATTTAAAATATGGTTATAATAATTAAATTGCAATAATGGAACAGGCAAGCAAGAATTAAAAATACAAAGGAAAAGCAAAAATACATAAATAAAAATAAATGAATAAATAAATAGAAAAGCAAAAACAAATAAAAGGTTGCTTTAATTTTAAATGAAAATAAAATTACTCAATTCATTCTAAATGGAATTCATTGAACAGGGGATAATCAGCTCGATTCAGAGGCCAAGTGCTCAAAAAGAGATATTTTAAAACTATTCGTGTTTCCTATTCTCCTAAGGTGGCGGGGCAAAGAGTTCCACTGTCGAGTTGTCTGAACAAAAAATTGACGTTGATTGCAACAGTTGCAACTTTTGGTACAGATAATCTGGCTGCCGTGTCTGTATGACAGTATGTATGAGGCATATTGACCTATATTTAAGTAGATTATCAAACGAACATCCGGAAATTTGTTTAGAGAAGGATGAAACATGGTCTTGTCTCTTTAAGTTGTAAACAAAGCGCGCAAGGTTGTTATAAACTACATTCAGTTTTCTCCTACTCTTAAAGTCGGGATTGCAAAATATTTCACATCCGTATAACAGAACTGGTAACAGAAGAGATTTTACCAGTAGCAACTTAGTTTTAATTGGGATGAAATGCTTTGTGGCCCATAGAGTACGTAGTCCACCATAGACCTTACTGACAACATTTTTGATATGGGTATCCCAAGTAAGCGTACAATTAAAGGTCATACCAAGGTTTTTGGCGGAGGCAACCCACTCTATGGGACTATGGTTTAAACGGACTCTCTGAAATCCAGACACGTCTTGTACTTTTCGGTGAATAGCAAGCACCTTAGATTTATCAGCGTTTAAACGCAAATCATGTCTAAGTGACCATTGGTAGATATTGTTGAGATCTTCATTTATAAGGCTGATGGCTTCGTTAGCTTGATTGAGGGAGCTGCTCATGAGAAGTTGTACGTCATCCGCATACATGTGGATTTTGCAGTGTCTTACAATTTTGGGCAGCTCGTTGACGTAGAGCGAGAATAAGCAAGGCCCAAGAATAGATCCTTGTGGGACCCCACTATTTACGTTTATCAGTTCAGAGAATTTGTCTCCTGCTACTACGCGTTGCTGCCGCCCATTCAAGTAGGAAAAAATAAGTTTAGCGGAAAGCGTTGAGAATTTAAAATCCTTCCTAAGTTTGTTGCTGAGAACCGAGTGGTTGACTGAGTCAAAGGCTTTCGAAAAATCTAGAAGCGTTAGAAATGTTAGATAGTTACTATCTAACGCATTTCGAATCTCATCAGCAATAAAAATAAGGGCTGTTTTACAACTTCTTTTTGACCGAAAGCCAGATTGGTGGGCACTCAAGAGGTTTTTGTTAGAGACGAAGTTCTGTATTTGTGGAGTGATTATTTTTTCAAAAACTTTTGACAGATATGGAAGAATGGCTATTGGCCGATACTCGACTGTACTTCCTTTCCCTTTCTTTGGAATGGGAATAATTTTGGCTTTCTTCCATTCAGAGGGGAAAATTGACGTCATAATTATAGTATTAAATATGTACGTAATATATTTGAGTATATGTGGGAGTAACAGTTTAACAAACTTTGCATATAAGTTATCAAGGCCAGTAGCATTTGATTTAATAGATAATATCGCTTGAACAACGTCTTCTTCACATATTCTTTGAAAGCAGAAGCAATCTTTATCTTCTCGTTCTGAATTAATTCCAAAAAAATTGTTCTGATACTGTGGAGTACCAGGTGTGTAGACAAATTCTACGTTGATCTTGTCACAATCAATGTCATCTGCGATTTTCGGATTCTGCTTACCAACCCCGATTTCACGGAGCTGTTTCCACAAGGTTTTCCCGGTATCAGATCGGTCAAACTTACTGGTGTAGAAAGCAAGTTTAGCAGACCGTACTTTTGCAATGACTTTATTACGCAGTGAGCGATATTTAATTAAGAATTCGTCTACTCGGTACCTTTTCCAGTTATTATAGGCTATATCCCGTTCTTTCATGAGGAGTACTATCTCCGGGTTAAGCCACTGGGGTGAAGAAGTGTCTTTCTTTCTTTTAATTTTTAAGGGAACATGTTTTTCAAAAAGCGATCGCACCTGATATTGAAGGAAAGAGATTTGTTCATCGACAGAAGGCATATTGTAGATACATTCCCAAGCGTCCGAGCACAGTTAAAAAATAATAGGCAGGCCTTGATCACACTCTTGCAAAAAGAGCTAGATTTTATAAGGCTCAGTATTGAATTGGTTCAAAATCTAATCGGCCTTTCAATAGTTTTTTCAAGCCAAACTAATGAACCCTACAAGTGGACCAGAAAGGATGCACTGGAGTGTTAGCTTCGGAACACAAATCGTTTTAAAAGCAGAAGGAGGAAGGAGAATATTAAAAAGATTGCGTGAAACAACATATTAAGTGTTCGCAAAATGAGGGATATACTTCATTTAATTGGGTCTCTCAATAAGGCCAGAACAATCTTCAAGGACCCTTGGCCTTGAAATATTTTTAACAAATTCATTAACATTCGGAGTGGCTAAACAATTGCCCAGAGCAATACACTCAAATCGGCTTTGATTTTATTTAACACAAATAAAAATTCATTCGCGCTTATTTATTGGAGATAAAGATGCTCAGGAAAAGTAATTACAACATAACAACAACAACAAAAAAAAAAACAACAATCACAAAGCTCATTCGGCGTAGTCGTTACGAGCAAGGATTACACAGGCTTGTGCCTAACAAGTGGGCATAATTCCTTCGTTCAAATGAATCCCATCTTTGTAATAGGATTTCAAATGTCCGATGGGCGACACTATGTCCGCCCTCGTATCCCCGCCAACCCATCAAATACGTTTCTATATTCAATTCTGATTCGCCATAACACGCAGTTAAATTGTGAATTTGCGGAATAATTCCGCATTATATGGTAATTGGGTTGGTTGTACGCAAAAGGACGAGGCAACAGAACGATGGCATCTTTTGAAGAATTTTTGGCCAGCTACCAGGACAATAACAAGAGCGGCGGCAGGCAAGGCGTATGGGGCTGTTGATGACACCGAAAGATGAAATGATAGAGTATTCTTGGCAAAGGAATTTCTGCTTACATACACTTCCTGGTTCGTTTTAATAGACTGGCTGACTCTGACTCACTGAGTGGCAGGATAATCGTTTTGTTATTTTCATCCTTGTTTGCTGATGTAGCAATTTTCTTCGTTTTGGCTTCTCATTGATTTAGCGACAATGATTATAAGAGGATATACAAACGTTTTTATTTTGCCCGAAATAAAAATGTATTGGTATTGATAAATATGTTTACCGCATGGGGGGAGAGGTGATGTCTGATTTTGTGTTTACTTTGGTACTTTTATGTTCATTTTGTTTATCTGGATAGCCTTTTCTATGATATGGAATAAATTTTGCCAGAAATCAGTTAACACTTGCTTTATTTGGGGACACTTAGACATTTGATGTTTAGCTTTGGCTATGCGATTGGGGTTAACGGTCAAAGGACGAAATTGTCCCACATGTCGACAAGTGGCAAACCATTTTATTCCTTTCCTTTCTGGATTGGTAATTGAGTTGATTGGAAGTTGTTGAATACTGTGACCAGAAACAGGTGGACTGATTTTTTCTTTGATGTAGGTTGTAGACCACAAGGTTCCATTTTTATATACAACTAATACTAACCTAAGCGTCAGTTTCAACCCAATTAAGCCACCAGTATTCGTTTCACTTTTTTCTGGATTCATTACTTGTATCTCGTTGAGGTACGCTCATGCATTATCTCCAGACATTGGCCACTTCACTCGAGTGGCCAGGTATCTGTAGGATTCTTTTGTCTGTGGCCCTTCTAGCATCATGATATATGATAGGTACATTACACGAGTCCGACACAAAACGCCTCTTGACAATGCATTTTTAAAGTACCCCGGCTTAGGGTAAGACAAACCCGATATGAATTCGTTTTCAAAAACATCCTTCGCGCGCAAAATGATTCCTCACAAGGGCCAGGATAACATTGTCTATCCTGGATACACCCGAAGCATCGAATAGTCTCTTGTTGTTGACGTAATGCCGGAACCTTTCTCGTTTTTAATTATTTTTAACCCTGTCACCGAACTTGTTGTCATCGTATTGAGATCTGATATAATCTTTTGTTTTTAAGTGCACATTTTAATAAACTTGGAATTAATAAAAAATTCAACGCACAGTCTTGAGTGCCGCTGAGTTGACACCGAAGATGGGAATGATATTGTTGACGCTAAGGATATCATTGATACGATAGTTGATCCAAAAATAATGCTTATTGGTTTGTTCAGCTCGAATATATATTTTTCACTATCTACATATATATCTACTAGGTCAGCATAAACAAAATGTTTCTATCAAAAACATACTCAGCGACTCTGCACTGTTATATTTCAACGTTGCTTTGCTAAGGGGTTTCCATCTACAAACCTCACTGAAGACAAAGTGAAAAAAGTCGGAGATCGAAGACCATCATGGAATGTAACTGAAGTCATCGGAGTTTCGTATGGCCGACGAAATTCATATGATGAAGGTCTGATATAAAGTCAAAAATTAATGGGGGTCACCATATAAGGAAAGTATTTCGTAATATCGCAACTCAACTTAACACCTAAAAGTAGACAATGATCTCGTTTCAAGGAGCAACTTAACAATTTTTGAAAGTAGGCAACAAAAAGTAAGAGCACAAAATTGAAAGACAAATAAGTTGGGAATTTTTGTTGAAAGCTAATTTTGGGTTATGATTGTCCCAGCTTTTCAATAAATCACTTTAAACAGATTGTTGAAAAATAAAGAAAAATGTAAGCAATTAATGACGTTGTGTGTGTTGATTTCGCATTTAAGGTACACAATGTTCACATTTTTGAAGCAATTTCTTGAATAAGTAAACAACAACGCTCCATAATTTATTGATTTTCTGTAAAATACTATTATAATCAATTTTTTTAATTGCGATAGCAAAACGCGTTAGGGTAGTTAATTGAGTTCGCACTTAAGCCATTACATTTTGACATCAGAATCATAGATTTACACTACATCAAAAAATCTTTTAATCTTGTGATCGTTTTCCTTACTTTTTTTTAACTTTTGAATTTATTTTCTGCAAGTTCTTTATCTTATTGAAATAACAAGTAAACCGATATCGAGCTTTTACTTTTTCTGGCTAACGCGTACATATTTATATGCGATGATATGAAAAATCTATAATTAAAGATATATAGTGTTGAATATGCTTGGGTGGCGCGGAACCCTTCGTGTGAGAGTCAACTCTCGCTTGGCTTAATTTTGTTATTATTTGTTGCTGTAGCGGGAAAAGCAGTACACCTTCGGTGAAATTTGCAAGTGCCTATATATTACGGCTTAGGATATGACAGACGGACGGTTGAACGGGCGGACGATCTGCTGAGGCTTAGAAATAGGGTTCCTTTGGTCACTTTAGGTATAGAACCCTAAAAAATGTTTTGCCAGACAACAGATTCGATTTAAGCGAAATATCTCCTTATTTTATTCACCAATAGACAATATGGAACTTAAAGGAAGGACGAAAACTTTCTTCGTCTATATTTCCGGATCTCGAACGCATCCACAAGCTCTAAGTTTTTTTGATCAAGAGATCCAGAACAAAAAAGGACCTTTACTCGTTTCAGGATAGCTTCTAGTAAGGGAAGAAAATTCGATTGATTTTTTCCATAAAGATTTCAAGTTATTTTGCTGAAAAAGACTGTAATTTCAGAAAATCGAAATCAACATTCTTTTGAAGTCAGGCATTTAATTTCAACCAACAACTGATGTAAGCCAAATGATTGAATTTCTTAGTTACATTTTTGTTTTTACTCAAATTAAATCAGCTGAATCAATAAATTCAATAGGAACAATTTTAATGTTGTTTGGAAATTATTTTTAAGTGCACTGATGATATCTTGGAAATAATTATCTGGCCTATGTGCGAACCAAATTGAGTCAGCTCAAGTCTGTTCCCTAATTACAGGGTTTTTCAATGAGGACTTGACAATTTTTAAAATAAAATTAATCGATTGTAAGGTGTGCTGTGTGGCACCATTATGATGAAACCACGTATCGTGCAAGTCCAAATCTTTCAATTCGGGCCAAAAATAATCGGGAATCATGGCGCGATAACGCTGACCATTCACAGTAACATGATTAGCAAATGTGGATTTTCACCCGACCAATTACGCATATTTTGCTTATTGACGAACCCATTGAGCCAAAAATGAGCTTCATCACTGAAGATGAAGATGGTACGTCCTCCAGAGCCCAATCGGAGAACGTTCGTCACTTCAAATGGTCCATCGGCTTCAATTTTTGAGTCAGCTTGATCTTGTATGTGTCTGAACCAATATTCTTACGCAAAATACGACATGATTAGCAAATGTGGATTTTCACCCGACCAATTACGCATATTTTGCTTATTGACGAACCCATTGAGCCAAAAATGAGCTTCATCACTGAAGATGAAGATGGTACGTCCTCCAGAGCCCAATCGGAGAACGTTCGTCACTTCAAATGGTCCATCGGCTTCAATTTTTGAGTCAGCTTGATCTTGTATGAGTCTGAACCAATATTCTTACGCAAAATACGACATAATGTGGCTTGAGTGATGCCCAATTCTTGAGAATGCCTTCGTTTGCCTGCTGTCTTAACGATGATTAGTGAAAGGGTGCGTTCACAAATTAAATTCAAAGTTTACAAGTCCTCATTTGGAAACCTGATACCTTGGCGGCTCCAGACTGCTTGTGCTTAGTCAGCTTAAAAATCGAGGATTAAGGGGAACTGGAAATAAGGAGTAGTTACTGCAAAAAGTACAAATAAAATCTTGAATGAAAGGCCAGACTCAAGGTATGGATCTGCCAATTGGTCGCCGAGATCATTTGCTTGACTTCTTTGTACTTGTTATTGTAGAGTTATGTTAGGTCACTTGGGTGCACTGATCAACCAGTTACGTCTGATATCTTAGAAGCCAACATTCGGCAAGTTATTATGATCGTAAGTATCCGTGAGGTGTTCTTCTCTAATATGTTCCTATACTTCTCCTTGTTTATGTATTTTATTTAAACGGGATCTCGTCAATATTAATCAATATTTAAAGAAAAGAAACATTCAATAATCTTATCCAGAAATATTTCGATTCGTCCGTCCATCGACCAGCCTTGGCTCACATCCACTTGACTTGGTTTGGGATAAGGGCCCCAACGCCCTCTTTATTGTGGTTACTACTGTCGGCTTCCATTTGTTCTGCTTATTAATTTTTTCGGTCCTTTGTTTCCGAGCAGAACATGCTTTAAAGTGACGTTTAGCCTTATTTCTAATAGCACGCAGAGTATTCCGTACAAGCTTATTTTACTCGGTTTGAGGTTATTTCTCTAAATGAACCGGTTAGCTTTCCACAAGACTAAATGGTGACTCTTTAACGCCTCGCACATATGTACTCTAGCCGTTCCTCGAAGCCTGTTTTCCTTCCAAGGAAACTCAGATTTTATCAGATGTTTATATTGGGAACGATCAGGCTCCATGTCCGTTGCAGCCTGCGTGTTCTTGATCACGTTTAAACAAAGGACGGAGCCTTGAAGCGGCTTGACCCGGCAAGTTCATGTTACCAGGTGTCGCGCCGCATGACAACTTAACTAATCGTCAATTTGTTTACTCGTGTGCGACGCTATGAGTCTTACATCGAAAAAACATAAATTGTTGCAAGCTGAAGGGTTGTGCGGAACCCTTTGTGTGCGAGTCAAATTCGCCCCTTGGCCGCTTTTTTTGCTCAATTATTCCATTCATGTGGAAATCCAATCAAATCTGCTTCATAAAATGTTTATTGATTATTATCTTCAACATGATATTGTGCCCATCTTTCATTGCCCCCCCTAAAAACGGACGAGCTAAAAGTTTTTTGCTTATCTGACATCTGGGCAACTGACAACTACTCGCAATGAAAAATCACTCCTCTATGCTCCCCTGCTGGGCGGATAAATAAATAAAACACAAGACAACGAAAAAGTTGCACTATTGTTGGCTGACTGACAAAATAAATTGCTTAAGACAACACGTCCTTCATCCTGGCCTGGACACAGCTAACGCTTCGAGTTTTAAACAAAAACATTGCAACTCTGAAAAAATATAAAAAAAAGTCCTCCAAACTCTCAGGACACTTTCTTTGTATCAACTACGATAACCCCAACCAAAGCTGATGGGTTATTCTCATGTGGGTTACAAAAGGGGTTTCCTCTCACACAAGCCCAGTGCAGCGTAATCCCAAAGTGAACTGACAAAAAAGCAACGCGACTTCCATACAAAGTATAAAGATACAAGCTCTAGCAGACATCCAGATCCATTGGACATGGAGGAAGATGTTTTTTCATATATTTTTCTGCCTTATTTATGGATTTAATATAACCTTGGAGGATATCAGGCTTGGCATTATGTGTGGTCCTGGATGGTAGAAACTTCATAATTTTCCCTGCTTTGGTGTGAGCTGTGACGCTACGACAAAGTGCTGTCTGTTGTGTGTATGATGCTTCATGGTGTTTCCTGTATTCGTTGTTGGGAGTCCCTTCGTTATAGTTTCGGCTGTCGGGATTGGCGTCTTTTAAGCCATTTATAGTGGGTTAAGTCCGTGGGAGTTGAATGGGTTGTTGTGAGGGTGGTTGGGTGCTTAAATGTTTTGCGTAGCAGTTGGGCGATGTACGCAAATTGACCCCATTAATTTACTGGGTTGTGTTGGTCCTACTTTTATTTTATATATATCTATACTGTATATTTTTTTTTTGCTGTGCCCTCTCAAAGGATCTCAGTGCTTGATTTTGTAAATGGCTTGTTGATTTACAGTTGCAGATAAGGAACCATTTATTTTGTTTTATGCATATGACCGAAAGATAGCAATGCGAGAGAAATGTACGGAATTGCCCTGTTCTATGGGCCCTCTTTCGTTGATAGATGGTATTGAGCGCGGAATGACCCTGTTCGTGGGTTAATTTTAAATGGGCTTTCAGCGAATCAAGTTACGAGCACTAGAACGGGTTACACATAGTAAATGGGTCAATAGTTACTTCACTTCGCATTGGGTGACTGTTGATTCGAAAAATGAGTAAATTGCTCGCTCTCAAGGGATTGTGTCCAACCTTTTTGTTGCATTTTCCACAAAGTATACTGAAGGATGAGGTGAAGGACTGAAAAATTCTGAAATGGTTCGAAACTCACACTCACATGTTTTTTAGTTTTGAGTACACCATGGGTGGAGTCCGAATGGAGACGGAGAATATGAAATCGACTTATTTGCATTCGCTTAGTTCGCAGTATTTTATTTGCCATTTATTGGAGATTATGTTGGAACTCTGCTGTCAATGTTATGTCTGCACAAAAGAGACAACGACGACACCTTCACAAACCAGTCTGAACAGTGCGTCCAGCTCTTGTAGATCTAATGTCGTGAGGTCTTTGGAAGATCATTCGGCTTCAGGCTGGTAAGATCTTAGCATCCCTTTTAAAAAAACAGGAAGAAGCCTGCTGTATATGTCATTTCTCAATCGAAATAAGCTAATAATAATAATATGCACTCCTATAGATTTTTAAATTGGCTCGCTCTTCAAGAGAATATGAATGCTTTTATAATGAGTGATGCACAGAGCGAGCGGAAGAATCAAGAAAAGAATAAAAGATCATGTAGTGGTTTTAGAAACTCAGATGCATTTGGTTTCAACTCACTTTCATGGATAGAGCCCAAAACGGGTCGGAGAATTTTTATATCGACCTATTAGGTTTCCCCTAAATCACAGGGTTTTATTCAACCTTATTTTGATGTATGTACTTTAAAAGTTTAGATGATTTAGCTAAACACCCCGCTCTCAGTGTTATGCCTTCACAGCAGAGCCATCTACCCACAATCTACACAAACCACTATTTTGCCAACACGAGCTTGGAACTAAGTCGATACAACAAGCACTACAACAACGCCACCAATTAGTCGGATAGTGCCATTTGCTTTATCCCAATGGGAAATGGTGACTGGACCAGGTTCAAAAAACTATACCACTCTAGGAATCGAGCCTGGGAACTATCAATTGAATCAATTGAAAGTCAGGCGATCCAGCGATGCCAGCGATCCTTAGACAGATCTGCTCCCCAGTCCTGACGGTCCTGAGCAGGCTGCTTTCAAGTTGATGGATTAAACCTTTCGGCGTCCGCGATTACTTGATCCTAAATCGGCTGTTCGGTCTTCGCATTCTTCTTGAACTTAGTGGCTTAGTTACGAAGACTCTCTTCCCTGGAACATCAAAAGCCGTTTATCGATGTGACCGAGTCAGTCAGTCAGAGTTCGCGGTTATGCCGTCGCATAAGGAGTTTGGATCGTTCTGGTTTCGAAAAACCGAAGCAGCAGCGGTTGCCTAGAATTAGTCGGATTTCCACAGTGGTATCGTTTGTGTACGATGTATTAGTTCCGAGGTAGTTGAACTGCTTTTCTTCCTCGTAGTTCTAGGTGTCAATCGTAATGTTTGGGCCGAAATGATGACTGATGATTTTGCTTCTAATTGACATGTATTTTGTCTTATCCTCATTGATTCCAAGATGAAAACGGGTTGTTTTGCTTGTTTTTAATGCTTCCACTACGGCTTGCTGGGAATAAGTGGATTTCGATATCGTCTGCGTTTCCCAGAAGTTGGGTTGAGTTAACAAAAAAGTACCTTTCGTATCGGCACCTGCCCATCGTACTTCCTGTTCCAAGACAAGATTGAAGAAGTCACATGTCACTGAAACTCCTTGTTTTGAGATTTTAGTTCCAAGCTGCACGTTGCATCGAATATTTTCGTGCTCTGTTCGACACAACCGGATCAGTCTTCCGGGATCCCGAATTCAGCCAACGCGTTGTGGAGCTCGTAGCGATTTGCGGTATGCAGCTTTGAAGTTGATGAATGGAAGGTGGATATCGACTTAAAATTCGTTGGTCTTTTCCATGATTTAGCGAATGGTGAAAATTTGGTCTTTCTTTGTTTTGCCGGGCCGGTAGCCACACTGGTATTGTCCGATTTGTGTGGAGCAAAAAGGATTAAGATGCTCACGCAGTACGCTGTAGGAACTGCTTTGTCGACCAAATTTGGGGTTTCTTCTTGCCCTAACACTAATGTTACAATTCCGAAGAGCCTGAGTGCCAGTTTTCTGGCTATATTTTTGGCTTTTTATAAAAGCTTCTGGCCAGATGTCGATTTTATGACTCTTCAATGTTCATTGTGCTGGGATTCTGCAAGGGCTATTTTCTTTTATCGCAATTGTTTTTCTTTCTGTGGTTGGCAAGGACATATTTGAGATTCTTTCTCTCAGCTGCTCCCCTTATTCTCTGGCTATCGACGGTGTGGTAACGCTTCCAATGATAAATGTCCATTTTGTTGGCTGACACAGCTTTCTTTCATTAGAGAGAAGAGCTCTTAGTCGGGCTGCTAGTTAAAAATGGTCAAAATTGACATTTGCCCCCTCTAAACGCTCGCACGTCCAGTATGTTTGACGAGCACATGGTCTATAAATTTCACGGTTCGTCCATCTGGAGAAAGCCAGGTGGCTGTGTGAATTTTTATGTGCGGAAATCTTGTGCTGCTTATCATTACTTACTGCCGCAAAGTCCTTGAGTCGGAAGCCGTTGTCAGTTCTTGATTCGTGGGAGCTGTACTTTCTATGACGTGTTCCGGACATGCTCCTAAGGCTCTATCCAAGAGGTCGAAAGGTCGAAAAAGTCATCTCTGGCCAGATCCTCCGCTCCATCGGTAGTGGCGAGTGCACAACTGAAACTGTTGTTGAAGAATTGCTTTGATGTGGATCACAGCCAGGCGATTACTTATCGGCTTAAAGTCGATAACCTTCGCCGTAAGCTTTTTTTTTTACTACGAATCCGAATCCAAATATGTGCAACAGCTTTAATATATGCCAAATTATTTCCTTCTCATGATTTCTGATCCCATTCAGCGTTCTTTTTGGATCACAAGAATATCCGCCTTACACCTGGTGAGGATGCATTCTAGGTTTTGCATGGTTCTGGGAGTGTATAGTGTCCTTACATTCCAGGAGCGTACCCTTAGATCGGTTGCCTTTTTCGTGCCATGTTGTCTTCGTTTGAGTTCTTTATTATCCGAGGATTCTCGCTTAACTTGCTTGGGGTGTTAGCCCAACGCATAACCGTCCTTTTCCGCGGATATAGTTAATGCCATTTTGCCTAGGCGACTCACTTTATGCATTGGTTCACCTCTCAGCGGTTTTTGAAATAACTATCCAGGGCGCCATGTGAAGGCAGTATGTCAGCTCGAAGTGCGATGGGACAGATATCGTAACTGTCTTCCAACTGGTTGAAAGCAAGCACTTGCTTTACCGTTTTGGAGCTTTTCCATGCCATTGGAGGAGTTGAATTCTCCAACCCTAAAAGAGCCCTTTGGGAACAGAGTTGCCTTGAGGAAACTAAGGCAATTAGTCTTTTGCCTATTTCTTAGTCAATGGCACTCCCTGAGAATACTTATGTATGTCATCAGTCTGCAGCACCGTTTGAAGTCGCCACTAAACTGTAGGTCCGACACCAATCATATGTGCAAAAAACCATCTGCTTATTTCAATTTGAAAAGGCTGTGAAAAAAAACTTGAAAACGTTTCTTTAATAAAAAGAAGTTACCTTGTGTCTTATCGAGTAATATTTCTTTGAAATAAATACTTCGACTGAATTCGCAGAAGGCCATTCTGTCATCCAAATTAGTCAATAAACCTACGATTGTTTCTGCAACTTTCTCACGAATAGCTTAATAAATATTGTTCTTGTTGCAATTCGCAAATTTTTTGGCAGTCTTGCAGCACAACCAAAATAACTGACTGCATTATTAATGGGTTTTCAAGCCTTGGTAGCGTTTTTTATTGTCCGAGCGCTTCTTCCATTGTTGTCTTAGAAGAAAAATGGCCCGATAATAGCACAACTAAAAAAAAACAAACCAAAGATTGACACGTTCGGGATGCATTGAATCCCAAGACTATGCGCTAATTTTTTTAACGTAATTATTTGTCAATTTCAAACTTTTAAAATAGGAAGAGAGATCCTAGCGAAGTGGGTGGTTATGTTTCTCAAGTTCCGAGATCTAAGGTTTGTTTAAAATGTTGGATTCAAGCGCACGTTTTCGGCAACAACACCAAATTTGCCTCTGAACCGATATCGCCTCCCCCGGATCTTTTATGAAATCTTCTCATGAGTTAAGCACAAATTTACTAAAGCCAACTTCTCTTTCTGGGCATTTAGGATCATAACTTCCTAGTTTCCTTACGAGCGAGATGTAGTAGAGCGAGATTAGTTTTATTCGACAGGCGTCGTTTTAAAGGTCGCTATGTTCAATCAAGCCGAGAAAGTGATGAGACGAAGAACTGGAACCTTTCGCCTCATAAGACGAGGAGAACTTCAATCTTCACGTTGTTCTACGCCTAGACATACAAGTTAATCTGCTCTTGAACTTTTCGTGGTGACCTTCATTACCGTCCGTACGAGTTGGCCATTGTGCAAGACTTCAATAGTTGGAGGAACGCAGCAGAAGGCGCAATGGTAATTTCAACAATCCCTGAAAATTCATGCACCCCAATCTGACGCAGAGCCTGTTAATCAAGTCTCAGGTACGCACAGACTAAAGCCTCATTTATTTAGCTCAAACCTCTTCTATCACCTGACTATAAAGTTTCAAAACTTTTGTTGCTGCAGCTCAAGCAATACTTCTATTATGGGCATGGGGCAGCATCCCCTTAATTCTTTATGCCACATCCTAATCTCCAATCCAATAACTATCGAACTGTCAGTTTAACTGTCGCTAATTATATTCAAACCAATAAAACTCTTTTGGGATTGTTTTGCAATAATTTAACCCAACAAAATAATGCGTCGACTGCCCCCATGCGATAATTTGAATTCAGTTCCGTCCCTTTTGCACTAGGCTTCGACGTGAGGCTGAATTAACACTTTTTCAATGTGTTTTACCAGCAAACACACTCCACCAAGTGTCCATTATCAGGAGGACGACATGGTTAGTAGCTGATAATAATCATGAAATTTATGGCGTCTGGTTTGGACGTTTCAGCGGTAATTTATGCCAGACTTTGACCTACTGGCTTCTGGCCATGCACTTCTGATGCACAAGTGAACTTTTATTATTTACGAATGATAATTTTTATAGTGGCATCAAATACATACTCGTTGTTGTAAGCGGGACAAATTTATGATTTTATAAGCAATTAATTAAAATGAAATAATTATTATCAAGGATAACTGATGGTTACATGTGGTCAGATGCGTGTTCGAGTAATGAATTGTTTTGCTTGTTTGGTGGTTCATGTTTGACTTTTAAGCCTTTAATATGACCGATGACCGACATTAACAGAAACATTTGTTTAGCTTCAGAAATGGCCGACAACAAACATACGATAGCTTCCACGGGTAGAGTTAATGTCCATTTTATCAGGATCCTATTAATTGGAACACTTTTTTTCTTTCTAAAAAAACAACGTCCGTTAAGTGCCAGTCGGAAACTCACATGAAATATTCCGTACCAACAACAAAACACTGTTATTTTTGAATTCTACGTTTTTCACAGCCTATTTCTAAATTGTAAAATGAGCTACGATTTTAAAAACATATTTTTTAACTTCCCATCTGGAAAGTCTTCTAATGGGTTCGATTTCGGAATTCAAAATTTTTATAAAATTCCACGATTCGAGTTCCCACGATTCTAGAAGGATCTCGAGGCCAAATCAAGCTTCATCCGTCATTCGAAGCGTATTTTCAAAATGACACCTGGCTTACAAAAATACAAAAAAGGGACAATTTCACTATTTTTATAAAAATCAAATCAGTTTTCTAATGAGAAATTTATCATACGGTTTTCAATTGTAATTGTAATTGTAAGATATGTTTTCGTAAACATAACAATACTTGTCTATTTAACTCTTTCGAGTCAAAAAATCCGCCCATTCCTGCACCAATTTGTTCCGTCCGAAGAGCAGTGACATGAGCCAAATATATTCGAATGGATGTGATAGACAATAGATTGTTAAAGAAAATTACACTGAGCCTTGGACTTGTACGACGCGAAAGTTAGGTTCTAATCCATTGAAGAAGCGACTCACCGATCCTATATACAAGCATTTTCGACATAAGAGCCAAATGCCAAACCCTTTCAAATGCCTTTGAAGCTATGTTAAGATTGTTCCACTTTTCGATGATTCGAGACAAGTTATCAAATCAACTCTGGACCTGTTAAAGATTCATCAGAGTTTCCATTACCTTTGAATAAGGGGATGTATGTGCTACGGGTCTGTAGTTTAAGGGAGAAGAAGATTCGCGTTTTTAGCTGGATAAATGCAGTTTTCCATCTACTCGCAAAAAACTTACTTAGCTTAATGGATTTGTCAGCTAGGAAAAACGCCTCTTCAGAACTAGATCTTTCAGTACTCTTCCGACTGTGCGAGTTAGAAGATATATTTGTCCCATAGAATGTTCGAGGCTCTGAGAGTATGAAGCAAGCAGATTGGCCTTATCTTGATTTTAAACGACTGACTCAGTTGAGTTCTTTAGTTTTTTCATGAAGGACGAACATATTTTAGTGCCGCTGGAACAACTTATTTATTAGTTTTTAGGAGAACTTCATTCATTGTAGGAGAGCATTACAGTTATTACAGACTCGTTAAAACTTTTCCCGGTTTTCCTCGCAAGCGTTGCTTTATAAGACCAAAAACTCAGCTGTCTCAACCTGAAAGCTTCTTTACAACTGCCGTCGAACTATGAATTCTTTTTTGGCCTGATTGTCTTCACTTTGCTTGTGAGAAAGTTTTTTATGCCTTGTAGAATCATGGTTGTTAACATATCAACAAACGGGGAAACGTAAAAATAGGCCGTCCCAATTGGCTTTCTTATATTGCCAAAGGAGTCCCTTAGGAGTATTTTCCTAACTAGGTGGTTTGAAAATAAGAAGCTGGCTGATGTGACACAATGCTCCGATGAACCTAGAGGCGCCAGTAGGTCAAACGTGTTGGCTTTGTGGCAATGCAATGTATGCGATTCGTATTTGCTCATATACTTGCTGAGTTGAATTGTTTGAATTTGTCTGACCAGAATGTCGAAGTCAGTTAGAATTGTGTGTATTTAAATCTCCCGTAACGACAATTTCAGTATGAGGATACAGAGATACAATTCTTAGAATGGAATGGAGAACAGAGGAGCTGTTCAGGTTTGGGATTCTAAAAACAAAACAGTAATGAATTGTTTGCTTATGGACGTAAAATTTAAGCTACACGATATTGAATATCTGAACGGAACAATGACCGTATAGTGGTTCAAGTTGGTAAGCAATATTATAACGACTATCTTAAGTATCTCCTTAAGTTTGTCGTCTGATTATGGATACTATTTTTGGAACTTTCGTCCAGTCTGCATTATTGACTGAACGAAACATCCTTCGCCGCTTTGGGACCACTCCCTGCTTGTCTGTTTGGACTACACCGTCTTAGGAGCACATATGTTGCAGCAAGACTTCGAATGTCAGCTCATCTGTTTATGAGGTCTGAAACCAGTTAATATCCACTGGACTTCGTTTTGAAGTTGTTATAAAGTTTTCGTATTGCCCCCTCACCTTGAAGGTCAGTTAAGTGTTCTTTTTTTCTCAATGAACCAAATTAGAGAAAAGAAACTCCATTGATTTTGTAAATTAATCCTCGAGGCAGGTCAAATTCATAGCAAGTGATCCCGTTTACAGTTCAATCATATGGACACAACACCCGAAAATTTATTAATTTCAGAATTATTGTGGTTTCTCATTGTGCACCGTATCCTAGAAATCTTTACAGAAAAGGACTTAAAGTTAGTCGGACATGCGGATCACATCTAATATTTCGATCACTTGTTCATATTTTTTCAAAGATAAGAAATCTATGGAAATTCAGAATGCAGAACCTGTAATAATCTGGAGACAGAAACGGACTTGAAACGATCCACTCAGAGAACGAACTGACACTTTTCGGTAGAAAGAAAAAGATCCCATTCTGAACCCTTCCTCTTACACAAAGTAAAACTTTTCAACCTCTCGACGTTGGCTAACCAAATAAGACCTTTCGTTCTTCGAGTAGAAATGAAATTTGTACTCATCACTCACCCTTGTCAATTTTTTTGTATTATGTTGGAATATCCTCAAAACTTTTGATGCCAAAAAACAATAAAATATCTATGTTTTCTGTAACGGTGCTAGAAATACGTTTTACCGTATTATCTTTTAAGCTGGAGCACATCTAATTCAATATACTCATTCGATGATGATAGTACTCTAAGTTTTTCATATTCGTTTTCAAATTCACGTCCCTCATCTTCGGCCGTGGAAATGGAACGGCAGCGTTTAAATTCCGATATTAACAGCATACTATCATGGGGCTCTACGAATAGAGTAGAACTTAATGCCTCCAAAACTCAATGCTGTCTTCTGTCACTAAAGCGAAATGATAACCCTCGACCATTATCCATGAATGGCGCTTGCATTGTTGATGCCGAAAAATTTCAGTACTTGGTATATGTACCAATAACAACCTCGGTTGGGATGATCACATAACCGTTATAGCCAAAAATGCTGCGAAATGTTTAGTTTTCCTGAAGCGGTGCAAGAAATACTTTACCCCATCTGATCAGGCTGTCGTAAATAAAGCACACATTCACCCCAAACTAGAATACAACTCCCATTTATGGGCAGGCGCTCCAAAGACCATCTTGAGACTGCTTAATAGATTTCAAAATCCGGCGATAAAACTCATAGGGAACAAAAATATTACAAAGTCGATTGACCCTCTTCACCACCGTCGTAACGTCTCCTGTCTCACCATGTTTTATCGCTTCTACCATAAGCAGTGCTCAAGCGAATTAGACAGCTGCATTCCACCCTCTTGTCCCTTTCACCGTAACACCCGTCTCGCCAGGAATGCCCATCAGTTCACCCTTAAGCCCAACTTCGGTAGTACAGTCTAGTAAAGAGACTCGTTGATTAGCCGCACAACACGAAAGAAATTCAAAAACAATGGGCATTAGTACTTATCCCTAATTCCTCCCTGATCCCTTCCACTCGCGTTATGTTCTAACATTTTAAGGGTAGTCGCGCGTGTACATTTGCAAAAAAACAGGCGCTTTCCTAAATTATGGGGTAGAACGAATTTAAAACAACAAAACTGACTCTCTCTTTTAATCGTGCATTTCAAAAATAGTGCTGCAGTGAAATAGTCACTTGAATTTCAACCCCACAAAATTCGCAAAAAGAATTCTTTTTGGACCCAGATCCTTCGAATTATTCCAGGTCTGCATTCGATTCCGGTAGGGTGATGCGCTGTCATGTAATTTTTTCAACCCAATTCTCAGTCAGAAAGAATGATTTTAAAACAATGCTCCTGCAAAGATTGCCTTCGAATTCTAGCATCGAAGTTTTCGAAAAAGGGGAAATCAAACATTCGGTTCGAAAATCATACGATCGCGGATGCCATAAAGCTTAAACTAACAGATTTAAAGCAGCGATCCTTGGACCATGAGGTATGGAAAGCAGCCTTAGCTTAGGCTTAGATCCTCCATATATTCATAAACTGTTATGTAAATCACAAGCTATTCACAAAGTCCATACTGCTTCAGTTGATATCATGGATGATTTTGCCTATATACAGAATGAAACCCAACATTCCTTGCTTTGTGGTGGTTTATGAAAGTCAAAGAGGCGGTAGCTTGACCGTAACAATTAGCCTTGTTTTTGCCTACTATCAATGGAGAAAAAGCTCCTGAAGCTTCAGTAAAATATTCTAATTCATTTGTAGGATCTTCACTCCCTAGACTCTGAGAACAATCGCGAGATCTTTCTTTGCAGTTTCATTCTTACTGAGAATGATTAAAGTTCTTCGAGATGTTCAAAATCATTCAGGTACAAAAGTGCAACTTAAAGGCTAGCTCGTTCCCAGTTTTCAATCATTGTAAGATTTTTTTTTTAATTGCCCAATCGTTTTTTTAAACAAAAGCACTATTTCCAGGGCATCAATAAGGGTGAAGTTACTTTCGAAATGTTGGTTTCAAATTCCGCCTGTAGCTTTTCCTTTTAACCATAATTATTGTTGTAGGCCAAACTTCTAATAAGTCTTCCGAATATTTAAATCGTTTCTTATTGAATGTCTGAGAACTCTTTTCTCATTCTTATATTATACCAAGAATCAATCGGAGAATCTTCCGGTGTCATCAATTGTTTAAATTATTGCCTAAATTTTTGGAAGATGATGATGTTGGTTTGTCAAGCTTCCGAACACCTGACCTTTCTCTTACTTTGGCATCTTTGGTTGTTTGGCCCTGCAGCAGAGAAAATATTTATTCCTGAATTCTTGGAATTTGATTTGGAGAATGGAAGAGCTGTTCAATCTTAAGATGACTAAGCCCAAAGTTTGTTGGTGAAATGGTTTTTCATTCTCTACTGGCGATTCATCTTCTTTCGGTGCCAAGGAATAGCCGGTAGCCGTGGGTGTACATCTGATTTTCTTCTTCCTGTCGACTGTTCTTCTTCTTTGGTCTCTTCTTTGGTTGAGGACATTCACCTCTGATATTTCCCTATCTCCAAGAAAATACCCTGACAGCTCATTGATTCCTACTTAGCACCTACTTATATTATGTAACATTGGAGCTTCCAAAGATACACACATTCTTATTTTTGAAAAATACTCAGTCACAAGAAT
This sequence comes from Orthonevra nobilis, assembly GCA_963555765.1. NCBI lineage: Eukaryota > Metazoa > Arthropoda > Insecta > Diptera > Syrphidae > Orthonevra > Orthonevra nobilis. Next base: position 25,139,623 of record OY743225.1, on the reverse strand, counting down.
ATTTTACAATCAGCGAGTGTTGTGGTTTTGTTGTCCTGGTGACCATGTAATCAAAATCCAGTTTGGAACCCAAACAAATCCCAGAGAACAACGTAGAAGGATAAACAACGTAGTAATCATTACCATGTCCTGGGAAAAAAAATAATGGAAAAATCAATGAAAGAATAATTAACAAAATTTGTAAGGCCTCGGCATTGTCCTAATGGTTAAGGCTTATACGAAACACACGCATATATAGATGCCTTGTCCAGGTATTAAGGAAACAAGAAAAGTTACAAACTCATTCGGATGCTCAAACAGGATATTTACGGTCGTGTATTACACCCTTTCGAATGCAATCTCATCGGAATCCCTTTCGCAGATTTCTAAACCAAACTCTGAAATGAGTGTAATGATACTTTTATGTTGTACAAGTCCTCCCGCCCTATCTAGATACATGTGTATGTACCTATGAAGGTCGGATAGACGGTGGCATATATTGAGCTTAAGCCTAAAAGGTTTTCCTAGTTTCCCAACAACGTAATCGGAAGTATTATGACGAACATATAATTTAGTTTCCATGATGAAGGTTGCCTCGTGTTGGTGTTGTTTCTTACTCGCTCGTTGATTTAATGAAACCTGGCAAAGGGTCAAAGAGTGGTTGTCGGGTTGTTGCTGTTGTTGTTGCTTTGGTTGTCAGTTTGTCAGTTTGTCCATTTGCGGTCACTTCGGGGGCCCTTTGGCTTTCACTGTCTGCCCGGGTTCTAATTATTGTATTCACTTGGACTTAGAAATGAGAAAAGTTATAATGTTTTCCGGCGAAATGATTACTTTGTGCTGTTAGATTAGTGGAGTGGTGACTTGGCATAGTCGAGCACTGACATGGTTTTCATTATTCACTTCATCTAGTGGAAGAGATGTTTTCAAACTTTCCAAATTAGATGCTTTACAACTACAACCACATGAAGTTTTCTTACAAATGTTTTTTGCCCTCTTAGGGAGTCTCATCAGATACCATAGTACATTTACTTGGTTAACTTTGGTGTGCATATACATATCCTCGTAGAATATAAAGGTTAATGGTTATTGTAACGATTTGCTTAGAATTCCAAGTTCATCTTGAATACTTTTTTTTTTCTCAAATCGATGAGACCAAAAGACATCGGTTGACTTGAACTATTACTACTTGTGATTTCGTGAAGAGGTATTTTCGATTACTGGTAATCGATTACCTAATACCTGATTACCAAAATGATACATTCACCTTGGGAAATTGTTGGAATCGGTTCGGTATCTTAAAAAAATAAATTCATCAAATTGTGAGTGAATACGTGCGTTCCTTGTTGCAGTGATGATAATAAACAAAGATGATCGAATAAATAAGTGCAAAATTATAGCTGGAAAGGACATTTATTTGAATCATAACAGTCGGACTGATAACTAGAAAACCGAAAAAATTATTATTATTATTAGCTTTTCATCAGGAAGTTCTCTCGTAACTCTCCTTTGTTTATTGAACTTTTCTAACGCTTTTGACAGGGTGGACCCCAAGATTCTCAGCTGAAAGCTACATACTTTTTTTTTGGCTTCAGTGAAAGGTCTGTGAAACTCATTTCTCTTCTGAGAACGCGGAGTTTTCACAATATCTCAATATTTTTTACTTTTCAATTAGAATTTTTATTTTCTTGTACTATAAGCGTATAAATCACGTTTTTAGCTCTCCGTAGACACCTCGATCACTAAATTCGACCAACTCGTTCCGAAATGGGAGCTCGGTAACCAAAAAAACGCGGAGTTTTCACAATATCTCAATATTTTTTACTTTTCAATTCGAATTTTAGTTTTCTTGTACTATTAGCGTCTAAATCACGTTTTTAGCTCTCCGTAGACACCTCGATCACTAAATTCGACCAACTCGTTCCGAAATGGGAGCTCGGTAACCAAAAAAACGCGGAGTTTTCACAATATCTCAATATTTTTTACTTTTCAATTCGAATTTTAGTTTTCTTGTACTATTAGCGTCTAAATCACGTTTTTAGCTCTCCGTAGACACCTCGATCACTAAAATCGACCAACTCGTTCCGAAATGGGAGCTCGGTAACCTAAAAAACATTTTGGTTTTTGATATTAGTTATCAGTAACCTAACAAAAGTTTTGGTTATGGATAAAAGTTATCGGTAACCAAAAAAGATTAAAGTTATCCATAATGGTTATCGGCGACCAAAATAAATTTTGGTTATTGATAATGGTTATTCGTAACCAAAACAAATATAAGTCGAGCGTAATGGTTATTAACGACCTTTACCATTAACTCTTAATTTTAGAGCAACCTTTTCAGGAGTATAAAAAAAAATAATGGTTATTTTGGGTCCCTGATTAAAACTGTTTCGATATTTAAGTGCGAGATTGAAGAAAAGACAAAGCAGGTTTCATCACTGATCTCCATTGAAGACTTGCAGAGTTGCGGGTGGTGAAAGAGGTTTTCTTTGCCAATAGTATGGAAACTATGCAATCAGATTGTTACTCAAATTGTTTAGTCTGTGAACAAAAAGTCCAACGATTTTACCAATCGAGTTAGAAAAAATATAGGACAAACTACCCAAATTCTTAGCAAGTCTTCTGTAGGCATATAGTAGCATCGCTCTTAGTGCATAGAACTCTACGTTAATATGAGATGTGTCAAATTTTGAGTTACATTGGAAGTTGAATTTGTTGTAAAAGTTGTTTTTCAACTTCACCAATAAAATTTTTAAAGTTGTTAGGGACAGACAAAAGTAAGTTAAAATTGTGCTGAGCTAACACTGCAACGTCACTAACAAATTATTACTATTCCAGTAAAAAAAAGTTTGGAAAGTTGTTTTGAAATGAGAAAAAGTTAAATTTCTTACCAGAGTTTGGCTTTTGATTGCGGATTGATTTTGATTGATCGATGTCAACTCCTTGTCCAATGTATTTTCGAAATTATTTCTAGCACCTTGTACAATACACTTGTTGTATTCGGAATATTGAAGCGTGATTATCTTTATGTCGTTTAAGTTAAAAATTACATAGTTTCAGTCGAGATGTTTCCATAATCTCTTTCTATCGAGCTGGGGAAATTTTAAGCATCGGAACTCTTTCGTTCTGGTAAAAAGATGGCTCCAAGAATATTACATTCAATCGAGTTTTCTTTGGAGCTTTCGATAGTTGTTGTCAGGCCGATTTCGAGAAATTTTTTATCTCTCTGACATTTTCTTGAAAGACCACTAGATTTTAGTTCATGGTAAGAAGCCACAACAGTGGTTAACAAACCACCAAACGTGGATCAAGAAATAGAGAAAGCGGTACATCAAAATATGATAAATACTGATTAAGTTCTTTAATTAGTTTTTATAGTTCAGAGTTACCTAAATTTAGTCATTTGTTGAAACATAACATAATGTTGACTAAATTTTTGAAATTAAAATTGAACAAAAAAATATTCCAATGAATTTGTCCGGGAACTTATGAACGGCAGTGTATATATTCATGCATATTTTTTTTAATCTGATGAGGTAGTTGAAAACTATAAATTTTATCAATTTTGAACTTTTGTTATTGGAAAATTGAATTGATTTTAATTGAAGAAGTGAAACTGTCCTTTTTTTTACTCTTTTTTCGTCATTAAATTTGAACCACACTTTCAAATGTAACTAAACGCTTTTCAGCTCTTTATTATGCACATTCGCTTCGAGTGAAACTAAGTTGGAATCGATAGCTTGATTTGTTCTCGAGATCTCGAGTACGAAAAAATCCACACAAACGTACACACACACACACACACACACACGGACATCTTTCTAAAAACAATTGAATCCGACTACTGGGATCTCGAAACGTGGAGAAACGTAAAAATTTTGAATTTCGAAAATCGGACCGATAACAAGAACTTCCTGATGGGAAGTTAAAAATTTGCTTGAGAGTGGTGGACGGTTGTAATGTAGCACAGCTCTGTTCGCAGTCTGTCTGCTTTCTCGCAGGCAGCATAGGATCTCTGAAGGTGTTATGAAATAAATTATATATTTATTCAGATTTCAACAAAGTCGCAACTTCTTCATTCCCTGAAATCAAAAGAATTAGAGTCGATGCTCAATTCTGAGAAATAATTTTGAATCTCAATTTTAATTTTGAAAGGCATTGGTTATCCACGGTGTGTATGACGTTGGTCATTCAATTTAAGTAAAAGGAGGATTTCAAAATAGATTCGTACTTCTAAAAGCACAAACACTCACAAACTCAACTTGTGTCGAATAAAATACTGTGAATTGAGTGAATGGAAATAACTCGACCAAAATTTCTCGTTGTTTGGATTCCGCTGATGGAGCAATTGAACCCACAATGCATCTGAGTTTCAAATCACTTCTTCTCTTAACCATTTTGCTCGCTCTTTGTGAATTGCTCTATGAGGGAAGTCGTTATCCCTTGAGAGTGGTGCAATAATTATAATATAAAAATCCTTGGCCTTGATTTTATCGTGTTTTTATCCTCTCAGACATAGATTATCTCAGAGTTGCAAGTTATAGGATTAGGGAATGTGTTTGTATTAAGAAAGTTTTATTAACGTTTTGAATTAAAGCCACAATTTTGAATTTCCCCACAGTATTCATCTTAAGCACGTACGAGTATTCCTTTTAACATTGAAGTGCCATTCCCATCTTATGATTTATTCATAGAAGAGGACTCTCCATTTTCAAGACATTTCATTTTTCCCATAATTCATGTCGCTTCTATGGAGCCTTAGCACGTTATAAAATACTTAATCTAAAAGATTATGGGAGTTTAAAATGCTTTTCCCGTCGGAACAATTTTCCAGACACACCTTTCGGTATCCTTCCAGCATTGGGTATTGTTTTCGAGAACAATACAAGTCGTCGATTAGAACAATCACAATCAGTTCACATAAACGCGTTGGAGACCACTTCATTTGCTCCATGCTCTTGAGGAGGATTTTTCAACACGGCAGGTGGCTCCGAGGCACTTGCCAATGGGTTTCCACAAAATGCTTGTCAAACTCATTCATGAAATCAAATCCATGAAATTATTATGAATCGCAACACAAAAACCGGCCACTCCTCCAAAAGTAGAGCCTTTTGAAGTGAAAGGAGCGTTTCACATGAATGACTATAGACGGTCGGCGTAGAGCTCTTTGTTTTCATGGTTATTAATGAGTAGCTACAATTGACGTGCATGGAAAAGGCATTCGAAAATTGTGAATACTGTAGTGGGTGTAAAACACTGTAAGCAGGCTTTCTTTAGAATAGCATGAATATTTCGAAGTGGGTGAACAGAGACAAGCTTGTTCTGAATACAAATGGCAAGATATACTTTGTGGTCATCGGTTGGCTAAAAAAAAATTATATTGAAGACGATTCATTGAACATAATATAAGTATCCAGAAATTATCTGTAACGCAGTAGGCGTATTTTTTTTTAAGAAAAGAAAACAAAAGAAGCAGCCTTCAGCAAAAAAATTGGAAGATCTGAGAAAAGTAAGCTCAAGTTGACATTCATTCCTGTGGTTCATGATTTTCGACATCGACTCAGTATTTGTTTGTACTGCCACTAAAAATGCTACTCGTGCTGCTTTTGGTACTTGTTAAACAACAACCGAATGCACTTTAAATTAAAAAAAAATTTGTCCCAAAATGTTAAAAATGATTGAATTGGACCAAAAATTTTTTTTTCAAAATCGACAAAAATTAAAAATTAGAATTAAATCCACATTTCATATTTTTGAAAAAAACTAAAAATAAAAAACAATTCACAAATAAAATTGAAACAATCAATAAAACAAAACGCTCCGCATAATTCTTTCGATTATCTTCAAAATAAAATTGAAGAAGTTACCTTAACTTAATGAATAATGAATATTAATAACTGGACCTCCTTTGACTTTTCGTAACCGGGTTTTCATCGAGTGTACTAGTTTGAAAGTCGTCTTTGTGGTAATCTTATTCCATTCCTAAAGTAAGCTGACGATTTTTTTTTCAAGTGATAGCAAAGAGACTCTTATAGGCTGAGATCTCTGAGATACAATCTCATAAAAACTACCTCTTTGGGTGGCTTGCCATCCTGTCAACCCAATTTTTCAATACATAGCTTGACCGATATTGTGCTTGAGTGCATGATTAATCTCTGGTTTGTTCACCCTTTTTTCTACAACCCCAAATGCTCAATTTCTGGCCAAAAGAAATTGGTTTCCATTCTTTGGTAGCACTCTCTGCTGACTGCAACGTTTCTTTTATAATATGGCAGTATGCTTAGCGGCGTATCTGAAAAGATTTTTTTTAGCAAACTTGAGCTGCTCTTAAGCCCAATCGGAGAGGCGAAAATGTTTTTTTTTAAGGCTCAGTTAACCAAATTATAATCCATCCGTCAATCAAAGGGCTGTATCTCACGCATCGTAATACGTAGACACTTGCAAATTTCACAAATTGATAACTACTTTAGCCGCTATAAATTAACAAATTTGGTTTGTTTACGTTTTGCCTTGAAATATTATAAAAGTTCACTTAAATAAGGTAAGATCTTATTTTTACCCGTCTTATTTGGCTTTATACAGCTACGTAAGGATATGCTCAAAATTATTTTTGTTTTTGCAGATATCGTCGTATGCTGATTGCAATTGACGGGGGTATGACAAATTGGACCGTGGTTATTGTGGAGCAAACGTGTAGCCATTTATCAAGGGGTCAAAAGTTGTTTGTCATATTTTTATATAATACTGTCTATGGTGTATTTGAAACAGTCTAAAGGTTTAAGTGAATTGTGAATTGAAATCGATTGATTTTATTTTCACTCATATTATTATGAGCCTCATCGCTCATGAATTTGTGAGTTTGTGAATAAACTCGTTGTTCTCCGGGAACATGTCTTGCAAACGCCGAGCATACTGAACGCGTATTTTTGGATCATTTGTTTTCAACTCATGAACCAATTGAATCTTATATGAATAAAGGTGGAAAGGAAGCTGCCTTAAAATTCCTTGCAAAGACCACCTAGACATCACTAACTGCTGAGTACGTCGTCTGGTGAAAGTTCCGGGGCTTTCCTCAATACTTTCTTGCACCCGAGCAATGTTCAAATCATTTCGAACTGAACGAGTTCTTCTAGCACGCGAAAGATCACAGACAGCTACTTGTTGCTGCTTATCGCGAGAAACTGCAACCGTTTAACCGAAATCGACAAGTCAGCGGGCACCATCGGAATCCTCGGGATGTTTGCAAGCTAGCCCGATGCAGGGCCGGTGAGGATTGTCGTACAATTAAATGGTCTTTTATGTTTTATTCGTAGCTTGTGTCATTGCACATATGAGGAGGGCTCTTGAAAGGATGATAGGCGTACCAATTTTTAATACTTATTCAGGAGCCAGCATTCCTGTAGATAGTGAATTACATCCTCAATGCAGTGGACTCTGCCAATCGACTTATAGTTTTTGTTTTAGCCGAGAACTTTTTGAAGTATATATCCAAGATCAGGATATACTGCACCTATAATTTGTTGAAAACTGTAGAATATCCGACCTGGTGTCCCATTTAGAACAATTTCGCTTCGATAATTTCTCGAATTTGGTAAGGAAAAAACTTCATCCCAAAGTTTGGGTTGTTGTTGTGCGAAGTCGTTAGTTGTGACTCCTCTCATAGAGGCTCTCGTGTTCCTTCGCAAGTTCAGGATATGAATGGAACTCCATGAGACGATTTAAAATATGCTCTAAAAATATTTGCACGCATTCCTTTAGCAATTTCCGGGAGTATCTGCCGAAAAATAACGAATTGTTGCTCCAGATATTCTGATAATGAGAGTTTGAATGAATGTGTACAGCTTTCCCGCAATTTAACACACCAAAAGTCCCTAAAGAAGCGACTGCCTGAGCTATTTTTCTCGATTGTCTTACTTTAGCAAATAATAAATTAGTGAGCAGTCCATTTTGTCAATTGTTGATCTGTGACTAATTTTGGAGAATTCTTGTTTACAAAAACTTTCAATTCACTGACGTTGTACTTATGTACCAGCGTTGAACTCATCGCATCATTACGTGAACGAATAGGAGAGGGTATCATGAAGCCACATTAACTTTTCTCGTTCAATTCTAATAACTGATTTTCTATTACCTTTGTTGTATACGTTGTCATTGAAAGCTGATTTTGTTGCCGAATTCAAGGTCTGATGTCTTAAAGAAAATCATCTTTGAAGTCTTGCCTCGGAAAATTTAAAAACTTGTGTTGCTGTAAAATTTGATCGAAACTAAATTGCAATATCTGCGAAATAGGCTATTGATTTAGGAAACGATTGGAGCTGAAAGTAAATAGAACCTGATACCTTCCCCAAATATATCCAACGTAAATAAATCTTTTAGTGAATGCTCCCTTAAAAATCTAATGCGTTTTTTTTTTCTTTTCATTAATTTTATGCATTTTCATATGTTTGGCTACTGTTTGATGACCGTTGCAGAAGAGATGATACACTTATGGAATTTTATTTATCGTTATCCTTTTTGTAATATAGTATGCTTAAAAACAATTAGCTACGAAAGACCCTTTTATTTAAATGTTATAATTTACCGCCTATGATCATTCTGAAGGTCCATTGTTTCATAAATATTGGTAAAAGAATTTTTGAAAACGGATGGGTAGTTTCGAAGATCAATTCATACGTACAAACTGAAAACACTACCTCTTTTCAATATTAATAAATATTTACAAGTGATCAAAATATTTTAAGTCATCTGTACGTCCTGGTCTCTATAGACCGCCAGCAATTGGTTCATAACTTGAAACCCCAAAAGTGGTGAAATAACAAAATTTTCATTACAACTTCAAAACAAAGTACAGCGGATATTAACTATGAATTGACATTCCAAATTTTTCTACAGTAGCTCCTTAGCTGTAAACAAACAGATAACCAGGGGGTGACCCGATAATGGTTTAAACTTGTTCTATCAGTCAGTGTTGCTCATCCTCATCCATATCGTTGAACTGAACTAAAGTTCCACAAATAGTGCCCAAAATCGGAAGGCAAACTTTAGGTAGTCTTGAGATCAAAAGAATAATGTTTCGACTGACGGTCAAATTCTTGCAGTTATGGGCGAATTTCTGACGACAAAAAATCTCAGATTTCTTCTGGTTTTTATTTTTATTGACGTCAAAATGTCAAATATAAAATGCACCCTATAAATCTTGAACAATTTCGAATCACTTTGTGTGACAAATTTTTCAAATTTCAATGCCCACTTTAATAAATAGACAAGCATAAAGGAAAAACAATAACAACAAAAAGCAAAAAAAAAAAAACTCGCTGGACTTTGAAACTTAATAATTCATCGACGTCAATGCCGAAAAGGATGCACACTTGCCAAACAATGTACCCATCGTATGTGTGTCCTAAATTACGACCAATATCGCCTGTGGTACGTTGCGCGCCACAAAGCCTCGTTGCTGGAAATCTCTTTAAATATGCCAGTAAGGATAATAGTTACGTATACCATACATGTACGAGGAACTATTGTCTATTGGCGGTGAGGATGCTTCACAAAGGAAACAACAACCTACGGTGAAATGCGGTTGTTCCTGCAACGTGCAAAATTGTTTGGAATCCAAGCCCATCCTTTTTCCCTTCGGGGCATATTTTCACTGCAACGTGTCTGCGAGGAATTTCACCTACCTACCCCCTACTGTCTTTGTATGGATACTCCTTAAGCTTTATTTTGTTGTCTCCCATGGGATTACGATGCTGCTGCTGCTGCTGCTGTTGGTGACGATGGGGCTCCTGCATGCACCATTTCTGCACTTGATGGCAACTTGATGGGCTTAGGTGCTGTTCGAGATGATGCTATCGCAATAAAACGTTAGTGCCCATGTAGATGTTGGATAAGGATCAATCAGGTGTACTTATGGACTACTTCATGGATTTTCATCTTAGTTTACAAATTTCTAAACGTTCGAAATGCCGGTGTGCAGATAGTGCAATGGAATATATTTGCAGGACCTCTTTCCACTTAAGTGTGAGAGTTCAGTGAAATCCTCGACCTTTAATCTGCTAAAAGAGGCTGTTAAATTATAAACTGAAGAAAAATGGGCACGTACAAATGATTTCGCAGCCATTCTTAATTTATTATTGATAGGAGGTTTCGTTTCTAACGCGGAAGCGATCAGTGCAATTGTTCACTTATTGAAAGTAAAAAACAATTGTGCTAGTATCTCAGGAAGTCGTTCTTAGGTTGCATGTAAGAATATAAAGAATTTTACATAAGGCTTGCCAAAATGCACTTTTTAGGGCTTTTTTCAGAGGGTAAATAAGATAAGAATTTGCCACCTTACATTTTCAAAAATTTAAAATTTAGCTTTTCTTCTGTACGTATGTATGTCGCTGAATTCTTCGTAAGTGGCATAACCGATTTTGATGCAATTTTTTGCGTTTATTTGAGCGAGTCCCTGGAAGGTTTGGATTCATTCATCAATATTTTTGCAATAATAATTGACCGATAAACCTGAGTAGTCAATAATTGCCTTTCAAAGAATTATTCATAGCTATGTTCATGTGTCGAATTTGGCGCTGATTTTACTAAGATCGTAGTTCCATAAAATTTACGTAGTTAACCGAAAGTTTGATTATCGAAAAAGCCTTGCAAGCCAACGTTCGGATATGACAACGGGTCCGCTAGTATTTGGTTTTCTGCGGACATCAGAGTGACACAGTGCTACTCCGGATGTTACGGGTATATGCAGAAGCAAAAATACCGGATCTGGTCTACCAGATACAGGTACAAGGGCAGCTGTGGAAAATCTGAACAATACAAGGCGGTACAACCCATTCCTTAACAGAACAGAATCGATACGTCTTCTTCCAAACATCAGCAAAGTGTTTGAAAAAGTAATCAATAGAGCCCCGACCGATAATATAATTCCGGATAACCAATTCGGTTTCAGAGCGGGGCTTGATTGCATACATGCCGCGTGTAAACTGGTATCGGATATCCAATAGACAAAGGTAAGAAACAATGCCAGGGGCCTTGCTGGTTGACTTGGAGAAGGCCTTTGACCACATATGGATGCAGGGGCTCTTTTTCAAGTTATACCAACTCGGCATAAGCAAACAGCTGCTACATATAATCTTAGATATGCTCACCAGTAGAAAGTTCATTGAGAAAAATGGCAGTGTGACGTCTGATGGGACTTTTGATATTAACAACGGTCTACAACAGGGTGTAGTTATTTCCCCGATTTTATTCACGATCTTCACAACCGATCCTGCGTACGCTATGGAGTGGCGGATGGATGCTATCCATCTATCGTTGGACAAAATGGGCAGCCACTGGCGAATCGCAATGTTGTTAGGTACCTTTGGATCTGGCTAGATCAGTATCTATATTCTAACAAACTTATGGATTCTGCTCTGGCCTGAGCTAAAGCGGCCTTTGCCTTAACAAAGAGACTGTGTCACAGCAGTCATTTCGATGCCAATTTAAAGGTGATCTGCTACATGGCCCTCATTCGGCCTGTTCTTGCCTAGAAATCCAGAGTCTGAGTACAAAAAATTCTATAGTAAAGAAATCCTGTACAACGGGGCAAACCTGATCAAAGTGGATAAATTCCTGATTAAACTAATCTCCGGGGCTTTTTACCCCAATGATATGCACCACGAGCCTGTGCGCCTTAGTGGCCTTATTCCCCCTGAAGCTTTCCTCTATCTTGATAGAAAGGGTCTGGTCCAGGACAGATTAGCGGTGCCATTAAATTTCCACGTTGGTCGAAATGGTATCGACGGGCGAGTCAACTTCGACCAAGGCGTCGCAAGTAGCTCACCGGAGACGCTTCGGTGCAGTATGGCGCTTTCAGATGGCGACAGAGCTGATGTCGAAAGACAACATCGGCGCTGTCGTCGGCTGGACGGAGAATGGCCTCTGTAGTGTTTGAATGTTTATATTGAGTGCCCTTAAGGCAATTTGGATAGCATGTCCTGTTCGGCTTGCCGGCTTACTTTTTAAGTATTTAGTTAGTAAGTAGTTTAAATGTTATTTGAAGGTAGGTTAAGATTTTGGGCTTAAGAGAAGTTTTAAATTTAGTTTAAGATAAAGTTAAACAAAACTTTAAAAGTTCATATACCAAGTAACTCGCATGAACAATAAAATTTTTCTTAGTTTTATATTGAGTTAGTATAATTTTAAATATAATAAATATTTTTAAGCCGAAGGACATATTTTAAATTTAGGTTAAGCTTAGACAGCCCGCATAGTGCCAATATGTACGTTTAAAAATAGTTAAATTAATTAAGCTAGCTTTAAGCATTTTTGTTTAGCATGTAAGGTTATGAAGTGAATTAATAAAAATGCTTTCAAATGAAAAAAAAATCCCGAACAATACTTTACTTTACCGGAGCCTTTGGAAGAGTTGAGAAGTGTAAGAAACGATATCAAGTCACTTTTCATCGCCAATTTTAGATTATCTATATATATTACCAGTGCAGTAATAAAGCCATGATCTTTTTGGAAGCCAGACTGAGAGTTGCGCTGGATAGAGGCCTTGAAGATGTGTCTATCTTTTCAAGTTGCATAGATTTTGGATATGATTTTCAGCACTGTCCTAACGACTGTTTCTTTGGGCTATTGAGAATACAAAATCTTTTTCTTGAAGCCTTGAAAGTTGTTACATATATATTAAAAATACTTGCTTTTGCAAGGCTAGTTGGGATAAGTGTGACCCTCCGTCATCATTCATCAATTAATCACAAATAAATTTTTAACAATCCAAATTCTATTTATTTCCACAACTTCAACTATGCATTACAAGATTAGAGCGGATCATTCAATTTAAATGGTGGTTTTATTGATTTCCTTGATTGTGGACAATTTGAATAAATTTACACAGCCCACTGGTTGCCCAAAGCAGGCACACACTGCATCAGTTCTTTCGCTGAACTGTTCAAAGAAATTTAATTGAACACTCACCATACCATCAAAATAAGGGCAATGTACAAAGCCACCAGAAATAAACCACCAATACCGCTGATGCCAGCAGCATTCCCACCACTACCGCCATCGCCATCGCCACCACCACCATCACTCGAATCACAATCCAAATGCCTACCATTGCCAATTAATTGCGAAATATTTGGGATTGTAGCGGTGGTCAGCCCTTGATTCGCCAGTTCATTAAATATAAACCATAAATTGACTAAAAGTATGCGATCGATCCAAGTGCGACTGACGGCCATGATAAAAGGAACTTATGCCCAATGCGAAACTCATCTCCATGCTTGTTCCGAGAATTTGCAAGAAGTATTTACAGACTATTTTGTATGGGTATGCGAGTGCTTAATGAGGTCGGTTTTGCCAGAGGCTAGTGAACTTCAAACCAGTCAATTGATTTATCGGACTGTTAAAATGGCAATGACACTGCTTAACCACAATAATAACCAAATGCCATCAATCAGCAATTGTTTTGTTTTCCATGTCAACTTACTATTTGATTGGTCAAAGGATCATCGCTGCCGTTTAATTGAGTGCCGCTGCATTCCTGGAAGTCCTATATGAGATACTTATTTATATAACCATTTTCGATGGATGCGGTCTTTTCACCTTTGGCGGTGTTTGTTGCAAGTTTGGGTCTGTTAGCCTTAAACGATCCTATGCAATGACATTTTGAGTTGAGGTTGAACAGACAGGTAAATACCGCTCAGATGGGGTCAGGTCGGGATATGACGGTATAAAAAAAACTCGGGGACATGTAATAACTGTTTGGAGTCAAATGCAATAGAAAAAAATTAGACATGTCTAGCCTTATCCACCTTTGAACGAAACAAATACGATTGAAAATAGTAGTACTAAAAGAAGGCGCTATTCAAATTTTTAAAAAACCAAGGCCTGACTAGAGTCAGAAATGGAGGCACTATAAAAACAATATTATAAGAAAAAGCGGATCTATTTTATTTTTGTTAGAAAGAACATAAGTTATGCTGCGTTCAGTTATTCAGTCTGCTTCTTTTATTTTAAACCTCGAACCACTCATTCGAGTCTGGAGTTTGAGAAAAACTATTTCCTTTTGCTCGGAGATTAAAATGTTAAAAACAAAACTTGAGTCACTACTCAATTGGTGGGTTGAAGATCATTCGAAAGCTACAAATAGTCTGACTATTCCAAGCAGCGGCTTTCGGCTAAATTTTATATTATTTGACGATTGAAACTTAACAGCATAGACTGATGAATTCTAAACGATAAAGACGTAATTCGATGCTATCTATGGCGACCTTTCACTACCTACGACAAGTAATGGTTTTATAAATTTTAACGTGGTCGCACATATGTTTTTGATGAGAAGTGCCCGAGTTAATCGTTGAAAAAGTCCACGACACGATTGGCATATGTATTACTATATCTGCATCACAAGCAACAACTGTACAAAGTCCTTTCCCCAACTGTTCTAGTTTCAAAGCTAGGATTTATACGTTACTGGAATACTCCAAGGACCATCCTGGACCTTTAACTGTTTTATTTCGCAATTTTGGTAGAAAAATTATTGGGATGCGTTCATATAGCTCAGATAGCTGGGCAATACCCGCCATAATAATGTCTCTATTTGCTCTGCTGTGAAGAACCAAAGTTATTGCGTTGTTCATGGACTTTACAAGCGGCGGTCCAATAACTCCCATAAATGTTCAATAGGATTTAGGTCTGCGGAGTGGAACGAAACTGTTTTGGGACACTAAACAGTAGCCAAAGCTTAACAATGTGAGCAGTATGCTTGGGATCATTATCTTGCTGAAATATAAAATCAGCACCCAAGCTGAGTTTGTTGGCACTTTCACGGCTAATTCTTTTAATGAAGTTAAAATAATGGAATTTATCCATTGTACTTTCTATAAATTCGAATTTCTCCGAAGACTTCAGGCAAACAAATTGTGGTGTACCATTCAGAATTGACCGTCCTACGTTTCTCAAGCGGAACAGTCGCCACATGATCAGTTTTGCCGAAGAAACAGGCGACCAATTGCTTCGAAGTGCTTCTTCCCTGAACAACTTTTGTTGGATTTGGCTCGTCTTCGAAGACCCACACGGTCGATTGTTGTTTTTTTTCGGGCTCATAGGCATAGATCCATGATGCGTCACATGTGGCAATCTTAAAAACGTCTTTTGAAGCACGTATTTTTTTTACATTACACCAATCGACACGAGCCTTTTTTTGAGCGATTGCCAAATTGTGAGGGATCCAACGAGAACAAACCTTTTTTACGGCCAGGTGTTCATTCAATATCGAATGTATGCTGATGGGAGAAATGCCCAGTGATGCCTCTATCTCACGGTATGTCACATGACGATCTTGCATTATCAGTTCACGCACGGTATCAATGTTCTCTGGCACAACGGCCGTTTTTGGACGACCTTTACGGAATTCGGCTTTGAGCGAGCGTCGACCATGACTGAATTCATTAAACCAGTTTTTCACAGTGCCATAGGATGGTACTTCATTGCCATACAAAGATTTAAGTTCATCAATGCACTCTTGTCGTGATAATCCACGTCGAAAGTTGTGAAAAATGATCGCACGAAAGTGTTCACGAGTTAATTCCATTTTTTTGCCGAGATGAATTTTTCAAGTCTCTGTAAATAAAAAAATTCACGATTAAATGACAACATGTTCTGAGTGATGTTATGCTAAGAAATGTCAAACATTCCAATTGAAATGCCAGATTGTACCTGGCAACACTTAGTGTTGCCTAGGCCAGGAATATATCTAGCAGCCTACGGAATGGGTTTTCTTTATTCCATTCAGTCGTGGTTTTCTCCATACAATACCGCGTCCATTCAATCCAAATATGGAAAATTTGGTTTCGTCTGAAAACGAAACCGAAACCAAGGAAAACGACCGCTTCAGTTGATAGAGCCATTGTCGGAAAATGCAAGAAGGATCCTTTTTAGTCGTCTCGGCAAATTGGAAATTAAATAAAAGAAGAATTTATTAGTGTTGACGTATCGTGCCGATTAGTCCGAAGGAGAATAAACGAGGCCCAGTTATTTGGACGTGTAAGTAGGAAAAAGCCACTCCTGTCAAAAGAAAATATTCAAAAACGCCTGAGTTTCGCGAGAGACCACCAGAATAAGGACCTACAGTTCTGGAACCGGGTAATGTGGAGTGATGAAACCAAAGTAAAAAGAATTGTACCAGATGGCAGAACAATTGTGCACCGTTCAAAAGGCCAAGCTATGAATCCCAGATACACTCAGAAGACGATTAAACATGGTGGCGGCAGTGTTATTGCCTGGCATGGATTAGGGCCTATTGTTAAAATAGGAGGAAGTATGGACAAATTTCAATATTTGGATATATTGAAAAATACGATCGATGGAGCCCTATACTTTCGAGTTTATGCCAGTTAATTGGATATTCATGCAGGAAAATGACCCTAGGCACACCGCCAAAATAGTGAAAGATTGGTTTTCGCAAGAAAACATTCATGTTTGCGGATTGGCACCCGCAGGGTCCCGGCCTTAACCCACTTGAAAATTTGTGGAATGATGTTAAGGTAAAAATTGGCCAGCAAAATTTCAAAAATACGGACGAACTTTGGGATGGCCTAACAGAAGCTTGGTATTATAATAGAGAAAGGTGTCAGAGACTTGTTGAAAGTATTGTTATGGTTTTGTTTTATTGAAGGTTTTCGTCTGTGATTTCGTTCTTGCTTTTGTTTTTCTTTTCGTCCCCATGCCCATGCTTGCCCTTCATTTATCACAAGTGTCTGAGGTATGTATGCACTGCTGGAACATAGCCCCCAAATGTGGGGCTTGGCCAAGGTGGAGCGTCCACCGCTCAGAAGTGGGGTGCTAAGATTCAAGCCCGGTCCGTGGTGGGGTAGTTCTTTTTTTTTACCAGTTTGGTCTAGCGGGGAGTGAGAGAGGATATTGAGAGGAGAGCAACACCTGCTGTATAAATGTAGGATCCGAATCAGGCCATAAGGATCACGCGATTCAGCGTTATATACAAGGACAGTAGAGAGGAGGTTCAGGCTAGCTACGAATCTGGTGAAAACATCATTCGAGGATAGTCCAGTAAAGAGATAGGACCGAAGTGTTGGATAAAGTACAGTGCAGCCCTCCTAGAAAAATAAGGATTGTGGAACCACTTATACCTGCTATAAGGGAAATTATATTTCCCATCAACGAGGTATGCGTCAACTAGTATAAGAGTTACGAAGCCGATCATTTCATTTTATGTGAGCTTTTAAACTATCGCATATAAAAGCCGTCGGTAGCCGAGTGGGTTAGTTTGTGGAGTCAAACAAATTCAAATGCACTGAAATTGGGTTAGTTTGTGGCGAGCGTGAGTGGGTTCAATTCCGGGCGGGGATCTTCCTCTTTTCTTCTTTTTCATCATATATTTTTTTGTAGTGTTTAAGAAAACGAATTGTATAGATTTAAGCTAGTTTAGATATTAAGAACAAATTTTGAATTGTTAGTTTAAGTAAGCCAATAAATTAAATTGTAGCTAGATTAAATTCGATCGTTTTGTTTATTATTTCGCGGTGACAATCAAGACATTTTTCGAACCTCGCAATTAATTCGCGGTTCTTATTGTGAGTTAGCCTGCGGAAGGGCAATCGCGTGCCGCCCATATTTATCATCTTAACCCACGTCCAGTCTTCGCAGCTGGTCGAGCACCCTTCCGTGTGGTGTCGCAGGGCCGGTACAAAGGCGGCGGTAATAGTATGGGTCTAAGATGTTTGGCAGTAATAGAAAATTCTGGCCTAAGTACAAAGTACTGAAAAGGTAAAAGGTGAAACAAAAACATTTGAAATAATATTTTGAATTTTACTTATTTTTCTTTCAGATATTCAATTTTGTGTTCAGCCGAATTTCGTGTTCCTTGTTTTCTTTCTGTTCAGTTTTTTTTTTTTAATGTAGAGTAACACAAAGTTTTCTTGTTAATAATATTCATTATTAACAACATTTTCAAATAAAATTAAGTTTCTGATTATTTTTGAAGTACTAGTTGATTAAATGCCTCTTTCATTTTGGTAGGAAGGATGTGTGCTATTTATGTGTCCATGGCTCTATATTTAAAAGTAAAATTCCCAGGTTTTGCGTAATTTTCTAATACTCTACGGAAGAATGTGGTTTCGGAATTATTTGAACAATTTCTCTTAGAGCTTTACCCTCCGACCGTAGTTTTAATACCAATTTTCGAATATCCACTGATATTGATTTCACAAAACAACTCTCAAAAGTGAAGAAGATGATAATAATGTTTTCGCGGATACTCCAATTGATAGTCTGAATGAGAGATATACAGTTAGCGACAAAACTCTTGGCACTCACGCACAGTTCCTCCAATTCTGAATTAATAATATATATAGGTAAAAAAAAAAAAAAAAATTTTATACTTTTCAGTGTGTTTACTTATGCTCTTTATATTCACAAAACAATATAAACAAAAATAGTTAAAAGAAAGAAAAAAACTAACAATTCATTTCAAGTAAATACATTGTAGCACGACAAAAGTCTTGGCACCTATTATAAAAAATAGTAAAAAACAACATTTTAATATTTCGTATGATACCCATTTGCTTTGATTACAGCTTGTAGACGTCTCTGCATGGATTCGACCAACTTCTTGGTGTAGTTGACGCTAATATTTTGCCACTCCTGCATAATTATGTCCTTAAGATGCTGCTTTGATCTTATGTTATGGTTTCGTAGACTATTTTCCAACAAGCTCCAGAGGTTTTCAATTGGATTGAGGTCTGGAGATTGTGGTGGGGTAGCTAAAGTATGGGGGGTGTTAAAAGCGATCCATTGCTTAACTATATATGCTGTATGTTTTGGATCGTTGTCCTGTTGAAAAAAATAGTCTCGCCCATGAACCAACTTTTGTGCACTTTCCTTTAAGTTTTTCTTTAAAATGTTAAGGTAACCGAATCTATCCATGGTAGTTTCAATAAACTCGATATTCCCGACTCCTTGTGCGGACATGCAACCCCATACCATCACCCCACCACCACCGTGCTTGACTGTTGGATGTAAATTCTTTGGCAAGAGTGCTTCACATGGGCGACGCCATACTAAAATGCGGCCTTCAGATCCAAATATATTAAATTTTGATTCGTCGGAGAAAATTACTTTATCCCAGAAGTCTTGTGGAGCATTAACGTACTGTTTCGCGAATTCAAGCCTCTTTTTACGATTAACTTTGGATATGAACGGTTTTTTTACAGCTTTGTGACTTTTGTAACCAGCCTTGCGAATTACTCTCTGAACCGTACGGGTCGAAACTCTTTTTCCAAATTCTTCTTCGACATCAGCCATTAGTTTTGGAGCACTTAGTCTAGGATTTTTCTTAATTTTTCCTATAATTGATCGTTCTTCACGCTGTGTTAGTGATTTGGGACGTCCTGTTCTTCCTTTGTTTTTTATTCTTTTCTCCTCTTCAAATCGTTTTATTACATTTCTTATGGATGATTTATTTCTCTTGAAATGTTTCCCGATCTGTTCGTATGTCATACCATCTTTTCTCAAATTTAAAATAATTTTTCTCTCCTTTTCCGTTATTTCCTTACGTGTAGTCTTTGCCATTTTTTACAATGCGAAGATTTTGCTCAGAAAGTGTCGAAATTCATTGAGAAATGTGTACTACTTACGGCAATGTATTAAGGCAGACTGCGTATTGTTGAACAAAAGCCGAAACATGATAATGAATGATCACAAAAGTCCCGTTAGCCAACTGAGGATCAAGAGTTCCACCGAAGTGCCAACACTTTTGTCGTCACATGAATAGTGTTTGTGGAAATTTTTGTAAAGAGGACAATAGAAATTCAATATAAAAATAAGGAGATGACCTGGATCCTTATGAACAGTTAGTGGAGATTAAATAAGGGCGACTTATGTGTACATTGGGCGCGAAATTGCATGAATAAACGAACTTTCTTTGGTATTTGCTATAAGTGCCATGATTTTTGTCGCTTACTGTATATGCAAAAATAAGTTGAAGGGAAATAAGTACCGGAAATGGAAATTCTCGGAAAAAAAGCTGTTGTACGCGGAGTTTTTGTGCGGTAGTTTCCATGGTGCCTTCCGAGAATTGAGGTCAGTCGGGTTCCCGAACGTGAGGAATGAAATAACAGTTATGATTCGATGAGGCGGAGATCTTGAGATTATTCTTTCACCAAAATATATAAATTTTTTAAGAGAATATAAGTTTTTCAAGTCTTTTTCTTAAAAGGCTGGTAATGTACGCAGACTTTTAATACTAGCAGTATGCACGAAATAACACTGAAATCAGGATCAAGAACCAATCATCCAAAACGCTAATGGCACACAAAATACTGCGAATTGATTGACTGCTAATTTGTCCGTCCCAATTACCAAAATTCATCTGAGTGTCGCACCACTAAACAATCATTCAATCCTTCTGCTTGTTCTCAGCAAAATATTAATTGTCATCGTCCCTTGTGAGCGAAGGAAAAAAAACTCAGGAAATGACAAAATTTCAAGTCGTGGTGCCGCTTCTCTATTTGTATAGAAAAACGGAACCATTGTAGGATCACTCTGTTGTCCATTTGTGTGTCAGCACCCTTTTTCTCAGGAACGCAATACTGTGGTCCCTTAAAAGCGTAAGAGAAGCAAGCTTCTAAATCAAAGAATTCAAAAGATTTTTGTCACATTTGTACATATTTTAAAGCAAGGCAATCAAAAGCTTTAGGACACTTCATTCAAAAAAAAAAAAACGAGAAAACTGTTGGAGGCTCGATTTCCGTGAAAGACTATTTAGATACCTACGGAACCTTCGTTGCACGAGTCTGACTCACAGTGGATCGATTTTTCTTATATGTTTTGATGCCATTTAGGATGAAACTCAAAACGTCCACGAATTCTTGTGAAAGTGTTTTTTTTTTAATTGAGTGTATGGCTTCTGCCGAGGAAGTTATATCAAAGCGCCATTTCATTATACCATTTGCCTTCATATGATTGGGCTCATTTTCAATGCCCAGAGTCAAGTTACAATTTCTGATTCCTGGTTTACAACAATAGAGCCAAGAATTAACATTGCAACTCAATTTGATTGTCGAGTATTTAAATCGCCTTTCAACTCTCAATTTCCACACATGCATATTTCTCCCTCTTTTCAAACACTACGAATCCTTAATTTCCCATCCCCATGAACTTGCAGGAGTGAGAGGCAGCAAGAACCAAGAAGTGATACACACTTTCAAACAGAATAAACTCTCAAGTATATGTAAGCACGGCTAAGAATCTCCTTGGCGGAGGACTTGATTCGATTGTGCCCCAAGCTGATGATGGGGAGAAGGATATTTAGATTTCACTTAATTTGCACAATCAAGTACCCCCCAAAAAAGGACCAACTTCACGATGAGCACCACGCAAACTAATGCATATCTATCCATTTTATGCAAACAAAATGAAAAGTCCCTCGTTTCCTTTCCACTCCTGTTAATTTAGCAAAATTTCTTCGATGACTTAACTGGCGTAACGTACGGCACGGCACAGGATTTGTTGTGCTACTCCTTTTGGATGTGTCAGCGTAAGTTTATTTGTAACCGACTTATCTGCAAAGACAAATTGCAATTTACAGTCTGTGTATCTGTGTGGTGTGCATTCATTAGCATATCTCGAATGCAAACTGTACAAATGATATGCGTGGCTAGATGAAGGATATTCTTACCCAGATGTAAAAATGAAAATGGTAGTGAAGTACTCGCATGTTGATTAGGAAGTTACGAATAATTTATTCGACACACCTTCACACTAAATCCTTGCAAATGTAGCAGATACTTGGATTGCACTGAATCCCCCCGTTGACAGAATGAATTGCGTTCCAAGTCTATATTTATGGAAAGGGATTGAAGTTTTTAAGCGGTGCAGTGTTTGTTGATGAAGAATCGTCTTCCTTGCATTCTTTAAATGTGCATTTATTCAAGCTTATTTTCATGGAAGGGTACATCGTTGATGAGCACATATAAAAATTTAAAGCCTGAAGAAAAATAATTCGATTCCAAAACATCATCATTAAAGGATCAAGGACATTTTCCTGACATCGCGTGTGTTCATGTTTTTGAATTTAATTCACCACAGCATAATGAACCGCAAGTATCCAAATTTGGTATTCCGAAGATTTAGCCCAAGTTAAAGTAAATAAGTTAGGAGGCTATATCGCACCCTTACAATAGACCGACGCAGTTAACCTCTTCTTCAGAAACACACGCGCCCGTCTATGGATTAAATATGCTTCGTGTCCCCATCTACATAGATGGATTGAGTCCTCGTGAATGGGATGAAAAAGGAGGCTTTTAAAATTATCTACCCTGCCGCAGGATATACTCAGTGGAATTGGCCACCACTAAGCTATTTTACTTCGAATAAATAATTCAGGCATACGCAATGAAAAGATGCAAAGAACTTTTTATTTTTTTATTCCATTTTTCATTCAAAATTCTTTTTGAAAATTGAAAGAAATAGGTCCTCATCCACGGGTCCCCACATCCACCTTTGACCTTTTCGCTTGCAATAGGGATGTCGTCGGCGTGGCGTCGGCGGCGGCGGTCGACGGATGACTGAACGATTAAATAAATTTAAATTTCAATTTGCCCCCAAAACACCACATGGAGTATATGATGAACAAAAAAAAAAAATGCTAATGAAGTTACTGAATGAAGAAGATGAACAAAATTGGAAGCTTCTTATAAAGGTTCAAGTTGGAGATTCGAGTATAAGGATTACTTTGCACCCGAATGATTTCAAGTCGAATTAAATGATGTTGTCAATTTATTTGCTAGCCAGCAGGCAGCTTAAAGAATTGACATTAGTATTTTCTAGTAGCCTGGAAAACATTATCGTCTCGCCTGTTTCATTTTAAGGGTTTTCATGCAGTTTGCAGCGCAAAGATGTGCGGTTTAGGGATTGTTCGTAGACGAGCGAAAATTAAAGAGATACTTCTTCAAGCTAATTTCAAAGCCACTTACACTTAATTGGAAATATACTAGGCAGGACCAGCTGACATTTGGATGTGGATTCGATATCAAGGACAGAATAAGACAATTAGACATGTGAGCGGATGTCTCATAGCGATGTGCCGGCAATAGTTAAGAAAGATTCGGCGAGTTTCTCAAGAAATACCTCGTTGAGTTCCACTCAATGGCAGTGGCAGCAAGTAAGGGTAGCATTTCTACCCAAACCAGGAAAAGACTTAACGAAAGCAAAAGATTACCGACCAATAAGTCTAGCATCTTTTGTTATGAAAACACTAGAAAGGATCTGTGACAACCATATGAGAACACAGCAAAAAAAAAAGAACAATTGAGCATGAAGCAACACGCGAATCTCAAAGGCAAATCTACAGAAACCGGACTTCATAATGTAGTTACAATAATAGAGGATGCTTTTTGATTCAAAAAGACAGTCGTTGGGGTATTTCTAGGCATCGAAGGAGCAATTAATACTATAAAAAAATAACGAATAAGATAGACGCTATATCGACTTACATAATAGGCGAAATCATGCAGGACATTCTCAACACCGTAACAACATAGGGAATTGAAAATGGACTAAATGTAAACCCTTGCCAAACGGTTTTGGTCCTCTTTACAGGAGGGCATTTGGGAACGCCTGAAAAGACAAACTGGACTCTCGGTCACAAGACTCAAAGCACTGGGTCACTTTTATGACAGGAGAAACACCGGGTATAGGAAAATTGTGAACATTGTAAGGGGCAATGACACCACTTCTAGATCGACAAAGCAACCTAGAGGAGAAAACGCCAACCTTCAACATCAATTTCACGACAATTTTTCCAACCAGACTTCTTAGATGAACGGTAACACGACAAGAGAACCCGGAGTTATCACAATTTATACTGAATCAGGGGCAAAAATCGGCTGTTCGACCCCACCAATAGAAATCTCAAAACATCTTGAACCATTTTTCACGGTGTTTCAAGCAGAAGTTTTCGCAATACTATCTGGAGTAGAAAAGCTCAACTCAACATACAGGAGAAGCAAATACTCATCTGCTCCGTTAGTACTGCAGCTATCAAAGCTTTAACAAACTCTCTTTCAAGTGCAAACACAAACTCAACAAACTAGCAACAGTGAACAACGTTAGTCTAATTTGGGTGCCGGGACACGAAAAAGCTGACTAACTGGTTGGGCAAGCAGCAGGAAATAGCCACCAAAACTCTGTAAAGGAAATAGACGTCCCGCTGACAGCTATTAAAAGAAATATCATATTAACGAATGGACAACCCGGCAATGTAAAAATCACTGGGGCAACCTAACAAAGTGCAGAACAGCAAAACCGATAATAGGAAAATCGACTAACAAGGTAGTGAAACGAGCTCTGAACTCCAGCAAATGGAATCTAAGGCTTATGGTGGGACAGATAACAGGGCACATTAACCTTAACCTCCACATAGATAGACTCGGACTAGCAGAAGATCTGGAGCAATTCCTCTTCCACTACCCAGCAACAGCGAGACTGCGGTACAAAACTCGCACCTCAAAGAAATTAGGATCGGTGAGATCAAGAAGTTAACAAAACGAAACCTACCATACAAATCCAGACAATCCTCAGTAATCCCTCTGATATCACCCACCTTCTTTCCACTGCAACTCACCCACTTTAACCGAAATCTTCTCCACATAGGAAATGGGGGAACACAACGGGTCCAACCAGGGGCCTAGGTGAAGAGCTTACAAAGCTCACCCTAACCTAACCAACCAACCAAACCAACCAACTATAACTTAAGTCCAATGTGGATTCACACAAATTTGAGCCATCTGCACCGCACGAGACAAGAGTAGTCTTGCAGAATTGAGTGCAAAAATTGAATTTTTATTTAGGTTAACAATCTGCTCCATACCGTTGGATGACCAGCGAAAATAGTCGAATTAGATAAATCTATCGACGTATTATTATATTACGTCGTCAATGGTTTATCAGGATGATGTCACTGGCCCTGTTTTGAAGGTCTTACACAAGGCAGACATAGTCCTGAAATGAAAACGAATAAAATACTGGCAATTGATTGAATGAAAAACATTCCATATCACATTCTTCTGATAAATATTTTAATATTTGTTCTACAAAACATCATGAGTATAAATTGACGTACTATATGCTTCTTTAAAGTTTAAGGTTCAATACTTTCAAAATTGTCTGTCAAGTTGGCCGTAATGTCTGAGAATAGAGCGAATGAAGGAGAACGTTAAGCCGTCAACTCTAAAAAACATCATTCGTAGACCGAAAAAGCTCGGCTACATTGAGCGAATGGACTGAAATTACGCAGTCAAAAGTGTTTAAACATCAAGAAATTAATAAAATAATTTTCTTAAGGCGAACTTAAGTGAAATATTCACATTTATTCCCTTAGTTAATCATTTAAATAACCTTTTTAGTATCCAGTTTCGCACTTTGCGAAGACGTTCGTTTTTATGCATTTCACTATTTATTCCATTGACCTTTTTTTCTTCTTAAACTTCTTTTTTAGGGTTCCGTAACTCGAAAGAAAAAAAACGGCACCTTTATAGGATCACTTTGTTGGCCGTCCGTCCGTCTGTCTGTCAAGACCTTTCTTCTCAGGGCCGCGTGTCCCTGGGTCTAGGTGTAAAAATCAAACTTCTAAGCCAACGCAATCAAAAGAAACAGCAATTTCGCATTTTTCAAACTCGCAACCACTCGCAAGAGAATCAAAACCTAAAGGGTACTTCAAGTCGACATAGAATCTTGAAATTTGGCATGAACCAAGGTTTTTTTTCCTTTCTATTTTGTATAGACTCTCGACATGGGTTAACTTCTACATATATACCTACAGGATTGTACGGAACCCTCGGTGCGTGGTTCCGATTCGCAATTGGCCTGTTTTTTATATTATTTTATAAAATGTCGTGGGATGCTGTCCGAAATTTTTGTTATTATTTCGTGAGGTATTTTTTCCTATTCAGGCCGTACTCTCATCCATAACTCTGCCAAGTTCATCGGCGCCCTTTTTTCACAATAGCCTACAAATTTCTGTCGGATTTAGTACAACACTTTGTGCAGGACATTTCATGTTTTGAAAGCTTTGAGTGTTAGGCAGGTTTTTTTTTACAATCTAGTCTGCGTGTTTGGGGTCCTCATACTGTTGAAAAATTATCTCGTCCGTTGGATAGGCACATTCTTTAATAAAATCGGTTAAAATTTTCAATAAATTGAGGTAATCTTCCTTGCCCATTCTTTCATTGATTTGTACCATTCGACCGACATGTACTACCAAGGTTAACAGCTTGACAAGTATCCATTTTTAGACATTGAAACGATCATGACTTGATCTTGGTCTTGACTTTAGTCTTCCGGAGATCTGAAGACTCATGGCAACCAAATTAAACTTCTGAACGATAGCTTAAAATTATATGGCTTTTGGCTTCTTGTCCAAAGATGTCATTCAAGACGCTACTGTAAGTCCTTAAAAATTATATGAGAAAAGGTAGTTCACATCGAGCCCAAAAACAAACATGGGAAGATTTAATCCAGGTCAATAGTGGAATGTAAGCGAATTAAACACGGTATCTCAATAAGGAGAGTTCAAGTAATCTTCTGATAGAAACGGAGCAGTAAGAACCTCCCATTTTAAGAATTTAACAATTCCGTCGGCATCCCGAAGAACTGATGTCAGAACTTTTTGTGCCAAGCTTAATATTTTGAATTCTCTGGGTGTTGGTGAAGATGATTTTTTTCAGGTCATAGACCTTTCTTTCTTCACGCTATTAAAACAATGCATCCAGTCTCGTCGAATGTTATAAATCATCTTAAGAATCTGTAGGTGTCATCTCTTTGGTACCCAAGATTTATTCATGAGTTTCAAACGCGTTGAGAACATAAAGCATCGACACCTGGTTCATGCGAAGCTCATTTTGACCTGAATGGTCAACAAAATGTCTGATGGTCAGTCATCGATCATCGAATTTTTGCACATTCCCTCCACTGGTGGAGGTAGATGTTTTTCCAATTTACACTTCTTCAATCTGTACCTATCAATTTCAACTGAGCGGTCGGGGACGAAGATTTCTTTGATAGTCTGGCAGAAAAACTCGACGATGGCCCTTAACTCAATTTTTTTAATTTCTTGCTATTTTAAGAAGATGTAAGGACCAATAGAAATATACCATTATCACTTTTTTGGATAACCCTATGAAATTTAGTTGATTTTAGAGTTGATCGTTCAAAATACTGTATACAGACTCTTCTGATTCGACGATAAACTGCAGCTTTCATCATATCACCGAAAACTATAAAATTTGCAACACAAATGCCAAGTTTAAACCTTTGTTCCCCAATGACTTATCCAGCAAAGAATCTTGACATTTTCAAACGTGGCAAGGATGATAAATACTCGTTTAGTAGTTTTGAAAGCACAACATAGAAGCACTCTTTTGCTTAGATCTGACGCTCCTTGATACTCGCATAAAATCTTAATTCACATTTTTGGGTGGAAAAAGGACATTTTTATTACTATTACTCATCTCTTACTTAAAATTTTAAAAACCCATGTTTTCGTTAGTTAATTCTTAATTGTAGAATCCCTTGCGATATCCATCAGTGTACTTTTTGACACGTATTTCCCTCCCATACCTTTTCACTTTCGGTACTCAGAATGCAAAGCGTAGATTCGTTTTTCTGATGAGGTGTCAGGTATACTCGTTGCTTAAAACGTACTCGTCGGAAACGATTTTTTTTTAAACGAAAAAACGCCAGCAACAGCATGTATTTGGCAATAAATTTAACAGTATGTCATTTAAATAAAATTGCTTTCAATTAGATTCTCCATCGAGTGGAAGCCATTTTTCGTACGTGAACAATTTAGTCCTACGTATACAAGGATATGAGTATCTCATGAAACAAAGCATCCATCACATCACGTGCCGATTGTTAAGTATTTTTCTGCACTTGTTATGTGCCGCTTCTTCTCCAATTTCAACTGCGAAGCTTTAAAAGTTTAGTCCTTTGCCAAATGGGGGCAAGGAGCCTTTCACTTGCTGAACTTTAGTTGTTTAATAGACAGGCTTTAGATGTTTCGTCATATGACGAAAACATGACAATTGCTGGTTTAAAAATATAAGTTTTCAGAAAAAAATGCCATTGTCTTATTGGCGTGTTTTTTGTTTTTACTCAAAGAACTTTTTATATATGCTTGCTAATTAAAAAAAAAGGTTTTGCATCAAACGATGAGTAGCTTCTCACTCCACAAATCTCTGAAGCGGGCCACCCTTTCTTGATTTTACATGCGGAGGCTTTCGAGTAGAATTGCTATATGGGGTCTGAATCTAATTGCTTACTTTAGAAACAATGCGGTTAGAAAGTTAAAGGTCCATAGATTGGTAGTCGCCCAGCACACGCGTCTATTCGTTGGCAATAAAAGAGCTCAAAAAAAAGATCCAAGATGAAATGATAGCATTGCTCTTAGCCACAGTGTTATCCGACTAGTATCAAGGAATGACTGTATACCCGACAATGACTTTTGGAGAAGATAGCAGAGATTGGGAGGAAATACCGCCCGTGCATCATCTGCTATACGAGTGTACTCTTTTAGCTGCTTCATACGCGCACTAGAAGACCTCTCGAATACATACCCAAGACAGCTTCTGAGGTTGATACTTACATCTGAATGAGACCGAGATTAGCTGAGATCAATCTGCTATTAACAGACGTCTTTGGTAAGTCTTTTAAGCTTAACTCCAAAAGCAAGTTCAGCATGCTCTTCTGTAATGCAATTTATTGACCATTGTTTTTTTTTGCTCTGTGGTGAAACATTGAAATTTCAGGAATAACTGGTGGTGAAATACAGCATTTTTTACTTTTACAGTTATACTATAAGTACCTACATTTTAGGAAAATCTAAAGAAAGGCCGATAATGGATCGTGCAGAAGCTCATGGAAGACAATGAAGATAAACAATTGATTCGGGTCATCAGCAACCAAAATCCTCTTCTTAGTGAAGTTATCTTTGGAACCTCTTCACTTCGATTTCGTAGGATCTTTAAAAATGATTAATGAGGAGTTTTTACTTAACTATACTCTTAACCTTTTGAAATCGCCGAGTGGTGCCCTATGCCACTAGTTTTATGCAATCTCAGTACCTCGAAAACGTTCGGTGCTAGCAAGGCTCGGAAAACGACTTTGTAAAAATACTTCATCGAAGTAAGGATTTGTTCAAATGTCAAGCAGCCCGACGGTGCTTAGACTCACAGCTTATTTTCGAAGTATTGTAAAACCTTTACGAAAATTGAAGTCATGAAAAAAAGTCAAATCAAAAGTCAGATCAATCGAGATGTTTAAGATTCAACGGCTCTTGAATTTCCTCGTAGCTCGATAGCTGACGTTTATGTTTCCATGTTAGATAGTCTCCACTTAGATGGCAGCCTCAAAATTCATACTACCGATCCCTTGATTTCCAATTCCAGAAGTTATCTTCTCGTTATATTTAAAAAAGAATCTCAATACAATTGAAAACTGGCTCAGGTCTTGAAGTCTAAATTTTTATGGATGCTCAGAGTTTCTTATATGTTTTAAGTTTGGATGGTTATTCAATTTTCTTTTTATAGTGTCGCATTTTCAGTTGAATTTCTTATAAGTCGAGTCTTTCGTCTTCTGCTGAACGTAGATCAATTGGAATCTTAAACGAGCTTGTTGGTGAGACTGGCATTCTGTGACTTTCTTAGCTGATGGTTGAAAGTATTAACATAAGATTTGCTAAACTCTGTTACGTTTTAGGTACAATGTAAAAAGGATCTGTTATTTATTATTAGCGTCTTCACAATCTTAGTTTCTCGGTGTTACCGAGAAGATTGATCTCTGTTTAGACTTTTGCAAAGAAATAGTCTCCGAAACTTACCAAGGAAAGCTGATGGACTCTGATAATACTTTAACGCTAATATCACTTTTCTTAGTCCATAATGGCTCATCAACAAGTCGGGTCAGTTTGCAGCAAATGACGACTTTGTCAGCACCATAATGGTGGACAATTTTTAATCGTGTATAAAGGTTAGAGAACTGTGGTCGAAAACGATGAAACCATCTCAAGTGGGCGTCTGCGTTATGAGTGACCATTTGGGCTCTGACACCTTTTTTCATAAACAGATCTCGTAATCTTGTTGAGAATAAACAGTGTATCCATAGTGTTTGACATCTTTCCACAGTGCGTCTCGCCAAAACGAGACGGAGATTCAAATTGGAATCACAAGTCCTTTATTTCTTTCTCACAAACTTTCGCCACAGAAAATCTCTTTAACCATGGTTCTGTGTCGCTCACCAGTCACAGTAACCGACGATCTCGTTCCGGAAAAACTGGTGCACTTTTAAGCTCTGAATTTGTTGGTTTTTGTATCCGTTCAGATGGAAGTGGGCCTCGTTGTTATTATACATATCGACTCTAAATCACCCGCTGGATAGTTCAGAAGGCTGCAAGCGTAGCTGGCACCCGATTGATGGTCCTCAGCCAGTTTGAACATCTTTACCTCTAACTCCAATTTGCAAAAGTAATAGTGTCTTTTCTTAGGGTGATACATTTTGGGCTACCATGCTTGGGATACCCGTTATGTTGTTTTGGCAGCTTTAACTGCTAAATTATAACTTTGTCCAACTAAGACAAGATTATTTTTCACAAAGCAAAACGTGAATCCTTTCTTCTTGTAAAGCTGAAGATTTTTGAGACAAATTTTTTCGCCTTGTGTCTTTATGCAATAAGAAAGAGGCTCATTGCGACCATAATTAGAACCATAAAACGGTACCTAAAAAACAGGATTCACTAGCTAGAGCAGCACAGAACATTTGACAATGACAATTTATAACATCCCTTATATATATGATGGATATATAATAAATTTTCTTCGAGTTCTTTCTTTTCTTTCAAAGGGTTCCGAGCGGCAGAGCAATACTCCAAAATTGAGGTCACTACTGTTAAATAAAGCGTTTTTAAGGCAAATATGTCAATATGAAAATTCCTTCGAAGTCTGCTTCAAGAATCCAAGCACAGAGGGTTAGCTTTGGATTGGGAAATATTCCAAGATAAGTAGTTAATGAATAATAGGAAAAGCAAAGGGCCCAAATGACTTTCCTGTGGGATATCAAAGAATCTTTGTATATAGTATATACATTTTTTTTTATAATTGGCTCGCTCTTCAAGATGATATGAATACTATTATAATGCGTGATGCACAGAGCGAACGTAAGAATTAGGAGAAGAATGAAAGATTATGAAGGGGTTTAAGAAACTCAGATGTATTTGCTTTCAACTCATTTCCGTGGGTTGAGCCCGAAACGGGGCGGAGGATTTTTATATCGACCTATTATCTTTCACCGAATTTGCAGGATTATATTCAACATAAGTTTGAGACTAATAAGACTACCGGTGGAAAATGCCGTTTTTTTTTTTTTTCAAAAATCAGTGCTATATTGAATAAAAATAAATATAAATTCAATATTCAAAGTTTTGCCCATCGCTAGCCATATATTTTTCCCATTTTTCTGGCAGTTCATTCTGAACAATTCGACCGGTTTGGCCGCAATCCACGAATCGATCCATTTTTTGACATCATCGAAATGACGGAAGTGCTGGTCAGCCAGGCCATGTTGCATCGATCGGAAGAGATAGTAATCGGATGGCGCAAGGAATGGACTATACGGCGGGTGGGGTAGAACATCCCATTTGAGCGTTTTAAGATAAGTTTTGACGACATTTGCAACATGTGGCCGAGCATTGTTGCATGTTGCATAATAACTTTATCGTGTCTTGCGACCGTTTCCGGCCGTTTTTCCTTCAGTGCTCGGCTCAAACGCATCAATTTTCGTCGGTAGACCTCGCCTGTAATTGTTTCACTCGGTTTTAGCAGCTCATAATACACAACACCCTTCTGGTCCCACCAAATGCACAGCATAACCTTCAGGCCATGAATATTCTGAACGGCCGTCGATGTTGAGGCATGTCCGGGGTATCCATACGTTGCCCGATGTGTTGGATTAGCGTAATGTATAAATTTTTCATCACCAGTGACGATTCGATGCAAAAAAGACTTCTTTTTGTGGCGTTCAAGTAGCATTTCGGACATGCAAAATCAGCGTTCGACGTCTCGTGGCTTCAATTCATACGGCACCCAATGTCCTACCTTTCGGATCATTCCCATTGCTTTCAAACGATCGGAAATGGTTTGCTGAGCGACGCCAAGTGATGTTGCAACTTCTTCTTGCGTTTGTGACGGATCTTGATCGAGCAATGCCTCCAATTCATGGTCTTCAAACTTTTTCACCTGGCCGGGACGTTCTTTGTCTTCGGTGTCGAAATCACCATCTTTGAACCATTCTAACGTCTATAGTATAGCCCAGGTAAGCTCCGGTAAGCAATTGATGCGCTTCGGTTGCTTTTTACTTTAAATGAAAGAAGAAAATTAAAACTTCCCGCAAATGTTGTTTTGATGGCACAAATGTAGACATTTTACGGCTTTACAAAAACTTGTGTGTTTTCACTTATGACCAATAACCTAGACTGAAATAATTAGACAATGACATGAAGTTTCTGATGTCACAGCTGTCATGGTCAAAATTCACCTCAGAGTAATAGATATGAAGTTGTCTGGTAGTCCTATTATGTACTTTGAAAGTTTGGAAGATTTATCTAAACACCACACTGTCAGTGTTATACCTTCACAGCAGATCCATTTAAAGGGTTTTTCAACAGGGACGCTACAAAATAAGAGCAACAGGGACAGCAAACGACGCCATATTTCTTGCCGTTCTTTTGACATTTCTCTTCAGTAAGGTTTGCCTTTTCATGATGGAAAGATATACGAGCCAACAACGAGTCGAAATTATTAAAATTTACTACCGAAATTCGGAGTAACGTCGTTCTCAAGCATTGGGCATCTCTGTGACGTCGTCGGGTGAATTTTGCGAAAAGATCTTGGCCTACATTCTTCCAGGATTAAATTGACTTTGACTTGGAGGACATGTGGCTCCAACAGGTCGGCGCCACAAGCCACACAGCGAATGTAACAATCAATTTATTGGAAACCAAGTTTGGAGAACGTGTTATCTCACGAAATGGTCTAGTCGCTTGGCCGCTTCGGTCGTGCGATTTAACGCCGTAAGACTATTTCCTGTAAGGCTACGTCAAGTCTATGGTTTATGCCAACAAGCCAGGGACGATTGATGAACATCGTACGAATATCGAACGTGAAATTGCAGCAGTATCGGCCGATTTATGCTTGTAAACCGTCGGAAATTGGGTTCAGCGTCTGGACTTCTGCAAGCGCGCCCGTGGTGGCCATGCAAAAGAAATCGAAATCCATACATAATGGCATCAAACGTTCTTTCACAAGAATAAAGAATTTCATTGATATCCAGAACCGTTTTTGTTTTATTAAAAAAAAAACTTTTGTAGCGCTCTTATTGAAAAACGCTTTACAAACCACTATTTTAACAACACAAACTAGGAATTATGCCGATACAACAACCACTACAACAACGCCACCCATTGGTCAGACTACTATCGCTGGTCGACCAATCCAGTGATAATGCCATTTACTTTGTCCCAATGACAAATTGGTGAATGAATCAGATTCAAAAAACTAGACCACTCTAGGAATCGAACTTGGGATCTATCAATTGAATCAATTGAAAGGTAGGCGCTCTACCAACTTGGCCACCAAGCTGTTTCTACTTACTAACAAAGATTCTACCCAGACTAGCAATTTCGAATCGAAATCCCACGCGGGATAGCTTGTATAACAAAGTCCTTTGGATAACCCTGTCGATAGCCTTGTCAATGTCCGTAAAAATGATGTCTGTTTGCAAATTTTTTCTTTAAAATTTGTGACAATGTGATTTACAAGCATGAAAGATTGTTTGATGTGAACCTTCCAGACACGAAACCATGTTGGGAATAGGAAATATTAGTGTAGACTATTTTCTCAAATGTCATTAAAATCGCCGAAGGTTTGCAGATATGCCGATTATTTGTAATGTCCTTCATTGAACTCTATTTTAAAATAAAAAAATTACCCTGTAAAAGCGATTAATTGAAAATATGAACAAATGGCTATGCGCTAATTTTGGCACACTTTTTCAATAACATTTTTTGTGTTCCCAGTCTTTGGAGCTAAGATCCCACACATCTCAGAAGAGTTAAAAGATTCTACACAAAAACTTTACATTTTGCATAAATTTATGTTTTATTTTACTTTAAAGGTATGTGTCCTTAGAAAATTAGTATTTTAGTTTTTTTGCACCATTTTGTGAAAAAGATAATATTTGAAAAACAGAAAAATGTCCTTAAAGCTTATAAGCTCTGCGCATCATGAGGTCAAAATATTCATCGTTATCAATTGAAGCACTCAGGGATGAATAATAACTAACAAACTCCTCCTTTGTTACCTAAAATTCAAATAAAATTGTCCCATTTATTTATGTTTTTAAATAAATCATTCCAATCTTACGGTTCCGTCCTTGTTACCCTGTGGTCCTTCGAAGTTCTCCAAGAATTTTGTTAAAATCTGATCCTCAGTCATCTCACCGCTACGAAATTTGGGATGCTCCTCCACCGAGTAGACATTCTTGAGGTCATCAATTGTAATCACACCATCACCGGATTTATCCATTTTCGAGAAAGCCTTATCAATGACATCTAAACGGCTTTGAGACATTGGTGGCTGCACCATAAAGCAAAACACCAGTTAACTTAATCTTACCCACATTGCACACATTTTATTTTGGCTTACCCTTAGTTTGACCAAAAACTCAGTCATGTTGATGGATCCACTGCCGTCTGTATCGAAGCTGCAAAACAATAAACCAGATAAGCACAAAGATTTACCAAAGTTAACCCACCCAAAAGCCGACACAAAAGATCAGTTACCATTGGGCTTAGGTCCAAGTCCCAGAAGGAAGGTACATACCTTTTGAACATCTCTTTTATCTCGGCATCGGTAACATCCAGACCAGTCTCGTGAATTCCTCTGATAAATTCTTCCAAATTTAGGGCTTTGCTTCCATCATCGTCCATGTTTCGGAAAGTCCTGTGGATATACGTGCAAACAACATCGTAAAAGAACGACAATCGAGAAAGGGAATCCAATTATTTTTGGTGAGCCGAGAGGGAGAAAAGCTTACCGCTTTAGATTAATACTAATTGGTACACATCCATCAATTGTGGACGATGGCAGAGCATACGTACCTTCCTAATCCGATGATGCCGGTTGCACCGCGGCTGAAACAAAGAAGTCTCAACTTTTCAATGGGATCCTTGGTATTGCCGTTTGCCAGCGCCTGTTGTGACTGGTTGATAAGAGAGTTTTCCAGCGAGAACAAGTCATCGCGATTTCCCGTCTGAAATGTTCAAGTGGAGTTGTGATGAAGATTTCACGTTGAGGCTTATGAGCAGATTGAGGTTCATGCGAAGGCCAACGAAACAGAGATGCAGTAGTTGGTGTGCAATTCAATGGACAGATAGCAATTGGAATGTGAGTAGAAAATGAAGTGAAATTGGATGATTAGTTTTTGCAGGCAACAAATGCGAGTTAAGGATTTCCGAAGGAGGAATGCTTCATCAAATGCGGTTTAAGAGGAAGAAGAAATGTTCTACAGCAGTAAGATTTTATAAAAGTGGTTTGTGTTTGGTACCAATGACCGAAGGAAAGATGTACAGTAGAGTAGATATAAGGAGATGAGGAGTTTTGTATTGTTTTGGGGTTGGATATCAGAAAGTTGAACCATACATCCATACTTCTCATTTGGCCAGAAGAACCCGCTCGTAACATTTAAACCTGTTTTGAAAACCATCAATTAGTTGACGTAGTTTTTAAGACTGCGTGCTTTGAGAACAGAGCTATCAATGCGTTAAGCTTCAACTTGTTGGCGAATTTTTCAAAAGTGTTTTGAAGTAAAGGCGTTCACGAGCATTCTGAGCATCACTCTGTGTTTATTCTCATCAAAAAAATGCATTTAGTAACGGGGAACACCTCAGGCGGCAAATTCAGCAGAGACGCATGAGGCTCATTCTGTTCATATTCAAAGAACTTATTTTTTCCACAAGTAAAGGCCTGTTTTAGACACGCTAATGCCTTCATTGCAAATAAGACCGTTTTAGACTTTGTATGGAAAATGAATCAAGAACTACAGTCTGACAAATTCATAGTATCAGCACTTATGGTTTCATTTTGGATAAGAGGAAAGTGCGTAAGTGCTTTTTTCGAAAATCCTTTACTGGTATGCATTTTTTCAGTGAGCTCTGAAACAACCTTGACAGAGCGACGGAGCATGCTGGGTCTGGGTCTCAACCGGATAAGTTTCAAAAATGGTTCACTGCTAAATCGATGAAACTCAACTGATAGTTCAGGTTTCCCTTAAGTCGTAAGCCTGGTGCCCGGGAGACGCAGACACTCCAAACTGGCGTACTGCAGTTGACGCTTTCTAATTCGGCATCGTTGTATAGCTCGTAGAGTTCGCACTTGTTTCCTTTTCCTTCATTCGCCCTCTTCGTAAATCCGATGGAATGGATCTCCATCACGGTGTCTGTTGTGTAGTTATGTTATTTCGTATGTATCGAGGACACAGACTTAAAGACCAGCTCTTCTGGCTTCTTCGAAAATCGCAGTGAAAGCTTCAACGATAATATCTTCCGCGTATTATCAACAGTTGGACATCCTTGAAAAACATTGCCCATCGCAATATCTGTTAAGGAATAAGATTGAAAAAATTCCTTAAAAGCGCATCTCCGTGCCGGAATTCGGTCCAAACTGCTTAGTATCTTCGAGCGTTGTGCGGCATATCCAGATTAGTTTTCCTGGGATCGAATTCTGTCATGGTGTGGAAGAGCTTAAGATAATGCGTACTGCTTAGAATTTGATGAAGCAACAAAAGACGATTTTGAGCAGCGTGAAGATTTGAGCACTCGTCGATGTTCTTTTTCGGAAAACACATTTCTTTTAACCGACTTGTGTGCAAAAGGGCAACAGAAGTTCATTCAGCATACTGGAGAGGATCTTCTTAGCGAAGTTAAATAGAGATATGTCTCGAAAGTTATTGTAAGTCATGGGATCGCCTTTCTTGAAGTACATGCTTCTTTCGTTAACATCCCTGCCATATTTGAAAGGTTCAGCTTTTTAGTTGTCTGAACGCTAACTTCTTCTTCAGTTGCTGGGAGATTACAATTTCCTGCCAAACGGTGACAACATTTCGTTCAAAAAAACCCATCGATATCGCTACGAGATTTCGTCGGTTTTTTCACTTTTGCCTTCCTTCTTGAGTTTTCCTTTGCAGCTTCTTATCTGTTGCCTTTTTTTTTATACATGAACTCGATATCGCACCTCACCGCATTTCTTGTCAAAAATGGTAACTCAAAGCTGTTTATTGACATTTTTGGAATGCTACGGGTCTTTTTGGAGTGTCTTTGGGTTAGCTGCTCTCGGAAGGCTGTGACTATTTACGGTGTGCTTCAGCATTCTTTGTTGAAATTTCTTTTTGTTGACTGATGCAGCTTTTAAGCATTTGATAGCAGTTTGACAATTTCAATTGTGCTGTCACCTCAAAGTGGCCAGAGTTGATATTAGCCCATCTGAAAGTTTGGCGGTCTCAGAAGAGCTATATGAATTTTTTTACCTCGTTCGTCTGACAGACTTCATTCATGTGCTCGAAGAATACAAAACAAAATAATTTTGAAATAGATCTCATAAAAAAAGCTCTCGAAATCGACTCCGTAATATAACTTTGGTCTGCGCTTTGTTCAAATAGAAGACGTCTTCCTCCAAGCAATTAAGATAGAACATTTAAAGGTATAAAGGAATAAAAAATAGTACATCTAGTTATGCAACAATGTAAGCTTCTCCGAAACACCACATCAACAATAGAACGTTCGAATTTAAGGGAATTAATAGAAAAAACTTACATCTTGGCTCTAAGCTTGGATGAAAATTTGAACCTAGCTTAACGTCTTTGGATCTTTTCGAGCATTACAGGGAATGCAAACTTAAGCCTCGTATTCGAAAAAATATCTTACAAGTCATTTTTATAGGCCTTCTAAAATCTGATCAAGTTCTGAAAATATTTGAAACCCATGGCGTCCTCGAAAGAATGAGGCCTGAGGAAACATCCGATGTAAACTGTGCACAGTGAGTATTATGGGTTTTCGAGAATGCTTAATTTTGATCGAAAATTTTTGAGGACAGCGTGAGCCAAGCTATGACGATATTGACGGTCTGCGGGCAAGTTTTCAAGATTTTCATTTTCGTTACTTGCTGTTCCAGTCTCATCGAGGCTAGCACCTGGATCCTTTTTGATTTGACCAGTTGGCATAGAACAATTCTTTTCTTAAAAACTAGCCACGAGCATTCTGAGATCTTGAAGATGATGAAAATGATGAATAGCTGACATTTTATGGTGAATCACGGTGAGACCATACATAAACACAAAATGCAACTCGTAATGAACAACCTTAAATAAGCTTGTGGAAGGTTGTTTTCGATTTTGAATATGAAATTTAAATAGGAATTAATGAACATGAATGGTGAACAGAGTAATGTCCCAAATGTACCCGCAAAAACGATTCATGCTTTAAAGAATTGTAGCATTAAAACTTACGGCAGCCTTTCCTTTGGCCGGTGATGCGTGAGCACTATTGACAACCACACTGATAGCGAGAAAAGCTACAAACAATGAAAGCTTATGGAATTTTGATGACCTCCAGTTGGAGCACGAATAACGCTAAAAAATATTATTATAAAATATTAATTTTACTCTCAATTTTTCTTTTAAGCCAAAATCATGGGCTTCACTTTGTCTGGTTTCTATTGATGCTATTTTGTTGAATTGACATTTTGAGGTTTAATTAAATATGAATGTGGTGGGATGAAGCCAGACAGACATAGTAGTAGAGTTCACAGTACGATTGGCAAAACATCACAAAGACAAAATATGAAATAAGAACAACGAAGATATCTCCAAGGACGAGCACAACATATAGTTAGAGATGTATTCCATTCCGATGTTCACAATTGAATGTTGATTCTAAGAAATATGCTGAGAAAAACAAAAAGTCAACCAATTGGGTCTGTTCGTTCTTAAAGAGAGAACTTTAAGCGACTAAAGATAAAATCATTTGTTATGGGACATGCGTTTTTTTCGTTTTGGAAAGTCTAGTGGCAGTATTCAAAGTTTTTAAACGACTGTTCCTCCATTGAAATGGGTAAGCATTGGAACTAAGTATGGGTATATACAGGTCTTGGGTGTAGGCCATCCCATCAACATGATTCTTTAGTACATTGGTGATAGTTTCAGCCTCTTTTCTTTTAATAAATAACTTGGCCAATATTAATTAGAGTGCCTGGTAGAAGGCTTCCGTTTTTTTCCTCGAAAATGAAACCCTAAAAACGACGTAAGGCGCAGCTTCATGGCTTCCAAGCAACATAATCAAAACGAATGATAAGTCGATAGCTGGATGGCTTGTGTGAAAGTTTGATAGTATCATAGTTCGCCGAAGGCCAAGTTCTCAATTAAGGCCATTAGAAATCGGTTAGTTAGAAATTGGTTATTCTCTTTTAAAGCTTCGGTGAGGCTTGTGCTTGTGTTTTAAGGGCAATTGCAATTACAGAAATGAAAAAAAAAGGTATTTTTTAAACGAACATTTATGAATAAAAAGTATCACAATTAAAAGGTTTTTCAATGTAGACTTATTTTAGGAATTTGTGAAACTATTATTCGGACTTTGTTTCGTCAATTTTATGCTAAAAATACATCTCGAAACAACTGCACATTCGCTCGGAATTCTTTGATGAATGACAAACTCGCAATTCGCCATTTTTTTTATATTAGTAAAGATATCTGACAGCCCCATACAATTTTTACAGCTTTGGTCAGACAACAAAATTGTCGTTGGTTTGCATTTCACCATGCTTTTTGCTCTTAAACCCATAAACGGGTTGAGAGGTGAGAAACAAATCATGTATTAGCAGCATGATTTGCAGTGCCTGGAATCCTCGCGGGCTCATTGAGAAGCCAGTTATATATAGATATATATGTATTGAAATTTCCTTTAACAATCCTTATATTATTAAGCGCTATGTTTGTACATAAATACTTAAGTACGTAAGCTAGTGCGTCACACCTTAACCGAATGCCGACGAAAAATAAGAGTTAAAGTTGTTGTTCACGCTTTTAGTATATTTCAAGTTCTGGGTTCGAACTCTGTCCAATGCTACTTTTTTTTTTATTTTCCATGAAAACATTTTTGTCAGAATCAAAATAAACTTTATGGCAACAAACCGAAAAGGGGGGCGACAAAAAAACACTACAGATCTTTGGCGAATGATTACAGCAAGCTTATGGGATCTTCTTCGATGGCGGAAGCGATAAAAAAGAAACCAAACGATCGTTGGACCCTTAGAAATATATTTTTTTTCGGAACCGCAAAGGCAAAAAAAGGATCGAGGTAATAAAAAAGGCCTTTTTCGATGCATCATGTGTGAATGAAATGATTGGATTATGTAACAGGAAAACCTCTGCCTTTATGCAATTACTACATATCAAATGTCACGTATTGTAAAGTGTTTATAAATAAATAAAATTAACTGGTGGGAGAATAGCTCCGTGTAGGGCCAGGGCCTAGCTTTGTGTGTGCGTCTTACATTTTTCGCGGGGTTACAGTTTATTGCCGGCTCCGAACGGACCCAGAAGCTCTACTTGACAGTTTGTACTTATCTGAGTGACCGTTAGTCACTCGCGAGAGGTGGAGCCGTGAAAATGCGAGATTTTCTTTCCGGGATTTGAACCCGGAAAATAATTTTCCAATTACTTATAATAAGTACAATCGAAATTATGCGAATGTTGGTCATTTTGTCAATCAAACTAATCGTGGCTTTAGCAAGTTCAATTTTCCTGAGCAAAAATATCCTGATAAGAATTTCCAAAGTTTTTTTTTGACAGGAATGTTGTATAAAAAAATACCTAGAATTAAGGTGCAGAGCTGGGGCTGAATATTTAAAATTCATAAAAAATTAACTTGCAAGTAAAAAATCTTTTTCCCACGCAGGTGGTGTAAAGTTTCAAAGAAAAAGAACAGAAAGCGGCGATTCCGATTGAAAACTTAAATCGAAGTCCCATCAACTTTGAAATACAAGAAGTAGTGTACCTTTTTCTTTTTTGCAGAGATCAACTCATTATTATGTTAAATTTATGCGATGAAAGATTGTTTTGCAGGTAGTTGGTTGGTCGAATTTAGCGGATCTTGTATTTAGCGGTTCTGAAAAACTATAGAGCTTGAAGGCAGTCACAATTGCAATTTGAGAACCCAGCGTTAACAAAAACAAATCAAGAAAGGACTCAAGAATATGTTGCAGCAGTACGACCTACCCGAACTGCAGCAGAAAA
This sequence comes from Orthonevra nobilis, assembly GCA_963555765.1. NCBI lineage: Eukaryota > Metazoa > Arthropoda > Insecta > Diptera > Syrphidae > Orthonevra > Orthonevra nobilis. Next base: position 25,098,247 of record OY743225.1, on the reverse strand, counting down.
TGCTATAGAACTTGAGAGTAACCCCAATCGAATTGCTAATATCATAGCAATGCAGTCTGAGGTGCAAAGGCATGCGGTTTAGTCAAACTTTATTGAAACCATAAATGAAGAAACTATTTGTTTACAAATTGTGGTTCATTCAATAAAATATGTGAATTTATTCAAGCCAAAATCTTAAGATTATAAATGAATGCTATTTGACCCTTATTACTGCATGCCTTTACTACTAGTATATAATACTTTAGAGGGTATCATTCAGCGCACCAATATCTTTGAAGACCTTTAAGATATCGGGTTCAGATAGCTCTTAGACTTAACTTATGAGTGAGCTGTACTAATGCCTAACTTGTCTAGGGAAATCAATATTCTTCCAAGAGGAATACTCCATGCTGCCGCTATATTGAGCTGATACCCGGCAATGGAATATATTACAGCGAACTAACTAGTGCGGATTTTCCATGTTAAGAAAGAACATATGCAATCCAAAGCATCGGCATTCCTTAAAAGACTTATACATATTTTTTGTTGATTTTGCAAAGTGAAAATCTAGAGATCTAATACGGCTGGCGCAAAGAAAACAAGGAGAACCAGAAACTTACGTACAGGTATGTGTAGGAAGGAAGCTCTTGTGTAAAAATGTCTCAAAGGGTTCATCGAAGGGTTTATGTGATCAAAGCTTTGAGTTTTAGAATGGGAACAGAACTTTCTCATTCATTGCCATTTTGTGAGCCAAATGCATTGACTTCTTTCCATGCATTCCTTTTTTACACGCAACCTTTATCGTTTACTAAATTTGTCATTCAATGCGCACGATTTTAATGCAAAATCTCTCACCCTCAACTTAAAATTCTTGTTCCTCTGAGGTCTACAACTCTTGCGTTTGTTTTAACAAGGGCCAACATTTCATTTTTGAAAATAATAAAACATTTATTATCGATTTCGACCTGCTTCCTTAATTCGCATACATTTTGTGCTGAATTCTAACATGAAACTTCCTCCCATGTAAAATGAAAAATGTCCATTAACCTTCAAAAACAACAAAAAAAAAAAACATTACAATGGCTATGACTGTGGCAATTTGAACACAAAACAGATTCAACATCATCAACATAACAATTGAAGTCCCCGCGCTGCAGGGGAAAAAAATAACAAACGCCAATGACAAAACAGAAAAATTCAAGGCCGAATAAATGGGTTCTAGTTCGGTGGACAGGACACAAACCTAATTTTTTCCATCTCGTAAATTTAATCCTTGTTCCTTTTTTCGTATTTTTTTACGTCGTCGTTAGAAGTGTTGGCGTTTGTTAATTTTTCATAAATAAAAATATAAAAAAAATGAGGAAGCAGAATTAGAACAGTCGTTAGATTCTGAGGGCAATAATACTTTAAGCACTAAGGAGTCAGCCAAGCGATGCAAAAATAAGGTTTATAGCTGAATCGCGTTACAAACAAGCTACTTACCGCTAACTGCTGTTGTTTTTTGAATTCCTTATCAACTTATGACCTTTTCTCTCAGACTTGAATCAAAATCAGGGTGCAGAAAACAAATCTGTAAATTCTGAACTAAGGAAAAGGTTAACCTTTACTAAGAATTTCAAAGCGAATTTTTAGAGTAAATGCAGAATAGACAAAGGTAACTGCACAAGAATGTCCTTGAACACTAAAAAGTAGTAGTTGATTTGTGGAGCGTCCAGCCTTGAGGTAAACTGCCTATGGCTAAGACTTAAGTGTAGAAAATTTCATACCGCATTGAATAGTTTTAGGAAAAGTTTCAGGAACCTTAGAAGCATTTTTGTAATCAGATTTAAAATCATTTTTTAATCGACAAAAGGCTAATTCGTACTGTTATTGTTCAAAAACTCAGGTATGAGGATGGCTGCGAATTGTTTACCCACAAGTTCGTTTTTTTCGGCAAATTGCTTCTCGCAAATGTTTTCTAATTCACACTAATAAACACTAATAAGACTGTCTGATGAGGCAAATTTTTCGACTGAAAAACTCACGGCTCGTTACCAGTAATTATGCGGGATGTCAGTCGCTTAAGTGAATATATGTAGATTGCTTAGTTTTTTGCAATTCTCTCAGGTCTTTTCAGTCGACCTCAATGAACTCTAGTCTACTTTTGAAGCGTGTCAAACGGACACGTCTTCGCACCATTGATATCGTTTTAAACACAGAACTTGAAGCAAGCTCGTTGTTGCAAGGCTGGTTTTCAACTTCCCATTTGAATTTTCTCATAATTGGTCCGAATTACAGAACTCAATTTATTTTTGTACGTACGTTCATGCGAACTTTTTGTCTCCCATTGATTCCGTGTTTTACAGTTTATTACAAAAAAACTCTCAATAAAGCGACAGTTTCAATTGTTCAATTAAAATGAAATAAGTTTTTTTTCAGAAAAAGGTTCAAAAACCATTCAACTTGTTATTATGAATGTCTTTATAAGCAATAAACATATGTATAAATATATACACTGCCGTTCCTTAGTTTCCGGGCATACATCATATAAAATAAATATAGAAAAAAAATCGTTTGTTTTCTTCTTTATTTATTATAGAAGTTTATTGCTACCAGCCTTTTGAAAATAACGTCCATTAAGCCTTGTGAACAAACCATGTTGCAAGTAGGCCTGCCCACACCATAAACTTTCCTCAAGATAAAAAAAATGTAGGTGCAATATTATTTGCCGGAGCCAACAGATTTAATTTGTGTTTTGAAAACATCATTCATTCTTTAGACAAATGCATTACAAAAAAAAGAATATAGCACTAACGACCCAAATTCTTAGCCAAATTTCTGTTAGCACATAATGGTACACAGGCATCCCTCTAATTGTTAATTTCAATTGTATAACATTTTGCAAGAACTCTGTTTTTAGGGATTCATAAACTAAATTACGAGCACGATCAAAAGTTCGACCTCCAATCATACCTGGAACTCGATTGTATTTTGAATTAAAATTTGTCTGATTCGGTTTAGTTCTGCAAGTCCTTTGCAAACGTTTCTTTCATCAAAAACTTTTTATTAAGATTTGTGCTGAGCCATCACTGAAACATCACTTACAAATTTCTACTATTTCTTGTGTTTTTTAGTAAAACAAATTTTGAAATTAGCAAAAGGGAATCTCGTGACCAGGCTTTTCTTTTGTTTTGATGTTTCGATATATACATTGTGAGAGACCGCTTACATCAACTCCTTGTCCAATGTATTTTCAAAATCATTTCTACGAACCTGTACGATGCACTATCATCAAATTCGTAACATTGCATTTCTCGGAAAGAAATTTACCTCGGATTATTAAAGCCATCCATCCACATGCGTAATTTTCTTAAGAAAGGGTTTCAAAGTACATAGTTTCAGCCGAGAGGTTTTCCCCGCCTCTTCCTTCCGAGCTGTGTAAATGTCAGCATCGAATATAGTTGTTTCCAGGCCAATTCTGGGAGATTGTTTGTCTTTGTGTCATTTTTGGAGAGACCACTTCGGATGCTATGATCTTCCTTGCAATGCTTTTTATAATTTGTCTTAACTTTGTCATTTAGCTTTCGATTGATGTTTTTTTTTTACGAAATCAACTGTCCCATCTTAATTTTCCAAGCACTTCCATGGGAATAGATCAAGAAATAGAGAAAGCAGCACATTAAAATTTGTAAAGGACTCAACTTATCACTGTTCAACTCTTTAATTTAGTCTTTATAACTTAATACCAATTAAAGTTTTGAAATTAAATTATACAAAAAAATAGTTATATGAATTTGTCCGGAAACTTTTGAACGGCCATGTACTATATATATTTAAACATATTTTTTATCTTTTAATGTAGTTGTAAACTACAAATTTAATTGATTCTTAAGCTAAATTGATTTAGATTGAAGAATTCAAATTGTCCCTTTATTGAGTTTTTTCGTCATAGAATTTAAACCACACTATAAAATTAACCAAAAGCTTTTCAGGTGATCTCTTTGCACACAGGCTTCGAATGAAACTGAATTTGGATTCAATATTTTGATTTGTTTTCGAGTAAGGCTGTAATAAAGAATCGGTACAAACGTACGTACGTACGTATACACACACACACAGACATCTTTCTTAAAACAATGGAATCCAAGTACTGGGACCTCGAAACGTGGAGAAATGTAAAATTTTGAATTCTGAAAAACGGACCAACTACAAGAACTTCCTGATGGGAAGTTAAAAAAATACTTATGTTATGTTCGTCATCAGTTTCGTTGAAAATCCACATCATAATTGTTCCAATTTAGTTGACAATCGAGTTGACAATCAAATTCTTAATGATTTTCAATGTAATTGATCCGAAGACTAATGAAAAGATCTCTCACAACTTGTCTCTCGATGTTGGGCTCTGTTTTAGAAACATTCCTGTCAAGTTCGCCCCAAAACAGTTCTATTGAATTGTGGCCATTTAATATTTTGAAGTGTCCTTTTCTCTATTGTGGCAATTCGCATACAAATTTATATGATTCCAGATGAACTTTCGAGAGCGCCCCTTTTACAATTGTCGTGACAGATGTGTCAACCTTAAAAGCAAACTTCAAATGCATCTTAGTCATTCGTGAAAATTTTAATCAGCTAAATACTCGGGATATAGCTACATTGTCGACTTTCTTGCCTTAAATGAAGTTTTTTTTTTAAGTGCGCTCGCTCCTCACAAAAGGCTAGAAATGTTGTACAGAACGCGCAGAAGGTTTGAAACGCGCATGCACATATAGTATATGTTTTTAATTGCTCCACGGTTGGAGTCCGAAATGAAATTCGATTTCGGCCGTTTCTAAATTTCTAGGATTTTAGTCGACATGAGTTGATACACTTCAAAATTTTGAAAATTAGCTTAATGTCATGTTGTTGCCAATGTTGCCAATGACACAAAACACCAGTTTAGACAAAATTTCGTAATGAAGGCTTTGTTATTTTTTTAATGATGCCTGCAATATTGCACTTGTAAATTTAAGGCCTTCAAAAGTATATCCAGTAGCTATGAAGGCTCTGGATTCTCTTTTCTTTTATTTAATGTTTTGTCATATCTTACATAACAGTCTAAAAGCAACACATTTCAAAAATCACTTGGGTCTGACAGTAGCAGTTTTTTTAATTGTTTTTTTTTTAACCACTTTCATTCATCTGTAACAGACAACTATTTTCCGCATCACTCAACTTTTTTTCACAAGTTTTATCCACCAACTAAAATATTTTGCAATAATATTAAACTGTCTTGAGCATCTAGCAAATTAAATTGGTGGATATTTTGCACAACAATATAGATCGTCTAGGGACCGCTCAAAAACTCCAACAGCCGATACAGTAATCACAACAAAAACGTCACCCCACAGCCAGACAGCTGGTCGACCAATCTAGTCATTGCGCCATGAATTTGATTCATATGGCAAATGGCTGTGCTGCAATTGTGTTAAGTGAAATTGGTGTTGATAACTTCAGCAACATCTTTTTAAAACCGCATTTTCAAGTGATCCTGCGTCAATTCCCATTTTTAACTCATATTTTCGATCATATTTTTCATTTCGAGAAAGTTAACCAATTTAAAATTACTTAAAAAGAAATATTGTTTTTATTGCATTTGGATTTCAGCGATGCAAGTCAACCTAAAGAGGATTTTGGGAGATCTATTCAACTATTTAGCTCAGCTTTTTTAAGTACGTGAAGGCGACCGACAGTTCTTGCATCCAAATATTACACGAGCTGGTCTAGGTAAGTTCACAAGACTAGGGGTCATATTAAGGTAGGTTAATTAATGTCTTGTAGATAATGACCGAAGAATAATGTCAAGGAACGCACAAAATCAGAAAATCAACAGAAATGTTGGGATACGGTTTCAATTCAACTTAAGGGTCGAGAGATGAGAGATGGGATCGGGAATGGTCGCATCTACAATCTTATAAAAATTAAAATGTGAAGGCGGAGAATTATATTCCAACGACGAGTTAATTAGCAGCGTTGTTAACGTTCAAATATCAGCTACCATTTTGTACCTCTCATATATGCCTTTTACGGTGCCATTTGCAGTCTTTTCTCTGCATATTGTTACAATTTCAACGCCCAAAGTATTCACAAAGTGTTGTAGCATCGCTATTGAATTGTTGCAAAGTCTTGAGCGGACATGTCGAAAAGTTAAATGAATAATTTGAAGACAACCATCTGGGAAATGATACTTGTTACTCCCATGAAAAAGACACCCTAATCATGTCCAATTCATACGATTGTAACGTGAAAATTCCCAAATATATCAGGTACCAGATCGAAATCACAGCAGGCACAAGTGAAACCTAAATTCAGTTTCATATAGCCTCGGGTAAAAGTATTGCGAATAAATCATGAGAGAAGGTCACAGAAAAACTAAGCCTCCTACAGAAAGTGGTGTTTTTTACAATCCAGAACGAAAATACAAACATGGAGATGCAGCCTTAAAATATCATTGTGACGATGGCTCGTAGTGCAATGCCTTTTAAGGTTAGTTTTGTCACATGAAACTTTGATAGTTAACATTTTATCAAGCTGATGTCACCCAAGCGACAATTCTGTTGTTAACAAGAGGCTGACCCTAGCAGTTGCATGTTTGCATGTAAACATTTAATAAATATGCAGACAGTGGGAGTTTTCTCACGACAGTCATACTTTCGACGGCTTATCAATGACTCCCGAGAGGGAACCTTAAAAAAATCGAAGTGATCTCGGAACCCAACGGTAAGGGGGGACTGATAATGGACACCCTTAAAAAAATTGAATAATGATTTGGTTAACTTTGATAACTTTTTTAAAAACATTCTTAAGATCAAAAAGGTAAGGGTTGTACCTAAAAGAAGAATTCAAGAATAGCACATGCAGTTTATCATACGAATGTAATGAGAAAAGTGGGTTGCTCTGCTGCAATGGCGCTACCAAGAGTTCTTAGTGACTTTCCAATTCATAGATCTGAAAGGGTATATTCAAGGAGAACTTGCTCATATTAGTCGAAGCATTTAGCTAGGACCGTGTTCTTCTTTAAGAGACACAGAGACACATAATTGGATCGTCCAAAAAACCAATCTCAGAATGAAGTAATGAAGTCCGAAAGTTCCAACGACCCATCACTGAGTCAGACCACTACTTAGTTGCATCCGGGATTTGAGTTACGATTTCCAAAGAAACTTGAAGACAATCCTGAAGTGATTCAACGTTGCTAGGCTACTTTCGCAAGAAATTTCCAAAAGTGTGGACGATTGTGTATAACCTGTATTTGTCGCCATAATCCAGTGCACTCTTATGCTGAGAACACACCGAATCAAACAAAACGCAATATATTGTTTCATCAAACAAGAGAACATTAATCCTTTTGAGACAAAGCACACCAAATCAAACGAAACATAAAAAAATAAAGCAAATCAGAAAAACATGTTTCATTGCCAATTGCTGATCTATTGGACGAATCGTCATATGTTGATTCTACGGCTACGGAGCGAAAAATCAGATCAAGGTTCTTCAAGAATGAGTCCAGTTCCATCTAAAAGGATCTAAGGACTTCGGCTTTATAGCTGATTTCAAATTCCATTTTGTTTTCAAGATATTTTTTATTATATTTGAAGATACACCAAAATGAACGAATCAAAGAAAGCAACATTTTGTTACATTCTGTTTCGTTTGATGGATGGTAAAATAAAAAAAGGTTTATAAAGCTTTATGAAACAAAAACGTTAAAACTTAAATGGCAACACAGCATTTGTATATCTTCTCAGCAGAGGAACTCAATCCATTTATCTAATCAAATTTTATTATCCACTTAGAGCGGTTAAATAAAATGACGACTCCACAAGTACATAAGTGCATGCGTCTTGCAAAAAAAACAAAAAACCAAAACAAAACCTTTAATTAAGGCAAACAGATTTCTTTAATTGAATCAACCTTCAAAGCATCCATTCATGGTCAAGTACGCAGTCGTATATGAGTCTAATGAAATGTTGTCTCCATGAATCATCATGCTTCGTATCACCCACAGAACAGCATACACTGATTCACTTCCATTTTAATTAAGTAAAAACGTTGATTCCATTAAATAATAACCTTAGCATCGCAATAAAAGCGCTTAAACAATTGCATACGACTCATTTTCAAGGTAACCCAATTAAACAACGTTCCGCATGAGTTGTAAAGTACTCGTATATCTGACTGATTTAGAAAAAAAAACATCACGGAGGAACAGTTTCCGTAGTTTATTGTGATGCACTCGATTCAGTGGACAAATTTTTTTCTGTATAAATTTTAATTCAAGGAAGGAAAAAAAACATCTCACAGAAACCAATCTAACAAAATGACATGAACTCGTAAACAGTTTGCTAAAGCGACCGGCGTTTTACGATGCAAAGTCACATGAAGAGGCTTTATAACAAAAGCATGTTCAGGTTGGTGATTCATGAACAAAAACAACTACAAAAAACACTTATAATTTTGATGTCACAAACCGGTATCTAGATACTTTATTGCGTACGCGTTGCTAATGAGGCTCTTTCTTTTGACCAACTTACATCCCAATCCTCAGCCATGTTAAATATTCAATTAAAAGATTTTATTTATTTATCACAAAAAAAAACAAATGTTTATAATTTGAAGTAAATAAGACTATAACACAAATAAACTGAAGAAAATCAAGATGCTAACAGGTTAGCAAACCCAAGCAGACTGAAGCATTGGGTAAACGCTAGACGCTCATTTTCCGTAGAGTTTCCATAATGCGAGGGGCTTGCGTATGATTATGATGGTGGGGAGGGCAAGGTAAATTTGTGACGAACACACTTTGTTGTTTGGATAGCCACCATTCGAGTAATAGTAGATAACTTACTCATCGAAAAGGAAGTATGAACGTATCTGAAAAAATGTATCTATACCTAATTGTTTATTGATTGTTGGCTGAGCGGTGTTTCCCATGAAATAAAAAAACAATAAATAAATAGGAATTGATTTAGATTCGACCACTAGGTTGGTTTTTCAGAATGCATTTGTTTCTCGTTAGAAATGTACGTGGCATTTGGGTATATAATTTTTGGCATTTTTTTTTTTTAAGTTTTGCAAAACATTATTTATTCCCCATTTGGGGGTTCTTGTAATGGACCCGATTTTCAGGAATCAGCATTTAGAGTAACATTCAATTGTTTTTAGAAGGACGTACGTTCGTGTTGATTTTTCCTTTCCATATTTATAGAATAAATAATCATCAAAATGTTTCAGGACTATTTTTATTTGGTGCATTGCTGCATAATTTAGACTAGAAAAGGTTGGTTTAGTGGTTTAATTTTTATTAAAAAAATAAAACTACAAACTATCGGACAGTATTCTGTGTCTTCTTCAAAAAAGTAGAAAATTCTACTTACAGGTAAATCATATAATGGCAAATAAAATACTGCGAATTAAATAAATGCAAATCTGTTTATATTAAATTCAAATTATTTTCATAATTGATTTAAAAAACCGGCCAAATACGACCCGAACTCGTGCAGCAAACACTTTCGTTGTTTGTGTTACTCTTTTGGTTTTGATTCTTTTGCGAATATCAAAATATATAACATGGTACAAAATTTGTCTAATCTTATTTTTTTCTTGGCGTAAAATTGAGTGTCGATTTAAAACAAAAAATAATCCGATGTAAGTACGATGCTTCTTGCTGAATTTCATCATTCTAGATCAACTTGAAGAACATTATTTTTTCTTGACATAGACCGATGGACAAAGAAGTGATCCAATAAGATCTGTTTGAGTTGCGGAAACTTAAAAATATGAAAATTTTCCCAAATACCAAATAAATTTAACCAAACAAATTAATGGACTAAGACCTCTTGTTCGTCAAGTTCTTAACTACGTCATTTTAGGGGCATTCGTTCGATGATCCTCTTCGTAGTTTTCGTTGCTGTTTTGCTCAAAGCTACTTGATGGGTCTTTTTTTATAATTGGCTCGATCTTCAGGAGGATATGAATACTCTTTTAATGCGTGTAGCACAGAGCTAGCAGAAAAATTAGGAGAAGAATGAAAGATTATGAAGAGGTTTGAGAAACTCTATTTGGTTTCAACTCACTTCCATGGGTGGAGCCCGAAACGGGACGGAGGATTTTTATATCGTCCTATTAGCTGTCGCCTAATTCGCAGGAATTTATTCGACATTAGTTTGATAGACGTACTTTGAAAGTTTTGATGATTTAGCTAAACTCCCCGCTGTCAGTGTTATGCCTTCAGAGCCATCTACAAACCACTATTTTGACAACACGAACTAGGTATTAATCCGATACAACAATCACTACAACAACTCAACCCATTTAGTCAGATAACTTTCGCTGGTCGACCAATCCAGTGATAGTGCCATTTACTTCATCCCAATGGCCAATGGTAACTGGACAACTCTAGGAATCGAATCTGGGACCTAAAAATTGAATCAATTGAAAGGCTCTACCAACTCCGCCACCCAGCTGTGTAAAGTTTGTCCTTCGATGCTTGGCACCGTCTTTGAATCTATTTGAAAAATTCATCACATATCAGATCTATTGAGTTTAGGTTAAATGAAACTTATCTTGAATGGTTTTTAACACAGTCGGAGGAGAAACAATATCGCAACAACGCTCACATCTGGGCAGGTGCACCTAAAACCATTTTGCACCTGCTAGATAGAATCCAAAAGCGTGCGGTAAAACTTATAAACAACAGCACTATAACAAAATCAAAAATTGGTTTGGGTGCGAGTAGGCCTGCCCATACCATGAACTTCTCATCTCAAGATACAAAAGAAATAGGTGCTATTTTATTTACCTACACCATGAAATTCAATTCGGATTATGAAAACATCATTCATTCCCTAATCAAATGAATTGCAAACAAAGAGATCAGATACATATATTTTTAGCTGGCTTTGAGGAATACCATATATTCGTATAAGTTTTCGTATTTTTGGATCATTTAAAATACGAATTGCGTATTTAACATTGATAGATTAACATATTTCAATTTGGAAGTACTTTTTTTCTGACTGAGTTACATTTCTACTAAAAGAAATTTTTCCCGTTTTTTTTTAAATGATAGATGGTTGGACTTTTTTTGTCATTAATCATTTAATTACTAACTTGAGGTGGCGTTACAGTCCGCGTGGCATGGTATTTTATCCTTTTGGCTAAGTCGATGTCGCTGTACAACTCCTAGCATACAGTTCGTTGTTGAATCTTATCCTCCACTCACAGTCAATGCAGATGGGACAAAAGATTACACTTTTCTCTCGGAACAACCTAAGGGGCCTTCATCCGCTTATGAAAGTGTACATGCTTTTGCGCCATATAGTAGGGCGGGGATGATATGGGTCTTATAGAGCGATGCTTCAGATCTTCGAGAGAGAGCTTAGCTTTCTTAACCAGAGGTATTCTTCATTTGATCTTAGCGCTGGTGTTATTATCTGTTTTTACAGCGGAGCCAAGATAGATAAAGCCCTAACTACCTCAAAGTTATAGCTGTCTATGGTAACGTTCTGACACAGACGTCGAATTTGGTTTTTCTTGATGGCAGCATATGCATCTTTTTGCCCTCTTTTGTTGACAAGGTTCTTTTGCACTATTGTCCAAAGTATGATGTTGAAGAAATCGCTAGACAGTGCATCACTTTGTCTAAAACTTTGTTTGACATCAAGTGGGTCGGTGACGTCTTTGCCGACATTAATTTGTGAAGGATGGCGGTGACCTAAATCGCCATCCTGCACAAAAGTACGAGCTTGGCAGGGATGACAAATCTAGACATGACTTCATAAATCTCGTCTCAGTGGACGAAACAGACACCAAAACTAACCTTGAAATTGATGAAAAGGTGGTGCGTACTGACTTGGCGCTCCTGGGTTTTTTTCCAAGATCTGCCGGTATGTTAATATTTGGTTTATGGTGGACTTTTCTGGTCGAAAACCATATTAATAAGTTGATTAATATGTTGACGAACTGCTTCAGACGTTCACATCATATGGCAGAAAAGATGTTAAAGGCAATTTTGAGGAGATTGGTACCTCTATAATTGGGTTCCTTGGTGCATACTCCCAACTAAGTCACCGCCGCCGCTTTTAGAAGTTCTATCTTGCTATCGGTACTTCGTCCAGGTCAGGTAGATGGCATTGTTAGTTCTTCCATGTCCTCAGCATTGACTGCAATTCTACTATGATATTTCTATTTCGAATTTTGCAGATTTCGGTTTGGGGTATGTAACCTTGAGGTAATTGTTTTTGCTGGCTGTCCATGGCTTGCATTAAACGACTCAATGAAAGCATTTTGACTGTAATATAGGACCAACGACCCAAAATCTAAGCCAGTCATCCCTCTAAGAGTATCCAATTCAACGTGAAGATAAGATATTTTATATAGAGTTGCGAGAATCGATTTCATAACAACAATTTTAACATTGGAAGTTGATTTGTATTTGCTTTTGGCAGTTGTTTTTCAACTTCTTCAATAAAGTGTTATAAATCAGACAGCCAGAATTATCAAATATTATATAGCTCAGTTTCAAAAGTATTATTTTGTATTTTACATTTTGTAAGAACTCTGTTTATAGGGATTCATATTTTAAAAGAGGGCCAATTTAAATCAATCAAGTTTGTTTGATTGCTTTTCTTTGAGAGACATTAACCACTGCTCGGAATATTAAGGCGTGATTTACTTTATGTCCTTTTTGAAAGGGTTCAAAAGTACATAGTTTCAATCCAGAGTTTTCCATCACCTCTTCCTTCCGAGCTGGTGACTGCTCAGCAAAGGATCTTTTTCTGTCTGGTAAATATATGGCTTAAAGAGGATCACATCCAGTCCAGTTTTCTTTGCAGATTTTGATAGGATTTTCCACGCCGATTCCGAGAGATTTTTTTATCTCTGTGTCATTTTCTGGAGAGACCTCTAGGATTGGGTTCATGATTTAAAACCACAACAGTGGAAAACAAACTAAATCGGATGTTATGGTCTTCCTTGCAACATACGAGTAATGCAGTTATATCCATGTGTTTTAACTTTCCCATTTAGGTTTCTCTCGATGCTTTTGCTTTAAATTCAATTGCCTCATGTAATTTGCCGCATGAGCTTCTTTTTGCTAATATATTCTACCGATAAAAAAGCTTCAAGCTACAGCCGAGCAGGTTTTGAACAAAAAAACTGGTGGCCACATAATTTTCTAGGGATGTTTTCATGTATCAGTGTTGCATATGTCACTCTGAGTCTTGAAAAATGGGAAAGACTTACATGATTCACATTTCTGAGACAATTTTCAAAGAACTTCCGTGGATATTTGGATCAGGAAATAGAGAAAGGGGCACATCAATGCATGAAATGGCCTCAACTAAAAACTGTTTTAGTCTTTTTGGTAGTCTCTATAGTTAGTAACTTACTTAGTTAAGTCAATTGTCTAAATAAACAAAATATTGATTAATCTTTTGGCATTAAAATTGAACAAAAAAAAATTTTTATATGAATTTGTACGGAAACTTTTGAACGGCAGTGTATATATTTATGCATATTTTTTTATCTGATAAGGTAGCTGTAAACTATAAATTTAATTAATTTGAACATTTTTTATTGGAAAACTAAATTGATTTTAATTGAAGAAGTCAAATTGTCCCTTTTTTTGACAGTTTTTTCGTCATAAAATTTAAACCACCCTGTGAAATTTAACCAAAAGCTTTTCAGGTGATCTTTATGCACACACGCTTCGAATGAAACCAATTTGGCTTCGATAGCTTGATTTGTTCTCGAGTTAGGCTGTACGAAAGAATCCGCACAAACGTACGTACGTACGTACGTACGTACGTACGTACGTACACACACACACACAGACATCTTTCTAAAAATCATGGAATCCGACTACTGGGACCGCCAAACGTGGAGAAATGTAAAAATTTTGAATTTCGAAAATCGGACCGATTACAAGAACTTCCTGATGGGAAGTTAATAAACTCGCTGGAACATCGAAAAAATGTTTCCTGCCTGTCGCTCTTTTACCGCTACTTTTACCACCAATTCTCCGAAGAAATAGCTAATTGCATTCCGCCTCTCCACCAATTCACTCGCAACACCCGCACATCATTGAATGCTCATCAGTTTACCCTTAAGCCTATTTTCGGGCGTACTGTGAAATTCAGAGAGTCTTTTATAGGCCGAACATCGCGCATGTGGAATGCGTTACCTCGCTCTACTTTTCCTCTGCACTGCAACCTACAGCAATTTAAGACCAATGTGCACCGCTACCTTCTTTCTCTCCCTTCTAATTTTCCTTCTGCTCGTGCTGTGTTAACGCACTATAAGGGTCCAACCAATCCCTTGAGCACGTGCACTATTTAAAAAAAAAAAAAACACCGAAAAGCTATGGAGCATCTTTTCTACAGTGGATCACTGATAGTTAACTCATTTTTATTTATATTTCGACAAGTTACTTTATAAGATATTCGACTAGTCTTTAAGACTTTATGTCGTTAATGCTGGTTTTAAATGATCTTTTATTGTGACAACTGACATCAGCTTCGAGTGCTACATAATTTTGGACGCTTTCGGTTCTTATTTAAAAATCTAGGCCCTACGTTTTGCTGATGAGTTTGGCTCTCTGTCCTCTTCAAGGGATGTATCGTAACTTGCACTGTCGGCTTGTATTTTTTATGATTATCTGTACATTTCGTGTATTTGGGTGTCGAGTATGCCATGGGACAGATTGACTTTCGAACAGAAACAAGACTGGTCAAAGATCATTGCGTTAACAAAACAGCATTTTCACCTATTTTACTCCCTTGTCGCGCAGATGGAGAAAAAACAATTGTCCAGTTTGTCGTTTCGCAAGGCAAATATTCATCCTTCTATTATCGACCCACTGCACTATCGTCTGAGGTCACGAAAATGCTAATAAATCGTCAGCTTATGAAAGATCATGACACCGAAATTTTTCAATATGTTTTTGCAAGAAATGATTCATCTGATTTGATTGCATTTTTCACAGATTGTTCTATATATCTTTCAAGCTAAAGTTAAATTCTTGTGTTGGTATATTTTAAAAAATTGTATACAACAAAGTTTACTTTCTCGTTAAAGAACACTTGTCCGTCTTTCAACATGAAATTGTTCCAGGTTGTTCTACTTCTACTAATCTCACTCTATTGAGTAATTTTGAATTTGATAATTTCGCTAAGAGATGTCAAACTGACATCATTTTTACAGATTTTGCAAAGGCTATTGAAAGAATCAATCATAAAGTTTTATTACATAAATTTTCTTGTCTAGGTTGCCATTCGATGTTTTTAAATTGGATCAAGTCATATCTTAAGAATCGAGTGTATTCATGAAGCATCTGGCGTCCCACAAGGTAGTCATTTGGGCCCTCTGCTTTCCATTCTATTTATCAATGACATCCCATCCATCTTCTCACATTCGTTTTGCCTTTTATGTGCTGACGATTTAAAACTCTATCGCAAAATAGTGTCCGTAGATGATTGTCTGCTTCTCCAAAGTGATTTAGATACACCAGCAAACTGGTGTGAAACTAATTCTTTGCGTCTTAATGTTCTAAAATGTCAAGCTATGTCTCTCTGTAGGAAGAGTAGGCCTATAAATTTCCCTTATAAAATTTTCTACTTGAAATAATAACTCGTAAGAAGGATCTTGGAGTGATTCTTGATCCTAAGTTAACATTTTTGCCGCATACAGATTTTACCATCAATAAAGCGAATTCTATGCTTGGGTTTATAAAAAGAAATACAAGAGATGTTTGGGACCTCTAAAGTCGCTATATGTCTCACTTGTCAGATCAGTATAAGAATATTGGAACCCATTTTTTTAAGAATTCATCAGAAAGAATAGAAAAAGTTTTCAACCTCTTGAGTCTCGGCGTAGTTGTTTTTTCGTAATGTTTATTAGGGATATTTTAACAAATCACAATAAGTGTCAAAGGTTACTTGACCTGATTTATTTGTATGCACCCTCCAGAACAGTACGAGCGCTGCATATTTTCTATGAGCAATTTCATCGCACCAATTTCAGCAAAAATTAACTTGTCTCTCGTATCATTAAAGATTTTAACCTAATTAGTAATGAAATTGATATATTCTTGAACTGTTCTAGAAATACATTTAAGTTGAATGTACTAAATATATTGTCATCAATGAACTCAATCTAGTATAAAAAACAATATTGTTCTACCTTAGTCTGTAAGAGATAAAGTCTGTTTGATGAATAAAAAATTGGTTTGGGTGCGAGTAGGCCTGCCCATACCATGAACTTCTCATCTCAAGATACAAAAGAAATAGGTGCTATTTTATTTACCTACACCATGAAATTCAATTCGGATTATGAAAACATCATTCATTCCCTAATCAAATGAATTGCAAACAAAGAGATCAGATACATATATTTTTAGCTGGCTTTGAGGAATACCATATATTCGTATAAGTTTTCGTATTTTTGGATCATTTAAAATACGAATTGCGTATTTAACATTGATAGATTAACATATTTCAATTTGGAAGTACTTTTTTTCTGACTGAGTTACATTTCTACTAAAAGAAATTTTTCCCGTTTTTTTTTAAATGATAGATGGTTGGACTTTTTTTGTCATTAATCATTTAATTACTAACTTGAGGTGGCGTTACAGTCCGCGTGGCATGGTATTTTATCCTTTTGGCTAAGTCGATGTCGCTGTACAACTCCTAGCATACAGTTCGTTGTTGAATCTTATCCTCCACTCACAGTCAATGCAGATGGGACAAAAGATTACACTTTTCTCTCGGAACAACCTAAGGGGCCTTCATCCGCTTATGAAAGTGTACATGCTTTTGCGCCATATAGTAGGGCGGGGATGATATGGGTCTTATAGAGCGATGCTTCAGATCTTCGAGAGAGAGCTTAGCTTTCTTAACCAGAGGTATTCTTCATTTGATCTTAGCGCTGGTGTTATTATCTGTTTTTACAGCGGAGCCAAGATAGATAAAGCCCTAACTACCTCAAAGTTATAGCTGTCTATGGTAACGTTCTGACACAGACGTCGAATTTGGTTTTTCTTGATGGCAGCATATGCATCTTTTTGCCCTCTTTTGTTGACAAGGTTCTTTTGCACTATTGTCCAAAGTATGATGTTGAAGAAATCGCTAGACAGTGCATCACTTTGTCTAAAACTTTGTTTGACATCAAGTGGGTCGGTGACGTCTTTGCCGACATTAATTTGTGAAGGATGGCGGTGACCTAAATCGCCATCCTGCACAAAAGTACGAGCTTGGCAGGGATGACAAATCTAGACATGACTTCATAAATCTCGTCTCAGTGGACGAAACAGACACCAAAACTAACCTTGAAATTGATGAAAAGGTGGTGCGTACTGACTTGGCGCTCCTGGGTTTTTTTCCAAGATCTGCCGGTATGTTAATATTTGGTTTATGGTGGACTTTTCTGGTCGAAAACCATATTAATAAGTTGATTAATATGTTGACGAACTGCTTCAGACGTTCACATCATATGGCAGAAAAGATGTTAAAGGCAATTTTGAGGAGATTGGTACCTCTATAATTGGGTTCCTTGGTGCATACTCCCAACTAAGTCACCGCCGCCGCTTTTAGAAGTTCTATCTTGCTATCGGTACTTCGTCCAGGTCAGGTAGATGGCATTGTTAGTTCTTCCATGTCCTCAGCATTGACTGCAATTCTACTATGATATTTCTATTTCGAATTTTGCAGATTTCGGTTTGGGGTATGTAACCTTGAGGTAATTGTTTTTGCTGGCTGTCCATGGCTTGCATTAAACGACTCAATGAAAGCATTTTGACTGTAATATAGGACCAACGACCCAAAATCTAAGCCAGTCATCCCTCTAAGAGTATCCAATTCAACGTGAAGATAAGATATTTTATATAGAGTTGCGAGAATCGATTTCATAACAACAATTTTAACATTGGAAGTTGATTTGTATTTGCTTTTGGCAGTTGTTTTTCAACTTCTTCAATAAAGTGTTATAAATCAGACAGCCAGAATTATCAAATATTATATAGCTCAGTTTCAAAAGTATTATTTTGTATTTTACATTTTGTAAGAACTCTGTTTATAGGGATTCATATTTTAAAAGAGGGCCAATTTAAATCAATCAAGTTTGTTTGATTGCTTTTCTTTGAGAGACATTAACCACTGCTCGGAATATTAAGGCGTGATTTACTTTATGTCCTTTTTGAAAGGGTTCAAAAGTACATAGTTTCAATCCAGAGTTTTCCATCACCTCTTCCTTCCGAGCTGGTGACTGCTCAGCAAAGGATCTTTTTCTGTCTGGTAAATATATGGCTTAAAGAGGATCACATCCAGTCCAGTTTTCTTTGCAGATTTTGATAGGATTTTCCACGCCGATTCCGAGAGATTTTTTTATCTCTGTGTCATTTTCTGGAGAGACCTCTAGGATTGGGTTCATGATTTAAAACCACAACAGTGGAAAACAAACTAAATCGGATGTTATGGTCTTCCTTGCAACATACGAGTAATGCAGTTATATCCATGTTTTTTAACTTTCCCATTTAGGTTTCTCTCGATGCTTTTGCTTTAAATTCAATTGCCTCATGTAATTTGCCGCATGAGCTTCTTTTTGCTAATATATTCTACCGATAAAAAAGCTTCAAGCTACAGCCGAGCAGGTTTTGAACAAAAAAACTGGTGGCCACATAATTTTCTAGGGATGTTTTCATGTATCAGTGTTGCATATGTCACTCTGAGTCTTGAAAAATGGGAAAGACTTACATGATTCACATTTCTGAGACAATTTTCAAAGAACTTCCGTGGATATTTGGATCAGGAAATAGAGAAAGGGGCACATCAATGCATGAAATGGCCTCAACTAAAAACTGATTTAGTCTTTTTGGTAGTCTCTATAGTTAGTAACTTACTTAGTTAAGTCAATTGTCTAAATAAACAAAATATTGATTAATCTTTTGGCATTAAAATTGAACAAAAAAAAATTTTTATATGAATTTGTACGGAAACTTTTGAACGGCAGTGTATATATTTATGCATATTTTTTTATCTGATAAGGTAGCTGTAAACTATAAATTTAATTAATTTGAACATTTTTTATTGGAAAACTAAATTGATTTTAATTGAAGAAGTCAAATTGTCCCTTTTTTTGACAGTTTTTTCGTCATAAAATTTAAACCACCCTGTGAAATTTAACCAAAAGCTTTTCAGGTGATCTTTATGCACACACGCTTCGAATGAAACCAATTTGGCTTCGATAGCTTGATTTGTTCTCGAGTTAGGCTGTACGAAAGAATCCGCACAAACGTACGTACGTACACACACACACACAGACATCTTTCTAAAAATCATGGAATCCGACTACTGGGACCGCCAAACGTGGAGAAATGTAAAAATTTTGAATTTCGAAAATCGGACCGATTACAAGAACTTCCTGATGGGAAGTTAATAAATAAATAAATAAGTATCAACCCCTTTTTTTCGAAAATGCCTTCATTGGATATCCCTCTTCAACCTTAAATGAAATTACATTTCAAACTTGCAATTGAATTGTTGCAGAAACATAATATATCAATGCTCAGCAATGATTTTGAGCACATCTTCTCCTGTCTCTATCCTTTTCCATTCCTATTCATGTAATCCTATTCCTACTTCATAATTGTAATCATCTTTGTACTATGAAAGACGCGATCTTAGTGTTCTAAATTGAATTGAATTGAATTGAATGATAGGGCTCCATTCTGTCTGCGTCACTCTTCTGCATTCTCATAAACGATCGTTTGTTTGCCACATCTTATCCAATTATCTTCTTCGCTAATGATTGTACCCTCAATTTTTCATATTCGTCGTTAGAAAAGCTTCCCTTCTACGGTCTTCGAAAGGGAACAGCAGCATGTGTTAATCACACTAAATTCCGATGCATTCTTATGTATTATTATTAATGCCACAAAAACTCAATACTGTCTTGTATCCACAGCGTAACATCAAAACACAGCCATCATCCATTAATGATACTTGCGTCGCAGAAATCGAAAGACTTGGCATTCTCTGGATGTGTCTCAATAGAAAGACTGTGAAAGTTCCAAGTCTTCCGCAGGGACTTAAGCCCACTTTCAGACGTCAAGTATAGGGACTCTTGTTTTTACCATGGACCATGAATATCGAGCGATCTCCTTGGCTCAACATTCCCCAGTAGCCATGCACACCAAAAAATCCTTTGTCATTTCCATCAACAACCACTTGATTGGGCTTGAATTCTTCAATGAAAAAAAAAAGGAGTCGGGAAAACAAACCTGCATCACCCATGAAATCGAGTAAGAGTCATTTTACATCTTCCGTGTGCACATGTAAGCATACTTGAAATGTGATTTCACTTTGAAAGTAAAATTCATATCAAAAAGTACTCAAACTTTTACAACTTCGAGTAATGTTAAAAATTCTATCAATTTCCAACCTTACGCTCTAATCTGAACTCGCAGGACTGATACAACATTCCCGAAAGGATACCTTCTTGCACGTCTGCTTCTCAAGCACATTGATTCATAAAAGTTTAAGGGAATATTTTCTCTTTTTTTATTTTTAACAAAAAATAAAGTTCCCGAATTCTTGGCACTTAGTGAACATCTATTTTGAAGGAAACCTGGACTATCCGCATACATGATAGTATTTCATATTTATTTTACATTCGACTGGTCCCACGGTTGTTTACGTGACCATCGTACATTTGTTGATTTGGGTGAACCGAATGCAAATAATAAAACGACTGAATTTGAGTCAATCCACATTCGACAGGTATCCTTCTTTGGTGACAAATTTAGAAATCAAATCTGGACAGCATCGAAAACTATTGTAACAATAGCAAAATCACTCTTCATACATGCAGCTAGATGCACCTTATGAAATTATCGATCAGATTCAATTTGTTTTTTTTTTTACATAAACAAGGATAGGCCCATTAACAATCCAAAATATTCTCCGTCTGGAAGGATCTCATTGAAGCCATTTTATGCTCTATGTGAATATAAGCAACTCCTTCAGTGGTGCTTTATAGAATTCTCAAAGTTGTCTATGAAATTTGTTGCCCAGGTAATAAAGAGTACTTATTTCTAGATTGCGAAGCCCGGAAGTGTGATGTCAGATTGTTTTTGATGTCAGATTTGTTTGTTTTAGTTTTAAATATAATCACCTTTTAGATCAAAACCTTTTGAATATTTTTTTTCTTAGCCTAGGTTAAGGTTTTTAGAACACCGCTCTCCTTGGGGCACTTTAAAATCATTTACAGCTTCTATCACCTACCCATGTTCAAATTTTGAATATCTCAGATGTTCCTTTAACAGCGAAAATAAAAAAAAATAAATGTGACTGCTCGACGATTTCCAAGTCAGCATTTTGGATTGCTGCGCG
Source organism: Orthonevra nobilis (assembly GCA_963555765.1). Lineage (NCBI taxonomy): Eukaryota > Metazoa > Arthropoda > Insecta > Diptera > Syrphidae > Orthonevra > Orthonevra nobilis. Next base: position 25,076,867 of record OY743225.1, on the reverse strand, counting down.
CAAATGAGTTTGATGAAAAAGAACTCGAACTTTTTCTTTGAGCTTAGAGATCGGGCTATAGTGGTGAAGCCATGTTTCAACCAATGGTATGAATAGAGTCAAAAAGCTGTTAAGATTTTTTAAAATAACTTTAATGTCCCCCCTTTGAAATAATTATCAGGTTGGCAACTAAGTAATTGCGGACTTTTTTTTGGAAAATAAAAGACAATTTTTTTACAGAACGAAATAACTTTCAAGGAGTTTTGCGAATAGAGAAAAAAAAAAGAAATCAGATGGTGCAAGGTCAGGACTATATGGTGGATGTGGCAAAACATCCCAACCAAGCTCCAATAATTTTTGCCGAGTGAGCAAAGATGTGGGCGGCCTTGCATTGTCATGATGAAATACAACACCTATTCGGTTTGTCAATTCGGGCCGCTTTTCTTCAACTGCATTGTTCAATTTCGTTAGTTGTTCAATGTAGACATCTGAATTGAACGTTTGGTTGGGTGGTAAAAGTTCAAAGTAGACAATTCCTTTGTAGTCCCACCAAACTGATAACATAACTTTATTTTTATGAATATGAGCTTTTGATGTTGTTTGAGATGGTTCACCTGACTTTCTCCACGATCTTTTCCGATTGACATTGTTGTAAACCAATTTTTCATCACCAGTTATCAATCGTTTTAAAAATTGTTCATTTTCATTACGTTTCTTTAACAAATCGCAGATGATAATGCGTTGTGATGATTCTCTTTCACTTCATAAGGAACCCATATATCGAGTTTTCGTACATAGCAAAGTTGTTTTAAGGGATTTTCAATGCATGTATACATGAAGCTTCTCTGCAATCTCACGTGTTGTAATGTGACGATCCGAATCGATTATTGCTTTGATTTGGTCGTCATCAACTTCAACTGGATGACCAGAGCGTTTTTCATCTTTGTGAGAAAAATCAAGAGAACGAAATTTGGCAAACTAATTTTGACACTGCCGTTCTGTTAAAGCTTAGTCACCATAAACAGCACATAACATTTTATGAGCTTGCGATGCGTTTTCTCCTTTCCGGAAATAAAAAAGCAAAATATGACGTAAATGTTTGTTTTGATTTTCCCTTTTTCAACAGACTTGGGGTCTTCTACTAAAACTACACAACTGATCAAAAAAATATTTAACTGATTGACAGTTCAAGTACCAACTATTAAATAACAAAATGTGTTTGACATTTCGATTACGTCAGCAAACCCAAAAATACAACTAAAGCCATCTATGAGTGAAATCCGCAATTACTTAGTTGCCAACGCAACTGTAAAGCCACATATCGCGTTAAAGAGGAACATATTTAAGCACCGTTGAGCCTATTGTGATAGCACAGGAGTATATAATTATTGTAGCTTGTAACAAAGGAAGACTATGACAACAAAATTTGGTTAAATACCTTGATTTTGAATTTCAATACTTTTGGCATTTAACTGTTCCTATGCCTAATTAATCTTTTGAATATGCATTCAGTTACTCGTGTTTGTAAATGTTAAACGATCCGCTTATGTTTTTAGAAGTTTCATGAAGTAGTCTATTCAGGTCCCACAAAATTTGACAAAAAAGCTTGGTTTTTGAATTTAATTATTGTTGGCATATGAGGCATATAGTATAAGGCCTGACACTTCAGCGTTTTAATTATCTTAACAATGTTGTGAAATAGCAATTTTTATTAGAACTAAATTTGGTTTTTGTTGGCGACTAAATGGAGGGAATTTAACCTTTCATTTAGAATTTACCCCTGACAATTTGTGTTTTATCCTAAACAAACAGAGATACATTTTTTACATACAAATTTTATAGATCTTTTCTATTTTTACAACTTTACTATAGAAAACAATAAAATATCGTAAAGGCAGTGATCGCAAAAAACACCTTTGCTCTTTCATTTCTGATTCATTCTCAATCAGAATTTAAATACGTAAATATAATAAATATTTACCTGAAAAATGGCAAATTTTAAATTCTTTAGACAAAAAAAACCGATAAAAATGTCCACTCCCCGTTTTCCAAAAATCCTTTATTAGCGGATGCTAACATATTCAAATTCCAAATTTCAATTCTCTGGACAAGTTTTGGCTGTGCGTTGATCGACAGTCGAAACGATTCAATATATGTACTTACTTTCTTCATTACAGAGGGCAGAGCAGATGAGCACGCTGCTTTCAATTTGTTAGTTTCTAGCGTCCGCGATTGCTTGAACGGTTTTCCCTCGTAGAGTATGCAGTTATACCTTTTCTTTCATTCGCCATTCTCACTGAAAGGATCAAATATCCGGGGGAGAATTCCACCACGTTTGTGGTGGATAAATTAGTTCCGAGGTAGTTTAACTCCTTTACTACCTCGAAATTGTAGCCGAGCTGATGTTAGACATGTCTTTTTCTGGTTAGGAGCACATGTTTTGTCTTTTTCTCATTAATTCTAAGACTTACCTGTTTTGCCTGTTCTTCACCCTCCGTTAATTGTTAAACAACGGTACGCTGGAAACGAGCCATCAGCATGTCGATATCGTCTGCGTATCAGAGAAGCTGAGAAGACTTGAGAAAAAGTACCATCCGTGTCGTCAACAGAAAGAAGCCACATGACAGGGAATCTTCTTGTCAAAAATAATTCAGATGTTTTGGTTCCAAACCACATGGTCCATCATGTATTTTCAATACAACCGGAGGAGGATTCCTAATTCAGCCCTCACGTTGCAGAGCTCGGAGCGATTTATACTGTCTTATGTTGCTTTGAAGTCAATGAATAGATAACGGTTGTCAACTTCAAACTCATTGGTCTTTTCCATGGTTTGGCGTATTGGATAATTTTAGTTGATTTTCCGCGACAGAAATCATACTGGTGTTATATAATTTATCTAGAGCAAAACGGACTTAGAGGTTTACACAGTATTCTGGATAGGATCTTGTAATCGAAATTAAGTAGGACTATGCCTTGGTAGTTGTTGCAAAACAAAGGATTATCTTTTTTGTAGATAGAACGGATATTTCAGTCATCGGGGATGCTTTCATTCACCCAAACTTCATCGCCCATGCATCGCCAGCACTTTTAAAATTTCAGACACCCGATCCTACTCACTGATTATAGGACCAATCTTGCGTAGATAAAGATTTCAAAATTCAAAACTTAGTAGTAAACGTTCGAAACTCATTGTTGCGTTACTGCTTTGGGGGACTGCAGCCAGCAAAGCCTTAAAAATAATAACTTTCAGTGTTTCAATGTTCTTTTGGATCCTCGTATCCACAGCAAATCTTGAATGTATGTTTTAGATCCAGGGCTTATAACTTCCAACCCCGATGATGAAGCGTGTTTTTAATACTTGGCTATCTTAATCTTTCTTATCTGATGTTTACCATATTGCAGCATATTCTGCAAAATGTACACTTTTTCAATGAAGGTCTGCTACCACATGCAAACGCATCTCGGTCATCTCCTTTATTCTTCATGTAAATAAACTCTTCTTTGTCCCTATTTTGTTTCAAAAAACTGGGCAGAGGCATATTACTTCAAACAATGCAAGCATTTTCTGTTAAGGGTCCTGCCAATTTGAAAAAATAACTAATCACTTAAATGCATTTGATTCAACAGTTTTTTTTTTCAGCACACGCCCTAATTGCCCGGCACTTAACTTAAATCCTTCCAATGAAGCTACTCGGCCATCGATTCCTTTAGCCGACAGAAAGGACACACCCACACATCGATCACCATACCAAGTAACAATACTTTCCACCGCATATTTAGATCAATTGGCAGTTCAATGTTCAAAGTGCTTTCACCTTGACCCGACTCGATTAGCCTTTATCTTAAAACGAATCGGAAATCAATACAGCAAATGGTATGTCATAAAATATTGAATGACAGTAAAAATAATATGAAGGTAGATCATATTGCGACACATGACGATATATGCAATCAGTGAAAAGGGTATTTCAGTCAAATCAATATTAATAAATTGTAAATTGATTAATAGTGATTTTTTGTGTGTCCTTTCAGCAAGAAAAAAAAAATTAAAACCGTTTCCCTACCGTATGATTAACATCAGCAACAAGTTAAGGATTTTGAATTGGCAAGAGATTTACAGCATCGCATGTGTCACCAGAGGGTAGCAAAATCTTGAAAATGAATAACACCATGTAAGACCATTTAATGCAATCGTGTCAAATCCTTTATTTACAACAAATAGGAACATTTGATGTCCAGTCGCTCGATTTCTGTCTCCTCAACTAATTCCACATCGTGGTGGAGCTCCTAAAGCTCGCGATTGTACTTTCTTCTCAATCCCGTCCGAATATCGCTAATATTAGAGCAGTTATCTTTTGATGTTAGTTATTTGAAAAACCGAAGGAGCATCGATTGCCAAGGACGAGTCCTAAGTGGTGTTTTTAGCATTGGATTGTCTAATGTCCAATGGGAGCTTATCTCTTCGAGGAAGATACGCCTTCATAACCAAATTAGACCTGAACATTCGCCAAGAATGTGTACAGCCGTTTCGTCGTCTTCCAAACAGAGTCGGAATTCGGTGATTTTACTGAGCTCAAGTTGTCGATGGCTAGTAAGTGGGTTCAGCCTGAAAAACACTTGGATGTTTTACCACCGGTATGGAGATTTTAGTGTTGGGTCCATAGATACCGGCACCATTTTTGAGCCATCAGTATACCAGATTAAGTTTTTGGGTCGGAGGCAGGTATATTGCTCGACCATGGATCACTGGGTTGGTCAACCAGTGATAGTAGTCTGACTAATGGGTGGCGTTGTTGCAGTGGTTGTTGTATCGGCTTTGTTCCTAATTCGTGTTTTCAAAATCGCAGTTTGTGTAGATTGTGTGTATATGGCGGGGTTTTTAAGCTAAATATTCCAAACTTTCAAAGTTCATAGATCAAAATTAATGTCGAATAAAATCCTGCGAATTAAGTTTAAGCAAATAGGTCGATATCAAAAATCCTCCGTCCCGATTCCGGCTCTACCCACGGAATTGAGTTGAAACCAATTACACCTGAGTTTCTCAAATCACTACACAAAATTAAATTCTTCTCCTAATTTTTTCGCTCGCTCTGTGCTACACGCATTATAAGAGTCCTAATATCCTTTTGAAGAGCGAAGCAAATAATTAAAAAAATTAAAAAAACATTGCACTGTATAGAATCTTTCGTCTTTGTTCTTTAAGGACAATGTCTCATGGCTTGTCCATTCTATAGCAATTATTTCTTCTACGAGAGTGTGTACTTTGTCGCTCCGGAGGCCTGCCTCGTCTTTGCCGCCAATCTTTCACATTGCCATTTCAATTGTGGACAGGCGACTCAAGACGTGCACACAGTTCGGAAGATTGAGAAAAAAATATATAAGTATCACTCACCTACGACTTCGTGCGTAGAGAAGCTGTAGAGTTCTAAAATATCTATTCGCAAAAGCATTATATTATTCCAAACAATTTTCTCGACAGTAAGCAAAATGAATTCGACAAGATTTTAACATCAGCTCTTCAAATTACTCTGACAGATTGAATTTCCAACCTTACATGTAAAGATAACATGTAACTTACCTTAACATGTAAAGAGAAGTAAGTCAGAATGTCATCGCAGATTTTTTTATAAAACCTTTTAAGTTGTTAAACTTTTCAATAGCAAGTAATTAAATATATCTTGCCGTTAAAGCAGCGTTTGCTTAGTACGCATTCGCTCGACCGTTTTCGAGTTACATAATTGGATGGCGTTTTTTAGTTACATAATTGGCCATTCGATTGAAATTGGCTAATTCAAAGCCTAGGTCCTTTGAAAATACTGGTAAAAGAAAGTAATATATTTATGAATAATATTCGAGTTGAGTTGGTGGAATTCTTATTAAAAGCAAGAACATGCTTGAATAGAAGATAAACAATGTTTTATTTAAAAGTTTAACGACATAGTCGAAGGGTGGATCGCAGTCTCTTAAAACCCAGTTTCCATGTCATCAGAAACCCATGGCCGCATATCAGATACGAGTGCTTTGCCTTTTGTTCGCAAACAAGTCAGTTGATTGCTTATTTTGTTCAGTACAGGACACTCTAGGCTGACAATGAATCGCTGATGACGAATCTTTTGCGGTGATTGGAACTTGATGCTAAGGAATTTGGCTAATCGTGGCGGTGGTTGACTTGCGAAAAGACTGGATTACAATTTAAAAGAATACACAAATACTTATTTTCAGGAGTGAAGTCCACATGCTTAATTAATGATTTTTTTCAATTTAATTCGGCAATATGTGCACTAAATCATAATTAAAAATTTGAACATCTCAAACATAATTAAAAAGTTCAGCTTATAAGTAGTCGGAGCCTGCAGACTTTCTCTTTTGACGCACCAACTTCTTCTAAAGTGGGTGGACAAACTATTATATCATTTCTCAAAAATGCTTCTTAATACAATCATGATTCCTTGAGGATTGATGACATAGTTTCTTTTGCAGTTTTGAGGGACTGGGTGCCTCTTTAATAGCCTTGTTGTATTTCTGTTTATAGACTCTTCGAAATCCTCCACTATTTATCTAGCTTTGTACTCTTCCTTGTTTCGCGAATCTTTCCTTCCAGCGTCTACTTATGGGCTTCATCTGTTACCTTCGTCTTTCGCATGAACTCGTTGGGACCCTAGGTTGGTTTCGGCCATCAAATGTGCTAAGGCGTGCAAAGTTAAACCTCCTTGCATTGATCATCGAATGCGAAATGCTACAATATTTATCATTTAACACAGCGAGTTAATTCAAAGCCTCATAATGAGCCAATATGGTACGCTGAATGAGATAACTCAGAAATAATCAAGCTTTATGCCATTCAAAGCCTGAAAATTGGATACGTCAAGTCGAAACCAACAATGGACAATATTCGAGCGGAAATACATTCGAAACGTAAACGAAATCTCCTAACGCTAAGCTTAAGCTTAATAAATGCAAAAATCAAGGTAAAGTCAGAGTGAAACAAATTTTTCATGTAGTAAATCATAAAGCCAGCTTTGCGCCACCATGCACATCTATTTATGTTCCTCCTTTGGCTGAACTATAGAGATTCATTCGGTTAGAAATAACTTCAAAACTAACCACAAAATTTGCATTTGCTTGATTACTCGCATGGGAGTCATAATCTTATCCCTTGACGGGGTTCTTTGCGGATTGTACTTCCATTTTTTAACAACGAAAGTATATTTAAATATACGTGATTGAATGATACTTTTAGTTTACTCTAAGTCATTTCTATGCGACTGGTTCCTTGTTCTCGCTCGTTGAAGTTCTTGTATACAAAATTAAAAATTTGGTCATACAAAAAATCGTATATTCTTTAAAATCAATTTCTCAGAGAACAGCACATCCCTTGCTCCAGATCATACACAAGACTCACTAAAGGTAAAGCTTGCATGTACCTTCCTTAAACTACATCTGTTGCCATGAATGAACTCGGAACCAGTCTCATATGTAAACAAGCTTTTCATTTTGCCGTCTCTACCTTGTCCCCATTTCTGGGAACATGCAACATTGTGCAATGAAAAATGCATGTATCTTATTTTTAAGCAAAACTTCACGAAGCCCATAACAAAAGGCTGAAGGAGAATTATTCGAGAATATGACTAAGGGATCTCGGCGATGCGATGTGCGCGCTGGCGCTGGCTGGATGGGTTGCTGGGTACTTTTCTGTGAGCCCTTTGTTGGATGAAGTTTTCTGCACTTTGATTGTAGAATTTCTTATTCAGATGATTCGTCCATTGAATTATTTATAAAGGGGGGTAAAAGTTTAAGATAGAATCCTTTCAGAGCGTTGAGTATATATTTTTTTTTTTTTTTTGGTTGCAGCAACCTGAGTGGTCCATGAGCTCCAAAATGACAAGTTCAACTGGGAGAGCATGGGGATCAACTCAAGTCGTACAACCAACCCTTTAAAAGAATAAGTTTGCTTGCACCAAAACACTGTGAGGCCATGGCAGCTTTTACGATAATCGCAAAATATTTTTTAAGTAATTTTCGCTTGATGGATATTCGACATCATATTTTTCCAGTTAGTTTTTGTAACTCTGTTTTGAAACTCATTAGTAATATGGAAGACTCTTCTAACACATTTGCTTTGTGTTAGAAGTGTCCTGACAGCAAACGTTTTACTTGTTTTAGATAAAACAATGAACAAACTTCACTGTAACCCCAAAAACCCTCTTTCGATGTGTTGTAACCATTTAGTTGAGTGGGAGCACTGCGGATGATTTGTGACCCAATTGAATGCTGTGGGCCGAATGGTTTGTTCTTTCTCCAATAAATGTCCACCAACGTCCGTAAAACAAACAAAAAACAAAAAAAGAAAATCGACTAAGATGTCCTGCGGCATCATTGTAGTCGACCTCAAACAAGTAGAAATTGCAATCGGAAATGTGTGTCGACTTCAGAAATCTCCACAAAACAAGTGAAATTCGCGTGTCCAATCGGAAACAAAGCAACGATTTGGTCATTCGCTTCTGTGACACACATCCTTTGGCAATGCACAAAAAATGTCTCTCGTTTAAATTGATTTTTACGTTTTTCTTGCTTGGCTCGAAGTAAAAAGAAGTTGAATGGTTCCTATAGCCTTTCAAAGAATGTTATCGAATAGTGTAGCCCATGGGAGGGAGCTTTTGTTGAACCAAAAGTTACTCAGGCGACATTTTTTTTTGCTTTTAATTTAGGGAAGTAAATAATAGTTTCAGAATTGAAGGCCCAAAGCCTCAATTAGAAAAAATTATTACTTTTGGCAAAAGATGTAGCTGAAATATGAAAACTTACTACTGATTACGTTTTGTTTATCGGAATGGAATCTGAATTTCTAGCAATTTACGCAACTTCTATTTGGAATCAGTTGACTACAGAGCATTCGAATCAAATCAACAATTTTTATCCTTACTCCGTGTTGGAAAGATTCCAGCTGAAAGTACCTTCTGCAGATGATTATACTGCGGACGGAAGTCATATTATTTAAGGGAAGTCTCGAACCTGCACAACTAGGTATGCTCCACTCCTCTATTGTGACGATTTCAATTTCCAGGCAAACTTTATGCATATTAGCAAACTACATAAGTATGATATCAATCCGCCTTAAGGGCTATATTCGCTATTATCAACCTCATCTGTGCGCATATTGAGCTAAATAAGATTCTACGTGCCACTTGAAAAGACCTACAAGCAATGCTCAAGTCGGAGATTTAAACATGAATATCAGCAAGACTAATTCTGAATGATGAATATTATAGAAGCAGGCAAACGTTTCCAGTACCTCAGCATCCAGGAGTAAACCTTGGGGTATACAGATCAACAAACCGTGCATGAAATAAATGAAGGCAGGACGTTTGAATTCAGACTAGAATTTGAAATTGGAGCGACGACTATATCCTTGACTCCGAGCCACCCGAATACCATCACAAAGAGATCTTACTCCGCCGGGTGCAATCGTTAATAGCTTATCCATTCAAATTTCAAATCCATAATAACACTCTGCCTTCTAAAATATAAATAAATTATTAATATCTAATTTTTTTTTAATTAAGTTTTAAAAGTCACTACCAACTTTAGAGGTTAGAAGATTATCTGCAACAACGCGCTTGTGCAGAGGATAGTCAAAGTAAAAATAGCTTTAAGAAAGCAGCTGGCTGATCCTATAAAATCTGATTTTCAGTCACAAACCGGAAAAGAAGTCGACCAGCTCTTGGCCGTTGTCAACTTTCCAGATGACAAATGGTTAACAATGGCGTCTGCTATTTTCAAGACAATCTTATCGTAGGGCTTATGTGAAAAAGAATTAAAGAATGCGATACAACAGAGTATCCAAATAAACGGAGCATGTATTCTTTTGGACTAGAAAATGCAAAAGAAAATGATTTGGCTTGCAAGTCCACATTACACATCTCCGAAATTGTACTTGAAGCTTTCATAGTATCAGCTATTGAACCTTCAAACCAAAATAACGATTTTTCAATGATGTCATAGCTACTGGATTAAAACTGGTCCGAAAGACTTTAAGACTACGGTAGCTGAACAATTACAACATTTTATTAGAAGGGAGTCCTGAATGGTCCACAACTGGAATGTCCCGTGCATATTAGAGGGCGAAAACTATTTATGCGTTGAAAAGTTTCTTATTTAACACCAGCTTCAGAATACAATTACGAATATTTGCATATTTGTTGTACTAGTATCGTTTGTATCGAAATAGAACGTAAAATGATTTAAGCACTCAAAAAGGAAGAGTCGAAAAATAAATCTTAAACGCCGTCTTTGGAATATAATGCAATCATTGACCAAAATATCGAAGATTTCGTTACAATAATTACTTAAGCATTTTTGACATGACTACCATGTCATGCGAGTTTATCCATAAAGATCCTGGGGTATAGGAAAAAGATACGGGTTGGCTTAAGAAATTGCTCAAAACATGATAGTCGTGAACGATATATAGTATTATATATCTGACCAAGGCGTTGGTATAATCTGACTATGAAGAATGTTCGTTGCTGAGTCAATGCATTTGACTTTAAAACAGGTTTCAGACATGAAGACTAGGTGTTGCGGATTTAAGTTTTAAATCAATTTTCTTTTCAAAAATCAGCCCTCAAAATCAGAGGATATTTTTTTTTTGGAAATTAATAGTCAATAGCGCGTTTGCAAAAATATTTTTGTGGGGAAATATCAAATCACTCGTGTATGCTAAAAACCTAAACTATAGTGTACGAATGAGAAGCCAACTTTCGGTACGCTATTGTGGTGTTAAAAGAGATTTATAGAACGGCCTTTGGAATACAACAAACTGACTTTGATCAATGCTTATGATTTTTTGACATTTCAGGGTTCTGCTATTGGTCAAATTAAGTGGCCTTGAATAGGCTTTATAATAATAATTATTAAAAAAAAAATGAATCTCTCCACACCGAGGCCCTTAAATATAACGCATTGATTCCATTCGTAATTAAGTTTTTTCATCACTTTTATAGTTTTGAATGCAGTCTTTCTTTGATATATTGATATTGACAGAGATCTGTCTAAGAAAAGCCTTTGAAGGGAGTTTCAGGAGGCGATGATTAACATGGGCAATCATCTGATGCAAGAGCTTCCGGAAACTCTATTCCAGTTGGAATTTTGTCCTTTATGACTACGTTGATAATCATCGATAGCCTTCTTAACAACATCAACCATTCTTTGGAATTTAGAATTCATTACTTTTCTCCATTTTCTTCCAAATTCGGAGCATATAACCTGAGAATATTTTATAACTCACATTTGAACTGGTAATTTTAAGGAGATGCACATGTTTCATTTTTTCCCCGTTCATGCAGAAGTGTATTAGGACAACTCTTTTTCTGTTGGTTATTATTAATTTTTTAACTTAAATACAAAAAAAAAAACATTTCTGTATGCATATTTTTGAATCTTATGATACATTACAAAAATAATATGAAATGGAATTAAGAAAAAAATATTTTATGGGTAGTAGTAAAAACAATTTGGAAGGTATGCGAGTAGATCGTTAACAATTTTTTATATCCTTAAGTGGTAAGGATGTTCCACCCAGATTTTTTTTTCTTTTGTGGAAAAAATTTATATTTTCCGCTGTTATGATTAAGCATTAGAAAATTAATATTACTATTTTTGCTATTATTGCTGCGCATAGAATAAGAAGTTATGTTATGATTAGACTCGTACCCACTTCTAATGAAAAAAATTTAGGACCTTATAAAAGCAAAGATTTTTGAGTGGAAGAGTACTTGAGTTCTTAAATAATAAGAAACTTTTCGCAAAAATCTCTCAGAATTTGTTTTTGTGTGACAATCAAAGGATATAGTTTCCAATAAGATGTACGTCCACAACAACCTTACTTGTTCAGTAGCTTCGATTTGAGGCGATTCATTTAATGTATATTTAGATATATTTTTTTCAGGTGAGAAGTACGTGAGCTCCAGTTTATTCTGTTATCGATATGCAAGCCCAGATATTTGGAGACAGACTTATGCAATTGCAAAGCATTTATAAGTCCCATTTAGCATTGCTTATACATAACTTTTTTAAAATCTGCATTTTGGAATATAGATTCCCGGGAGGGAATATCCAGGAAAAGTTTTTTAAAGAACCGATGCCTTATAACCTCCAAGTCATGATTTATATCTGCAATCAAGTTAAGGAAAGAAGAACTGAAAACAAACGAACTACATCATCCGTAAAGACGGTTTAAAGCCTAATTTTCAGAAAAGATGGAATTTATGAAGTTAAAAAAATAAGATTGGGCTAAATACTGATCCCTGTGGAACCCCAATGTTGTAAGAAAGAAAGTAACTTAAATTGTCTTTTTTCAAAACTTTTTTCCTGTTTTTGAGGTACGATGTAAGTCTCTCTGTACTTTCAAGCTTTAAAAACAAAAGTGTATAGTTTTCAGTATTAAATGCATTGGGTTTGCCTATGAAAGGTAAACCAGTCATCCTTTTACTATCTCTGCTGAACATACGAACAAAAGTTGAAAAGCGCATGTTCAAATTGGATTTAGTCATCGTGTCTTCGAGCTCAAGACTCAGACCATTTATATTTATACTGGAAGCTAGAACTTTCTCTCGTCATGTTCAGTGGAACCGAATTTCTATTGCCTAATTATTTCTGCCCTTAATCTGGATCAACGTACTTACTTACTGATTCGATTTGGTGTAACGAAAATTTTTGAATTGCACGTAACTTACCCTTTAACATATCCTGAATTTTTAAAAATCGATTCACAACTAACTGCGCACATTTATAGGTCTTCGAGTGCTAACAAAAAATAAATAAATTTGATTAGAGCTGTGAAATTGATTTTATATCCCTTTCCTGGAGGCTTTAATTTATGAAGAAAACTTTAATCATAAGACTCACCCTCCATTCGTTTATTGCCTCACCCGCTGATATTTCAATCATCCCTGGCTTTATTGAGGCAACTTTATTGTGCAAACATTTTCCCTCCATAGATACATATAAACCAAAAACGCTACACATGAAACATTCACATGGCAAATTATAGCCCTCCTCTATCTGGTACAACTTTATCTATTAAACCCTTTTGCGTTCCGTTTCATCATTAATTAGAGCTGGTTCCTTCTGATGATCTTAACCCGAGATGAAGACGTCCGTCCTATGAGCACATTACCATCAAGTTTAATGGCAATGTGGCCATAATCAATTTTAACAAAGTCCTGTCAACACCTTGGTATCCATCAAAGGATGGCAACAACCAATTCAAGTCCTTAATAAAATCACCACATCAAATATTTAAAATGTCATCTTTGTCGAAAGAGGGTTTTGCCGGTTCCTTGTGTGACGAAAACTGCCGGACAGCAAACAACACCAGCAGCCACATCATTTAGTCAAAAGTCAACAGACGTTCAACATATTGGAAGGAACCCCCTTTATCCTTGCAAATACGAAAGCATAATATTTGGGATGCAAAGAAAGGACACACAGCGAAGCGAGGCGCAACCCAAAGGATCTAACCTGAATAGCTTGTGGGTGGCCGGGTTGTATGTATGTGTGATAGCATCACCATCTATTCAAGTTTTGCGTGTATAAGGTGTCAATAGGGTTGATTATGGAGCTTATAATGTCCTGGTGCCGCTTTGATGAGCCGAAAATTCATCATGTGAATGTGACCTTTCTTGTCAGACGAGAAATATGGATGAGAGTGCAAAATCATAATACGTTCAAGTTCGTACTTTCCCTTCCATTCATTGGGTGTAGATGGATGGATGGATTTGCGGGTGGTTGGAAAACTGTGTGCCGAAGGATCCCAGATGGTGTGGAATGAAGAAATCGCTGAAGGGAAATGTGCTTTCCGGCTCTATTTGAATGTGTAACCTTCAGATATACACACAGTTGAGACGAATCGAATTCAATCAATTTACATGTGTCCCTAGGGAAACTGCGACAACTACAGTCGAAGAGGATAAAAGTGGAAGTGGAAGTAGGGTGGAAATACTTTTCGTATTGACACTGAAAATTGAGGAATTTTTCTTTTGATCGTTCATGTGAGAAAATGCTTTGGATGATTAGGGGTGCAGAAATGTTTCCCTTTTATTTGCTGTTAGTGCAGAAAACACATTTATGATGAGAATTTGTTTGCAGCTTTCACTTTCAATTTGTGGAATGCAAATAAAAGACGAAAGATGCGGGGTTAGGCCCATCATGGTGGTTTGTTAAATGTCAATGGTTTTTTCTTGATTTTCTTTTTTCTATTAATGGCTATATGGAGTTTTAGTCGAGCATGAATCATAGCTTTTTTTTAGGGTTCGATTGGTGAAAGATGAAGTGTGAACACATGAATGGAACTCAAAGCTAATTGGTGGACGTTGATTTCTTTAGCTCTTAACTGGACCATGCGACATTCGAGAAGATTTTTAATGTTCACACTTTGGAAATTTGAATACATTTTTAAATTCTTCTGTATGTGTGTTGGTCACTGAACTCGTTCAAAACGACTGGACCGATTTTGATGTATATATTTGAGCGAGCCTTAAAAGATGTTTTAGATTCACTTACAACTAACCAATATTTTTTCATTAATAATTGACCAATCAGTCAATAATGAGCCCTTCTGTGAATAATTCATAATTTAATGCTGATTTCTTTTAAAATTTTTGAAATGCCAAATTTGAACGAACAATTTTGTACATTTTGATTTTTTCGAGCAAAAGTTTGATGTTTTAAATTTTCATTATCATATCGTAATCATCATAGATCATAAAAAAAGCATTATTAATTTTTCTGTATGTGTAGTTAATTCATATAAGCAAAAGTTAATTAAACAAAGAAGCAGAGAATAAACGTCAAAAGGGCATTTCTGCACCTGCAATTTTTCTAGAAATCTCTTTTTACAGCAGGTACACATATACTGTCATAGTTTGAAGGAAGAAATAGAGTTTATGTAAATTTATCCTGTGAATAAAAACATGACTTGGTTATACATAATTGTGTTTTCCAGAAGTGAGTTTGATCCACAAATGGATACAAAAAAAAAAAAAAAAATAAAGACTCTGCGAATGTTTTGTCTTTGTTTAAGGATTTGGGTCTTTCAAAAGAAAAATATAATTTTTAAGAACTTCATTAAAAAACCATATTATTGATGATCTTTCCAGTAACAAGCTCATAACCGCAGAAAAAGGAGCAATCCCCAGCAATAGCAATATTACTGAATCTTTGAAACTTAGACTGAAGTGAAACTTGAAGAACTATTGAACTATGCCAAAAAAGTTATTGTTACTAACCCGAATGCTGTTGCAATGAATCTTCCGGACTGAGTGCGTATAAACAATTTATATGTTTGGCAGGAGGTGAAATTATTTCAGACGCAAATATTTTTATAGCTCCTTTAGTTCATCTGCCATGAAGAGAATGTGCTGAATATTAGAATGGAAAAACCCTTGGCCATATTCAGTCCATTTTTGCCCTCCAATAAGGTTCCAATAGGCACAATTGACACCAATTATTATCGAACTATTAGAATTATTTATTTATTAATTAATCAGCAAAGTTAAGACACTGTCTTAGATGAAAAAATGGTATGACATAATTATTCAGAAAAGAGTGTAATACAATAAATATCACATTGAGCAATGACATGTTGGTAGAATTGATTCAAAGCAATGAGAAGAGCATATAAAGAAGAAAACATGACAAAGTATAATGAAGAACACATTTACTTATGAAGTCATCTGCAAACGTAGGAATATAAGCTTCAGGCAAATATTGGACCACATCATTAACAAATAAAATAAAATAAAGAGCAATGGACCCGCTCCCCTGCGGCACACGAGATGTAACAGTTACAGGAGCAGAAGAGATATTTCCTAATTTTACAACCTGATACCTATCAGATAAAGAGGAAGATAACCATTTAATAAAGGGAGTCGAAAATTTTGGTTTTCTGGGTTTAAAATGTAAGATGTTGTGGCTAAAACGGTCAAAGGGACGATGGCTTCAAACATTTTCGGGATGCATGATTGAATGCAGATACCTCTAAAGATTTCCACTTTATTCTTGCACTCAGATTTAAAAATTAGTATAACCAGATGCATACTAATGCTGCCGTGCATATAAACAGATTGAAAGAATGCTGAAAAGAAATAACATATTGTTTCAGGCGAATCAGAAGAGTAACCATTGAAATTTAAGAAAACAAATTGATGATATAATCCTCACCATATAAATATAATGTTAAGGAGAATAGGAATATCTTCATTGATTAATAATTTTGTTCAACAATGATTGATGGAAACATATTTAATGAATTTATAAAGTACAAATCAGTATTTGCAAGTATGCAAGGAAATACAGAAAAGCTTCAGGAATCCAGATTATGCAATAAATACTTTAAAATATGCTAGATTTAAGCAAAGAAAAAAGTTATTTGAAGTCAACGTGCGGCTGTACAAGTAATTTGTAAAATTCAATGTCAAATGTCACTTAGTATATAGTGTATCAAAATTCGAACACTTGCTGAATCCACAGACCAGCCAACGTGCGCTATTATTATAAAAAAACTAAACTTTCCTTCAAATTGAAAAGACCCTGAGTGAAGTAAACAAAAAACGGAAAGCTTCCTTTTTCTCTGATTGATTCGACTTTGCTACAGTCCGAGGTACACGAAGAAAAATCTGTGTTCCCTGGTCTGGAGCTATATCAGGAACAAAAATGGAACATGGGCTTAGGACCTTATCACATGCAAATAACGAAAGGGACATTTTGATCTTTTTCAGTGGAATCCCTGGCCAAGACGGAAATCTAGTAAAGATGATACAGGAAGGATGGAGCACTGCCCAAGAATAAGGAGATTTTCTAAATTTTAAGTGACGCTCGACTAGACTGCACTCTGTAGGGATAGCCCTGTTCAGGGTGCTTATATGTTAATGGCACTTATGAATAATCTTACCGAAATTATTGAGAAAAGACACACACTCAGATATTAGTAGAAATCATTCTCTAAAAAATGTTAAGGAAACGCAAAGGAGATTTAATTGAGAAACTGGCTATAAAAATGATAACAGACTTATACTTTCCAATGCGGTACAAGTCTGGTAAAGGGCTTCGCTCAAAAAGTAAAGTAATGAACATTAAACTTCCCCGCTACACTGCCGCCTAAATACAATTTCTTTTACTTGATCGTGGCATTGAGTAGGATCCGAATATCGAATCTTTATCGTACTGTTGTATTACATATGAGATAAATTTATCTGAATGTGTAATGAACTGGAAATATCCTTATGTAGAGATGACTTTTAGATAGATTAAATAAGTTCACGAAAATGGGATGATTAACATAGAAAGTCGTCTTCATACACGGTTGTGGTCTTGAGTTGAGAATCTCAAAGCATTATGCGTTGAGAACAGCGTCAGACTTTAATGGGTGACCGATTGCTTTGGTGTAAAGAGCAATGGTAAAAGGTCAGGTGTTTTCCATTTCTGATATACTGCTGGGTTCCGCTTTGTCACCGACCCTCTTTTTAAGTTTCATAAACTTTCAGCCATCATTCATAAATTCTACTTGAAGTGTGGATGCCGAAAGTATTTTGGTATCAGTAACAGCAAAGGTGCAAAAATTACTTCACGCCGTCTTCTCTCGTTATATTTATAGACGTCCACTCTCCCCAAACTGGAACAAAACAACGAGGTCTATGCAGATATTCGAAGTTTGTTATATGCCCGCATGATACGTTTCAAAACCATGAGGTAAAATTAATCGGCGACAAAAATTTTACGATGCCAGTGAGCTGGTCGCGTTCCACTCTTGAATCATTTTCATCGTACAACTTGATTTCCTTATCAATTTACCACTATCCCCAATTTGAAGTCAAGTCAAGTATGAGGAACCTTTTTGTTAAATGCTCGACAAGAATGTGCTTAAAGATGTGCACCAATACTTCTTTCATACTTTTCTTCCGTGTTTTCATATTCTTTTGAACGAGCAAAAATTATAAAAACAGCATGTAAAATTGAAACCAAATACGAAAGTTCAAGGAGAGGGTTTGAAATGCCCGTTACGGGAGTGATGATTGTGGAAAACTTGTTTTTTTCCATTTCGATGACTCCGTGAAAGGACCTGTGATTTGAAATTATCGACAGCTTGCAGTAGTCGACAGTTACCTGCAACCACTATCTTTGACTAAATACATCCTTAGGCTAAGACAAAAAGTTCAATTTATAAGAGATCAGCATTCAAACCAATCCAATTAAGGACCAGAAAAGAAATTTTTAAGTGCCTTGCAGGATTTTAACTAAATTCAGGCAAATACAGGTACTTTGGCCGTTTCAAGCTTTCAGAATTCCCTAGCCCATTGACTCGTTTAAAAAGGCTGCGTGGTATCAATGCATTCCACAAAGATACCAGATTATAAATCAGTTTTTGACAAAATTCCTTACCCGGGTTAAGTGCCTATTTTGAACCCGATGAAAGACGACGTTTTTATCAAATATGGATCGAAAGATAAACGCAATTTTATTTATAAATTTATTCCTGAGAATGCTTCTTCATCTTCATGTATACAGTTTCTTATTTACTACTGTGTCCAAAAAATAAGGTGACATTGTATTTATTTTGAAAATTCTTTATTTATTCTTCCAAATCAATTTCATCCCCTTCAAAGTAATCCCCTCCCGATGCAATGCACTTATGCCAACGGATTTTCCAATCTTTGAAACACTGGTTGTAGTCACTTTCCGGGATGGCCTTCAGTTCCATCTTCGCTGCGGCTTGAATCTCTTCTATCGTATCAAAACGGTGTCCCCGGAGCGGTCTTTTGAGCTTGTTGAACAGCCAGAAGTCGCACGGCGCCAGATCAGGTGAATACGGTGGTTGCGGAACGATATGGGTTGAGTTTTTGGCGAAATGATCACGAATTACGAGTGCGGTATGGGATGGTGCATTATCGTGGTGTAAAAACCAGGAATTGTCTTTCCACAATTCCGGCTTTTTTAGGCGGATAGCGTTACGCAAACAACGCATAACGTTCAAATAATATTCCTTGTTGACTGTTTGGCCGGTTGGAAGGAATTCATAAAGCACAACACCACGATAATTGGAGAAAACATTCAACATGACCTTGATTTTTGAGCGACTTTGGCGCGGTTTTTTTGGTCTCGGCTCTCCTTTGGCATGATATTCGCTCGATTGATCGGTTGTTTCGGGGTCGTAAGCACAGATCCAAGTCTCATCGCCAGTTATAATGCGTTTCATGACATCCTGATAGTCGGAAAGCATTGTTTCACACACTTCAACGCGACGCCTTTTTTCCCAAAAAATTCAATGTTTTCGGTACCAGTCGAGATTTGACGCGCTTGAGGCCCAAAGCATCCTTCAAAATGGTATTGACTGAGCCTTTCGATAAGCCAACTTCATCAGCAAGGTCTCTAATCGTTAATCGATGGTTTTTCAACACCAAATCTTTGATTTGTTGGACGTGAGCTTCATCGGTTGAGGTTGATTGTCGCCCACAACGCTCTTCGTCTTCGACACGTTCACGGCCGGCTTGGAAATCACTATACCACTTGTAAACATTTTTGTTAGACAAAGCCTCATCATCAAAGGCTTTCTGCACCATCCTCAACGTATCCGCAGCAGAAAATTGATTCCGCAAACAAAATTTAATGCAACTTCTTTGCTCAATAAATTTCGACATCGCAAAAAACGAAAAACTCACTTTTAGCAGCCCACAAAACGACGCGTATCTCAAACACTATGAATATATTTTGACATGAAATTTCACATAGATGTCACTGACAGTACTACCAACCTAAAAAGAAAGAAAAATTTCCAAATCCTTCGACGCGCGCAGTTTAAATTCATATGTCACCTTATTTTTTGGACACAGTAGTATATATATGTGTAAGACTTTTTGCAGGATACAAATTAGGTGGCAAATATAAATTTTATTGTGTGAGAAGAAAAGGACAAAATATAAATAAAAAGACAAATAATTACACACTTTTAGTGTTGGCTAATGGAT
Organism: Orthonevra nobilis; assembly: GCA_963555765.1. NCBI lineage: Eukaryota > Metazoa > Arthropoda > Insecta > Diptera > Syrphidae > Orthonevra > Orthonevra nobilis. Next base: position 25,056,867 of record OY743225.1, on the reverse strand, counting down.
ATCAGACAGTAGAACTTTGGCACAACTTGGTGACTCTTGGATATAAGAAGAAGGTTGGGGTGATTTGAAAATATTGAATACCATATTGATTATTATGTACTTCATTATATTGTCAAGGCATAGCGCGACAATGAGCTTCCTCCGCCCAAAGGAATCCAAATCTGCGATAACCTAGCAGCCGTACATGATTATGATCGCAAACGTTTTTTCAAGTACGCTTCGGGTCTTAAGAGGGGTTTAGCCCTTTTTTGTTGTATTTATGTGGTCATTCGAAATTTCTATTGAAAACGATACCGAAATTGTTTAAAGCGTTAACTATTCTACCGGAGCACTACTGAGAAAAATTGGAGAAATGTGGGGGCAGCTACAAATAAGTTAAGCATCGCCTGCATTTAGTTTAAAAGGGTTACTCTCTGAAAAACACCTGCACTTTCGTTAATACACAGACAGGAGAGCATTGGACATAATATGAAAACCTGAGGAACCCATTTTAGTACGAGAAGGAAATCCGAGATTTTTTGTCTCTATAGCCAGCAGGTTGTTTTCTCCCGAATCTATAGGACGAAATAAGTTTTAATGTATGGGGTGAGAAATCAAGAAGAGCTAGAAACGAAGCACAGTCTTTTTCAATTGCTATCCTTAAATCATCTTCTAATTTAAGGAGAGTCCTGGTGCAGCTGTCTTTTGGACGAAAGTCTGATAGACAAGAAAGAAGATATTGGTTGTCTCTTAGATATTTATTGATCTTTTCTTTGAAAATTTTCTCGAAGGGTAGAATTGGTATGTGAAAACTTTTGCGACTTTCCAATGCGGCGAAAAAACTGATGTTTTAAGGAGCAATTGTAATAGGTCCGATATGAGTGAAAAAAGCTTCGAGAGAGGTGCTTTTCAGCTTCAGGCTTCATCTACATTTGTGTTCTCAAGTCTGGAGAAGCTGAAATGTATGGTGGGTTAATTATTATCAGAATAGGTAGGTGCCAATGCATCGGAAAGTGCAACCCAGAAACGGATTGAATGTTAGCTCGTAACAATCAGTCCCCGAGTGACTAATACGGTTTTGCTTTCCTAAGCCAATACTTTTCAAATTATTTCGAAGTCTTTGTCCAGTTGGTTTTTAATGACTCGACTTTTCTTAAAATATATCACTGAAGACGTTGTTACGAAGCCTGCAGTACCTGCGATGGTCTTGTTCTTCAAAGCACTCCCGGAAAAAAATATCCACTGTATGGGAAGAGTTTTGAGCCATAAGAGCCTACGAAGTATACGAGCCCTATTTATATCAACTTGACAACCAGCATTACAAATAATGCTAACAACCTATTGGTGGTCAGAATGTCCTGAATGATTTTCACTTACCCCAATAAAACAGAATATATATCCTTCAGAATTTTCTCATTCGCTGTTTTGTTTTAAGAATTTTCAGAAACATAATTTGAAGTCACCCTGTGGGCCGCCACAAAACATCCACACACGCATGCATTCAACTTTGGAATCCACATATCGAGAGCAATTAAAAAACCCAATGAAATAAATTCACGGTCGTCTGGGTAATAAAATCAACCATACCTTAGACCGCTCCAAACAGAGTACACTTGTTCGAGAAGCGTGCTACTTCACCGCATCGTCATTAGGCTTTGTGTTGCCCCAAAATTAACTCACCCACCCACCCACCACCCACAACGCCATTAGGCCAGGCATACCAACTGCGGTAAGAAGACAGCAATTGGTAATTTTTGCATGGAAAATTACATCCAACCCTTAATGAGTTTTTAATACGGTTTTCTTTCGGCCCGGAAAGTTGCTGTCTTCCCTCGTTTCGGGGCGATCTTTTTATTGCACTCTCTGTACTCCTTTTTCCGGTTCGGTATGTACCCGTACGTATGGATGTGGGTACTCGACAAGTTAATTTGGTTTAATTGCTGTTGGCAGCACTGGAGGCATGCCATCACGCGGCGACCGTTTGTACGTTCAGTTGCGTTGGGTGGGGGCGACATGAATATCGTCCTGTGCTTGCACACGATTTAATTCAAATCAGGAAGAGCATTCTCCCTGGCTAAATTGGCAAATGTTCCGGTGCAATGGCTTGTTTCACTCTAAATTCTATTTTGTTTGTAATTTTTATCGCAAGTTGAGCATTTTAATGTCAAAGAAATGCCGCCGTGCCGCCGTTGTTCGGATCCCTCGAGTGTAATCAAAATGTGCTAAATGTAGTTGAAGTTGTCGAGGAATGGAATATGCAAAGGGTTTTGGCAAATGATTTTTCGAGCGCTCTTAATTAACAGTATTGTAATTTAGTGTAGAAGTGTGGAGTATTGAATTTTTCTAATCTTACGGTTTTGAAAATCAGAAAATGGTTGAGTTGCTCAAAAACAATGGCCCTCAATGCAGTAGCCTACAGTCAAAAGCAACGAAGTACGGAAAGGTGTCAAAACTCAAAAGAGCGCGTCAGATTCATGAGCCGAAGGATCGAAGAATCGTTCGAATTGCCAAAAAAGACCCATTTAAAAGTTCAAAACAGATTCAAAAGGAAGTTTTTGTTGAGGATTCTAATGCCCTATCAGCATGCTCCATACGGAAACGATTGAATGGAAGCCAAGTTTTTGGCAGAGCGACAAGAAAAAAACTATTACTTTCCATAAAAAATCGAAAAGCTAGGTTAGCTTTTGAGAAAAAAACATAAGGATTGGATGATTTCTGATTGGTACAAAATTTAATGATTAATGAAACAAAAATGGATAGAGTGGTAAAATGGTAAAAGATATGTCCGCCGTCCCAAAATGTTTGTATTAAATCCGAAACACACGATGATTACTCTTAAGCAGAGAGAAGAATGTGTGATGCTTTTGGCGTTGCATGTCATTTAAAGAAACCGGGTCAAATACAAACAATTATTAGAATGTTGTGTTATCCTATACTGATGAAGAATTGCCCATTATTGCCCGAGATTCTTCAAGACAATGATGCAAAACACACGTCAAGGGCAACGAAACAATGGTTTGAAAAGAATTCTGTCGATTTTCTAGAGCGACTGAATTCGGCAAGCACAAAATTAAAAATTTGGGCCTCCATAGCCATACCTACCAAAAAATGCAGTGACCTTATTGCATTTATGTCTCAGAGGCGGTGATCACGAGTACACGGTTACGAAATATTGAGCCAGGACATAACAGTTCCGTAATTAAATCAACATTACCACAATATTCTTAATTGGGTCGCAGACCATTTCGAAACAAGTAATTGCATTTGAACAAGTTCTTCTGTTCATAACTTTTATATTTTGTTTGTTCTTACTTGCCTTTCTTACTTTTATAATAAATTTGATATTTTTCAACTTAAAGGTGGTATTCTAGTCTAGAAATTTAAAAAAATCGATATTTTTTATATTTTCAAAGTTTAACTATTCAAGAATATATCTTTTTCAAAATTTAAGTTATTTTTGGAGATATCGGTTTTTTGCTGACCCGGCATCCAAACTGGTTCGGCCGGAACTAATCGAACAAAATACATTAGGGATTCTCCGTCTACCTGAATCCATATTTCTCAGTAAAACCTTTTGTCCTTTGTATATATTGTAACACAAGAACCCAAGGTGACTTGTATATTTTATATTTAGTGCTCACTTTCGTCCAGCTGCTAACAGTTGAATTCTATATGTGCTTTGAGTGAAATAAAAATATTGTGAAATATTGCTGTTTGTATTTTTAATGAAGGCTTCATTCCTATTTTAAAAATGATGGAGCTTATGGGAATGAAAATTGGCCCGGAACCCCATTCATTTGCTGTGAAACGAGACAACAACGAGGCCAGAATTGCTCGATACGAAGAGAAAAACGCGGAAAATGAAGCAGGAATGGCAGATTGAATAAATGTAAGTCTACAATATAATTTCATGACTGCGAAAAACTTTATGCGAAACTTTAAACGCGTTTTTCTCGAAACTGTCTTTTTCAAAACAATACCCACGATTTTTCAGGTTCTACTGGACCTATTTACATGAAATTTTTAGAGAGTCTTCTTTATAGACTTGTCTATGTCTGAACCTGTCCCCATCTCCAAATTTCTATAACTTTTTTTTTTAATTCGAAACAGTCAAAAAAAGGGGTATAAAAATTGTTTTTTTTTTCAGTCAGTGGTTTCAGTTTGTCATCTTTCCAACTTTTCCGTAGTTCCACACATAGCTACATTGTTCTAGATTAATAATCTTTTGTTTTTTTTTTTTTTTTTGGTTTCAGATTGATAGGACGGTTGAAATCGTGCTGCTAATTTTTGAAATTTTGAACTTTTTTTATTTTTTTCTGTATTCTTGTTAGTTAATAAATAACTAATTGAAAAAAGGATACTAAAAATATTAATTGCCTTTTTATATGACACTTCAAAAATTACATGAAATTTATGCCTCTAAACTAGAATACCCCCTTAACTTTTGGTACAATCATGCCTATTTAGTTACCCACGAATGTATGACTTGATGACTCCTTACATATAAGAAATGCAAGGGTTTATCACTTCAAACTTGCGATACTGGGATCCTTAGAATGCGAAAACAGTTCGATCTGATCGCAAGGTCTAACCCTTACCCTTAAGATGCAACTGGCATTGAAATACAGACCAGGTAACCAAACGGGACAATTTCATTACGGATAAAGACATGTTCTGCTCGATCATAGATTGTATGAAGGCAACATAATGATTTGGGCATCTTTTTGTGGTAGACATTAATAACCCTGATCAATGGTTGAGCAACACATCTGCCCCCGACCACAGAAACTTAATCTGGATCAACACTTAATCTCTTTATCTATTGGAAAACATCCAAGTGTTTTTCCATGCTGAACTAATAGCCATCGAATCCTGTGCCATAGGAAAAAAAACCATAAAGAGGCAAGTATTCTAATATATTCAGACAGCCAAACAGCTCTCAAGGCATTGTCTTCCAATCTTATGGAATCCAAATATGTCAAAAACTGCTTTTTTTTAGTTAGACGTAACAAAGTTAGCTTAGGATGGTTTCCAGGTCACAATAAAATCGAAGGCAATGAAATTGCGGACGAACTGGCCAGGGCTGGTTCTAAAACCGCGTTCACTGGTCCGGAACTTTTCTGTGGCGTAAGCTGGACTACGGCCCTATGTAGGACCAATAAGTGAAAAACAAATAGACAAACTAAAAAACTATAAACAATCCCTTCTCTTTCAGAAAAATCCTTTAACTCAACAATGAGAACGTAAGAAAGTTCGTTAGCTTCCTCTCAGGCCCTTACCGGTTGAGATTACATCCAACCAAACTAGGGCTCAGTACAACCGTTGGCTGTACACATTCTTTGTGAATGTCCAGCTCTTATTTGGCTAAGAAGGCATACTTTCCCCAAAGATATATGCTCCCCTTGGACACTAGACAATCCAATGCTATAAACATTCTGACTTTCATCAGAAGGTTGGAATATCTGTTAGCCTAAAAAAATTCCCCAAGATACATGTTACTGATAGATTGCACTTAGTTTATAATGCACAATTCGACAACGATATAAAATAAAATGATGCTGTGTCGCCTTGTTTAACGTCCTTGATGGAGGTAATACTCGTAGCTTTCTCCAAAGTTCAACAAGGAGGAATTTAGCGGGGATGGAAAATTAGAGCCTGTCTTTTGTACAGCTCAGTTAATCAAATGTGGACCTAAATGAGTACCGCTTTGAAACTCCTGCATATCATTTTATCTGTAGTCTGGTGTAGCGTGGAATGGATTGTTGGTTTCTATGGCAGACAAATTCAGCAGTTTCTTCAGTTCCGAAAGAGCTCAACAGCGAGTCCGTTGTTCACTTGTTAGACTTGTGTGCATATCTCTGTTGTCACTGCATTTAAGTCAGAATTTTTGTAATGTTTTCGGATATCCTAAGTATTGTTTTTGTTGTTTACCATCCGCGAGGTGATTACAAGTCTAAAAGAAATCTTTCTATACTTCTCTAAGCATGGTCTGTGTTTATTCTTAAGCATTTCCATTTCGATCTCCGACAAAGCTTTGACTTTTCATTTTTTGCATGAAAGTTTTCGGATGCATGCTGAAACATTATACCGGTCAGATGACAGCTTCTTTGAACGCTTGAACATTATGAATGCAATACTTGATATGGTGGCTGTTTTTGTAAAGATTGTGAGCGTGTGTTTCTATTCCGATGAAGGATGCGCACTTATTTGTTTGACGCTGTCCGTTGAAGTCTTAGTATAGAGTTTTTATATCCAATTTTTAAATAGCGCGTTTCTTCAAATATTTCGAGTGATTTTGTTTTGCTCATCGAAGCTGCTTTGGTTGTTTAGGAGATGTAATAATTGTATCTTGCAATCACATGTAGTATGATGTTATTTGCACATTTACGACTGCAGGCCGGTTGATACCTGCTCACTAAGGTGGTCGTAAAAAATCGAAGTCGGAATTTTGCCGATGGGAACCCACCAATTTGTGCAGCCTATCCAGATTTTAAGATAGACGAAGTTTGAGCATAATTGGATCACGTAAACACGTGCCGACGGTCGCTCAAAGTTTAAAAAAATCGCTATTTTTCGTTAGCGAGCGAGGTTTCGGAGCCATAACGCCGAAACGGCTCGACACATTCTCATAAAATTGGTCTTAAATAAAACTTATATTGTTCTTAATATTTTATGTTCAAATATTTATATCATAACTTTTAGTCCGAGCGAGCAAATGGCACCTTTTTCCTCAAAAACGTGAGTAGATACCTCTAGGAACAAACTTTTAATATGATGTCAAATATTCTTAATTTCTATGAAATAAAAAGACATTATACATTGTAATTGTTTCATTGTATATTATCATTGAATAAAAAGATAACGACGTAAAAAATAAAGAACATGGTTAACTTTTTATATTTATTTGATGAGAGGAATAGATTATTCTAGAGGTTTTCGAAGTGTTGACTTCGATTCATCTGGATAAAGTTTCCTGCATTGAGAAACCACCTGTAAAACGAATTGCTTTTGTTCCTCGTCTTTTGTGATAACTTTATTAAAATCGGTTATCAGCTTAACTCCCCTCTCTGCTACATCATTCGCAACTTTCAGTGATTTAATTATCATCAAACCTTCTTTGAAATCATTGTTTTTGACCAGGTGGTAGGGTGTTCTGTTAGGAATTCCGGGTTGATCTGAAACAACTGAAACAAGTGAATTGTTTCCTTACTTATCAAACTGGAGAGGCCTTCTTGCACCAGCTGTTCCATCTGGCCTTTTCGGAGTTTAGGGTTTATGATCCTGGTATTCTCGGAACCCTCTGTCTCAGCTTCAACAAGTTCCTTTTCCGCTATTCGCAGTTTTTCTTCGTCGGGGAGTGTGGGATCAAAGAAGGCAAGGCCAACCATCTCTGTATTTAAGTACCACAAATGGTTGGAGAATTTTGTTAAACCTTTGTCAGCTACTTCCATGTCAATATTCTTGTACTCCAACAGACACTGTAACATTTCTAGGTCTTGCTTAATAGCCAGATAAGCCTTAGGGGCATTGAACCAAGCTGTGCAGTAGACCCTTATTAGACAAATACATAGAGCTTCTAAGGAACTACTTTCTTTATCTTTCTTTACTACTAGAAGGTCCAGGAAGTTCTTCGCTTTCTTGAGAAGCAGAAACGTCCATCTGAACATCATCGAAACCCTCAATCAAGGTGTTGTTGTAATCCTCTGCATCACTGTCTTCTTCATCAGTTTCTAGACAAAAAAAAAGAAGAGGTTGAACTAAGCTAAAATTAAGCAGTGTTTTCGCCAGCCTCGCTCACTAGCGCTAGGGCTACCAGGACGACCTGCCTGCCTTTGGCTTTCAAGAAACGCCTTTTCTTCTTCTGTATTACAAACACACACTATAATCACTACTTTTTTAAAAAAGAAAAAATGATCAAAAACAATTTCATCACTGCGATCTTATCTTCTCAAATGCTTCTTTAAAACTAACGGATTATAAAAAAAATTCTTTGCTGAACACAGTTTGAACAATGTTCAATGAACTTTAGCCATGGGCTGTATGATAAAAGTAATGTGTGTTTCCTATAAATGCACAAATTTGTTCCTACTCACGTTTTTGAGGGAAATGATGCCATTTGCTCGCTCGGACTAAAAGTTACGATAAAAATATTTGAATATAAAATATTAAGAACAATATAAGCTTTTATTTAAGACCAATTTTATGAGAAAGTGTCGAACCGTTTCGGCGTTATGGCTCCGAAGCCTCGCTCGCTAACGAAAAATCGCGATGTTTTTAAACATGGAGCCACCGTCGGCACATGTTAACGTGATCCAATCGTGCTCAAACTACGTCTATCTTCAAATCTGGATAGGCTGCACAATTTGTGAGGCTCCCATCGACAAAATTCCGACTTTGATTTTTTTCACTATAGCTTACGACCACCCTTATGCTCACCGCTACTCAACTATGTTTCAGCTTTTAAGTGGTCACTGGTTTGGAGATGTATGGCGACTCCCGGCATCGAAAACTTGACTTTAATTGATTCGAAAATCGATTAGAAAGAATGTAAATTTCACAGGAAAATTTGGCAACAGGTCTGCAGAAACTAAGTCTGTCAAGAATGTTGGCCTTATAGATCTTACATGGTTCGAGAATGGTTCTCATATCACACCCCAAAACTAATCTTTTCAAAACATTCGATCTGAATTCACTGCAATATGCGTGATTATTTAGACCGATAAATTTGAAAACAACTGATTACATCGGCAAAATCGGTACGGGATGTTTTAACGACGGAATGGTCTTAAATTCTAAAAAAGTTTGAGAAGGAATATTGTTAAAATTTCCAAATAAAATGGAAACCAAATATTATTATTTACTTTCCACTATTAACTGTTTAAATATAAAGGAAGACTTACTTTTGACTCACGGCTTTTTCCTCGTAATTTTTTTGTTTGTTTTGATTTGAATAGCAAATAAGAAAATTAAAAGTCACCGGCCATGCAAATGACTAGTTAGCTGTAGAGGGAGTCCCTTGCCATCTAACCACATTGGACAAAATTACAGTATTTCGAAAATTTCATCACCAGGCGTGCTCACCTCATTTCTCACCACAATTTCATCGAAACTCTAATTTGTTAACATTTTCGGAAATTATTTGACTTGCTGCCGGAGTCACGTGCCTCCACAAGGCAATATTGGTCTAGCATCCGCAAAAGTATCATCGCACTCACACTCGAGCTCGTAATTTGAATTTGAATCTTTAACATTTGGAGTCATCGTAATTTTGTACTTGTACGCGCATCCCCCAAACGAATACTAACCAACACCTCTTGGCTGGTCGGTCACATGCTAATTCGGTCCGATAATCACGCTGTAAACCAACTTTAAACCGACAAATTTGTAGGCTCATCGTTGTTGTCGAAAATTGTTGATCCAATTTCAATGCCCCCCAAATGCCACATTACAATTGTTGGCAGCTGGCTACAAAGCTAACGACTGAATTGCACATGTAACCTCTGAGTCCTGTCGATGAGCCTCCTGCAGTACATGCGTTTGAATGCGTGTGGCCCACAAATTTCGCACCGTCAGTTGGCCCTAATCAAACCCGGTCCAGTCTGCTTCGGCTGGCACCGATGGTGTCACACCAATGCAGAGTGATGTGCCTGCTGGAAAATGCACAAAATGCAATTGTTACAGAAGGCAGTGGAATGTCTGCAGAAGCCGGACTATTGGATGGACTGGCTAATAAATACGTTTCAGTTCGGGGGGGGGGGGGGGGGGGGGGGGTTTAGTTGTGTCCTTGCAGTTCTTCCGCTTTGAATGCTTTATTTCAGGCGTATCCTGGCATTTTGGCGCACACACATTCATTCCTTAGTCGGTTGGGTGTGGGCCGTCCGTCGTTTGTCAGAGCGTTCCGTTCTCTTTAATTACATTTTCAAATGCATGTGGCATTTCCTCTGGGATCGCATTGAAAAGTGACCAAAGTGGGGCCTTCAGTTGGGATTTCTTGTCGGATTTCATGTATGGCTAATGAATGGCCTGCAGTGGTGACAGAAGAGAGCATTTTATTTGAACTCTCTAAGGAGATTCGGCTGATTGTTGGTTTAGATGCGGATGCCGAAATGGGCATTCCCTCGACGTATTTAGACGTTGTAAGTATTTAAGAACGTTTCACGCATCAGCTTGATCGACGAACTGGAATGTTTTCACAAGCTGCTCGAATAGGCTAAGGGAACCTTTTACAAAGTCACAGAAAGATTTTGATGTCTTAATTAGATAGAGACTAAAAGGCAAACAATTGTCCTGGTCCGTAACTGATGTTTATTTTTGTTTCCTTGCAATTTGTTTTAAAGAAAATGGGAAAAATTTATGATTTCCAAAAAACCTTATATATGCGAGTCTTCTTCTATACGTAAAATTAAGTAGTGTTTTATTATAAAATTAGATTCAAATTTCTCATTGCATAATTTTTGGCTTAAAATTGAGCTGCAATTTAAAAAAAATTGTTTTATTCGGGGACACCCCTTTTCCCCCCCTTCTTTTTTTATATTATTTTTATGGTTTGTTGTTATAGCGGCCATAATAGTTCATGTTCTGTGAATATTCCAAGTTTCTACCTATTATGATTCAGGAGATACAGCCCTGTGCCAGACGTAGGACGGACTGACGGACAGCGAATCTAATACTAATTACCAATCAGAGCTGTAAAGGAATGCATTATTTCGAGATTGCATTCTGCAAAGTCACAGTATTTTGATTAATTCCTTTGAATTTAGTTAAAAGACTTCAAATTAATACTTTAACATCCACTTAAATATACTGTTTGAATTCTTTGAAGTCTTTTGAAATTATTGATTAATTCGGTAGTGCAGTCTTTTGAATTCATTTCAGTTTTAACGTTTTGAAGTCTTTTGACTGCTGTGAAGTCTTTTGATTGCTTGAAGTCTTTTGACAGCTTGAAGTCTTTTGACTGCTTTTGAAGTCTTATGACTATTTGAAGTCTTTTGATTTATTTATTCTTCTGATTACGTTACAAGATTTCAATTTCTTTGAAAAATATTAACTAAAAGCTTAATAGTACTAAGTAAGTGACTTTATAAATGTTTACATTCTTTAACAAGAATATGTATGATCTGAGGTGTTTTTAGTTCTGCGTTCAAGTGTAAGTGCTCAACCGGAAACCTATTTCTATGCCTACGATGTTCTTTCAAGACTTGTTCAGCATCATGCTGTTAGTGTTACTAAGATTATCCTAAGTGATGATTTGTGGATGACGTACTAAGCATAGAGGAAACTAAATCTCGAAAAAGCATTTTTTAATGCCATGCTTTTATGCAGAACGTTATGAGATTAAATATCAATACCAGTAGTTATATTTAATCAGACTTTATTGGATGGATACTGTTTATTTATCAGTTTTTTTTTTATGTTTTTTTATTGAGAATATAATACTTCCAAACGTACCGGATGAATTTTGAGTTTGAAATCTTTAAAAAATACTTACTATGAACTTCGCAGAAATCTAACTATTTGATGTGATAAGGAAAATGAATCAAAATTCGTTTTATTTTAATTGTCTTATATTTCAGCTTACACTAGTTTGTTTTATGGAACGTTGACTGAAAAATTTATAGACATTAGTGTATTTGTAGATGCATGTATTCCGAATATGATTGTATGATTTTATGTACAAGATAAAACAAATTAAAATATTAAGCTTGAACATATGATAAAAACAAAATCTTTTCACTTCTTAAGTTAAAATAAAATATCAAAGTCAAATTCAGTTAAACTATAAAAACAGAAAACAAAAAACACAAGTTGCTTAACTTTTATATATTGCCCCTATTCACTTTTAGAAGCAGCAATTTCTCAAAATTTGAGTCAGAAGGTGATCCTCGTTTGGGGGCATTTAGCATACCAGCAAAAAAAAAAAAGCCGCTCTACTGCCACCGATGAAGGAAGGGGTGTGTTGTGCCTCAAAAATGTTCTTTTAATTCTTTGGTATTTATGCAACATTTTAAGTGAGGTGGATGAATGTGCCAAGTATCTATCGAAAACTTCGTTTTCCCCAGAAATTGATGCATTATTAGAAGAATCTAACAAATTTTCTATAAGGAAAAGGACAATTTTGCTTGAAAGCTGTTGCGCGTAAATTAAATCTTGTAATCAATTCATACCTGTTAGAGAAAAGACGAAATATGTCATCTCGGGTGCTATTTGTGTGCTTTTGATGTTCTGGCTGTCTGACATTTGATTTTCGGCACTGATTTTGGACCTGACCAAGGAGCTTATTTCTAAATCCGTCCGACAATTTTTATTAAGTGCCGAAACCCACTTTAACTTCACCGATGGGCAGAGGACGGATGCTAGGATAATCTTAGTAACACTAACAGCACGATGCTGAACAAGTCTTGAAAGAACATCGTAGGCATAGAAATAGGTTTCCGGGTGAGCACTCACACTTGAACGCACAACTTAAAACACCTCAGATTGTATGATCTGGTTTCTTGTTAAGGAATGTAAACATTTATAAATTCATTTATTTAGTACTATTAAGCCTTAAGTTAACATTTTTCAAAGAAATTGAAATCTTGTAACGTAATCAGAAGAATAAATAAATCAAAAGACTTCAAGCAATCAAAAGACTTCACAGCAGTCAAAAGACTTCAAAACGCTAAAACTGAAATGAAATCAAAAGACTGCACTACCGAATTAATCAATAATTTCAAAAGACTTCAAAGAATTCAACCAGTTTAAAAGTATTGCATTTTTTTGACTTGAAGCCGTATGATTACTTCAAGTAATTCTAAGTACAATGATTTCAAAATTGATAATGAATAATTTTTTAAATGGAAGTATTTCAGTGAAGTCATAAGACTAATAATAAGCCATTCAATTCAATTGAATAAAAAAAAGTCAAAAGACTGCATTTTTTACAGCTCTGTTACTAATAGGGTTTCGTAGGCGCTATTTTGGTATGGAACCCTAAAAATTACACCTTCTTAGTAATTTTTAAAGTCACTTCAAAGTCTGGGTAGATTGTTTCTTAAACCAGAAGCTGATAGTGTGACCAGACCGAATCACAATCAAAACAGTCTTTTCATCGATTCTACACAGTCGATTTGCTCATAATTTTTATTTTTGAACAAATGCTACTTGAATTCAATCGAAAAGCCGTAAAAAATCAAAGCTTCCCTCAGTTCGTTTACGGAGTTATTGGCAGAGTCGACTTGACCATATTCAGATGTTTTGGTTTTTTTCACACAAAGTTCACCGCTGCGTCAAATTTTCATTTCTATGGCACGGAGAATCCATATGAAATGCCATGTGATATTATAATCTTGCATTTACGGTAGAGAAGTGATTTTGTGAAAACGAGAAAGGTCATAATATAATTGAAATTTGTAAAAAATGAAATTCTTATCATTTTTTTATTTTTTTTGTAAAAGAACACACGCGTACTACCCGTCATAACGCGATACTAACGCGAGTGGAAGGGATCAGGGAGGAAATAGGGATAAGAACTGATGGCCATTGTTTTTGAATTTCTGCAGAGCGTGGTAGAGCATTCCACATTCGTGTTGTGCGGCTAACAAACGAGTCTCTATACTTGACTGTACGACCGAAGTTGGGCTTGAGGGTGAACTGATGAGTATTCCTGGCGAGACGGGTGTTACGGTGAAAGTGATAAGAGGGTGGAATGAGCTGGCTAATTCGCTAGAGCACTGCTTATGGTAGAAGCGATAAAACAGTGTTAGACAGGAGACGTTACGACGGTGGTGAAGAGAGTCAATTGCCTTGTAATATTTTTGTCCCCTATGGGTTTTACCGCTCGATTTTGAATTCTATGAAACAGACTCAAGATGGTCATTGGAGCGCCTGCCCATAAATGGGAGTTGTATTCCAGTTTGAGGCGAATGTACGCTTTATTTACGACAGCCAGATCAGATGGGGTAAAGTATTTCTTGCACCGCTTCAGGAAACCTAAACATTACGCAGCATTTTTGGTGATAACGGTTATGTGATCATTCCAACCGAGGTTGTTATTGATACATATACCAAATACTGAAAGTTTTTCGGCTTCAGCAATGCAAGCGCCATTCATGGATAACGGTCGAGGTTTTTCGTTTCCCTTTAGTGACAGAAGACAGCATTGAGTTTTGGAGGCATTGAATTCCACTCTGTGCGTAGAGCCCCATGATAGTATGCTGTTAATATCGGAATTTAATGAGTTGATCACACGCTGCCGTTCCATTTCCACGGCCGGAGATGAGGGACGTGAATTTAAAAACGAATATTTAAAATTGAGAGTACTATCATCAGCGAATGAGTGTATTGGATTAGATGTAGCAGACAGAAGATCGTTAATGAAGATTAAAAGAGAGTCGGTGACAAAACATTAATTAATTGAACGGCCCGAAAGAAAGTTTCTAATCCATTGAATAAGAGATTCGTCGATACCAAATGCACGCATTTTCGACAAAAGAGCCTGGTGCCAAACTCTATCAAATGCTTTAGAAATATCAAGCGCAACAATCTTGCTTTCACCAGAAAGATGAAGAGAGTTGTTCCACTTTTCGGTGAGATATACAATCAAATCACCAGTGGATTTTTTGCTACGAAAACCGTACTGCCGGTCATTGAGGTGTTTTCGTGTTTCGAGATATTTCGTTAGCTTTCCATGACCTTGGAAAACAGGGACGTTAGTGCAATGGGTCGATAGTTGGAGGGAGAAGAAGATTCGCCTTTTTTAGGGACAGGTTGGACAAATGCTGTTTTCCACCTACTCGGGAAGAGACCAGAAGAGTAGGACAGATGAAAAAGCTTACGCAATGGTTTTGCCAACGTGGAAGAACACCTCTTCAGAAGAATGGGGGGAATACCATCTGGACCAGCGGATTTATGAATGTCAAGATCTTTGAGTACTCTTGCTACTGTACGAGTGCGGAAATAGATCCGTCATCAGAGTGGCAGACTAAACATGAGAATTAGTTAACTCCTCAAAAGTATATAATAAACGAAAACTGGGTTCGGGGACTACACAATTTTGAATTAGTGAATATACCCTTTCACTAATCATTGAACTGATATTAACAATTTATTCAGTGAACATTTTCGTCATGGTAAAATACACGAACGAACAACGTCTGCAAATAATAAAAAGTTTCGTTGGTGACCGCAACTTTAAGAGCGTTAACTCCATTTTTCGATCGTAATTCTCACCCTAGTAGACAGACAATAACAAAAGGTGCCCGTAGAAAACGATTCAAATCAGTCAATTCCACGGCGTTCTCAAGAATTGTTCATCGCTGAGCCCACATTATGACGCATTTTGCGTAAGAATTTTGGTTTACACCCATAAAAGATCAAGCCGACTCAAGAATTGAAGCCGATGGACCATTTGAAGCGACGTACGTTCTCCGAGTGGGCTCTGGAAGAGATGGTCGCAAAATCATCTCCAGTGACGAAGCTCATTTTTGGCTCAATGCGTTCGTCAACAAGCAAAGTATGCGTTATTAGTCGGGTGAAAATCGACATTTGCTTCATGAGTAACCACTTCATCCACAAAAAATAACTGTGTGGTGCGGTTTACATAACGGCGGCGTTATTGAAGCCATATTTTTTCGTCGACGTTAACGATCGTCACGCAATTGTGAATGTGGTTTCAACAGGATGGTGCCACACAGCACACCTTCCAAACAATATATTTTATTTAACAAAAAAGTTGTGATGTAAAATTATAATTGTAATAAAAATTGTTATTAATATATATTTAAGCGTATTATTATTCTACACGGATTTCAAGCGAATGAAAAGAAGTGAATGTTTTTGCGGTGTATTGGAGATTCTGGACTTAAGACTGTCATTGTTCAAGACATAAGAGTTCACCAAAGTTCTGTCTCTCAAAAAATCATCCGCGTTGGAAAACTCATATTTGGTTTGATTTTGAAAAACTTTCATCGAACTATGAGAAACAGTTAATAGCGAAACAAGAATGGAGTGGCACATATCTAACATGCATGAATCTTAGATTTTTATCGGGTCAAGATTTCGAAGCCCCATTCACACAGAAAAGGCTAGGCAGCTGGAATAATTTAACACCGTGGCTTACGACCTATTTTAAAAATGCAACGACAAAAAAAGAAAAAAATAAGCCCAAAAGACTAGGATCGAAATTGCTCGAACGATGTACAATAATTCGAATTTTTGTTAGCAATTAATTTGCTAACCTTGTTTTAAAACAAAGTGTCACAATTGTGTAGTGGTTTGAAACGGTTTTACTTTGGTTTCGATTGCTCTATGGGTGGAGTTCGAATTGAGATGGCGAATTCGACATCAATTCACAGTATTTGGTTCGAGATAAGTTGACGTTCTAGAAGGTTGTGCATTTTGAAGTTTGGTTGATCATATTTCTGTCAGTGTTATACCTTCACATCAGCGCCAATGACATAAGAAGCCATTTTTTTTTTTGACAATACGAACCAAGTATTCCAGCAGCTGATATACAGTAGGGACATTCACTAAATCAAGCTATTATTGCTGACTCCAGTGATAGCGCCCTTAATTTGATCCCAATGGCAAATGGTAATCGGACCGGATAAGAAACCTATCACCTGATCCTATGGATTAGGAAAGCAAAGTTCCTGTATCCGAAGGGGACCACTGGAGGAGAAGGCACAGCCGCGAACCTTTCAAAATATACGAGACCAACTGGAAGGACGTGGTGAATGTTTTGGTCTTTTTAAACTAAAAGGAAACGACTGAAGCCTTTTTCTGCTAACTCCGGAGGCATTTTACGGTTTTAAGCTAGTTTCTACATAATAATTATATTCATACTGTTGACGTTAAGCTTAAATATATATTTATATGTTATTTGTGCTGTTGAAACGGGTTGTCTAACAAATGCCATTTAAGTTGAAAAGTTTTAGTTCGCAGTCGTCCATTTTAAACTGGATTGCTTCATTTTTAGTTGGGAGGGTACTCTAGTTCAAAACCTATCCTTTGTTCTTCGGGTGTTCCGCAAGGTAGTAACTTAAGTTCTTTTCTTTTTTATATTTTCATTCATAATATTATTAGATTTCCTAAATTCTGTCATTTTTTGATTGATGCAGATGATCAGAAGTTGTTTTTAGAAATGGAAGCATAGATGACTCGAATAAAATCCAGATGGACCTCAAACAAATACTTGGCTGCTGTGTCAACAATTGTCTAAAGGTTCAAAAGTGCTTTTCTATTTATCTTCAAGCGGTGAAATAAAATATTCTCATACTAACTGTGTTACTTGTCACGTTATTAGCAAGAAGAGACTAAATAAGAAAACTGGTGTCGTTCTTGAAAAGCTTGCGTTTGTTCCTCGTGTGGAAAACAACCATAGTTTCGAAGTCTAATTCGTTTGTTGGGTTTATAAATATAAGTGACAAAGATAAATGCTTCCTTAAAATGCGTTGGAATCTTGATCCATCTTACAAAGCAAGACGCCAATTGCAAGGCATATTGACTGCTAGCGGGTTTTCAAAGATATGGCTAGATCACCATAGGGTATGCTGATGACTTGTCGATAGTGTCGTGAAGAAGAATAAATTTCTACCTAATGTAGAATAGTGTTGTACAGAAGGATTATAGATTAATCAGAGTAAAACCGTTCTTGTGCCCTTTTCAAAGAAGAAACGAGTCAACCTTGAACCCATAATGTTTAACAACATCACACTACTTTATTCCAGCGAGGTTAAATGTCTTAAAGTAATTCTCGTCAAGCGACTTAACTGGAATTCACCTACAAGTCCACCATAGAGCATGCTACTAGAGCACTATATTATACGGCAGGACTTGGGGACTCTCTCCCAAAATAGTACATTGGTTATACAATGATGGTGGGACCCATTAACACAGACGCGACCATCATTTGGTGGCCAAAAACTCTCCCACAGAGTTGCATGTCATGGAATAACATATGCAGTATTGTAGAATAACTATTCTGAACTCAATCCCTTAAAGAGACATGTTTATTTTTTCAGCTGGTTATTTGAGGTTGAAATATTGGTACGTAAAAATGGTCCAATGCTGTACCAACAGAAGACCGCAAAATTCTGGTATCGTGTTCACAAACGGGTTAAAATTGAAATCTGGAGTTGGAGCTGGAGTCTTTAGACCGAACACAAGGATAAATGTGATAATAGGTTCAAGTTCCATCGTGTTTCGAGCTGAAATCCACGACAAAAAGATTTACACCAGACACAATCTCTTCAAGATTATTAAGGGCGCTATAATTCAAATCTTTTTCAGACAGCCAATCAGCACTTTGGACATTATCATTTGACTTAATGGATTTGATTGCAAGTAACGAATGTGTAGATGAGCTCGCTAGAGCTTGCTTTGAAACTGCCTTCATAAGTCCTGAACCATAAAGTAGTGTCAATTGAACAACAGCTAAAATGCTGATTAACGAACTAGAAAATAAACTTCGCCTTGACCACTGGACAAATGAGAAAAGTGTCTAAGGCTATCCTAGGCTTTATTTCTATCAAAAAAATTCTCAGAGATTGAAACGTCCGAACACATTATATGTGAATGTCCGGCACCACACTGTCTAAGGATATGTATTTTGCACCGGGAGATACTCACTTCGGTGGAACTATATTCATCCACTAAAAAAGGAAAGCTGCACGTATACTGGTTTGAATCAAACACTTCGATACAACAAATATTTTCAAGTCGCGGTGTCTTTGCCAAAGTTGCAAGGGTTTTACAAAGGGAAAAAAATATGCGTTGTCACATAATCATGATTGCTTGGGATATTTTACGTTACCGCATCGCAATCTCCATTTATCTTAGCTCTTTATCTTTGCGCTGGAACGGGCATCAAGAGATCGGTATGTTTACTTTCAAATAGAGCATAGCAAAAGCTGTGGTGAACTTATTTCTCAAGCTCTTAAGTCTTTTTATGAAATACGTAGGTATGTTGCTATTCACATCTCAAGAGAGTGCTTTAATAACATTGTGTTTTGTCTTTTACTTCTTGACATTTTATTAGTAAAGTTATTGTAATAAAACTTTTTTTTTTTTACAGAAAAACTGTTTATTTAAATAGTAAATGCAATAAATAAGTTAATACAATTACAAATTTCTTGACTGTCGTATGCCAACTACTATCGAACACTATTATCACATCATCGTCAGATGACGTGCCACGCAATGAGCCACTATACGTTCGTCTTTTGAGCGCATCTGCGCATTCCCGTGCAAAGTGCAGAAAGTCCATGCGCTTTCTTTTATATAGCGTCAATCACTTGCATCTTCGAAATTTTATTTTTCAACTCAACAAACATAGTCTTCCTTGAATTAAGTCCATTTCTGCCACGCTGTATCTAAATATCGCTGCCATTTCATTCTGTGTCAAAAGCGTTTCATAAACTTGTTTCCTTCCCGGCAAAATTATCCTCTGCAGCGGTAAAATAGAATAGAAAACATGTCCCTTCGGTGCCATCAAGACTCTTATGATAGATTTATTCCAACCTAACTTTTTTTTCCCCTTATTTCTCGGTGATAAAACGGAAAATAAATTGCTACTCAAGTATTTGTTCGAAAATAACTGGCCACTACGTGAGTCTTAAAGTTGAACCAGCCTTTTAATCACGTTCATCCCATAAGAATTCGTGAACCCTATGATAAACATCTCTGCCTGCAATTTTACTCTATGCTCCTCCAAAGGCCACTTAATCTTCCATTGTCTAGCACAGGAACCTTGGTCCTGTGAGGGCAACTACAAACATAACGACAGCGTCTACGTTCCATGTTTTTAAGGATATTTACGATCGGAGGGGGTTTGCTTTTAATAAATATTTAAGTTGCCTCTCTTGCCCTGCAGATGCATAGATTGAGGAGCAAAATTACTCTCGCGACGTCACACAGACTGATTGATGATAGTAAAAACAAAAGTGACTATTTTCTTGGATATATGTGTGAACGTAGGTGAATGAAGGATTCATTTTCATCTCTGAGCTTCGTAGATTAAAAGGAGATCTGACAAAGAGCCACTTTCAGATACAATCTTAATTCATTTGAACGAGGTAATGAAGTTGCTTAGAAGGACCTCGTTGGCTTTAACTCGAAAGACGGTACTTAAGAAAAAGTGAATTGGAAGGACAATAATGGTAGGCTTCAGTGTCTTCTTATATTCGTTGGACGTTGAATAAAAGGGGCCGTGATACGGATTTATTACTCTCAATTCGCTTTGGCGTTTTATACTCGTATCGTCTATAATTTCTGATTCTTCCATAAAATTCAAGAAAAAGCCAACAATTATTGTTTCAGCGTTTGAGGACAGTGATCTGAAATTACTCTTTCTTTTCTGACAGCTCACATATGGTCTTCAAAATGGCTTAATGAAACTTATACAAGGAGCTGAAGCTTTTAACTAATCAGAACTGATTCATACCAATGCCATCACGATGTTTTGATACATTAAGCATCCCAGTTTTTGTCTCATGAATGCTGGTTGGGGTTGGTTGGGTGATATGGTTTTCCCCCTGACTAATTTAGACCTCATTTTTAGTCATTTGTGCCAAAATTCAGACTGTTTATTGAAGAGGTCTATACATAAAAGGAAATTGTCGGCTTGTTATTACTTCTTTTCAGATTTGAGGTATAAAACCCTCAGTTTAGTGCTCTGCAACTAATATCTGAAGATAACAGTCGTTTACCAGTGCCACGAACATTTCAGAAGTTGCCGTGAGTCCCTCATCGATGATGAACGCAGTGGCAGGCCGTCGACAACCAACGATAAAATCAACAAAATCAAAGAATGGATGACCGTAAGCCATAAGTTGACCATTAGAGATATGGCAGAGGAGTTGGACATCGCTTTTGGAACCGCTCGAAACATTCTGGTTACTTATTTGGGCCTCAGACGTGTCGCGGCAAAGCGTTGATGTAGTTAGGGCTTTGTCGCAAAAGACATGATTTCCACGGCTGAATCCGACCCAAAATTTATCAAACGGATCACTCCTGGAGACGTGACGTGGATTTATGAGTATGACACGCAATCTAAACATCAATGTTGAATTTTTTCACTCATCTTACCATCAATGCAGATGGGACAATAGATCACACTTTTATCTCGATATAGCCTAAGGCCCCTTCATCCGCTTTTGAAATTGTCCATAGTTCTGCGTGGATATGGGTCTTTTAGAGCGACACTTAAGTTCTTCGAGAGAGGATTTAGCTTTCTTAGTCAGAGTTATTCTTTGTTCTCAGCGCTGGTGTTATTATCTGTGTTTAGAGCGGACCCAAGGTAGACAAAGCCCTAACTACATCAAAGTTATAGCTGGCTATGGTAAAGTTCTGACCGTTCTTGATGACAGCATATAAATTTGTTTGGTACCTGGTGTTGACACGGTACTTTTGCACTATTGTCCCAACTATGATGTTGAAGAAATCGCATAAGAGTGCATAAAAATGTCAAAAACGTTATTTGACATAAAGTGAGTCGGTGACGGCTTTGCCGACCTTAAGTGAGCTGCTTGAGTTCTCCAGCACAAAAGTTGAGCTTATCAGGGTTGCCAAACCTAGCTTCATGCACCCCGTCTCTGTTGGCGAAACAGAAATCAAAACCAAGCTTGAAATTGATGAAATGGTGGTGTATGCCGACTTCGAGCTCCTGGGTTTTTTTCCAAGATCTGCCGCTGTGTTAATATTTAGTCTATGCTGGACATTTCCGGTCGAAGGGCACATTGATAAGGACGTTCAAATAATACGGCAGCTAAGATGTAATAGGCAGTTTTGATGTGACTCATACATCAATAATTGGCACAGCCTAGAAGGTCTCCTTTCTTCGGAATTGGGCAACCAATACTAAGAGTCACCTCGCATGCTTTCTTCTGACCATGTGTTGCAGATAAGTTGATGCATACTTCTAACCAAGTCATCGCCGCTGCTTTGAAAATTCGGCAGCTAAGTCATGCGCTCAAGTGGCTTTTTTAGACTTAAGGGAGACTTTGTCCTTTGTCCTACATATAAATAGAAATAAATCTGCAGAAGCGTTTCCCGGATTTCGAACGTTAACGATATTTTAATCGCGTTTGAAATTGACACCATCAGCGCGCTCTAACCATTCACGGGACATAACAAGGATCAAGCGGAGAGGCAGTTGATCGACGCAGCAAAAAAGGCCCGGATTAAGCAATGGGAGATGTTAGCGGCTCAACATGAGCAGCTAGAAGAAGTTTAGGGATGCCTCTACGGATCAGGCATTGCCGATAAGCGGTATTTATAAACCCATTTGTGTGATCACATTACAAAACTTTGAACGCGTTTTTCTCGAAAACACGTTTTAAAAATGGTTGACATTCTCCTGACCGCTGGAATTAACATATCGACCTGAAAGTTTGAGAGCATACTCAAAAAATATGTCTTCACGGAATGACGGACCGTTTTTTTTATGGATACATTTTTGCATTTACCGTTTACCTAGTGCGATTTGAGAACCTATTTCCGCGGAGCTGCAACGGCCGCCATTTAAGATTTAAAAAAAAAATGTTTTACGTTCTGTATATCATGAACAAAAGTAAGAACAAAAAAATCGTACTCAAAAATCAAATGTAAACCCCTGAAATATGGCACTCCAAGGACAAAGTTTCCCTTAAGCTTAAATATTGTTGTAATTAAAAAACCCGTCTTGGTCGGGAAAACGACATTGTTGGTTCTTCCATGTCCTCAGCATTGACAGCAATTCTAGTATGATGTTTCTATTACGAACTTTGCAGGCTTCGGTTTAATGTTTACAACCCTGAGATAATTGTTTTATCTGTTGGTAAAATTTTCGCACCACATTCACGTCTTATGCACTTCCGTAGACGTTGCGACCCTTAGCATTGCTTGAGAATGTTGTGCACGAGATTTAAATGTTTTGGACCTCATTACATGAAGCTGCGTCTTCACTGTAAGAAATCAATCTCTTTGGTTTGCAAAAGCATTTAAGAGAAAGCACGAGCTCTGTGTTATCGAGCTTCACGTTGAAGCTGGCTGGCTGTCTATGGCATGCGTAACACGAACTATCTCCTGATATTCAAAGCAAAACTCTACGTGGACATAAGATGTTTTAAATTAAGAGTTGCGAAATCAATTCCATTACAACAACTGAAACATTGGAAGTCGAATTTGTTTTCGCTTTTTGCAGTTGTTTTTCAACTTCATCAATAAAGTGTTATAAATCAGACAGCCAGATCTATAAAATATTATATAGTTCTGTTTAAAGAGTTTTACATTTTTAAGAGTGTATTCTAGTCTAGAGGCATGAATTTCATGTAATTTTTGAAGTGTCATAAAAAAAGCCAATTATAATTTTTAGTATCGATTTTTTTATTAATTATTTATTAACATAACAAGAATACGGAAAAAATCAAAAAATAAAAAAAGTTGCGAATTTCAAAAATTAGCGGTTGATGAAATGCGGGTCTCAAAATTGGTGCGTAATCGTACCCACGAAAAAAATTGGCGCACAACCATACCCACGATTTCAACCCTCCTAGCAATCTGAAATCCAGAAAAAAAAAGATTATTAATCTAGAATAATGTCGCAATGTCTGGAACTACTGAAAAGTTGGAAAGATTTTTTTTTTCACAAAATGGCGACTGCCTGAAAAAAAAACAATTTTGTACCACTGAGAAATCGTGGGTATTAAATTGAAAAAGACAGTCTCGAGAAAAACGCGTTTAAAGTTTCGTGTAAAGTTTTTCGCAGTCTAAGTCATGAAATAATATTGTAGACTTACATTTATTCAATCTGCCATTCCTGGTTCATACATCGGACATTCCTCGACCTCGAAAAAACTATTTTCCGCGTTTCTCACTTCATATCGAGCAGGTCTGGCCTCCTTTTTTGAATTGGATGCTCGTATCTCGGAGCCGTCTTTCCGGGCGTTGTTTCGCTTCACAGCAATGCACTCGTAAAACTGGTGTCTTCCTGTGCCGTGAAATCGCCTTTTTGTTTGTCGATCTGGACGCGTAATCCTTTGCGCTGAGGATTTTTTATCCATTTTATTAAAAATAAATATTTCACGATATTTTTATTTCACTCACAGCACATATGTACGTCCACGTGGTTTGAAGGTTAGAATTCAACTGTTAGCAGCTGGACGTAAATGAACACACCTTGCGTTCTTGTATTACAATATATACAAAGGACAAAAGGTTTTACTGAGAAATATGGATTCAGGTAGACGGAGAATCCCTAATGTCTTTTGTTCGATTAGTTCCGGACGAACTAGCTTGGAAATATAAAAAAAAATCTCTACTTTTGTAGCGTCCCTGTTGAAAAACCGATTGTCAGAGCTAGAACTATTTGATGACAACTCTTTCTTTGCTTTTCTCCAATATCAGATTATCGCGCTGACTGTTCAAATTGAAATAAATGTAGCTCATTGAGATGATGTGGTTTTTGAGTGATAAAGGCTCCATACCCAAAATATCCCAATGGAACCAATACTGTATGTTCTGAACCGCAAGACCCGATGCTCACTTTCGTCATTTCAGTGGCATCGCGTTTGAGTCGGACTGTACACACAAATTGATTGAGCTATGCACACAATTGCTGCTTACAGTACATTGTTTTACTCCTCGATCAAAAAGTTTCCGGAATCACCACCGTGTGGCGCTCTCAGTCAACCGATTTGAGTTCTTAGGTTTCCATACCTGTCATTGTCTTTCGATGAAATTTTCAGCTTGAGAGCTTGATATTGTGACGCCGTGACATCTGCTTTTTAGGCTTAAAGGAGACTTTGTCCTTTGTGCTACATGTAAATACAAATAAATCTGAAGAAGCGTTTCCTGGATTTCGAACGCTTACGATATTTTAAACGCGTTCGAAATTGACACCGTCAGCGCGCTCTAACCATTCACGGGACATAGCAAGGAACGACGCAGCAAAAAAGGTCCGGATTGAGCAATGGGAGATGTTAGCGGCTCAACATGCTGCAACGGCCGCGATTTTGTTTTTAACAAAAAAAAAATTTAACGCTCTGTATATCATGAACAAAAGCAAAAAAAAAACTCAAAAAGCTTTACCCGTCTCCCTTAAAGTATTAATTTTCGGACCCTATTCCTGTTTCTCATCCTTTATCGCTCACCCCTCATGCGCTGCCGTAGATGTTGCGATACTTGGCATTGCTTGAGAATGTTGTGAATGAGATTTGAATGTGTATGACCTCGTTATATGAAGCTTCGTCTTGACTGTAAGAAATCAATCACTTTGGTTTGCAAAAGCATTTAAGAGAAAGCACGATGGCTCTATGGCATGCGTAACACGAATCATCTTCTGATATTCAGAGCAAAACTCTACGTGGAGATAAGATGTTTCAAATTAAGAGTTGCGAAATCAATTCCATTACAACAACTGAAACATTGGAAGTCGAATTTGTATTCGCTTTTGTCAGATGTTTTTCATCTTCATCAATAAAGTGTTATAAATCAGACAGCCAGATCTATAAAATATTATATAGTTCTGTTTTAAGAGTTTTACATTTTTAAGAGTGTATTCTAGTCTAGAGGTATGAATTTTATGTAATCTTTGAAGTGTCATAAAAAAAGGCAATTAATATTTTTAGTATCCTCTTTTTAATTAGTTATTTATTAACATAACAAGAATACAGAAAAAAATAAAAAAAAAATTGAAAATTTCAATAAATAGCAGTTGATGAAGTGGGAGTCTCAAAAAATTGGCCATTACAATTTTGGCCATACCCACGGAAAAAATTGGCGCACAACCATACCCTCGATTTGAACCCGCCTAGCAATCTATAGTTTATTATAATAAAACAAAAAAGTTTTATTAATTGTTGTGAGCTAAGGAAGGCCACGGAGGTATCTTTGATGTAGGTCAGGAGGACGGCGGCACGCTTGTGGTTGCTCGGCTGAGCTCGTCGGACGGGGTAGTCCTTGTCCTCCTTTCCATACATCTCCTGCTCAACAGCAAAGAAAAGGTCGTGCCAAAGAGAGAGGGAGAGAGAGAGAGAGAGAGAGAGAGAATGATCATAAAGCGAAAGCGGAAAAGGCGGTGTACAGGGTTACCTTCTGAATGGGTATCTAATGAAAAGAACAGGGGACCAGCTTACCCTAGCTATCCTCAACTATCCCTAAGCTAGACTAAAAACAAAAATAATAAAACTATCCTAATCCTAATCTACCTTAAATCTATTCTAACTACTTATCTAACTAGCCTATCTAACCTAAATAACCAAAAAATATATAACCTTAAGCTATACCTTAACTAACTTAATACTACCTAAGGAATCCTAGCTAAGTTGATCCCTGCCCCTCCACTACAGACCCGCCATCCAGGTTCGCACCGTTCCATGGATCTGCCAGTAGATGGTGATTCTGGCTTGGCCTTTGCTATCTCCCTGGCCAGAGATTTCGGGAGATAACTTCCAAAGGCGGCATAGTCCAACAAAAGGTCTCAGTCCGTTTGGTCCTCGTTGTTGTCCTGTGGAAATATCCTAGTCTACGAAATGGACGGCCTTCCCATTAATGCACACACACACACACTCAAACAAAAGAACTCACTCGCACATCATGTTGCGCAGTCTTCAAATAAAAAAAACAATTTTTGTGGGTAAATGCACCATAAATATTTCATCTATTTACTCCACACTGTTTTTGCTTCTTAAAATTCAGTAAAAAAAAAATTTAAAAAAAAGGAAATTAAAAATCTTAAACTTAACCCTAACCTAAGAAAAGGAATTTAATATAATAAAAAAAGGGCAAAAAAAAAAGGAAAAATAAAAATTTTTTTGTGACTCACGCTTTTGATGTGGCTCCCTCGTTGTCCTGCCGGCAGCACGATTCGGGAACAGTCACTGCACTTAACATTAATTACAAACTAAAATTCACTTCCTTTTACATTAATTCTTTAAAACTAAATCTACTAAACTACTTTAGTTATAAGGACTTCAAAAATTCAAAAAAAGTTATTCAAAAAAAGGAAAACCAAAAACAAAAAAAATCAAAAAAGCACTCAAAAAAAAATATTTTTTTCAGCATCCCCGGATTCTCCGACCGCCTAAGGATTTTTCCTCTATGGGCTTTTGTTCGTCCTTTGTCTAATTGTGGTCTTCTTTGTAGTTTTTGTTTTTGTTTTCTTTGTATGTTCTTGGTTGTTAAGTATTACGCCTCCCTCACCCTGTAGTTACAATTAACATTACACGATCGTTACATTTAAAATGTGTAACCTACCTCCGCTAAGTTTGCGGCTCTTCCAAAGCTATCCCAGTCCTTGGGGAATAACCGTATATATATCTATTTATTATTTTTTTTTCTGGTCACGTCCACCGCTTAAATTTTTATATATTTAGTTTTTCCTTAATTTTTTTTTTTTCATTTATTTCATTCTAAATACCTGTTTTCCTTTTTTCCGGTTTTTTTTTTTTTTGTTGGGGTAATCCCAATATGTTGCCCTTAATCCCTTAAGCACTTTTTTTTTTCTTTTTGAATATATGTCGTTTGCCACTGTCTACCGCGCACTTCTTTGTCTATCTCTTAAATGACCTACTTTTCTTGGGTGGTCATTGTTCTTGGGCCTAACTGTGCTATCGAGTTTTGGGGGCCCGTTCCACAGGGGAAAGTTTCGACTACGTCATAATTTATCCCAGCGTTGATAGGGGAAAAGTAGTCATTCTCTTTCCCATTCTCAAGCTCTTCGTCAAGTCTTGGTGCGGTCACCATGAGTTGTTCGGCTTATGCAATTTGGAGCCCTCAAGAACCATTTTTGTCTTTTGTCTTTCCGTTCTGTCATTCTTTGCACTAAGTTTTATTTATTTTTTTTTTCCATTTACTAAAATAATACTCCTTTTTTTTTTTATACTAACTTATATCCTAATATCACAGTCTTATCTTTATTATAACTATATCACAGATTACAAAAAAAATTTTCAAGAAATTATTTTCTTTCGTCCACCACCGTGACCTACTTTCGGCAATTCGCTAAATCGGTTCCGCTCTTTTTTTTTGCCAGTGAGAGCAAGCGAGATCGCTATTGCGATCTTCACGTTGTTTTCGTCTGTCAACGCGATTAATCAAATTGCATCTAACTATCGCTGTGTCCCGATTTTTGTTTGATGATTTTATTTTTGTAATTAGATGAAACAATTACCGATCCTGAAGCTAACTTCTTGCTGCTGCCTATGGAATCTCGCTTGCCTAAGATAAGTATCGTGGTTTCGCTTGGATGGAGGGATGATTCCTGTGGCAGCCATGTAAACACGACATGTTGTGTTTACATTTCTGCCTTAGAATCATTCCTCTATCCGAGCAATTATTTCCTATGATTAATCCCTAACTTTTATTTATTTATTTTTTTTTCCGGTGGACGATCCCTCCACGTAACATAATCTAGAATAATGTCGCAATGTCTGGAACTAGTTTTTTTGACTGTTTCAAAATTTGGGGATGAGGGCTGTTCCAGACATAGGCGAGTCTATAAAGAAGACTCTAAAAATTTCAGGTAAATCAGTCCAGTAGAACCTGAGTAATCGTGGGTATGGTTTTGAAAAAGACAGTTTCGAGAAAACGCGTTTAAAATTTCGCGTGAAGGTTTTCGCAGTCTAAGTCATGAAATGATATTGTAGGCTTACATTTATTCAATTTGCCATTCCTGCTTCCTCGACTTCCAAAAAACTATTTTCCGCGTTTCTCTCTTCATATCGAGCAGGTCTGGCCTCCTTTTTTGAATTGGATGCTCGTATTTCGGAGCGGTCAATCCGGGCGTTGTCTCCATCATTTTTAAAATAGGAATGAAGCCTTCATTAAAAATACAAACAGCAATATTTCACAATATTTTTATTTCACTCAAAGCACATATAGTATGTACGTACACGTGGTTTGAAGGTTAGAATTCAACTGTTAGCAGCTGGACGTAAGTGAACACTTAATATAAAAGATA
Organism: Orthonevra nobilis; assembly: GCA_963555765.1. NCBI lineage: Eukaryota > Metazoa > Arthropoda > Insecta > Diptera > Syrphidae > Orthonevra > Orthonevra nobilis. The sequence goes on along the minus strand of OY743225.1, from coordinate 25,027,970 downwards.
CAAGTCACCTTGGGTTCTTGTATTACGATATATACAAAGGACAAAAGGTTTTACTGAGAAATATGGATTCGGGTAGACGGAGAATCCCTAATGTCTTTTGTTCGATTAATTCCGACCGAACCAGCTTGGATGCCGGGTAAGCAAAATACCGATGCCTCCGAAAATAATTTGAATTTTGAAAAATCTTCTTGTAGATATATTCTTGAATAGTTAAACTTTGAAAATATAAAAAAAAATCGAATTTTTTTAAATTTCTAGACTAGAATACCCCCTTAAGAACTCTTTTTATTGGGATTCATATTTAAAAAGTTTAAGCACCAGTTGTAAGGTGACACAAACTTAATAACGAGCATGATCAAAAGTTCGGATTCGTAACATTGTTTTCTTGGAAAGAAATTTACCACGGAATATTAAAGCCATCCACATGAGTCCGTTAAGAAAAGGTTCAAAATTACAATGTTTTAGTTGAAAGGTTTTCCCCTCTTCTTCCTTCTGAGCTGCGTAAATGTTTAGCATCCAATAAATCAGGTAAATAGATGTCTTCTTCCAGATTTTGCTAGTTATTTCATTCATTCATTTTCTGGAAAGACCACGTGACTTTGGTTCATGATAAGAAACCACAAAAAACTAAACAAACTAAATCTTCGAAGGTTATGATCTTCATTGCAACGCTTTTGAATATACAAAAAATGCAGTTTAAGCCATGTTTTTTAACTTTGTCATTTAGCTTTTTCCTGATGCTTTTTCTGCGACATAAATTGCGTCTGTTTACACCATGAGTTTTTTTTTTTTGCTAAAATAGTTTAAAGGCAAAAAGCGTCGAGGTACAGCAGAAAAGGTTTTGAACAAAAAAAATTGGTGGCTCCATAATTTTCTAAGGATGTTTTCATGTGTCAGTGTTGTAGACGTCATTTGGAATCATGAAAAATGAAAGAGATCTATTTCTAAAACAAGTTTCCAAGCACTGCCTTGTAAATGTGGATCAAGAAATAGAGAAAGGGGCACATCAAAATATGAAATGGCCTCAACTTACGTTCTTATTTCATTTTCAATCAACATTAAAAATAATTTCAAGGTTTAAATTCATGTTTACTATTTGAAAGTATTTGAATGTGAAATGAATGAAGTTATTAACGCTACCAACACTAACCAACATCAGATGCAAAATAATATGCCAACTGGAGGGTCCTGAAAAGTATTGTTCAATGAATCCTCCTATTGTCATTAGATCTTCGATCTTAAACCCATCCCTAGCTATTACAAAGTTATGGAAAGCACTGGATGTCTTAACCAAAAGTATTTTTATATCCAAATAAGCAATGATAGGCTTATGAAAGATTTCCCATTCATTGGAGATTATTCCAAATTATTATTCCAAATGCACACGACAAAGGCATATCTGAAATCTCCAACAAGCTAAACTTAATGTCAACTCTAGTAGCTCAGAAAAAAATTAAACAGAAGAAAGATATTCCGTATCTTAAATGAATTATATGAAGGAGTTCGAATGATGACCGAGGATCCAATCTTTGCATTCCCTGAACTGAAAAAACGTCAGCTCTTGACGCCCGCAAAACACTTAATCGGAATATAAGTCGAAGATGCAAGTTGAATGTTACATGACTCTCATTAATATTATTTAATTATGCTTCATCTTATATGTGAAGACATTTCCTTCAAGTTGCCTCAACACTCAAACTACAGAGTGAAAGTTATTTTAAACACTCAGAGTACAATTTCAGCATTTCGTTGGCATTCGGTGAGCTATTTGCTGCCCAAGGGGATGTAAAGAACATTTATCCCTGCCACTGTTGAGGAATTCCAATGCGTGTTGGCATCATCTCGGTTGAAGTATGTGACCAGCGGCTCTTAAGGTCTACGAATATAATCTCAAACTCGCATGGAATTCCGTTTGATGCCTTCAGCAATTACCCAGCAAGTATCTCAATTGCTCTAAGGAAGCGTTTACGTGCCCATATTCTTTTCAAATTGAATGGAAATATCTTGGAAATACTTTTCATTGCACATATGCGTTCAATACCATCACCATCACAGTCACCACTTTATGGCAATGCACTTTATGACTTTTAACTGCCAGCTGTCAACTGTTTTGTGCCTGATCTCAATAGCCAAATGTCGTGCAAGTAAATTGAGGCAGTGGCAATTGCTATGCCTAAGGAGGAATAGCAACCGCACGATGTCAACACACTGGCAAAGGTATCTATTGTGCTGAGGCCTTGGGAATGTGTGCATTCCGGGAATATGCAAATATAGCTTTGACTTCATTAGTCAAAGGTGTGACAGGAAGTCGGCTGTCATGCAGCGGCACACGGGAACAACAATAACAACATAACACTCAATTACAACAAACTGTCTGTCCTTTTGACAAGCCAACAATGTGTCGACGAATGTGCTCCTCGAACCGATACATACGTCGTATCTTCCCAACCCACCATTTCTTCGGCCCGCAGTGACATGCACAGGTTGACGAGCATGTTAACACATATGCCACCAATCAGGAAAGTTCCTGAATTTTCATTACCCTTTGGGATGGTCTACCGCATGCTCCTGCTTCATCTCGTGCTCCTGGTGACGCTGTGTACCTCTTGTATCTAGCTCATGATGTAGAATTTTGGGCTCTTGGGAAGGACGACGACGACGGTGGTTTTTCGGATGCTTATGTTTATTTTCGAAACGGAAATTTCCGAAAACACTTTGAGGGACATTTGATGCGGCAATGGTGCAGGCTGCTGGAATGGGCGTTCGTTGGCGTGGGTGTGGGCAAAAGTTTGCATTCCTTTTGGCCCTGTTCGATTGTTGGTTTTGTTCGTGCTTGGGATTAATTAAAGTGCAGATGACATTTGAAAGGCAAATTTCAATGACATACATTATGTAGAAGTTTGAACTGGAATGTTGTATAAATTATATAAGTGATTTTATCGGCGTAAGGCATTGAATTTGTTAAGCCAGGTTGTCGAGCATATGCTGGTCAACTTTATGTTTTTTTTGTAATTTTATTGCATATAGCAGCAACTTGAGTAGACAGGTTATTTGAAGTACTGTCGGGGACATCATGCAAAGTAGAAAAAGATAAACAACAAGTTATATCATTCTGTTTGAAGTCATGATTGGATCCAAGATTTTTAGCAATCAAAATGGTTGAAGTAAAAAAAAGAAAAGCTGATTTCTCGACATTGATTGAAGACATTAAGGAATCCTTTTCATTTGCTCATGTTCATTTGAAAAGTTCAACGTAAAGTGAAAACAAGTTATATGGCCACTTTAACAAACCAAAGTACCAAACTCTTGTCCAACCGAGCATGAAGTTTTTTATCGCTTCCAGATCGCCACAAGAAGCTTGCCCGGATCTAGGCTCAGTAAGATTTTTGGCTTATGACCCCAATCAATACACAAGTTAATTTGAACTGAGTTCTCAATCCTGGAGACTTCCTTAGTCCATTGTAATGTAAGCTGCTCTGGTTCACTTCCTAACTTCTTGCTTATCAGCTGATAACGACTTGATTAAAATCTAGCTTTATAAAACTTATGCCATCTGATCTAAAAATATATACTATAATGAAAAGCTGACCCAGCAAACTTTGTTTTGGCATATAAATTATTTCTATAAAATATTTTGGAAGTTAAATAAAAAATTAATAACTTATTGTTGGTGTGTTAGTGTGCCTATACCAGTAAATTCCCATCTCAAGATAAAAACAAATGTTATGTTATATTTGGGTTATGAAAACATCATTCATTTTCTAGGCAAATGCATTGCAACCAAAATAATAAAATACATATTTTTTTCAGCTTTGAATCATTCAAAAAAAGTTTTGCGAATTTAATATGAATTTTTTTCACTATTCTCGCAAATCTTCCTAAGTTGCCTTCATCCGCTTTTGAAAGTGTCCATGCTTTTGCAACATATACTAGGACGGGGATGATAGAAGTCTTGTAGAGCTACACTTAAATTCTTCAGGAAATGACTTTACATAATTGCTTTGTTAGCCACAGGTATTCTTCGTTTGATGTCCGCGTAAGAGTTACTATCTGCGTTTGCAGCGAAGCCTAGGAAGAAAAACTCCCAAACTACCTCAAAGTTATAACTGTCTATGTTATCGTTCTGACCCAGATGTCGGACTTGGGTGTCCTTTCTTGAAAACAGCTACGTTCCCTAAATATATCAATATCTTCGGCGCATGCAGCTTGCGTTCTCCATCGTCATCCTTCGCAAAAGTTTGGATCCTAGACATGGCTTCATACATCTCGTCACTGTGGACGAAACAGAAACCAAAAACAACCTTAAATTTGATGAAAAGGTGGTGCGTGCGTTTTTTCCAAGATCTGCTGAAATATAAATATTAAGCCTATGGTGGACTTTTCTTGTGGAAAGCCACATTGATATGGACCTACCGGCTGTTAATGAACGGTCTCAATCGTTCACATAATACAGCGGGAAAGGTGTCATAGGCAATGTTGAAAAGATTGATTCCTCTATAATTGGATTATATTGAGTCCTGTTTTCTTTAAAGATTTTGATACCCATGCGAAAATATACCACGCAAATTGTCCATATGGATTTGTTTGTCTGTTCTTTGGGCTCTACTATTTTTGCCCAAATCGGCCACTTGGCGATAATAATAATGGAAAACAGTTAACTGATAATAAATTTGTTCTTTTATGATTTTACCTAACTTTAAAAATCATAAAACTTATACTATACATATTTCTCTTTTAATTAAAAATTATTCCCACAAAATGAAGCACGCGCTGAGTACAATAGTATTTTTAAATGTCGTTAACTTATAAATATAAACTAGTCAATGTATGAGAAAGACATGAGATCGTCTTCGTTCTCATCCCTTCTCTGACTGGCGGGGATAGCTGATCGAATGCTTAATCATAAAAATAAAAAAATTTGTCAATTTCTCATAAATGAAAAATTGGGTTGGGCAACCCTCATCACCGAGGGGTATAAAAAAATAGCTAAAGACCTATTCTCAGAACTATCAAATATACCAAACAAAATTTCATTTAAATTGGTCAACCCGTTTCGGGGGAGTTTGGTTACAAACACTGCGACATATATATTTATGTACTCATTTATTTGTAAATTAATTTATCTATTTACCAATTTATTTATTTACTTTTCAAGTCTGTTATTGGAATAAAGTTTTACTTCTATCAGCAACTGTTCTGAATTCTCTTTTCTCATGCTCTGCGCAACTTTAATCTGAAGAAGGTTTTTCTTGTGGCTTTTCCTTCAAAATTATAGTTCTGGGTGTTAAGAAATCAAATCTTTGCACATGCAATATTTTGACAAAAAAAAAAAATCTAATTGTACATATTTTGGTCACAGTAAAATATCTATCTATATAGCTATTATAATTTGATTTTAAGATGATCTAATCCTTAATCGATACATTTTTTACCAGTTCAACTAGGTCCAGTTAATAAATACTTCCAGAATTGTTGGCAGTCTTCTCGGCCAACTTGTTGCCCAGTATTCCAAAATGTCCAGACGTTTTAGTTATGAGAATGTCTCTGACTTTTAAGATAAAAATAAAGTTGTGTTTTGGAAATTTTGGGTTTGTAAGGCTGATGTGTTGGAATATTTGTATACAGCTTTGAGTATTGCCACGACTTCTGTGATATAGCCTTGCCTTGGGTGCTCTTTACATTGGGTACAAGACTAAAAAGTTCTATTCAATACTTTTCTAATCAGGATTGTTACTATTTTATTGATGACGAGGACTCCAGAAGATATGAAGTATCATCTCCGTGAGGGATGATTCGATATACTACTCTGGCCGACTCGTAGGCACCTCTTTTTCAGCAAATGTTCCTTCGAGTAAAAATGACTTCGATTACAGGATAAAAAACCTTTTTGATTTATTTTTTTAATAGTCACAAAAAGAAAAACTTCGATACAATATTTTTTTTTTCTAAATTGTAAAACATAAAGAAAAGCTTCCTTTTGATGATTACCAGCTTTGTGTACTGAAATTAACTATTCAACATCTTTCAACGACTTTGCTTCTCCATCCTCATTTTTATAACTATTAACATGTTTTTTTTTTGTTGGATTTCGTTGGCGTCTTTTTTGAAAACCATCACTCGTCCTGCTGTATAGGAAGAGACCAAAGTGCGGAGCTACTTTACAAACCTAATGTAGTGCATACCTAATGACAGAGGAAAAAGAAAGGATCCTTGCGCAAAGGAGGAAATACACATCGGGAAGGAGCAAGTGGAGACAGAGAGAGAGAAAAGAGAGCCAGGGAAAGGGAGGAAACCAGCGTAATGATACGAAAGTTTGGTATGCGAAAAGAGTTTCCATCCTGCTAAGTTGCAAATTCTGTTTGGATGACCTTAAACTATTCTGTCATGAATAATAAAACACACAAATCACGTTTCGGTTCAGATAATGTTTGCTTAATGGATTGAATTCGACGGATGGAGCAGCAACGACAGCAGGAGGTGGGCACGACCAGAAGACGGCAATCAAATGAGTTTACGAATAGACTCGGATATTCTTTTGGCAACGTGATGAAATTAGGGATCCCAGTCATAGCCATTTCATCTTCTCAAACTCGCAGTGCCCGTGCAACTGATTCTAATGGAGTCAAGATATTGAGTTTTAATCACTTGGATTTGGATATTCTCTTTTCTTCTCATATTTCTAGTGAATGGAGGAGAATCTTCAGATACCTTTAAGCGCTTTAAACATGAATGAATCGTATTTATTTTCCGTATGCTGGCATAGATCCAAAGAATGTAGCGGAAGATATTTTCAAATAAATTCTTCAAGCGAGACATGAAAGGGGAAAGAATGGAGTTTGGTGTCTTACCTTAGGGAAGGTTTTTTTTCATCAAAAATATGAAATGCGACGAACAATAAGAGTGCTGCCGCACAAAATGGAATCAGTGACACGGAATAAATTCGTGTTCCTTTTAATGGTTCGTTCAAGAAAGTGGAATCAAGGGAGTGGGCCTCACGTCACCGGTTGAAATGAAATATTTTCCTAATATAACTCTTTTCTCATTCAATTGGTATTCCTTACACACCCAAGAGCTCTAATTGTCAAAAAATATAAACAATTAAATGATCACCCCGATCAAAAAATACTTACGAGGGTTACCCAGCTTGCAAAAATTTTATGAACAAAATTTACATCTTCATTTCTCTACATTGTCTCCGCTCAAGTCGAAAGAACATCCGCTGAAAGTCATTAGCTTTTCCTTGTGATATTATTCTTAAAATTGGCGTCAACTATAGTGTCCACCCGTTCATTGGTTGCAAATCTTTTACCATCGAACCATAGTTTTAGAAATATGATCGAATCTGGTGAACTTGCAATATGCATGTGAGAGCATATTGAGCTTTACGAGTTACTCATTGATGTTGCCTTTTTCTGACCCAAACACTCTTTTTTGCAAAATACATCATCAGGTTCTCAATTCCAAAGTCAATCAATTAAAATAGTTCCAAAAACTTCAGCTGTAAAAGAATGCATTATTTTGGGCATGAATGCATGCACGGAATTAAAGTAAAAAATTCAAGCTTTTGATTGATGCACTTGAATTATAAAAAAGACTGCAGTTTAAAAATACTTAAATCACCATTGATTTAAGGCTTATGACTGGTGCATTAAATTTTTTGAAATCATGGAATTAAAATCATTTGAAGATTTGACGGAAGACAAAGTTGAAGTCAGCCGTGAATTCAAATTTTCCCTTGAAGTCATTAGTGAATTCACTTTAAAGGTGTTGAAGTCAGTGAATTCATATAAAATTGTTTGGATTCATGTGTGTAAGTGGATTAACTAAAGCATTATGTGATTTTGCAAGAAGTATCTTCTTCCTCATTTTATCAGCGTGTCGAGAGCAATTACACTTTGCTGCCCACTGGTCGACCTGTTTGGCACGCCGAATTCCGGATTTCGTAATAAGTGAGATTACTTCTGAAGCATTTGCTATTGATTACCCACAGGCGTTTTTTGTGGAACACAGTTTAAAATTTAATACGTATTTAGTCAATGCATCTAATTCGTGTAAAATGTCACGAAACCATTCCACGCGAAGTACATACATACTATATGTACATTGAAGTTGTCACCTTCTACGAAAAATTTTCGTGCTAAAGTTGAATTTGTTATGCACCACCGAAAACCCGCATAATTCGAGACGCATTAATTTTACTTGGCCAGCCTTGCCCAAAAAATCATTTGCACATAGCTCGGTTCAAGATACCATCAGGCCACGTAAAAATAATTTTCTTACATTTTTTCCCCACAGTTCACATGAATTTAAATTATCAGGTTGGCAACTAAGTAATCGAGGAGTTTTACAAATATCGAAATAAAAAGGAATCAGATGGTGCAAGGTCAGGACTGTAACGTGGATGTGGCAAAACATCCCAACCAAGCTTTAATAATTTTTGGCGAGTGACCAAAGATGTGTGTGGCCTTGAATGATGGAATACAACACCATTTCGATTTCTCAATTCGGGCCGCTTTTCTTCAATTGCATTGTTCAATTTTGTTAGTTGTTCAATGTAGACATCTGAATTGATCATTCGGTTGGGTGGTTGAAGTTCAAAGTAGACAATTTCTTTGTAATCCCATCAAACTCATCGATGCTACGTGAATTCACTGTGGACTTCAGTTTACAACAAGTGAACTATGTAATTAAAAAATATGCAATCTTTTGACATAATTCAAAAACTGGTTAAAACTTGTGACTTTGGATTTTTTAATACAGGTCTTTTTAAGCAAATCATTCCGGATGAATTTATTTTTTTTTTTTTAAATTTAGTTCTTTTACAACTCTGCCAAAAAACCGAAAATGATCTCGCATTCTTTGGAGCCGATTCTTATTTTAACTCTTATTCCTGTCAGATGTGAAGTAGTGCATCGATGTGGATGATTGATCCAAGGTTCAGAATTGGCTTTAGTACTTTAAACAAGAAACCTAAAATAGTTCTTATTTAAATTAGGAGTAAAAATATGATGTACGAGCATGCTACTCTTTGAAAAGCGTTAGGTCGCGTTCTTCTGGGACAACCCTCGTTGACCTTTCAAACAATTACCTTCCCAGTATCTCTGCAAATTTGGGCGTCGACCAATGCCTTATTAAAAGTAGTGACTAACCTCTTGGCCGCAATTCGTGGCCATAAAAAATGCGTTTTCATATCAACGGGGCGATTTCCTTGACGGAGGAAAATTTTTGTCATTTTCAAGCTGGTCTAACACACAGACATAGTCAATTGAACCTTGTGTGGTATAATCCGATAATCTCATGCAGAATTCTCGTAAGGCTTTCGGCCTGATTATTTGATTGGTTGTTTTTTTGATTGATAATTTTTTCGTGATCGCACTTATTGTACTACCTGAAAAGCGGCTAACAAACACAGGCCTTATCGATTGTACGAGCAGGAAGATATTTGTTGCTGAACCACATAATGTTGAAGTGAATTCATTTACTTAAAATGGCTTCAAACAATTAAAGTTGAATTAAATGAATTAAACTGGCGTTAAGTGAATTTACTTCACTTCTTTCCTCCGAGCGCAACTTTCAGATCATGAAACAAAAAAGTCGCTTGAGGATTGATCTGATGAGTATGGTGGATGGACGAGCATTTCATACCGAAATTCGTAAAGTTTTGCCATGGAAACCAGTTTGATGTGTGACGGCTCACTGTCTTGTCTCTTTTTTTGCAAATGTAGCCATTTTTTTTTCGTTATTTCTGCCTTCGGCTTGTGAAGTAATGATGCCTAGTATGCTCCTACAATGGTTTTTCCTTTTTGGACTATGCCAAAAAACAGTTCATTTTCCCAGCCGAAAAAATAGTTTTCGATTTTTTTGTTGCCGGTTCCCCCTTTGCAGTCCACTGTTTTGACTATATTTTTGTTTCGGGGATAAAAAGGTGTGTCCAAGTTCCGTCTATAAAAATTAATTGCCACCAAAATTCGGATTTGTTGGTAATATTCATTCGAACATATTTTTGGTATAAACTGAACAAACGCTGCGCACAACGCGTGAACTGTTTTCCCCATGCCAAGATCTGGATTTAATATGTGACAAGCTCACTTTAATTCGTCAGTTGTTGCAGTTCTGCACAGCCTAAATGTCCTTCGTCTCCCAAGCTCTTAAGGCCACGTTTAAATTCAGCTGCCAAAAATTTCACTGTGGTAAATGATGGTGCTCTAAAAAAAAAAACAAAAAATTATGACAGCTCGATATTCAATTCTTCCAATTTTCACAAAAACTCTCGATATCGACTCGACTGTCAACTAAAAACTGCGTGTCCAAAATGGCTGAAATTTTGGTGAGTAACTGTCAAAAGATGCACAACTATATTCATAAGCTTAGGTTGACGAATGCTGCTTTCTTCACGTTGAGGTCGAAAACTTTTCAGAACACCCTCGTATTAAGTGAATTCAATCTATTTTCGAAAATGATTTCAATTCTTTGATTGCAAAGATTGCATCAGTCATTGACATCAAAGAAATTGTGACTTAATTCCCAGTCTTTTTTTAAATCACATCAGAAAAGTTTTAAATTCTTTGTTAAAGGTCCTTTGAATGCATTCCTAAAAGAATGTTCTCTCTTTCAAATCTGATTTACGGTGTTAGAGCTGTCAAAAAAGTTTTGTTTAAATATTTTTTTTGTGTTTTCAACTTTCAACTTTCCTCTTGTAGATGAAATTGCAAAAATAGTTCTATAGACAGACCACGAGCAGGGTCCACTGTTCGATTAACACAAATGAATCATGCAAATGAACGTCTAGCGATTCCCATCTACATGTGTAAGCCAGTCACTTGTACATAATGCTTAACCATTTCACAATCCATTGCACCGTCCTTATTTTAAGAACATGTATCACTGGAAAGTTTCACTTGTAGTGTCGTCCCAAGTTGAGACAGAAACTAAAACTAAAACTATTTTTTCCGATTAAGCTTGCCCTATAAGAGTTTAAATAATTCATGGAAAAAACAAAAATAAAAAAAAATAATGGCTAGGGATGGACACAGCGGAACAAGATAAGACCACTGTATGTATGTATCTGTTACAAAAACTTATTTGGACATTTAGTGGGGAGATAATCTCATGAAAATTTTATTCGTCTGCGACCCGAGTAAAAAAGTATGCCGGACAACAATTTAAATTTGCATTTGGTTCGGGAAAGTTCTGTAAAAGAAATCACTTTTTTTTTGCTTTGTTAACCACCCCAGTTAACGTCGTATGTATTTTAGATACAATGCTCGTAGAGTTACGATGGCTTGCTGGTCGGTAACAAGGCAGAAACTTGTATTTTAAAAGACTTTTTTTTCGTTTCATAAAATTTAATATTTTAAGTTTTCGTATTAAAGAAAAGTTTTTCGTCGGTGTCGATGTTGACACTTTATAATTTTCTTTTGTCGGGAGGTCATCCAAAGACAATGAGCATATAGAAGTATGGGGCCACTATACTCCAGCATATTCGTTACAGATTACACCATCCAATAACCTATGCAGCTAACCGGTGACTTGAAAAGTCGAGAGAAACGAAGTTGACAGTTTTCCTCGCAATAACTAGATCACTCGAAAGGTCAAGATCGATCAGTTCATGAGGTGTCTTCCTAAGTTGGGCATCTTAGTCCAGTAAAGAATTAAGGCATGCACATATGAGGAAAAGTCACCTTGTTAAAAGATACGCTTAAGGAACCGAAGTCTATGCTGATACCTAAAGTTATATCATTTAAAAACCCTACATACTGCTGGTCTACTTCAAATTGCGAGACGTCTGAAGTATACACTATTCTTCAGTTTTTCAAGTGCTCTTAGCTTTTTTGCGTCTTTAAATGCTTCCCAGATTGGTCGACTTACACTGCTTTGAATAAATTGGTGTTTCTGTTATTTCAGAAGGATACTTTTACAAACCTGAAGTAATTCTTAGAGGCACGTATAGAGTCCGCCTCAATATAAATTGCGTGTCCATCCAGAATCAACAATCAAATCAAGAACATCAAAATCAAAGTTCACAGTACCAATGGTAAAGGGTATTGAATTGAAATCCGAAACGACGGCCTAATACCGTGTAGTGATTGTAAAAACATGGTTGGAAAGACATGAGTAACATCGCTTTGACAACGTGCCTAAAAGGGCTGTTCGAAAAGACATGGATCCCCTATTGTAATAGGTCGTTGGATGTTTACTGTGGTTATTAGACCCAGCTGGGTGGCGAAGTTGGTAGAGCGCCTGCCTTTCAATTGATTCACTTGATAGGTCCCAGGTTCGATACCTAGAGTGATCTAGTTTTTCGAATCTGGTTCAGTCATCATTTGCCATTGGGATCAAGTTAATGGCACTATCACTGGATTGGTCGACCAGCGATAATAGTCTGACTAATTGGTGGCATTGTTGTAGTGATTGTTGTATCGGCTTAATGCCTAATTCGTGTTTTCAAAATAGTGGTTTGTGTAGATTGTGTGTAGATGGCTCTGCTGTGAAGGCATAAGACTGACAACGGGTTGTTTAGCTAAATCTAAATAAATCCTGTGAATTAGGTGGAAGCTAATAGGTCGATATCTAAATCTTCCGTCCCGTTTCGGGCTCAAACCACGTAAGAGAGTTGAAACCAAATACACCTGAGTTTCTACAAAATCTTTCATTCATATGAGTATAAATATCCTCTTGAAGAGCGAGCAAATAAAAAAAAAACAACAGATTGATGAGAACGACAAACATTCTTGTACACCCGATATCACCTAAATTATCCATCTTCTACCATGCCTAGTGAAAAGGAGACAAAATCTACTCTGATTTTATTCTTAAAAAGGGAATGCTTTTAAGTTTGTGTATGTAATTTAATAATAAAAATATTTTTAACTTCCCATCAGGAAATTCTTGTTAATTTACTAAAATCTGAACCGACAAATAGCTTCACGACTTGAATTTAGAGTTATATAAGAATCTGTTGTTTATTATTATAAAGTTTGTATGATCGAGGTCACCCTCGAAACTTCTCATCCGATTTCTGTACTTTTACTTCTATTGTAAAATAAGTAAAGTTACTGTTCCTTATCTTGGATTCACATCAGGTAAGAAACAAATTTATCTCATTCTCACTAGCCCCCGCAGGATTCCTCCGGTCATCTTCACCAGTGGCGGTTTTACCTAAGATCATTCTCAATATCTCATTGTAAATCGTATGTAGGCAAAAATCTCCTTTTACACAAGATTGTTTAGACAAAATGTACGCTTTTGTGTCAGTGGACATTGAATAAACCTTTTGGTGTTCTTCAACTTTCCCACGTAAACGCAACGGACTGTTAGTCGGAAAAATACTTGGCAAGACGAGACGGCTATGTTTCAGCCGTACTAAAAAAATAATTCTTTCCTGGTTTGAGACTTTGAAGTTTTCCAAACCCATCAAGATTTTTCTGAAATAAATTTAGACAGAACCCAACATTAGCTCGTGAATTATAGATTCGCTGAAAAGAAGACTCAAAAAATCACAGACTGCAGAGTGCATTGAAAACAAGGCCTTCTTGTGTAAATGCATTACACAAGGTGGAGTCTGTTAACCTAATTGTGGCTCTTAGTTTATTTTAAATTGTTATCACCATCAAAACGTGTCAGTTGAAAGGTCGGCACTGCAAATCCCGAAAAATGTATGTTGTTCTCTTGACGATGAAAAATGAAATCGAGAGCTTCAAAGTATCAAAAGAACAACAGCTCAAAAGAATCACACTAAAACTTTTCTGAATATCCAAAAAGCTGGGTGTCGTACTATGTTAAAAGCTGCTTGAAAAAGGAAATGGAGAAAGTCTTAACAAGACAAACTGCACGCTCTTCCTATGCTAAAATACATTAAAAAAAGTCGACCGAATCCATTGGTCTCAAATATCGCCCTTTAAGCTCTTCTCTTTGACTCTATAAGCTATGCGAAGAAAATAAATCACATAGACTTGCTCTCCAAAGTGTCTCACAGGAGCAGGCGGGCCCGTAGAACAGCTTTAGAACTTGAAGTGCTTTGTAGCAAAAGACGCAGTCTGCCGCAAGAATCGCACTTTGGGAGGACCCTACAGACAGGTAGTTTGACTCAAAAGCGTTGAGTCGGCTAACGTCATGGGCAGGTCTTGCCAAAGGGAATGCTCCATCAATCGCCACTCTTACCAATGGAAATGATACTTAGACCTTTGAATCGACTAGTGGATCGAAGATGGAACCACTTTGGGCTTTGGCAAAATATATACATAAGAAGGAACATCAGTAGCACACTTTATTTGCTGTCATGACGAGACACAAGAAAATTACATACTAAACCACTGTGACTTGTTTCGACGATCGTGAGCGTCCAAATTTCGATCAAATTCTAATTTAACTTTTGAACTTGAACATTTTTTGTAATTTGATAGCCAACTTAATGTCCAATGTTTTTTGTTCTTCATCAATCCAAAACCGGCAAAACAGCGGTCTACTTAAATAAGAACCTCAAACTGAATACCAGAACGAAATTTTGTCTATGACGGGTGATCCAAAAGCAATTATAATGAATTCCAACCAAGGTGATTTCAATAAAAAACAATTCTTATTGTCCAACATAGTCTCCCAACAAGTTTTAACATTCAATCCATATTTTTCCCAAACCCAAGATATCCTTAAAAAAAAATTCGTTGCCTTCCAAAACGGCTCAACAGCGGCCTTGAAGATGTTCCTTGAGCCGAAGAAAAAGGTAGAACTCAATGGAAGCTAGGTCTTGCAAAAAGAGTGGGGAGCTCGAAAGCTGTTTGTTGCATTGCAGCTATTACAACTGCAGCCTTGTGTACCGATGCGTTTTCTAGATGAAACAGCACTCCGGTTGTCAGTTTTTCGCGCCCTTTTCCTTAATAGCCTCCCGTAATCATAAGTGTCCCAAAAAACTGATACCATATCCTTCGCTGCCAAACTCAAGACTAAGAATTTCTTCGGCGTCGGTGAAGAGGGTCGCTTACAGGTCTTCGAATGCTGTTTGGCCTGTGGATCAAAGTGGTGAATCCAGGTCTCGTCCATGGTCACGAAATGTGACTAATAAATTTTCTGATCTGCCTGAAACTCGTTTCCCGTTTTGCTCGTCGGTTAACATTCTTGGCACCCAACGCGCAGAGATTTGAAAACTAACATATGAGATACCTCTGAATTCAGCTACATGGTCACTCTTCGATCTGCCAATACGACATATTCAACTTTTTTCATGTTATCTTCAGTGAGGGACTTGGTTGGACAACTTTTACGGTGTTCATCTTCAGTGGATGATAGCAGATAATCACCCCTCGTAAAAAATTCTCTCACTCAAACTTGCTGCTGTTGAATTTTTTACTTTGCTGATATTTGTGAATAAGTGTTGCAAGGTTCCACCTTGAATGCAAATATTAAACTTCGCCAAGCAATATGCTACGCCAATAAAGTTCGCTGAAATATGGATTTCATCTTCTGTCAACAATGAAATTTACTATCTGTAAGCTGCAAGCTTATGTATATTCCGAAATAATGCCACTTTGCCATGGTAGTACCATTTACAGTCAACTTCAGCTGCACTCCGCAACGCCTTCAGGAGCAAAATGAAAACCCAAGCCAAGCCTTTCATATATTTTATAACTTAATATACATAAACGTATCTGACAACCTCAACATATTACAGCTCCAAATCTGCTCGCAGCACAAATAACCATTTTCACTACAGCACATCAACTACGACTACGTTAGTCCTGGGTCCCGAATTTTATACGTTTTTCTTTTTTTGCACAAAACTAGGACACAACGCGACTCAATGTGTTAGCTTGATTTTTGAGAATTTCGCCGTGTATGCCATACCATACGCCATATGCAAATTTCGCCTGCTCTCTCCTGGAAATATTTGTTCGGAAAGAAAAAAGGATCCACAAAGAAGCGCCTTCGTTTCACTCCTTCACATCAGACACACACATGCATATAGTGTAACATAGATGCCCTCAACCGCTTCCCCTCATATTTCATGAATACTTCATAATTTTTTTTTTCTTCCATATGAATTAACATTCTCGCGTATCCCTGAAGACGAACAAGGATTTCATGCATGCTAAAATCCATTTATGAGTTACATTTTTCCTTGAACAAAAATAAAATGGGAAAAGATTTTCCGCTGGCAATCGTTGTGCATGTGTAAGTAAATTTTATCTATACATATATATATAATATATTTTATGATGTTTTTTCATCTAAAGGACAAGATGATGAGATCCTGTGCTGGTTGGTGTAGGGTGCTGCCGCTGTTGCTTTTTCGTTGTGTTCTTCTTTTCATTTCCCTGTTGAATTTGTTAATTTTTCCTTTCGCCAAATGTGATTCCCGTTTCCGATCTCGTGCTCAGCGAGTCCTTCTGAAAGGATACTCTGTTTGATTCACAAACGTACTCCAACACGTAGTTTTCAGTATAAATATTTTTATTAAGAAAAACAGGAGCCCAACTGGAGGAGAAAAAGGCAAAACAATTTGCTCAACGGTGTGCATAATTCAAGAAAATTGAATGCAGATAGGAATAGGAATAGGAAATTCATATGTTAGCGAAAATAGCGACAGAGAGTGAGAGTCCTTGATTGAAAGGAGTTAACGATGCTTTGCGCCCCATTTTTGTCTGTTTGTTGAAATGCGGGGCAGTAATGCTGTACAGATGTACAAGAAGTGTCGTAACTTCTTTCTCAAGCTTAGCTTTGCAAATATCGATTGAATGTCAAGACGAAAGTTACTAACGATTGAATTTGTAATCAAAGGAGTTCCGCAACGATGATATTTATCATAAAACCATTAACAATTTTCTATAAAAGAGTCCTGATTAACAAAATGTGTTGATGCTGGATAGGAATTTCGAACTATTGTAAGACGAAAATTCGTGGATACTCAGATTTAGAATTTAAACAGATCTCTGAAAAACAAGAATATCTAAATGACAGTTTCATTCCTAGACGCAATCAAAGCTTACAACGAAAGGGGACAATCTGCAGTTCATCCTTTCCGCGATTTCAATTCCCCTACGAGCTCAATCAAAGATAAAGTCGGATTTATAAACAACTGGAACATAAAGACACTGGCCAGATCCGAGTGTTCTACATTCGCCAATATAAGGGTTATACTTATGTTATGTTCAGAAGCAAAAGATACGCTTTTTGAAGATAGCTTCAACGTAACAGTCTTCAACAGTCTTTTTTTGTCCATGATCTTCGAGGAACCAAGCTGAATATATTATGATCAACATTAGTAATTTTTAGTGTATATCAATGGACTTCGCAAGAAATTTGTCGGGTGATTCCAGATTCAAACTCCCATGAAATTTTCAGCCGGCATTAATCGGAAATGTTATTTAGCAAGTGGAAATACTGCATTGCAGCCTCGGGATCGCCGTTTTTAGGTTCCTCTCCTCAAAAGGAAAAACAGAAAGATTATATTATCACTTCGTTGTTCGTCTGTCTATCACCACTCTTTTCCTAATACAAAATACTTATGACGTCGCTTCCACCACTGGAAGCGCCATCGTCCCATTTTGTCCCGGCCGCAAGTTTGATATTTTCCAACTTTTTTATTCGCTGAAAAAAACTTTAAGCTTTAAAATATTTTATGTACTTATAAAATTCGAAATATTTTTAATTCTATTAGAAGAATACTTTAAAAATTAACTAGTTTACCTAAAACTGCCACATGGTTACTTTTGTCCCGTAATTTTTCCCTATTATGGAGGCACCTCTAGTTTGTCACGAAATAGTTTTCATTAGTTTATGAAGGGCCTTCGATTCGATGAAAAATCTAGTAGACGCCAAAGGCTTCTTTGTCCTTCGAAGTGCCGTCGCCGATTCACACAATTCACGAGCTCTATGGACAAACATTTTGGATGGTTGTAAATTTTACTTTACATCAAATTAGGTAGAAATATTACTTGTGACAAGTTAATCACTTCACTTCTATTAGCGGAATATTTGCGGTCTTAAAATACCATTATCATGGGCACAATCCATAGAGCTCGTAGAGATATACCTGTTTCCGTGAAGACCACAAAAGCGGAAGTATACAGCACATTTGTGTTGGAAACAGGTGACATTTCTGTGATTGCTTTTCAGGCTTATTTTTTTTTAAGAAATGTCGTTATGCTGAGCACTTTGCGTCCCGAGGTATCAACAGACCGTAGCTCAAAGAAAAAAACTTGAGAGAGTGTTATGCTGCAACAGGTCGAAATATGGGGTATGTATACAGTCAAGGCAGCTTCGATATCTTGGCCAGTTACCACATTAAACAACTTGTTGGATTCAGCGGGCACAAATGCATGGGTATTTTATAAAAGTGAAAACGACGCCCAAATCAAATGCAAAGACTTTTTATTGCAATTGGAAAGAAATGGGAGCTTTGCATAGGGTTGGTAACTAAGTAATTGCGGATTTCACTCATAGACGGCTTTAGTTGAATTTTAAGGTTTGCTGACGTAATCGAAATGTCAAACACATTCAACTGTCACTCAATAAAACAATTTTTTTGATCGGCTGTGTAGTTTTTGTTTGACGTCTTTTGAAAAATGGAAAATCAAAACGAACATTTACGTTATATTTTGCTTTTTTATTTCCGGTATGAAAAAAAATGCATCGCAAGCTCACAAAAAGTTATGTATGGTGACCAAGCTCCAAAAAAACGGCAGTGTCAAAATTCGTTTTCCAAATTTCGTTCTGGTGTTTTTTCACTCGAAGATTAAATACGCTCTGGTCGTCCAGTTGAAGTTGATGACGACCAAATTAAAGCAATAATCGATTCGGATCATTACAGTACAGCACGTGAGATTGCAGAGAAGCTTCATGTATCACATATCTGCATTGAAAATCGCTTAAAACAACTTTGCTATGTACGAAAACTCAAAATATGGGTTCCTAATGAGCTGAAAAAAAAATCATTTAACACAACGCATTAACATCTGCGATTTGTTAAATGAACGTAATGAAAATTATCCATTTTTAAAACGATTGAAAACTGGTGATGAAAAATGGGTTGTTTACAACATTGTCAATCGGAAAAGATCGTGGACCAAGCTAGGTGAGTGAACTAGCTCAAACAACATCAAAAGCTGATATTCATCAAAGGAAAGTTAGTTATCAGTTTAGTGGGTTTAGAAAAGAATTGTCTACTTTGAACTTTTACCACCCAACCGAACGATCAATTCAAATGTCTACATTGAACAACTAACAAAATTAAACAATGCAGTTGACGAAAAGAGACCCGAATTTACAAATCAAAAAGGTGTTGTAGTCAATCATGACAATGCAAGGCCAAACACATCTTTGGTCACTCGGCAAAAATTATTGGAGCTTGGTTGGGATGTTTTGCCACATCCGCAATATAGTCCTGACCTTGCACCATCTGATTACTGGTACCTGGTTCAGTTTATTGCTGAGAAAAACCAGAAGTTATATGAACGTGCAATTATGATGCTGCCTGAAAGATTGCAAAAGGTCAATGCTCAAAATGGGCAATACATTACAGAATGAAATTATTTCATTCCATGAAAAAATTGTCTCTCATTTTCTTAAAAAATCCGCAATTACTTAGTTGCCAACCTGATGTATGGCCAGCAGATAAAGAACAAAGTGTTCCTGTAGCCATTCCGGAATATATATCAAAGCTAAATCGAAAGGCGAAGCTTACAAAGTGCCAAGTAAAATCCAAATTCTCCAATAATAAGTCTTCTGTGAAGTGCAGCCTGTGCAAATAAATTGTCTGCAATTAATGAACTGCTAAAAAAAATATTGTTTACGCTTAACTTGCTCTTCAAATAGTAATAAATAATTTGTAGATATTTAATCAATTAGTACAGTCAGAATAACTATATGGATTGTTATGATTTTATTGCTAAACAAAAAACAATTTTGACTCTTAATCCATAATTTGCGACGGTTTTGTTTTTCAAGAAAAAAATAATTTTATTCAAATTAATCAACTAATGTGCCTTAAATGTTTCACAAATTTTTACTTTCATGCCTTGTACTAAAGATTATTATAAATATAAAATGTAATATTTTCGGCGCTCCCGATGTTAAAGAAAAAACTTCTTAGTCGAGACAGTCGAAAGATATGCCTAATTTTTGGATATTTTTATACTCGCAAGGATATCAAAACCCAAAGGGAACTACACACCTCTTCGAGGCTTGATTTCCGTGATGGAAGAACTATAAACATACCTACAAATTGCGCGAGTCCAACTCATCATGACATGCTAATTTCTGGAAAAGTCCAGACATGCAGAATACAATGTGGCACAAATTGTATCATCCAATCGGAAGAAACTTAAATTTTTGCAGATTTTTGTTTTTATGTTTGCGAATTTAAGATACAGGATTTAAGTCGACAAGCCAGTGAACGATCTACTTTTCAAAATCGCAAAATTCAAGTGGAATGTCTGGCATCTTTTTTAATTTCAGCAACCTGGTATATCTGGAGTTTTTGGAAGTAAAACAAGATTTGTTTTTTCAGCATCCTTAATGACTTCAAGGCTTTGCATTTAAGTTTTCGTAACAACCACTGTTAAAGCTTTGCCTATAGTTTCTTCGAGGGGCTCATAGAGTCATTTTTTTTGTATCGATATTTTCTTTGGTTAGAAAATATGCAAAAATTAGGGATTCTCCGTCTAAATGTATCTATATTCCTCAGTAAAACCTTTTGAACTTTGTTTATATTGTAAAGCAAGAAGCCAAGGTGACTTTTATCTCTTATATTTAGTGTTCACTTACACAGTGTTTAGTGTTCACAGCTTTACGAATGCATCAACGGAGGCCAGAATTGCGCCATGTGATGAGAGAAACGCGGAAAATAGTTTTTATGAAGTCGAAGAAGGTCCGATGTATGAAGCAGAAATGACAGATTTAATAAATGTAAGGTTACAATATCATTTCATGACTTAGACTGCGAAAAACTTAAAGCGAATCTTTACACGCGTTTTTCTCGAAACTGTCTTTTTCAAAACAATACCCACGATTTCTCAGGTTCTACTGGACCGATTTATCTGAAATTTTTAGAGAGTCTTTTTTATAGACTTGTCTTTGTCTGGTATTATCCCCATCCCCTTTTTTTTAAATTCGAAACAGTCAAAAAAAGTGGTACAAAAATTGTTTTTTTTTCAGGCAGTAGTCATTTGGTGAAAAAAAGTCTTTCCAACTTTTTCGTAGTTACTGACAATGCGACATGATTCTAGAATAATTATCCTTTTTTTTTGGTTTCGGATTGCTAGGAGGGTTGAAATCGTGAGTATGGTTGCGCGCCAATTTTTATGAGACCCCCACCATCAACTGCTAATTTTTGAAATTTTCAACTTTTTTCTTTATTCCTGTTATGTTAATAAATAACTAATAAAAAAATGGATACGAAAAATATAAATTGTCTTTTTTTATGACACTTCAAAAATTACATGAAATTCATGCCTCTAGACTAGGATAATCCCTTAAGGTCAAGACTTTCGCTTCCATAAGTTTCTTCTTCTTCTTTCTTCTCTTTTTGTTCGAACATTCCCTTGATAGCGGTGATGTTCTGTTAAGAGCGGTCTTTGCTCTCCACGCGATGATGGGCTGCACATTATCTGTTAAGAGTCCCAACATTTCAAGTACATTCCTTAAGGTCGCTGTTTCTTGGATTTCGTTAAGTCGTCAAGAATAAAATCAGTTCGAATTCTTTCGAAAGTGATGTTGAACCAATGTACGATGTGCGATATTTGGATTTCTTTGCTTGTTTAAGTCTGCGATATTCCCATTTTTAAAAATACCTTGCTCAGTTAATGTAAGCCGCATGAGGCGTTTCTCGAAAAATATGACATTACATTCGACCATCGCTAAGGCACCATGGAATAGCTCTGATTGACTGGGCATTTGTTGCTCGACTTTTACACTCTGAACGGGTCAGTAGTTGTTTCAATGCAAATTGTACCTTCAGAGGATTGTCAATCAGAAGCGAAAGTTTCGGTTCTGGAAAAACTAATGACTGTTGCTATCCTGTTATCGAGACTTACACTTGGGACCTTACGCTTATCAATTTGTCTCACTAACAAATTAGCCAGTTCGACACTGTATAAGTCGATTACCCAAAATCCTACACACCGCTCAAGAAGTCAACAGTCAGCTGATGATGCATGAAGTGTCTCGCCACTAATTATGGAACATCTTGTCTTACGAATACATACGTATTTACTTAAACCTTAAAGTTGTTGCCTCCTCAGCATTGAAAGCCAAAATGAGAAAAACCGCGACTAAGACATCTATCACAAAATGGAAACCGAATCACACTGTCATCCATAAGTTTTTCGGCCATACCATTTTACTCCAAAATTATAAGTTTATTGGTCTCATCAGGATTTAAATGAATATAATACTGTTATATCCTGTTAGCATTGGTATAAGAAATATCTTAACAAAGTCAATTAAAGAGTTTAAATAGAAACGAGGGAAATCCATGCACAAACTGAAGTAGGGAGTAAAAAGAAGACCCACTCTAAATCTGATTTGATGTTTTGTACAGAATTTTCCCAAAAAATTGCAATAATTTGGGTCCTTTTTGATCAAGCTTGGTCTTTTTCTTATTCCTCTCGCCGGGACTAAGAAGACGTTGCATGAAAATATTCATACCTTTCGCTGGAATGAATCATCGACTACTCAGACTTGGAACAGAATGGAAACACTTGAATAGCCTTAAGTTTCTGTGGGCCTTGAGGGTTGACTTGCAGAGGGAACCCCACAGCGTCTTGAAATTTGAGCACCAGAATGGACAAAAAACAGTTTATTTTCTACGATCCGCTGATGAAAAATTTCTCCACAGTTGTGTGGTGATAACAGTAACTCATGACAGTGGTTTGGTGGATGAATCAAGAAACGGAGTGCTATCGACAAATGATAGATGCAAGATCATTATTTGAAATATTATCCCAAGTTTTAGCAACGAAAGATGGATCAAGAAGAACAAAAGAAAAAATTGGATAATTTTAAAAACCTGCCCAATCACCCAACCTCAAACTATAAGAATTGCTTGATGACGAACTTGACAACATGGAAAGGCATGCCCCAGAAAAAATAGATTTTCAAATTGTCAAAAAAATAACCTAAAGTGTACCTAGATTGCAGGCCTTAGCGGTTTTTAAATTTATTTGAGTATCCAATTCCTTTTTTTTTTGATTCGCTTCATTTGGCTGGATAGAAATAAACACGTTCTGGTTTATGTTTCATTTTTGATTTTTAAAGTGGCGCTAGAGTCCTGGGGGGACCAAAACCACAATCAAAAAGCTTCTCCAGACAGCTCGATTCCTAGTTTGCTGTCTTCAGATTTGCACGCCAAGTTGGTTGAGGTCTCTTTCCACCTGCGCCACCTGAGTCACAGGCTTCCTCTACTGCGCCGTCCCTCGTGGAAGATTCTATAACTTTCCGGCCGGAGCATTGGCGTCCATTCGCTCTACATAACCGAGCCATCTCCGCTGTTGGGCTTTTATTCTTTTGGCTAGGTCGATGTATATGTACAACCACCACGGTTCGTCTATGAAGACGGGCTCAAAAATAACGTGAAGAATCTGTTTTCGAGACAACCCTAGGCGTTCTAATCCGAATTCAAAATAATGAAAGTCTTAAAGAGTGATACTCTAGTTCTTTTAGAGAGGGTTTAACTATTTAATTGTTTCTTAGCTAAACAAAACAGCGATTAGCAAGAGTAATTCTTAGTTTGATCTCAGCGCTGGTATTATTCTTCGTATTTATAGCGAAGCCTATGTAGACACAGTCCCAAACCATCTCAAAGTTATACCCATCTATGGATACGTTCAGACCAAGACCTCGGTATTGAGTGTCTTTTCTTGATGACAGTATTATGCTTCGTTTTGCCCTCGTTTACCGCCAAAAGCATCTTAGCCACTTCTGTCTCAATACCGCAAAGGCACTGTTGGGAACATGCTCCGTCCGATTATGCGAATATTTAACAGACCTCTGAAAGGTAGTACCTCTTGTGATGCCGCGGGAGTTTTGCATTATTCTCTCAAGTATCATGTTGAAGAAATCGCATGAGAGCGCATCACCTTGTCTTAAATAATTTTTTTACATTAAAGTTGTCGATGGAGTCTTTGCCAATATTAATAGTAGAACCATCGTTATCCTGCACCAACGGAAGAGATTGGCAAGGATGCCAATCGAGACAGCTCCTTTCTGTAGACGCTGCCTTAGCCGGCCTTGAAATCGATTGAAAGCTGGTGGGTGTTGACTTCGGTTTTTTTTCTAAATCGGTAAATATATGTTCTATTCTTACTTTTCTGAGCCACACTGATTTAGACGAACGGCTTCAGACGTTCACAAAATACGGCAGAAAAAAAATCTTATATAAGAAGACTGATAGCTCTACAGTTGACGCAATTTAGAGGATCTCCTTTCTTACTGCAATAAATTTCGATGATATGAATTTTTCTAACAGAAAATGTACTGTGCAGAAATTTATAGACGGCAGTGTATCTACCCGATTAGATTCTTTGAATGCCAAGGTGAAGTTGTTTTTATCCTCAAAAGCTATAAGCAAACTTATTCGTGCCTAATTCTGATGCATAAGTGACAAAGCAAACTTATGTCTGAGTGTATAGAGACATCCATTTGAATCTAATCAAGGCGTAATAGGGAATAGGGATTGCTATACTCATATAATTAAGAATTAATGAGACAGACGGTCTGTGTCTACATGGAGGCACACCCGAAGGAACAAATACTTCGAGCTATGTTCTTGATTACAGAAATCCTAGTGTATTTGGATATGTAGCTATGAGCAAACATTCGAAATCATTTAAATTGATAATCTAGTATCTTGTTTACACACATTCGCCGTGGGTGCATTCGATTCCTGCACAGACGTAGACATTAGAGCTTCGGTGATATTTAGCAATTGAATTTAAAGTGCATATATGTAGTTAATATTTGAAATTGTTGTGTCTTGTTCACTCGATACTATTTATTAATTTATTATGATATGCCAAGTCCAAGCAACCTCATCTTAACATGTTTAAGTTCACGTAGAACATTTTTTCATGCAATCATATTTAAAAGATTCATAAATGAAGTGTCTTCTTTGAGCAGATGATTTACAAATATATAGACGACATCATTATATATTTTACCCGGAGTAATGTGGTAAACCCACTGTTTTTTAATTGCTTGAGGTTTTTATACTACGCATGCTACATTGCCGTTTTTCAGGAGCTGAAGGCGTTGACTTCTGCGCGTTTTTGTTTTGAAATTAGCCGGACGATGGCCTAGATGCGTGTGACACCTGGCGAAAGTTGAAAAATCCAAATATGACCCTTCCCTGTTGCTCATGCCTACTTTACTTACTGATTACTTTAGCTTTTGAGTAAAATTTAAGGAAGTATTTTTATTTAAGTTAAGTTGTTAAAAATCGTTCATTTTATATTTTCATATCAATTTTTGTATATGTATATCCATATGTATGTTTTTATTTGAGGTTTGGTTTCCAAAAAGATATTATTTCTCATGTGCCTAAAAAAAACTGAGGTTTTGCAACTGATGTCAAGCCTCATTGTAGAAGACAAAATGTGTGCAAAGTTTTACGTGTGCCGCAACTCAAAAAGTATTCTTAACAATAATTCACACTTATTTGAATATGTCGACTATCAATGGGGTCATAATTCACCGAATAAATTATAAGACAAACCAAAAACTTTAAAGTTTATGAATTTCTCTTGTTCGTCAAAATGTTACAAGCAGACCTCGTAAAATCCGAACAAAATCGGCGTTTCGAGCAATGAGGCAAATATTCGTAAAAGATCTTAATATATCCCGCCAATGTAAAACTAAAAAAAAAATTGGTTTTTGTGCGAGTAGGTCTGCCCATATCTTGAACTTCCCATATCAAGATAAAAGAAATGTACTATAGGTGCTGTTTTACTTGCCGCCACCATCAAATTCCATGATCAACATCATTAATTTCCTAGAAAAATGCATTGCAATAGAAAAAATTAAATACATATGAATATATTCTTTTCAGCTTTGAATCATTTAAAAAAAACTTACGAATAAATATTAATTTTTCACACTCTTCTCTCGAAACTACATAAGTCGCTTTCATCTGCTTTTGAAAGTTTCCATGCTTCTGCATCATATATCATAGTAAGACGGGGATGGAAGGCTGATACTTAGGTTCTTCGAGAAAGGGCTTTACATAATTGCTTTCTTAGCCACGGGTATTCTCGGTTTGACCTCAACGCTGGTGTTATTATCTGTGTTTGCAGCGAAGCCTAAGCAAAGTCCCTAACTATCACAAAGTTATAGCTGTCTATGTTAACGTTCTGAACCAGACGTCGCATTTGGGTGTCCTTTCTTGATGACAGCATATATTTCTTTTTGCCCTATTATACAAAAGGACGAGCTTAGATGGGATGCCAAACCTAGACATGGCTTCATACATCTCGTCTCTGTGGACGAAACAGAAACCATCTGCCTATATATTAATATTTAGTCTTTGGTGGACTCTATAATTGACACAGTTAAGATGGTTTCCTTTCTTTAAGAGCGGGCAAACAATACTGAGATTCCATTTTCATCTTTGATGTTTATTGTTTCATTGCCGTCGCTTTGAAAATTTCGACAGCTAAAGTTGCTTTATTAGATTTTAGCTTATATGTTATTGCTATCTATTTCGTCTAGGTCGAGTAGACGCTGTTGGCCTGCGTCGTCTAATACAGTCCTCAGCATTGACTGCAATTCGACTATGATTTTTCCACTTTGAACTTTGCAGGCTTTGGTTTCGGGTCTGCTACCCTGAGATAATTATTTTTTCGAACCTCTTTCCTGTTTCTTTATATGTCCACATCGTCGATCGCACGTTTCTCCTGCTTGAGAATTTTGTTCACGAAATTAAAACTGCCAATTAGAACACTTGAAAATTTGTCACGCATTGCAATTACAGCATATTTCTCGCATTTAGCTGTTTTACAATACGTTTGTTCCAACTTACGGCCGATTGCATTTATTGTTCTGGTCAATAGAAAACAAGAGAGGGTAGTTTCTGAATTTCATTTAATGCTTATTTTCTTAGTGACCACTTTGTGTAGGAGTTTTGTTTGCCAAAAGAATGGAAATTGTGTGTGACCAAAATAACCAACTTATAACGAATCAAGTTAGAAAAAATATAAGACTAATGACACAAATTCTTAGCAAGTCTTCTGTAGGCACATAGTGGCACACAGGCATCGCTTTAAGAGCATAGAACTCAACGTTTAGATAAGCTGTGTCAAATTTGGAGTTATATTACGACAACTTTTACATTGAAAGTTGAATTTGTTATTGAAGTTGTTTTTCAACTTCACCAAATAAGTGTTTAAGAAGTAAGTAAAAATTGATCTGAGCTAACAAGGAAACGTCACTTACAAATTATTACTATTCTAGTAAAAAAAAGTTTAGAAATGAGAAGATGAGAAAAAGTTAAATTTGTGACCAGAGTTTGGCTTTTGATTGCGGAATTTAAATCGTTGTTTCGATATTGACATTGTGAAAGATCGCTTATGTCAACTCCTTGTTCAATGCTTTTTAGAAAATATTTCTGCTACCTACGACGATGCACTTGTTGTGATCGGAATATTAAATCGTAATTAGCTTTATGTCGATTAAGTTCAAAAGTGCATAGTTTCAGTCCCGAGATTTGGACCGCCTCTTCCTTCTGAGCTGGGAACTGCTCAGCATAGGATCTTTTTCTTCTGTTTAATATATGGCTTTAAGAGGATCACATTCAGTTCAGTTTTCTTTGCAGATTTTGATAGTTGTTTCCAGGCCGAGGATATTCGAGATATTTTTTATCCGTATGTCATTTTCTGGAAAGGCATCTAGGATTGGGTTCATGATAAGAAACCAAAACAGGGGAAAACAAACTAAATCGGTTGTTATGATCTTCCTTGCAATATACGAGTCATGCAGTTATAGCCGTGTTTTAACTTTATCATTTAGGTTTAACTCGATGTTTTTTCTTTGAATTCACTTGCCTCATGTAACTTGCGCCATGAGCTTCTTTTATATACATAACGATAAAAAAGCATCAAGCTACAGCCGAGCAGGTTTTGAATAAAAAAACTGGTGGCTCCAAAATTTAGGATGTTTTCATGTGTCAGTGTTGCAGACGTCACTCTGAGTCTTGAAAAATGGGAAAGACTTACAGGATTCACATTTCTGAAACAATTTTCAAAGAAATTCCGTGGAAATTTGGATCAGGAAATAGAAAAAGGGTCACATCAATGTATGATATGGCCTTAACTAAATACTGTTTTAGTCTTTTTGGTAGTCTCTATAGTTAGTAACTTACTAAGTTTAGTCAATTTGCCAAATAAACATAATATTGATGAAACTTTTGGCATTAAAAATAAAGAAAAAAAAATTATATGAATTTGTCCGGAAACTTATGAACGGCAGTGTATATATTTATGCATATTTTTTTGTCTGATAAGGTAGCTGTAAACTATAAATTTCATTAATTTTGAACTTTTTTTATTGGAAAACTAAATTGGTTTTAATTGAAGTAGTGAAAATGTTCCTTTTTTGACACTTTGTTCGTCATAAAATTCAAACCACCCTGTGAAATTTAACCAAAGGCTTTTCAGGTTATCTTTATGCACACACGCTTCGAATGAAACCAATTTGGCTTCGATAGCTTGATTTGTTCTCGAGTTAGGCTGTACGAAAGAATCCGCACAAATGTACGTACGTACGTACACACACACACAGACATCTTTCTGAAAATAATGGAATCCGACTACTGGGACCGCCAAACGTGGAGAAATGTTAAAATTTTGAATTTCGAAAATCGGACCGATTACAAGAACTTCCGGATGGAAAGTTAAAAAGTACATAAAGCTTTACCAGATTCGGATTAGGATTCGAACTTAAAACTCTGACTTATCCAATGCGAAGGCTCAATTAGCTGCGCGATCCAGGCGCGTGCATAATGTGTGTATTTCTGACCAAAACCCTCTAAATCTATTTAAACTTCCAACGAATTCGAGGTATGATAACGTCAGAGATCTTTTGCCGATACTGCGTCACAATGGTGTCAACATTAAAGACTTAAACGCAATCGATGATACTCAACCTTCTGTGAACTTAAACTTCTAACTTTGAGGGAAAATATCATGCTTAAAAAACCCTCATTTCTCTGTCTCTCTGTCTCTGTAGATATCGAAAATCAAGCTATCAGTGCAGAGTTGAGTAAGACCTTTTTTCTGTCGAATAAGCAACGTAAATGAAAGAAAAGGTGCAACCACTCGTCTTGACGGCTACCTCGCGCCAATGGATGACAAAGCAAATGCTAGGAGTCGAATTGGAATCAGCGTAACTGACCACCAAGAAGAATGAAAAGCGGCTGTGGCTCCAAGGAACGACTGCTCAATAAGCAAGTAAGCCACTCTTGGCATCTCCGGCTTTTTCGGTTGTGTGGGTTCGTTCTGTCTGAATAATCAATAAATACCTTTCAGAGATAGCTTGTTTTGTAAGCACTACTGATAGCGTTTCCTCTCATATTGAAAGGGAACATAAATTCAAGTGGATGGATGGAAGCATAACATTCTTCGTTCGCCTTCCACAAAAACGAATTCAAACACTCTTATTTGCCGATCATCTCCCAAACTACACAGTCTAAACTTATTTTTGATTCGAACTAATTTAACACTTACAGAAGATATAAAAATATTTATTACTCAATTTGTAGATAGGAATATGTACTCGAATGAATGTATTTCGCCAGCACCACACTTAATCTCATTTGATTTACTTCGCAAAATGGAGCAGAAAGGATATAAAAACAATATAAATGGTTCATTCCATTCGAACTTCGGCAGAGGGTAATGGAAGAGCCGGTGTCATCGCTAGGCATCATCATCTGGTTGGTGATAACAACTTTTAACGGCATTATATGATGCTATTCGGGGAATCATGGTGTATGTGAAGAAGTCGTTACCAAGATGGAATTGTAATTGACAGAATTTTTTATTTGATCTTTTTCTCCTTGCCTTGCATTCTTCCACGTTACGGTCATAAGATTGTGAACTGCTTAAAGAAGTGTCCAACGTTATTCACATTTTATGTGACGTAAAAGAATCAGATGGTCGTGCAGACTTGGAATAATACTGTGGCCACCAATAAACGTACGAGTTCTGGTTTATTTATTTTTTTTTCTTTATTTCATTTTTTTCAGAGCTGACGTAAGCTTTTGCTTTTGAAGAAAAATAAAGCGGATTTTGATTTTATATTTTCGCAGGCGAAATACGAAAATGGCATTAAGCGTTGGGATTGCGACCCGACAGATGCTTTTCTCCATGATGCTTTTACTTTGAGGCATCTCCTCCTTACCATAAAGATCAGTGTTTATAAATTCTGACAGCCAATTGGAGTTGTTCGATAAGTTATTTGAGTAGAACAAGTTTCGCGCTAATGACCATTAAAATGCTCAAAAAATCGCTCTACTAACAAGAGAACACTGTTTGAAGGTGACATAAGCTTAGTACGCACCGCCATTTTTATGTCAGAGTCCTTGGCTAATTCGCATGTGCTCGATACTTTGAAATCACAAAAGCAAGGCGAGGTGACATCCGACGATCTTGCTTGGCAGTGTAAACCGCCAAAAACAAAACACTAGTCGCCCTGGAAACGCATTGTGGGGTTCATGACACAAATCCACTTTTACTTTACTTTTACGAATTGTTATGCAACGAACTTTCGAAAAACAAAATTCTATTATTCACGCGAAATCAAGGGGTTATGGATCCCCTTAATATATTGACTTTTAATGAGCGTACAATATTCATGACGAACGACTCACAAATGAGTCATTATACTGAACTTTCCGTCAGGAGTATTGATTAGAAGGGTAAACTCTTTTTTTCTTATAATTTGCGCGCTCAAAAGGGGCTATGAATACCCTTATATGATTCAAATTACAGCGCGGGCAGAAGGTGATAAGAAATCCGCGCGTATTAGGTAGTACGATGAAAATGTTATAGGGGTGGAATGCAACTGACTAACAAGAAGTGAAAGTGAGTCGATTGTCTTCTTAATATTTTTGAACCCATAAGTTTTGTCACTAAGTTTTGAGCCATTTCAAGCAGGCACACAGTTGTCCTGCGAGCTCCAAACTATGATTTGACATCAGTTCTTAACCAAGGTTCAATAATTTTTCACCAGTGAGCAAATATGAGTCTGGTCTAGCGTAAGAGTCCCTTACGATTTGCCAATTCTGGGCGTTTTTCTTTAATTGTTTCCTCTAGTTTCATTTATTGTCGACACTAAATAAAAGTTTGGTTCCTTGGAAAAAGTTCAAGACATAACCCCTATATTATTGCACCAAATTGACAACTTATGCTGTGTGGTTTTCGACTGATGTTATGGTAAAAGAATCAATAAAGGATCAATCTCATTGCGTTTGAGATGCATAAAGCAAATATTAGGTTAGGTGAATCTCTTTCAATACTTATGGAACCTAATTATGGAGCTTTTTTACGAACCCAGGACCTTTTAAGTGATTTTCAATTGTTGGGTGTGAAATAATAGTCTTGTCTACACAATACTACGAACGCTTAATATTGATCGTGAATGATTTGAAGATAACTCAACCTCCTGCTGTTCATACGATGTTGTTTGGTCACTGATGCAATATATTTTCAAATTTATTATGATATTTAGGACATATAGTTAACACAAACGCAGAGTGTCTTACGCTGGCTCTTACCTTTTTGGCTTATAGCCACATGGCCAAGGAGCTCAGCGGACTTGAACACAAAAATTCAACTTTTTGAGTTCAAGACCATTCCGTACTGTGCTTCCATCATCTATGTCCTAAGTCTTCCCGCCTTTAGATCAGCAGTTTTTAAGCTGACGTCAAGCGGGTAGAAATTTATTACTCGGACGTTGTGATAGGGTCATTATGATCCATTTTTTTCAACTCCGGGTATCTAGCTATTTTTACGAACAACGAAAATAATGTTGTTTATTTATTTTATATTGGCAAAAATATATTTATTCATTTATTTTTTAACTAATGAATACATCACATCATAAAAGTTAACAAAACTCGCTTCCCTTCAAAATAAGCACTTATTAACTTCCCATCAGGAAGTTCTTGTAATCGGTCCGATTTTCGAAATTCAAAATTTTAACATTTCTCCACGTTTGGCGGTCCCAGTAGTCGGATTCCATTATTTTCAGAAAGATGTCTGTGTGTGTGTGTACGTACGTACATTTGTGCGGATTCTTTCGTACAGCCTAACTCGAGAACAAATCAAGCTATCGAAGCCAAATTGGTTTCATTCGAAGCGTGTGTGCATAAAGATAACCTGAAAAACTTTTGGTTAAATTTCACAGGGTGGTTTTTTTTATTTTATGACGAACAAACTGTCAAAAAGAGGGACAGTTTCACTTCTTCAATTAAAACCAATTTAGTTTTCCAATATTAAAAGTTCAAAATTAATTAAATTTATAGTTTACAGCTACCTTATCAGACAAAAAAATATGCATAAATATATACACTGCCGTTTATAAGTTCCCGGACAAATTCATATAACAATTTTTTTTAGTTCAATTTTAATATCAAAAGTTTCATCAATATTATGTTTATTTAGCCAATTGACTAAACTAAGTAAGTTACTAACTATAGAGACTACAAAAAAGACCTGTAAGTCTTTCCCATTTTTCCAGACTCAGAGTGACGTCTGCAACATTGACCCATGAAAACATCTTTAGAAAATTATGGAGCCACCAGTTTTTTTGTTCAAAACCTGCTCGGCTGTAGCTTGATGCTTTTTTATCGTTATATATATAAAAGAAGCTCATGGCGCAACTTACATGAGGCAATTGAATTCAAAGAAAAAACATCGAGTGAAACCTAAATGATAAAGTTAAATCACATGGCTAAAACTGCATGACTCGTATATTGCAAGGAAGATCATAACAACCGATTTAGTTTGTTTTCCCCTGTTTTGGTTTCTTATCATGAACCTAGATGTCATGATAGATGTCTTTCCAGAAAATGACACACGGATAAAAAATCTCTCGAAATCGGCCTGGAAACAACTATCATAATCTGCAAAGAAAACTGAACTGAATGTGATCCTCTTAAAGCCATATATTAAACAGAAGAAAAAGATCCTATGCTGAGCAGTTCCCAGCTCAGAAGGAAGAGGCGGTCGAAACTATGCACTTTTGAACTTAATCGACATAAAGCTAATTACGATTTAATATTCCGATCACAACAAGTGCATCGTCGTAGGTAGCAGAAATATTTTCTAAAAAGCATTGAACAAGGAGTTGACATAAGCGATCTTTCACAATGTCAATATCGAAACAACGATTTAAATTCCGCAATCAAAAGCCAAACTCTGGTCACAAATTTAACTTTTTCTCATCTTCTCATTTCTAAACTTTTTTTTACTAGAATAGTAATAATTTGTAAGTGACGTTTCCTTGTTAGCTCAGATCAATTTTTACTTACTTCTTAAACACTTATTTGGTGAAGTTGAAAAACAACTTCAATAACAAATTCAACTTTCAATGTAAAAGTTGTCGTAATATAACTCCAAATTTGACACAGCTTATCTAAACGTTGAGTTCTATGCTCTTAAAGCGATGCCTGTGTGCCACTATGTGCCTACAGAAGACTTGCTAAGAATTTGTGTCGTTAGTCTTATATTTTTTCTAACTTGATTCGTTATAAGTTGGTTATTTTGGTCACACACAATTTCCATTCTTTTGGCAAACAAAACTCCTACACAAAGTGGTCACTAAGAAAATAAGCATTAAATGAAATTCAGAAACTACCCTCTCTTGTTTTCTATTGACCAGAACAATAAATGCAATCGGCCGTAAGTTGGAACATACGGATTGTAAAACAGCTAAATGCGAGAAATATGCTGTATTTGCCATGCGTGACAAATTTTCAAGTGTTTCTATTCTAACAGCATTCTCAAGCATGAGAAACGCGCGATGAACGATGTTGACATATAAAGAAACAGGAAAGATGTTCAAAAAAACAATTATCGCAGGGTTACAGACCCCAAACCAAAGCCTGCAAAGTTCAAAGTGGAAAAATCATAGTCGAATTGCAGTCAATGCTGAGGACTGTATTAGATGACGCAGGCTAACAGCGTCTACCCGATCTAGACGAAATAGATAGCAATAACATATACTATAAGCTAAAATCTAATAAAGCAACTTTAGCTGTCGAACTTTTCAATGCGACGGCAATGAAACAATAAACATCAAAGATGAAAATGGAATCTCAGTATTGTTTACCCGCTCTTAAAGAAAGGAGACCATCTTAACTGTGCCAATTATAGAGTCCACCAAAGACTAAATATTAATATATAGGCAGATGGTTTCTGTTTCGTCCACAGACGAGATGTATGAAGCCATGTCTAGGTTTGGCATCCCATCCAAGCTCGTCCTTTTGTATAATAGGGCAAAAAGAAATATATGCTGTCATCAAGAAAGGACACCCAAATGCGACGTCTGGTTCAGAATGTTAACATAGACAGCTATAACTTTGTGGTAGTTAGGGACTTTGCTTAGGCTTAGCTGCAAACACAGATAATAACACCAGCGTTCAGCGTTGAGGTCAAACCGAGAATACCCGTGGCTAAGAAAGCAATTATGTAAAGCCCTTTCTCGAGAAACCTAAGTATCGGCCTACCATCCCCGTCCTACTATGATATATTATAGAGAAGCATGGAAACTTTCAAAAGCAGATGAAGGCGACTTATGTAGTTTTGAGATTCAAAGCTGAATAAAAAATGTATGTATTTAATTTTTCTATTGCAATGCATTTTTCTACGAAATTAATGATGTTTTCATAACCCAAATCTTATGATGGGAAGTTCATGATATGGGCAGACCTACTCGCACCCAAACCAATTTTTTGTTCTGGTATACAGCTGATTTGATGTCATATCTCACCAATATAACCACTCAGCTCAACCAACAACTCAGCTTCGCATTACAATAATTATTTTATCAGCTTCCACGTTGTCTTTGGAATATTTCATCAGTTTTCAACTGTTAAATTTACCTTGTCCCTGACTCTCTTTTAAATATTCATAAATAATCTCCTGTCTGCTACATCATATTAAATTTATTCATTCGCCGACGGCAAGACTCTCACCTCACGAAACGGCAGCTTGTGATTAGCTCATTAATTTCCGTAATAAACATCGTGTTATCACGGGACCCAATGAACAAAGTGGAACCCTATACCTCCAAAACACAAAGCGACTCCCTTTAATACCAGCGCAATGTCAGCCGTCTGTCCATATTTTATCGTGCCCCATCGAATTTGCCAGCTGCATTTCGCCCCCTTATAGCTTTCAACATATCTACCACCACACCACAACAACTTCAAGATAATTTTTCCAATCCTAGATTCTTGGACGAAATAAGATAAGAACCCCCTGTGGAATCACCATATACATGAACGACTCTCACAGAGTCAGGGGCATTAATCGAAGTTTGAAGACATTCCGAATCTGTCGTCACGGTTCTCCAAGCTGATATTTTCGAAATTCTTACTGGAATAAAAGCGGTCTCCGATCTAAATAACGAGAGAATTAATGCTATCACAAGCTCCTTATCAGAGTTGAACAAACTTAACGCACTATCAACACTAAACGGCGTCAGTCTAACATGGGTACCGGAACACGAAGGTTTAGCAGGTAACGATAAAGCCAACGAACTATGTAGAAAAGGAGCAGAAGTAAAGACCAGAACCTTGTACAGGAAATAGACATCCCGCTGATAGCTATTAAACGAGCTACAAATGATTGGGCAACCGAGCTACACAAAAATTACTGGGTCAACACAACAACTTACAGAACAGCAAAATCTATAATAGATAAACCGAGAAACAATGTAGCGAAAAGAGCTCTGAACTCCAGCAAGAGAAATCTGCAGCTAATTGTGGAACTGGTAACAAGGCACATTAACCTAAATCTCCACTTATACAGACTCGGACTAACAGAAACCTCAATTTACAAAAGTTGTAGGGAAAAAAAGGATGAGCACTTCCTTTATCACTGCTCACTTAAAGCGATACGCCGACTCAAAATACTACGGCAACTATCATAAAATGAGCAGGGACCGGTGAGATCATAGATTTCGCAAAACGGACGATTTCCGGACCACAGTAACCAAGTGGCTTCATAACAAAACTACTACACCACCCTTTAACTACAGCCCCTCCGCCCACTTTACCAAAATCTGCCCATATAGGAAATAGATGAACACAACGGGCCCAATCAGATGCCTAGATGATGAGCAATTAAAGCTCAACCAAAAAAAAAAAAAAAACCAACCGACCAATACCCACCTCGCCAGGAATGCTCATCAGTTCATCCTCGAGCTGAATTTCGGTAAAACAGTCAAATTCAGGAATTCGTTTCTTAGCCGCTGGAACTCACTTGTACATTCGGCATTTCCTACTCATTACAAATTGCAGAAGTTCAAAAACATTATACATACGAGGTGTGGCAGAAAAGTAATGAGTACCGCTGCGCTGGTGTCCTTGATAGAGCACGTGTATCAGTAGCTCAGTGCGAGTTTCAGCTCCTTTCGTTAAATACGTGATTTTTGTGACTGCTATAAGCGAAGTTGTGTTTTGGTTGTGCGTCACGCAAAATGGAACAGCGGAATTTGGAGCAACGTTGTGGCATTAAATTTTCTGTTTAGCTTCGAGAATCGGCAAGTGTGACATTTAAAAAGTTAAAACAGGCCTTTGGGGAACATTCTTTTTGCCGGCACAAATCATTTCTGGAAGTCACGTCCAAAACACGTTGAAGATGAACACCGTCAGGGACACATTCAACTTCGAAAGCCGATGAAAACATCGAATGTGTGAATATTCTTGAGAAAATGAAAGACTTCCGTTTGACATTAAGAATTTTGAGTGAACAATTAAATTTGAACAGATTTTATGTTCGTCAATTTTTGATGGAACATTTGTCGAAAAACCACGCAATCAAACAGAAAGACCTGACCTCAGTTCCTTTTTCGTAAACAGAACAATGTCCGCAGAGGACGTCATTTAAGGACATAAGAAAACATCCAAAAGAGTGTAACGGACAAATTAAAGATTAAAGACTATACTGGATGAACATTTGGTCAGCTTTGTTGGAATGGCGTTTAAATCTAAGAAAATTGCTCTCTGCCCCTTCCTGGATATTGATTGTGCTTTTCACAATAATAGTTGCAACTCCATTACGAACGCAATATATAACTTCCTCGCTTAGAAGCGTGTCAAAGTCAGTCGCTGCAACGAGAGTTTGTCCCCAGGGAGGTGTTCTGTTGAACCTCAATGAAATAGGCTATATCACAATAGGCTGTGCTGATGATCTGGCTATTGTCATAAGAGGCAAATATAACACTTAAATCAGTAGCGTTATGTATTCAGCATTAATACATGTCTTAGAATGGTGTAAATGTGAAGGACTCTCTCTGGTCCCCTGAGGAGGTAACTGCCTCTGTCTCCAATTGTTATTGAGGGAACCTCTCTGGTATACTCCATTGAAGTTAAGTATTTCGGCGTTATCTTGGATAAGAAACTGAACTGGACTTCACATATCAAGTACATAATAGAACGCGCAACCAAGGTCATGTGGGCCTGTAAGCGGCTCTTCGATAGGACGTCGGGTCTCAAACCTGAGATGCTTGACTGGTTGTACATCATGACGGTTATTACCTACGCAGCCATAGTTTGCTGTCCCAAAACTTTAGAAGTAACAACTGCTAAAAAGCTGGAAAAAGTCCAACGTTTAGCTTGTTTGGGCATCACCGGTGCTATGAGCACCTGCCCCACGGAAGCACTGGAGCACTGGAAGCTGTCATTTGGCGGTCTCCTCTTGACATTTTCATTAGGAAAATAGTCGTCCCTTAAGATTCAACTGGCAGTGAAATACAAACCAGGTGACCAAACGGGACACTTGGAAATAATTATTTTCATCACGGATAAAGACATGTTCTGCTCGATCCCAGATTGTATGAAGGTGACGAAGTAGACATTCCTAACCGTTAGCAATGGTCTAGCAGCATACCTGCCCCGACCACAGAAACTTAATCTGGTATACTTATGGCTCCAAAATGGCTGGACCCAACACTTAAATCTCCATACCCATGGGAAATCATCCAACTGTTTTCAAGGCTGAACTACTAGCCATCGAATCCTGTGCCATAGAAAATCTTGCAAAAGGCCATAAAGGGGCCAGAATTCTAATACATGCAGACAGCCAAGCAGCGCTCAAGGCATTGTCATCCAATCTATTGGAATCCAAATGTGTCAAAAGCTGCTTCGACGCCTAACAATCCCTGGCCTGACGTAACAAAGTTAGGGGCTCCAGCCGGGTCTGGTTCTTAAACCGCGCTCACTTGTCCGAAACCTTTTTTTAGCTTAAGCTGGACTACGGATACAGGTCTGACCAATAAGTGAGAAATCAAGCTACGCATAGCCCACTAGAGAAATCTACCGTGACTCAGACAATCTAAATTACTAATCAGTCATTTCTCTTACACGGAAATCCTTAAACTCAACAAGGAGAACATTAGGAAGCGGCCATTGCCGCTTGAGATCAAGGAGGAAGGAGATAACATTGATGTTTGAAAAACATAAAAACTTAGGTGAATAAAAAATCAATCTCTTCACTTTTCTGCCACACCGCGTGTGCATTAGTCTCCATTTGCGATTGGAACCAAATTAATGGATCTACTGTTCTACTAGTCAGACTAAGAGGTTGGCCGAGCTATTGTTCCATCGGCTCTATCGGCTGTTATGATGAAGCTCCAAGATCGTTTTGTCCAAATACTGGTTTGTGAAGATCATGTCATTGGGTCAAATGTGAATGCGTTTTACTGACAACGAAGTGACCAAGTAATCTTTCAATGATAAAAAAAGTTAGTATATCAATCAAATACCAGAGGGAATAAAATACTGCGAATTGAACGAACGTGAATATATCGAAAACGAATTCTCCGCACGAATTCAGACTCTACACCGCCTTTTTGAAATTATTCTTCTCGCTCTGTGTAAATGCATTATAAGTTCCTTCACACCAGGTTTTCCGTGATACCCAATAGGGCAGTCGCTGGGAATACTCTATCATGCGGCATAGTTCATTCCTCCCAAGCCTCCTCTTCTGCAAACGATCGTTTGAAAGCTACTGAAAACGGTTTCTCTGCAGAATGAAATTTTTCTTGTCATAGAAAATATAGGTAAGATTCCAGGTCGTTTTACCTTGAAATCTTTGTACTGCATAGGCAATTTTCCATTCAGCAAAGGCCATGTTGAGCACTCACACAATTGTTGTATCCGACGCGACAAGTAAGAACATTAAGAACTCAACTGCACCTTTTTTCGTTAGCCGAACCTTTAATTTATTTAGGAATCAATAAACAACATTTATTTAATCAAACTCGGACGTCCTTTTCACTTTTGAAAAACCATGTCTGTGTCTGCTAAGACACCGCACAACTTATACCTCTCCTGAATAATAAAAAAAAATTGTATCTATAATTATTACAACGTTCTTACTAAATAGTTTTCAGTAAAAACTCACAGAAAAAAGTTATTGCAACTCAGAGGCGACAGGAAGCTGTTTGGCAACTGCTTTGCAAAATTTTAAATCGCATAGAAAACATTAACAATACTTTGCAAGTAGTTTTCAAGACTGTTAAAGTTAGCTTGCTTTGACGAAAACTTTTCTCCGCCTAAATTATGCCATCGTAGATGAAAATGTTTTCCGTGGGACGAAGCAAACTTTCGCAACGAGGATAAAATTAAAATGGGAAAATCTGACTTTCTGACTGTCAAACTTTTCGCAAATACCGAGTCTTGAAATATTAATTATTACGAGCCGTGTGGAAGTCAAATACTCGTTTATCTTCAAAGTCAAAGCAATCAAGTGACCATTGTTTTCGCAATATTTTAAACAGTATATGAGCTTAACACGTGGATCGGATTTTTACGACTTTTCTGCAGAGTTGTTTTTGTGACAAAGTTCTGCGAACAGTTTTACTTAAATAAAACAAGGTAGATCGAAATTTATTATGCTATCTGAAGGAGGTATAACTTTTGCAAGTGGCAGACAATTTAAGCTTTGTTTCGATGTTTGTTAAGATAACAAGTGCAAAATCTATGTCTGAACGCCACGGAGTGCTTTGCACCACGGAGAATACTCGCGGCTACTTTTTTCCAGAATAATTCTTCAACTGAAACAGCAAGTGACAGATGAGGCGGTGCAAGTCCATGAAGTGCTCTTTGCGATAAGAATATCGGCAGTATGGCTGAAAGATGTCGCGGATGAGATGTGTACAGCTACTGTCAGTGGGCGGTCTATAGACGTTTTCATCTTTACTTGGAGGACCTGAGCTTGGGCTTAAGCTATTTTATACCAAGCACGCTGCTTCCAGTTGGCTAGACCAAACTTCTTGGTGTACAGGATAGCCTGTAAATTAAGGAGTTGGTATTTATCACAATATAGAATAAATCCTTAAATACCTCACCGTTTAAGCTGTCGATTGTGCTGTTGTGGCACAGCTGGTCTCCGCCGGGCGTATCGATTGCTGATCCACAGCATGTATTTTGATTTATGCTCATTTATTTCATTTACTTCTGGCCACGATTGGAATTCGTTTCGATACTGGAATAATTCGGAAGTTCTTGGTCGTAATTGAAGAGCCCGGAATTATCGCGGGACCTCGGGCATTGTGCGACACAAGTAGAACAGTTCTCCCAGCATCCCGGGTTTGGACATAAGAAGCTTTGCGAAGTTCATGATGAATAGACGTTGACACAGCACAGTGAATAAGATCTTGTTAGCGGCATTGAGCAAACATATGAATCAATAGTTGTTGCAAGACTTAGGATTACCTTCTTTGTAGATTAAATTGATAGCGTCGATATTCCCGTTGTCGGGATACTTTCAAGACTTCCTCTTCAAGAATTGCAGTTTTGATTTTAAGTCTGCAGCAAGATTTTTGACTCTCGACTCTTTAATAGTCTTGAGCTGATATACTGCATAGGCTCGTTATTCAAACTCTGTGTACTCTTCCCTTGCTGCTCGAGTTCTTTTTTGGAAGTTCAGGGATGGTTTGGAGCCGATGGTGGTTTCAGCTGTTTCCTTAACTAAAGTGCCAGATTCTTTCTCTGAAATGTTCTCGGTAGGCTCTGGCTACTTCTCATATGCTGAGGCGTCCAAAGTTAATCCTTCTCTAAATCGAGCTGCAGATGACATAAGTACTCCTGAAAGTTACGTCAATCAGCACATGGTTGATTTGTTTGGTCGTTTGTGTAGTCTGTAAGTAGGCAGTCGTTTTCTGTTATCGTTTCGTGAGGGCCGTACCTTCCGAATACTCCCCAAAGATATTTTCTTTGCCGATTGTTACATTGCAATCCCGACCACGATATTTTCTTGTTATTTCAGGCAGACTTCGTAGTCGTGTGAATTTTTTGTAGAATTTTTCCTTGATGTTGGTCACAGTCATTTGATCACTTATGAGCTTGAAATTGATAACTTTCTTAAATGCGCATCCTTTTATGGCTCTTAATGCGTCCAATCCAATCCAATTTCATTGATTGCAAAAATATTCACCTAATACGGCTTGAGGAGACACCAGGAGGCGACTTGAATTGCCTGGATATAAGCAATCAGTTCATATAATCCATACGTCTGGGGTACTAAAAGTCCATGCTTAATTCATGAAGGGTGCAGTTGCTGGTGAGCGTTAAATATGAAGCGATGATCAACAAGATTTAAGTTTCGCAAAAAGATTAATTTGGACTGGTCTCAACATGAAGATGCAACCGCACACACAGCTCGGACGACCACGGCCTTAAGTTCCCTTCCAGCAATTTGCTTAGACATCAAGATCGTCCGATTCGACCGCTTTAGATCACTTACTTTGGGTCAGTGGTCTATGGGAAAAAGACGTAGACTGTGAAAAGAGAAAAACCCACAAGAATGCGAGAACTTATAGCCGATTGAAAAAATCCAAATCCATTTCAAAAATATGGAAAGACAACATGAGTTTGAGACTTATTGGGCCACCCTTCAGTAGTTCCACATATTTCGATGCACGGTAACGCCGCCTAAGCTGTCAGAAAGGGGCCCCGAATTACATTATTGTGCGGGAAGTAAATCATTTCTGACTATAAGGTTACAAGTTTACTTAACACAAAAACATTACTTACAGTATATATAAAAAGATACTCTAAGCTATAAACATTTGTAAGTGTACTTCGAAATCCTTACGACTTCTTGACAAAACAAAATTGACAGAAATGATATTTTTCTCTTCAAAATATCTCGAAATTCGAACCACATTCCAAGTGACAGCGAATTGCACCCAATCTCCAAATATTTTAATCCTTTTACTTCAACTTACTCCACCGTCACATCAAACTATCCATGTTTGTGTAACCAATTTCTTCCACCATTTGAAGGATCAAAATTACTTACGGTGAATTCTGGAAAACACAGTCATCTTGCTGAAGACAATTAGTGCTGGCTATCTGAAGAAACAAATGCCAATGTCTTATTTTCGAATGTATCTTAAAAGGTTTTCTTTTTATATTTATATTTGGAAAAATACAAGAAGTATCCCAATAAAAAATAACAAAAAACCACGACATTTCCAAAAGCATTTCAAATTTTCCGCTCTACTTTGTGTCCTTGCTTCGAAATCAATTTTTATTATGTTGAGTGCTTTTGAGTAGCTTTTTGTTGTTAGAGTTGTCATGAAGAGTAGCACATAAGCCCTCCGGCTTATTGCAACGACAACGACACATAAAGTTCTTCTGATGGCGATAAATCCGCCATTGTACCACAGTATTCATTTATTTTTTGAATTCCGACAATCCGGATATTCCACAAGAGGTGCATTCTTGCTCAAGAAAGAGTTTTGAGATTTCTTGAGAGAAAAACAACACGAGCGAATGTGAATGTTTGTGGATTGGGGCGTTTGGAGGGGTTATTTTTGTTGGCGTCATATCTATTGAAAGGACATTCAATTTTTCCTCAATGAAACGAAATATATTTTGATTGTCCTTCCGCTGGAATAGAATTGATTGGTTTTTATTTTTATTATTATTTTTTTTTTGTCTCCTTGCTTGATATTTTATTTGTTTTTTTTTCTTTGTTTCGTACGCCAAAGAAGAGTAGAATCGCTGCTGACCTGGAACGAAGGCATCCATAAAATTGTTAATGTATCTATGATGCTGTGAAACGTTGTTACCCACATTCGGCATTATGTTGGAATAAAAATGAAAAAAAAAAAATCCTGATGGTTGACGAGGCAGTCCGAGTCAGTGAGCGCAGCATAATAAACGCGCTCTAACTGGCATGCGATGTTAAGGGCAGACGCCTTGGAATGGACACAATGGACTGGCTTTAAAGTTGGTTGGTATTAAAAGGAACGCAATTTCGATGAAACAATGAAAGTAGCAGTCAACTGGATTATGCAGGATAAGAACGGCAAAATAAGTGTTATGTTGGCTTAAAAGTGTATTCCCTTATTTTGCGTTTATGTCGCACTCGGGAGACGTGGATGTCTAAGCTCGGTTATCCATTGAAGTTAATAGTGCATGAATGTCTTACGATGAATGGTGGGTTTAAATGATGATAGGTACTCATGGCGAGCAGAAGCATCGCATTTAATTTACTTTTTTTTTAAGTTTATTTAATGCGTGCGGACGGAAATTGCCATAAGGAGATGCAGCTGTTTTTTTTACACCGGTTTTTAATGAATATTGGAACCAATCTGCTAACAATGCAAAATTAAGAATTTTGTTCTTGTTGCTGATGTTGATGTTGATGTTGATGTTGATGTTGATGTTGATGTTGATGTTGATGTTGATGTTGATGTTGATGTTGATGTTGATGTTGATGTTGATGTTGATGTTGATGTTGATGTTGATGTTGATGTTGATGTTGATGTTGAGGTTGAGGTTGAGGTTGAGGTTGAGGTTGAGGTTGATGTTGAGGTTGAGGTTGAGGTTGAGGTTGAGGTTGAGGTTGAGGTTGAGGTTGAGGTTGAGGTTGATGTTGATGTTGATGTTGATGTTGATGTTGATGTTGATGTTGATGTTGATGTTGATGTTGATGTTGATGTTGATGTTGATGTTGATGTTGATGTTGATGTTGATGTTGATGTTGATGTTGATGTTGATGTTGATGTTGATGTTGATGTTGATGTTGATGTTGATGTTGATGTTGATGTTGATGTTGATGTTGATGTTGATGTTGATGTTGATGTTGA
Organism: Orthonevra nobilis; assembly: GCA_963555765.1. Classification (NCBI taxonomy): domain Eukaryota; kingdom Metazoa; phylum Arthropoda; class Insecta; order Diptera; family Syrphidae; genus Orthonevra; species Orthonevra nobilis. The sequence goes on along the minus strand of OY743225.1, from coordinate 24,983,657 downwards.
TGTTGATGTTGATGTTGATGTTGATGTTGATGTTGATGTTGATGTTGATGTTGATGTTGATGTTGATGTTGATGTTGATGTTGATGTTGATGTTGATGTTGATGTTGATGTTGATGTTGATGTTGATGTTGATGTTGATGTTGATGTTGATGTTGATGTTGATGTTGATGTTGATGTTGATGTTGATGTTGATGTTGATGTTGATGTTGATGTTGATGTTGATGTTGATGTTGATGTTGATGTTGATGTTGATGTTGATGTTGATGTTGATGTTGATGTTGATGTTGATGTTGATGTTGATGTTGATGTTGAAAAAAAAGACAATCGAAGTCTGCTCTGTCAGCTTCAGCTCGGATGATTGAGCCTTCGTTAAGTAATCATAATAATACATCCTCGATCGTTGATGATTTTTTCATAAGACACCTGCGCGATGCTCATGCGACGGTTCTTTTGATTAAAATTTAGCAATTTCGGAACACACATCGCTACCATACATTCTATACCCAAAATATCCGAAAAAATTGCATGGCATGAGCCAACCGGTATGGCTTAATTATTCAAGTTTTCTTCATATATTGGCCAGACCCGGATCGTAGCGTCATTGTAGTAATCAAGCTGTATCCGTAAGTAAATGAACAACGTCTAATGGACGTCTCTTTCCGAGACTTGCATTGGTAATGTTTTTGATTAGAGTAATGCTTAAATAAGTGTCGCTTAAAGACTTCAATAAGCTCATTGTTCTGTAAAAGAACTGAGAATTCCCAAAACTGAACTCGTACTTCTCCTACTTGTCGCGCTTTTGAAAAAAAAATCTTTAAAACAAAATAACGTAAGTAACCACCTCATTTATGTAGACTCTTTGGTTGCACTGACTTGTTTACATGACCGGAAATCCATCCTCCAATTACAGACACCACTCAGCATATTTCGTATTGAGCGGCAGTCATCAAAGTGATTTCTTCTACTCCGTTTAATTAATTAATTTTGCAACAATTAAATAAAATTTAATAGCATAACTTGACATCAGAGCAACAAACAAAATCGCGGCAAAAAGGACGAAAAAGGAACACCATGCACATCTCATACTTGAGAGCTTAATTCCATTTGCGAGTTCATTCAACAGCGTAATCCCTTCGCAAATTGAAATATTTAATCTCATCCACCGTTTGTGCCACATGCAGAAAGCTTCACTGCACCGAATCATATTAAGGACGCGAACGTGTTTCCTACCCAAAAATAATTCAATTTAGTATTCTGCCTGCTCCTCGGAATTGAGTGAAGGATTCAATCGGGCGATTTCCTTTCCTTGCCACCGATCCGTCAATACCAGCCGTTCATTCTCTCGCCTCCTCGATTATTTGCATGTTGCTTGGCAGCGCAACGACGCGCCGCGTTGTCGTTAACATTGTTGTCGATATCATATGTTTTACCAACAACCTGCGATGAGGTTTTGTATGCATATCGCACGAGCACTTCATATCTGAAAGTTGTAAGGATAATGAAACCGTTTTCGAGTGCGTGTGTGTGTGTGTGGTTGCCCCGTTACAAATGCATTCTTCAGATTGAGTGATCACGTTCATCTGTCTGCGGATGAAGGGCACTTCAATTGAAAAAAAAACACAAAAAAATTGGCACTGAGAATGGGCCCCTGAGAAATCCTTAATAGACTCTATCTTCACTTGGTTTTAAAGAATCTCTGATATAACAATCACGATGTTCTTATTTCAAAGTCACAGAAACACGCTTCAAGCTGCAAACAAAAACGATTTGGCAAGTGAATGGAAAAAAGCTGAAACACTATGAAGCTTATTCCCGCACAACAAATATTTTCGATTTATTGGAACTGTTACAGCAACAAGGATACCGAGATCCCCGGTTAACTGGTGTTACAAAAAAAAGAAAAAACAACAATCGCACCTTCAAGCAAAAAGCACAAACCCATAAAAGAGTTTTGAAAAAAACAAAAGGGAATAATAAAGCATCACAAATTCATGGGAACAACAAGGATACTCGTAGTACAACCGCGATATCTGCATCGGCCACAAAACATAGGAATGCACGTTCATAACAATGTATCTGTGAATGTGTAGTTTGTACATTTGGTGCGGAATTCTTGCCCTGCACACTTGATAAATTACATTTTAATGGCGGGGCCAACTGCAGAAATATTGTTTGTTCGCGTGCAGGACTTTAGTTTTCGGATTTTACTTGAGATTTGTGAAGTTCACTGAAGGAATGAATCCTTGGGCGGCAAATGGACTCATGCATGCGCATATGATGCATTTCCGTGGTATTTATGCTGGCACGATACAAAACGGGGCCAAGGCTACAAGTAAACCGCCGGAAGATTTATTGCGTTAAAATTTACACAGCGAAAGAAATGGCTGTTCATCGTTGGATTTATGGGAATACTTTTTTCTTTTTTTTTGTCTTTGTTGCTCCGAAACAGTTGTTGCAAATACTCAGCGTTTCCAATTTTTCTTATGAACGAGAAAGTTATGAGCTTGAAGAGGACGTATGGTGCGGGTCCACGTGAACCTAATTTAAAGTAAACTGAATAATGTTTTTCAGATAAAGAGATCTACAAGTTCAAATCTGGATTGTGACAGGGTTAAGCTGCCATAGAATCTGTTAAACACCTGCAACTGTATCTGAATCAATAGATTGTTAAAATGGTAGACAGGTTTAGTGCTTGGGCAACTGGCTGCAACAAGAGAGTTAAGTCGCAGCCGGCTCGGTTGTAAGTGGGACTCACTTACCTAAAGACCTGAAATTACCATGTCTCGAAAGAATTCAGGTCATTCTGTTTTGCGATGCAGTCTGAATAAGTTTTTATATTCTTAAAGTTTTTTATATCGTCCGCACTTAACAAGGACTTAAGAACGCTTTCCACGTAATTAATTGCAATAATAAACAGAAGATGGCCCAAGTGACTTTCCTGTGGTACTCCTGACGTGGCTTTTTTTTCTTTAGAGATTGATCACCTAAATAAGATTTGACGGGCGAGCTTTTTTACACTCAAAAAAATACTTACCAAGCGATTTAATTTTAAAAAATTATTTGCTTGTAAGAAAACCTTGATGATCTTCTTCTAAGCTCGTTTCGAAAGATTTAATTTTATTCGTAACTGTATGTGAGTCTTGGAGGATATTGTCACTCTTTTCGTGCTATCCCATGACATGAACGAGTAACTTCACAATGACGAGCCTCATTTTATCATGAGTTGATCCCCACGGAAAATCGTGCAGATTAGGAAACTCGATAAAAGCTTAAGACTTACTCATGACATACGTGTATCAGTTGTGAGTGTGTGAAAAGTGATAGAGTAAACACAACACGCAAATTTATATGTAAACAAATTCTTGGTTGAGTACACTGACCGTTTACGGATATAAACAAAGGCATTATAGGTCAAGCGAAATTACTTAAACCCAAGGGAATGCAAACCGATGAACTAATTTGATGCCAGAAAGGCAATTTATTAGTATTAGACGATTATATTTTGGAAAAAAAAAGCCAATAACGTTTCAGTCAAGGCGTTTTCGTTATTCCACTTTCCCCCACCAGCGGTAAGGAGTGAATATCAAATATGAATCGACAACAAGTCAAGGAAGAATTGTTGACTGAACAGTCCCTTAAAAATAAACTGCACCACGCGGCTAACTCCCTATGAAGAATGGTCAAGCCTAAATTTGCTCATTGTCCGTACTATTTTGTGCTATATTCCTGAGCATTAAAATATCACCTTACACAGCTTTCGCAGATCTGGTCGACTGAAATGCGATTCAGAGATCCGAGGCAGTAATTAATAGAATGAAGTTACTCATAAAGCCCGTAGTTAAAGCTAAGAAGCTGTCACCACTGACTTCTTGGGGATGCAATTCGACTTTTACTGTGAGGAAACCAAACCATGCCAAATTCAGTCTGAGTTCTGCCTTAAGCTACTTTAAATTAAAAGCATTCGTTTGTATCTTTTACAACATCAGCCTCAGCTCCCTCAACCGAGTAGAGGCAAGCTTTTAAAACAGAGAAAAAAAAATAATTTTGGATGTCCAGATGGTGTGAGGAGCTACTTGAAGCCAGAGATCCAGAAACAGTTCTTTTCATACAGATGAAGCCGATAAAGTCGGGTCTTTTTCTGGAGGGATGAAAACGGCACGTGACATGAGGGATTCTGAGGATGCTGAGCTGAGTGCAAAAGCAAAGAGCGATGATGATCAAGACATCAGAGCCACGCAACATAATACGTTGAACAAGAGTAAAAAACCCAAGTCCAACAAGGATTCTGACAACATCAGAACATCCTTCTTAGGCTTTTAAAGTAGTAACAGATGACTTGATAAGATGAATTAACCAAATCATTCAAAATCATGTCGAGTATTACAGAAAGCCACAATAGTCAGATGCAACTTCGATGCAGTCAATGGTTTCGACTATACTTGATATGCAGTAGCAAAGAGATCAAAAGAAGAGTCACTCTGTCAAATTGCGGTTCTTTTGGCTCAAAATGCAATTGAGTTAAAGAAGTCTGTTTCGAGTGCCCAATTTTGGCAATTATTCAACACCATCTTGCCGTGCTTTTGGTCATTTTGAGAGAAAAATACTTCGTCCCTTTTGATCTTTTTGCATCTGATATTTTTGATTGTCTCCTGCATTTCGATTGCCTGGTGGAATGCACTTGATCATAACATACCAGCATCCCTAAGTTTCGAAAGCTCTAATATGCCAACAAATGGTGCTTAAGTAAAAAGTTTCGGAGCCATGGTTAAGCATATCGTTGGGTTAGTATTTTCTTCTACTGCGAGGATATAGAAAGCCTCCCTAGCGATTTTGGGTTTCATGAAAATAACTGGTTGGTGCCAGAATTAGCCAAGAAAATACGAATTATTGCTACATAATCAAATCGTGGATTTGAGAAGAAAATTCAGATCATTTTTTCCGAATTTGGACCAGGACCTCAGGCTCACCAGTGCGATGGACTTATCGCCACGCCACAGACAGCAGTAATTGAAATTGTCCAAAAACTTCCAAAATTTAAAAAAAAGCTTCTGGACTCGGCACACCAAAAGGCACTTTATAAGTAGTTTTTTAAGCTTGTTGGCACGGTTTAAGTCAATCCGAGTAATGGTTTATCTTTATGCAAACTCGAAAATAGCCACGTACAATGGTCAGATATTTCCTGAATATTTTCTATCGAAGATGTGCCTTAAACAAGATTGCTCCTTGAGACTTCTTGCAGTCTTCTTCATCGAATATATTAACTATATTGTCAAGGAGCAGGTAAGAAGAAAATAAATTGATAACACAAAAGTCAGATAACACAAGATAACGCTTAAAGTCAGCTAAGTCAAAAGTTTCTCAAACCAAAGTTTGTTCTAAGATGTTCTTTGAAAGGCTGGATTTATCCCAAGTCTACGCCTTGTTTAGTTTCCCTGCGAGATCAGTTTGTCAGAAACTCGCCAATAATTTGGTCAAAAACAAGTGAACAATTTTTTGAGCCGAACATCAAGTCCTGCAAATGCATTTTGCCTAACCAGATTGCTTTTCGAAAGGGGACCGAGCTTTTAAAGGAAGTCGCTAATTTCTTATTCAAAACTGGTAGACGTGCGAAATTGTCAAATAGAAACAAATATCAAACGAATCTAATCTGTTGCGCTGAAAACATAGACCTAGTAGTCAAATCCATTCCTAATGTTCAACAAAGCAGTGAAGTTCCAAAAACTAAGTACCCTGAAGGTGTGTTAGTCAAAGGATGGCTGGTATGCTCTAGCAGCAGCCAATTTACGCGCGTATTTTCCAGTTGGCTTCCACGACTACCAATCGAAGTACGATATTTCGTTCACACTATCTCGCGGCCGACTACAAATTATTGCAAAGCATTAAATTCGAGAGCTTACCTGAAATGGAGTCGAAATAAATTCGACTGATTTTAGTGTGCGATTTCAGCCAAATGTATGGATTTGTGAAAGGGCTGCATGTGGAGTCCTGGTTGCATAAATAACTTGAACATTCGCCGATATCCGTGTTTTATTATTTCTCCTGCGAAAAAAAAATATCGAGGCAATAAAGGGTATCGATATACGATTCCATACGGATGTTCATTTGCATGTAGGGAATGGTATTACAAACACAAAAGCTGTTCACACAATAGCTGTTCGCTGAAGTATTAAATTCATTGCTAAACGATTTCGGCTTATTGGGATCTATATGCTTTTATGGATTTTAAATTGATGGGATTGAAAAAACACAGTACAAATTGCATTTAATTTATTGCTCCTGGAAACAAAACAAATTTAACTCGCTGACATCTTCAGCAGCTTTACATTTCGAACATACTCGTATTCACTTCAAACGAAACTTTCGAGGCATCAATGTAGACTAACATAATCACTCGAAAAGAAAAGCCTTTAATTATATTTTAGCTGACCATAGTCTTCACTCTTTTTGATGGAACCCATCTTTATCAATGCTGACTTTATAGATGGAATTGTTTTTGCTTATACGACAATAAACAAAAAAAAAACGTCAAAACAGCTGTCAACGTCAAATGCCGACGGTCCTTGCTCGGAGTTTGTTTGGCTGTCGCCGTCACAAAATACGGTCTGCGTTTGACACATGATTTGATTGAGTAAATTTAATCGGAGAATAGACTTTCTGCTGAGAGGTGGAATTCATCAATTTGAAATCTTTTCGCATTCATCAAATGACATTTATCATTTGGGCGATGACGAGTCAAAGACGTTCAATCTCTGAAGTTTTCAATGGGGGCAGAGTTCTTAAAGCGTGAAAATGTATTGAAGCAGAAGATCCTTTTTCTTTATTAAATTATATTTTAACCATAGAGTGAAATGAAGGTAGTAACTGCCATTCAAATTATTGTTCGTAGATAAGCAAAAAGCATTTTTTTCTAAGCTCTTATAATAGGCTCCTAATGCTGGTCCTAACATCAAAAGTGTCCTCAAAAAAAGGGCAAGATCTGCAAAATAAGGTGGATGTTTGTACAATTCTTAGATCGCTTTTTGAATTGCGGTAAGCGCAAATTGTGTTCTGGTGCATTTTTTTTTAATAATAATAATATAATTTAATTTAATTTAATTTTAAAACAAAATATTAAAATTATGGTTAAGGAGAAAAAGATAGATAGAGGAAAATAGGCGGAGTGAGAAAAAGTTAAAAAAGAGAAAAAGGTAGAAGTGCTATGTTATTCTTGTTGAGTTGAGTAGAAATTTAATAATGCAGACTTGAAACAAGGAAGATTGGGCGCACTCCTGATGCTAATAGGCAAAGCATTCCATATCCTTACAGCATGGATAAAAAAGAGACGAGAAGAGTTAAGATAGCGGTACGGTTGACTTATGAGACGGCATGTTCTGTTTGATCGAGCAAATTGCAGTTTCGTGTACAAATACTCGGGCGTTTTATTACAAATAAGGTTGTAGAGAAAAATGCAACATCTAATATTGTAGAGATTCTGAACGGAGCAACCGAGGACAATTTTAGAGCATTCCGAAACCTGATCATATCGAGATAACTGATAGATATATCTGACTGCGTCATAAAATGCTACCTGAATCTTATGTAGAGATTCGGAATCAGGTTTACAAAAAACGATTTCAGAATACCTCAAAATTGGTACTATCAGCGTCTTTTCTAATTTCAACCTGGTATCTACTGGAGTAAAGCATGCTGAAATCCATAATTTACGGAGACATCCGTAGATTCGTCCAACGATTGTTTTAGCATGATGGTGACAGGTGAAATTTGAGTTAATTGAAAAGCCTAATATCGTTGCGTGTTCAACAAGTTTCAGTCTAGTATCAAACAATTTAATTTCGGGTGTATGATCGTTGTTTACTGATTGGCGAGATATAGGCAAGACTTTAGATTTGTCGGGGTTGAAAAGCAGCCCATTGGCAATCGACCAGTTATAAATAGCCATCAAATCACATTGTCTTGATAAAAAAAGACTCCTTCTTGAAATTTTGCTATTTCCTAAATAGCTTCTTCTGATTTTGGTCTATATAGTTACAGTCACGCATAGCATCTAAAAATGCAGCTATAGCCGTTTGAGACGAACTTGCGTTTTTGAACTTCTTCTGTTTCGGTTAAGACGGCTATTGTTTCTTTCCAGGATCATCAGTGATCGACTGAAGTCTTGTACACGGCTATTAAAGACACAAATGTGTTCGCATTAACTTGCTAGCTCTCAAGATTTAATACTGAAATTGCTGCTCGTTTCATCTTTCTATTAAGTTTCATCCATGCCGGTGTGTGTCAGTAATAAAATTTTGCAACTGAGTTTTGAACATTCTTCTTGATTTGATCCACACAACAACATCTTCGAAGGCTTGTTTCATGACGTGACTGAATATTTGTTACTAATTCAGTTGCGATATCTCGAAAAAAGGGTTTCTGTGTATATTATTTTTTTGTTGGTTCCACTAATGTTACACCATTCAGATGTTAATATCCATATAATTAGCGAAGGGATGGCATTCACATCTATTATGTTTTCTATCAATATATATATATATCGTAGAAATATTTATCAGGTTTGATTTTATTGGTTTCATCCACATACTTCTTTCCTATGATGCATTTTAGAAAAGAAAGTAACGACACGTTTCTATATACGATACCAATGTACAAAGAAATTTGGTTCGACCTCCCGTGTTTTGCTAGGTTGAAAAGTTAGACGTATGCAAGTTTTATTTTTTTTTATTTTAACAACATTGAGCCAAGGATTTAAAAATATTTATTCTTGAAAATGCATAGAAACATTTGAGAGTAGGGATAAAAGGGGGATAGTAATAAAAAGCCCTGGTTTTAGGAAAAAATTCACTACTCTTTATTTTAGTTCAATATGTTAGTTTTGATTGGAAAAGTTTATGTAAAAATGTTATTTTGAAACACAAGTCTTGAGCGCGTCTTTTCGTGGTCTTCTAACATCATTGCTCTTCGTGACTGCCTTTTGGCTTTTCCTTGTAACATCGCCGATTGTTGAATTGATGTAACGATCAAGACCAAATATTGTCGAGGAGAAATGGCGGCAGTTTACAGTTCGTGCATTTAACTCAATTCTGTGACAGACTAAGGGCAACTTAACTTTGAACGCAAAATATTCTTCTCTATATTTTTCTTCTTTTGTACCATGTGGTATATCAAACAGAAGGCAGATATTTTGCCTCTCACAAATCCACCATATTTTCATACCGTCTTCGTCAGGTTTCCTGGGTAAATATTGTTTTGGAGGATAGTCCTCTCGGTTGTACTTTAACTCAGTTTATAAACGCAAGAAACTGTATCTCTATGCACAAAATTATTTATACAAAAACACGGATTTGTTATACTCTTAGTTGTTTTTTGCTCAGTCATAACGATCTATATATAAGCATCTCATTATACTGCGTTTTACGTACACAGATTCGTCAAGACTTTGTTTTAATACACGCTGTTCGTTTGTGGAATTCACTGCCAACACACATTATAAATTTAACACAGGCATAGCGATCTAAGCTCGCCTTTTCCTCTTCATTGAACTATTCTGTATTATTATTGTTTAAAAAGTATATAATGAACTGATTTATAAATGTTATCTTGTTCAAAATAGTTTTATTGTAACTCATTTATATTATTTTATGTAATATGACTACCGGTTGAAAATGTCGTTTTTGCAGATAATTTCATATCTATTACTCTGAGCTGAATTTTGACCATGACAGCTGTCACATCAGAAACTTCATGTCGTTGTCTAATTATTTCAGTCTAGGTTATTGGTCATTAGTGAAAACATACAAGTTTTTGTAAAGCCGTAAAATGTCTACATTCGTGCTTCCTGCAATATTCTTCTTTCATTTAAAGAAAAAAGCAACCGAAGCTTACTCGGGCTATACTATAGACGTAAGAATGTGTCAGCGGTGGTTTAAGCTGTTCAAAGATGTTGATTTCGACACCGAAGACAAAGAACGCCTCGGCCAGGTGAAAAAGTTTGAAGACCATGAATTGGAGGCATTGCTCGATCAAGATCCGACACAAACGCAAGAAAAACTTGCAAAATCACTTGGCGTCGCTCAGCAAACCATTTCCGATCGTTTGAAAGCAATGGGATCATTCCTGAAAGGTAGGACATTGGTTGCCGTATGAATTGAAGCCACGAGACATCGAACGCTGATTTTTCATGTCCGAAATGCTGCTTGAACGCCACAAAAAGAAGTCTTTTTTGCATCGAATCGTCACTGGTGATGAAAAATGGGTACATTACGATAATCCAAAACGTCGGGCAACGTATGGATACCCCTGACATGCCTCAACATCGACGGCCGTTCAGAATATTCATGGCCTGAAGGTTATGCTGTGCATTTGGGGGGACCAGAAGGGTGTTGTGTATTATGAGCTGCTAAAACCGAATGAAACAATCACAGGCGAGGTCTACCGACGACAATTGATGCGTTTGAGCCGAGCGCTGAAGGAAAAACGGCCGGAAACGGTATCAAGACACGATAAAGTTATTTTGCAACATGACATTGCTCGGCCACATGTTGCAAATGTCGTCAAAACTTACCTTGAATAGCTCAAATGGGATATCCTTCCCCACCCGCCGTATAGTCCAGACCTTGCGCCATCCGATTACTATCTCTTCCGATCGATGCAACATGGCCTGGCTGACCAGCACTTCCGTCATTTCGATGATGTCAAAAAAAAGATCGATTCGTGGATTGCGGCCAAACCGGTCGAATTTTTCAGAAAAATGGGAAAAATGTGTGGCTAGCGATGGGCAATACTTTGAATATTGAATTTATATCTATTTTTCCTCAATCAAGCATTGATTTTTGAAAAAAAACGACATTTTCAACCGGTAGTCCTATAAATATTGTAATATTATATATTTATTTTCATATTTATATATATATATTTTTAGATCATCTCTTAAATACTTTTTTAACTTGTTTTAATAAATTTTTATTTGAATTAATACGACAAAAGATTTATCTTAATTCTACTTATGCTAAATAATATAAAATAAATTGAAATTCTCACACATTCCCATAATTCGCTAATAGATGTCACTCTGTCTTTTGATTTTCTGAGAGGCATAGTATTTTTTTCATCGAATCTCAAAAATTTCGACACGAAATATTGAATTTCCAAAATTTGGGTTACAGTTTTCCCTAAGGTCCACACTGCCTTCTTTATTTACACCTTAAGTCAATCAAAGATATATGGTATAGTTCCTTAAATTTGGATTTTGTTTTTTACTTTCTATTGACTTTGTAACACTCTTTGCGCTCAACAACCGGCATTTGTTACTTGTGTTTCTAATAATGCTTATTAAATCGTTAAAAAAAAGTTGAAACCTTCAATTGGATCTAATTGTTTGGGAGTGGCGTAGAATAATCTGGTGAACATCACCGCGAAAAATATTTTTGCGACCTTGTTGAACCTTTAGTAGAAACATTGCCCATTGCGCTTTATTATCTTAATTCTTCAGAATATCCATTTCACTTAAATGTAGAATATATGGTATCTCAAATTTATTTTTTTAATTGTTTAATGCAGGAATTAATTTATACAAAGTGTATTTTTTCCGACGTCTATGTTCCTTCTCTTAAAATGATACTAAGGTTATTTAAAGTTATATGAATGAACAATTGAAGGAATGTCTCCGAAAACTTATTCTGTGCAAAATAAAAATAAAAACACAGAGCACCGTATAAAAATATGTACGAATTCCACTCTTATAAACAAACCGACCTAAATCCGAAATTCGCAAAAAGTGGAAGCTTGGTCTTTCAAGTATTGTTTAACGAAAACCTCGGCTCAATATTATTTACTGATTTATTTACTGAGATTTTGAATTATTTATGTTAAAAATATTTAGTTTTAGTTTCTTAAAGAATTAAAGAAAGAATTTATTGATTGGGTCAAAGAATTTAAAATATTTGAAAGTTTAAAGTTTTTTTATTAACAACTTATAAAAGATTGTTTTTAAACAACTTTTTTTTTTGTTTATTTTTTAGAATAAGTTTTACGTGCAAGCTCCTTGCGTACGAACTCTGATTTATGAATTTATCTGCCTGCAACATTTAACCTCGAAATGATGTCAAATTACAACCTTTTAACCGCCTCCGCGAGAAGATTAACCCCCGGTGCTCATAGCTAGTTACATCAGTAATGGCCCCCATCTGGCTCCAGATTTCAGTTCTAAATATCCTACATGTGTAAACACTTTCTCTTGCGTATGCATTAAACTGCAAACCTTATTAGCATTCTTAGATCGGGATCGTTGGGTTTTTTTTGCCTTTAGTTGTATTTGTAAGCTTCACAGAATCCGTGGAAGGAAAAATGTATTTTTTTTTTTGCTTCGCAGAATACGATGACAGGAATGTCGACTGTGTACCCATTGAGTATACGCCCCATTGGCCATAAAAGAAAATTGAATTTCTCCCCCGTTTCTCTATTTTTTTTTGTTGGCTTTTTTTTGTGCACCATTTCCATTTTTCTAAAGCAAGAGTCCATTACGCTTTGTTGATTTTTCGTTTCTTTATTTTTTGTTTTGGTAGAACGAAAGTGCGTAGAATAAATATGAAAGAATATGTTCATTTAATATGCAAACACATCCATACGAATACAAATCTAAACAAAAGTTACAACAAGCGAATAAAGCCACACAGTCAGGATCTGTGAAGGAGTCGACGACGATGGTTAAGGTTTATGGTAGCGCTGCAGGAGTTTTGGTCTGAAGGAGCGTGATGTCGGGAGTTCATTGTCGTTGCATTAGAAAGGGCCTTGGGGTTGAATGTTACCATCTATGTCGTCCGCGCTGTTGTTCTTTGTGTTGCAGTGCTTAAGAGCAGTTTTCATCAAATTTGTTGATAAGATTGGGGCTTTATGGGCTCCGCAGGTAGATCTTTTTGACAGATTACAAAGCTGTTACGTGAACGAAGATAGATAAGGCTTACTCGCTCCTTTCGTGTTGCGGTTTTATGTTGAGAAGTGGTGAGTTCATTTTTGACTATGCTAATTTTATCTCTAAAATATTAAACTAGAGGGTAAAGATGTGTTTTCATAAATTTTTTAGTTAGTCAGTGATGACTTAAATTTGTATACAATACAGAACTCAATTTTAGTTTAGATTTAGTTCCATCGAAGGCAGCAAAAAACTGCGATTAAATAAAGAACAGTTAATTCAAGTTATTTTTCATCCATAAGTCTGCAGAAAAGGCTTCAATGTGGACTTCAGCTAAGCTAGGCAAGACAGATTCCGATTTGATACACGTTCTTTATCAAAATGATACAAATAAGCTTTATCTGTTATGCTGTATTCTGTCACTCCTGCCCGATAGTTAAAAAAATGCTCTACAGTGCCCTTAAAAAAATGGTAATATTTAAAAATTATAATAACATTAAAAATTAATAATAAATAAATGCTGGTCCTCGATTTCACCTTGTGGAGAACAACTAAATTCTACAAAATGCAGACGTCACAATGGGACAATGACGATCTCAGTGTTTTCTGGCACACGAATAATTGCTGCATAATTGATCAAAGACATCAGACATTTGTTTCGGTTGTGGAGGAGGACTTGTCTTTATCCTGACTGATTTGTGCACCGACGACAATACGAGTACAACTTTGTTTGGACAATAAGAAGTCAAAGGAAGTTGTCAATCGCAGCCTACTCTTATCAATAAATTGTTAATTGTAAGACTCGAGCCTCTTGTTGAAACGTTCGGCGGACGAGAACCACTTGTCATAAGTAATCACTTTTCCTGACCCACAAATTGGCTTCGAGAGACTTCTCACGATATAAGAAGGCACATATTCTTTCTGGGTTAACTCTTCCAGTGTAGGGAATTCATAAAATGCCATCGAGTTATTAAACGACAGTATCTTTTTTCCTTAACATGCTGGCTTTGATGGTATATATACCCAAGCTAAAAATATTCCTGTGAATTCGAATCCCTGTTGATCTATAGTCAAGTTTCCGTTTGTTGTAGTATTACTTCTGCATTAATTGATGAAAAGATCCCATTATTCACATATTGGAGCAAGCTTATCAGTTACGCGTCTTTTAGATCGAGTTCATCTTTCATCTAAGCAAAGCCGAGCTCCGATAAAAAATAAATCTCTTTTCTGACATGATAGTTCTGTACAAATTTCCACAAATTCAGTGGATCACATTTCACTGAAGTTCAAATGATTACTTTTATGATATTCTTGAAAATACAGCAGACCAAGACATGCTTTCAATTTATTCATTGATAGAGGAGTCAAGGTAGCTGCTTTTTCATTGCCAATTTCAATTTCCATTACACACGGATCCATTTCAGCATTTGTCCATTTCAAAATTTCTTCAAGCATCACGTCAGAAAATAGCATGTTCCACGAATGTATTTTTGTACAGTATCCTGATCCTTCTTCACCTTCTTCTTCCTCCTGAACATTAGATTCTGAATATGTTTCAGCACACGAGGTTTCAGTTTCTGGACTCTGATTCTCGGCGTAATCCTCGTTCAAAACTCTCGTGGACTTAGCACACGATAAATATTAACTTGGGATCGTTGCGACATGGTCTTATCTTAGTAATACAATACAAATTTTCATCAAAACTTTTAGATAATTTTCACTTTCTTGTTAAAATAACTCAAATTTTAAGAAACAATTTCATAAGCACTTATTAACAATTAAGAGATTATTTAGAAAACTTAAGTGAATTCAAAATGAATCTTTATAACGAACATCAATAAATAATGAAAAAAATATCAAATTTTAGAAAATGAAAAATTACTCACCTTGCAATTTTAGCACCTCGAAACTGCAACGATGGGTCACTCGTTTTTTTCGAAACTTCGACTGACTATTGCAACAGCTGTTCAAGTACTTCGGCACTGGCACTTGTGGAACTAAAAGCCTTCTAGCATAGAAGTTTTTTCAGCATAGTTTGGAACCGCCCCTTTCCCACCCTTAAAGCTAGCAAGGAGAGAAGCAAGACGTTATAATTTAAGGGTTAAGGATATAAGGTAAAGCAACCAACTATGAACAAGGCCTCCCGACAGAATGGGAGAATTAGTTTTAATCGCGAAAATTGATCAAGTGTAAAGTGTGATATAAATAGTGGCGCAGACTTGACATCCAAGTTCCAATTCGCTAACCCAAACTCTCGTCCGAGACTGCATATTTTTTGCTATATGGATGGTTATTAAATCGCTGATGATGATAAATGTCAAAATGATCAGCCGTCTGAGCAAAATCAAAGTTCTTGGCTCTGTTGCACATGCGAATTTTCATAAGTGTTCCCATGAACATTGTTACAGAGTTTACCGCACTCATTAATTAAAGCCAGTTGACCATAGAATGACTAGAAAACAAAAGCAAAGCCATTAACAGAATTTGTTGTATTTTTCACCTCGTTCGTCTTGTTTGTCCTTTAAGTAGGGACTGTCGAAGTTTTCCGGTTTATTTTAATTTTCGCATTAGTTCCTTCTGAGGTGTCAGAAGGATTAAAGAGCTCAATGTTTGACCCTTTCAAGTCAAACCATTTGAGGTTACCCGAAAAATAACATACAAAAGCGAGATCTCTCTGCAATGCTACTATTCGTAAGTGAATTTTGCTTAACCTCCATCTGTACATTTTCGTATTACGATATGTTGGAGATATAATTTTTTTTTTCAAATCAGCTCATATGGACGGTATTTCCCAAATTTCTCTGAAGAGTTGTCCTTCGTCACGGGAGAAACCGTTCTGTAAATTAACCCTCGGTTTCTTACCGAGTTATTCATCTCGTCCATGAAAGAAGTTAAAATTTCTTTCTTAAAGAACCATCAATTAGCCTCTCGAATGGCATTTGTTTTAGGTCAACAATTTACCATATGAATGGTGGTATGACGCAGGGATCCGTTTCGTCACCTAGTCTTTTAGATTTTGAAAAAAAATGAAGACGCTCTGTCTATTTATCCTTTCTCAAATCCACATACTTCATCTTCTACAATGAAAAGGTAATGGAAGGTTATGTTTAGCTTACTAAATTCCGACATCAACAGTATACTTACGTGGCTGTGTATTGCATACGAGTTTCGAATTCAATGCCTCAAAAACTCAACCCTTTTTTATGAACACCAAATCATAATGTTATAATGTTAAGAATGCTCGTTATAGTTTTTTTTGTTAGTTAGATAGTTAGTTTATGTTATCTCTATGTAGCCATTTAAATTTCTAACATTATTTTATTTACATATTTTAAGTAATATAATATAAAACATATTAATAAAAATTTGTTGTAATGTGCTCACTTATTTTTCGTTTGAATATATAAAAGTTAGTTTTTAAATGTGTCGGTAAACTGTTGAAGGCTTAAAACCCCATTTTGGACATTGTTCGCTGGCCTCTTGTGGTTCTTGTTCTTTGTACCCTAAGATCACCTACACTTCTCAAGTTATATGCTGAGCTGTCGGATATCGTCACATTTTCCAGTAAGTAGTTTGGGCATGTTCCATTTTTTATTTTATGTATGTATAAAATTCTTTGATTTATACTTAACCAGTTCAAGGAATTTAACATTAACACTATCGGGGTGTATCTATCATTTTAAATATTATGCGCATTGCTCTTTTTTGCAAAACTTGTAGTCTTTTTTTTATATTCAGAACATGTAAATAAAACACTTCCACAGTACTCGAAATTGCGGCTTAATGATGACATTGTACACTTTAACGGCAGTGTTCATGGACAAGTTTTGTCTTATTTTTCTGAAAACACCAATTTTCTGAGATATCTTTTTACACATATAGTCAACATTTTTGTCTAGCATTATGCCAAGATATATCACTTTATCAATAACCTGAATTTGGACATTATCTACTATGACATTTGAGACGTTTCAGACATATTGTCATTTTTGATCATACACTTTGTTTTTTCTGTACTTAGAATAAGTTGATTTATTTTTAACCACTCACTTACTGCTTTAAGGTCGTTGTTTATATTATTTATGCATGTTTTTAAGTCACTTCCACTAACATATAAAAGGCCTTTGTTGGCGAACAAAACTAGTTTCGAATGGCACCACTTTAGTCATGTCATTCATATATATAAGGAACAATATAACACCGAGTATAGTACCCTGTAGTAGGCCTAAATGTAAACTTATCAGAGAGGACACATTTTCATTTACTCTAGTGCGTTGACTTCTTCAACTTATAAATGTTCCGATCCAGTTTTATTCTAAGGACTTTACATGATATTTAAATAGTTTATTTAACAGTATTTCGTGGTCTAAGGTCTAAGAATACCGCTTCAATAATATTTTTCTCGTCCCCCTTTTTTTCCAATCACTCAACACATAATTCAAACAGGTTTCTTAAGAGTGCTCTGCTCTTAATCCAGATTGATGTGGTTTTGGAATTGGCTTTGAACTACTTTTCCATAAACCGGCATCATATTTTCTGGGCGGTACTATTGGCAAGTTATTGCATCAATATCATTCTAAATTGGTATAATTAAGGATTCCTTCCAAGATTCAGAAAAACCGCCGTGGTTAACGACACATTTAGAATACGCATAATCGGGAGTAATTCAAGAACAAAGCGCATCGATATCTCTCCATTTTTCGCTTACGGTAAAAGGATATTCATAATTCCTTAAACTCCAGAAAACTGCAAAAAATGTAAACATCAGGGAAATCTAAGAAAGGTGATTAAGTCTACGAGCATTGCCTTTCGCTCATCAAAAATAAGGCTTGGTAAACCGTCACTGCTCAGCTCTTACCCGGATGTATTTCAGCATATCTGATGTTTTCTTCTTCTTCATCTGACCTGGAACTCTGTTGTCGCAGGATTCAATTGTTTGCGAGTAGTTGTGTACAATTTACACTCGAATAATTAAAATTCTCATAAATTTGCGCGTGCCCATGCGTACTTAGACTTAACCGGGCACACATTAAAGATATTTGGCAAAATTATGAGAACAAACTCGGACGACAATGAGCGCTAAGTATCCTTCCTGGGTGCGGAAGCCGGCGTGGAAAATATTTTCCCGTCTAATTTTGCTTTTGTTAATGAAGTGCTGCTGTTTGGCTTAACGCACTCGACCTATATTTCCTTGCACTGCCAAGCAATGCAGGTGCCATTATTTCATTTAGACGCGGCTTACCTCATTGTTGGTAAGTGGTTGTGTGAAAGCATTCGCTTGCTTCCTTTGAACAGTCATGTGTGACGCGCAAGAGTGGGTAAACCAGGGGAGACCTAAGGACAAACACTTTTTTACCACACAACACAAGCGAGTATTGTTGGCGAAAAATGAAAATTTTTATATGCACGGCTTTAATAGTGAAATATTGTAGAATCCTTGTGTCCTCGTAAGCTGCAAAGGAAGTAAATTAATTGAGCGTTAAATTTCCATACTCAGCAGGCTGACTGCATTATTCACAATCCATTCATAACCAAGGTTAGACAACTCATTTCGCGGTGACTGTGAGGAAACACTCTCTCGAACCCGTATCCTCTATAGTCTCTATTGCTCGTTGCAAGAAGAGCGATCTGTAATAGTGTGAGAAGAACTCAGAAATTGTTAAGTGTTATGAGACCCTATTTATGGGGTCCGATGGTAAGCAAACCTAATTGGCCTATGAAATATTTAAGGGGATAAACTATTTATATTAAAAGTGAAGAAGATTTGGTTTAGCATTAATGTTGAGTTAATTAAGGAGGGCTAAAAAATGTTATCCTCATGATTCTTAATGCTAAATTGGTTCACTACTCAAACCTTATGCTTACCGACCGATCGTCAAAATGTTTGTGGAATGAAGTTAAAAAGATTGGTATATGCAATAGCGCTACAACCAAATTTGACACTGGTGTCGATGAATTCGATACCAGTCTGGTTAACAGCATACATAAGTACCCCAGGCGCTCTGCGATCGACTCCATCAGATGCTCTGACGGTAATGCTGCATCTCCTACCTTTCGACCTTCACATTAAAAACACTGAAGCACACAGTGCCATCAGGCTCAGAGAGTCTGAATACTGGACTTCAAAACCTCATGGTCATAGCACTATACTTGACCTTTTACCAAGAGATTTGGTATCACCACCAACGGGCTATAGGGTCCCTAGAAAGAAAGAGCGGAATGGAATAATGGGCAGATATGCAAGGATTTTGACTGGACAATCTACACTGACGGCTCTAAGATGGGCGGCGGAGTCAGTACGGGTGTGTTCTCAGAATCCCTGAACATCAATAAAGCCTATAGACTGCCAGACTATTCCAATCAAAATACATCCAAATATCCTGCCAAGTCAGAAGGTTGCCATACGCATTGAAAGCCAAGCAGCTATCGAAGCTATTGCCTCCTCAACTTCATATTCAAGATGAGTACAGGAATGCCGAGTTGAAATAGCGCCGTTAGAAGGTCAGCTCATTTCCATTATATGGGTTTCCGGTCACAGTGACATCCCAGGGAAAGAGTGGGTCGATGCACTTGCTAGCAGGGATCTGTTCTTTAGCGCTCGCCGGTAGGGGAGGTTTTCGTCTCACTGCATGTAGTTATGGCTATTACATCGTCATACTTCCTTGAAACAGAAAACATTAGATGGTCCAGTCTGACGAACAGTGCAACGTCAAGGAAAATTTGGCCTGAATACAATCAATCAAAAACAAAAGATCTCCTTTGGCGAACCCGTCATGATATTGCTAGACAAGTGCGGTCTGCACAGGACACTGGCCGTTTGGATATCATGCCTCCTACACAATTCACACTGTTGCAGCTGCAAAAGCACATCTGAGAGTAAAACCCTTACACACTTTTTTTTTCGCCTGTCCGGCAGAGGTAACAGAGCTGTGGCATTAAAACGGCACAAAGTGCTAATTAGATTTCTGAACCACCACTTTTACCTCCCTACCTGGTTAACTTTATTTTGGGAACATCTTAAATAAATTTATCTGAAAAAGCCTTTCAATTCAAAGCGGTTGAAATGACTATGGGAACAAGAACCATTCACTCGGTTAAATCGAAAAGCATGGGACCAGAAAATGTTCATCCTAAATTTATAAAAATTCTTTATTTTAAAACACCCAACTCATCTCAAAGACTCATGCAGATCTGTGGAAATAAGCTAAGTATGTGCATCATCAAAAACGGGAAGGCTTTTCTTTAATTGATTTTTCAAAGGCCTACATTTCTGTCAACGATAAAATTTTAATTTCAAACCTACGGCCATTCTTGCGCTTGAAGCTTTTTTATTCTAGTATGGGAAATCGGATCCAAGCATGATTTAATCCTTGCATAACAGCTAAATTTCCATCTCCCTATTCGACTAATGGATGGCGTTGTTATTAAAATCAATGAAGATCTTAGCTTACTTTAAATGGTCTTTTGCACACTGCAAATTTTTGGCACTAGCTAATTAAATTATTTAAATAAGAAATATGCGTCATGCTTCTTTAAACTATTGCAATAAACGCTTTACATAGTTGTACAAAATAATTATCTTTACTTTTTCAACGTGTGCCTTCAGCATCAAACCAAAGTAACATGCATTAATTCAAGAAGACAGTTTTTCCATTAAGCCACTAGTCTTTGGAATCAACTTCCTTCTTGTTTAAAGAAAAAATAAAAACATATATAGGCCCCTTTTCTCCGTTTTTGCAATTCTCATTATTATGCGTTTTTCAAAACTCATTCTGACTCAATTAATTTTATTTATCTGTCTTTTTTTAAGAGTTATTTTTTTTTTGTTTTTGGCTTTTATTTGATTAACTGTCATATTAAATGATGTAATTTGAATTAAATAATACAAAATATATGAATCATGAACTATGCGAACTTAAAGACACCTTCTTCTAACTGTAAAGACAATTTTATGTGAAGCAAGGAATTAAATTGAATGAAACTAGCGCCATAGAATTTTATGACTACTTTTTTGCATTCACTAAATTCGCAATATTTTATTCGCCATTAGCTGATATGCTAGTAAGTGTATTTTTTTATGTTTATGTTTATGCCCAAAGGCTGCCAACGGACCCATATTACTACGACTCCGCTGCCCGTTCGATTAACCGATTTAAGCAGGTACTTGCAACTTTGACTCAATGTGTACCATAAAGCTGCTGTAGCAAGAAATAATTAAAATAAAATAAAAGAAGGGGTGGGCTGACCTACTGACCTCACCTACTACAACCGCTACTGCTTCAGCGCAACCGAAGAAAGTCTGTCAACGATCATTGCTTTTGCACGTGATACGTTGACTGCCACATGACCCATCGATGGATCTTAGTTTTGTCTTCAACGAAGACCACATGTACCACCGATAAACATGTTTTTATATTGGATGTTTTTTTGTAGCCTTATGGTGAAACTTAATTTTTTCTTCCTTGGCACCTTCGTTAGAGTCTTTGCCTTATATACAACAAAAAAAGCTAGAATGCGAGTATTTGTGAAATTTTTTGTTTTCATTCGAATGACAAAAAGGCAATTGTTTTTCAT
The DNA here is from genome assembly GCA_963555765.1 of Orthonevra nobilis. Lineage (NCBI taxonomy): Eukaryota > Metazoa > Arthropoda > Insecta > Diptera > Syrphidae > Orthonevra > Orthonevra nobilis. Next base: position 24,962,176 of record OY743225.1, on the reverse strand, counting down.
ATAAAAATTTTAATTCATACATTTTGACTCAAAACAACTTAACTTAAATCAATAACATAAAAAATAAAAACAAAGCAAAATAAAAAAAAAAAAATCTAAAGTTTTTTTTCATGAAGCATTCCAAGCAAACAGCTAGAGTATTGCAAAAAGTTGAAACTTTTTCGATTTTTTTGCTATCTGTTTTGTTCCCACCGTTTTTGATAAATCAACGTACTGAAGTTGTTTGCCCACATTGTGCCTAGCACTTGGATTCCCTAAACTGCATTCTTTTTTTTTGTTTTTTGTACAGGACAAAGGCATTGGCAACTGATGTTGAGTGTAAATACTCAAATTCTACTTTATTGTCTTTCTCAATGGCCCAAAGTGGCATGCCATTTGATCTTAGATGTCGATACCTTGCTTAGCATGGTTTTAAACCATTATCATTTTTAGTACTTTTATCTCTTTGCCATTGTGAAACCTTTTTTCCTGTTTCCATTTCCCCAATGTGTAAGTTAAATAAGTTTTGCAAGCCAGCAAAGTCGTCGCTGAGGCATTTTCAGTGGCCAAAGTTCTATCTTTGTCGAGATAGGACTTTTCTAAGTCAAGCTCCGTTTGGGTACCACTTTGACTGTGGCAGTTGTTTTTTCCGACACAAACGGAGCGGATAAACGTTTAACCATTATGATCATATAATTTGTAAACTTTCGCTCCGTATTAACGAGACTTTCCGGAATTATATTGGCGGAATCGAAATCTTCCACGCCGGGGAATCATAGACTCGTCCACAACAAGAATTTCGCCAGGAGTTTGAATGTTAATGAAATTTTGAAGCGATTGCTGCCAACTAATGTATTATCCGCGAAATTAAAAAAATTTAAGAGAAGCTTAAAACGATTTCGTGATTTAACTTGTGGAACAAAAGTGAGTTTAAAATATGTTTTAGTACACCAATAATCATTGAAGGAAGGGTATTTGACGATGCCCATATACATAAGAAGTCCGACAGATTTTTTGTTTCACGATCGTCCGTGTCAACCCTTCTTTTGATGCGAGAATTGCGAGTTATGGGTCTAAGGGCCAAGACATTTTGAGTGTTCAAGTGTTCAAAACTATAAGCTCATAAACTTCTTGAGTTACGATTAGGTTAAAGCAGTTGAAGGGAGTAATTTAAGAATTTCGATGAGCTCCGGATTCGACGGTTTCTCTATAAAAACCTTTTAAGAACGGCTATAAACAGCAGTCCGCTTCCGAATGAGGAACTTCGTCCACGTCGGGCTCAGTCTCCAATAGTTCAATTCATTTGAATCGCTTGATTCTTTATTAGAGGGAATATATTCAGAATCTCAATTGAATGTCAGAATCTTCATGGGCAGAAGAAGTTGTATAAAATCTTCTCATTCAATTCTCTCTAAAAACTTTTTTGAAATAATTTTGAAGAGAGAAGAAAAAATATACCAAATATATTGAGCTCGAAATAAACTGTTTGTTTTTTTACGCATGACAATCTGTGGGTCATTTGACACTGTACATATCTATGTATGTGCTATGAAGGTGTCATGTGACCCACAGAAATTTAATAAACATCCAGTCAAACACACTTTTAAACATAAAACCACACTTGGCTTTTATTTAAATTTTTTTACAAATATCCCCTTAGCGGAGTTTTACAAAAGATGGATGGAATAATGCCATTGTGTTGTGGGTGGTACGAAACCCTTCATGTGTGTGTCCGACTTAAACTTGGCCGTTTCTTTTCAAACATACATGTCATGATTTTTTCATTGTCTATAGACTGTAGATCAAATTGTGTTTGATCTTTAATATTCTGCGATGCAGTGGTTAATTTCCCCGCGTTTGGGAATTTATTTCTTTTCAGCTTAAAGTGAAAACAGACGCGTTTTCAATATTTGATGAAAAAAAAGTTTTACGGTAAGAATGATTTTATGGCATATCATTTTTAATTTTTCTTTCAGCGGGAGGGAATATTTTCAGGGTTAAAACTGAAGTTCGAATTTCGATATAGACGAATTGTGTGTTCAAGGTTCGTTTGTGATGTCAATGAATTCTGATTTTGTGGGATCCTCTCATTACAATTCGAAGGTAACTAACCATATTTTAATGCCCTGCTGCAAGAAACACCTAGTACTAATCACGACTTCAATATTATGTCTTGCAGTGGGTTTAATAAGCTAGAAAAATGGAAACCCGTTATACAAAAAAACGACCCGATATGGAACGAAGTGTCGATGAAATTAAGTAGCTTTTTAATCTATCCATTCATGCATGCGCTGTCAAAGGACTTCTCCGTGTCTAGAAAACATGCAACTACTGTCTCTTTTGTATTGAGATCCGCGGTGAAGCCGCTTTGAAGTTTGAGCAAGCGGCTCATGTTTGTTTATCATATCATGTGTATGTATGCATTATATGTATGGAATGATATTCCTTGATCGACTGGTTTAACAGAAATACCAATGTAGAGCATTCAACTTTACCCTTTTTCCAAAAGTATTTTAATGTTTGCTGTAGAGGTTTAGTTTTTTTCGCTACTAATACAAAATTGTGCAACACAATATAAAAAAAAATTCCCTCAACATGTTCCCCAATTCTGTGGCGTAACGATTAACCTTTTTTCCAACAAAGGGTCAAAAATAAGGTCTATGTATGGCGTAGCTGCCGGCAGTCGCAACTATAAGAATAATGAAAATTAGCCAAACTTATTTTACAAATTGTTTTCCCACTCCATGTGTCGCAGTAATCATCACACAGAGATATCCGGATTAATAGAATCCGATTGCTAATGCTACTGGACGTAATCCATCTCTTTTTCGAGCTCATTAAATATGTCCTGCGGTCATATGGCGGGCAACACAGAAAACCACTTTCAACGTAATCTTCACTTCGAGTACATTACTCTGCTGCTAGCCAAACTTTCCTCATTAACTTGATAAATTAGTGATATTTTATTTATATTAAGGTATCTCTGCGGATGTCCTTAAGCGATGTCATGCAACAAGTATCAACATATATACATATATGCGTGTGTACATGTTGAACAGTGTACAGGAATGAAGGAATTTTCTTGTCAAAATTTGTTTTTGGTTTTAGCTCTCAAAGAGAAACTCAGGATATCATTAGTGTCCTTGCGCGACTGAATAAACCCCCTGGACTGGACCTTTTTGCTCATGATATGAAAAGTTACCCAAATTGGCAGAAGGGTTCTTTTGTTCTTCACTGTGTTAATGAACCATGCGAGATAATATCAACTGGATTTATTGAATTTTATTAACAGCGAAATTGCTGTTGTGAGACAATATTAATTAATTGATTAATACAGATTCGTATGTATGGTGTGTCATTTATGTCAATTGAGAAAAACAGGCCTGAGTTATATTTATGGTTAGTCTTTAGAGGATGAATGAGATACTTCAGTGGTTCGTTGGTCGGACTGTTACTGAAAGCTCTTGAAGTGGTATGAAAGTGATATTTTCATTGACATCACTTTTGGAAGTTTTTTAATAGGCCTGATTTGACGAACAGTCGAGCTCTATAACTTGATGTCTGTAAATTGGGACGTAAGTTCGCGCGACCCTTTTCTCAAGTTTTTTTTTTTTTTTCATTTTAATAAATGTCTTGTGGAATGAAATTCATATAACACCACTTTCTAAAAGTTGAAGGGTAAAACGAAACTAACCCAAAGAAACTTTTTTTTGTGAATGAATTGATTGCCTAAACGATGCCTCAAGACAGACTCAAAATCTACCCAACTTACGGGACGATACATGATACGGTATGTGATACAACAACAAGTTATTAAAATTTCTAAAATTGTTAGCACAATAATTTAAATAGTTACTTTTATAAACCAAACACAGCTTCACCGATTTCAGTAGAATAGAATTATGACAACATTGACAAATGTCAAAAAGTTTGAGCAGTTCGAGTTTGGAAATAGAGTCCATCTCCCCTACGCAGTTTTATATTTTATTGAAATGCAAGGTTAAACAAGATAAGCAGTTTGTTATGTATAATTTGGTGGCGCAACAGCTCCTTCATGGTCAGGGCCTAGCGTTACCATTTGTGTGTGCGTCTTACATTTTTCGCAAATGGCTTGGGTTGGACCTTCAGTTTTTTAGCGACTCCAAATGGCCCCAGAAGCTTTTTCTTGACAGTTTGTACTCATCGCAGTGATTGGCCGTCACTTGCGAAAGGTGGAGCCGTGAAGCAATGCCAGAAGTTCTTACCTTAGATTTGAACCCAGGTCTCCGCGCTTTGGATAAGACGTACTTACCACTGAGCCAACTTCGAATGATTTCCGAGTAGTCACCACATTTGTCGGTATTTGTTTTCGAGTTCAACGCGATTCTTTTTACGTGCGATTTCCGTTTAAGCTTAACATCGAGATCTAGAGTCATTCCTAGAAATTTTGCCTCGTTCGGGTACGTTTAATGAGCCGAGTTTGAGGATAAAAACAGATTTGCTTTGGTGCACTTTATTAACCTTCCGATGGCAAGGTTAATAATTTTGTAGGCAGTTATTTGCTTGCATTAATTCGTTAAGTCATTGCTTTTTTATATATTTACTTTTTAAGTTTTACGTAGGGTTACCAGTAGCCATCGTGCTATTTACGTACTTTTGTTTTGTGGAGCTAACTTTGTTTTTGGACCAAAAATTACTTCGCTGCCGGATAACGAAATTGCAAATTACTTTCAAAGCTTCGCTGAAAGTCAGATGATTGTGAGATTTCTAAAACAGAAGAAAATTTATCGGTGCACATAGCGGAGGGAGACGTTATTTCTAGCTGCGTAAGAAATGACGATGATGATGATATTCCGCTAGCTCAATTGCGAGCAAATTTACATAGAGGTAAGAATTGTTTGGTCTTCTATTTCACCAACCTCGAACCTCGAACACCAAGAAGAAATATACATCGTCTAGGGTGAGGTGATGCTCTGAGCATCGAAACTGAAGTGGGTGAATTCACTTCATTGATTCTTTTGTGTTATCTACCAATCAAGAAATTGTAAAACGAGCCCCTTAATATGAAGATCAACACTACTTTCATCAGTCTGACAACATAGAACTTGAAGACCTGATAGGGCTTCTATTTTTTTTTTGCTATGAAGAAAGACAATTGTAAAAGCGTCAAAGATATGTGGTCTCCATTTAGTGCAGTTATTTAAAAAGCTATTATGAATTCCAATCGTTTCCGATTTCTACTTATTTGTCTTAGATTCAATGGTAAGGAAGCAGGAATAAAGAAGACACATTTGCCCCTATCAGAGACATATTGACACTTTTAATAACGAATTGCAGAAATTAATACTAAGCCCCGCTTGTATGGCATTATGCACGCAGAATCAGGTGTAACTATGTTGGGTGTCTGGAAATTCCGAAATCAAAGGATTCTAAATAGTGGACGAATCAGCCAGAAATGGGGTAAACTACCTATGTTCCTATTGAACATCCTGGGTGTGCTGTTGAGGCAACAATGAAAATTGCCGACCAAAGTTGGTCCAACTCAAGGAGAAACAGGGAATCAAAGGCCCTATGGGTTACATTCGAGTGGAAAAAGACAAACGAAACAGCGGTGGGCGTACTATCAGCGGTGATTTGAGCGCGTCGAAGAAGATATTACTCATTTAGTATGTGAATGCCGTAATATAGTTAGAAGCCGTAGAAAACGTTTGAGCAACGACTTTTTTGAAGCCCCCAAAGGAAGTAGGACGCATAAACTACAAACGAATTTTAGGGAAATAAACTGTCTGGAGGAAACTGTTAAGGCTGTTGCTCCGCACCAGGGAATGTATTTTAATGAGTCATTGTAAGCAACTTGAAGTTTGTGCTGTGATAAGGCAATTGAAACTAATTGTTCCTCTTATTGCGTAGGCTGAGGTGGTCTTCTATACTGTTAAGATTACAGACGACCACAATAAATTTCAATTTTCAGTCGAAGCCTTCGTGCCAAACCTGATCGAAAGCTTGTGAGAAGTCAAGAAATACACCAGAACAAATTTATTTTCCTTCAATAGCTTTTTCAATCATGTCCGTTGTTTTATTCACTTGGTTGTTTGTAGAATGTTTGAATCTTGATGCTCAGGTATGAGACGTCTTTCGTCGATTACGGGCTTAAGTCGTTTAGAATGTATCTTTTCAAATATTTTTGTTATAAACGGCAAAATTATAACAGGCCGATAAGATTTCTTCTCATTTAAGGGTTTGTCTGGTTTCTGGACCATTTTAATCACGGCGACTTTCCATTTCCTCGGAACATCGAGCAATCTGGACGAGGCGTTGATCAAATAGCGTAGTTTGATAACAGCTTTATTCGACAATTCCTTGACCAGCTGCGGCGTTATCAAGTCACAAACCCGAGCTTTTTTCGTATTTGAATTTTTACTTAGTTTTAGTTCACTCAATGCAGCATTGTTTGCTTAAGTTTTCAGATATCGTGGCTGCGGAGTATGGCACTATCCATGGTCCTTCGAACGGCTACACGCTTCTCCTAGGTGGGAAGCAAAACATAATGTTTTTTCTTTGTCTCTCTTGGCCGAGTTTCGGTCGTTCTTCCGAATTGGTGAATGTTAATTGATAAAAGATCAACGATCTTTAATGCAAAATATCTGTTTGCCTTAAAAGTTAGATTAAGTTAAGAAGTGTAAGCAGACATTGGCTAGTCATTATTCAACCGTAAAGGAAGTTGTCACAAAATTTAAAAGAATACATCATTACGTCAATAGAAGAAGAGTGTTTTATTTTCTCTAAAACTTATACTAAAAGTACAAAATTGATTGACAAATTTGTTCGGAAATTCTTTAAGTCCGAAGCAATGCCAGCCCTTCCGTAATGATGCAAAATCGTTTTTCACAGATATAAAGGTAAGAGGTGTTTTGGTGTGCTTGGCGATTTTTCGCAATGGAAAAGAATCATAGAAGCTGAATTAAATTGTGTGTAAAAATCCAATGACCTTGAATAATTCACTGTGGCATTTTGTCAGTTTTGAACAAAGAAAATTGTACAATTTGTATAAGCTCTTCACAAAAGTTCCAGGAGATGTCAAAAACCTTGCCCAACGTGAACTTCACAGCGGTGAAAATGTTGAAGCAGTGAAGGAAATTTTTATAAAAAATTGTCGAATGACCGTAAAAGAATTGCTGAGGATGTTGGAGGTTCGGTTTGCTCATGCCATGCAATTTTGAGCAAAAGAAACGTCTAACGAGTACCGCTTTTTTTTTGTCAAAATCAATAGCATGCTTAAGATACTAAATTCGACAGACTTGGCCTCCTGCGACATTTTCATGTTCCTTAATTTTAAAAGACCCATGAAAGGATGTAATTTTGTCATGATTGATGAAAAAAGGACCGCATCGTCGAAAGGTCTTAAGTACATACCAAAAGGGGCATATCAGGCATGCTTTCAGAATTGAAGAAAATGCTGGTACAAGAGTATTTTAACTGAGAGGAATGACTTTGAAGCAGACAAAAAAGATATTTATAAAAAAATATACAAAACACATCAATCTCGCTTTTTTAATTAACAAATCCCGTCTTCAAAATCAGACATGACAGCGTTCATAAATCTGAACTATCCAAACGCTTCACGAAATCGGGATTCCGCGAGATCTGGTCCGGTATTTCGAATGATGATGACAGAATCGGGTCCTGCAAGAATTACATTGGTGAATATTTAAGTTATGTAATTGTTTGATTTTTCTTTATTTCTTAAAATGTACTGATACAAATGTCAAGTCAACAATACAGGCTTGGCTAATCGCTAGTACTGTGACCAAGTTAACGCAAATCAGTGAAAGCAAGTAAGCTTTAACCAGAGTGTTTCATATTGTGTAGTATGGAGTGTTTTAAGTGAGTATGATCCTTCCTCACTTCGTAGTACCTCAAATCATGTAAACGATTTATTAACGACTTTACAATTCCGAATTGAAATGCACACGAGCACGAATATAGCTTTGAATGAAAACACTGATATTGTGCCCCGAGAAGCTCGCCTTTTCTTTACGAAATCCTTGACGCACGAAATCGTAATTAATGCGCAACCAAAAGCATATCTTTACGGATCGTCATTATTTCAAATTACAATTTCAATTTTCACAAAAGCAAAGTAACCTGACAATAACATCAAGAAACCTTGGCGTAGGACCGAATCACAGCCAAGGCGGCTCATCCCTCAGATTTTGGTAAGGATGCGATTCTTGTCACTCTCGTACTTTTCCTCAACCGATCTACGTACCACGGTAAGAAAGGAAGCCGAATTTTATTTATACCCAGAAACAATATCAATAACTTTTGCCTATCAATGATATGTAAATTTTGAGTATTGCATTGTAAATTTGCGTTATATTTGGGGGGGGCGAAAAACATGCACATAGGCATACTTTATCCTTTATACTTATTCTTCATTTATATTCCAAGGATATTTTGTTCCATGTCGTATTTTTGGTTATTTTTCTTTTTTTTGTTGTCTTGTTCGCGTTATTTTTTCAGGGTTCTTCGCGAATATTTAATTTGTGGTATAATGGAAAAGTTTACGACACGCTTGTGCTGCTGTGATGCTGTGAGTAAAGCGAATGTTTCATCTGGTTTAACCTTTCCACATCACCTGCGTTCCTTCTTAGGTGAAATGAAGCTTTGGATGGTACTCGTATGAAGTGAATGTATGTGTAAACTGAGTAGGTGTCTCTTATATTCCGACATCCTTTTGTAAGGTAATCTGGTATGCTTAGCGACGGATATCACATGTTTTGACAGGGAGGAAATCGCGTTATGGCAGGCTATGTTATAAGAATTCATGTTATTCCGGGCTATACCTTCAGTGTTATATAGTTTGACTCGAAAATGCATATACTGGGGATTTTTTTTCCAAAATTCAAATAATAAAATTATTTTTAAGGGTTTCGTACTCAAACGGTGCCAACGGAATCTTATTACTAAGCCTCCGCTATCAGTCCGTGCGTCATTTACAGAGAAAATTCTTCTTATTGGAATTTCAAGTAAATTTGTATAAAGAAATAAAAAGTGTTGCATACTCTAGGATCGCGCGGAACCCTTCGTGTGAAAATTAATTTGTTAATCAAATAGAATTTATCTCTTGCAGACTTATGATACGAGAGATATCTTGCACAATTTATGCGATATAATAATATCCACTATTAAACTTGACAGAAAAACAACTACGCCGAGACTCAAGAGGTTGAATACCAATCAGAATGCATCTGGTCTAATAAGATGTTCCAATTTAATTCAAAAATAATGTATCGTATGAATTTTCTTTGAACTTTTTTTCTTCTTTCTGATGAATTCTTATGAAATGGGTTCCAAATCGTGCTTCAATCCGAATCAAGCTTCAAAACCGATCCGACAATTGAAACGTACAACGACCTTGATGCAATGGGGTCCCAAACACCTCTAGTTTTTCTCTTCATAATCCCAAGCATTTAGTTAGCTTTGCTGATGATCATATCTGATGCAGCAAAAAATTTTACTTAGGAAGATAAGGATCTACCTAATGCATCGGAGACAAACGCTTTTTTTTGGTAATAATGTTAAAAGTTGAATTCGAACAGATCAATTGGCTATCAGAGATGTCAGAAGAGCATAAGACAAACGAGTCCTCCATGTACCTGCACACTTAAGCGATGATTCCAATATTTGGAAATATTTTAATATATACTGGAAGCTAGATTGCGAAGAAAGTAACCCTGAAACTAAGTAAGGTTAAGTCTTTTTTATTTTATTATGTTTGTAAATTAATTTTTGTTTTGTAAAAAATCTATCTATCTATCTAGAAAAAAATTGTTGAAAAATATCTCATAACAATATGACCTTGTTGCCTATTTACGAAAACGTAAATTTATTATTTTAGCGTTTATATTTGAAAATTTTGTTAAAATGATTTTGGAAATAAATAAGTTACAAAAAAAATGGACTATCAAAGAACTCAACCCCAGCACCAAAAATGTGGGACAAACTGGTCACTTTTATCTTCGTAGAGAATGATGTAAGCAACCATTTCCTGAATCTCTGGCTTGCTCTGCGTAAATGGATAAAGGTTACACAGCCCAGCAAATTATAAAAAATATACAAGTCTGACTCCGAACATCGAATCCGTGCCATACCAACATTTGACAACACAAATCCAAGTTTGTATCCTCTTTCTCAACTCAGAGATTCCTTTTATTCTGCCTCCTAGACAAACACTGCTGTACTATTGACAATAGACTTTTGTTTGGATTTTTTTAAATAGATTCCTAAGAGGGTAATTGGAGGTGAATTTAAAATTGCGGTATTGTTATCCTTATAGATAATAAATAGATCTCAAACATGGAAAGTTATCAAATGAAATGTTACATTAGCTTCGTATTTTGAAGAATGGATTTAAAAATATTTAGTCAAAGTGACCGTAAATTTCGCTTTTCAGGACGAAAAGCTCTTCGTTTGGTTGTAAACTGTTTTTCCTCAATATCTTGCGATCAAAAAGTCTCATAAAAGTATATAAAACTCTTCTGTCGGGAACTCAATATTTTGAGTTTTGATTCGCTAACTTAACAAAAAAAGGAAGATTCCATGCAAACGTATAGGTATGTAAATAAAGGGTCCGCCAAATAACTTTTTTTTTGAAAATGCTATAAAAAAAAACTCTGAATATTTTCTCAAATTTCTTTTTCAATTTGAAATAATAATCCTTCCGGTTAATAATGGAAAATAATTTCCTTCCAATGGCTGCCTCGACTGGCCATGCAGTAGCCTACACGATCGGTCCAATTTTTAAGCACATTATCGATTGTGTGCAGCAGCATTTTACCAATGGCTTCACGAATATTGTCCTTTAAAGCGTCAATTGTCTCTGGCTTGTCGGCGAAACACTTATCTTTGAGGGCACCCCACAAATAATAGTCCAACGGTGTCAAATCGCAGCTCCGAGATGGCCAAACGACATCAGCTCTGCGGCTGATAATGCGATCTTCAAAAACAGGGCGCAAAACATCGAGTGTAGCTTCGGCTGTGTGGCACGTAGCGCCGTCCTGTTGAAACCAAATGTTGTTGAACAAAAATTCATTCAACATGGCCCGATAACGATCGCCATTGACTGTAACGGCCACTCCTTGCTCATTTTCGAAGAAAAATGCACAAAAAAACGCACCAAACAGTTACTCGTTTTGGGTGCATCGGCTTTTCAATGTATGCGTGCGGGTTTTCTGTGCCCCAAATGCGACAATTTTGCTTGTTTATATACCCGCCAAGATCAAAATGAGCTTCATCTGAAAAGATGATTTTTTTGGCAAAATCGGCATCTTTTGTAAGTCGATCGCGGGCCCACTTAGCGAAGCGAAAACGCATTGGATGGTCAGTTGGCTTCAACTCTTGAACCAATTGGACTTTGCATGGCGTCATACCAAGGTCTTTATGCAAATTTCGTCTCAATGATGTCTCCGAAATGTTCAATTGTTGAGAACGACGGTGAATTGATGTTGATGACGCCTCACGCACACTTTCTACCACAGCAGTAATATTCTCGGGTATACGCACTGTTTTTGGCTTTTCACGCTTTGGTTTATCGATGAGGATGCCAGTTTCTTTCACTTTTTTCACGAGATAACGAACATACGGAGCTGACGGTGCTTCTCTTCTTCCAAAATCCGTACGCAATTTTCGCACACATTCTGTAACATTACCATGATTTTCAAAGTAATGTCGAAATATTTCCCAGCGTCGTTCAAGCGTATACACAACCATATTCGTTCAGCGGAGAGATAAAACTAATTATCTGTCAAATCAGACATGAGCTAAGTGTTACCATTCACGAAATAAGCACTAGTTGAAAAAAAAAAAACGTTGGATGGCGGACCCTTTATTATCCAGTTTTTTTCTATTCATGAGAAAAAGGTCGTAACAGACTGCGAGACGGACAACGAAGTGATCGTTTATGGGTTTCGATGTTCCTCTTGAACTATGGAACCTTAAAAACACCTTAAAAAAAAGCGTTTAAAGGCTTACGTTGAAAAGTGAAAATATTTGTTATAAAATATGTTTATTTGACCTTCGACGAAGAATTTATATCGAAATCATGAAAGACTTTTCACTTCAGGCTATGAATTTAAAATTTAACAAGAAGATAGTACATCCGAAACATTCAGCACTTTCTCTCATATAGTGACTAATATTATAATTTTATTTTTCTTTAAATTTCTTGTTTATTTCCACTATTTATGTGAACATTTTTTTAACAAAGAAACATGATAAACCCTTAAAGACTATTTTTACATTATTGTTAATAAACGAACTAATGTTGGCTCTCAGTACTGAACTTATTATTTAATTCTTATTAACATTAACCTATTCGTATAACAATATATATAAAAGTTATGCATTAACAGAGAAGAAAAGGTGGAAGAAAAAAAACTCCTCTGAATTAGCATATAATTTACCTAAGACAATAGAACAAACTAAAAAACAAAAATATAACTTAACCTAACTTATACTAAGCATCTCCCCAATCTAGCCACCGATATTATTCATGGTTTCACCTCTCGTCATTATTTATCCCTCTTTCAGGTACGCTCATGCAGTATCTCCAGCATAAGGCCCCATCCCCTGAATGTGTAGGCACATAGAGGATTCTTTTGTCTGTGGCCCTTCTAGCAGCATGATATATAATAGGAATATTTCAAGTACCTGATAAGTAGCCTGGTATAAAATTGCCTCAGCAGGTATCCGTCCACTTTCTAATGAATTCCTAAAATACACAGGGTTAGGATAAAACAAACCTAATATGAGTTCATTCTCAGAAACATTCGCCGACCGTGCGAAATAATTCCTCGCAGGATTCAGGATAACATTGTCAATTCTGTACATATCGGAAGCATCCAATAGTCATTTATTTCTATGAATGACAAAATATTTAATAAATGACACGTGCAATGGAAACCTTCATTCCGATACGCTTTGAGTTTCTCGTTTTGTCTTTACCTGCATATGTAAATGCATGGAACATAGTTTTAAGGGGTTTCTACTATGTCCAAAGGATGGGAACGAAACCTTATGTCCGTCCATGAATTACAGGATTATATCTTCTGAATAGTAATAATTAAACGCTAAATATGATACGTTGATCGGAACCGGCCCGGCTTTTTTGCAAATTCCGCCGGCAAAGTCAGAAGCACGAAAGGAAGTGGTAAATCCTTAGTCACATTCAAAATTCAGTAACAATTAAGGTTACACTACTACTACACCAACAAAAAAAAAAATTCTTATCTTGTAAGTTCCTACCCGAGTTTTGTAACATTTCAATGGACTAATGTGTAGATTCTTCCATGCTACGAGTATTACTTCATTAATGAAAGAGGAGGTATGCAAATTTTCCACACGTCTCATGGTTCTGCCACCGGCGCCATCCCAGCACTCCGATGTTTGCTCATCAACATTTCAATGCGGCACTAATTAAGAACCTTCTTCTTGCTGTTTACTTGCAGTGATGAGCATATTAATGCGATGTAACGATTGGTTTTATTTGCTTTACAAGGATAATATCAAAGCTGAATGTGGTTGAAAGGGGAAGGAGTAGTCCTCTTTACGGATTGTGAACTAGAAAAGAAAACTAAATGGAATGGTGTTTATTGGATTCCTGCTAACGCTTTTAATTTTTGTGTTCGTACATTTGTTAGGTCATGGAAAGGCATGTACTCGTTAAGCCAGCGAGATATCATCAGATGGAACATTCATACTATTTTTGGTCACAGTGATGAGAAGTCTTCAACACATGTTCATCACGGAAATTCAATCGGAAATGCCATCAAAGCAGCTACGAGTCGTTATTAAAATCTGGTTGCGTCAAATCAAAAATTTTTTGGGTACGAGCTCCAAAAAATTGAGAAAAATAGTGGAACAACTCCGCTTCCCACAACGAGTTACAAAATTAATTTGTTTCTTGTTGCTTGTTTCTGCGTTCCTTTATCAAGTTGACCGACTTTTTATGCATGAAATTGATACTGCGAACATATCTGATGAGACATTGGCTCCATAACGTGAGTTATTTCTTTGCCGTGGGATTTCTAAAAATGAAAACTTCAATTAGCCGCGGAGAATTTGTCCGTTTGTGGCTTGATGATATACATATGTACATCTATTTTGGACATATTTTATGTTCTTTCCAGAATATTTTCGAAAAACATTAAGCTTTCGTTCTAGAAAGTAAAAGTAAGGAAAACTTATAGAATTTTTCTGCAAAACAAGGCAATATGAAGTTTTATTAACTCATTGTCAAATATAATCATTTTCTTTCGAAGAAAGAGAATTTTCGAATGCAACTATTTTTTTTCTGAATTTTCAGTTTTTTTTCTATGAATGAAAAGTCGAAAGTAATTAATAATTTTGTCAATAAAAGCCGTGAAAATGATCTTTTACGCTTAAACTCGTGAGCATGTGATGAACAATCCGAAAACCATTTAAATTGATAATGTATTTTAGTGAGTTGCTCTTGGCTCAGTGTCGGGTTCAACAATATTTAAATCTTAAAATGAACATCTGCCCAATCTTGCAGAGAGTAGAAGTGCCATAAATATAAAATCCGCTTATTGTATGCATTAAATGTTTTAGAATAACTCTGTAGTTGGTTTTTATATATAAAATCAAACTTGAAAAATTTTCCGCTGCACAACGTTTAGACGCGACTGCGTTCGAAATTCAGTCGCAAATTCGGACCAATTTCTTGCTGGCTTAACGCAACACTAGATGCCAATTTTTTGGTTCATTGAACGTTTCATCATGGCTCCAACAAAATGAGATAAAAAGTAGCCAAGTGGGAGTTGACTTTCACACGGAGGGTTCCGCGCCTTCTAAGAGTATGCAAAACTATATTTCTTTAATTTCAGATATGACGCAGATTTTTTGTAGAAATGTGCGAGTCCATGATTCTGACATCAAAATGTATTGGTGTTAGTGCGATCTCCAATTTCCTTAAAGCGTGTCACATCCATGTGCGTATTTTGCCCTCGCCAAATATCTTATTATTTCGGATTGAAAAAAATGGCGTCACGAAACCAAATCACGTATTCATGGATTTAGCACTTCGTTTGGTTGCATTCGTTCCAGAAGTTACAAAATGTTTTTTTTTCTTATTGTGTTGGATGGACGAAATGATTGCATACTTTAATGATTACCTACATTATACGGTTATAAAGTTGTTCCATGAAACTCATCGTCTCCTGTTAGGTGTTAAGTTGAGTTGCGATTTTATGAAACAATTTCATTCTACGGAAACCTAGCAGTACACCTTTTGTCAAAATTGCAAGTGTCTCCCTGTAACGATTTAGGAGATAGAGCTCTGTGACAGTCGGGTGGACGGACGGCGGGGCTTAGTAACAGGGTTCCTCTGGATCCTCTGCGAATGGAACCTAAAAACTCGTTTCATGTAAAATCTGTAAAAGTTGGCGAAAATGAAATGAAAATGAAAATGTAATGAGAGTCAATAACAATTGTTGGTTCTGCCGGGCAGTGATCTTCATTCCCATTAACAATATTTCACAAGCTTTTCATCGACAGTGGATCCACGTTAACACTTGAGTGTCCATCCGTACAGGCTTCTTTTATGAGCATACATAAAAGCTGGCCTTTCCATCGAACTGTTGGTCAAAGTTATAGCTATGACTCGCTTGTCAAAGTGGTGGTTAAGGTGGTTAAGGAGTTTCCTTGAGTCAGGTTTATTATCATTCGAAGTTTTCTCCAAGTAAGTCGATGCTGGCTTTTGCTGACATCACAGAATGATCAATTTAAGTTATGGTTTGCCGAGCTGAATAACTCGAGATGCCTTTCTGGACATTAATATTGCATGTGCTTGCCAGCAGCATACAGACTTACTCGTAGTGTATTGCCGAAGGTGTTGATAAGAACAAGGCTTCGACGCAATGGGTTATTGCTCGTATTTTAGCGAGAACTCGCAGAGAGAACAAGGGATGCAGTCCTTATACATTCAAGTGATTTAAGAATGATACTGATGAAAGTATATAATTTTCATTACCTGCTTTAAAAAGATTTACTTTCATAAAATTTCAGAAATTTAATCATTTATTTCCGAATTTTCTTTCCATTGAAAACGAGCATCCCTTTTGCTCTATCACAGTCACCATAAGCTCCTTCATGCTTGCAGGATAATTAAAACATTCTTAGGAACTGCTCTTCTTCGAAAGACAAAATGTAATGAAAAAATATGAAGATTAAGAAAGAGAAAAACGAGGTTTCTTTTACGAATAGTTAAAATTTTTCAAATTTTTTATCATATTGTTGCAATACCTCAAAGGGGGTTCATTCAAACACCCTGTATGCTCTTAGCTGAAACAAGAAACTTATTTGAGATCGGGGTTTTTTTTAAAGACAATTTATAAACACTTTGCTTTAATTTTTAAAAGCCTGTCGAAACCTCAATAAAATATTCTGCTCCTCGAAATATATTTGCCACTGAAGTGGCAACGTTGGTTGCACGCGCATCGGACTGCAGAGCAAGAAGACTGGCCATAAATTTAAGAAGGAATGTCAGCGAGTTTCTCACGGCCCCACCTGTAGCTGTGATTGACACTGCGCCAATCATGAGCCATTATTTTATTATTATTATATACATTGTTTCACCTGTGTAACGTACTTGTCAAAATACCATTTACCAAATTCCATATTCAGAAATGTATGTTTGAAATAATTGTACTCTTCACAATATTGTTAAGACAATTAGAACGTAGTACCTTTTTTCAGTTCTATAACTTTTATAATATACTTACACGTTATCTATGTAGATGAAGTCGAGGGCGACCTCATGCGATAAATAAAGCACTCGTCGTTGAAAAATGGAAAAAAGTGTCTTTTTCGAAGTCTTTTGCAAAAAAAGAAACGAACAATTGACCCGGCCTATACATTGCTGGAATGGTGTAACGAAAAACACTTGCATCCTGAATAACCTTAAACAAGCACCAAGCCGCATAATGATTTATTTTTAAATTTTATGTCAACGACCTTTACCAACCTTTTCCATTGTCTTTTAAGATTCTGAGATTAACACGTCTTCATATTCCCTAAAAGGATACAAACTTTCATCGGCTTAGATCCTGGAGATCTCTCCGTTTCCTTTGTGTCTACCCGAGATACATACTTTGATCCCACAAAACACACCATCGGTCTTGTTCCTTTTTAGCCCCTATCTGAAGAGCCCGGCGCCTGCATTTGCTTAGCTTACCGTACCCCAAGAGATAGTCCCGAAAAAAAAAAAAACACGACAACAAACAAAAAACACGCAAGGAAAACTAGCAGACTACAAGGAAATATGTGTGGGTATTAGTGTGCCCTTCAATGAACTATCACATCGCAGGGATGAAGACAAACATTTCGTATGCAAGACATCACGCTTGCCGCTAAGTTGTAAATCCCTATAAGATGATCTTCATACATAGGATACAACCGTATTCGCGAGAGTGGAGCATGTGGAGCATCTATATAGGAGCACCGCCCGGCGTATTTGTGTGTTAGTTTCTGCAACTTTCAAATGAAGATTAGCATGCGAGTCATGTGTCACTTTGCTTTATGCGCTGCCTTGCCCCGTCAGCCCTGCAGTAGGTATTACGAGTATGTGGTGTGCAATACTCTAAGCACGAAAGGAATCAGTATGGGAAGGTTGTTAGGACCAAGTCACGTGCTATTCATGCAAGTGTCGGAGGGATAAATTGCTATTAAGTGCGCCAACGATGATTTATTGCGGCAAACTACTAAAAAGGACGACGACAACATAACGTAGAGGTGTGCCATCCTAGTATGCGAAGTACATATTCGGCAGATATCCTGGGGCATGTATTGAAACATAAAAATATTCCAAGGCGTAGCATACGTACTATATGTAGTGAAATCTTCTAAAGAGTACTGCTGGCTTCATTGCATCTTCCACAGGACTGCTTCTTGTTCAACACGACGAATATGATCAAAAACGGTATGAATGCGAATCGTGATGGAATTTATCTCAAATGCAGAAATATTTGGAGCATTCATTTCAGAGGAATACATCCTTTAGATGCACTAACTGGGTCAAGTTTCGCAGTATGCTTAGGAGTGTGTAAAACAAAAAATCTGAACTTGGATTAAATGCATTCAACATTATATTTCATTTTAAAACATATCTCTAGCTCCTGCCTGCGGCAACGACTCAATGGGAAATAGGTTCCTGCAAAGCGTGTCCATGACTGAAGTTTGGATACCTACGCATCCTTTGAAACACATTCAAAGAGAGTTTACTCCTAGTTTACCCATACTGTCGATGTCTGCCCTGCATCTGGATGCTTAAAATTTTATGAAAATTTGACTTTGTCTCGTGTAGATGTGTACTTTATTATTCATTGAATCGTTGGAAACCTCATTAGAGCTCTTTTGGTTCTTTTCCCACATTAAAGGAACTTCATTTTTGTGGGTGCAGCGTAGACGTCTTTGTTCTTAAATGGAAGGATTTGTGTGTGGATCTCGAAGTAAATTTCTCAAGTCATTATCGCTCATTTGCAATTTTTTAAATTTGACCGGTAGAAATAAAAACTTACTTTCGTACAAGAGTGCAATAGTCCAGGTTCTTCATGAGTTACAAGCAGTCCGCCTCCTCGCTCCTTAGCAATCTGCTCACAATTGCATTCACGTATTGCCGATTTCGAGGGCGTTTTTCAATAGATCTGGTAAGTTCCATGCTTGTAGAGCGAGTGGAAGAATAAGGAGAAGAACTTTTGCTTTCAATTCCACTCCGTAGTTAGAGCCCAAAATGGGACGGATGATTTGAAGATTTAGTTTGGAAGATTTAGCTCATCACCCTGCTGTCTGTTATGCCTTCACAGCTGTGCCATCTACACACAAATCTTCAAAAACCACAACACAAATTTAGAGCTCTATCTGATTCAATAATCACTACAACAATGCCACCCATTACTCAGACTACTATCGCTGTTCCCAATGGCCAATGGTGGCTGGACTAGGAGTTGAACCTTGAACCCGTCAATCAAAGGAAGGCACTCTAACCAACTGCGCTACCCAGCTTAACGAAAAGAAATTAAAGCTCATGAATTCATATTAAAAGTTTACTGAAATGTTTACAGAATCGCCAGACGTTGTTGATTAGAGTTTCAAGAAAATAACTTCTTTTAAGTCGTAGTCGTAGTGCTGCAGCAATGCAGCCAGTGCTGATGCGAAATACGTGTTTTTGTCTGTTTTGCCTCAGCACTGCATGGACTGCTACAGAAGTCAAAATAGTGCTTAAAACATTTGAAAAATAATAGCAGCAGCAGTAAAAGAGTCTGAACTTTTTTTAAATCAAATTTAAAAAAACCTTTCTCTCCTTCGCTACTCCAGCACCGCATCATCCCGACGAAGGTTGTGAAAACTTGCAAAAAAGTTAATGGTGGGGACGTCTCCTTTTAGGATACCTTTCATCGTACAATCTCTGCTCTTCACGACTGGAAAAGTCCGCTAAACCGAAGAAGTAGTGCATATCTGTCAATTTTTCCCGAGAGAAACTGGAGCTTTCTCTTTTTTCTTACTTGAAAAAATTTATATAAGTTTTCAATACAATGTCCTTGAACACTTATCTCTGTTTAGGTTTTTGGTTGCTAAGGTTTAATATTACAAGCCGTTTTTGTTTTGTGGTAGTCTAGAAATTAAAAAAAATTGATTTTTTTATATTTTCAAACTCAAACATTTCAAGAATAATAAGAGGATTTTTCAAAATTCAAATTATTTTCGGAGATATCGGTATTTTGCTGACCCGGCATCCAAACTGGTTCGGCGGGAAGTAATCGAACAAAAGACAAAATATTGTGAAATATTTTTTTTTTAATACAATGGATAAAAAATTCTCAACGCAAAGAATTACGCGTCCAGATCGACAAACAAAAAGGCGATTTCACGGCAAAAGATTCGCGGCACAGGAAGACACCAGTTTTACGAGAACATCAGCAGCAAATTTGAGTAAATCAAATAATGAAGAGGTGATCATTGAAAGTCCTGAGAATTATTAAGCCAATTTATGAGGGTATCATCAGAGGAATTATTGACTCGATGTTTAGGTTCAGAAACTCAAAATAAACTCTTTGATTTGGACTTTCGATCCAAAACATATTCATTCCGGACCTAAGATGATTGAGATAGCGACATTTATTGCTGTTTGTGTTTTTAATGAAGGCTTTTTTCCTGTTTTTAAATGATGGAGCTTATGGGAATGAAAATTGCCCCGGAAGCTCATTCATTTGCTGTGAAATGAGACAACCCCCGGATTGGCCGCTCCAAGATACGAGCATCCAACGCATCAAAGGAAGCCAGAACTGCTCGATATGAAGAAAGAAACGCGGAAAATAGTTTTTTTTCGAAGTCGAGGAAGTCAATATCATTTCATGACTTAGACTGCGAAAAACTTTACGCGAATCTTTAAACGCGTTTTTCTCGAAACTCTCTTTTTCAAAACAATACCCACGATTTCTCAGGATCTACTGGACCGATTTACCTGAAATTTTTAGAGAGTCTTTTTATAGACTTGTCTTTGTCTGGAACTATCCCCATCCCCAAATTTCATTTATTTTTTTTTAACTCGAAACAAACAAAAAAAGGTAGTACAAAAATTGTTTTGTTTTTCAGGTAGTCGCCATTTTGTGAAAAAAAATCTTTCCAACTTTTTGTAGTTCCAGACATTGCGACATTATTCTAGATTAATAATCTCGTTTTTCGGTTTCAGATTACTAGGAGGGTTGAAATCGTGGGTATGGTAACGAGCCAATTTTTCGAGACCTCCCACTTCATCTACTGCTAATTATTGAAATTTTCAACTTTATTTTTTTTTTTTATTTTTTTCTGTATTTTTGTTATGCAAATAAATAACTAATGAAAAAGTGGATAGCAAAAATATTAACTGCCTTTTTTTATGACACTTCAAAAACTTCATGAAATTCATGCCTCTAGACTAGAATACCGCCTTAAGTTAGGCTATTAATTTCAACTTTTACCTTACTGTCTAAATGAATAAATTATAAATAAAAAGATTTCACAGTCTAGATCAAACACCTTTTGATATTAGGTTTTTTTTCGTTTTGACTACAAATAAATAAATGCATTGATTATTGGCAAAAAAATGCACTTAGCAATGCAAAATTTTGTAAAATCAGAAAAAAATAATTTTTTAACAAAATCTTGGTTTTGAAATTTTATCTTTCAAAATTAATTTAATAAACCAACTAATGCTTAGCACAAAATTAAAGAATTGCATATTTTCCCTAAAAAAAGGAATAACATTATTCGTTGATTATTAAACCTATATTTTCCGTTTTAAGACAATTTTTCAGAAAATTTTCCGTCCGTTTAAACGGTTGGATCTGCTGAGCCTTAAACGACTCTGCTGGAACTCTTGATTTTTTTCGTAGTTTTCTGATTCGGGTCTGTTTAAAGTGGTCATCGTCGTACACACTGTGCGAAGATACTGTCCTGTGACAGACAAACGGACAGTGGAGCTCAAGCAGGCATATTTTGGGAACAGAATCCATAAAATGCTAAAGGACTATTATGTTCGACGAGTCCAAGCTGAGCCAAATTTATTAAAACATAGTTCAAGCCGCCGATCCATCAAAGCGAATGCTTCCGATTTAATAAACAATACCTAAAAAAAACAATAATAAGATAAAATAAAATGACAGATAAACAAACGCAGACGTTAAGCAAAGCCCATTCCTCTGCTATGATGTCCTTTCAGTAAATATGTTGTACATTCACGAGAAGACTTGCTTGCGGAATAACCAAAATGGTTAGTCATCGGCTGATTCAATATTCAAGCATAACACCGCCATTCATAACTTTCCGGACACTTTTTATCATTGAATTTTTTTCTTCTTATTGGTCCTTATAAAAAAAATATAGTTTGGCGTCTTTTTCGAATAAGTCCCCGGCTTTCATTGGTACCAGTTAAGTCTTCTTTTCAATTTCCAATAATATTGATTAAAAGGGTTACTTGAGAATAAGTCGGAACTTTCCACATTTTTCAGTCTTCGTTTTTTTAATTTTCTTAATTCGCGCATTCCGAGAATGCTTGGAAGGATGTTTTGGATAATTTTTTTCTGAAAATGAGAATGCGGGGCTTTTTAATCTCAAGCAAAATGACTTAACGTGTTCTTTTAATATGTGTATATATTTTTCCCTTTTCATAACTCCACCGATACATATGAGGTCTGCCACACCAATGAAGAAGAAACATTTCCTGACCACCGACATGCTTAATTGTCAAAAGTTCTAGTCGCCATCCTTTAACACAACATCCTACTTCTTGTCCAAATAATGTTGCATCCTCGGCTATAAAAAAAGTTAATTTGATACGAATTTAACATTATCTACTTTAATTACGTTGACAAGTTGAAAATAAATCTTTGATTCACTTTTCCAGTTCTAAAACTTTTCTATAGAAAGCGATTAATTTTCATTTATAACTCATATGTTTTTTAATCTTTTATTTTTTCATGCTGAAGATCCATAGTTTCGAATAAAGAGTTCCTCTTTGTAATATTATATTAGATTTATTTATTTATTTTGTTAAGGCCAAAACAAACAAAATATATATGGGAGGGAGAATCTATCTACCCTGGTTTAAAATTGACTTAAAATTGAAAAACAAATTATTGAGAAGTCAAATCCCATTCTTAAATATAATGTTTAACTCAATTTGGTTAAGTAAATCATTTTTGAATAATAACATTTTAAAGTGAAATTGTTGAAATAGAGTTATTTTTATTTTTTTCAAATCGAAATTTTACAAAATTTTGCATTAATAAATACAATTATTTTTCAACATTCAATGCTGCTATAAAAAAAAACATGTGCTTAAAGAAGTTTTTGGCAAATTAAAACACAATGAAATATACTTTTTGCAAGATAAACACTTATTAACTTCCCATTAGGAAGTTCTTGTTATAGGTCCGATTTTCGGAGTTCAAAACTTTTACATTTCTCCACGTTTTGAGATCCAAGTAGTCGGATTCCATTTTTTTTTAGCAAGAAGTACGTCCGACAATCGAACCGAATACAAGAACTCCCTGATGGGAAGTTAACAGGTTTATCGTACATGGTCGTTGAAATAATTTCGAAAATACATTGGCCAAGGACTTGACATAGCGGTCTTTCACAATGTTTATATTTTAACAACAATTTAAATTCGGCAATCAAAAGCCAAACTCTGGTCATATATTCAACTTTTTCTCACTTTACAACTTTTTAAACTTTTTTTTACTAAAATAGTAATAATTTGTAAGTGACGTTTCAATGTTAGCTTAGCATAAGTTTAACTTACCTGCATATTATTTCTTTATTCTATATGCCCGTCCCTAACGAGTTAAAATACTCAACAGCAAACAACAAATTCAACTTCCAATGTAAAAGTTGTCGTAATATGACTCCAAATTTGACACATCTTATCTTAACGTAGAGTTCAATGCTCTTAGAGCGATGTCTGTGTGCCAATATGTGCCTACAGAAGACTGCCATGCCTGACAAATTTTCAAGTGTTCTAATTGGCTGTTTTAATCTCGTGCACAACATTCTCAAGCTGTACCAACGGTCGCAATGTCTATGAAAGAGCATGTGAAACGCGCGATCGAGGATGTTGTGAGATTAAGAAACAGGAAGGAGGTTCGAAAGCTCTACCAACAGATAAATCATTTGTCTCAGGGATATAGACCCCTAACCAAAGCCTGCAAAATTCAAAATGCAAAAGTCATAGTAGAGTTGCAATCAATGGTGAGGACATGGAGGAACCATTTGTGCAGACTGTACTGCGGCAACGAAGAATAAAATTCCGCTGGCAGGCAGCCTGAACAATTCGTCTACCACCCTAGACGAAGTGAAGATAGCAATAACTTATATTAGCTTGAATCTAATAAAGCTACTTTAGCCGTCGAAATTGCAATGTTGCGACAATGAAGCATCAAAGATGAATGGAATCTCAGTATTGTTTGCCCAATCTTGAAGAAAGGAGACCATCTAAGATGTGCCAATTATAGAGGTATCAATCTTTTCAACATTACCTATAGCACCTTTCCCGCCATATTATTTGAACGTTTGAAACCTTTCGTCAACAATCTGATAGGTCCATATCAATGTGGCTTTCGACAAGAAATGTCTTTCATAGACTTAATATTCACATATCGGCACATCTTGGAAAAAACGCACGCACCACCTTTTGATCAATTTCAAGGTTGGTTTTAGTCTCCGTTTCCCACATTTCGTCCATCTGGCAACCCATCCAAGCTCGTCTTTTTGTGCAGAATGACGATGGAGAACTCAAGCTGCTCCATTAAGACGACACCGACCCATTTGATGTCAAACAAATGTTTATGTTTTTTTGGTAAAAGCCCGAAAATTGTAAATTTGTACTCACATCACAATTCTTTACGGAACCTTCGTTGCGCGAGGTCATCTCGCACTTTTTTTTACTATCGTCGGATGTACGATTCTGTTTGCGAGGTGTGCGCTTGGAAATAAAGGTATAACATCGAATTTGAAAGAGCCGTACAGAGATGTAGATCATGACCAAGTGAAACCAATATGTCTGGTACCGTAAGGTGTGCGTGGTTGCCTTGGATCAGTCTAAGATCGTAATGGCGTTTGCACATTCATTTTGTCAAGGCTTGTGCCTTGTTCTTAAAACTTGTTTATTAACTTATGACGTTATAATTTTTTATGTCGATCATAGCACAAAGAATTAAAAATTCAGTTGCTTTAAGTCTGATCGATTTTTAAACGTATAGTTGTGTACAAAACTGACTTGTCGGCAAACTTTTGGACGTCAGTGTATATGTTGGTATGCGGGTTATATTCGTGTGGATACTTGCATTGTTAACATTTTGTTCATTAAAAAAGTAAAACCATTCATTCCGGTTAAAAAAAAATTTGCGTCTGGTCAATTGCTGTGTCAGATAGTTTGACAATTGGGAAAACTCAGACCTTAAAAAACTCACAAAAAAAAAAAAAACGCAATTTGAATATTCGAACGTACCTGAAATCAGAATGCTGTGTCTATTTGTTGTGAAATTCTCTTCGTCGTCGGTTGAGTGTATTTGTTTGGAAGGCTGATTGTAAACAAGACGTATCGCAGTTGAATGACTTGATGCTGTCCTTTGCACGGAAATATTTCATACATTTGTTATTTTCCTTTAGTATTTTATTTTTTATATATAAATCGGTTAATTTTCCTCCGCATGCATTGTCCATATGCGCTGCTTTAGAGTATAAAACAATTTATCTGCGATACTAAAAGCCAGAACCCAGAAAAAAAAGTATTATTTTTTTTCGAAATATGTATCTGAAACCACTTTTCAAAGGGCATATGCACAGCGTTACTAAACACAACCGAGCTCCAATTCTGTGTATAGACAAATCTATAGAAATGGAACATCATACCCTTCCTAACCGCTCTAAGGACTTATGGAGCATCCGAAAAAGATTATGTCTGCGTTTGGAATACTACCCCTAATAGATTTCCTCTAGAGTATTCCTTTGTTTCATTCGTAGACCAAAAATTAAAAATAATGAAAGAAAAAAGAACTAAAAATAAATTAACCGAAAAAACAAAATTACATACATTTATTCAACATTAACCAAAGAAGGACCGCAAAAAGCAGCAGGGAATTGAAAGACAGAGGGAATACTTAACCACCAGACGAACAGATTCAAAAAGAAAGTGAAACTGAGCAGCAGAATGCGTCAGGTTCCTCAGGTTAATTAATGAAAAGTAAATAATATTTTTGTCTTTTATATAAATTTTTAAATAATACCAGTCAGTTAAAAAAATAAGAAGAATTCTTTTGATTTTGCAGTCCGATGGATGGGTTTCGCAAATGCTTTGATGGTTGAATGCTTTTGCGAACGACTGTGTGTGTTTGTATTAAATGATCAACTTCTACTCGTAACTTGTGGTTGTGTTCACAGACAAACCCCTACCGCAGTAAATGGATACATTGGTTTGGCTAAAGCGCATGATACAGGATCCAGATGAATAATTTCGCTGCGGTTTAAAGCATCGCGTTTTTGACTTAAGTTTGTTGGTTTGTCGAGAAGTTTAAAGCTTGAAACAGAATATAACATTTAGAAGATAAGCATTTTTAGTACATCAAATTTTGAGTCTCATAACAAGTCTCGTTTTTATGCACCAGAGTGTCTCGGTGCGACGCCTTCTGGAAGCCAAAGCCAATATTTATTTTATACACAGTTGGACAAACAGAGTATTGCTGGCTCTAAATGGCTCCAGAGCTTGATCATGGAAATTGTTCTCCTCGGAGAGCTTTCGGTCAATCGCGCTTGAAAGAAAATTGCAGATTTGAATGCATTCCTTTTCATTCTTCTGCAAATTTTATGACAAAATACGAGTTTCTTCAACTCAATTGACTTACTTTTTTAAAATGGACGACGAACTTTTCATCGTGAGGTAATGCCAACAGTGTTTGAGTATATTCGTACAGCATTCAAACTGCTGCACAAGGACATACATCAACAATTCTGGTCAACCCATATCTCACGTACATTATAATACATATGAACACACCTTATCAGGGAAACGGTATCGATTATTTACAAGTATTGTTCGATCAGTTCTAACACTTGTGTTTGAAAGAAACTAGAATCACGGAAGAAGGTGCGATAGCACTTAAGTCGGTAGGAGGAATTTGGATATGAAACTGGTTTCATTTTTATTGAGTCTCCCAACGACCCATATTTCGTTGAACTAAGAAACATAAGAAGCAGTCAAATTTTGATCCAAATATTGGTTCTTACATTGAGTTGCTACCAAATCACACGGATTTTCGAAACCCAAACCGTTGAGAGAGATTGTTCGGCATTGAGACTTATTTATTTGGATATCAAAACTGGAGACAGCTAGCTGAAGAAACATAAAAAGCTTTCCTATCGTTTAAAAATTGGGCCAAATTACACACAGTGAGTAAATAAAGATTGATCTAAAAATGCTACAGAAATCAAAAAATTGTTCTTTTCAACCGTAGGTAAAGCCTAACATTACTGTGAAGTCCAAGTAGGATATTGCGCGCGGAAACTTCTTGACAGATTCATGCACAGTCTTCATTGAAGCTATTGCACCACAATCAAAAGCACACGATGGAAAGAATGAAGCCAAACTAAAACTCGTGGTGCAAAGAAGCCAGGTTCAGAAACTTAGGTTTCGGAATAAAAAAATCAATCCGTCAGCGGGATCCCGAAAAAAACACACAAACAAGCCAGCTTTGATTGCATTGCTTTTGTTTTGCCTTCACACTGACTTGGCATCGGATGTATTATCTCACCGCAAAACGAAACCACTCATCGTTACGTTATCGTTACGGTGAAAGTAATATTGTCACACTTGATTGAACAATATTCGATAGAGGAAGTGTTTGATAATTGAAATTCGACGAATCTCTTCTTCAATGGATTAGAAACTCTCGGGTCGTTCAATCCAACTAGTATTGGAAGGTTTAAATTCTAATATTCACCAATCTAAACTAGTTAAGCTAGTTTTTTTGTTTTTTTAGTCAATGACTTCTTATACCATATTTTCGGTCATGACAGTATGCTCAGTTCGAGAATAGATCGAAAAACAAGAACATAGCGAAATATAAACCATCAGCCATTCCGTATTATCCATGAATAGAACTCGCATCGCTGAAGGCGAAATCCTTTCCAGTATTGAAGTCACAAAAATGCTCTATAAGAGATACTTCACTCTGTCTGATTGGAGTTCTATTTATAAGGCTTACATTCCACCCAAGCAGACATGTGACTTCCAAATATGTGCAGTTGATTTAATTCATCCTCAGCCTGCTCTATTGGGTTCAAAACCGAGCAATAAAATGTTTTGGACTCAAAACTTCTTTACATCTCCATCTTTTATCGCTTATTTCACATGCAGTACGCATGTGAATTAGTAAGCTGCTTGAGAGCAATTTTGTGCGATTAGTCAAGCATAGGGGAACCACTTATAGCAGCTTAACGCGATTGTAGAACGCTCTTTCTGAAGAAATATTTCCCAAAATTACAACCTTCAGAACTTCGTAACAACATGTACTAAAACTACTGTGTCCAAAAAATAAGGTGACATATGAATTTAAACTGCGCGCGTCGAAGGTTTTGGAAATTTTTCTTTCTTTTTAGGTTGGTAGTACTGTCAGTGACATCTATGTGAAATTTCCTGTCAAAATATATTCATAGTGTTTGAGATACGCGTCGTTTTGTGAGCTGCTAAAAGTGAGTTTTTCGTTTTTTGCAATGTCGAAATTTATTGAGCAAAGAATTTGCATTAAATTTTGTTTGCGGAATCAATTTTCTGCTGCGGATACGTTGAGGATGGTGCAGAAAGCCTTTGATGATGAGGCTGTCTAAAAAAAATGTTTACAAGTGGTATAGTGATTTCCAAGCCGGCCGTGAACGTGTCGAAGACGAAGAGCGTTCTGGGCGACCATAAACCTCAACCGATGAAGCTCACGTCCAACAAATCAAAGATTTGGTGTTGAAAAACCATCGATTAACGATTAGAGACCTTGCTGATGAAGTCGGCTTATCGAAAGGCTCAGTCAGTACCATTTTGAATGATGCTTTGGGCCTCAAGCGCGTCAAATCTCGACTGGTACCGAAAACAATGAATTTTTTGGAAAAAAGGCGTCGCGTTGAAGTGTGTGAAACAATGCTTTCCGACTATCAGGATGTCATGAAACGCATATAACAGATGAGACTTGGATCTGTGCTTACGACCCCGAAACAACCGATCAATCGAGCGAATATCGTGGCAAAGGAGAGCCGAGACCAAAAAAATCGCGCCAAAGTCGCTCAAAAATCATGGTCATGTTGACTGTTTTCTTCGATTATCGTGGTGTTGTGCTTTATGAATTCCTTCCAACCGGCCAAACAGTCAACAAGGAATATTATTTGAATGTTATGCGTCGTTTGAGTAACGCTATCCGCCTAAAAAGGCCGGAATTGTGGAAAGACAATTCTTGGTTTTTACACCACGATAATGCACCATCCCATACCGCACTCGTAATTCGTGATCATTTCGCCAAAACTCAACCCATATCGTTCCGCAACCACCGTATTCACCTGATCTGGCGCCGTGCGACTTCTGGCTGTTCAACAAGCTCAAAAAACCGCTCCGGATACACCGTTTTGATACGATAGAGGAGATTCAAGCTGCAGCGAAGACGGAACTGAAGGCCATCCCGGAAAGTGGCTACAACCAGTGTTTCAAAGATTGGAAAATCCGTTGGCATAAGTGCATTGCATCGGGAGGGGATTACTTTGAAGGGGATGAAATTGATTTGGAAGAATAAATAAAAAAATTTCAAAATAAATACAATGTCACCTTATTTTTTGGACACAGTAGTACTTGTCCCTAGTTTTCCTTTAACCTTTTCGATTCGCGTTGTGTTTACGTTGCAATGATATCTGTAACACCTTGAATTCACATGAATATTAAAAATTACTCCATTTTCACAAAATTTAAAATAAATTACAAAACGCCCTTTTTTGTTCAAAAGGCGTTATAAGACTTTACAACTCAATTGTTTTATTAGCGTAAACAAATGGCTTCCACGGAATCAAGATATACCAAGTACTTTGAACCTGAACACTTCATCTTTTGTGATGTTTTGTTCATTACGTTGCAGGTACTTCGTTTTATTCTCATTGACTTTGAGTCATCTTTTCCAAAAAAAAAAATCCGAGTCCGTGAGCAATGTTGACGTCTGACTATGAAGCGGCGACCAACCTTAACGGAGAATCGAACCATATCCATCATTTAACTGCACACTAGAATGAGTTTGGCCAGCATGCAAAAACTTAGGACGGCTATCTGCTCTTCTCTATAAGTTCTGTCTGGATGCCAGTACCCATAAGGAAATTCAGTTTGGTTTTTGTAAAATTTGGCTTAATGTGAAAATTTCATTTCATCCATTTTCCATCTTGCAGCTTTAAAATCCTACTGATATGGACTAATAAGGTCATTTCAAGAGGTTTTAGCATTTTGCGTAGGATCACTTGTCATCACGAATGTTGAATATTTTATTATGCCTGCAAGACATGCGTTGTTCATCATCGCTGTTTAACGATCTATTGGTCAATCAGCATTTGAGCTTCTATTTTGGTAGAAAAGTCATGCAGTATTCGTTTATTTTTTATTTTTTCGCGAATCATGCCTTCATTCGTTCTTCTGTTCTCGAAAAGTCGTGAGTCTCTCTCATCTTTTCAAAACTTCGACACGGCATTCACCGGATTACGTCCACCATGTCAGATGTTGAATATCTTATTAATCTGTGGCAGTATTTCTAATGCTTTTCGCATACGGATAGGATTAATTGAAACACGGGATTCCAATTGACGTTCTCTTATGTTGGAAGCCCAGTTTATCATCTTCAAGTCTGCATGACGCATAAAGAGTTTGTTGTAAGTTTCCGGAAATCCCTCGGTGCATTTAAGTAGTGGTACAATCTCAATGTATTTGCATCAAGATTTCCTGATTTGGAGACCGCCAAACGGTCTTGCGAATTTAATAACGTGGAGAACGTTTCATTTTAGTACAATAGTACCCTAAAACCGAAAAGCAATTGATTTTAACTCTACTGCGAATAGACTAGAAAAGTCTCTTAATGTATTCGAAAAGCATTCCGTTCTTTCGAAAAGCGAAGTTATCCTTATCATAATTCTTATCGATTGTCCGCAGTTTTTTACCTTTAATTTTATTTTGAAGCTAAGTAAAAATACACGTTAACATCTTATTTTTAAATTTAAATTTATTTCGTGCTTTGCTTATTGAATATCTTATTTAAATGTGTATTTATTATTTTAATTAAGTTTTTTATTATTTTATTTTAACATTGACTTTGATAAATTCATTGATCTACATATCACTTTTTTATGTACAAACAAAATATACAGATAGGATAAAGGATGAAATTATTAAAAGTTTTACTAGCTAGAAAAAAATCTTCGTTGTATTATAAATGCAATAATTATGCTAAGGGTTAGCAGAAGGATTCTTGGAACCGGGATCCATGATTTGTTTTGGTAGCCTGAAATTAAAAATTATTTGAAATTTACAAATGTATTGTAATAAAATCTTCATTAGATTTATAATTATAAAAATTATTTTTCAATTATTTTTTTAATTAAGTTTGAAATGATAATAAGACTTTAAGCACAAGTTTGCATGACAACAGTAGGTTTTTTAACTTCCCATCAGGAAGTTCTTGTAATCGGTCCGATTTTCGAAATTCAAAATTTTTACATTTCTCCACGTTTGGCGGTCCCAGTAGTCGGATTCCATGATTTTTAGAAAGATGTCTGTGTGTGTGTGTACGTACGTACGTACGTACGTACGTACGTACGTACGTACGTTTGTGCGGATTCTTTCGTACAGCCTAACTCGAGAACAAATCAAGCTTACGAAGCCAACTTGGTTTCATTCGAAGCGTGTGTGCACAAAGATCACCTGAAAAGCTTTTGGTTAAATTTCACAGGGTGGTTTGAATTTTATGACGAAAAAACTGTCAAAAAAAGGGGCAATTTGACTTCTTCAATTAAAATCAATTTAGTTTTCCAATAAAAAAAGTTCAAAATTAATTTAATTTATAGTCTACAGCTACCTTATCAGATAAAAAAATATGCATAAATATATACAGTGCCGTTCATAAGTTTCCCGACAAATTCATATGAAAAAAATTTTTTGTTCAATTTTAATGCCAAAAGTTTCATCAATATTATGTTTATTTAGTCAATTGACTAAACAAAGTAAGTAACTAACTATAGAGACTACCAAAAAGACTAAAACAGTATTTAGTCGAGGCCATTTCATACATTGAAGTGCCCCTTTCTCTATTTCCTCATCCAAATTTCCACGGAAGTATTTTGAAAATTGTTTCAGAAATGTGAATTCTGTAAGTCTTCTCCATTTTTCAAGACTCAGAGTGACGTCTGCATCACTGACACATGAAAACATCCTTGGAAAATTATGGAGCCACCAGTTTTTTTGTTCAAAACCTGCTCGGTTGTAGCTTGACGCTTTTTTTATCGTTATAATATATTAGCAAAAAGAAGCTCATGGCGCAACTTACATGAGGCAATCGATTTCAAAGAAAAAGCATCGAGAGAAAGCTAATTGACAAAGTAAAAATACATGGCTTAAACTAAATTACTCGTATATTGCAAGGAGGATCATAACATCTGATTTAGTTTGTTTACCACTGCTGTGGTTTCTTATCATGAAAGCCATCCTAGAGGTCTTTCCAGAAAATGAAACATTGATAAAAAATCTTTCGAAACCGGCCTGGAAACAACCATAAAAATCTGCAAAGAAAACTGGGCTGAATGTGATCCTCATAAAGCCATATAATAACCAGAAGAAAAAGATCCTATGCTGAGCAGTTCCCAGCTCGGAAGGAAGAGGCGGTCGAAATCTCGGGACTGAAATTATGTACTTTTGAACCCTTTCAAAGAGGACACGCCTTTATATTCCAAGCAATGGTTAATAGAAAGGAAAGCAATCTAACAAATTTGATTGATTAGAAATAATTCCGAAAATATATGTAGTTCAGATAAACGACCTTTCTTAATGTTTATACCGAAACAATTTAAATTCTGCAAACAAAAAAAAGCAAAGCCTGGACACAAATTTCCCTTTTCTCATTTCAAAAAAACTTTTTAAAATTCCTATCCCTATAATAGCATTTGTTTTCTGATGAAGGGAAAGTTTGCAAAGAAATTGCAGAGTTCAACCGAATCAGACAAATTTGAATTCCCAAAAAAAACAGTTCCAGGCGACCGAGCCTTTGATCATGCTTGAAATTTAGTTTGTGTCACCATGCGACTGGTCCTCAAGCTTTTAAAATATGAATCCCTATAAACAGAGTTCTCACAAAATGTAATAATTTTGAAACATAATTCTGATAATTCTGACTGTCTGATTTAAAACACTTTATTGAAGATGTTGAAAAACAACTGCCAAAAGCGAATACAAATTCGACCTCCAATGTTAAAGTTGCTGAAATGAAATCGATTTTCGCAACTCTAAATTTGAGCTAAACCGTCCAAACTTTGAATAAGTCGATATCAAGTCATCCATCCTTATTCGAGCTACATCTGAGTTCCTCAAACCACTACAAAAATCGTGCGTTCTTCTCCTAATTCTTCCACTCGTTCTGTGCGACTTGCATTAAAAGAGTATTCATAACCTCTTGAGAGCGAGCAAATTATAAAAAAAACATATCTTCACGTCGAGTTGGATACTATTAGAAGGATGGCCGAGTGCTACTATGTGCCTACAGAAGACTGGCTAAGATTTTGGGTTGTTGGTCCTATATTTTTTTGTTTTAAACAGGAAGAGATGCTTTCTTTGAGTAGTGAAATGCAAGCCATGGACAGCCAGCCAGCTTCAACATGAAGCTCGACAAGATAGAACTCGTACTTTCTCCAAAATGTTTTTACAAGCCATTGTAATTTCTTACAGCCAATACGCAACTCATAATACGAGGTCACAAAAGTTTTAATCTCGTGCACAACATTTTCAAGCTATGCCATGGTCGCAGCGTCTTTGGTAGAGCATGAGAAGCGCCCGATTGAGGATGTTTAGAGATTAAGAAACAGGAATAAGGTTCGAAAATTCTACCACCAGAGAAAACAATTATCTTAAGCTTACAGACACCAAACCGAAACCTGCAAAATTCGAAATGTAAACATCGTAGCAGAATTGCAATCAATGCTGAGGACATGGAAGAACCAACAATGCTATCTACCCGACCTAGACGGAGTAAAGACAGAAATATTTAAGCTTAAGTCTAAGAAAGCCACTTGAGCGGACAGCTAAGCTGCAAAACTCCCGTGTCAACACCAGAGGCACTATCTTTTAAAGGTCTGTTCAGTAACTCGCATACGGCGAAGGTATTAATATAAAAGGAGAACGTATCTTGACGTCAACAGTGCGTTTATGAGGATTTAGACAGAAATGACAAAGATGGGTTTGGCGGTATACGAGGGCACAAAGAAGCATATGTTGTCATCAAAAAAAGACACCCAAATCGTTACCATAGACAGCTATAAATTTGAGGTAGTTAGGGACTTTATCTACATATGCTCTCCTGTAAACATAGATAATAACACTTGCGCTGAGATCAAACGAAGAATACCTCTTGTTAATCGCTGGGCTAAGAAAACAATTGTGTAAAGCCCTCTTTCGTAGAACTAAAGTGTCCCGTCATGGTATATGGTGCAGAAGCATGGACAGTCTCAAAAGCGGATGAAGGCGCCTTAGGTTGTTTCGAGAGAAAAGTATGATCTGCATTGACGGTGAGTGGAGGAGAAGACTCAACACGAACTGTACGGTACGAGTTGTACAGCGAAATCAATCGACTTAACCAAAAGGATAAAATTCCAATGCCACGCGGACTGGGGCTACAGTCCTCAAGTTATTAATTAAAAAGCTTATGACGAAAAAAGTGCAACTAGCTTTCAATTTTAAACAAAAACGCAAAACATAATTTTAAATTATATTAAGCCATTTTTTTTAGTAATATTATGAAACTAAAAATGGAACTTATTTCTAGTAGAAATGTTACTTAATCAAAAAAAAAAAAGTATTTCCAAATTGTTGTCCTATTCACTCGAAATAATATATTCGAATAATCTATTAATGATAAATACGCAAATCGTATTTTAAATCATTCAAAAAATCTAATAGAAATATTTTCCTAAGGATCAGTAAAAATCATATATGTATATATCTTTTTTTGCAATGTATTTGTCTATGGTATGAATGATGTTATCATAACGAAAATGGAATTTGATGGTGGTGGAGATGGGAAGTTCATGGTATGGGCAGACCTACTCGCACCCAAACCAATTTTTTTGGCTGAGAAAGAATCTCTGTACTTCGGGATTTTATTTTTCCAGGATTCGAACATGAATCTTACATACCTATTTGTTTGATTTTCAAATTCCGGACATTTTTCAAAACCATTTTATTTGGTTTAAATGCGACGTACATGCAGGCGTATATATGTACGAGCATACAATTCAAATAGTTCGACAATATATTGATTATATCTCGGTTGTAAGGATTGTGATGATCAGAAACTTTTTCCAACAAAGCGAACTCAGTGCTTGGTTAGATTAAAAGAAAGTCTGAACAATTTTATGTCCCTTATGTTGTTAAACAATTGTTCATAACTTTTGTCCGTCCGATTCGAATATGCTTGCTAATTATGCAGTCACCACAGCACGTTGCGTGCCAATGTTATTCTTGAGCGCCAAAAACATTTCTGGATAGCTCGCGTAGCGTATATTTTTCATGAAGTCCAAAGGTGTCAAATTTTTGTGGCGATCAAGCACCATCACCAAAATGACTGATTCCCCGAATATTGTACTCAGCAGGCAATAAATCGATGACTGCACAGCTCTATATTGCTGCAACAACAACTAGCTGCCCTTAGACGTTTTTTTTTTTTATAAATTATTGCATAAGAAGGAAAATGATGTCACTCCAAAAATCGTACCGAATAGTTACAATCTCAGGCTTCATTTTGGGGACGGGTGAATTTTTCGAGGATAAAGTTTTTATCAAAATTGTTGTCAGTTATTAAACAGAAACGTGATGTCAAATTTGGGGGTTATTCAATTTCTTAGTCAGCTGAACCTTGTGGGCTAATAATCCGACGAATATTAGCAAAATTGTCAGGCTGGTGCAACTTTCCGATTTTTCGGTCGGATCGGACGAGTCTCCCTGCTTAAAGATGGGAGTATAACGGCCCAATCGATTTCGAATCTAAGTATTCTGTCGAAATTATTTATGTCTGGCTTAGAACGCAGGCTGAGCTCACGAAGATGGCTGTTAAGGTTTTAGCTGTTCTTGGTATCTACAAGCTATAATTTTCTTCCTTGAAAGATCTGGGAAAAATTTTATATCCTCCAACTGATCCCTTCCAGTTATTTCTTTCTCTATCAGAGCACAGACAAAAGATGAAAAGTGCGGACGATTTTAAGGAAGATAAAACCTATCATAAAACTAAGCCTTCTAGGCTCGAAATTAGTTGTGCATGTTGCATGTTGTGTATCAGAGTTTCTAAAAAACTAAAATAATTTCGTTCAGGTTTGTTCCCGCATTCAACAAAATGGAAAATCCAACTCAGGCAGGAACTGAGTGCGGTGAAACAGTCTCTCTTGCGCATGGCCAGCGCAGCATCCATATGTTTTTCTTAAAATATAGATGCTTATCAAGTCTTTGCTATGACTCGCTAGTAAGTGCCACAGAAAGAGGCGTTATTGAGAGGTTTCGCACTTTCGAAATTTGTTTTTTAACTTCCAATCGCCTTAATAACGTTTAATTTTATCAAAGTCACACTGAAAAAGTCTAATAATGCCCTTAGTCTTTGGCCCTGATCTATTCGCATACACCTTCCTAATTTTTAAAGAAGTGTGAACCAGTGACACCACCAGCCGAAATTGAACACCACACAGTCACTTTTGTTGATGCAATGGTTTTTCTAGAGTTATGCGACATATGCACCAATGAAAAATAAGCCTCATTCCTAAAGAAAAAGTTTTAAAACCGTCGACGAGGATTAG
Organism: Orthonevra nobilis; assembly: GCA_963555765.1. Classification (NCBI taxonomy): domain Eukaryota; kingdom Metazoa; phylum Arthropoda; class Insecta; order Diptera; family Syrphidae; genus Orthonevra; species Orthonevra nobilis. The sequence goes on along the minus strand of OY743225.1, from coordinate 24,925,558 downwards.
GACACCAATCTGGAATTCTCCTTCATATTTATTCCCTTAAAACTCATCTTTAATTTTTTCTTACCAACACTAGGATTCTCGTCGTAAATCTTCTATTGTTAATTCTTATATCCGACGAATTATTAAAGAATAAAAAAGTGCGGGAAACAAGTTAAACAAGTCGACTTACCCGAACTAAGAAGCATTTGATTGTTCAGGTTATCGTCCTGCACGAGGACGGCATTCAAAACCGTTTCACGTCGTAACGATGGAAAATTTTCAATTTCCGCCACGCATTTCAACTCCAAAGTCCTTGACGGATTAAAGAACCGCTGTCCATTCAAATAGAAACGAGTTTGTAGTATCTGCCGCTTTAGATCGTAGTCGTGTGCCGGAATTGTGTGCTCTATCCTTGGCTGTAACTCACCATTAAGCGCCTATAAATTACGAAAAAAAAAATAATAATACAGGATGTAGGTTAACGAGTCTTTGATTTAATTTTTTAATTTTTTTTTTATTGCTCTGAAATACCTTTTCACCATTTATGTACCAGGTCAGGGTAGCCGGAGGGCTAGAATAATCCGATGAACAATTTGCCGTAACGAATTCATCGACGTGATACATTGAATGGAAACTGCTTATAAGCGGATTGTTTTGCGGCAGTGCTGAAATGGAAAAGAATCGAAACAAAACTTTTTAGTTGTATTCAATATCGAAGAAATAAGGGAAATAAGGGTTCATCCTAAGAAGGAGGTACTCGAACTCAAGTTTAAGAAGTTGAAACTTTTTTAGAGTAGTTGCTTCGAAACAAAGGAGACTCACAACAATAAGGATCGCATATTCACTTGAACGGTTGGGAAAGCTCTGCTGCTCTTTATGTCACAAAAACGAGATACGTGTACTTTTTCCATTTTTAAATCATTTTTGAATTTTAATAATTACAAACTTACATGCTGCCTCGCTACCTTTTTCTTATACAAGATTTGTTTCGCAGTACGGAGCGATTCCACCTGAGCTAGACGCGACATCTCCATTATAGATTCGGGATCTGTCTTAATATTTCAGACTAATGTGGAAGGTAAATTGTATCCCGAATCAGGTTCTTTAGACCAAAATAGAGGAGACACTGCTTTAAAATAAAGCTGGATAATATTTATTTTGAAATTATCCGTTTAACAAGGCATAACGCTACTGCGATTCTAAAGCTCTAAAAAAATTGCCCTAAATTTGCAATTTGATTATTCTTTTTTCTACCCAAACCGAAGCACGTAAGATCTTATTTGGCTTTACTTTGATGAGTTATGAAAATCACGATAGTCTCATCTTCAAATTCATAAACTCAGCTTCTGAATCTGGTTGTAAATGGTTTGCATTTTACGGGGCGTATTTCGAATGGCAAAGTGCACCATGGTTACTTCATCGAGCTTACGTCAGGCCATTTTTTAAGGGCCAGAGGATGTTTATCACACACACTAAGCAGACAACTCACTCAAGCGTTCAATTTTAAGAAAAGTCAAAATTGAAGGCTTGAGTGAGTCGTCTGCTTTTAGGACTAACATATTAACCTTTTCTTATTTTACTTGGATACTGCTTTGTCAAAATACCTTTCTCGGCTTTTCTTTGTTGCTTTCCGGTAAATATAACGGTTACATTTGGTCTTCTTGGGGATAATTTTCGTCGTGCCTGCGCGAATTACGATAGATTGCTTATCTTTGGATCTTTATGTCCTTTTCTAGAAAGATCTGCATAATACAAAACTATCAATTGATATGATATGCCTTGCTATCAATTTTATATGACTCAATGCTTCGCTTATATATCTTGCGTCATGAGTTTCTTTTCGCTTATTTGGAGTAGCATCGTGAATCAGGAATACGAACACCTCAAAAGTCTGGTTAAAAGCGTTATAAATAGATAAGTTGAAATTCGAAATGATGCAGTAAGGCTACAAGTAAGGTGCTGCAAGGCGGATTTTTTTAAGACGATGAGTTCGAATTCACGCTCAGACTATTGAGCTTTTTTGTGTATAAGACCAACGTAATTTAACATTTTATATACTATATATATAAAGAATCTTCCAATAGGGACTTTTGAAATTTGACAACTCATGGCGGCCAGATTTTTGAAGCTACACCTGTCAAATAGTCTATTGTTTTCAGGCTGTTTTGCTAAGTCACCATTGATGGATAAAGCGTTCAACAACAAGTGCTAATAATAGAGTTGTTTTAATGAAATGGGAGTTTTTTCCGCACGCTTCGCCAATTTTACGGTCGCCATAATCGTCCTTTCGAGAGAGTCCTCTACCAGTGTGATGTATAAATTTGAGTCCACTCGTTCAGCTTACGGTCAACCAATACACGTACGTCGACGAAACGTAAGATTTGCCGAAAACATCGCTGCTACCCGTGAGAGTGTGCAGAAGAAACCGTGGCATTCGATTTCGCGTCGATCGCAAGAACTCAGCCTTTCGCACACCACAACTTGGCGAATTTTGCATCGTGAATAGGCCCTGAACCACACACACAAATTCAACCGACCAAGGAGCTGAAGGTAAACTACCAAAGACAACGACGTGTGTTCGCGTCTAGTCAACGGCAAGCGCTATAGGTCGATGATCATAGAGACACAACCGGCATGTGGTTTCAACAGGATGGTGCACGTCATCTCACGTGGTGGTGATGTGATGTTGCCACCGAGATCGTGTGATTTGACACCATTAGACTTTTTCCTGTTGGGTTTTCTGAAGTCGCAGGCTTTTGTGAAGAAGCCACAAACGAGAGTGGCCCTCAAAGCCGAAATAACCCATGCCATCGGTCAGATTCAGCCCGATTTATGCGCCAGAGTCATATAAAGTTGGACATTTCGGGTGCACGCTACCCAGAGATGTCCGCGCCGGATAGTGCAACATCGTCTGAAATTTCCAATACCATTGTATATTATTTACTCCCTTAAGAATTTTTTTCCACCGTGAAAATGTCGAATAGGCTGAATTACGGGTTGATTTACATTTCCTTTTGTTCAGAATAAAAGTAATGCCTTCCATAATTACCGTCATATGAACACGCAGTCTCATCTCCCCACAGGATTGTAGCTCGGAAGCGGAAGGTTTCCAACAAAAGGGTGTCACTTCTTGTCCACCCTTAAAAAAAAATATTCTGTTCTAAATCGACGTAGTCAAAAACGGGAAAACTCTTTGAGACTCGATTTCCGTGATGGACGAACTCTTTACGCTTTTTGTGCCAATCCAACTCGCCTTTAATTTCGATTGCAAAAAAGGTACTAAAAAGCGTGTCAAAGAAAAAGAATAGGAAAATTTACAGTCTACCTATATATGAAGTTCTGTTATATACTATAGTAGATAAAAAATCGCCCAACGATGACTCATCGAGTCATACAAATCATATTTGTTTTTAATTGTTAATTTTTTTGTCAAATCTAGCACTTTAAAAAAATTACAATCAAAATCCCCGGCACCTATACACCTTTTTAAGGCTAATCTTTCAATGAATACATTAAGGAACATTGATTAATTAATCTGAAGTATTGAGGGTCTCACATTTAATTGGTCCAGTCGTTAAGGAGGAGTTTAGTGACTAACACACCCACGGAAGAATTTTATATAGGACTACCGGTTGAGAATGTCGTTATGGCAGACAACTTCTTATCTATTACTCTGAGGTGAATTTTGACCATGACAGCTGTCACAACAGAAACTTCATGTCAGTCTAGTTTTTGAAAAGCCGAAAAATGCCTACATTCGTGCCATCAAAACAACATTTGCGGGAAGTTTTAATATGCTTCTTTGATTTAAAGAAAAAAGCAACCGAAGCACATCAATTGCTTACCGAAGCCTACCCGGGCTATACTATAGACGTTAGAATGTGTCACCCGTGGTTTAGGCGGGTCAAAGATGGTGATTTCGACACCGAAGACAAAGAACGCCCCGGCCAGGTGAAAAAGTTCGAAGACCATGAATTGGAGGCGTTGCTCGATCAAGATCCGTCACAACAAACGCAAGAAGAACTTGCAAAATTACTTGGCGTCGCTCAACAAACTAATTCCGATCGTATGAAAGCAATGGGAATGATCCGAAAGGTAGGACATTGGGTGCCGTATGAATTGAAGCCACGAGACGTCGAACGCCGATTTTGCATTTCCGAAATGTTGTTTGAACGCCACAAAAAGAAGTCTTTTTTGCATCGGATCGTCACTGGTGATGAAAAATGGGTACATTACGAAAATCCAAAACGTCTGGCAACATATGGATACCCCGGACATGCCTCAACATCGACGGCCGTTCAAAATATTGATGGCCTGAAGGTTGTGCTGTGCATTTGGTGGGACCAGAAGAGTGTTGTGTATTATGAGCTGCTAAAACCAAATGAAACACTCACAGGCGAGATCACCCGACGAAAATTGATGCGTTTGAGCCGAGCACTCAAGGAAAAACGGACGGAAACGGTCGCAAGACACGATAAAGTTATTCTGCAACATGACAATGCTCGGCGACATGTTGCAAATGTCGTGAAAACTTACCTTGAAACGCTCAAATGGGATGTCCTACCCCACCCGCTGTATAGTCCAGACCTTGAGCCATCCGATTACTTACTCTTCCGATCGATGCAACATGGTCTGGCTGACCAGCACTTCCGTCATTTCGATGATGTCAATAAATGGATCGATTCGTGGATTGCGGCCAAACCGGTCGAATTTTTCAGAACGGGTATCCATGAGTTGCCAGGAAAATGGGAAAAATATGTGGCTAGCGATGGGCAATACTTTGAATATTGAATTGATATCTATTTTTCCTCAATAAAGCATTGATTTTTGAAAAAAAAAAACGACATTTTCAGCCGGTAAACTTGAAAATTTTCCCGTGTACGGAACACTCTTACTTTCAGCTTAGCATAAAAAGTATATTTTAACGTGTTCTCAGCTCCGATCAGGGATCTCATCTATTACATATGATTCGTGCAATAGAGTTATCCACTAAGAATTACTTTACAGCACGATTCAAGTTAGGACAAGGAATAATTATTTCCATTGCGATGCCAAAGCTTTATCCTTTTCGTCCAAATGCCATGGAACAGCTCCCCACCGATATACGAATAAGGCTACATTATACTATATATAAATTATGAAGCACTTAAAGGGCGCACTAAAATGGATTTGTGAAGACTGGTACTGGTATGTGTAGAAAGCACACTTTGAAACGTAGCATAGAAGATTGCATCCAAGAGGAGCAAACAGATAACAAAAGAATTTTAAAGTGCTCCGCATACACTACACCTACTAGAAGTTATATTTTGAAATTCCATTGGATGAGGCCACAATGGGTGTGTTAGCATCGTTACTATGAACATGCCTTTGAAGGGCTGGCGAGGAGTGGTGAGGCAATTGGTAATGTGATGCATTTTACCAACCTGAGAGCATACAGCAGCATGGTCTTCTGGACATGAAATGAGATCACCCAACATGAAAGTCTTGATTTATGCGAATCCTTTATTGTTAAGAATTCCGTATTGTATCGTGCAATACCTATGTAAGTGTTCGGTGTCCGGCGTTTGGAGCATGGCTGTCTGCCGCTGGCAGGTAGCCTTAGAGGAAAAATGAAGGGAATTATTATTTATCACTTAATGCCGGGCAAAGTGCATGCCTTATGTCTGGCAGCACTGTAAGACAAAGCCATTGAAAGTTATCAAGTAAAAGTGAGCAATTTACTTTAATGGCGGCTATAATCAAATGAAACAAGATAAAGACGTTTCTAAGAATAGGAACGGCTTTAAGTATTGAGGTCGTTTATAAGCTTTAAACTATTGAGTTAAATGTTACTTAAATTCAAGTTGAAGATAAAATTGGATGATTTACCTGCAACAGTCATATTGGCAGCCTTGGTAGTTAACTTAAAGTGCGGTGCATCGCCGGATACCTCGCATCGGTAGACACCTGATGATTTATTCCCCAGTAGACTCAAATCAACTCGACATGTGGTTCCATTGCAGACATAGCTTTCCTCCGGCACTTGAATACCATCCACTGGGAATTTCAGATAAACTGGATGCATCATCGGTGAGTATCTGAAATGACAAACCAATTGAATTATTAATCAGGAGTTGAAACAAGTGATGGATGTTTATAGTTGTCAACTATGGTACTTAACAATCTTAGATAAAAAAATACACACTTCAAAATAAAAAGAAATGTGGACAGTATTAAAAAAAAGTCTAAAACCAACCAATTTAAATATATAAAAATTGGATTGGTAAACATGTTAAATAGCGAATTTGATTCATTTTTCTTGACTTCAGCTCTTCCGAGGATATAACTGCTATTTGAAAGAATCTGACGCATTCGGACTGGAAAATAAACCGAAAAACTTAATCCCCCATTTGAAGGAAAATGCAACGTGGCCCAAAAAAAATTCTAAACTAAATTTTACAGATGCAAAAAAAAGGCAATATTATAATTCACTATAATTCAAGATCTTCGAACACTCACCAATAGGGTGAGGGGACGAGCGAAACGCCATGGCCCCCATCCGGAAGAGGCCCATGGACCGAGAGGGAAGTGAGATCAGAAAGATCCTCACATTCAATATTACATCAGTTTATTAGTTTACTCTCTAGTTAACTTTAAGGTTCGTGCATATCCTAGGCAAACGAATAGATATGTTTTTCAAAACTCTACTAAAATTTCGGGATTTCCCTCAAGGGTTGAAGATATCAATCCCATCCTAGCCTTATTATCTGAAACAACTTCTTTGAAAAGATTTCATACAATCAGTTTTAATCGCAGCTCTGAAGCTGGATGAAATTTAGTTTTCTTTTTAGTTCATATTTTCGCTGCAACATTTTTATTTTTGGTGCGGACTTTCGGGGAATCAAAAGTGGTAATTTTGTCAAGCCCAGGGAAAAAATTATCAAGCTAGAAGATTTTTGGTCGAAAAGGGCAAGAAAGAAATAAAAATCTTTTTGGCGCCAAGTACTTATTAGACTCCTTTATGTTACTCTGAGACATCCCATCTGTAATTCAACCTTTCGCGGCCATAGAGAAAATGCATACGGTCACGATTGAAGTCCAAAAGATTTTAAAAGTAGCCGATTGGGAAGCTTCAAATTCAGTAGCATTAAAAACTTAAAATTCAAATATGTAGAAACGTGTTGCCTTGTTTTGGTGCCGATTTTACGTTTAAAGTTCTTGCTGCAGTTCTGAAACCGATTATTAATCAGGTCCATTAAATTTCAAGTCGGCCGGGAAGACCGTGGAAATTATCGAAATGAATTTCGAGATTCAAAAACACAAGCTAATAGCATAACAAAATATGATCTTCAAACCCTGAATTTCCTTCAGATTGATAGAAATTGCGATGAACGATGGTCCCAAAGTCCTGAAAGGTTGTTTTAACTGACCATATTCTATTGGGTAAAAGACATTAGTATTAGCTAACTGAGACCGCGTTTCCTTAAAATTATGGAAACTGTTTCCAAGTTCAGTGCCTTGTCACCCAACATAAAATGATATGGATTTATTGGAAAAGGCTTAAGAAATTTTTACTGATCAGCATAAATCATATATAGTATATCATTTACAAAGACAAATATCAGATTTCTAGCAGCTTTTAGACACGAATTACCTTTCAAGTTTCTGAAATATGCAATGCATTTCTATTATTTTAAACCATTTTTGTGTCGAGATTGTGCCGAGCGTTCATTTCTTATTTAAGAATATCTATAGAACAAGAAAGGCTACGTAACTTAGCTCTTCAATCCTGCTTTGTTGATGTCATTAACACTTATGCTGAACAGTAAGCCGAAAAATGAATTTCATTAGCTTATATTTTGTTCCTAAACAAATACTGTGATTTCAGACGCGTACGCTCTTTAAATTTAAAGTTACTTAAAAATCAACTCATATTAATAGCGTTTTATGTACCTTCTTAAAGAAGGCGACATTCGAAAAAATTTGCCACGTGCCTCAAACGGTATAGTTCGTCAGTGGTTTTCGACGCAGCTTATGCAAATGCAATACGCCGTCATAACACACAGAACTTAAGAGATACTTAACGACCCATTGCGTCCCTTCCGAAAATATATCTCCGCTCTAGTTGAAGATTAAACGGATGAGTCAACAACGTTAACCGGACGACATGCCATTAAAATTTAACTACATGAGCTCTTTTTCATCAGCTACTTTTCCACCTGAACGGATACTGGTGATTGAAATACTGGAATAGAGAGAAAGCAGGCAAGGTGATAACTCGGAAGGTTCTGTCCTTAACAAATCTGACAGCCGGCTGATGCGATAGGCAGGTGGCATCGAAATCACCTGTGAGACCTAGCCCTGTGCCTTTAAAGATTTTACGTCATTTACGTTAAAGGAACAGACGAAAATAATTAACGTTGAAGTAAAAAATGGAAAAAAGAAACAAAAACTAGATGACAACACGAAGGACTTGTCCAACACTCGAAAAAAGAATTTGTACGTAAATTGGCCCGTACATTGGCCCGGCTACAGCGAGCTTATAGACAATATTGTTCCAACAAAAAGGATTTTTGAATCACAATCCCTTGGGATCGAGTTAACAAGGAAGACCACATTCATTTTAAGGAATAAGCTATCGAAGACGACGGATTAATTGAGTTGGTCAACTCAACTCTGATAGAAGAGAGTGGGAAGCTGCGGTGTCTAAGGCAGGGTCGCATAAAGGATCGCAAGCCTGTTAATTGAAGTAAGCTGAGCATTTTTATGAAACTGATCTTTATGAAATTGATTTGTTTTAAAAAATAATGGAGAAGAGCAACTAAAAAATTGGAAACTATCCTCACTGTGTGAGGATTGTAGAGCGTTTATTACAGCGATGCTAGAAGAGCGCTGGCGGGTTTCGGAAAAAATGAAGAAGAAAGACTGACGAAGAGAAAAAAAACCGCGAAAGAATAAAAGAGAATATGATTTCGAAGCAGCATATGACAGCATTCATATACAAAATTGGGTTCACGGGAAAACTAATCCATTTTGTTGCACAACACTCGAAAACTCTCTTGAGTTTGGTCAGTATTCCGATAAAAAAAATGTCGTTTTTTCAGCTTCTGAGTAACACAGTGGATAAGAAATCGATCCCTCGAACACCAACTGCGAGAAAAACTCATGATTGACAGCTATCAAATTTGGGTATTTAAGGAGTTCATCGAAACAAAAATGAAACCCACAACCGGAACCTAAAGGATCAAACCTCATTTCTCAAAGGACAAATATCATGCTCTACAAAATACTTATCTTGTATGTATGGGGCGGAAATTTGGATGGAAAGCAAGACTACATAAAAGACTTAAGAGTGGAGAGAAATTTTGGGCCGGAATTATGGTGCGGTTCAGAACTTCCAATGATGGGTGGCCTGATAAGGAAGAAAATAATTTTTATTAATTTTTATTTTCGCCTCCATCGTAAACGTTTTGGAACTTTAAGTGTTCTGATGAAAATTTTTATTTATTTTTCAGACAAATTTATAGGGTTTCATACCGAAAGGTACCAATGGAAACTAAGCCTCCCCTGTCCTTCCATCTATCACAGGGCCGTATCTTCTGAGCCATAATTGTGAGACTAGACTTAGACTTTACACAGATATTAAAAAAAAATATCATAATTTGAGAAACCAGTAATAATTTTATCAATGATGCAAATCAAACGTTTATAAAATCTTTTCAGGCGATGCAAGAATTAAAAAAAAATAAGCAAAACAAACAGTAGAGCTGGAACCCATAGTTTCTTCAACTAGCTTTTGACTACGAAATATGTCTGGTTTGTCATGAAACTTCGCTTTGAATTCGTGCCTTACATCCGTTTGGAAGGCATTGTAGTGTATTTTTCCAGCCTCAAGACAAATATAAAAATTTTCCAAATTGTTCTTCAAACTCCTCGTACTATTCCGCGTTTTGGTGCTGGTTGATTACGAAACGAATAAGGCCTAGTTTCAAAAGTAGTAACCCAGGAACCATCAGTTAAAAAAACAGCACGGGATTGGCACTTTCTAGCAGTGCTTCTGGATCGAAGAAATCAATTGTGTTTTTTATGAGTCCCTGACTTCCACTATGATTTGGAGTTTGCATTTCAATGTACAGTGAAGGTTATTCCAACGGCTTTCATATTTTTTGGAAATTCCCAATCAAGAAAAGGAAATATAAAATTGCTGAGGAGAATTTTCTCAAAGTTGCTATACCAATTTTAGCCAAGGAATGAAGATAAAAGGAACTATGGGGCTTGCGATATGATTTCTGGAAACGAAAGCTCAAACTGGGGATTTGTAAGACTATTTTCCATAGTGTAGACACAGTTGCAATCAACATCATGCCTCAACATCATCATCTTCAAAGCAGCTTCAACTTCTAGAGATTGATGTTGGCACCCATGGATTGAATTACGTATATACTCCGCCTCACTACTTTTCAGCCGGCAAAACTTCGTGAATTGTTGAGTATCTTCAATTTTCTCTTGTTTACGTTTTTCTTGCACCTGGTTCATTGCTTCGGTCCACCAATGGTTTAAGCCCAGCACATGTTTTTCCTTTTATATTTTGAATGGTGCTTACCACAAAATCTGCTGCAACTTTTCGCTTGTAAGATGTCTTTATGCCAATCTTTTAAGAGCCAATGGTAACTATTACAAAAATAAACTAAGTGGACACGGGTTTGACACCTTTCAGCTAGAATTTACTCGCAAAATACTCGCGTAAGATACCCGAGAGTAAACTCGCACAAAAATTTTCTCGTGAACGGACAGTCTCCTGAGAGCTGCTCTCGAGATTTTACTTTTATAAGCGATTGTGCTCTCAAACGGACATGCACCTTAGGCAATGATCCCGTGTCATGGAGACGGTTTCACGGTTGACGATTGGTAATGTTATTATGCTTCCTCCATTGCTATGGGCCAACAAAGCCGCCATTCAAAAAGAGAAACAAAGCAGTCACCGGTTCTGGATTTCCCAAGCTCCCCATCTGGTATCTTTAGTTGTCAATGGAGCCACCGAGATTGGTTTGCGCCTCATCCGGATAGATAAGTTTTTCTTAAGGACAATAGTAGTCACTCCGAGCATTTCTTAAGTTCATACGAGGAGCAATAACGATGCGGATTGTCGTTAAGCTCTAATTCCTCAGACTATTCTTAGCGATCGTTATGCGAAATCTTTAAGACAAGTGCGACTGATGTTCTGTACTTGTGATTTTTGAGATTCAACAAGGCAACAAGTGTGAAACCACGTCTCACGAACTTTCTTCGCGAAGTTGAAAGGACTCGACTGAAATTTACGTTCAGAATCTGCACTGTTCTGGCTATCCAATAAAGAGGTGACCTTGCAACATTCGTTTTTCAAGCGCAAGTCCGCCCGTATCGTACAGTGAAAATTGAATTTTTGAGTTTGTGTCATTTCTTTGAACGCATTGGAACTGTGTTTAAAAAAAAAGATTGCTCACCCGAATGAAGCTACAGTCGCTTTGAAAAAATAAATTTCCGCATAAAATTGTCAAAAAAAAGCGCAATAATAAATTCACATATTTCTAAAACAAGTTTGCATCAAAAAACCTTTCAACAGTGATACTTTTGTTTAATAATTTTTCGCTTGAAAAATCCCTTTTTTATGATGACAACATTACCAACCGTCAATTGACCTACTCGTACATATGTGCGATGCTATGAGAAATCTAAAATGTTGCATACTGTTTGGTTGTACGGAACCCTTCGTGTGACATTCAAACCCGCACTTGGCCGCCTTTTTTCTGATGATTGATCTTTATCTGCTAACTGTTCCCATAAAAAACACAGCACTCTTCAGAAGGGATTTACCGTCCAACGTTAATTATAATTCGCTTCAGTCTGAAACGGTAACGTTTCCTGGAGACGTTTCTTGAATACTTATCACCGGATTTTCCAATTAAACTCAAAATTATAAAAAAACACGCTCAGAGAAAATTCCATTTTCCACCCATCAGATCGATCTAATTTCACATCCGTATCCTTACATTAATCGCCCGCACATGTACGTACATACGTATACCATTGATTTAACAGTGTCTACTCCCGAAAAGATGCTTTTCACAAAATAATTTGCTGACTTAACCCCCGAGGCAACAACGTAAATCAAAAAAAGTGCTTTAAATTTCCTTCAGATTCCAAGTACCACCACACGCACACCCCTTCATACATTCGCAATGAAGCGTGTGCTTATAATTTATGTCCTTTAAAGTCGCACACAACATGACACCTAAAGGAAATGTGTTTTACCACAAACTCGAACTCAATCAATAAATAATCGGCCCCTTCCCCTTCCGTTTCGTCTATAGACAGAAAAAATGAGCCTTTCATAATAATTTATAAATATTTATTACTTATACATCTACACATAAAAACAGTTATTTTTGATATACGATTCGAAAATACTTCGATTAAATTCACTTTAAGAATGTGTCATCACGGTACTGCGTGCGGTGGGCTGATTCTTCTCCATTACACATTACTGCTCAGCTGACAGGATATTCTGACAGACGAAAATTAATGTTTGTATTTCGGGCGTTAATGTGCTGAGCCAATAAAATTCATTGGAATCTCAATAAAGCGTTTAAACGATTCAAGATTATCCTTCGTCTTTGCCATTTCTTATGCCCCCCCCCCTCGTCGTCGTTCCTTGCATTGCAAACCACTGTACTAGTTATATTGGATTTAGTTCTTCAGTTTGACGTTCATTCCTTTGCTGGCTGTCATTTGCGGGCAATTCCACTTGATTCCTTTCTTCTTGGTGGTGTTGGTAATTATATGACCGCTCTGTGTTCAATCCCTAAGGGTGAATTTCGTTTAACTGGATTTTCGGTGTCGGACTTCATGGGATCGGGTAAATTTTTGTTATAAATATGTAATGATAGGGATTTTGTGTAATTAAAACAAATGTACGGTGATGAGCTTTTAGCTAAGGACCTGAATTAGAGACTGCAAGGAGGGTTTGTGCGAAGGTTCTCTTGTCACCAATAGAATTCGTTTCCTATCCTTACAATTTGACTTTAGTTTTCAGAAAAGGAAACTTTACTAAAAAAAAAGTTGTATGTGTTTTTCGTTCAGTTTGGCCCTCATTGGAAATAAACTATTTGATAAAAATGAGACAAACTTGGAAGCGTTTTTATCGAAAACCTTGTCGCATTTCTAAGTTGCTCAACTTTGAACCAAAACGCGCATAAATTGTACAATGTTAGTTTCATATGTGAACATAGATCCACCGATGAAGCTGAAGAAGCTATGAAATGGGGATATAACAAACTTTTTCAAGGAGCCAATGAGGCTTGTCATAAGAACGAGGCCAGAGTCATATTTGGGTACTTCGATGTGGAGTAAACGAAATGCAGAGGCTCCGCGAAACGACTACAGATAATTCCTTCCGAGGACGATTGGAAAAAGATTTTCTCACAAGAAGACACATACGGACTGCCAAGCAAATCTTCAAACATTATGGATGTGCGATCATTCTAAGGGCGGAATAAGTACTCTGGTGCTGGAAAGCTGAAGCCGTTGACGATTCAGCACACCGGAAATAGTCGCGAGACACAGATCACCTACCTATCGAATTGAAAGCCGGTACAGAACAGAGCGATCGCCGAATTCGGGATCTCGTGAAAACTGATCCGGTGATGCCGCACACCTCTCGAAAACACGCAACGCACAAAGCAGTTTCGACCAAGAACCTCCGAATTATTCAAGACTTTCAACGGATTTCGGCTATCATGTGTTTTCTTCAACCTAAACCTAGAAAAGATATTAGGACGGAAAAGTGTGAACATGATGTCCAATCTGTCAAACTCTTGGGATACCATCAGGATACTTACATAATCGCTCGCACCCAATCATTAAATCATTAAATCCCTCACAGTTTTTGAAGTGGGATTGGTGAGATTGGTCCTTAACTTATTAAGGATTAGATAAAATATAAGGTTTGACCAGAAATCGATCTTACGACTACCAACTGTGACGCACCTTCAGATTGTTGATTTCGGGACAAATATCAACTTCACCAAACATGAAGATTTCGGTAAAAGGTCATCCTAGGAAATCGCTTCTAACTCGATATGTCTTAACAACTAGGACTAATACTGCTTACTCGAAGGATATGTTTTAACTAAAATCTGATTTGGACTATTTTCATCCGGATCGAGATTGGAGCAAATGTAAAGAGCGGAGCAACATGGTCATTACATGGTCATTAGACGCGGGGTTGTTGTTTCATCATACCAGCATCCTCGCAGCATGATGCACTAATAAGGTTTATCATGGTTAGGAAGGAACCACAAAGTGGCCTGGCTCCCAACCGATATTCTGAGATCTGCTCAAACCAGAGGAGCTCTACAGATGATGCTGATTTGCCGAGTTAACTTTGTGGAAACGATAAATAACTGCATCAGAAATTAACCACAATATTTATATATGTAAGCACATAATACGAGAAAGACACAAGATACGAAACTTCTACTTTACAGACGAGCTAGTTCCCGCAGAGTTAGTTTGAATTCGTTACAAGATGACGAAGGCAAAACTTCCCTAGAGGACCAACCACCCTGGTTCGATGATAAAGGCGTCGGTTTGTTAACTCTTCAGCGACCATGTCATTGCCTTCTTCATTATTCGCTGTCACACAAACTTTTGATGATCGGCCTTTTAATAAATTGGCACGGCTGCAAGCGGAACATTCTCGAAAAGACAGCCGATTGTATATTAGCATAACAGTAACGAATCGTTCAAGAGACATTTTATTGAAGGCAAATGTTGGCGTTTAGATTTTCTTGTCGATTAATGATTTCAAATCATTGTTTCTAGGTGAGGTGACGCTCATCTTCGTGTATATAGTAAGTCAAATGAAAGATTTCTACTTACCGGAAAAACTCGTTCTCATCCTTGTACCATTTCACGGAGTTCAATGTATGGCCGCCCATGTCATAGCTGCAAGAAAGTGTCACAGTATCTCGAAAATCAATGATGTCTGGTACGTTGATTTCCGTCACCAAAAGACTTCCAGCCTGTCGGAAAACTAAAGAAAATAAAAATAAGACATTAAAAAAATGTTTATCCTTAGAAAAATTAATATTTAAATCAATTTACAAAAAATTTAAATTGCGAAAGATCTAACGAAAAATATTTTATCTAAAAACCTAGGAAGCTTCCTTTTATTATTATTATGAACGACAATGCTTGGAAATGATAATAGTCTGCTTCAACTTGATTTAAAACAATTTTCAACAACTTGTAAGTTCTAGTAAAGGGATACTTCACATGATATTCTTAACCTTTTCTTCGACTTCTTCGAATGTCGACATATCAAGAATTGACGTCTTTGACAACACAAGCCAAATGACACTTAAAAAATCAAAGCATGAATGACTAGTTAGAGTTCTGAGGTTTTGAAAAGGACTACCACACAGCGCGCGCTTCTTTCAGTGTCGCGAAAGACTTATGTTAATCCAGCGGTTGACAACTATGCCCAAAAAGTTAGTAGAAAGATGTGTTCTGCAAGAAATAATCGAACGATTTCGTACCACCGTCACCGTACAACATGCAGCGGTACCTATTTTTTATTTTTATTATTTGGTGAACAGACTGGTGGATGGACGGATGGACGGATGGACGGATGGACGGATGGACGGATGGACGGATGGACGGATGGACGGATGGACGGATGGACGGATGGACGGATGGACGGATGGACGGATGGACGGATGGACGGATGGACGGATGGACGGATGGACGGATGGACGGATGGACGGATGGACGGATGGACGGATGGACGGATGGACGGATGGAAGAATGGACGGATGGAAGAATGGACGGATGGACGGATGGACGGATGGACGGATGGACGGATGGACGGATGGACGGATGGACGGATGGACGGATGGACGGATGGACGGATGGACGGATGGACGGATGGACGGATGGACGGATGGACGGATGGACGGATGGACGGATGGACGGATGGACGGATGGACGGATGGACGGATGGACGGATGGACGGATGGACGGATGGACGGATGGACGGATGGACGGATGGACGGATGGACGGATGGACGGATGGACGGATGGACGGATGGACGGATGGACGGATGGACGGATGGACGGATGGACGGATGGACGGACGGACGGAAGGACGGATGGACGAATGGATAACTTTATACTGTAATGTATTGCAAATTTTGAGCAATGTCCTTATGCAAACTTTCAGGCAGCATTATAATTCCACGTTCATAAAACTTCTGGTTTTTATCAGTAAAAAAATGAACCATTGAAGGAGTTCTGCAAAGATTGAAACAAAAACTAATCAGATGGTGCAAGGTGCAATTGTGGATGTGGCAAAACATCCCAACCAAGCTCAAATAATTTTTGCCGAGTCACCAAAGATGTGTGTGGCCTTGCATAGTCATGATGGAATACAACACTTTTTCGGTTTGTAAATTCGGGCCGCTTTTCTTCAACTGCATTGTTCAATTTTGTTAGTTGTTGAATGAAGACATCAGAATTGATCGTTCGGTTGGGTCGTAAAATTTGAAAGTAGACCATTCATTTTTGTAATCCCACCAAACTGATAACATAACTTTCTTTCGATGAATATCAGCTTTTGATTTTGTTTGAGCTGGTTGACCTGGCTTTCCAAATAACATTGTAAGCAACTCATTTTTCATCACCAGTTATCAAACGCTTTAAAAATGGATCATTTTCATTACGTTTCTATAACAAATTGCTGATGTAAATGCGTTGTGTTAAATGATTTTCTTTTAGTTCATGAGGAATCCTTGTATCTAGTTTTCGTACATAACAAAGTTATTTTAAGCGATTTTCAATGCGTGGATGTGATACATAAAGCTTCTCTGCAATCTCAAATGTTTTACTGTGACGATCCGAATCGATTCTTGCTTTGATTTGGGCGTAATCAACTTCAACTGGTCGACCAGAGCGTTTTTCATCTTTGAGTGAAAAGTCACCAGAACAAAATTTGGCAAACCAATTTTGACACTGCTGTTCTTTTAAGGCTTCGTCACCATAAACAGCACAAAACTTTTTGTGAGTTTGCGATGCGTTTTTTCCTTACCGGAAATAAAAAAGCAAAATATAACGTTCGTTTTGATTTTCCATTTTTCAAACAATTTTGCAAACCTTAAAATTCAACTAAAGTCATGTATGAGTGAAATCAGCAACTACTTAGTTGCCAACCCATTATTTTTCACGAACATTGCGGAGGTTAAGTATACATTTTTACAACTAATCGATTCCGAACACGTCTTCAGACAACAAGCCAAAACGTTCAATGCAACAACCACGAAAACCCACAAGGGGCTATCATATTCCTCTTGTATTGGGTGTTGATAATAACCGGTAACAAAGAGTTACGCGACACTTTGTTTCACCAAAAAATTCGCCTCCGCTCTTCGACGAACAAATTAAGGAGAGAATTAAGACAATTCCTGCAGCGACCATTAATTGATTTCATAAGTTTCATAAAAACAGCGATGTGGATTGAATTTAATTCAAAATAAATCAGATCATTTGGTGATAATGACTCCCATGTGTCTAATCCCTTCCCAAATATACTTCATTTTAAATTTACAAAAATAGATCTCATTATTTTAAAAAGATTTCCAACAAATTCGAGTACACTGCTCCGCAGGGATATGCGTCATAAACTGAATCCAACCAAAATGAATTCCACTCCAACAAGCATCTTCTTCACTTACCAATGCATCTGTCTATAAATTCACATAACCATAAAAAAAGTTCAAAGAATGTTTGTCTGTAAGTACATACGTGCTTTCGCTGCAAGAGCAAGCCACTTCATCTGCACTTTGGTATCATCTTCAAGCAGAGGTGTTAAAAGAGAAGCATTCCTTGAATACCCACTCTGAGCTCGGAGAAGAATGAAAATGCATTTCGTAACTATAACCTCCACCAAAGGAGCTAAGGAGATCATCAATAAGTCCCTTGCCAATGAACTGTGTGTGTTCTTAAGAAGAATTTTATTTTAATTAGTTTCTCTGGAGCCAATAGTAGATTGAACAAGGAAAACACTCCTGAAATGAGCTTTAATCAGACGACCGAAGTATTTGTTTGTTCCAGAATTTCGACGAACAGTTAGTGAACAATTAGTCTAAATTTGTGATTAGGTGAAATGCAATAAACTGATAAGAGGTTATATTTGTTTAAGTTTGACAAGTTTCTTCTTTGTTTCTTTTTTTCAATTGTTCAGTTCTATAAGCGAGAGGTTAAAGGATGCAATCGCCATTCTTTTATCATCATCAATTTTTCTGTCG
The DNA here is from genome assembly GCA_963555765.1 of Orthonevra nobilis. Lineage (NCBI taxonomy): Eukaryota > Metazoa > Arthropoda > Insecta > Diptera > Syrphidae > Orthonevra > Orthonevra nobilis. The sequence continues at coordinate 24,907,259 of OY743225.1, read as the reverse complement.
TTCGATTGTATGCAATCAATTGAAAGAAATCCTTTTTGATTAAACTTATAAACATTCATTTTATTTTTTGCAAATTTTTGACATTATTTTGGATTTTTTGAATTTATTTACATCCCATCTGGAAGTTCTTGTAATTGGAACTATTTTTGGAAATTACCTTTTGATATCAATCAGGCTTCAGGTTTTTCATAAAATATCGGTTTACGATTGGCCAAAACTTTTTGGTTAAGTGATTTCATATTTTCCGGAAATACTGCTGATTTTGAACGACCCCTGCATTCGACATCATCGGTGTTTGTAAAGTCTCCATTACTTAATAATTGGATATTTTTTGGAATCAACAATATGACAAAGCAAAACTTTTGTTCTTCCAATATTTGTAAATAGTGCGAGTTTCCGGTTAATAATGGTCAGGTTAAAATCGTTGTAAAGTCTTGAAGCTGCCTCTCTCTAAATCGTCGACAAATTTACCTGTACGTAGTTGCATTTATCTCCGCCTTACAACCAAGGATGATTTCTAAAGCTTTGCACTTTAAATTCCCTTCATTTTCTCTCGAAACACGCTTCTTTATTATGCAAGGACTTTTTTTTAAGACCGAATGCCGTGTTTGTGTTACGCAAAATACTTCAATACGATATATTCGCTTACACGGTTTCAATTGACGTTGTCCTACTCACTTCGACCTTCGTCTAATGTATGCTAAAAATATTCCATTCCCAAGCGTAAAGCGTGCTTATTGCGGTCGACATACATGAATACTCTAGGCAAAAAATATAAGCTCTTCTATTTACGAAGCTACACCAGAGCTTATTCTATGCAGTAGCCACTTATGATGACATACCTCGTCGTCATCACTCACAACAGCCAGCGCCTTTTCGACCTGGAGCACTGTATATGAGCCCCGTAACCAAAGAAAGTATACGGATACGTATGCTAGCTCTACGAGAAGAATACGTAAAAACAACATCGTGGATGCAGCCCGGGGTGTTGGCAGGCAGTGCGATTCAAGAGAAATGTCGAATGCACTTACAGTTGGAAGGAAGAGAAATAAAGGATAAAGGATAGGAAAAGCAGGGTGTAAAACATGCTTAACCATCTAATTGCCCTTAAATTCGTTGAGTGTAATTACTAAGCTCAGTGACCTAAATTCGGATGTTTAAGTATCACTTAAATTAAAGTGGTAGAAAGCGTCGTAACGTTTCAGATTGAATGAAAATTATAAACTTTTCAAGTCTTCTTCATTGAGAAATATTTTAAACTTTTTTGACGTTAAATTTTGCATCTTAGCTAAAACGTTTAAATGATTCTACACAATACGAAGTGACGGAATCAAATTTTAAACTGTGTTAAAACCAAGGTTTTTATGCTGAAGAGTATTTATTTTATTTTTTATTGTACATTTTGAAGTTCTTGTAGTGCCTCTGAATTGTGACATTTCGACTACCTTTGGAACTAATTCAGTGTGTTCTTCTTGTCGTCTCGTATATGTTAAGAGAATCGGTGTCGGATTTCTATTAGCCCACCTGAAAGGATTTTCTTAAACTTTCATACCAAAAAAAATGTACCAACATTTAAGAACAGGAAATCAAATTCGTTTCAATATTTTTATGAGCATTTTGTTTTAAGGTCGCAAAAAACACATTTCAAAAGTTGAAAAAGGTAAGCCTTTTGATTTTTCTAAGAACATTGTGTATTTCATTCAAATAACTGAATCGGTTGGCATTGGCAATTGGTTTCCTTTAGCGATACAAAAAAAATCTTTACACCACCTAAATAACATCTAACTAACTCTGTAATCCCATTTATTAGTAGGCGGTTAAAAAAAACAACTTGAGCCTTCTTGACAAAATAATGTCAAATATTTTTTTTTTTTTTCAAAAACAGTGCTCCAGTAAAATAACAGCTGTATTTCTGATCCTTAGAACTTTCACTGTAACTCCCGTCTCACAGGGAATATGCTTATCAGTTCACCCTCAAGCCCAATATCGGTTGAACACTTGAGTAAAGAGATTCATTAACTTTAAGCCGCACAATACGAATATTTCCAAGCACGAAATTTCAAAAACAATTTCTTCACTGATCACTTTTACGCGCATTATGTGTCAGCATTATAAAGGTATTCAAAACCCCTTGAAAGCTTGTAAATAAAAAAAATTGCCAGTTTATAATAAATCTTAAATGGTTCCCCATAAAGACAATCCAGTGGCGTCAACTCTAAGCGCCATCACCAATTACAAGATTATTGAAATGACACGCATTATATCGTTAGCTGAATGGCTGCAACAGCACGAGGTCCCATTTTGGTGGAACCATAGCTTGCCTAAAGCAAAATGATGCGTCGGTGGCGCTCTTCATTGACGGGCTCAGGATGAATTGGTTTTTCTAAGACTACGGCTAAAAACAAGCAAGTCAGTCTTTCGAACTTTTTTCATTTTCTGGAGTTGAGACATCCCAACAACATTTATTTTCTAAGTTCACACTGTTTCGGTCATACCGCATCCACTTTGGAAGTAACCTTCAATATTTCCCCACAATGTTCAAAGGTTAATTCATGCATTTGGTGCCACGAAAACGTATTATTGTTTCTGTAAATTATTTGATCATATAAGAGCTGTCTGTGTCAAATGTCAGATGGCCCACCATTTATTGTTATATGCTGTAGGAAAGGTTTTTTTCGACTCCTCTGATTGAAACCTAGCGACAATAAGTCTCTTCTCTTTAATATTTGGGGTTTTTGTAATCCGGGACATCTTCTTTCGGATATTGGTTGCAACAAGTTGACTTCTCAAGAGTCCAGATATCCAGAATGCTTGAATCATTCGTCGAAGGCACCATGATTTGTTTGCTTGGCAGTTCTACACGTGCGCAGATACTAATTCGATTTTAGCCCTCTACTACATCTTTAAGCTTAACTTTGTAAAGCTAAACGGCATTGCTTTTGTTTGATTAAGTGGGCTAAAAAAAATTATCTCTACCCGATTCTTGTTACATTATTTTCCAAGCATTGGTAATTGTAAATACAAATTTTTGGCGCCATAGCTATTTTGGGAGAAAGGACCAAGCTTTACTTTATTCAGTGCGCCTGCTATACTAAAAAACTTCCCTTTCGCATTTGAACCTAGGACTTCATGCTCAGAAAGCGATGAACTAACCACTGCTTTAAGTTGTGGGTGTCTAATTGTGAGATACTATAAATTGCGATTACACACGTCCTTTTCTCATTTGAAATAGGGGTCTGCGAATGTCGATCACAAACTGGCACACAAATAACTTATCTATCAATTTAATGAAAATGTATCAGGTTGGCAACTAAGTAATTACTGATTTGTTTAGAAAAAAAAGACAATTTTTTCATGGAACGAAATAACTTTATTCTGTAAAATATTGCCCATTTTGAGCAATGTCCTTTTGCAAACTTTCAGGCAGCATTATAATTCCACGTTCATAAAACTTTTGGTTTTTATCAGCAAAAAACTGAACCAGGTACGATTTGACATCATCATTGTTATTGAAATTTTTACCATTCAAGGTGTTTTGCAAAGATCGAAATAAAAAGTAATCAGATGGTGCAAGGTCAGGACTATATGGTGGACGTGGCAAAACATCCCAACCAAGCTCCAATAATTTTTCCCGAGTGCCCAGAGATGTGTATGGCCTTGCATTGTCATGTTGGAATACAACACCTTTTCGGTTTGTCATTTTTTTCAAATGCAGTGTTCAATGTAGACATCTGAATTGATCGTTCGGTTTGGTGGTAAAAGTTCAAAGTAGACAATTCATTTTTGTAATCCCACCAAACTGTTACGTTATCAGTTTCTTTTGATGAATATCAGTTTTTGATGTTGTTTGAGCTGGTTCAAGGGCCTTGCTCCACGATCTTTTCCGATTGACATTGTTGCAAACAATTCATTTTTCATCACCAGTTATCAATCGTTTTAAAAATGGATCATTTCCATGACGTTTCCTTAGCAAATCGCAGATGTTAATGCGTTGTGTTAAATGATTTTCTTTCAGTTCACGAGGAACCCATAAATCGAGTTTTCGTACATAGCCAAGTCGTTTTGAGCGATTTTCAATGCTTGTATGCGATACATGAAGCTTCTCTGCAATCTCACGTGTTGTACTGTGACGATCCGAATCGATTATTGCTTTAATTTGGTCGTCACCAACTTCAAATGGACGACCAGAGCGTTTTCCATCTTTGAGTGAAAAATCACCAGAACGTAATTTGACAAACCAATTTTGAGGCTGCCGTTCTTTTAATGCTTCGTCACCATAAACAGCCCATAAGTTTCTGTGAGCTTGCGATATGTTTTTTCCTTTCCGGAAATAAAAAAGCAAAATAGGACGTAAAATGTTCGTTTTGATTTTCCATTTTTCAACAGACGCCAAACAAAAACTACACAGCCGATCAAAAAAATTTGTTTACTGATTGACAGTTGAAGTACCAACTATCAAAAAATTGGTTTGGGTGCGAGTAGACCTGCCCATACCATGAACTTCCCATCTCATGATAAAAAAAAACATTAAGGTGCTATTTAGTTTGCTCCCAACATCAATTTTAAGATACTCATTTTTTTAGCTCCCCGTAAGTTTATATTTGTTTTCACATCTTTGAATCATATAAAATACGATTTGCGTCGAAAGTATAGATTAAAGGGTATACTTATTATGTACATGCTAACACAATAAGAAATACTTATAAATCTGTGAAAGATTAGCGATGTAAAGAATACATTGGTTAAATTGAATTAAAACATATCAGACTAATAAATTAAAAATATAATTATAAAGATTAAAACAAATTCATGATGAACTGTTAGGTATGAGATCATAATAATTGAGTTCAATCATTTATCTGGTTCAGTTAAAATTCTATAAAACTAAAATCACAGTTATTACTTGAAATGGGGATAAGTAGGGGAATGGTAAGCTGGTATGAAGGTAAAGTTGAGTATTCAACATTCATTTTAATGCAACATTTCGGTAATTACTTACTTACGAAAGTATTCTTTTAAGTGATCAGGACAACAATTTGGAAACAATCGTGTTTGATTTAGTAACATTTATCTAATGTTGTGCACAAGATTGAAAAGTTTGATAGATAAACATATTTCAATTTGGAAATACTTTTTTTCTGCTTGAGTTACCTTTCTATGATACTTAAAGAAAATTAGATTTTTAGTTTGACTGCAGAAATAATTTAATTTTTACCGTTTTTTGTAAACATGTTAGCTGGTTGGATTTTTTTTGTCATAAATCAAGTAATTGTTAACTTGAGGTGGCGTTAGAGTTCACATAGCATTGGTATTTTATCCTTTTGGCTTAGTCAATTGGTTGTTGAATCTTCTCCTCCACTCACCGTCAATGCAGATGGGACATAAGATCACACTTTACTCTCGAAACAACGGGGCCTTCATCCGCTTTTGAAAGTATCCACGGGGATGATAGTGGTCTCATAGAGCGACACTTCAGTGTCTTAGCTTAGCTTTAATAGCCAGAGGTATTCTTCGTTTGATCTCAGCGCTGATGTTATTATCTATATTTATAGCGGAGTCAAGATAGACAAAGCCCCAACTACCGCAAAGTTATAGCTGTTTATGGTAACATTCTGATCAGGGTTTGGTCTTTCTTTATGACAGCATATGCCTCGTTTTGCCTTCTGGCGTTGACAAGGTTCTTTTGCACTATTGCCCCAAGTATGATGTTGAAGAAATCGCATGACAGTGCATCACCTTGTCTAAAATGTTGTTTGACATCAAGTGGGTCGATGACGTCTTTGCCGACCTCAACCTTGAGATAATTGTTTTTGCTGGCTGGCTGTCCATGGCTTGCATTAAACGACTCAATGAAAGCATTTTCGACTGTAATAAAGGACCAACGACCCAAAATCTTAGCCAGTCATCCCTCTAAGAGTATCCAACTCAACGTGAAGATAAGATATTCTAAATTTAGAGTTGCGAAAATCGATTTCATAACAGCAACTTTAACATTGGAAGTTGAATTTGTATTTGCTTTTGGCAGTTGTTTTTCAACTTCTTCAATAAAGTGTTATAAATCAGACAGCCAGAATTATCAAATATTATATAGCTTAGTTTCAAAAGTGGGATACCTACATAATACACAAGTGCAAAATCCCCAAACCCCAAAATCCCCACCTTTTGAAAAATACCCGAATTGACTATCCCCAAGTACAAAATCCCCAAATGAAAAATCCCCAAACGTTTTGCAAATGCAAAATCTCCACAGTAGATGACGATTATTGTACATACCGATTGTACATAGACCATGATTGTACATGTACCGCTTATCGATTCATTAGCAAACAAGTTTTACCGCTTGTCGCGTCATTTCTACATTGGCATTTGGCGGAGAAACATTAAATCGGCAGCTATGGAAATTAACGTAATAAAATCACAGAAGGGCAAAGAAAAATTGTTTATTGATGGGTATGACTACCACTTGCATTCAAGAAAAAAAAAAAACGAATTTAGATGGTCTTGTGCGAAACGGAATATTTTTGCAAAAGTGTTGTGGTCACAAAAAAAATTAATAAAAAGCACGAACTTCAGAAATCTCCGTCGACCCACAATCATGACCCTATAGTACATAAATTGAATATTTGTATTGCTGATAACAACTTAAAGCACATGGCAAGTTCAACATCTTTGCAACCGTCGCAAATAGCTCGGGAAAGTATTGTCGGATGCGAACCGGAATGTCGTGTGTACTTACCAAGTAAAGGCGCTCAAAAAAGGAAGGTAGGTCGAATTCGTCACATAAATAAAACTCGTGCTGAACCGGCCGATTTACCATTAATTAATATTCCTGAAGAGCTACTGTCTATAGCAGGCGAACTCTTTGTTTTAAGCGAGAAATTATTTAATGGCGAAAAAAATATAATTCTGGGAACTACAACCTCACTAAAAGCTTTGGGAGAGAGTCAGTGTTGGCTAATGGATGGAACATTCTATGTTGTTCCATCTATTGTGCGCCAATTATTTAGTATACATGGACTTATAGATGGACAGGTTGTGCCTCTGGTTTTTTGCCTTATGAGCAAAAAAACTTCGCAGGCTTATAATGAGTTCTTTTATGAATTATTTCGATTGGCGCTTGAAAGAAATATAAACTTGAATCCGTTAAGAATCATTTCTGATTTTGAAAGTACCATCTATTTGACAGCAAAACCTTATTTCCCTTCTGCCCATTTCCAAGGATGTTTGTTTCATTTCGGGCAAATAATTTGGAGGAGGGTACAAAAAGAGGGGCTTCAAAGGATATATGGCAATAATGAGACATTTAGCTTATACGTCAGGATGCTGAAAAGCTTGGCATTTGTACCGCCAGAAGAAATACCAACTTACTTTTCTGAGCAAAGCAGAAGTTTTGATGACAATCATTTCAGAAAACTTTGTTCTCGGTTTAAAAAGAACTATGTAGTGGGTAATAAAAGAAAATATAAACCTGAGTTTTGGTCAGTTGCCGATTGTGTTAAGACAAATTTTTCTCGAACACAGAACTGTGTGGAAGCCTGGCACCGCCGCCTCAAAAGCATAGTTGGCAGAAAAAGATCTGGCTTGTACGATTTAATTGAAGATCTTTCGAAAGAAATGATTGTCGTGAAAACAACACTACAAAAATTATATAGTGGCGAAGAACCAGTGCTAAAAAAATCTCGCATTAAACGTTACAAAAAATTAAAAAAAATTATTTCAAAACGACCGAATATCGGCAAAATGGAATATTTACAATTTATATCACATAACATATCATTATGTTAAAGAGTTATTATTTTTCGTTAGTTTTTCTCTCTTAAAGTCCTTTTTGTTTTTTTTTTTTTGAATTTAAGTTGTAATATTATATTCGTTATTATCTTGAATATAATTGAAAAATGAATTACAATTTTAATTTATAAAATCCTTAAACATAGATTCCTAATATTTCGAGTGTATCTAAGAATTGATGTTTGGCCGCCAAACATTAATTCTTAGATACACTCGAAATATTGGGAATCTATGTTTAAGGATTTTTTGATTGGGGATTTTGGATTTGGGCATTTTGGATTTGGGGATTTTGGGTTTGGGGATATTGACTTGGGGATTTCAGGTTGGGGATTTTAGTTTTGGAGTTTTCGTACCCAACCCTTCAAAAGTATTACATTTTGTAAGAATTCTGTTTATAGGGATTCATAGTTTAAAAGTTTGAGGACCAACTGCTTATCTCAAATTCATGTATCTTTGGAATTTTTTTTAATCAATCAAATTTGTTTGATTGCTTTTCTTGGGAAGATATTAACCACTGCTCGGAATATTAAGGCGTGATTAACTTTATGTCCTTTTTGAAAGGGTTTAAAAGTACATAGTTTCAATCCAGAGATTTCCACCACCTCTTCCTTCCGAGCTGGTAACTGCTCAGCAAATGATCTTTTTCTGTCTGGTAAATATATGGCTTAAAGAGGATCACATTCAGACCAGTTTTCTTTGCACATTTTTATATTCTCTGTGTCATTTTCTGGACAGACCTCTAGGATTGGGTTCATGATTTAAAACCACAACAGTGGAAAACAAACTAAATCGGATGTAATGGTCTTCCTTGGAATATACGAGTAATGCAGTTTTATCCATGTATTTTAACTTTATCATATAGGTTTCTCTCGATGCTTTTGCTTTAAATTCAATTGCCTCATGTAATGTGCGTCATGAGCTTCCTTTTGCCAATATAGTATAACTTTAAAAAAGCGTCAAGCTAAAGCCGAGCAGATTTTGAACAAAAAACTGGTGGCTCCCTAATTTTCTAAGGATGTTTTCATGTGTCAGTGTTGCAGACGTCACTCTGAGTCTTGAAAAATGGGAAAGACTTACAGGATTCACATTTCTGAAACAATTTTCAAAGAACTTCCGTGGAAATTTGGATCAGGAAATATAGAAAGGGGCATATCAATGTATGAAATGGCCTCAACTAAAAACTGTTTTAGTCTTTTTGGTAGTCTCTATAGTTAGTAACTTACTTAATTTAGTCAATTGGCTAAATAAACATAATATTGATGAAACTTTTGGCATTAAAATTGAACAAAAAAAAAATTTTATATGAATTTGTCCGGAAACTTATAAACGGCAGTGTATTTATTTATTCATATTTTTTTATCTGATAAGGTAGCTATAAACTATAAATTTAATTAATTTTGAACTGTTTTTATTGGAAAACTAAATTGATTTTAATTGAAGAAGTCAAATTGTCCCTTTTTTTGACAGTTTTTTCGTCATAAAATTCAAACCACCCTGTGAAATTTAACCAAAAGCTTTTCAGGTGATCTTTATGCATACACGCTTCGAATGAAACCAATTTGGCTTCGATAGCTTGATTTGTTCTCGAGTTAGGCTGTACGAAAGAATCCGCACAAACGTACGTACGTACGTACGTACGTACACACACACACACAGACGTCTTTCTAAAAATCATGGAATCCGACTACTGGGACCGCCAAACGTGGAGAAATGCAAAAATTTTGAATTTCGAAAATCGGACCGATTACAAGAACTTCCTGATGGGAAGTTAATAACAAAATGTGTTTGACATTTCAATTACGTCAGCAAACCTAAAAATTCAACTAAAGCCATCCATGAGTGAAATCAGTAATTACTTATTTGCCAACCTGATAGTTTAGCGTGAAATTTACACGGGGTGATCGCTTCAAGAAAAAAATTGTAAAGAAGAGGAGGGGAACGGGTCCATCTCCACCTGTTTTTACCGGGAAGGGCATTTTTCTGAAAAATTTTCTGATATGGAAAAAGAAGCTAATGAAAATCAACGACAGCACCAAAACCTCATAACTTAATTTAATGTTTGACTCAAGTTAATTTACTAAAGTATTTTTTAAAGAAAAAAAAATCGAAGTCAATGTCTCGGAAAAGAAATATATTTTTTTAATTTTTTTCATAATAAAGATGAAGTTTTTTCCAACATTCAATTTTCTTACTAATTTTAAGTCAAATCCCAAAAACCTTTCCAAATTTTTGAGAAATTCAATAAAAGGAAGGTATTTTTTTTCTGGAAAACCCTTTTTTTGGGTTTTGTGAAGTCTTGTTCAAAGCTTATGGTGGGCACATCTTCTGTCACCGTACAATCTCTGCACTTCGCAACGTCCGCTTAACCAAAAAGGGGTGCATATCTGTCAATTCTTACCGTGAGAAACTTTAACTCTCCATCATTTTGTGGAGATGTTTTGATATGAAAAATGAAAATAGGTTTCCCATACGATGTCATAGCATATGTTTTTGTGTCTGTGTAACATTTTTTTTGCTTATTTAGGTTCAAATATTAAAAAATCCTTTTTAATTGGATTCAACAGGAAGGCGGGTCAATTTAATTGAGTTGAAGTGTTTCAATGAAACTGGCCAAGTGCAAGTCGGACTCGGACAAGAAATATTCCATACAAACTGCTTTTATATTTTCCATGCACGAGAAGCATTTCAGAAAATTGCTTCATCCGGCTAACCGTGTGGAGATAAATACCTCCCCCCACTTTGAATACGATTTTTTTTCTTGTCTCGATCTAACCTACTCGACCTAGCATCTTATGTAAATCACCCTGTTTATGTTCATACTCGTGCAACTTTGTGCGGAAGAGCAATTAACCTAACTCAAGTTGAAAAATGTACAACCGCAATTGATTAAAAAAAGGACCATTTTCTTCAAGGGCTTTCATCTGCCCTTGTCGATTGACTTTCCATTAAGAACGAGCTTATTTTCCAACACATTAAAACAAGTATCGTCTGTCAAAATTTAAAGCAATAACATTTTCAAGGATAGGTACCCACAGTATCCAAAGCTGAGAAAACTGTTCATAAAACGTTTTACTCAAGTACTCGTTTGCTATATAAACATGCTCGCATCCTTACTGCTTGTGTGTGGCCCCCATAAATTATATGACCCGAACAAAACATTTAAATACAGTTGTAAAAAAAAAGTTACCAAACATAAACCATTACGGCCTCCACTTTTGAGAATAGATTTCTGTTTTTTTTTGCTTTATTTTTTGGAAACCCAACACCTCGACTCGACTCTGGGGTTGAATAACATTTTTCGTTATGTGGATTCGTGACAAATTCGACACCATACAAAGTTGTGTCCTGTGAATAAATAAAATCGACAGCAACATACGAGAAAATCACAGAAAGGATCGTTTAGGAGCATTTAATGTCACCCCCGCAGGTTTGGGAGTTACATATTCTGGGGTGACACTGGGTCGGTTGGTTACGGCTGATGGCTGACGATGCGAAGCAAAGTATGCAAAACAGACTCGAATCATAAATGAAATTACAAAGTTTATGGCACATCCTTGAAATGGAAACCGCCCATTTTCCATTTATTTAAATTGCGACTTGTTCCTCTTAAAGCGTTTTCGTACTCGTTACGTTAGCAATTCGTGCCATTGGGGTTTTTCTTATGGTTAGCTGGCTCTCTAAGTAGGTGTGTGTAAGTTTTGTATTTTTTTTCTTAGTTTTTCTCCTTTGTTCAATGTTTTTCTTTTCTTTTAAGTTTTATTTTTTTCCCTGGCCTCCTTTTTTGTGTTTTTTGTGTTTTATAGATATTTTTTGAAGTGTTTGTAAGTTTTCTAAAGTAGTTTCTATTTTTTCTAGCGTTCCTTCTGAGCCATCTGAGAAGAAGGATTTTATGACAAGGCTCATCGACGTAAATTTCGATCATATTCATACAAATTACGTTTACATATATTGATAAACTTAGAGGGTTTATTAAAGTATTTGTATATTCGCAAATGAATAAATAAATGAAAAAATTCTTAAAGCCACTCTGACTGGGTGGCGTTCAAGTCTTGATTTAATCATACATTTCTCCTTTGATGGAACGTGAGCATTATCTTCAAATATACTTTCGCAAGGAAGCATTCAAGAAGGTTATGTTGTTGAGGCTTGGTACCAAACGATGAACTGTGTTACGGTCTTGTAAACAGTTTGAAGACTTTACTTCAAATTGAAGACACTCGATCAATGATAAGAATCACAATAAATCCACTCCCTAAAAATCATAATAAACTGGAGTCTAACAAAAAGTTAAAGCCCTGAAATAGAGGCATCTAAACCACACCTCGAGCGTTTGCAAGAGACTCGGAATCAAAATGAGTGCCTTTAAATTGAGAAACATGCTTTATGGTAAGTCATCACAGAATTTGAACTGGATTTTAGAAAAGCTTTAAAACCATGTTAACAGTCTCGACAGTGTAAATTGTAGCCATCAAGATCGCGTACACTTCGACTTGATGACTGATGCCAATCATGTTTTACATGATAGATCATGAAGTACATGACGCGTGGGGCTCCATTTTCAAGTTGACACATTGGTCATAAGCATTCCTTCCAAATTTTGGCGCCATAATTTGACATTTGTAAAAACTACGCTTTCTCTTGTCTGGATGTGGCTTCCGGTCCAGTAAATCAACAATAGACCAAAATATCACACGCGCCAAATCTTAAAATAGAATTTCTGGGCGCATTTACTGACTTCAAATCATAAGCAGCTTTCGGTAGCATTCCTCGCACTGAATTGTATAAAGCGATGGGCGAATTCAGGTATCTGGTGTCAGCATTTAAGGCAAGTTTTTTTCAAGTTTGTCCCGCTGATCGGTTGATCAGACTATTTTGATGTCATGTTCCCATCTTAAGAAGCATATCTTAGTATTCATGAAGGATAGAACACGTTATCGAACACCAGATAGGATCAAGCATCAACGCCGAAAGCTATAACATTGAAGTAGAAAATTAGAAAAGGAGTTCATCTATCTTGGGACAAATATTATTACCTCAAACGAACTTTTAGTGCAGATGCAATAATGACCTTTTATGGGTCTTGCTAATTGGCTTTGACGAAATAACGATTACTAAGACCAAAAACTCGAAGGCACAAACTCTTGTTCTACAAAATACTCATCTTGACAGATTTACAACATGGAATTGATTTTAGGTTCTAACGAAAAAATTCTCCAATCCTGTCTGCGAGGAGGGCGAATGGAGGAAATGAACCTGACCCGTACTGAACAAGCTGCAAAAAGGAAGTCAAAACTTGGTTGACTTAAGTTGCTCACAGACAATAATGCTCCAGTTCTGAGTAAATTCTTACCATTCTAATCAAAGATAAACAGGAATCCATCCCTGTTTAAAGATCAAGCTATTGCTGATGCTAAGAAGCTTAGTCTTACCATGACGAACGTACATAGTTTGACATCGAAAGCCACCAAATATATCAAGAAAATCGAAGAAAATTCATCCGAATCACAGAACTAAAAGAGAACTTGAGAATGCGATCAAGGTATTTTGGCTAAATATTTGAACACCCAAAAAGCAACTGCTGAAAATCCCAAATTTTAAGCATTAAAGGGACCGCAAGTGACATTGCGAAGACATGACATTTGCGGTTGAATCCGACCCAATATTAAATAAAGGCTTGAAGACTGGAGATATGACGTGGGTTCATAAGTTTGTAAAACGCAATCCGTGGCTCAGTAGTAAGTTCGCCTGCTGCTGAGCGCGAACACCTGGCTTTAAATCCAGTAATATCTGGCATTTTTTCACGTCCCCTCATCTTGTGAGTGACTGGCAATCCCCCAACTGTAAAAAAAAACACTTCTAGTTCCGTTCATAGTCGGTAATAAGCTTAAGGTCTAAGGCGCATGCACGAATGGTGAAGTAAGCCCCTGACCCTCAAAAAAGCTAGCACCCAACCAAATTGTTTTTATTATTGATTATTAGGTATACACAATCCATATATCAGGCGAGTGACTTGCGAAAAAAAGAAGAATGAAAAAGGATGCAGTAAAACGGACTTATAAACCCCTGCAAAGTAACGGGCTTAATCTCATAAGTAGAAAGCCAAAAGTTAGTTTTGTCAGTAATATCTTAAGTAAAGAAAGATATGAGCCAAAATTTCTAAAATTTGTGAGAATCTACATGTGAAACAATATGAATGGTTTCTTTAAAAGTATTGCAGATAAATCTAAGCCTGATGCATTTTTTTGAACTAAATGATAGTTATAGGCGACTTCTCCCTGATAAAGCATATCCACACTCCTACTTCGAGCCCATGGTATCAGTAACACGGTAATAAAGACAATAGGGAAGTCAATACTAGATCCATTGAGACATATTATATCATAAATCAAAGCTTCCAAAGCTTAATATTTCCTGATAGTCTTGCTTCATAATTATACCAATTTTTAAAAAGGAGAATCAAGTGACCGAAACAACTACAGACAAATTTCCCTACTTTCTGTTTTCTCAAACATTTTTAAAGAGGTAAAAGTCGACAAAATGATAAAAATGTTTAAAAAAGACTGATTTGTTGAAAAATCACAATTTGGTTTCATGAGCTTCAATTCTGGTCTTCAAAAGCAATGTCTTCAATTCAATAATAATGTTATATCAGCCATTTGTTGATATAACGTATTCGTAGTTCTGGTGTTCCACAAGTGTCGGTCCTTGCGCCAATACTTTTCCTCGTTCATAGCAAATCATTATAAAGGCAAGAAGAAAATCCGCATCCAGTCAATACAGAACCCATCCCACTCCCAGTTTGAAAAAGGTTGGTCTAGCTATCAAAAAGCTGAAGAATAACTAGGCCGCCAACTCTTATGGACTTCCAGCGGAGCTTTTCAAGCATGGTGGCGATACTGTGGTTGGGTGCATGCACAAATTTATCAGCCATTCCGATGGCTGAGCCATCAGCTCTATATGACCCATCTTCAAGTAAGGTGATCCTATATCTTGAAACAGCTATCGAGGCATATTTTCTTTACATAAGATCCTTTCCAACTTACTGTCTGGAGCCTTTCTGCAACACACTAACTAGCACGTACCAATGTAGCACATCGTCGATCGACCAAATATGCACATTAAGGCAAATCTTGGAGAAGACCAAAAGACCAACGAATTTCAAGTCCAGAAATTCATCGTCTCTCACCATCGACTTCAAAGTTGCGGAGATAGCCGAATTCGGGAAAATTTTCGAAATTGATTCAGCAGTGCCGCGTTACGCTGGAAAACACACGGTGCAATGTGCAATTTAGAAATATTTCCTTCGTAGTATTCCAAACTTGCACCAGATTTCAGCAAGGAGAAGCGCTGGAGAAAGCGAAACGAGTTGACTTTGAAGTATAGTAAACGAGGACTAAACAAAGTACTCGTACATGTTGTCAACAAACATAGAAGCAATTTCCACGTAGTCAAGGAGTTTACCTACCTCGGAGTTAATATCAACTCCACATATGACACCTTAGTGGAGATTCGGCGAAGACTCACCCTAGGAAATCGCTGCAAGTTCGGCTTGCCGAAACAAAGACAGAAGGTGAAATGTTTTCTCTATAAAACTCTGATATTGCCAGTTCTTTATTATATGGAACCGAAGACATATCAGATGTGGATTAAGCTAAAAAAGCCAAATTGCGAAGACTACACTGGCAGGTTCGAAATGACACGGAAGACCAAAATAATATTCGACAATTAATGAGCACCTTGCTTAGTATAAAGCCAAAACTCATATACTTTTCTTTATTTTTTAAAAGTGTCACATAAAAAAACATAACTTTTTGCGCAAGTTTACTCCTCAACATTTATTCTCAATAATATTAATTGCATTAGTTTAGTTTCGATTTGAATATGGTTTTGCATGTTGGAGCTGTGGCTTTAAGGTTCCAATAATTGGAACACAGAAAAGGATGTTTGGGAAATATTTATATTTACTATGATATTATTATAATTATATTTTTAAAGTTAAAATAGAGCATAGTCGACGTTTTCTGATTTCAATAGCACCTTACTTAAAGCTTGGTTACTTTCATAGTCTGGAGTTGAAAATATATTTCCAGTTTTAACTTAATGCATCACACATACATAAATTACTATTTTTTGGTTTACAAATAAAAACTGTGTTAGTCTTCCTACAATTTTACTGCAAATCGCACTCCTTTTTACGTTTTATTTCGGCTTTTAATCTTTATTAAAATTTGTTTTTGCTTATATTTCGTTCTGTTAAGCACTTGCTTCTGGTTTTTTAAACTAAAAAGTGTATCTCAAGTTTTATATAGGTATACTTATAACCGATGTATAACAGTACATTTTGCAATTGTATCTAAAATCTCAAATCAATCAATTGTATGAACTTAAGCCACAGAAAATAATTTATAATAATATCTCTTTTTTTAAATAATGAAACAATATTAATGATTAAATTGAAGGTATAAAAAACAACATGTAAATACATTGATATAAATTATGAATGTTAATTAATATATTAATGTGGGATTATTGTAATATGATTTTTTTTTAATTCCTCATCATTCGAAATTCATCGAAGTCAAATCGAAACTTCTGCTTTTATTATCGTACATATGTATATTGAAAACAATTTTTTTTCTTTCGCAAATAGCTATAAGTGTACTTTTAACTAACAAGAAAACATATTGAACAGATTGTGTTGTCCTAGGAAAATCATGCGTTCCTTCAAGAAAAATTGTTCTTTGAAGTCTGGCAAATGAGGAGACGCATTTACGTAAAACTAGCTTCATAAGGCAGCAGCGCCCTACACTACAAATGACCTTAGTAACGAGTTCCAGTCATAAGAGCGATAACTGAAAACCTCGTTTAAAATGCGACTCGTCCATTAGATTAAGAACCGAACGTCAGTTCCTTGAAGACGCGAAACATGAGAGAGATGAGATTAGAAGGTCATAAGGATAGGGTCAACTGTGATGATATGAGCAGAGAATCATATGTATGCATATCATACAGGTCAGGTCTTTATATTGCTCTTTGATGCACACCTTGGTTATTATTATTATGTTTTATGAAAAGGTAAAAAGTTTCCGTTTAAGCATTATTGGATGAACAATTTCCGGTACAGTTTATTCCGTGTTTTGGTGATGTGAACTGGCCATCAAGACCGAGTTGCTTGTCGCCGACGCTTTACCTTCCGTGCGACTCTTTTGCATAAATTGTGACTACGCAGTCAATCACTTGAGGCATTGAAAACGAATATTATTCAATTTACGACCGATTTATAACCTGCTATGTGTCTGCGACAGAATAGAGTCCAAAAAGAGCTCCGCTGACTTTCAACTGATGTTATATACCATAAATAGTGCATGGTCCAAACAGTAATTTTTTTTTTTATATTTTTTAGCTTCTTTTCGGAACCACAAAATGAAGACCTGAAGGCCAGTTGATAAGCCAAATCTTCATACCTACATTAGCTATTATATTAATACATAAAAAAATGTTAAGTGGACTTGTTAATTACAATTTGCTAAACCAGAAACGGTTCTTCTCTTCCTCAGCTTATATCCTGAATTTAACACATTATCAGTTTACATAACATTTTAATGCGTTTTATAATCCAGTAATACTGAGTTAAAGTAATCTGCTCTGTTTTTCGGTTTACTTTTCGATTTAACGCGAAATTGAAAGTATTTTAGTTCTGTCGCATAAGAAAAGGAAAAAAATCTAAAAATCTTAAACACACAATAATTTTAATGGACAGTTTAAATACTTTCACAAAGGTTTCATTAGTCAATAAACAATATATTTTGTTAAATATTAAATTAACGAGTAAATTTAATTATTAGTTTTCATAAGCTGCTTTCTGTATTCATGTTTTCAACATAAAACAACGACACTCTGTATATTTTTCGTCTTATGAATCAATTGTTTCATAACCCCAAGCCTAGAAGCTTAACGACCGCATTTTCATACGATTATACTTTTTTTCCTTCCTCAGGAATCTGGCATCCACGGCATAAAACATGCCGACAAAAAATCCCCATGGCACGTTCATTCACTTACCATCAAATCCAACGAAAAGCGTCCACAGCCAGTAATCCATTTTGAGAACTCGAAACTCCGAAATATAGAAATCCAATTTAATTCCTTATCATTATACCCGATCACAAAACATTAAATAAATTTATTTATTCATAAACTCAGAAGCCTTGGTGTCACTCTACGGAAATGGATGGTACCCGAAAACCACTTGCCACAATTCTATGTTGGTTCCCTGACCGAAGATAAAGTATTTAAGGTCAAAAATAATTTCCCCAACGAGTGGGCGGTAAGGTCAGAAACTGTTTTCCTTTATTTAATTTTTAAGAAAATCTTAAACCGATCAATGACTTTCACTTTTCTAATGATGTAAGCGATAGTTTCTCAAAAAAAAAAAAACTACGGGAAGTTTTTATATGTTTTTGTTTGTAATGCAAGGATTTTGTTCGCACTGGTCTTGAAATTGAATTTGATGAGACTTGTGAGGACACTAAACAAATGCGTGACGTATCAAGGACACTCCTTTACCGCGTAAGCTTAAGCCAATGACTAAAGTCTAAACGTAGCTGATTGTACAAAACATCTCCGTGTGGACAGAATTTGGTTTGGATACTTCGTCGTCGTCCGTTGCATACCGAACAGGACCAAAAAGCTTTAAGATACACGTTAGCTCTGCTCAGAAAAGAGATAAATTTGATATGATTGCAGAGAGAAGATGCGATGGATTTTCGGAGTTATTCGGAGTTTTGCGTGCGCAGGATTTCAGTGAGATGCTGTGAGAGCAAATATGTAGGAAACTAAAATAAGATTCATAGTATGCAAATCATCTGCTTGGTCCTCTTTTAATAGCTGAATTAAGGGATGCCCGTCGACGAACTTATCTGGACAGAATTTAGGTGTGTAGTGTCATAAAAAGTGAAATGTAGATACTTGATTGCATGTGTGAATTCTTTCCAATGAAATTAGGAGGATATTCTTGCAAGTGAATAAAGTCCTTAAAATATTTGCATAACTAAACAGATTCGGGAAAATTGCAACTTCACATCAGATCATAGGAAGGGATTACTCCTAACTGGGCCTTTTTACATATGAGTTATTGTAGGACCATTAAATTGGCCAATTGATGGGATAATTCAGCAAAATTAGATTATTTAAGCAATTGTTTTTCTTGGAAGTCGTTTAAGACCTAGAACATTGCTGAAGCTTTTATTAAGTCAGGTTTCTGAATATTCTTATCTTAAGCTTAAAGTTCTCCTTTATTCTTTATATTCACACTTGAGTCCGCTCATTAAACAAAGTACATAACGTTTTTTATATTTGAATTATGGAAACGGTTCTTTTGATACGTTCAACTGAACGCAAATACAAAATTGAATTTGAAATTTAGGAGGGCGAGAGATAAAGCTATCGTTTAGTTCTCAAACGAGCCGCAAATGCGAACGGGCTGAGCTGGATCGGGAACGTTCGGTCAAGATGCGAATTTTTCTTCATCTTCGCTGCTCGGGGAACATCACCCACTTTAATTTGATTTGGACGCCATCGAGAATGAATACATAGCAACTAGATTGAATAAAAAAATCAGATAAAACCTCAAGTTTATTCCCTTAACTTCTACTCTTTCGCAGAGTTGAGAAAATCATAAGTCGAAATAAAAAATCCTCCAGTTTAGTTCAACTTCGAGTAAACAAACCGTCCTTAAAGATTTTGTTTTATCTTGAAACTGCTCCGTGAGTCGTGTCCGAAAAATGAGCGGAGGGTTTGTTAATCACCTAATTGCATTAATCGCGATATCCAAATGATGGTTTGTGTAAATGATCAGTCATTGGCTGTACGGTAAAGGCATAACACTGACAGTAGAGTTTTGACTCAATTTCCCAAGATACAGCAAATTGCGCCTCAGGTAAATCAACTTATGGCGAATAAAATACTGCGAATTAAGCGAATGCAAATAAATAAATAATCCGATATCAATCTCTCCGTCCTTATCGGATCCCATCTTTATGCTAGGTAAGGAAGCAGTTGCTGCCAAAAGTCACAAATAGGCCAGCGTTTTGGTCTGCTGTGATACCACAAAGGTTATATGGATTGACCTATTTATCTTCCTATGTTGTGGTGCGAAGAGAGGAGAGTTTTATAAGGGGTTCCTGTTGAGGTAAAGAAGGGGTAGGAGGAGAGAACCAATTTGTTTCTCTTATGATCCAGGCTAGGTTTTTCTGGGTTTGCTTGAGTAATTTTAAGCAAGCGAGAATGAAGAACTCAGCATTCTATATCTCCTTTTTGCTAAGGCCGGAGACCGACATTAGAATGCCTAAGGAGTTGTGACTCTTGTTTAGTAGCTTCCTGGATCTCTGTTTTTTTAGAAGGGGCCTGGTAATGTTTCAAGATAAATATATTTATTTGTTTGTTTGTAGTTTGAATGTAGCTAAGGGGATGTCAATATATTTTCAAAATGCTTCCACAGGTAGCATCCCACTCCTCAGGATGTGTGATATGGGTTTCGAGGTTAGAGTTGAAGTTTGGTTGGCTAGAGGGTTGGAGACCTCCTTCCCCAATATCATGGAATAACCTTAATCAGTTCTGGTCCATGGTGAAATTTGAATTGAGGCTCACCAAGTTCGATCAACTCCTCAAGGATATCACTGTTAATTTGATTCCAATGAAGACTCGAAAACTCGTAAAAAGTTCAGGAAAAGCTAGATGACTCTTACAAATTCAAGAGAATTTTGTAAGGACGAAGCAAGAGACATTCAAGGATAGAAGTTAAATGAAGAAACATTTTTGCAGATCGCTGGTTCTTCAGGCTGAGCTGAACTGATGTGAACACATCAGAGTTTTCGCAAAGCAAATACAGTTTGATAGAAAATACTTCCTAGATGAAGTTGTTTTATCTCGCAGTTTTGGCGTATACGTACTCAGTGTGTCACTCACACTTCTGAACGTGAAGTCCTGAGCTCAAGAAAAAAAATTAATAAAATCTGACATTATTAATTGTACGCAATTGACTGACAATTCTTTGAGATGTGAAAGCTATTGCAGCGCGCGGGTCGACAACAAGCTGTATGTTTAACCTCTGACATTTGTGTGAAAAATCTTATGCCTGTACATAAGTCTTGAGTGGGGCATCTGTAATCCAAAAGAGTTTTTGCGCTAATAATTTGTAGATATGTTTTTCGTGGTGGTCTTCGTGCATTAAAAGTAGTAAGGTAAAGAAAGTAAAAAGTACCAACTCCCTATTGTACTCGCTTGATAGCTTGATCGCTTGATCGCTTCAAAAAATTGAAATTCTCTATCTCAAAGAGAAGGCACAATTCTTCGTTTACGCTAATAGTTTATGCAACCCGCTACCTGCCAAGGAGACTGAGCAGTTTTAGAAGGGCACTCAAAAATCTCTACAGAAGCTAAAGACAGTAAACTTTGTAACCTTATCCATCCTTACCCTCAATTTTATCTTTCTTTAAATTAATGTGAAAAAATTAATATCTATCCCTCCGTTTGAAAATAATTGTCAAACCGCAATAGTATTTAACTCAAAAACATATTCAGTGTAGATTAAATAGACTTAGTATATTTTCTTATAAGACTTTACTTGTTGATTAAATAAATTTAAATCCTAACTAAGAAAAATCGACAAAAAGAAGTTGTATTAAAATTATTCAAAATTATTTATGAGAAACTTCGTACAAATGAAAACATGCAGACAAAAAATTTGTGCACTTTCATACATCCTTACAGCATCATGAGGCCTTAAAATTTGTCAGATAATAAGTTGCTCATAACGACGATTTCAAAAATTTAGAAAATATCAGTTTATGTTCTAAAAGAAAGACGAAAATAAAACGTATTCGTATAAATAGCTGAATGTTACGTTCATTGTATTAATACGTCAACTTCAGATACAGAAACTTATAATTTCGCAAGTCTGAAACCGCACGAGTTGCATACATCTATCAAATCACTGTATTAACTCGTAAAAAACTATCATTTGTCTTCACCAGATAATGTATTTGTTCGGGTATAATGTAAATAAAATGGGCTTATTTAGAGCCTTAAAAATTCAGCAAACTTACTAGACTATTAAAGAAGCTAAAGGCTTACTTACTTACTCAGGAAGCCAGCGATGCCGGAAGGATTAAAGCCGGAGACAGCGCTACCATTAAGCTCTGACGGACCTGAGCACGCTGCTTTCAGTTGTTTAGACCAAGAAGGATCTCAAGAGGAAAATGGAATGAATCGATTTTGACACTTGATGTACTAACGTTAAATAAGATTCAAAGTTGTCGTTTCAAAGCTGAGAATATCTTGTCGATGATGCCTTATTTTTCTCCATCTAGGAAACCTTCGATAAAAAATATCTGTGTCTTTGAAATCGTTTTTGAAAGCATCGTTCGAATCTCAAATTCGAAAACTTGAGACCTGACCTAATTGGAAGAAATGCGCGTAAACAGAAAGTATGCTAATCGAAGCTGCAAAGGAAAATGAACCTAAAGCTGACTATACGAGGTAACACAAAAAAAAACGGCTCACGATGCTTTGGATGAAATCTAACGTACTCTCGGATCATATCCAGAAGACGAACTTTCAATGAATTCCGAAATCAGCGTTCATTTTGTCAGATGCTTCACATGTATGGCCCCTTCCTTTATCCCTTAGCTTCAGGTTGAGACTGTCCGGCGTTGATTTATTCGTTACGGCTTTGTTGTTTTTTTTTTGACACTTCGAACAGCGCCCACCGGGATTTCGGATCGTTACAAAAAAAGAAGCTTTTAGCTTAAGTATTTCAACTTTAAAACAGATATATCTAATAGTCGTCCTTCTAGTATGTCAACGACAGGAAGACATTCAAGATTAAAACAGAATAGAGCTGTTAAACGGTTTCAGTCGGGCTCAATGGAGCGTTAAGCATAAGGCAAGATATGTGTAGTCATCTTCATATTTAGAAAATTGATTGCTTGAAAATCAGTTTTCACAATGACTAGACAATTTGGCATGATATCATTGAGACTTCTTAAGACTCCAACAATAACTGAAGAAATATTTTTCTCCATCGTAGTTTCACAAGTTATTTCCAAAACTATATGAAAATTAACTCATCATAAATTTACTCATGCAAGAATTGCAAACACGCATCTACGATGGAATGAAATGCATTTCAATTCATTCTTCTTCTTGAATGACACAGAATGCTGATTTAACTGAAGCAAGTGATGCATCTAACCAAGGAAATTATTCACTTCAGATGAGTGCACGCAAACATGTTCGGCATCCTTTGGATTTTAGTCTACGATAAGTTCTTCGATTCGATTAAGTGCCTCTGTGATGATGGGAGATGTTGAGTGCATGCAAGACGACAATCAAGAAAATTCTCGAAAGTGGATAGATTGCATTCTCAATTGAGATGCTTTTAACAATCGTAGGCTTTGCATTATGAGTTTAATTGCGAACCAATATGTTTTGATGTCGATAAGTAGTCGAGCTTTCTTTGAGAAGCATGAACGTGAAGGTAAGGGTTTTATAATGTTGTCAGAAACAGTGCGATATAAAATTAATTCATGAAGAACTTCTGCTTCTGTCCAAATTATTGTCGAAAACATGCTTAGTATTAAAGAAAATAATTAATGAAAATTAAATGCGGGTGGGAAATAACATGGATTCTCACAATTTCGTAAGAGAACTTCAGCACCACGATATGTTTAAAAAAGCACCAGCGTCGTAATAGGGTTCAAAAACGGCTTTTATTTTCAGAGGCTTAATCGCTTTACACGTCTTTTTCGGACGAGATGGTATTTTAACTGGATCAGGACAACCGAACAAGTACTTCCGGTAAAAAGATATCATGATATTAATCGATCTTAATATATAAGCTTTCCTTTTACAGAGCGACAACTAACTCCAATGCACCGCAAAATCTGATGACAGAAAACCAAATGACAACGTCAAGAAAACTCGATCAGGAAGAATTCAATTCAAAACAGTAGATTAATTCGATAGCTAATTGGGTCATTTCCTTCTGCTGTCGCTGACTACGAAACACATAACTCAACTTTGATAACATTAAATAATATGTAGAATTAAATTAATCTTTAATCGGATTCGTACAACACAAATCAAAATAGAAGTTGGAGAAACCCAAATCTAGAAGGAAAATCTCGAATGGCAAATGTCTAGAATTAATATTAGTTTGGAGTTCGGGCTTCGAAACACTGTTTAAGAGCATCGTCAATAGGGCCAGTATTTTATTCGAGAATATCCAGATACGTCTAAAAAAGATTCAGTGCACGTTTTTTTCAGTGCATCAGGTAAAAACCGTAAAGATCAAAGTATTTTTGAGTTACCTTCAGACGCGCTGATGATGGTGTCAATTAAACTTTAGTTTTATTTTAACAGCGTGGAAATTTTAATGAAGTCTTGCAAACATTATATCCGATTCTTTGCAAGACTTCATTAAAATTCCGCATTGATTCAAGTTTTAAAACTTGATTTTGTTAAAATAATGACGAAAGCTTTGTGGGCAATGTTGCACTGCCCGACTTCGTTCAGCAAAAAGACAAAGATTAAAGGATCGAAATCCTGAAATTAACTGTACTGCAAAGATTGATGTTTAGAACTTGACAACAAAGCATATATCCGTTGGAAAAAAACACTAGAAATTAATATATTTATTTACACTTGCATGTTAATTTAAAAAAGGATTTATGCCTGGCCTCAAATTGGAGGTGCCGGTTGCAAGTTAAGTCATGGTTATGCTCAGATATACGAACTTTGAATTTTGATGGCGAAGAATGAGATATCTGACGCTTAAGAAAAAGCCTGGAAGCAGAGGACAAAGCTGCAAATAATCCGTTTGAATAAGGCGCCATACATATATGGTTATGTCAAAAACAAGGAACTTGGATTCCTTATGATTTGAAGCCAAGTGACGTTGAGCGTCGTTTATTCGCCTTTGAACAGCTGCTTCAGCGGCATAAGGGGTTTTCTTCATTGCATCGTAATACGCGATGAAAAATTGATTCATGACAGCGACCCAAAAGAAAGTCATGGAAATTGCGCGGTCATGCTTCTACGTTATCGGTTCGGATAAATTTTAACGCTCCTGTGTTTTTGTTGGGACCAGTTCGGTGTCATTTATTATGAACTATTAAAACTAAAAGAAACCATCACTGATAATAGTATCGACTTCAATTGATGCGATTGTACCGATTACTGCGCGAGAAATGGCCACTATTCATGCGAAGGCACAAACAAGTGATTCTACAACACGACAACGCTCGGCCTCACGTTGCCAAGCCCCTTAAAGCCTACCTGCAAATGCGCCATTTTTCCCAGATATTGCGCCATCCGATTATTACTTGTTCAGTTCGATGTCACATCAAGAATTCTGCTCATATGAAGACTCAAAAAAATGGCCCGATTCGTGGATAGCTTCAAAAGGTGAACACTTTAACCGTAACAATATTCAAGTTCTGCCAGAAAAATGGGAAAAAGTTGTAGCTGGATATGGACAGTACTTTGAATAATTGAATAATAATTGAATAATTGAATAATTTTCATTTCATTTTCGTCAGAGAGAACAAGGAGGACTTTGTTGCGCACCTATTACAATTTTGTATAAGAAATATATAAATAAAAACAGAGATTTTTAGACCGTTTATCAATTTATTTCAGATGAAAATGAACGTTTCGACTTTCTTGTAAAAAAATGTGACACGTCAGAAAGACGAAATAAAAAACATTTTCATTATTTTCACAATTAAAACAAAAAAAAAATCTCAAAAATAAATTTACTTTCGAGATTATTATTAATTCTCGATTTGTTTCCGTTCCCGATTTTTCTACTCGATATATACGAATTTATATTTAACGTCATTTTCCAGTCAATGTTGAAAAAAAGATAAAAATAAGAAAGTAAAAGATTTTAGAAAATCTTGTTTTTTTATATTTTGTGATTCAAATATCTGTTTACTAAAAAACTTACATAGTATTTTTTAGATAATAATTTCTAGAACAATTTAATTAATGTATATATTTTTTAAACACTTTCTTGCAAACTTTTTAGATTTTGGATTGAGTTTGAAAAAATATTCCTAAAGTGTATGACAAAACTTCTAATATGCAGAGTGGGCCAGAAACACTCACCCGATGATATCTTTGAATGAAACCAAATAATATCATTGTTAAGCACAAATTTAATTCAAAATTTTGAAAGAAAAAAATATTGCACTCCAATTCTCTTTTTAGAAAACAGATGGAATCTTCTTTTTACATGTATGCATTTTTACTCTGCAAAACATTTTCTTATGTGAATTAAAACACTACAATTGCATACAAATATACAACAGTTCAATATCAACGTAGTATTCAATTCTATATAAATTCAAAAGTGATTAATCTTTGCAATGAATAAAATCAAATATAGTCTTTAAGGACAAATTATTGCATTCTCTTAAAACTAAGACGCGTTTTTGTTTTTGCCTTAAAGTCAATATTATTAATACTGTCGACATAATTGCACATGAGATTCCAATATTGGGGAAAACCTATCAAATAATGCAGGACCAATTTCATTAACAAGAAGAAACAATAACACAAACTGACAACGAACGTCAGTATGTCAACACTAAAAATTTGAACCCAAGTTCCCATCATCAGCTACTCTATGTACATATGAACGTATGTACCTACTCAAACTACATATACGATTCGGTTTCAGTTAGCTTCGAAAATGCATTTCCTGACTGTCAACGTGTGTTATAGTCGCTTATATCCCTGAGACTTGCACTATAAAATCACAGGTTAAACACATGTTCAACACATCTATCGACACATTTTCGAAGTCATCCCATTCGATGTCAACTGAATTTTAATGAAATACCAAAGCAAACAAATCTAGAACATCCTCTCCTGTTCATTTATTAACTGACCCATGAACGGTGTGTTTGGATCATCCTTCTCAACGCTATACAGCAGCAATACCAGCACTACCAAACTTATACCAGACTTGTTAAAATATCCAGCAAAAAGGATGAACGAAACAAAACAGAAATAAAAAAAAAATTGCACAAAAAAAAAAAAACAACAGCAAAAACAAGAAATAATCGGACGAGATAACTATGGACAGTGCATGTCCTGGCATTTGGACATAAGGCCAGTGGCTGCACTCACTGCCCCATGCAAGCACCCACTGAACCTACTTGCAAAGTTTCCTGGTCATTGGTATACGGTCGAAAATTCGTTGGAAAATTTCATTGAACTGACAGGACTATGCTTTCGACACGTCACAACCCAAACAGAACGAGTGTCGGTTAGCTAAACGTGAAAGGTTGAACATTGATGAAATTTCAACAGTCAACGACAGCTGCTGCTCCACCCATCACCGAGGACAAGCGGGACCATTGTGACGATTTATTGTTATTCAATTAAATCACATGTCAAATGCACACACTAGTTCGGCATCCAAATCGGACATTCGCAATCGCAGATTGCCCAACGGATGAACGAAGGCGTGCGGTTTGGTTAGGTGTTATCTTCGACAAGGATAATGATGTATGTATTTAATATTTTGAGTACTAGCAGGCGGAATGCGCTGCGGTAGCGATATGATCTGTTATCGGTTTGCTTTTGTGGCAAATGATTATAGTTCGATCTCGTAGACAATTAGTGGATATGCTGGGGAAAGATAAACGATTGGCACAATGACATGTTTACCTAGAGGATGCGAAATAGGCGTATCTAAATTGATTATCGTTTTAATTGATTCATCAAAGTTTAACCATTGCTGTTTGCTTGTGGCAAGGTATTCATTTGGTTGTCAAAGTCGGGCGAAAAAAGGATGTTCGATTTTTGGGACCCCGAAATAAAATTTGTTACTTACAGTTTTATACGATCTTTTATATAAAAAAGCAGGCGGAATGCGTTGCGGTAGCGATATGATCTGTTATCGGTTTGCTTTTGTGGCAAATGATTATAGTTCGATCTCGTAGACAATTAGTGGATATGCTGGGGAAAGATAAACGATTGGCACAATGACATGTTTACCTAGAGGATGCGAAATAGGCGTATCTAAATTGATTATCGTTTTAATTGATTCATCAAAGTTTAACCATTGCTGTTTGCTTGTGGCAAGGTATTCATTTGGTTGTCAAAGTCGGGCGAAAAAAGGATGTTCGATTTTTGGGACCCCGAAATAAAATTTGTTACTTACAGTTTTATACGATCTTTTATATAAAAACAATTGTCACTTTGAATGCTAAGTTTCTTGGTGATGTATGTTGTATGGCCGGCATCAAATCAGTTGGCCAATCCACCAAGCAGGTACTTTAAATCTGCCATTAAAACATCAAAAAATTGATTTTGTCGTTGCCCGAATATTTTGGAAAATCCACGCATAGTCATAGTGAAACCAATGCATCTAGAACGTGTGACAGTTTTGGGTGGTTTTTGGAGTGGCGGCATTATCGGCGCGTTTTTTTCTTTTTCCAAAAGGAAAATTGGAAAAATTATTAAGGGCTACCGTGGCATTTCTTGGCCAGAAATTGACGGGGCGCCACACATGCCGTCCAATAGTCAGATGTTCATTGGTCGCCACCGAGTTGCGATTTGACGTCGTTGGACTGTTTTGTGTGGTTGAGGGTCGATACCAAGCGAATAATCTAGAGACGTTTCAGGCATTTAAGAATAATATTAGTTATAAATGAAACCATTGAAAAATTGGGTTGACGAGTACTTATATGAACATGGATGTACTTTGAGATACACTGAATGTATTATTTGGACACCGATGCCTCTAATCGTACAATGTTTTCGGCCGTTGAACACTCCGATTTCCAAATAGTTATCGAATCCTTGGAATGAACTGCAGCTAATTAATTATGGTACTGCGCGTAGGACGGTCGAGTACGTCCTGAGCACCTTTAGCATCGGCTAGACTTTCTTAAGGCTCACTATGCACCAACTAATGGAAGCAATGAAACTTCTATCCAGCAAAGAGGATCTTGTTCAGCTTAGCCAACAACAAAACAACAACTCCCTCTTGAGCGAGATGACGTTGGTTGACCCTGATTTACCGGCACTACTTCATCTGGTTTAACAAATGCTAAATCTGACCACGACTTCACCACACCGATGCCAGCCAAAACCACATCAACCTTCTTACCGACCATTACCACTTCCACAGCAGAACCACAACTACCGCTACCTGTATCAACATCGCACCCTAACAAAGCAATTATGGAACCTGAACCTGAGTCGAACTTCATTCTTAAATTCGGCACACAATGGTCACAAGCCGAATGGAACCAAAGGTTGCACAAACTTAATTTGAGAAACAAGCTCGCAACCGACCTCTCGACGACGATCATCCTAAAGAGGGCTCCACGTTACGCCAACGTTATCAGCATTCGCGCCTTCTTTCGTCAACAATTCGTCATCAAAGAAGTACATTGCCTGAAAACGATGAGCAGTCAATTTATGGTTACCATCCCCCAGGTACGAGTGGCTGTTCACAAACCCTGCCAATAGTGTATTCAACTTAGGCAAAATGAAGCTGATCAAATATGATAATAAATCTAAGCCTTATTCTAACCAAAGCTCTAAATCAGTGTCTTAAAATAACCATACGACCAAATCTTCCGGACCAAAAATTCAAACTGCTGCTCACCCTTCCCATGATCCTAACTGGAGTTTCAAAGTAGGTATTTTTCCGAATTTTCCCCCTCAGCCTCTAAGAAACATCCCAAATCTCTCCAAAAGCACCCTGAACCCTTCAACACCACCTTTCCACCCTTCTTCCTCAACATGTCACCAAAAACCCAATCCTAAACGCGTATCTTTCAGCCTTTCGCCTGATGTATCACGCATCTCTCCAAACCCCACCCCCTATCGAAGCAAATCTCCCAATCGATTAATTACCCGAACTTCAATAAATCCCACACCTTTAATCCGCCCTCCACTAATCCACAAACCTCCTCTATTTTAGACCCACTGCTCCCTCCTACAGCCAAACTCACCAAACAATCTGCGATCCTCCACGACGAAGGCCGCTACGTTCTATCTCGCTTTAGAGATCACAGAAGGGGACAATTCAGCTGGTCGCGGTGTCCTTTTAGCAATCCACAATCGCTTTAACTCAACGCTCTTCAAATCCTCACACACTGCTGATTTTGAATTCATATGTGTTAAAATAACAATTACCAAACGCAACAGCTACATTCTCTGCTGTTATATCCGTTTAAAATGCAATTGAATGAACTAAGCTTGGAGATATTCTCATCGCTAGTTGAACACATTATTTGATAGTTAAAATGTAAAAGTGTATTCTAATTTGAAGCCGAAATCTCAAGTTAAGCAAACTGAGTCAAAAAGAATAAGAAAATAATCTTACATCGAAGTCGAAGTTTATAAATGGCTTTGATTGGCCTTTTACCAACCATAGCAGCAAAAAGGATCCAGGACCACATTAGGAAGCTCTTTGACTACTACTCAAAGTGGGGACTCAGAGTCAACAGCAACAAAACAGAACTCATCTGTTTCAGGACACCAACGACGGCAACCAGAGGAAGACGAAAATTTGCAGCACGTTGTCGCAACATTAAATTAATCCTCCCGGACAACACACGAATTGTGCCACAAGACACGACAAAATACCTGGGAATTAACTTCAGCGAGCGGCTCAGATTTAACGCACATGCCAACAACGTCATGAAAAAGGCCAACTTTTCCCTACATCTTGTGAACCCATTGCTGAGGAAGAGGAACGGGTTAAGCAAGAAAACCAAACTACTGGTCTACAAGCAGCTCATAAGACCAGTAATAACCTATAACCTGATTTTCTTCATGGTTGTTGGTGACACCGTGAACCATATTGGGCATATGGACCATGAAGAAAATCAGACTCATGGAAAGAAGGATACTTCGGTCCTGTACAGGACTCTGGCGAAACCCGGACACGCTGAAATACTTCAGCAACACGAAGCTGTATGAAAATGCTGGCATAACGCCAATCGATCTATACATGCTACATCTTTCCGGAAGGATACTGGACAAACTAAAGGACCATCCAAACCGAGACATCAGGAACATCAGCCAGCAGACCTTGGAGCCAGCGCTGAGGTACCTCAGCCCACGAGCGATCATCGACGAGAGATTCGAGGACATCGTAAATTGCTACGAGACTTCGTTTTACGAAAAAGCTGATAGCCGATATTACAGAGGTTAGGGCCCTGTAATTAGTTTAATAATTATACATTTTTAAAAAAAAATTCTTGAACCAAAATTTTCAAAATGTTTGGAAAATTGCATATAGTCACCTAAAAGATTAAGTCGCCATTGTAATACGTTTTTGTAAAAAAAAAATATTTTGTATAAATACCAAATGAAATAAGTCGGGCCCTTATTGTTGAGCCAACAAAACCTTACCTTAGTTATAAGTCTTATTTTAAGTCATGATTGTAAATATTTTTGGACGATAAATAAAAACATCTTAATCTAATCTTCTATCAGATATCCAGGTAGCCTAGACTAAATCTCTAAGGCTCCACAATTTAATACGACTTAAATACGTTATCGGATTATAATTTGTGTGGATGAAGACGAGCAAACATTTTTTTTTAGATTTCTGAACACCGTGGAAGGTCTTGGTTTTATAACTGTAGCACAATAAATATAAGCTTTTTTGCACTGGCGTAAATTGCGTCAATATTTTAACCGGTATAGTCGGTATTCAAAACTGATAAGAAGCAAAGAGATTCTGGCCGGGACTTCTTACGAAAAAGACAAATGATCCATTGATATCCTTTAATTGATACAATTGATATGGCAACAGAAAAAGGAACTAAGCTAATTCAATTCGGTACCACATTCTAAAGCCTATTTTCGGCAATAATACTTTGAATATTTGCTTCTAAGTCATCAAATGTAGCTGGTTTATTGGCACTCACAAGTGCACAAGTGACTTAACAAACCCCCACAAAAAAATGTCCAAAGACTCAAATGGTATG
This sequence comes from Orthonevra nobilis, assembly GCA_963555765.1. Lineage (NCBI taxonomy): Eukaryota > Metazoa > Arthropoda > Insecta > Diptera > Syrphidae > Orthonevra > Orthonevra nobilis. Next base: position 24,875,442 of record OY743225.1, on the reverse strand, counting down.
AACTAGGCGGCCAGTTGACAGGCCTATGGAAACATCATGCCCCCGGCGAACGGCACTAAACTGTGATTTTTTCGACAAATAATAGAGTCCTGAGGGGTATTTTGGAGATTATTGTTTTTGCATACCTACTTAGCTAAAAATGGGGCTCATCAATTTAAGGCTATGACACCTTGAATTGAACATAGAAATCTAATGTTCCAATCCAAATAAATGTTCAGTCTGTCAGTTTCACAGATAACCCTATCGGAGGACCTTTATTACAAATTACAAACACATTTCTAAAGGTTACCTTTATGTTCATAGCTCGAAATATTGCTGAAAACACTTCTCCTCAAAACTGTTAAAACAATTTCCATGAAGATAACACAAGCAAACAACTTAATGAAGAAAAGAAGGTATAATTTGCAATCTAGCTATTTTCCGACACCAACAACTTGGGACTTGGTAAGCGCCTTTATACCCTCTTTATGAGGATTCTACTTTGTACTAAAGCTGCTTATGAAAACGCACTACAGAAACAACAAGCCCCATCAATACTAATCTATTCCACAGCGAAAACAAGTAACGAAGTGTAGGAAGTCGTAGTAAACTTTCCAGGAAAATAACTTAAAGGAGCTCTAATTGGCTGGCTAGTGATTGTTTCATCAAGATACTCCAAACGATGCAAATTTTCAACAATTTTAATGCTAGCATTTCTACTTGCAATAAGCCACAAATAAACTTCGAGTGTATAAGGGCTTGTTTCTTTGTTTGTCGAGTGTTTTATATGTTCCACGAATTAAAGTTTTCTAATTGGACAGAACTATTTTCCCCTGGTTAAACAAACGTGTTACGGAGAGCTAGTTTAATGAGTTACCAATTCAATTAGCTTGAAAATAAGTACTTGCTGGTGAAAGGCTCTTAAGAATTGCTGAGAAGTTATTTCGGGCTTTTCAATTGTTTAATTATTAAATCAGGTATGAATACACTAACGAGCGTATTACTGAGCGACTTTTTTTAGGGTTCCATACTCGAAAGGTCGAAACGAAACGCTTTGCTATGCCTCCATAAAAAAGTATGGGAAAATATAGCTATTGGTTTAGCGTACAAACATATTTGCGATGCTATGAGAGATTTATTGAGGGTTACATAATCAACGGTTGCGTGAGTCAAACTCTTCTTGGCAGCTTTTTTAGATATCGCGTTCTCGGGAAACACTTGATTGCTTTACTGAGATTATTTTTGTTTTCGTCGGGGAAGGAACTATATGTGGTGGCAGATTAAAGTGACTAAGTCACTATCATCTATGGTCCCTGGCCACAGAAACGCGGAAGACAATGAAAAGCCCTACGAGCTCAGGATCAATATGAGAACCTGAACATAAAGATGAAAACAAACAGTGAAACCCGAATACCTGTGCCTCTAGAGACGGCTGGCTTGTTCATGTCCTCATGAATTTTACTAGAAATGAGGTTCATACATTGCTCATTGATCGGAATTTTGACAGGACATTACACCATCATAAGCATGTAACCATTAGATACCCTTATCACTAGTTTCAACGTCCCCGCTTTACGGGTAATCGAACGCATGAAGAACTCGGGGCAATAGCACTAATGTTTCTTAAGAATTTTATGAATGCAAGAGCACAAAGCAGTTCTAATTACTTATTGTGGTAAATCCAATTTAAAAGTATGTGAGGCCCTGATTTTTTCCGTGGTATAAACACGCTTCCTTAGGAAAAAATCCCCTTATTTGAAATTATTAACGAAAACATTCACATGCATTTATGAAGCTTAAACAAGAAGAGAATTCTTTTGAACGTTTACTTGGCAAAGTATCCTTTCCGAGCTGAAACAAAGTTTGAGAAAATTTTTGTAAAGAGTGCCTTGGGCCGTCAGATTTATAGAATACGGGCTACTCTGAAATTTAACGAAGACTTTTTGAGTATCATTCTCAACTAGAATGGTTTTATAGCCTCTTTGTATTAAAAGTTCCTTATGGTTCATTTCTTATCTTAGCTGGCTGAAGAAAAAACTACCAACAAAAGATTAGACCCACCTTCACCGCATCGCCAATACTCAATTCCTAGTGAGCTCTAGCTGTTGCTTCGTATATTTAGCGCAAGGCATTAACAAGACGAGACCATATTTTTCGCAATGTCAAGAAGTTATCAGTTCTCATGTAGAACCAAGCTTCTAACTTTACACGCCCTAACTCTACAAAGTTTTATAATTTCTTGTTGATTGTGTAACTATGCCAGCATACATAAAAAAATTTCAGCTTTCTAAGACATTAGGAAAAACCCTAAGAATTTTGATGATCATCAGTGAGTCAGTGACGAAATCGAAAATCTTAAGTAGAGGAGCTACACATTGACAACATATCTCGAAAATTTTGTTGATCTGGCATAATCCAAATCCAAGTTATTAGGGTTCAAAAAAAACGACGAAGATCTTCGAGAAAGGGTGCCCTTGCGCTACGCTTGGCTCGTCTTGGCGGGTACACTACCGTGTTCTCAGATCAAGTTATCTCTCCCCTATGCTGGAATACGAGTAAACTCATCAACCTCAGAACATTTTCCAAAGTTACAAATAAGATTTAAAAACGTCAATTTCCGTCAAGATTGAGACTTGGTAAAAATGCAAATTTGTGATTGTGTTTTTTGGTTGATTACTTTCAGATGAACTGAGGAGAGGAAAATAGTGTTTTCTGGGTTGCTGCATTATCTGCTTCAAGGATAAGCTAATTCGTAGTGTTGAAAGGAAGTAACTACCCGTAGTCCATTATCGTCTTTAACTGTGCCACCTTTGCATGCTTCATTTAACAACACATTGGTATCAGTTCCAAACAAACTCTGGCACATGGGTCTCAATTAGTAAATTAAAAGCTACCCACATTGATTCCATCAATGGTCCATCTGAAATAATTGATGTATGCGAGGACAGCACGGCAATCATTTGACTTACAAAAGTGATTTAATTTTTGAAAATCACAATTGATTCGCTTCGTTCTAGGTTCATATTTATTTATTTTTTAAGTTATTTTTTTAAGAAAAATAAATTCTCTATAGCATATCGAAAGAAAATTGTTCAGACTCGCTCTTTCTTCTCAAGATATTTGAGACAAAAAAAGCTTTTTATTTATGGGCTTAGTACATCTGGTAGATCTTTAAAGAAGCTTCAACGTAATACTATGAATCGGTTTAGTCCTCTTATACTCTTGTGCATAATATTCACTTGGCTCGAGCCAGGCTCACCAAAGAAGCCATTGAGTTGGGATTGACCGAGGATATAAATTTATCAAAATACATACATAGTTTATTCACTTTTGGAGTAGGCACAACCCTCAAGGCAGTATCGACACCCCATTGAAGTAATTTAATATTATTAACATGCTATAGTTGACGAACATTCAGCGAGGAGTTGGCTGTATAAGGTCTTCTGCGATGGAACGAAAGTATGGCCTTCATTTCAAGAGTCTTTTCAAAAAAAGGGTAACTTTTCAAATCTCGCAGGCTACATTCCAATGTTATGCATGATATTCGATTTCATCATGTTGTAACACATCTTCCCAACATATTTCGACTTGATAACCCCGCCTTTTGCATTTAGTTTATTTTTGACAGATTTAAAAATAAGACGTGTTTTTCTGTGATTGGTAATTTGCATATATCAGAAAAAAAGCCTGTATAAGATTTTGCACGAAAAATAAAACTTACTGCTCCAACACACCTGAAATATTGAAAGTGACATTTCGAGTGCGTTTATAACATATTTCAGATGCTTTAGGCATGAATCGTGTGGAAGCGAATTATGTTCCGAAATTGTTAATTGTTAACCGAAGGAACCTTCGTAAAAGCATCGGACTTTTGGCGAAAAAGAAACACCGCATTTGCCAGATTTGGCCCCCTTCATTTTTGTCCATGTTCCAAAGCTGATAAGGCTCATGAAAGCGTGGCGTTTTGATACAATTGATGCAATAAAGATCGCGTCTCTCGAAACAGCTCAAACCTCAAACATGTATCAAAATGCCAATATCAGGAGGCCTTCATGGATTGGAAAACGAGGTGGACCAAGGGTTGTTTTTGTGAGAGTAATAAGATACTTTGAAGAGTACAAAATACAGAGCCACGGTGACCATTTGCCCGAAATTGTTTTCAAACTCCAATGCAAAATATTGAAAGCTTTCTTCCAAAGTGCTTGCTTATCATCAACTTGTCATTACTTTTCGATTACTCGTCCTGTAATTTTTCACAAAGTTGATGTATGCAATTAAATTTGTTTGCATAACTTTTTGCCAACAAATCTTGATTTTCTATAAAACTTCGAAGGTATTGTTCATAAGTATGTTTATAATCAATTCAAAATTCAATTTAAGCGCGCCATATGAAAGCATTCCCCAACTTCAAGACTCTATGCTTTCTTTTCAATTTGTGCAGTTGTTGCATATTGCACGGGAGCAGCGTCTGAAAAAGTATTTTCTTAATTTGATTGCTCGTCTTCCATTTTTTTTTGTCTTAAAGAAAAAAAAATAGTAAACCAAGCACCGAAACCATGTTCAAAATACGAAAAAAGAACGATCTAGACAGGACAAAAATAATAAAAAAAAAAAAAACGAAAGAAACAATCTCCCAGGAATACGAAATAAAAGTGAAATGCTATTTGCGGGCTAAAGTCTGGGACGGCGTAAATAAATTGTAGAAAAAGTTGATAGCACCTTCTCAGCCTCTTAAGGTTCCTGCCGGCAAATTGCTTGGGCGGCACTCGCGCAATTAAGTGTCAGGTCTGGCTTGGCAACCGAAAGAAGCACAGCAGCGAAATTCTTCAACTTATGGTGACCAACGAAACTTTCTCTTTGGCTCGCAACGGAAAACTTGGTGGTGTTTGCAAATTACGGTCTCAGGACTGCTTCGAAAAGTTTTATCTTTTCCGTTTCGTTTATTCGGTGTTTTTCCTCTGTTTCGGGGTTTTGTTTAAACTTTAATTGAGTTAAGATTGATTAAAGACGGAGTGAGTACATTAACATTGGCTGAACTAAAAAAACGGGGGAAAGACGACTATTTACTTACTTGAAAGAGTTTCCTGCAAAGTACGATTGACTTGTAAAACCCAAAATACACTTTCTATTCTTCTTCAAAATAAAGAGTTTTAAAACAAATTTGTTGTAATGAATATTCATCTCTTTGTTACAACTGAACAGTGTGTATCTATTTTTTCTTTTGTTCACAGTCAAACTAACTCGGATTTAAACGACAGAATCAACAAACTCGTTTGTATGCTTGGCTCACAAAATAACACCATACCTCCTCTCCTAGCTTTTGTTGTGAAAAACTCGAATTCAAATTCATAAACTATTAGAAATCCATACAGATTCCTGATCAATCTGCGTGTCAGCTTTTTTCTGTCCATATTTCCTTTCATCATTAAAAAAAAATTATTCATGTAAGGTTTAGTCGATAAAACATGGGCTTGTAGAACACGGACATTGTTTTTTAATTAAACTTTTCGGAAGCGCCTACAGAATGAATATATATTCATTTTCAAAAATTTAAATTATAAACTTTTGTTGCATAAAGTTGAAGCCGAATTGAAGCAAAGTTTTGACTAGAATTTATTGTTGCAATGTATAACATAAGGTTGGAAAAAAATTACAAGCACGACGAAGGCCATGTGTTCATGAATATTTGTTAACAACTTTTTAAAAACTAGATGTTGTTGCTAAAGGTATATTATAAAGTTTTAAGGGTTCTGTACTCGTCGTATGCCAACGGAACCATAAAAGACGTGTTTTATAAAAAATATAATAGTGAATCAATATTAGGACAGGCAGCAGGTCATGAGGAAAATTCAAAATAAAGGTATTATTTTTTTAATATCATATCATATTGTTTTATACTAAATATGGAGCCCATATTCTTTAGCAGTTAGTGTTCCAAAATAAATTTTGACTATATGGCCACCGCAACTGCGTTTTATGAAAAGATTCTACTTTGCACCAGTTTTTCAGGAATTGTGGGTCTTATTTTTTCGAAAGCGCACATTTTAACTTCTGCACTTAAGATGATAGGCATACGATTGACCGTGACCTCCAATTGAGAACTATTTTGAGAGGATTTGCACAAATATTTTTTGTCACAATATTAGTAGTTTGTCCGCTGCATGTTATCCTGCACCATTCAGATGAACCTATTGTTTCTTAGACAATTATTACTGTCATAGAGAATAAAAACCATTTAAATTAAAAGCTCGCAATTGACGGATATGTTGGTTCTATCTTCCTAATAGATCTCGAGAGTCTCAAAAGGATTAAGCTCACACCAAGAAATTCTTAGATGACTATTAAGCCAAAATCTTCTTGAGCCACCAAATACGGTCACACACATCTCTGTGTGTATAAATGCAAACAAAAATGACACCTTACTATTGCCTATGCACTTTGGTACGCTTGAACTCTCAATCATAGCCTATTTTGCAGGGCTACAGTTTTCATAGAAGACTTCCTTCCACTTCGTTGGTCTTCGTTTTCAACAAGTCCTCGGCCGCTTAACGACTTTCTAAGTCTTTCTTATTCCATAGAAAGTTTGTGGATGCGAATAATCCCAGAACATGATCTGCTTGTTTTTGGCTTTGACTGATTTTTGATATTAATGAAAACGCTGCCGAGATTGGAAACAAAGACAGCGCTTGAGCTTTAGGTATCTATCTGCATAAATTTCTAAACGACAATGAACGTGTTAACCAGAAACTTAAGAAGGCAAGAGCGGCATTAATGTCGCTCAAAAATTTCTCTTACTCAAACAACTTGAGATCCGATGTGCAGGTCATACAGTATCAAGCTTTTGTTTGTCCTGTACTAACTTGAAGCCTTTAAGCGTTGATGTCGTGTATGTCTAGTATTGACAATGTTATCCTGAGACATTCCTATACCTGAATGCACATGGATAGCTGTCCGACTCAAATAACGCTCCCATTATTTGTATATCGTATATTCACCTACTCATTCGAGTGATTTTCTTTCATCTCTATCAGAATCAGCGCAGCTTTTGCCACTATCGTAATTTTTTCAACCTTCCTTCTATGCGCCTTTTCCAACGAATTTATAAGTCAAGATGATTTCGAAGAACGTAGCATCATTCAAGATGTTTATCTTGAAAATCTGCCAATGTGAACTCCTTCTGTTTTACTTAGCTTTCCATGACGAAAGGCTAGTGGTCCTGTATCGCGTTTGTGTCGCAAGATTAATTCACCAGACCACTCTCAGTTTTTATGGCTAATTTAAATCTGAGTATTGTTAGGAGACTTTAAGCATACACAACCGAGTCATTTGAAAGCTATATAAAAGCTCAGCCTCGTGTTACCTTTGCACTATCATTTTTTTTCGATAATTGTATTTTTGCACAGAGCGACCAGAAAACTCAGAAGAAGGATTGTGAAATTGTTTAGTAGTCTTAAACTGTACTGTGATTTCGACTGTTTCATAGGTGTAGTATGGATAAAGATGGTTCAATTGATACTTGAAAGTACAACTTGTGTTGTTTGGAAAATAGCTTGATCTTTCAGACATTATTGGCATTATTTTGACGGCATGAACTTGAAACTCAAGCACGAGGAGGCCCTTCTATACATACGATAGCGCACCCACTAAGTCAGGCAAATCTTTCTAACAGTGCACTTGGAGAAGGCCTTCGATACCGTTTGGTTAGAAGCGCTTTTTTCAAGCTAGACAGGCTTGGTGTAAGCAAACCACTGCCGTACATACTTTATAACATGCTCACCAACAGAAAGCTCGTTGTGAAGAATGGCAATGTTGCTTCTTTTGGTATTTTTGAATTATTAGGATGTCTACAACAAGGTGCGGTTAATTCATTCGGGACCAAAGTTGAAGATCAACTTCCAAAAATCTGAGACTTTTCTTTTCAGAACTCCATTGTGAAGGGCTTCTTGGGATGATAGTATACATTCTTAATCGTTGGACAATACGGGAAATCATTGGAGAACAGAACAGAAGCCAGAGCCAAAGTGACTTTTGCCAGGACAAAGAGACGGTTTTATTGTAGCCAACTCGATACCAGGGTGAAAGTCATCTGCTACATGGCTCTTGTTAGCCCAATGCTTACTTATGGCTGTCCAGTGTGGTTCAACGTGACAGCAAATTCGATGGAAAAGATTCGGCTTTTTGAAAGACAATGTCTCAGGGCTTGTCTTCATTTATATTAAACTCCAGAATCCCAATACAAAAATGTTATCGCAATGAGGTCCTTTACAATGGAGCAAACCTGGTAAGGGCTTATTCAACTTATCCGAGGGCACGTTGCAAGAGCAATGATTTCGATGAACTACCTTATGTATGGGGCTTTTTCTCCCAACTTTTTTTTATCATGAGAGTGTGCGCCTTAACGGTTTTAACCCTCCTGAGGCGTTCCTCTATCTCGATTGCAATGGTTTGATCCAGAGTAGTCTAGCGGTACCGCTTATCTACCACGTCACCCGTTCCAGTTTAGACAGGCGACTAACCAGGTGGCTCTTAGAAAATTGATAGAGAACTCTTACGGGGAAAAGTTGTCCTCTTTTTGTAAAAAAACGCATTTAATTCGAAATTGCATTCGAAAAATAAATTGAAGTTCAAGACTTTCTCTAGTCAGGTTGAAGTATCATTTGCGCCCCTCAGCTCAACATACACATACATTTTCCTACTCAAAATGTAATCCATCTCAAGATCGACGGAAACTCCTCGTCAGCATTGGCATTTTGTTTGAATTCATGAAAATATTCAGCTTTCGTTGGTTTCGGATATTCCAAGGGACATATCAATCAGTAAATAGCGTCTTCGTAGCTATGTTTGTACGATTCAGGGTATGGTTTCTTCTTCATTCAGCTCAAGGTCCACAGATAAAAAGTACTATTAGCATGATTTCCTTTTCCAGAAATCACATTGCCTTCATTCCATTAGCTTCTGAACAATTCCAGATTGCAGTTTTGTTTTGCGGAGGTTCATTCTCTTCCTAAAAACGACAAAAGCAGCTATTCTATCGATATTCATCCGAGCTATGTATTTTTATTTTCAAAATTTCGCAAGTTATAACAACGTGGTCAATTTATCCCCTTTTCGAAGCAATTTTAAAATACTTACGCTGTTGCGTCGATCAATTCGAAAGACAATTGGTGAGCTCATACTGCCAATTCATTTTTTTCATACCCCCTACAGATTCTCAAAGGTGACTTTCCTTTCCATAATTGACATCAATCTTTTTTCATTAAATATCGCTAAATGATAATTAATCGTCAGGCGTAAAGAACGCCCAATGATGTGACCCACTTCTGAACTCGTTGGGTCAAAGAAGAGGCTCAGGCAACTGGGATTTCTGACTTTTTCCCTTAAGCTCTTTGGGACTCCTTTGCATTCGTTCATTCATTAGTCATGGAAGAATTGAGAAAGGGGTTATCCATGCGAAATACGAAAAGGGATTTTTGTCCTTTCTTTCAATTGTTGAAACAATAATGGATTGTGTTTAATTTATAATAAAAAAAAAGAGTTAAATGTATACCGAAATAATGCTTTGCGGCTACGAGTTGGATTTCGAAACCCATAAATCATAGAAGCATAGGATGAGCTACGTTAAATAGATATACCCAAAGAGGCTGAAGTTCTTATTAGGTTCGTGTGAAGCTAATAAAATCTGTTGTTTATAATGTCGTCTTTGTGGAGAGGGCCAGTTTTCTCACAACCCGATTGACTGTGGTAGGCCAGATTGTGTCATAACACTTCATGAACCGCGGTACAGTAGGAAGAGTTTTCAAAGGTCTTGACATACATAAATCCGCCGATCTCTTTCTGTGTAGATAGAAAACAACATTTGCCCAACCCGTCCCAATAGAACGTAAATCTTCATCTCCCTCGAGCTGTCGACCCATTATACTACCATCCAATCATTCCAAGGTCATTGCAACACTGATAATTAGTCAAATTATGAAATATCTTCAATTACGAAAACTACTTAACTACCGACAGTATGGTTTTTGAAGCTTAAGGTTCACTGATGATTCGTGGCATTTGTATATCACCGAAAAATTATACCACTTGATGTATCTTTGAGGTGGAAATAAAATTTGATAAGATCAGGTTATTTGGCAGATTTGACATCGAGCTCTTTCACTCAAAATGAATGCACTCGGTTTTGTTGAGTCTAGTTTTCAATGGTTTACACGTTCGCCACATAAAAAATTGTGTGCCCATGGCTTCGTTTTGTCCCCGACTCTCTTCCTGGTTTTCATAATAATTTCTTGTCGTCCTCACCTAACCCAATATATTCCTTCTCAGAAAACAGTAAGCTCAGGTTTTGCTTTCCAACCAAACAACCAACGTTGTCTTCCATCCCCACCCATCCAATGATGGCAATTGCATTGCGGAATATGAAAGACTTTCCATTCTCGGGATGTCCATATGTATTACTGATGTTTCCGAAAATGCAGCAAAAGTTATAGTTTTCCTTTGATGTCGCAAGACATTGTTTACTCTTTCTTATCTAGCTGCTATTTTTAAAGCGTATGTTCAACCCAAGCTTGAATATAACTCCTAAACCTAGGCAGACTCTCCAAATACAACCCACAAGCTACAAGATATGGTTAAAAATCGAGGGATGAAGCTTATTAGCTTCAAACTGTGACACAACAATTTTTAAAGTCTATTGATTTCCTCCACATCGTCGCAACCGCACCACAACGTTAGATCCAGCTGAGTTTTGCGCCTCCACCTTTTACACAATACACAAAGTCGCCAGATGTGCTCCACAATTTACCTTAAGCACACCTTGGGACGAGATTTCTTCATTGACGACATAATACGATAGTGGAATATTGCTTCACGCTCTGTTTTCCACTTCTTGCACTCTGTTAGAATTCAAGAACAATGTGCACCGGTACCTCAATTTTTCTCCCTGAAAAAAAAAATAGTAAAAAGGAGTTAAAGAATATTCGTAAGATACACACCATCTTAAATGCTTTTTAAAGAAAAGGTCGTCTCGTTTCTTTGCCAAAAACCTTCGCTTAATTCTTCGAAAAAACTTCATTGTACCATTTAAATTGTGTAAGTGAAAATCAAACTAAGCTTGACGTCTCATTTTTCAAGTGCTTTCATCGCCATCAGCGAATCCTCAAAAAAGTTTTAATATTTCTAACGAAATGCGGTCTTATGAACCTTATGACAATCCCGACAATCTTATTATCAGAAACCTTAACAGCTTGCCACAAATACACCTTATGACCCATTTTCGAAAGATCTAAGGACATAAAGTCTCCATCATCAAATGGCGCTGTGACATGCTCTGCTTCTGCAATGCCAAGCAATTATCGTATACCTTTTCGAATAGGCTTTCTTCGTTTCATTTTTGTACGTCAGTAAAACACTTTCAGATACTTGTTCGGTGATTTTCATTCTGCACTTCAACCAGCAGATAGAATTGTAAATTATTTGCCGACTCCAATTCAAATGGGACTTCCCAAAGTGCCGGCGGGCGGGCGGCATCCTTTCAAGCTACAGCTACCTTATTGCATTCATTTCATTTGAAATTGTCCCTCGTTCGAGTAATTACTTTTATCCTTAGCACACAACGTTACAATACAAAGATTTCTTGCATAGCATTCCAATGAGATGCTCACGGACAAATTGGAGTACTCTACGTTGACAGGAAACAAGTGAAATCGCATTCCGTTCGCAACAAAAGTAAAACACAATTCCACTCGTAGTGCCATATCATTCTGGCAGCGACGGGGGGTATGAGTGCCCATGACAAGTGACCAAATGGCTGAATACCACTGTACCACTGGGTAACATATATTACGTCCTTCCTACTTCCTCTGTGGATAATTCAATCCTTTTAATAGTTGCAATTGCTCTCCTAGCTGCACTATCTTTATTCTAGTTCAATTAGGTTTCTATTTTTAGATCCTTTTTTTTTTGTTTTGTTTTCTTTCGTCCTTTTATTCTTCCATCGCATGTGTTTAATGCTTAAGTGGATTAAGTGGACTCGGTTCGCTCTCGATCTCCAGCAAAGTAAAAAAATAAAAATACAAGGATGCATGGAAACTAAACAGAAGTGGGGTCGGGAGGTGCAAAATAGATTCGTCCTTGCATTGCATTTTATTATTTCCCTCGATTTTCCAGAAGATTTGTGTTTTTTAATTAGCAACAGTGTGGAGAGAGATTGCGATGAAAGTCTAAATAAAAGCGAGTGCGATAAATCAATTCAATGGACTCTACATGGTGTTCACCGAGGAGCGAGTGCAGAGTGCTCATGCAACTGGATTTTACTTTTGTTGAAGTGGAAATCACTTTCTGAAAGGCCGGTTTTTTCTACTTCTATATTTCCGTCAGGCGAAGGATGCTGGGGTTTTGAAAATCTGAACGCAATGTTTTCACCAGCTTGTGGGGGCGCGGTGTGCTCTGCGTTCACCTGAATGCACCTACAATATTATAGAATATACATGGTCCTGACCGAAACCGAAAGCCCCCGAAGCATTATGACACATCCTTTAGATACATACAAAAAAAATATAAAAACGCGCGAAATCGATTTCAACATTTAGATATTTTTCATATCGCCTTCAAGTGATTTTCTTTCATAGCCAATGGCATAAAATTTCATAAAAATTAAACTTTTTTGTCGAAAATCAAAAATAAAAAGGGTCCTTAAGTTTGAGGACGAAAGAAAGTAAATCTTCATTCGGATTCCCAAAATAAATTTTTCTTGCACATATTCCGTTTCCCAACTAAACACCAATTTGGATATGGAAATTGGGTTCATACGGTTGCCTGAAAAGGATATTTAAATCATAGGCAACAAAAAAAGGAAGCCATTCAATTCCTTACTTGGGACGATTTTGACTTATTTCTGGTTCACACCCCTAAAGCTAGGCGCATACGGTTTCAATGAAAGGGGACAAATTTGACCATTCGCCTATGGAGTGAATGGATTTGTCGTATAAAGATTATTTTATGCTTATAATGCAATTTAAAGGGTCTTCCCATTTGGAGTTCGGTTTTATTCGTTCCAAAAGGGTACGAGTACGAGATAAGGGTTGGAAAAATCTACAAAAAAAAGTTATTAAAAGTTTTACGTAGCATATATGGCTTTAAGGTTTCTCTTTAGCAGAACCAATTCGCTTGCTTCAAATTGATGAATTGGATTAACAAAATAAAATTTTATTTTCGTGTTAATTTTGATCTGCGAGCGTTTAAAAAATATAGCCCGAAAATCGAACACCAATTCTTGAATCGAATTACAAGGGATTCACTTAAAATTTGGTAAGAATTCATAAAAGAAGCAATGTGGGTACTGATTAAGCCGGCAAGGTAAACTCTTAGCAGAGGCTCATTTGGAAACCAATGTGAGTTGATTTCGAAATTCAAATGGAAATCTTATGAGTGTCCCTCATTCAAAAACGTTCTATTTTCCGTCACCAAATTTTTAGAAAGTGTATAATGGTTTCAAGCTTCTTTGCAATGTATCAAAGCCTTATGTTGTCTTGGTTCACTTCCAGCGAAAACAGTACTTGTCTAGCTTGTACATTTTTTACTTCACTCTTTCATTCAAAATGCTGATAAATCTTAGGCCCTTGAAGTATCTCGCATCGCGAAATCTTAATGATCAATTTGGCTTTGACCAGTACTCAGCAGAAGCACTAAATGCATTTTTCAATTGAACGTAAAATGTTAGGCTTCAGGTTCAAAAATTAGTAGTTTCAGTAGTAGTTTGTAATAAATACAAAGATTAATGTTCGGGTGCCATAGGGTTCCGCTTTTCGACCGACTCTCTTTTTTTTTTATATTTTATTTATGATGCCTTGCCTGCCTCATTTAATTCAATTTATTCATGTGTTGGGAAAAACATCTTGAGTTCTTTATACGTCCTTTGGTTAGCCTCCCATCTGCGGTCATGGAAATAGAATGGCAATACACGAAGAGTGAGTCAAGAATAGAAACTAAAGGTCTGGAGAAAAGGTTAGCACAAATCGAAGATCACAATTATTTAGGAACTTTTAATACAGGTAGTATACATTTTACGCATAACCTGCGACTCTAGGATTTTTCGGTGAGGGTGGTCTAGTCTATTGATTCATGTGACGATCAACGTGTCGGATTTAGCTCTCGCCTCACAGCAGCTTATAAGTTCTCTTATAATGTCAACTCGCTTTTTCTATTGTTCGGCGGACTGATGGATCCTCTGAATACGGCTACATACTGCCTTGTCCCTGCCTGCCTTATGTCTGATGGATGGCCACTCTTCGGTAAGCTGTTTCTTTTTTTTGTTTTTGGATGTCTGTCCGTTTTGCCGTTTCCGACGTTAAGTTAATTATAAAGCTTATTCCTTAAAGACTACAATAAGAATTTGGAAATTATCAAATCATTTAAGTCTCACGCAATTAAGGGACACGTTTTATCTTCAGACCTTATCGCTTCCAAGTTAAGAAGTCTCCAATTCCTCTATGCTTCCAAATTTAAAGAAATATGCGGTGAATTTTTTTACAAGCAGAGCCCGTTTTATTTTTATAAATGCGACGATTTGAGTTTGAAATGCACTATTTTCATTTGGAAGTTTTAATGAATCATTCAGCATCATTCAGCTTAGGTATATCATACATATACTGAACGTTAATGGACTAATCGAGGCAAAAAGTAGTGGTTTGATGCGTTTCCCACGTTTTTTGCAGTTCACAGAATGAGGAAAGATCTTAAGTATATTTACTGAAGGATTATTAACCGTGATTTTTTCCACCGGATTATAAAAGTCGATCGTGTGACAGAATTATTGGATTTTCTCCGAATGCGAAGGATGGTAGTGACCAGAAAGAAACCAATAGTTCATTCAGCGATGTCCCTCTTTTTGAAACCACAAAAAACTATCGGGTTAATATAAAGGGTTAATTAAGGATTGGATTTTGTTACAAATAGAACAGCTTCTATCTCTATAAAAATAACATTGTTTTCAAAGCTTAGCTTAGATTAAAATAAACAATGTAAAACGCAACACACAGAAGGGAATCCTCGTTCCTTTTGTTAACTTAATAAATTTAAAGGTGAACAGTTACAGCTTAAAAATGTAATGTAATGTAAATCATGTAAATCAAATAATCTACTAGTGACAGTATAATTTGCTCCGAGCTCTACAACGCAACAGTTGAATCCGGGATCCCGAAAAAACTGATCCATGTGTCGTTCAACGCTCGAAAATACACGATGCACCTATCCAGCTTCTGGGATACGTAGTCGACATCATCACTCGTTCCCAGCGTGCGGTACAAAATATATGCTGTCAATTAAAACAAGATCCATTGGACATCATTGCGACCAAAACGTTACGTTTGAAAACAAACAGTTACCTCTTAGTATAAAGTACTAATTTACCAGAGTTTTCATAGTCTAGCAGAATGTTACTCAATATCTGAATGCAAATATATATGATTAGATTTTATGAAAGCAAAAATACGTTGAATTCACTCTCTAAGCCATACGTGAATCTTGGAAGCCCAGCTACAAGGTTTATATTGCCTAATATTGCGAAGGCTTTCGAAGAAGTTATGAGCAAGGCAATTTTATTCGAATGTGAAAAAAGGAGATCATACGGAAGAATCGGTTTTTTTTTAAACTTGTTTATTTCCACCATAATCATAATCAGTTTTTGATTCATAAGAAGCCATTTGGCACTGCTTCGGCAGTGGACGCTGTTTCGACATTAGTTTTAGACATGATTATCTTTTAGGTCCACGGCTTGAAAGTTAAAGATATTTAGAAAGACCTACAGCAAATATTCGATAACATTAAGACATTCTGCTATGATTGGAATCTCAAGGTAAATTATTTTAAATGTGAAACCATATTGTTCCGCACCCCAGTAGACAGGGTGGTTCAGATTTTAGACGCAATTGAAGAAACTTGTTAATTAAATCTTCAGACAGTCTTCACATCACATTTAACTGATGTGAAATATCTTGGATATTAACAACCAGCTGAAAATGGCGAGTGCAGCATTTTTGTAGCTTTATAAACTCGTTTACTCCAACTATCAAAGATCCGATCTGAAGGTCTGGTTTGCTACCAAGCCTTTGTTTGTCCAATTCTTAACTATGCGATTCCAGTATGGAGGAACATAATTCCATCTCACATGGCAAAATAACGAGAATTCTAAAGCAAACGCGGACTTGCACTAAGTCTTACAGGAGCGCGCATTCAGTTTACAGTCATTCGAATAAGGTCCTTCTTTACACAACCGATATAACCAGGACAAGAAAATTTCATCCTCAGGCTTATTAGAAATCACTTCGCGCGATCGGTGAGTGTTACTGAGAACGAACGCATATCGGGCTTGGTTTACCCCAACCCTGAGTATTTTAGAAACACTTTTGCAACTGGACACTTACCACCTGAGGCATTCTTCAATTTGGATGCATATGGCTACTTGTCGGACTCGAGAAATGTTCCCACCATATACCATGTCGGTACAAGGTAAACAGACCCAAGGGTCTTTTATCCACCAAAAAACTCGGCGCTTGAATCTGTTGAATGAAGGTAGTGTATAAGCGGTTCTGAAAAGGGATAGTCTTGATTGCAGGAGGCTTAATAGGGATCAATATTGGGGGCTTGACTGGGTTGAAGCTAGCAGCTAGCGCTTAGTTTAAGTTAAGTTAGTTTAAGTTAAGAAAACAATTTCATCACATTTGTTATGGGAAGAAACTCTTCACTTGAAGAAAAAAAAATTAACATAGGGATTATTATAAATAAAACATTGAACTATTCTGATAGAGGGAAGACTCAAAGCAAAAATCTAAAAAAAATATATTTCCACTGGAATCATCCCTCTATCCAAGCGGGTTTAGGGTACTAATCGTGGGCAAGCGGGATTCCATGGGCACCAGCTGGAGGTTATCTTAAAAATCTGGAAACTCAATTTCGTGATAGGCAATCACATCCGCGAAAAACTAGAGGACCGTAACCTAGTTCGTTAATCGTCGATAGTAGGTCACGGTGGTGGACAAATGAAAAGAGTTTCTTAAAACTTTTTTAGCAAGTATAAGATAAGAAGTTGGAAAAAAAAAAAATGTGTTACTTCAGATGCTTATGAGACTGGGGACAAACGACAAGGTTTAAATGGTTGTGGAGACCATAAGGTATCTAGAGGCCACAAGGACAATAGAGGCCACTAGGAATCAAAAACCTAACAACTCATGGTGATCGCACCAAGACTCGACGAAGAGTTTGAGAAAGTTAGCAAATAATGTCCCCTTTCAATACTCGGATAATGATGACGAACACGAAATTTTAAATTACAGAACGGGCCCCCAAAAGTGGATATCAGTTACGCCCAAGAACAATAACCATCGAAACAAAGTATGTCATTGGAGATACAAAGAAGTGTGTGCGCGCAAGGATACTGTGGTAAGGAAAAAAAATGTAAAAGAATTGTAAAGGATTGTCCAAACCAAAAAAAAGCAAAAAAAAAACAAGATTCTCTCGGTATTTAAAATAAAGGAAAAAGATCGAGGTCAGGAATTAATTCGACCACGGTTGATCCGCAAACAAAGCGGAGGGTGTGGGAGGCGACAAAACGCAACAAAACATCACAAACAAGACACAACAAAGGAAATTAAAGACACAACAAAGAAACTAACAAAAAACCGGACAAAAGATGAAGAGGGACAAGATTCCTGGGGCGGAATCCCGGAGACTGTTGAATATTTTTTGTCTGGATTTTGTTGAATTTTTTTTTTAATTTTGGTTATCTTATATAATTAGATTCTTAAAATTTGTTTTTATCTGTGTAAGATCTTCTTTGAACACCCTAGGAGAAGTTTGTAAGAGAAAGTTAATTTTCGTTTGTGATTATTGATAAAATCAGGGACTGTTTCCCCATCGAGCTTTCGGCGGGACAACGAGGGATCCAGTTTTAAAGAGTGAGGCACTTGTTTTTTTTTTAATTTTCTATATATAATTATTGTAAATTCATTTTCTTCGGTTTTTAATCGTTCGATTTAATTTAATTGTTAGATGTAGTTATTTTTACTTTTTTTTGTGTGAAAAGAAAGAGTGGAAAAATCGATACAAGTTGCACATTGAATTTATCCATAACACTTAAAACAAAAAAATATAAAATTGAGTTATGCGAGTAAGATATTTGTGGCGATGGTGTATGTGAGGGTGTGCAACTGCGAAGGCTGTCCATTCATAAGGAGACTGAGACCAAGATGTGGAGACGGACAAGTGCGACCTTGGTTGACGGGTTCGAAGTGTATGGGTGGGGACAACTTAGCTAAAACTCCCTAACTATGGTTCAGTTAGTTAAGTTTTAGCTTAAGTTTATTTTCGTTGTACCTAAGTTTAAGAGTAGCTAGGTTAGTTAGTTAGCAGCTTTATAATATTTTTTTTTCAGATTCGGTCTCCGATTCTTATCCACATTCCACATTCAGCAGGAAACCCTGAACACCGTTTTCTCGCTTTCTCTCTATATCATTCTATCACTCTCTTTCTCACAACCCTCTTTGGCACGACCTTTTCTTTGCTGATGAGCAGGAGATATAAGGTAAGGAGGACAAGGACTACGCCGTCCGACGAGCTCAGACGAGCAAACCACAAGCGTGCCACCGTCCTTCTGACCTATATCAAAGTCGCCTCCGTGGCCTCCATAGCTAACAATATATTGTTTCTAAATTATTCTAATAATAATTATAGTTTAAAATATAAATTGTTAGATATATTAAAATATATATGATATAACATATACTGGATCTGCCACAGTTTTTTCTTACCTTTCAAATTAAGTTATGTTTAAGAACAATTTTGGAAGAATACTGCACCACTCCCTTAGTAGTATTGAAATTAAATTTTACCCAAACACGACATAACGAATGTCTTCATTGACTTAATGTTCTTCGATTCCCATGGGGACTCTAAAAACGACGAAATAACCTTCAAATTAAATTACGTTTTCAAATATTTCACTCCTGGCGAAGACATAAATCATGAAACCCTATCAAAAATGGACCCAAAGACACTGAGATTGATTCTCCTGATATCGTGCATGAATACATATGTAGGTATGCAATTTGTATCAAATAGCAAATCACTCTTGCTCCTTCAGTAGTCAAGCAAACGGTGGTGTCCTATCAATTTTGAATGTTATCAATCAAAACGTCCAATGCCCAGGGAACAATTACGTATCCGTATAATAATTTATGTAAAAGTTTACTCCACCCCCAACTACGATAAAAAAAAATAAAACGAGTGAAAATCCAGTGTTCCAGTAGCAGCTTTCAATGGTGACTAGACAGCGGAAGATTAAGTATCCTTCGGGGAAATATGAGTATCTGATCCATGAAGTATGTGCGCCACTGCATATCTATGGACATATGCTGCAAATATTCAGTGAGAAATTACCGCCGCCAGATGCTACAACCACCTTCCGACCGGCTTAAGTTCATTGCCTCCCGCAGCGAATGTGATTGAGCATTAAAATTCCAGAAGACCATACTTGGTTTCAGTGGACAACGAGCGAAGCGACGCGACGTCCACGATGATGTATTGATTTGCTTGCATAGTTGCGAACTGGTTTGATGTTTGATGACATTGTTCATGAAGGCGCTGGTTGTGCACCGAGTTTATGGCTTAACCGGGTAAGGGTACTCTGTCAGGCTTGTTAATGTCTCTATTTGTTGGCTAAGGGTAAACTTTGCGACTACCCGAAAATGCTTCGACTGATATGCACACCAAGAGCAAACAACTCTTTATTTGGAATGGCGAAAATATTTTAAAAAAGATTGGAAATTTTGGATATTTTGAAACAGTGTTAAATGTCTCCACAACACAAATAGTTACACACAAAGTTATTCTACATCGAAAGATCTCTTCATCTTGTCTTTGTTTTGAATCCTTATTTTTTTAAACATTTAAGTTTCTCGTCTTGATTTTCGTTTTCGCATTAGAATTACAAGTAAAACTATTTTGAAACTTGTTAACCGATTAAACCGATTTGTTTCGCTTACTCCTGCATATTTATGGGCAATTTTAAATCAATGAAATATAGTGTTACATACTTTTAGGAAGCGCAAAAGCCTTGCATTAAACGATGAAGGATCAAATCATAGAGAATGAAGCTCTTATGTACTTCAACATATGGATTCAGCGTTGTCCCTTTATGTCTTAACTTTTGAACGAACGACCGCATAAATATTCCTCAAATAATGAATGCTCAAATTGGAACTTATTGCATATGATAATTATAAAAATGATACCAAAACATTTATTGAAAAAATGACGGTTCATGAAAACCAGACACAAATTACTTTTTATTCCACCCAGAAAAAGAGCTCAACTTTTACAGGGTGAGTGATAAAACGCGCTAACACAAAAAAATTAATAACTTGTTTTCGGAATAAGAGATTTTTTTTTTTTTTAATTAACTGATTCTGACCAGTAGTTCCATTAAATGGAAGACCTTACTTTATTTTTATGTCGAAGTACATTTAAACTTAAACGGTAATGTTCATAAATTAAACTTTTGAAATTACACATGTCCCTAAGATGAGAACTACATCCAGCTCGATTAAATATGGTGAACTGTTTCATCAACCTGCATTTTCGCACCATACTGTCACAAAGAAAACAGTAAATTTAAACTGTAAAGGGAAGTTTTCCTCCGCAGCTGTGAAAAAAGAATAAAAACTTTCATCTCAATGAAGATCCAGGCCTGTTGATGGAGAAACCCAACATTTCGTTTGTCGTCCAAATCTCCACGTCTCCATTCAAAATCGACCCATTAAATAAAATATAAGCCAATTCCATCTTCAAACCTAGGCAGAAATGAACAACTTTTTGGTAAGATACCGCGCATGGGGCCATTTTGATTCCATTATTTTAAAAATCATTAAAAAAACTTAAATAAATGATGTTTCAACTGAAAACAATATATATTCAAATAAGCAATTCGGTTTCCAAGTCCAAGTCGCACCAAGTGTTAAGAATTTAACGGCACATAAAACAAAATGGAATTGACGGTAAAACTATTAGAAGGATTCTATGGATATCTGATGTAAAATTTTACAAAGTTTTTTTGTCAAATTGTAGCTTCAAAGCCATTGTTTATAATTATCCTTCAAATCAATATTATCCAGCCGCTGGTGCACCCCAAAGTTCTGTTATAAGTCCCAATTATACAATTTATATTCTTCTGATTTTCCCCAAATAAGTGAGGTTAAATCCGATAAGTTTGCTGAGGAAATTTTGCGATAGAGAAACTCTTGAAATATTTAAAAACATGGAAGATTAAAGTGAATTCGGAAAAACACAAGCAATTTTTGTCACACGAAAAAAAATGTTTTAACTTCCGTAAAAATTTACGGTGCTGATCTCTTATGAAAAACTTAGACAAGGCAATGACTTCCATTCGACATTTCGAAATCATTAAATAAAGTTTACTTTGCTACTAGAACGCTATACTCCATCGAAAAGTCAAAATTATCAAATGAAATTGTTAACCATGAGAAATTGTTAATCCATGCGACTGAACTTTATGGTTTTCCAGTATGAGGAAGCTGTGCAAAAACAAATATCCAAAAATTTCAAGTGGCACACAACAAATTATTGCTAAATGTTATACCATGCCATTACTCTAATATATATCTGATCTTCATCAAAAAGGGAATGTTTAATTGATCTTCGAAGGAACACTAAAGCTAGAGCACACATTTATGGCTTTCTAGCATTCGCAGTTATTATTTTCATTCAATTGTGAATAACAAATTTACTGAAGGAAGATGTTTTTTTGAACTCTTTAAAATGTAGATTTTTTGGTAGTTTCCTTTTGATTTAAAATGTTTCATACTAAATTGAATATTTTAATAAAACTAAACCTGTTTCAGTATAAAAGTATTAAGTCACAATTGTCAAATTTTCGCAAACCCCAATTTGCAGTATTTCTTAACCAAATAAAATATATTTTAAACAAGAATTAAGAATTTATTGCAAAAAATAAATTAATATCTTTGAAAAAAAAACCTTAATGCAAACACAAAACCATAGTTCAAAATTTAAATTTTAATAATATTATATATAGCATTTTTAAGTACACCAACAATTAAATAAAATGTTCAAATTTAAACCCTTTGAAATTTTCAAATATTTTAAAAACTGCATAGATTTTTTTCGAATTACAACATCGAATATTTAACATTCCCTCTTTGTGTGCTGAATAAGGGATAACAAGTAACATCCAACTTTTTTTTTAACTTTTTAAATTCCAACGTCAGCAAAGTGTTACATGTTTAATGAATTCGTGCGAAAGTTTCAATCCGAAATTCCAATTTTAGCTCACTTTTTAATGAAACAGTAAACAAACAATCTATGAACAAAATTTATATAGACTCCTTTCATAAATGCCTTAAACAGTTTTGGCTTCAATAAATAACAAGATAAATGGAAATTAATTTTGCATTTTGTGGTTAATTGCTTTTTGAAAATATATGAGGTAATCTCTCTAGTAGAAAATTGATTATTACATAATTTTAATTCATTAATGACGATAATTATTATTGCAGTGCTGTTTGGTTTTAAGCACTTTGATGTCCTATCTCAAAAGGGTACTTTTCAAATGGCTAATGCACATGCACACGCATGAAACTCCAAGCTATACAAATGCTATTGTATGATATTTTTCAACAACAAAGCATTTAACTTAATTCATATGAACGTTTTCAAAAGCAGGCATATAGGACGAGTGGGTGAAGAAATTAACCACTCGCACAATGGTCTGTTTATTTTAACATGATAAAGTTTATGTAACCGGTCCGCAGGGAATTAGGGATGTATTCAGCGAGTTTGACTGACCAAGAGAAAGTGATCTAGTGTGAAATGTAAGAGTAGGATGTAAGAGTGGGATCTTTCAGGCTTGAGAAGATGAAAGCATGCTCCTCGAATTAATGGGGATAAAACTAAATTCATGCTATTGACATAAAATCGACCCTTCCAAAACCAGGGGGTTATCTCTCAGGGGACAAATATCAATGGGCAACTATTCTCCAGCATTGCATGTCTTCGAATCCCAACACAAAGTTGGCGAAAAAAGGAAACACCTAATGTCCAAGTCAAAGAATCGATGACAAGCCAAAATATCGGGAAGCAGCATATGTGAAGAATGGAAAGGCTTTCGATCTTGTAAGCAAACAAGTAACATTTATTTTGTTTGTTTGTGTTAGACCAAAATTAATAACAAATTGGGTGGAGGTACTTCGAAAATTATTGTACGATGGGGAACCACATCTACAAAGACAAAGTCTTTGATTCATTTTGCTTTATGCCACATAAGCCCATATCGCAAAATTTTCTTCCGAAAGGCTATAAACTTCCCACCTGGAAGTTCTTGTTTTAGGTGTGATTCTTGAAAACATTCTTTATGACGTAGATTCTCCGCTCATAATGGAACCAATTCGTGCTCTTATTGGAGCTTTCTTAGGTGAGAATTTGCGAAGACTTCCGAGTTCACTCTGCGTTCTTTTTCGCGTGCAACGGATATTAAATAGACTTAGGCATTCCTCTTCTTCTGACTTCAGCCTCGGTTTCTCTGGCTATAGACCCAGATAAGGGTTGATTTTCGAACCTTCTATCTTCGGTTTAAAAAAGTCGTTTCATAGCACAAACTGAAAGGGATATAACGATACGATGATGCATCGAGGCCTTACCTTTTATGAGAATAGAGTTGAGACTTCATCCGATTGTGCCTTGCTGTGGATCGTCTTGAAATTATTTAATACAAATGTGAGTCTGCAGGATTAAACCTTGAACATGTATAGCTCTTAAGGACGAACTTCTGTTCTGGTATGTAGGTAGTTTTTTGATCTTAAAGATAGACTAAGACAAGCTTGTTTTCTTCAAGCTGGTTGGATTTTACTACCAAGGGATGTCGGCAGGCACTGTGAGCGTTAAAAGTAAGTAAACACTTGGGTTTTTTTTTATGGAATTCGCATATGTTAAATCTTTAAAAGAAAATTTAATACTTTGTTGGACAACCTTTGGACTTAGTAACTTCTTAAAGTTTTTCGTGGCATAAACACAACAAGTTTATTTGTGACAGGATATTTTGGACCATTCTTCAATTAAAGCCATTTTCAGATCATCTTTGTTTTGAATTGAACATTTCTGAATATTTCGGCCTAAATGATCCCATAAAGGTTCAATTGGGTTCATGTCCGAAGATTCCGGCGGGTGATCGAGCTATTTTGATGTCCTATAAACCAACCATTTCTAACGAGTAGCGATGTATGCAAAGACCCAATTCCCAGTCAAACCTAATTTGTGAACGCTCAATTGCATAATATTCTTTAGGATGTTCATATAGTCTTGCTTATTCATTGTGCTTTCAATGAAGACAAAATTTCCGACTCCAGATGCTTCCATATACCCACTCACCATCAGTGAACCTCCCCCATGTTTTAAAGTGCTCCTTATATTTTCTTCACTGCATTCTTTCTTTTCTTCTCTCCAAATTTTTTTATTTGTATGACTTTTAAAAAATTTCGAATAAACTTTCGTCTGTAAAAAAATGTTTGTTAACATCAAAATATCATTGTTTTAGCATTTTTTGCAAGATACTTTTTATACTTTTGATAACAATGATTTCCTTTTTGCACTTCTAGCACGTAAACCATTGATACAATGTTCGTCGTACAGTACATGCACTAACAGATTTTTCAGATGTTTTTGAAATATATTCCGCAATTTTAACGATCCGATGTGAAGGTTATTTGCTATCAAGCCTTTGTGCGTCCAATTCTGACATATGCGAATCCAGTATGGTGGAACATAAGTCCATCTTATATGGAAAAGTTTAGAATTTTCGAACGAAAGTGCCAGCGAGTTTACACACAGTTGTACAGAAGCGCACATTCCCACTTTCTGCATTACGTCTCTAACAAAAGACTATTGGATGTTTCCGTCATGTCTAAGATTGACAACGTTATCCTGGACCATGTGAGGAATCATTTTGCGCGGTCGGCGAATGTTACTGAGAATGAACTCATCTGCGACGGGAGAGGAAACCATTGCGTAAACTCCTTTCAAGGATTGAAGACTGGGCTATAATTGTTTGGCAAAGAGACTTCTTGTTGTCAGAATTTACAGACTCTTTGAGTCAAACAGACTACCAAGATTTGCAATTTTAATATGGTAACTAAATCATGTAGATCAATCTTCTCGTCGCGATCGTTCATATTGGATGCACGGTTTCGCATTGATTTTTCGCGTTAAAAAACGGTTGCTTTATTTCCGAAATATTAAATAATGGTCGCATGCTCGGAAGTGACGCATAACTACCCTGAACTACAACTTTTTATATCTTTATGGAACAGCAAAAACAACTCAATTTAAACCTCCATTTCATCAGTAAATTAATTAGTTTACAAATTTGATTTGCACTTAATTATTTTAATTATTTTTTTTTTACATTAAAATCTTCCTTTGGAATTAACGTTGAATAATTGAACTGCTGTCATACTCACGTTATGCGTGATGGGAGATTGATATAACTACTTCAATTACAATGAGCTTAACTGACATTATCAGGAAATGAAACATTTCCTCAGTTGCGATGATTACGGCATCTAAATTAACTCTCGATCAAATTAATTTGGAAACTGTTAAGCGCTTGCGGTAATGTACTTATAAAATATTGATTCGCTTTTCATTTGTGGATGCAAAGCGAAACGCTGACGGCTTTGGGAATAAAAGATACTTTAACAGACTTTTTTTTTGTTTGAAATATATATTCTATTTATTTTTTACATTTTACAGATTTGCGAAGTTGATATATTTCATATTGAGCCTCTATACCGGGCTTCATTCATTATCTGACTCACTCGAAGGGTTGCGATATAAGAATTTTAGTTTTTAATTTTAATTTTAATGCTGAAAGTCTTCAATTCTTCAATTAAGTTTCTGCAGAAAATTCAGGTCTTCTAGCACTAGTCAAATGCCAACGCATTTTTTGCATTAACACTCTGCGTTCTACTATTGCATAACATGCACGCATTTAATTGAATTTCATCGAATATTTTGGGTAGATATGCCGAAACGCTCGTAGCAAACTTCAACTTATAAGCCGTATATAAAAATTCACGCCTCGACTAAACGCTTGAGAAATATTGTTTTTAAACTTTATTTCTCTCAGGCCAACCTCCAATTGCTCGTCGAGTTAAGAAATGTTTTTTGGGAGGCAGAGATTGCGAGGAGTCCACTACGAATCAACAAAAACTCTGATTCTATATTCCTCATAAAACTCTAAAATTATATTTTATTCTTTGTTTGAGTTTACTTTTATTTATTTATTGACAGCTGGGTGGCGAAGTTCGTAGAGCGCCTGCCTTTCAATTGATTCAATTGATAGGTCCCAGGTTCGATTCCTAGAGTAGTCTAGTTTTTCGAATCTGGTCCTGTCACCATTTGCCATTGGGATCAAGTTAATAGCACTATCACTGGATTGGTCGACCTGCGATAGTAGTCTGACTAATAAGTGGCGTTGTTGTAGTGGTTGTTCGGTTGTTCGGGCTCCACCCACGGAAGAGTTTTAATCCAAATACACCTGAGTTTCTCAAACCACTACAAAAATCTTTCATTCTCCTCCTAATTCTTCCGCTCGCTCTGTGCTACACGCATTATAAGAACATTAATATCCTCTTGAAGAGCGAGCAAATAATTAAAAAAAATTAAAACGTCGGAAGATACTATATATTGTTTTTATTTACCAAAAAATCTTTGGATAAAAGTTGTTCGACACATGTAGAGCGCTCGAGTACTGGCGGCCAGATAAGGGTCGACATTTTTTTCTTGAATTCATTTTTCTTACATGCTAGATAAAAACGCTTTAAGCTAGCTTAATTAACTTAACGATTTATAACTAATTTAATGGCGCTATACTCTAAGCTTAACCGAACAATTTAAACTTTGTCTTTCGAGTTACAATAATTTTCTAAATTTAAGTAACAGTAATTCATTAAAACTAAGCACATATTAATTTTTTCCAAAAAGAAACTTAGTGGCCGGTACTTTTTTTATGTTTTACTTAAACTAGACCTAAATACCTTAAACATTTATAAACCGGCAAAGGCTGACAGGACATGCTATCAAATTGCCTTAAGGGCACTCAAAATTACTTAAAGACGACTGAGATCTAAACTTTGTCCCACCACCAAAACTG
Organism: Orthonevra nobilis; assembly: GCA_963555765.1. Lineage (NCBI taxonomy): Eukaryota > Metazoa > Arthropoda > Insecta > Diptera > Syrphidae > Orthonevra > Orthonevra nobilis. The sequence continues at coordinate 24,848,234 of OY743225.1, read as the reverse complement.
TTTATGTCGCCTTTTGACATCTGCTCTGTAGCGGTCTGATACCGCCCGACGACCAACGTGGAAGATTAACGGTATCGGTAATCTATCCTGGACCAACCCTATCTTCTATCGAGATAGAAGGACGCTTCAGGGGAACAAGGCAGTTAAGGCGCATTGTCTCATGGTGCTTATCATTGGGGTTCCAGCAGACGTTGCACTTTCATTTTTCACAATAAACTGTCTGCTGGTGAGCATAGCTGGGGGGATAAGGGTCGCTTGTACTGGCGTGCTAACAATCGAATTCATTCGTGGGATCAAGGAATTCCCGCTGCTATCTTTCTCAAACTTAAATGACAATTTTCAGTCAACCATTTGCTTTATTTAGCGAGGTTAAGTTCAGTTGAAGACGTTGATGGCCGATCAGGGCTAGGTAAGTCTTCCGGCCACTGTTTTTAGTAAAATTGATTCGCCATTACATCATGTAAAATTCCTAGGAAAATGTAAATAAACTTAGTAGAAGACAATTCTGCCGGTTAAGCAAAAAAAATGTTTCCATCAATTGATTTGATGATCGATTCCCGGTACTCTCTGGAGAGCATGTCCAATCGAACTTCTTTCGTTTTACACATATAAAATAGGATAGCTTGCTTATACCCTCGCCAATTACAAGCTAAAAAAAATTATACATAAATACAAATGGAGATAAGTTAATCATACACTACTTACCTGCTATGCTACTCCATATTCTACAGCTGCAGAGAACGATCCTCGGAAAGGATAATCATCTACGCGCCAGCGGAAAAAGGCACAAAAAAATTCAAACACCTTGAGTAAGTTGACCGAAGATTGACCATCAGGCAGATGTCACAAGCATTACACAAGAAAGGGGTTGGCATTTCATGTGCAAATCTTGATAACCAATAAGCCGACCATGGACCGATTCAAGCGGCGGAAGCCGCTCTGTTTTAGAAATACCGAGGGAATTGTATTATTGACAACCCTTAAAATAAGCTGAAATTGCAATGACTACAATTTATGAAGCTGATTTAGAATTGCTTTAATACCCGCTCTTTTTCAAAGATCTAAGTCCCGGTGACTTCTTTCTTCCTCCCTGGCTTCGTTCAAGGCTCAGAAATTTGGAAATTTGGATGGATGTGAAAAGCAAAGCGCTACCAGAAATTTGTTCAAGCTGCGTGATCCACCAAGCGCAACCTTCATGCTTCACAAAGCGCACAAGGCTAGGGAATGTCCTCAAGGCAGCAAATTTACAATGCAAAGTTAAACTTGCCCGGTAGCCGAAAGCATGTAAGTAATTATAGATTTAAGCTACAAAATAAGAAAATATTATCTATCTTAAGCCTTAAAGCTTTTTAAACTATTTTCACTCGTGTCTTGAAAACTCCCCCTAATCGATAGAACCAACTTGAAGAGCTAAATTATTTTCATATCCAATCTTCCAATTAATTTATATTAATGATGTACTCCGGTTCAAGTATCTTTAACAATTTCGCTCCGAAAACTTCAATCCAACCTCACTTAACCAAAAAGGTTAAACTTACTTAGCATGAATTGAATAGAAGCCACAAACCTTCAGACAATAAACGTGCGTTGGTTACATCCATTCACCTAAATCACCCGCCATTTACTTTTCCAAACTCAAACTACTCGTATCAAAATGCCAACGTACACCGCAGGATTAGTAAACCGCCCGCCAAAGTTCATCAACTGAACCCATGTAATCCTTTTAATTACAAAGCGCCCCGCAACTTTGCGGTAACTTCAAAATGCTTTTATCTGTGTTTAGTTCATTAAAATGAAATCGAAAACTGACTGCAAAATATGCTATCTGAAATGGTCAGTGATCCCCAGATGACCGGGCTGGTTGGTGCTGTCCGCTTACAAAACTTATTTCACAGGAATTCCATAAAAGGGATTAAGTATCCTTTTGTGCAGTTAATTAAAAGGGGGTGTCCATCGGCGCCGTCGACGAGATATCATACGATGATGGCTAACCAAGGGTTAGTTAGCTTCAAAACCATTTCAATTCAAGAACAATTACAATTGTTGTCTAACTAGGTTCATTATCTGCTGGAATACGGGTATTCCTCATACCTGGAGCTGTAAAGTGGAAAAGTTTGTCTCTCTCCTGTTGACATATAACTTCATCCATATTTTTGAGCATGAATTCTTAAATTTGTGTTTTGTTTAAGAAATGTAAATAAATTTTCCAATTATAAGCAATCCAGACAAGCGTCGACCGACGACGGTCCAACAACGGCAAATCCATCATTGTATCCAGCAAGTAGCAGCAGCAAGTATCATGTGGCTTTGGGGACCACTCACTACCAAATAAGAATATAATGGATGGAAGCCATCAAATCAAATGGGACATTCTCATCCGTCTCAAAGAAATGAGAGTTCTTAGCTGGTATGCGGTGCGGCCTTGTTCTGGAATCTCTGAAGGAATATTGCGAGGAGAATGGCATGTCAACAGGAGTATTGAACACCAATCATTGTAATGACATTTTTGACATGACACGTCTACAGTGAGATCCTTCATTATATCGTCCCTTTTCGTTTGGAGAAAATACCATGGCACACCATAAGGCAATGTCACCCCAATGAAGACTGATGCCTTTCATTTTCCTATTCACTACCGTGCTTGCTATTCCTAAGCATTTTTCTTCGATGGTTTTCTTCGGTAATTGAGGAAGATAGACTTGGAGTTCGAATCTGGAAATGGAATGGTCTGCACTTGCAAACTAATCATCAACATTTTGGGGGTTAAGGGACTTTATGTCTCTGTCTTCTTTAGTCCGAAGTTGATCTATGATAACTGCACGACATTCGCCTGGAAATGCTGGCAGGACTCTTTCTGATGTCAGTCATATGAATGGCGTCGTAAATCATGTGCAAATTTGTTGACGAACTTTACCAATACAGCTGGAGTCTGTTCAAAATAAGTGTTTTGTTTGGAAATAAAGCAAATTTAGATTTGAAAAAAAATGAAAAAATAGTTTCGATATTAAAAATTAATTAAAAAGGGATCGAGGAGAAATGAGCATGACTCAGGAATGAACGCAAATTCACCACCTGCTTCGACTTCATCTTCCTGATTTGCCATGAGAGTGGAAAAATGCACACGCTTTCGTGTAATCAGTGATTTCGGACACCAAAACGTTGTGATACCATTTTTTGACTTTCATATATGCTATAAGATATTGATGTTATGCGAACAATGCAAATATATTGGTCGAGATATTCCTGATATAATGGCTTAAGTTGTAGGTTCATGAAAACCATCAGCATGTAATATTTTGTTTTATTTTGGGCAGTGAACTCCTTTCAAACCTTCAAATCTGCGGAACAGAATGTGATTACGTCTGCAATTCTACTGAATTCAATCACTGACTTTGTGCCACGTTAAGCATAGCCCGTACAATTGAGACATCTAGCTCAGCATCCTGCATCCATCGTAGATCGATTACTTCACATAAACCTCACATAAATCTATAAGAATACGCTTGTAAGAAACTGTCAAAATGTGCAAGAAAACACAGACAAGAAGTGCAACACTCGAATACTGATTTAGTAGTTTTCATCAAGAACACCAAGATCTTCAGATGCAATGTATTCAAGCACAACTTTCAACGACACCATTAAAGTTTCAAAGGCTTGATATTTTTTGCATCCAGAAAAATTGAAAGAATTCGATATCGAATTATTTGCATTTGTCCAGTTCGCAGTAATTTATTTGCCATTAGTTGATTTACAAACAAATGCATGTTTTGTTGTTTTTTGAAAGGTTTCTGTCAGCGTTTTGCCTTCACAGCAGGTTAAAGCAGTTGAGTCAAATTGAACGCTGTATGAAAATATGGGAGACATATGTAGATTTATAAAGCTCGATTCCAATCATAGGACATAAATGGGAAAATATAATGACTTTATTTTGTAGAAACCTGCGTACAGATCGTTATGTACATCAGGAAACCTAAGTCCTCTCCTATTAACTGTTATCAACAATCGATTTCTTCGAAGAGTAAATAGGGCGGTTTCCAAGATACATGCAGGAAAATCGTCCCGTAACCAACCAAATCAAACCAAATCAAAAAATAAAAAGGTCACTTTATGTATTCTATATTTTCTAGCGACTATAAGCCCTTGCATAATTGGGGTTCAAAAGCCAATGCTTGACTTGTTTTGTGAACATTCTAGTTAATGAAATTGCTCCGGTTGGTTGTGCGAGTGATATGAAGAAATAAAGTAAAATTTACAATCAACAGTGGTTCGAAAATCGGGTACAGATAAAAAGTTTGAAGGGGTTTCCACAAAGATAATAACTCCGCCTATAACGATTCTCGGACTTCGTCAACAAATTCCTCAATACCTTTGAATATCATTAATGACGAGTTGAAAGAATTTTAAGGTAAATATAGTAGAATCTTCGGTATGACGGAAAAACGAATTCGAAATGTGAGACCAAAGTACCTAAATTCGTCTATGTTCTCTATTAGGTAACAGGAGTCACTGCCATTTGAACTGCTTCTTAAAGTAAAGTACAATTAAAAAGTTTATACTTTTGACGCTCAGGAACGTGGAAATACAAATCGGCTTTTAAGTTGATAGAGGAAGACAAATAAAAGAAGATTTTTTAAAATTGAGGACTTACAACAAGATTATGTTCATTTAACCAGGCAGGTGCGATTGATATTGGGACATTTTTGGTTATAGACCAGTAAACCTGTAAACTAATTGCAGTTTGTGCACTATTTCGAGCGAAATTTCTTTTCAAAATTCGTACTATTTCGGTTACACAGCTTCTTCTTTCAATCATTAAACGCACCGCGAAAATTGATTCTGAGTTTCTGTCATTTGTTTTAAGTTTAACAAAAAAAAAAAAAAAAAACAATCAACAGATGGCGCACCCCACATACACTTCCTTTGAAAAAAAGAGCTTGTCTAGAACTAAGGACAAGAATCTGTTCTTATTCACAGTGCGTATGATTTTGTGGTTGCATACTTTGAATTGCCTTACCTTCTAAGTTCTTCAATCAGGACAACATTTTTAAGTAAATTAAAACTCAATTTTATGACACACCCTTCACGGCGGTACTTTCGCTTACGGATGTTTCGACAGGTCTAAGTACTCATCACTTTTAATGACTCTCGAGGAAAGCAGGCAATAAACTTTCATTGTATTCATTCCGACACATTTTTTCATATCCCTAAGTGGCAACTGAAATATTTGTTATCTAAGAATGTTTCATAAACATTCTTTGAATGCGTACACCTTCCGGTGTTTGACTTTCTGGCGTAGATTGCAGTTAAGTACGAGTTAGGCCGCGAAATGTATCCTCCAAAGGCGCTTCTTCAAATCATCCATCTTCGTCATTGTCAAATGGTTTGGTGTTAAGTTGATAAATGAACCTTTCGAATACATTTCAAAAGGCAAAGGAAAAGAATCGCGTATATGTTTTGAACTTATCATTGACTTAAGCCCAATAAATCATCGATAAAAATGTTTGACTGAATGCAACCTATGTTGTATAAAATTTAAGCAGGTTTTAAAACGATTAAATCGTCGTAGATGAGATTGATATTTTTTTTAAATTTAAAGATACTTGTACACACCTTCCAGTAAAAACGTGGCATATTTACATACTCGGTGCTCATAATCATGCGGATATTCCTTCTAAGAAATATTTTACCTAAACCTTGACACATTTTGATCTTCTCAAAACCATCAGAAAAATTCAGTCCTCCTTATCGTGTTAATTTTATTGGGTTTCTTTTATTGATGGTAATGTTGTTCATTTGCTGGCCATGTTCGAGGACGTCGGGATGATTTGCAATCCACATCTTGTAACAGCTCACAGATATAAGCATGAGACACGTTCATATATTAATATTTTAACACTAAGAAAATTGCTTTAGTTTCATCGCGTTCATCACTTGTTATAGTATATGCTAAACAATAATGTTGTCTTATAAAGGCTTTGAGAGTACCGAGCCTGTTTCTTCTCCTCATAGATCAACTTCAGAGAAAGAAGTTTGAAGCGCTCTTATTGGACGATCTTGCCGGACAGTAGACGGCCCGGAAACGCATTCTTCAAAATACCTATAGTCGTGCGAGGAACCAGCTCTAGTCCAATAGTCCCAATGTCATCATTCCGCGGCAATCTTATTTTTCATGGTTTATGGGTCATGGAAAATGGATCATTGATCATTGTAATCGTATCACCAATGGCGTCCTCGAAAAAATGTGATGCCCGATGATACCTCCTGTGTGCGCCATCCTGTACCTGTTAGTGAACGTAATGGCTCTTATCCACCTGGATGCCTCGTCACTTATGATGTATTCCGAAAATTGTCCACTGCGTCGGTGAAATTCAGGTGAGGTCTGAGCATAGTTAAGATGCGATTGACGCTCTGCGGGCAATACTTCGGCCCCTTGTCGTCCCATTGTTGTATAATGCCAAAAGAAAACAAGTAAAAATCAGAAACGTTTGTTTTGAAAGCACTCGATAATTGAAGAAACCAATTCGGGGGTAAATAGTTTTTCAAAACTGGAAGATTGAAAAAAAGCCAATCCATAACAAAACCCGGTTAAGCTTGGCTTGAAAACTAAAGCCAAAAGTCATTTCGTTTCGAATTGCGTACGGAAAAAAATAACCCCGAATAAGTAAAACAATGACCAGTTAGCCGTTTTCGAAGCTTTCTTTTATGTTTTTTCATACAAATGGTTGGTGTTATCTTCCGTTTATAACCGACTTAGAACGTTCACAGAATTTTTTTTTATGACAGCTGCACTCTTCGATGGATAACAAAATTTCAATTTCTTGAGTCAACTGACAAGCAAATTATTACAAGGAGCCAAATTATAATCTCAATGATTAGTACACGATTTGTTTGACAGCAAATCAGGCGAATTTCTTAACGCAATTTCTTCAGAAAATATGTTGACTTTTTGATTACCGATCTTTCGCCATGAATTGATGAAACACAATATTGTCGCAATTCATGAAAACCGTGAGCATCGCTATCCTTTTAGATTGAAAACGACGCGGTTTTTGGGCTCCGTACCCAATAGGTGCCGTTGGAACCCTATTACGCCTTCGCTGTCCGTCGGTCCGTCTGTCAAGGGGCTATTTCTTCTGAACAATATAAGGCAGACACTTGCAATTTTCACAAAACTAATTCTATGTACTTCGGGCCCTATAGCAACAATTTATAAGAATAATATAAAGTTTAAAAAACTTGTTTTAAAATTGCAATTCATTTTAACGCCTGAAAGAAGGCCATGAACTCGTTTCATGGAGCATTTGATGTGCGAACCTTGGTAGCGATTATCTGAATCCTTTCCGACACATAAATAGGGTCCGAAATTTAACATGACCCTATTTAAAATTACCCTTGCCAGATTAAAATAATTTTTTCTGTCATACTTTAACAGTTCGTGTGTAAGCGCGGACCTCCAACGTTTCTTTATACGGGAATTAAATATCTCTTATCGTCAGTTAAATGCATGATTGACAAAGACCAGGAAAAAAAGACTCACATTTCAATCTTGGTTTGACCATTGAAATTATGAAAACAAACTTCCTCACATGATGTCAACAGTCATATGTAGGCTTCGACATTAAGTTTGTGGTTAAACCATGTTCTTTGGTAATACTGATGTCAAATGTATGCCAAAAGCATTCAACCGCATCCGTGATTGGAGAAATTGTTGTGCGAAAATCCTCACAGCAATCCGACAGGAAATGTATCAAATTTAATATCGAATAATTTAAAAAAGTAGCAAAATAAACTTTTCCTCCATGAAAATTCCCTTAGAGGCCAGGAATTGGAAACTTCCAGACCTGTTTTCTACAGCCATACTGTCTTTGCGACGTATTTATCACGAACAGACGGAAAAACTAATTGAAAAGTTTGATTTCCGCCCGGGAAATTATTCACCATCAACAGAAAGCTATCGATAATGACGGAATTTATTTGGTATTAAATTGTCAATTCCGCTGTCACACAAAAAAAGCAGAAACTTTTCAAACTTTCTACAGAGGGTCGAACTGAAAACGATAATCAAAGAAGTTAACTTTTCGGTTTTGAAGTGGACACGACACCGCTGCTCGGGTGATTATTGGGATATCTGTATTCAACAAAAAAAAAAATAAGGAAACTTTGTACGACAATTTATCCGACAGGATTTCGATGAAGGAAGTCGATGATTGTGATTTTTTTTGGGATTGAGGCAACTTATTTATGATTTATAATTTATGAGGCTTATATCTCTGAACAAGCCATTTTTTTGCTTTTTTTTTAAGAACGTCGTTACAGGTCAAACTTACTGATCGAAGTGAAAAAAAAAACTTAAAGTTTTGAAAAAAAGCCCACGAAAATGTTGCAGAAACTTGACATTGGAACTTGTGGCTCCTGTTTCACAATATGTTTTCCAATTGCGTTATAAATTGTTGTAAAAACTTCTTTACTACAAATTTGTAGAAATATCTTTGCACAAGTGATTTGAGTAATTCGTGGCTTCCAAGTGCAAGTAACTTAGAACAAATTTGTGATTGTTAAAAGTCTAACGAGACAATAAGCGGAGTCATCGTTTCCGTACCTTGTAATCTCCGAACGAAAAAAATATCCGATTGTAACATTTATTTCGTCGATGGTATCCAAATCTAAAGAGAAATAAAGCCGCGTAGTAAAGTTAAAAATAAATGGGTAAGTGTAACCACATAGGATTTCATTGTTTCTACTCAATCTGTCAACAGTTTTCTAGCCAACCAAACGAAGTGTCACATTTATATTTACGTGTTTTATTTTCGTGGCAATATTTTTCTCAACTAAAATGAATAACAATATCATTTTTTACAAATAAATCTTTAAAAAGTATTTCATGATATTTATATGTGTTATTGATTAATGATTGTTCCAAAATTTCAATAAATCACTTAAAACAGAAGGTTTAAAAATATAGCATTTAAAGCATTTTAAATTTTTACAATTTTTCGAAATTTTCAATATTTGCCAATCCCTTCTTTAGAGCAATTTTTTACATACTTTGACAGCTATAACTCAAGTACGCTCCAGAATCACATGATACGCTTGTGTTTCATTATTTCCAGCACGCCGTAGCGCAAATCTGCAACGCGAAAAATCTACTGATATGACAGTTCCTCGCATAGCGAAAGGCAGCAAAGGGTAGTGAATCGCAACAGGGAAATTTTAGGCATATTTGAGGGAAATTTAGCAAATTAGTTTTAGTTTTAAGGAAAGAACGGGAAGAAATAAGTGATGTGCAGTTTCCTGTCAGAACAGAAAGTGACAACTTAGTTATAGAAGATAAATTAAACGCACTTTTTTTAGAAAATATTAAAAAAAAATAATTTATTCTCTAACGGCCAGTTCAAACAACATCAGCATTGAAGGAAGGAAGACCGCATCCAGATTTAAAACAATTTATCTAAAAAAATTGCTACTAATCTGTAAAAAAATTAAACAGAAAAAGGATGTTTTTAGTTTATATGTGAAAATAATACTAGATTGAATAGTTAAAATTATAAATGACTCTTTCAAAAGGGTTTATTCCCGCAAAATATTAAAGAATCAATAATAATCCCAATATCAAAAGAAACAAATAATATTTGTTGTCTTTTGACAATTGAATGTTCCTAACTATTTCATAAGAATTTAAGCTCCTTTGATATAGTTTATTATTTATTCTTTGTTCACAAAGTAGTAATAAGAAAAATGTTAGCTTTGAATTCTTCCATGAAATAAAGTTTAAATAAATATAAATATATAAATATAAATATAATATAAAATATATAAACTATGATAAATTTAGGCCCATTAACATGCTTCCTAAACTTCGACCAAACCACTCGTGCGAAACTGGCTTAGCATCACATTGAAACCAAAAAAACTTGCAAAATAAGATAATTGCGATATTTTTAGATTTCGAGAGGGCTTTCAAGACAATCGATAGTGAACTATATATATTACTTTTATAAAAACTAATTAAATATGGTAAAAAAATCAAGAAATGTGTTGGTTTCGCTCATATCTTACTGATCAAACTTAGGTGTACATATAAACGATTTGTGTAATATTATTCCATATAGTTCAATATCCCTTTCTGCTAGTAATGCTTTTTTGTTTGCGTGCGGTAATGATGCGTCATTGGTAAAAAAAGAAAAGATCGTGATTCAAATGAACTGTGTAAATGGTAAGCAATAAATAAGCTTTAAATAAATATCAAAAAAACAAAATGCATAGTAATAAATGCAGAACTCAGTGCGAACATATAATTGAAGAATGAGCAAATAGAACATGTTAACACAATGAAGTATCTCGAGATTATGTTGGAAAGTCAATTGGAGTTTGGTGAACAGATGGATTATGTATATTAGCTAAAAAAACAAACCAAAAAGATCGAATTCATATTTACAATGCGATGAGCAATCCCCACTTAGAAAATAACTCAACTATATTAAATATGGGAAATAATGAAAAACTTGATTTTCTCCAAATTCAAAAATATAAAGTAATGAGTATTAGTGCTTAAAATGTCTTAATATCAAGCAAAGAATCGGGTTAAATGCTGCACTACTGGTGTAAAAGATGAAACATAAGATGGTGCTGACCTATCTTTCACCAAACCTTAATTAAGTTGAAAATGTGCAACCGTATAGTTTAAGAACGAATTGGAATTTCAGACGATAACTCTGTAGAGATTCAAGAGCATAAAATATGTTGATGCATAAAGGCTTAAAGTACTTTAATGAAATACCTTATAAGATTAAAGAATGAGTCAATTATAATGTTCTTCAGAATGGAGCTCATCTATCATATTTGAAACAAGAATAAAAACTAAACACAGGAGTAATAATCAATGTATTAATTAGGCAGGATAACTAGCTGTCAACAGAGCCTAACTCTTGATAAATATATCAGCGTAGCTACATTCTGGCAAATTGACTGTGAAGAAACACAATTTTGAATGATTCTACATTTAAAATTATTAAATCTGATAAATATAAAGGGTCCGCTAAATAACTTTTTTTTTTAAAATGCTATAAAAAAAACTGCTGAATATTTTCTCAAATTTCTTTTTTTATTTAAAAGTACAATCCTTCCGGTTAATAATGGAAAATAATTTCATTCAAATGGCTGTCTCGGCTGGCCATGCAGTAGCCTACACGATCGGTCCAATTTTTAAGCACATTATCGATTGTGTGAAGCTGTATTTCACCAATGGCTTCACGAATATTGTCCTTTAAAGCGTCAATTGTCTCTGGCATATCGTCGTAGCACTTATCTTTGAGGGTACCCCACAAATAATAGTCGAACGGTGTCAAATCGCAGCTCCGAGGTGGCCAAACGACATCAGCTCTGCGGCTGATAATGCGAACTTCAAAAACAGGGCGCAAAACATCGAGTGTAGCTTCGGCTGTGTGGCACGTAGCGCCGTCCTGTTGAAACCAAATGTTGCCAATATCCTCCTATTCAATTTTTGTGAACAAAAATTCGCCCGATAACGATCGCCATTGACTGTTACGGCCACTCCTTGTTCATTTTCGAAGAAAAATGGCCCAATTATGCCTCTGGACCAAAATCCGCACCAAACAGTGACTCGCTTTGGGTGCATCAGCTTTTCAATGTATGCGAGCGGGTTTTCTGTGCCCCAAATGCGACAATTTTGCTTGTTTAGATACCCGCCAAGATCACAATGAGCTTCATCTGAAAAGATGATTTTTTTTGGCAAAATCGATCGCAGGCCCACTTAGCGAAGCGAAAACGCATTGGTTGGTCAGTTGGCTTCAACTCCTGAACCAATTGGATTTTTTATGGCGTCATACCAAGGTCTTTATGCAAAATTCGTCTCAATGATGTCTCCGAAATGTTCAATTGTTGAGAACGACGGTGAATTGATGTTGATGGCGTTTCACGCACACTTTCTGCCACTGTATGTTTCTTTCCCTTTTTTCACAAGATAACGGACATACGGGGGTTCTTCTTCCAAAATCAGAACTCAATTTTCGCACACATTCTTCAACATAACCATGATTTTCAAAGTAATGTCGCAATATTTCCAAGCGTTGTTCAAGCGTATACACAACCATATTCGTTCAGCGGAAGGATAAAACTAATTATCTGTCAAATGAGCTACATGACCCATTCACCCATTCACGAAATAAGCAAAAGAAAAACGTTAGATGGCGGACCCTTTATAAATATAAATCTTAAATCAAGAGAAAATATGGTGGTGTATACTCTTAGCCGCGGAACCCTTCGTGTGAGCGTCAACTCTCACTAGTCTACTTTTTTATAAGTGATTTGGTGCTCGTAATACTTGAGACTCAAGCAAATAACGTTTTTTTGTGCACTCCTTCTATTTATAGTTACGCATGGCGTTCAAAACAATTTGGGATGTGAAACAACTTCACTCTCTTCTTCAATGTCCCTCGAAAGGTTTGAAGGAGAATTTCCTTCAGCTGGTCACTTCTCGACTTTAACATTAAAGTTGCTCTCATTATGTCCACCTGTTGGTTAAATTCCAGCAATTCTTCAGCTTTGTCTTGCAACGGTGTCGAGTACTTGCTTGGACCTCCTCCTTACCCTGAAACGCTGAGCTGGTTCTTTTTTTATTTAATCCTTTGTGTGGACTTCGATATCAGCTTTGCAGAGCTACAAAATATTTTATACTGCTCAAACAATTTTTTTACGTCATCTTTCTACATCACCCTCAGCATTCAATTCTTCAGCAGTACCATTTCATAGACTTGCCACGTTTCGCCTCGAGTAGCCATGAAATCCTTTGTTTTTGTTTTGTGTTTATATTCTTCGTTTTTCCCTTCAATTCCTGTAATCAAATATGTTGAAAAATATGTGTACTTTCATTTCAACTTCAACCGAATTCTGTCAAACAACGTTCGTAAACAGAAAAACAACAGAACGACTGAAATTTTTTGAGCAAAGTTAGAAGCGTGGCGGCACTTGTGAATGTTACTCTGGACTTTTACAAATCTGTAGTTCTTATTTGTTTTGTGAAAGGAAACCTACAACAAAAAAAAATGGAGATTTATTTATTTAGAGCTTGTAAATCACGGCAAAAATTCCTACAAATTTCCTTGGACTTCAAATGAAGTCAAAACAAAAAGCACACATTTATTCTTGATTTACAATTTTAATTCATATTTAATATTTTTTTGAATTCGAACTAGTATGACTAGAAAACATTTTATATACAAGCACAATATTATTCACCAGCTTGACCACGGGGGACATTTGTTATTAATGTCAACCACCCTTGTGGTTAACCTCGAACACCTTTCAACTTCTCATTCTAATAATTCAATGCCTCAGGTGAATTGGAGGACAAGGACAGCAAAATCAAAATCGGCGACCATGTATCCTTTGTCTTTCCACTTTCGTGCCCAACCCTTAAAGGGTATTCTTATTGAAAAGGAGTCCTTGTTTTGAGCACAAAAAAAAATTCATCCTTTCTTTGTTAGAAGTTTTATGTTGAAAGTCTAAAAGCATGGAAGCAATGAGAACCGTTTAACTTTTGCCGGAAGCATATCCCTGGAGACGAGGCCGCCGTTGAAAGTTTCCAACAAATACTCGATGGACACGGCATTCAGGTTGGAAGCTACTAAGTCTATGCTTTATTGACACCCTGATTACCCCATCGCACTAAAATGGTTAAAATCAACCTCGGTCCATTGGGGGTAACCGATGCTGGAGTGACTTGAATTTGAATTTGGGGATTTGTCAGTTTTGAATCCTTGTTTGTTTGGGTTGAAGAAAGGTCGGGTTATGTATGGACAGTTGAGTGCTGAATTTATTATAATTGAGAAGGCTGAACTGATTCAAATAGCATCAAGAATGAAGGTCGAATACTGCTTAAAGCAATTTGAAAGAAAAACTATGAGCTAGGCTCGTTACTCAGGATGCAATTAATCGCGATAAAACTACTCGATATTTTGCAGTTCATCTTCGTAAGTGTCTCCTCTGCCTGTCACGAATTGTTCGATTTATTTTTATTTGATCAATCTCAAGAAGAATGACAAGAAGGAGAATTTAAAGATGGTCTTTTGGTTTGAAACTTTGAAGATGTAGTTTTGTTTTCATGGCTTCATTTTAGGAGTCTGAATTTGGAGGAGAATTTGATATTAACTTTTTTGCATATACTTGATTCGCAGTATTTTAATTGCAATAAGTTGAATTCCTTTGTTGTTGAATTTTTGGAACAATGGTTCATTACCGTGCTGCACGAGTCGAAAAACTTCATAACACAAGAGAAATAGAAATATTCCCAAAACTAATTTTGTACTTTCATGTGCATTGGTGAAAAGGTTTCCCCTTTACAATAAAAAACTGGAAAGCTTCTCTTTCTCGCACGGTTAAGGAAAATAGGGCATTATTTCCTATACAACAAAAACAGGAAGGAAATATTCTTGAATAAATAGCCTACTTCATATGTTAGCTATTTGGTATCGAAGCAAAATTTTGTGGTTCAAATTTTGTATTCGAATTGAGAGGCAGGAATGACACTTTATTTAAACATTTGCCTAACGAATGATATTATTTCGAAAATAAATGAGTTAATTCATAAAAAAGCAAATAAAACTATAACGAATCTTTCAAATGTTCATGCTCTTTCCGATCAAATATATCTCCCATTCACCACAGTCTAAAAGGGAAAGAAAAATATATTTAGTTCGCTTAATAACCTGACTTAGTCTCTAACGTTGTTCTTTTTAATTGGATGTATCATAATTAACCGCCGCATCGACAATGGATACTTCCTAACTCCCCAGCTGATTTAATAAATTCTTCATCAATTTGTAGACTGAACATTCAAGGTGAGCAAAGACTATACGTATATTATCCCGTGTAAATAAAAGTCCATTTCGTCAATCAATTTTATACCTAAAGTTGAAAAAACTGTCGAATCTTTGCCATTTTTGCGAACTATGCCTCAATAGTAAGGATACATATGTATACAGAAAAGTTGTACAACTTAGAAAGGTCTCTAACAAAGTCCACGGTGACATAACACAAATTGTAAGAGTATGAATAAAAAAAATAAAAAATTAATTTCAATCCGTCAGGGGTATCTTAAGAAAAAAAAATAAGTTCTTATCGAACTTATTTTATCTTATCGTCAAGGAAATATTTTATTTAGGCAAAAATTTCCTCAAACACAGCATTGTTTGGTACCTACGCTTTGTTGACAGCGGCTGGTGAATAGACCTTTTTGAATTCTATAATTTTTCTATGTGCACGAAATCTACGCGGACTAAGAAACAAGCGACCGCTAGTTTAATTTTAAATCAAGCACAAAAAGATACAAAAATTGGGAAATGGTTATCAAACGAGCCATTGGCTGAGCGCAGATGAGCAGTAGAATTGTTTCAGGTAGCAGGGGTAGCGTAAGCTCCACATCGCAAAGGACACTAAGATCGCATATCGAATCGACTGAGTTTTAGCGGAATCCGTTGAAGATATGCATTCGAGAGGATTTTGCTAGACGCTTGGAAGAATATGTTATTTATTTGTATTTGCTAAAATGAAGTCCGAAAACCAACTGAATCACCAATAAGAGTCTCTTTGCAGTAAACACTAATCGTATGGGGAAGAAATGTGTAAAGAGATTCTCATATCATCGGCGTTAATGGAAAAGTAATGGTGTATTAAAACGCACTCAACGTCATAAGTAGGAACAAAAAAGATGATGGGCCCTAGGTGGTTCCCTAGTGGAATTCCATAGTGCCGATCTATAAAGAAATTAATACTGACGATTTTCTAGGTAAGATTTTATCGAAGAGATGAAAGATGAAGTAATCCGAGAAATTTCATAGAAACCTTTGCTGTAGTCAATACATATGACATTAACTCTTTTGCCTTGTTGCAGAGCTTGCAGAGATTTGTTGCAGTGGATCTACCTTTAACAAATCCGTGCTGCTTAGAGGAACTTATCGATTGCAAAGAGTCCTAGTCAATAATTTCGAAGACTATGGAGAAGTTAAATTCAAATATCGTCTTTAAAGGATTTCTTTCAGCGTTTATGTACAAATTTAATTCAATAGAAGAATATTTAACACATATATCTTTGATTGTGCGCTTAAAAGCCTGATTTAAATCTTTTGTAGCAAGACATAACATTCAGTAAGCTACAAGCGTCAATTTTTTATGCCTAAAAATACCCATAAAGTCGAAAGACCTTCCTTCTTAAGCCCCCTGCATTTTGAGTGTCATGTCAACATCGAAGTGTAGTTTTAAGGTTTCCCTTACAGAGAACAGTGTATGACTGTGAACCATTTGTGAAGCTGGGCCATGAATGATAGGCAGTTTTTTAGTGTGCCATGAAAGATAGGCAGTTTTTGTAGTGTGAAGCGAATATATACCTACTTCCGATATGTCCAAACATTCGATGAATCATCAGAGCAAAATAATACGATAAATCGATATATCGTTACAGCTGATTATAGAAGTCAGCGTAATTGATGTTATTTGTTTTTATTCAATAAATTAAACAATCAGTGATTGTTTTATTGCAGCAAAAAAAAAATTAGCATTGTATAAAAAATGCCTGTTGACTTTGTAACTCAAGTGTTGGGTAATTGAATGGCATAATTTAATGAACGCAAATTTATATTTATGCATTGAAAACGTGCCAATTAGCGATGAAGTTAAAATGATGAATTCATGGCTTAACACAGTTATTTAAAGATTTACATAAGATTGAAATATTTTAAGTTTTTGAAAATTTCAACTGTCACTGCATGATTGATTCATGATAAAGAAACATTTATAATTTCAATTGTTAATCTCATTAAAATGAAAGAACAAATGGGAACATTGCATAAGCATTAAGAGCGGTCATTTTTAAGTGATCAAAATCGGATATTTCCGGCGGTGGTTAAATCTGTGAAAAAAATATGATTGATGGCTTATACTCTCAGTATCTACGGATGAAAATCATTTAATTTCCAGAAGGAAGCTGCCTCAGCTGCAGCCACATCAAAAAGGAAGCGTTCAAAATGGACGTAGAGTAGTACGACCTTGTCACCAAATAGGTGGAAATTATTCAATTGAATTGAACAGAAAAAAAGTAATCTTTAAAATATGATAGACGAAGGGACTTACTCCTAAAATCCAGCAGACTCGGATTGTCTGCTGGATTTTCCAACGAAAGTTTCTGCGCACATGGAAAAGTTGAAGGAATAATCTTCAGCAATAATTCGAAAAAAAATCTGCTGGTGTTATAAATCTCCAACTTTACAATGAAGAAATTTGCGTTTCTGAGTTAAGAGCGCTCATCAACAAGACGGGTATCAAAATAAAGGTGAGCGTTAGTACATTAAATTAAATTTTGAGATTTTCTTGTTAAAATGCGTCTTTGTGCGGCAAGTCTTCACAATTATTGACAGTTTAAAATCATAAAAAACGTATATCAAAGGAATTCAAGAACGTACAGATATGTTTTTGAAATCAAATAAAAGGTAATTTCAGCGATACAAAAATCCGCAGACCAGGAAAAAAAGTTTTTGAAAAACATAGTTAAATTGCGGAGACTTTGAAAGAAAAGTTATGTTTTCAAAAATCACGCATTTCTGAAAAAAAAATCAGCAATAGAATATATTTATTTTAACGCCACGTTAGTAATGTCAGGATATATCAACATTGACAAAGCAACTTCACATTCTTAGGTCTAGAGGGTGCATATCCATCATCATGACTCAATATGTTACTTTAAAAGCTTGAGAATCGTTGCTTTTTATTATAGTTGGAAAAACAATATTGATTAAAAACAGTAGAAAAAAATATATAGTTGTTTTTGTTTTTTTAAATATGTTATGCTTCATACAATCCTAAAAGTATGTTTGTAAGGAACCGTGTTTAAGAGGGTATTCCAGTCTAGAGGCATGTAATTTTTGAATTGTCATAAAAAAAGGCAATTAATATTTGTGCTATCCATTTGTTTATTAGTTATTTATTAACATAACAAGCATACAACAAAAAAATTAAAAAAAAGTTGAAAATTTCAAAAATTAGCAGTTTTGGGGGTTTCAAAAAATTGGCGCGTAACCATTTCAACGATTTCAACCCTCCTAGCAATCTGAAACCAAAAAAAAAAGTAATTAAACTAGAATAATGTCGCAATGTCTGGAACTACGGAAAAGTTGGAAACATTTTTTTTTTCACAAAATAGAAGAAAACATAATTTTTTCGACTGGTTCGAATTAAACAAAAAAAAAGTAATAGAAATTAGGGAATAGAGAGTTCCAGATAGACAAGTCTATAAAGAAGACTCTTTGAAAATTTCAGGTAAATCGGTGCAGTAGAACCTGAGAATCGTGGGTATTGTTCTGAAAAAGACAGTTGCGAGAAAAACGCGTTTAAAGTTTCGCGTAAAGTTTTTCGTAGTCTAAGTCATGAAATGATATTGTAGAACTACATTTATTTAATCTGCAATTGCTCCTTCATTGGACCTTCCTCGAATTCAAAAAAACTATTTTCCACGTTCCGCTCTTCATATCGAGTAGTTCTGGCCTCCTTTGATGCGTCGGATGCTCGTATCTTGGAGTGGTCAATCCGGGCGTTGTCTCGTTTCACAGCAAATGAATGAGCTTCCGCGCCAATTTTCATTCCCGTAAGCTCCATCATATTGTAAAAAGGAATGAAGCCTTCATTAAATATACAAACAGCAATAAATGTCGCTATCTCAATCATCTTAGGTCCGGAATGAATATGTTTTATACTGCAAAAGATATTTATTCCTTCCTTGATAACTCTCAAAAGCCGCATAGCAAATATAATTCTTCGGTTTACTTCAAAGGATTTGTCGACGAATGGACATGATGGTATATATTGTTCACTATTGCAACCGTATTGTAATGCAATATTAAAACCTGGTCCGCGATAAGACGTTCTCCAAAATTTAATTTCTTTCTTGCATGTAATAAACGAACTAAAGAAGAAATCGCTGAAAAAACTGTGAAAAACTCCAAAGCACAGTAGGCGTAATTATTTTCAATGATCACTTCTTCATTATTTGATTTACTCAAATTTGCTGCTGATGTTCTCGTAAAACTGGTGTCTCCCTGTGCCGTGTATCTATTGCCGTGAAATCGCCTTTTTGTTTGTCGATATGCCCATTAATACTTTCAAAGACTCAATACTCATAGGCATCATCGGTGTACTGATCAGCGGATGTATATACCAGGTTCCATTAGATTGATCCAAACTCGAATCACGATTCTAATGGAGCAAAGCTCAGGCTGCAGCGCCTCCTAACCAAGGTCAGCAAACCGTCCCGAAATTGCGAAATTTTCAAATTAAGACGACGGTTTCGACCTGCTCGAATGCCCATTCTATTTTATAGACTTATCACCGTTGATATTTCCAACAAAAAACAATGTACCTTCAAAACTTTTTTTCGACTAAGGAAGCAACTCAACAGTAAGAAATTCGAGGATACCCGCTGTATACACTTAAAAGAGTCCAGACGCACTAAGGAGCGAATAAATAAAATTTCAGCTCATTTCGAGCTCGTTTATCGTAGTAAATTTATTCAACTCAAATGGTCGAAACCTCTAAATCCGCGAAAATAAACGGGAGTCTGTAAGCCTTTTATGACTACACATGATGTGCATCACTCGTGCCGATGCTGTATCCAACGCCAATGCAGCGATTTCCTCACGGTCATTCCAATTTAAAGTGCTTTCAGAGTCTTAGACAAGTTCACCCCTGAGGTGCAGGTACCTAAGGCTATATAGTTCAGTAGATAAACAAAGATGGCACCTTAATACCTGTTTGCTTGCCTTCATTTTCTCTCCATAAGTTGCACGAAAGTTCGCTTATACATATACATCTACACAGACGATTCGACCTTAAATTGTGACTCGGTATTAAGCTATCAGTTACCCACAGAAGGACGTGAAATTTAATGGGTTTACCTGAAATAGCTTCGGCTATTATGATGGTTTTAAGTGTACCTTTTTATCCACTTTTCTAAGGATTACATTGCACAGAAAGGGAGAGTCCTAAGCAGGGAGGAACTCTTTGCCTTTCTGCGGTATTTTCTTAGTCTGTGAGAGTGGAAAAAAGTATCCTTGCGGTGAAGTGGTATTCTTGACTTTCTTTTTTTTTCATCCCAAACAACATAGGAAAAGGATCTCTAAAAGGCAAAGTGTGTATATGGATTTGAAGAGTGCCAGAAAATTAACTACAAGAAGCTGATGAAGAAAATATATGAACGAGTAAAAACATTGAAATTGATTTTTGAGCTTCAAGGAAGATGTCAGCCGATATGCCAAAAATAGTGAGACTCTTCCACATCAATAGAATAGATTAAAACATTTCAAAATTAATGCCATTGAGATGTTGCATTCAGTTTAAATGCCAGTTCCTCAATGGAATCCATGATTTGCAGTTTAATATTTCCACTGGTTCTGCTGATAAGAGCTCGAAAATAATTAGGGTTCGTAAATTTATACTGCACTAGTTGGCAGTGTTCATAGCCAAAAGCTCACTGACCTGGAAACCATGTGATAGAACTTTGTTGAAATTTATTCTCGTGTGTGCAAGTAAAATGAAATATTATGTTTAACATGGAGAGGAGAAATGAAACAAGATAATAATAAATTCTGCAACAAAACTTTCATCTTTGCTGTGAGGAAGACTTTCTGCAACAAACGAGAATGTGGAAGCATTAATTAAGTTGCCATGGCTTGGGTGATCACCAGGGGAAGATGCTTTAATTAAAAACAAATAAAAAAAAAACAGGTCCTAAGTGCATCGAACATTTTTCAAGATGTTTTTTTTTCACTTTCACCTCAGCATAAGTAAGTTATGGGAAAAAGTGTAACAGTTTAATAGCCCTTAACATTTCGTGATAATATTAACACTTGTGTGCTTTTAAGATGTACAGGGTGGGCCATCTATTTTAAGAAAGGGTTGTTAATTAAAAGCTGGTTAAGATTCTTCAACGAATGTTTATTGAAAAAAAAGTAAGCCTTCCTATTAATAATGGCTTGGTTTGGCAAAATTTTTCAATACATTTTCGATGGTTTCGGGCCCTGTCGGTGCCGACGTCATCTTCTTTTATTTGAGCTTCCGAGATAGAAAAACACTTCAATATATAATTTCAGATCGAATCTTAAACCTAAATTTAATCTGCGATTGCTCCTTCATCTAATTGCTAAGATGCGTATCGAGCGCAAGTTGGTAGAGTGCTGTTATACCCATCGACGAAGCAAATGAATAAGACTTATGATTGAAAGAGCTCGCCCAAAATATGGCGGGAAAATTTTAGTGAGATGACTGCATGTTTAAATTGTTAAAGAAAGATTTTACAGCAAAGTTAACCCCCAACAACTTTGCAGCAGTCGAATACCGTGATAAGCAAGAAAGGATTCTCTACAATAAGATCCACACCCCTCGTAGGCTATCCCAAGATATTCAAACTATCTTAAGAATAATGAATTGATCGAAGATTACACCTGCCAAACGTTATAAATTTGCGAAATAGGGAAAAAGCGCAAGGATATTGAAAAGACTTTATTAAAGATTGGCTTTAACCGGCCAAGTCAGCGCGTCGGACTCAAGCAACGATGGTTCCGTTCCTTGTTCCTTTGCCATCTTAGAAGAACCTGACAGATATAATGTTTCTCAAATTTTGAACCAAAGTATAGATGTTTTGATGAGGAACGCGCACGAGAGCATCTGTTTTGAGTTTTGGATGCACATTTGATGACTGGAATATTGCCTACAATTTCCTAACTATTTTACTGTTTTAACGTCTAAGACCATCGTCTTATAGCCCAGCTTTGTCGGGAAACGTTCGTGACAATTCCAAATATGCTCTGGATACCGCAGCTACTTTTACTCTAACTTACCTTCTTTCTCTGGATACCACAGTTACTCTTATTCTAACTCTTACCTTATTTTGAAATAAATAATACGGCGGCTTCTTTTGTGTATTAACGTTGAGGATGATAGCGGGTAAGGTGAAACATGTGGTGTCAAAAAGACTTTACAACATCGTATTTTTCTACATCGGGGATAACACCGGTCACAGTCAACCGTTGCTATATTGCTATTATTGTACTATTAAACAAAGGTTGTACAATATCGGGGTTTTCAATAAGAGCGCTACAAAAGTTTTTTAAATGAACCAAAAACGGTTTTGGATTTCAATGAAATTCTTTATTCCTGTGAAAGTCCGTTCGATGCCATTATGTATGGAACTCGATTTCTTTTGCATGGCCACCACGGGCACGCTTGCAGAAGTCCAGACGCTGAACCCAATTTTCGACGGTTGTCAAGCATAAATCGGCCGATACCGCTGCAATTTCCCGTTCGATATTCGTAAGAAGTTCATCAATCGTCGCTGGCTTGTTGGCATAGACCATAGACTTGACGTAGCCCCACAGGAAATAGTCTAACGGCGTCAAATCGCACGACCGAGGCCAAGCGACTGGACCATTTCGTTAGATAACACATTCTCTAAACTTGGTTTCCAATAAATTTATTTTGACATTCGCTGTGTGGCTTTTGGCACCGTCCTGTTGGAACCACATGTCCTCCAAGTCCATATCATCTAACTGGGGCCAAAAATATTCGGCTATCATTGAACGGTAGCGATCCCCATTCACAGTAACGTGCTGGTCTTGATCATCACGGAAGAAGTACGGCCCAATGACGCCGCCGGCCCATAAACAACACCAAACCGTAATTTTTTCGGGATGCAATGATGACTCATGGAGTATGTGTCGATTGCTGCCTGACCAATACAGCATATTTTGTTTATTGACGGAGTCATTCAGCCAGAAATGAGCCTCATCGATGACGATGATTTATCGATGAAAATCTGAATCATGTTCAAGTTGTTGCTCAGCCCAATTCACGAACATACGACACATCTGGTAGTCAAGCGGCTTCAGTTCTTGCGTCAATTTAATCTTGTAAGGATGTAGGCCACGATCTTTTTGCAAGATTCGTCACAACGACGTCACAGAGATGCCCAGCGCTTGAGAACAACGTGTGAGAGACAAATTTGGGCTTTCTGCAACTGAAGCCTCAACGGCAGCAATATTCTCGACACTACGGGCACTTCTTTGTCTCAGTGGCACGGGAACATATGTACTGTGCCTGTGGATTCAAATTTTTCCACTATACGCTCAATTGTTGATCTGCTAGGGCGATTATGACGACCATAAATTGGATGTAGCGCTTTTAAAGTTGAGGTCACTGACTCCGAATTTTGGTAGTAAATTTTAATAATTTCGGCTCGTTGTAAGCTCGTATATCTTTCCATCATGATATGGCAAACCTTACTGAAGAGAAATGTCAAAAGAATGGCAAGAAAAATGGCGTCGTTTGCTGTCCCAGCCAGAAGCGGGAATAAGGCCAAGAACATGAAAGCCTCATAATCTCCAAAATTGCGGGCTTATTATATAATCCCATTTGCTATTGATGGTGCAAAGTTTTGTTTTGTTGCACGAACAAATTTTCAAGTCAAACTCAAGACTCTTATTGAAAGTCTGACAAAAAAGGAGCTCCTTAATATGAAAAATCCCGGCATGAAAAATCATACTCCATAATTTGAAAAAGAGCAACAAAATGGAAAGTTTAAGGAAAAGTGCACAAAAGAAAGTGGATATGCGAAACTATAGTGAAAATCGCATAAGATGACCCACTGCATTCAAATGCAGCTATCCGATTACGAGCTGTCAAGCACAAATGCAGACAGAAGTGTAAGGTTAGAATCGAAAAAATGTCGAGACTATGCTCTAAAATTATTTAAATTTACATTCGGTTGGTTTTGAAAAAAAAGAAACCCTAGACAACCAAACTTCTTCATCTAGGTGGCGATTAAAAAAATAAGGACTTCATGAAATTCACGCGGATTTGATTTTTTTTTCGTTTATGCGTGGACAAAGAGTTAGATGGCGTACCAGAATCGAAGATTCTTCACTCATTCCGGAATATTGCAGGTAGTTATTTTAAAAGAAAAGTACTTTCAAAAATCGGAATGTTTAAAGATTTTCACTACCGCGCCAAGAATCTGTTTTCTGTATTATTGTCCACCTCACTACCAGAACGGGAGTGAAGAAATACACGCCTTATATTTTACGCCAATATACAAAAAGAAATTTCAATCGATTGTGCCAGCCACAGTCGCAATATTGTAATTCCCCCATCCCTCTCTGTAATCACCAATGGTGTTGAAAGAAACCGCACCTCCACCGCCTTTTCAAATCATTTTCAAGTTAGCCAACATTTATTCAGATCTTTTCGACCCAATATTTTGCAACGGACTGGGTCCTAATAAACTTATAATGTGCGCCCGCCCAAATGTACTTTGAATATTCCAATCCAATTGTGAATTAAATAACTCCGTGGAACATTATGTACACATAAAATTTATTCAAAAAGTTAATTGAACATCAATCCTCATTTATTGCGGCAATGAATTGGAATTCGTTTCCAAATTTAATGGAATCACCCTCTGCTCCCAGCATCCAACCCGAAGAATATTAATGACGGTCTTGCAAAAAAAGTTTCCAAATTAATCTGGGTTATTAGAATTGAATACACATTTTTCTTGTCCTCCATAAATTTTAAACTTCAGTGCCATAGGAAAGTGCGTTTTTGAAGTCGCTCGTGTTTTCCCTCCAGCTGAAGAGATACTTTTGTATCTGTTTGGTTCATCAGAGAATACGTGATAAATATTCAGATTCAAAATGCAAAACATTTTTGTAATATTAAATTTATAGAAAATATTTATACGGTAGTTTTCAAGGCTGTATTGAGATGTTTTAAAAAAGCAATTGCTGTTCAAAAGATTCTCCATTAATCTTCAACTTTATCGATGAAATGAGCATAAATAGTTTTCAACGATAGGAGCAAAGCAAATTTAAAAACTAGACGTAAGCAATTTCCTGTGTAAGATACGAAATGCTTTGAGGATGGACACTGTCCTCCTGGATTGTCCATTAATCAAACTCTTGATGGGAAACATATTTCTTCTCCTGCTTTTCCTCATCTTGCTTTTAATTTTTTATTTCACACGATCACAAGGGCGAACACACACATTATTCAACAAACTGACTGAAACTAATTTACTTCCCATACCCAATTACGATTGGTATCTGCATGTATCTAGAATGAATGGGCAAAGTTGCCAGGAATCGTCATAAGAAGCACCAAAGGAGAGGTTCTTTTAGTTTTGCATAAATTATCCTTGCAAGCAGTAAATTTCCTCAGATGCATCGTATTCCACCCATAATTGTTTCAAGTTACTTGCATTCAGTTTTCACGGGACGCAGCAGCAACGGGGGGATCCAATTAGGATCCTTCGGGCTTGTTCAATGAGTGTGAATGCACATCAGACAAACTGACGGAGACAGACACAAATCGATTTGACTTAGTTGAAAATGGTGTTTAGCGAAAATTAAAATGGTGAAAGTCCAAGTTTCTGTTTTTCCGTCATTCAATGGAAATCCCTGCAACGGGCGCGGCGTGCCTTTTTGTAATAAGAAAACTTTTGTCCTCCATTGTGTTTCCACTTAAATAATCTTCGAAAGTGGCAATGTTGTGCATTTCTTGATGAAAAAACTTTTCCCTTTAGCTTGCAATTTCATGTTAATTGCAGTAGAATCGATGATAAAATGAATCGACGACGAAGCTGGTTGAGCGTAAGAAGGACTTTAAAATTATATGCTAAATGCTCGAACTTATTGCTTTATCACTGTTTAAAACAAGCCAAAGGATGGGGCGGACAACAAGTGAAGTTTTCAGAAATTCTTACCCCAAATGAGAGAAGACGGAATAGCGAAAGCGAAGATTAAAAATGTATTCCAATAAAAAGATAATAAAACTAATAAACTATTGCAACAAATTTCAAAGAAGTCAAATGCTTAGATCTGTTGGAAAATGACAGCAATAATGGCTTAAACTTAATCAAGGCAATTTTTTCTTGGAGCCGTTTGACCGTCGGAGTAGAGAATTTGACCTTCATATCCCGAACTTGAACTTGGGACCTACAGCCGCAGTTACCTCAGATCCAAAGACTTGCTTCAAAAAACACCACTACACTTATTTACAAATTTTTAATGGACGATGGCAGCTTGGACACGAATGTTCGCATAACCAGAGAACGAATCTTGCTATCGAATCCAAATCAGTTTCATTTGAAGAATATTTGTAGAATGAATACGGGCAAGGTTTTGGTAAAAAATGGTTAAATTTTATTGCAAAAAATTAAATTGTTTAACCAAAGAACAACAAAAGAGCAATTTAACTAATTCTATTAAAATCAAATTAGTTTTCAACAAATTCTTTAGTTTTAGTCGATTTTTTAGGTTTGCTGACGTAAGCGAAATGTCAAACACATTTTGTTATTTGATAGTTGGTACCTCAACTGTCAATCAGTAAAAAAAATTTTTTGATCAGTTGTGTAGTTTTTGTTTGGCGTCTGTTGAAAGAATTCGAAAGAAAATGAACCATTTTTAAAACGATTGATAACTGGTGATAAAAAATGGGTTATTTACAACCCAACCGAACGATCAATTCAGATGTCCACATTGAACAACTAACCAAATTGAACAATGCAGTTGTAGAAAAGTGGCCCGAATTGACAAATCGAAAAGGTTATGTATTCAATCATGACAATGCAAGGCCACACACATCTTTGGTCACTCGGCAAAAATTATTTGAGCTTGGTTGAGATGTTTTGCCACATCCACCACCATCTGATTACTTTTTATTTTGATCTTTACAAAACTCCTTGAATGGAAACGATTACAAAAATAATGATGATGTCAAATCGTACTTGGTTCAGTTTTTTGCTCATAAAAACCAGAAGTTTTATAGCGTATATACACACGCTGGTCTGAATTCATTGGCACTGTGACTTCAGTTTCAAAGTCAAGGACTTACAATCCCAGCTGCGAATTTAGGCACATGCAAAGGTATCTGATGGAATTCTTTTCGTAAGTTTCACTCTAGTGACTCTTTTTCTGTTAATTGACATATACACTTAATATTAGATTGGAATCTTTCTGAAAAGTGCCTCATATGCTTTTCAATTGTCATTAACGGGTCGAGAGACTGCAGTTCTTCTTCGGGCCCACATTGAATCGAGTTGGGAAAGCGCGCTGGGTTGTGATCACAGAACATCCATTCTAAAAGTAGATCTCAAATGGAAGGTAGAGCCATACCTGATGAATAACACTAATATCGACTCGCTGCGACCTTTACAGTGGAGCATTTAAAAATAGGAAGTTATGTTCCCTCACCCGTTGTTTTTGGATGGATTTAAAGTTGCCTTTGTGTATAGGTTGCATGACTGCACGCCGTTCGGTTAGTATCACGTTTTCAAATAACATATTTTAAAATAAAATAATAATTAGTTCTTTCTTTCTGTCCTAATGGAAATGCGTCACTCCGTCCAGAACCTAAATACTATTCAATTCACGTCTGTTCAATGACACACATAACGAATACCACAGAATTATCCTGACGACAGACATATATATGTATGCCGTCAAAATTCCACCCGCCTTTTTATACGCATTCAAAAAGGCTCTGCTTTTTGCTTAAAATTCACACCACGTTGGCGTCGTCGTAGCTGCTGTTCAAGGACTTTTCGATTTGACCACAGCTGCGTTCCCGTATAAAATTTATTATAGCCAAGGAACTTTGATGAACGAATAAACCGGCCTTATCTGGGAGTCATTCCATTCATCCAGCTAAGCACGTAGAAAAAAAAGGCGGCGGGGCGATTATTTCACCGTAATCCAATTTGAGGAAAACAAAAACTTCGTAGACGCATGTTCGTATAACAGATAATTAAGTGGGCAGTTTGAACTTTTACAATCCCGTCGTCGTTGCGGTGATTTTTTTACGGTTATGCCCCCATTCAGTTGAACTTTTTCAATTTACGAGCAGAGTAAATAGTGATGTGCCCCCACGGATAAGAAAGTTTGCGTAGTCTTCAGGTTTTGACAGCGATTCGGATGCAAACAAAAGGTATCCTACTCTAGAAGATCCGTTGCAGGAATATGAAGTTTCATGATTTTTTTTTCTAGCACAGAAAATGGAATCAACTGAGGATTTAATGATTGTGTCGAAAGAGCAGATAAACTTTTACACTGCAAAGGAATTTTTACAAATTGCAAAGGCAAATTTGAAATAATTTCAAAGCAATTAAATATTCACCAGACAAGCCTTTAAGTAAAATTGAGGACTGATTTAAGAGTTACAATGAAAAAAGGTTATTCCTATTTTAAAACAAAAGGAAAATAGGGATATTTATTAGTAAATATACAAGAAAGATGTGTTTATTTTTTGGGAGATTGGTCCATCACCACTCTGTCAGTGGTACGCCTTCACAGTAGAGGCAATGAAATATCATCTACACAAACCATTTTTTCTCGAAAACAAAAATAAGAATTACAGTAGCCAAGACACTAACCGCTACAACAAGAACATCCGCTTATTCAGACTATTATCGACGACTCTAGTGATAGCAAATTTAATACCAATAGCAATTGGTAACTCGACCAGGTATGAAAAATAGATTTTTCCTTCATCCCATGATGATATTTTAAAATAACGTGGCAAAAGCTCTTAACAATCACCAGGTTACAGTTAGTTGTTTCCTGGATGTTGAAAAAACCTTTGACACTGTCTGGGTCATAGGTTTAATTTTTAAATTAGCACGATTGGCTTTTCCCACGTCACTAATAAAAATTCTTTTTTCTTTCCTTACTTCCAGGCTGGAAAATTCAACAAAATGCTGCCTGTACGCGGACGACTCACTCACGTACGCAAGTTCAATTTCACCACTGATAGCGGCTCGAAGAGTTGAAGCCCATATCAGAAAGTTAGTTACAGGAATACTATAAGGATTGGGGAATCCGCATCAATCCAAGGAAAACGGAGCTGATGTGCTTCCGTAGGCCGGCCAACTCCCGGAGAACAAGGTCCTTGTACCTTGGAGTATACTTCACTGAAAAGCTGAAGTTCAACCCTCATGTGGATGCAATTCTTCGTAAGGCTTGCCTCGCCTTCCATCGAGTTTACCCTTTAATGCGCAAGCAGAACGGCCTCAGCCAGAAGACGAAGCTGCTCTTATATAAACAGCTCATTAGGCCGGTGATAACATATGGATTCCACATATGGTTCACAGCCTCGAAGGCGTATATCAAGAAAATTGCCATGTTCGAGAGAAAAATCTTGCGCACTACAACAGGATCCAAAGAAAACACGTCAGCAACAGGAGACTCTGGAGCGAATCAGGAATCAAGCCCTAAACCCGGTACATGGTTGGTTTATTTGGAAAATGCCTAGACAAGGACCATCCAAATTAACTCATCAACAGCATGGCCAACCAAGGACACACTCCTGAACACCGATACAGTATGACTTCTTTCACTAAACCACCTTTGTTCAGAAATAATGAAGTACTAAATATCACCCTGTATTTACTCAGGTGAAATGTCAAATTCATTCAATAGAAAAAAAATGTATCTTAAAAACTTCCGGTTGTCATCCATTTATTCATTCAATTCATTACATTAAAAGCAAAAGCATCGTTCTCTGAGTTGTTTCATTCTTTTTACTTAAGCCTTTTTCTCCCTCACCATCATCGAAACTTAACCAAAATTAATTTCGCAAAACATTTGGAGGCCCCGGCGAGATTAAGGCTTTTAAGTATTTTGATATCATTTTTAATATTCCGTAATTCTCAATTCTCACGTGCCTTGGTAATCACGTGAAATGTCCGGAGATGAAGATGATAACTTCAACAGACCTGGAACATCAGGTTCTTCAGCAACTTCACAGCTAGGACCCAAGAAGGCCAATGCGGAGGAAGGTGATATCGGAGCTGGAAGAAAAATCGACAAAGTATTGGCTAACCTCAAAAATCGTCGTTCCGTATGTGAGCAGCAAATGAAACGCATAGACGATTATCTTGCACGTATTCGAATGGATCCAGCAACTACATCTGTAGCCGAAATGAATATTCGAGCCGAAGCATTGGATTCAGCATTTCACACCTTCATTAATGTTCAAGGAAAAATAGAAGAAAGGGATTTCGATGAGATTTCCAAGCCCAATAGGTCAACATACGAGGAACTGTACTACCTAGCAGCTTCAGCTTTGAAGGTAATAATTGCGAAACATGACGAACATGAAGCAGCGTTAAATCGGAGCAGCACTACGGCAGCAGATCGAGACGAAAGGTATGGTTCTATCAAATTACCGAAAATTGAACTTCAAGAGTTTTCAGGCGACGTGACCACGTGGATGAGCTGGTATGACGAGTTCGTTTCGTTAGTTCATAAGAACGAAAACCTTACAACATTCGCTAAGCTTCGTCATTTGGTTTCAAAACTGAGCCCAACTGCAAGAGCTCCAATAGCAGGTTTGAAAATTGTTGCTGAGAATTATGAGGTAATATTGGAAAAGTTAAGAGAACGTTTTGAAAATAAAAAAATTATTGGAACGGAGCACATTAAATATATCTTTCAATACCCCAGAATTCTGAAGGCTAACGCAGCAGATTTACGAAATCTTATGGACACAATGAACAACCACCTAACAGGATTAAAAAACATTAATCGACCTGTCGATGGTTGGGATGACCTCATAGTGCACATTATTACCTCCAAGCTCGATCCAGAAACAGCGCTTAAATGGAATGAGGATTCTCCTGTCGACCGACTACCAACACTTGCAGAGCTTATGACGTTTTTGAAGAAAAGGTGCCAAATTATCGAAGGTAACTTTATTTCACATTCATTAACACCTCATTCGAATAAGAACAATATTGGTAGTTTAAATAAAAACCATAAGCCACCGAGAGCACTTATGACAGTTAAAAATGCATGCAATTTTTGTAAAAAACAAGGACATTTTATTTATCGTTGTACTACCTTTTTGAATTTGCCTGTATCAGAGAGATACAGTAAGATCAATTCCCTTAAACTTTGTCCAAATTGCTTAAAGACCAACAATCACACTTTGGCTGATTGTCCCTCCAAGAGCTATTGCAACACTTGTGGTAATAAACACCACTCATTACTCCACCAAAATCCGACACCGTCTGATAGTCCCATCACATCTTCGCAGTTGCTAGGTAGTACATACCCTCAAAATTTGTTTACGCCGAATCGCAACGTTTCATCCAAGAATGATATCACATCACACGCTGCACAATCTACATCCAACCATGTCTATTCGTTGCACAACAATTCAACTGAAAACAATATTTTAGGAACAGCTACTGTTTACATTATCAGTCAAAATAAGCAATATATACCGTGTCGTGTTCTGCTAGATGGTGGTTCCCAACTCAATATAATTTCCGAGCGCATCATTCGTATTGCTGGAATTAACCGACGATATGCTCCAACTGAATTCATGTGTGTAAATGACAGCATTGGGAACTCGAAATTCAAATGCTCTGTGACAATAAAGTCTCTCTTTAATTCATATTCCACTACCATAGAGGCATTAGTCATGAATCAAATAACGGGCATGCTACCAGATGACAAGATCAATGTCAATAACTGGAATATTCCAAAACACATTCAACTATCAGACCCTCATTTCAATGTACCAAAACGAGTGGACTTACTCTTAGGTGTTGATCTTTTTTACGATATTTTGGAAATGGAAAAGATCAAACTTGGTCCATGCCTGCCAACACTTATCAACACTCTCTTTGGGTGGATCGTGGTTGGAAAGCTGCCAACACATGTAACTTCAAAGTCCGCCAGCAAATGCAACCTTTTGCAAATAACAAATATTCTTCAATATGATGATACTCTTAATGATACGTTGAAGGCATTTTGGCAAATAGAGAATTTTGAGTCGTCATATGTCAAGCTATCAAATGAAGAAAGAGAGTGTGAGTTACATTTCCGTGCAAACTTTACGCGTCTGCAGTGTGGACGATATCAAGTGAGACTACCATTCAAAGAAACTCCACTCAAATTAGGCAGCTCATATGATATTGCTTTAAAGAGATTTCTCAGTCTTGAGAGAAAATTCCGAAAGGACAACGAACTGCAAATACAATATACACAATTCATGAATGAATTTATTCAACTATCACACATGAAGAAGATACATTCCTTTGACTTTCAGCAGCCTCATTATATAATTCCACATCATTGTGTATTTAAGACATCAAGTTCTACCACAAAGCTCCGTGTCGTCTTCGACGCTTCATCAAAGACAAGCACAGGTGTTTCCTTGAACGAACTTTTGATGGTAGGGCCTGTTATTCAGCCTGATCTCTTCACAATAACATTGAGATTCAGGTTTTATACATATGTTTTTACATCGGACATTACAAAAATGTATCGGCAGGTGGTGTTGCATCCAGATGATCGACGATATCACTGCATTCTTTGGAGATCAAACGCAAATGACTCAATTGACTTGTACCAACTTACCACCGTGACCTACGGCACAGCACCAGCTGCATTTCTGTCTACTCGAGCACTCCAGCAGTTATCTCTCGATGAGGGCGTTAATTTTCCGTTGGCTTCTAAGTCTATCAATTCAGATTTTTATGTTGATGATATATTATCAGGTGCCAATACTCTAAAAGAAGCAATTGATTTGAAAGAACAACTAAAGGTTATGTTGTTGAAGGGTGGATTCAGCTTAAAAAAGTGGTGTGCAAACCATGCTGATTTACTAAAAGATATACCCGCTGAAGATCGAGAAACTTTATTCAAAATCAGAAAAGCTGATGCTATCAAGGCGTTAGGAATATTATGGGACCCTTTATCAGATAAGTTTCTATTCGAAGTGAATACAGATTGTCATAGACTAATAACGAAGAGAACTGTTTTATCTGAGATTGCGCAATTCTTTGATCCACTGGGCCTAATTAATCCGGTAATAGTATTAGCTAAGATTTTCATGCAACAATTATGGCGTTTAAAATTAGACTGGGATGATCCACTCCCCCAAGAATATAACGATCCATGGGTGAACTTTAGAAGTCAGTTGCAAAAATTAAATGATTTGGAGGTAGATCGTCTTGCATTTTGTACTAAATCCCGATATGAGATGCATGCGTTCTCTGATAGTTCCGAAAGTGCATATGGATCCTGCATTTATATTCGTTCCGTTAGCCCTACTAACAAGATAACTGTCAGGTTACTGTGTGCGAAATCAAAGGTCGCTCCTGTAAAAAAATGCTGCCTTCCAAAATTGGAACTTTGTGCTGCTGTTATCATGGCACAACTCGTTAAGCGCATTACAAAAATTTTCAACTTTGTTCACTTCGAAAGCATAACCTTCTGGACGGACTCAACAATCGTTTTAAGCTGGATCAAAGAAGAATCATGCAATTGGCAAACTTTTGTTGCAAATAGGGTGGCAATTATACAAGAAATTTCTTCGTTCCCTCAGTGGCGACATATCCCGACTAAGATCAATCCAGCAGATATTTTATCTCGTGGGTCTTATCCAATGGACTTAATTCGTTCTAAGCTGTGGTTTCATGGACCATATTTTTTGTCTAAACCCTCAACGAATTGGCCAGTATATGAATTTGATTTGGAAAAGGATGATAATAAGTTACAAAGAAAGAAAATCAAAATAGTTTTAAAGGCTACTATTTATTCTGACTTTATTACGGAAATCAAGTACTATAACAATTATAATTCATTGTTACATATTGTTGCTTATATTCTACGTTTCAAAAACAACTGTAAAGAGAAGAATAAGGCTCTCCGCTTATATGGGCCGCTAAGAGTCGATGAAATCCAACAAGCTCTGATTACTGTTGTAAAAATTATACAAGCACAGTCGTTCGCTGCCGAGATTCTTGCTTTGGAAAAGGGAGGGACACTTAATACAAAGAGCCACATTCAATCTCTTTCCCCTTTTATTGATAGCACAGGTCTATTAAGAGTTGGTGGGCGTTTGGCGTATTCTGCTTTGGATTATAATAGCAAACATCCTATGTTGTTGCCAAAGAAACACGTATTTACTTACACTCTTCTGCGCTATCTTCATACTAATAACCATCATGTCGGTCCTCAAACTTTATTAGCCATTGCACGGCAAAGTTTTTGGCCTGTTCATGGAAAGGTTATTTGTCGATCAGTTTGTCGAAACTGCATTCATTGTTTTCGCGCAAAACCGACTAAACAAGAAGTTCTTATGGGAAATCTACCTGAATTGCGTGTTCAACAGACACGTCCCTTCAATGTCATAGGAATCGACTTCTGTGGACCATTTCAAATTTACTTCAACCGCCGTGGGATTTCATCTACCAAAGGATACATATCCGTATTTGTATGTTTTGTAACGAAGGCAATTCATCTAGAGCTGGTTGAGGACCTAACAACAGCAGCATTCCTAGCTGCATTAAAACGATTTATCGGACGTCGTGGTTTGTGTTCTTTAATTTACAGTGACAACGCTACAAATTTCATCGGCGCAAGGAACGAGCTACATGAACTACAAAAACTGTTTCAGGACCAACTAAATTCAAATCAGATAATTTCGACCTGTTCTTCAATGGGCATAACTTGGAAAACGATTCCTGCACGTTCCCCGCATTACGGCGGCTTGTGGGAAGCCGCAGTCAAATCAACTAAGTTTCACCTAAGAAAAATCCTACAAAACGCTAAATTAAACTTTTTTGAATTCAATACTCTAATAATTCAAATTGAGTCTGTTCTTAATTCTAGGCCCATAACATCTGTTCCTGAAAATTCAAATGATTTACCAGCTCTAACACCAGGACATTTTATAATAGGCACTGCTATGAACGCATTCCCAGAACCAGATCTCAAACTCACAAATGTCAATCGGTTACACCGCTATCAGAAATTACAGTGGTATTTGCAACAATTTTGGAGTCTATGGTCAAGGGATTATCTGCAAAGTTTACAACCGCGAACGAAATGGATGAAACATGGCGAGTCCCTATGCATCGGCGATGTTGTGGTCCTGGAAGAAGAAAACTTGCCTCCTCTTAAATGGCGAATGGGTCGCATCATAGATGTACAACCAGGAAAGGATGGAGTCGTTAGAGCTGTTACAGTCAAGACAAAGAACGGAGAAACTCAACGTGCAGCAACAAGAGTTAGGCGTCTTCCTATTGATCGGAGCATGTCCTCTCAAGGCGGGCAGGATGTTCAGAAATAATGAAGTACTAAATATCACCCTGTATTTACTCAGGTGAAATGTCAAATTCATTCAATAGAAAAAAAATGTATCTTAAAAACTTCCGGTTGTCATCCATTTATTCATTCAATTCATTACATTAAAAGCAAAAGCATCGTTCTCTGAGTTGTTTCATTCTTTTTACTTAAGCCTTTTTCTCCCTCACCATCATCGAAACTTAACCAAAATTAATTTCGCAAAACAACCTTAAATGACCAACATCGAAGCCCAAACCTGAACACTCTACGGTAAGAATCTAAGTATATTCAAACATTAAACAACTTTTTTCACCAATTCATGTAAAACATTTATGTAAACTTCAATCCAACCGTTGGGCCCTTAATGTTGAGCCAACAACTATATAAATAACACCAACGGAAGCTGTCAGTCCCTCTGGAGAGGTGAGTCTGTGTGAAAAAGTCAGATGTTACAAAACTTTTATGCGTTTATTGAAAGAATATGCCTACACTGCAAAGTTTTTTAAAGGCTTTTCGACATTCAACTGTTCGCAAGTATTACTTCCTGGACTGTCCGTCTTGCTGTCCTTTTTATCTAAAATAATTTCCTTCGTGGACTTTCAAATTTGTTCTGTTCAAGCTTGTATTTCAGATGACACAATTTCTTTTCCTTCTTTTTCCTTTCAACACAGAAATGTATCCAAAGCCAAATGCGAACAGAGGGACTTTCTTTCAATGTTGCTCTCCTTGAATACGAAAAGAATAGAAAACAAATCACTTTAGCCAGGTATCCTTGGGAAACATCACAAGTGACTAAATACAAAAAGAAAACAAAATAGAAAAAGAAACGGAAAAAAAAACACACAAAAGCGTATCATTATCCGAAATCAACAACAAAGTTACGCACCGCTGTCAAGGACAAACTCGACAAACAAATGAAATACGGGTCAGGCTTCAGGATCTTTATTTGTTTAATGTAGATTGCAGATACTAGTTTATGTTTTGCAAATTAGAGGCGAAACCAAAAGATATCCTTTATTTGTTTGGCACTCCACCCTCATTATACTAAAGATTTATCAGCTTATATCGAATTCCGTTCACGTCGAAGGATTAAAAGGAGAAAGTGTAGAATAAGAAAAAAACAAAACAAAATAGACTTTCGCAGTATCGTCCAAGTTTTCTATCAGCTCAAGATACCGACAATTCAAAAGCAATTAAATGCCTGCTCTTGACACGTTCTGTAAGGTGCTGACAGATAGGTTCTGCTGAACTAATCCGAAAAGTTATTACGAAAAAAACTGTTCGAAGAAAAGAAGTTAATTCGAGCCAAACCTATCGAGTTTGGTTGCGAGTCTTTTTGTGGTTCGAAAACTCATTAACAAAGATTCGGCAGAGTTGGGATTTCTTTCGTAAACATGGATTTCAGCGGGAGAGCGCGTTTTAATTATTTTGTCTGCCGAGAGATATAAACGAAAGAATAACAATTATTTACTTGTGTTTGTGCCTCATTCGACCTGTTTTTGGTTTGAATATAAATATTTAAGCATTCCAGATACTTGAAGCTTTCGAAACGCGAAATCAATTTGAACTGGTAAGCGTTTCTACATGAAGTCAACACAAAGGTTAACCATCAGAGTTGAATAAAATTCGAACGTATGTCGGGGTACTGCTGATGCTGCTGCAGTTCTGCAGTCATTGGTGCGTTGGATTTTCTCAACCAGAAAATAATAAAAATAAAAAATATATTTATTTTTTTTTTCAGTGGTTTCCAACACAGCTGTGTACATGGTGTTCGTTCATTAAGCTGCGGTCACATATTGCGATACTTATCTTCGCTTGCTCTGCAGCCGCGAGATTAAAGTTGTAAATAAAATATTTAAAGTTATTCGGATGCATCCCGTGATTTTAAGGGTATACTAAATAAGGATAGGCTTAAATCGAATACGACTGTTGAAAAGCGTTGAAATAGTTCTCAGATTTAAATGATGTATTTATGTATACATAATGTTTATTTTATTTTTTTTATATATAAGTTTTCTGTTACATATATAATTGTTAGTAAATCTATTTTGAGCGCTTTAAAATTTGTTTTAAGATATTTTTAAGAGACAAGTGCAGGCCAAAAATTTAAGCCAGGTTGACAATTTTGACATAGCTTCTTGCCGTTAATTTGGGTAAATTAATTTTGAATTGTTTATCCTTCTGTTTTAAATTTTTGCTCGCTCAAAAGGTTATAAATACTCCTATAATGCGCTGCGAGCGAGCTAAAGGATAAGGAGAAGAATCGAAAGATTGTATAGTGGTTAAAGAATCAGATGGGTTTTCAATTTCAATTCCTTAATGGGTGGAGTACAAAATAAGATGGAAAATTTGATATTTGCTTCTTAGAATTCGCTTAAGGTTAAAACGAACCATTATTTTTGTCGATTCGAACTGCGAATTCCAGTAGCGGATGCAGAAACCACTACAGCAAGGACACCCGCTTATTAAGACTAGTATCGATGGTCGATAGTATTCTAGTAATAGCTCCATTTATTTCTTTCCAATGGTAAACGATGACTGAACAAGATTCCAAACCTATATTTGTTTTAAGGCATCGTACCTTGGACCTATCAATTGATTCAGTTGAAAGGCAGGTGCTTAACCAACTTATTTGAATCTATTACATTACACAACATACAGCACTATGACAGACAGACACATAGACGGAGATCGCTTAGAAATTGGGGTCCGTCGGCATCCTCTATGTAAGGAACTATAAAAAAGGCACCTAAATATTAATACGGGGCTTGCGTTCTAGATTAGGCGCCTTTTTTAAATGAAACCTTACTTCATCGGATTACACTATTACTTTTTTGTAAATAACAACAGCTGCCATGGTTTTTCCCTAATATTTATGAAGTAAACAGATGCAGACTCGCGTCAGAAAGCTCCTCAAGAAGAGGCTGGCAGGCTGACAGGCTTCATTGGGCTAATGCTAGACTTTCACCCAGTAAATGTTGACAAATAAGCAATCGTTAGCACTTTTGGGAAACAGGTAATATACTGGTCATTGAGGAAGTGCCACTTCATCCACTCCAAGTCACTGCTTTGTGCGCCATTTATGCCGAAAAAATCATTGTGCTTAATTTTTTCAAGTCCGGTTACACTGTAACAGTGACAACTGATGAGCTGAGTCTAGAGGATACTCCAAAAAGTCGACGCAAATTCGCAAACATTTAATACGACTTCGCTGATTTTAATAGCTGGGATGCTTAATCATAGGGATATTCATGGAAATTTCAAAGCAGCTAGATAGCAAGTATACATGTGGTACTTTGCTGCGGACTTTGTTTACCCCCACATTGATTTCAACGCTATATGCTCCGGATGCAGTTTTCAATTCTTAAAACATCCATTTGGGAAATAATATCTCAGTAAATAAGCTAATTTGAATCATCTCTGCACAAACTTGGCCTCTTGTTTATTATCACAGAGCCTAAAAGCTACTGTACCTCAACTCATCTGTTGAAGACTGTCCTACAAGCTTAACTCCTCACTTTCTGACCTTCATTTTGGATAGTGTGGTATAGAAATTCTTAAGAAACTAACTCTGTTGGGTCGTGATAAAAAATTTGTTTCCCATATTTACGTTTTCAATTGCGCCAATTCCTGGAAAAGACGAATGAGTTCCAAGTTGATTCACGTCGTCTTTTTATCTTCATAGCCGCATATGATATTCGGGACCGCGCGGAAACTGATCCGAATAGATAGTTCAACTGGCAGGTGTCGACAAGGAAGGTGTTACACCTTTTTCAAGACTATACAGCTCGGGGATACGCAGACGATAGCAACATTATCGTTCGTTCGCTCGTTCCCCACGTGCTCTAGTTGAATCATTCACGGCAATTGAAGAATTAGTTAAACGTCAACTAGAAATAGAATCCGTCGCATCATCAAGGGTTTTTCACATGCGAGTCATATATGGTTCACGTTTTCGTCTCTAACAGTCGCTTTAAGTATCCAATTTTACTTGTGTTCACACGTTTAAGAGAAAGTATAGTTTTTCCGTTTCTTGGACGAACGGAAATACGACAAAACGCTTCTTACATATCATCTGAATCTGGGGCATGGATCTACTGTTCGAACCCACCGAAAGAAGTCTCAAAAGATCTTGATCCATTCGTCACGGTGTTTCAAGCAGAAGTTTTCGCAAAACTAACTGGAGTAGAAAAGCTCACCAAACTCAACATACAGCAGAAGCAAATACTCATCTGCTCCGATAGTACTGCAGCTATCAACTAGTATCAACAATGACAGGAAGGAAGGACAGTAAGGAAGTGCAAACAAAAACTCAACAAACTAACAACAGTGAATGACGTCAGTCTAATTTGGGTGCCGAATGTATAACGGGAAACGGAAAAGCTGACGAACTGGCTAGAAAAGTAGCAGGAAATAGCCACCAAAACCCTGTAAAGGAAAGAGTTGTCCCGCAGACGGCTATTAAAAGAGTTATCAACGAATGGGCAACCCGGAGATCAATAAAATGGATAGTAGGAAAACCGACTAATAAGGTAGCGAAACGAGCGAACGAGGGATCTATGGCTGGTAAGTGGGCACATTAACCTCAACCTCCACTTTCATAGACTCGGACTAGCAGAAATCTCAACATGCCACAGCTGCGAAGAGGAAGAGGAAGATCTGGAGCCCTTCCTTTTCCACTGCTCAGAAACGGCGAAACTGCGATACAAAATATTGGGGTCAGAACTGATACCGAATTTTGCGCACCTCAAAGAAAAGAAAAAAAAAAAGATTTCCCGAGCATACAAATCCAGATAATCCATAGTCTAAAAATCTACTCCACACAACGGGTCCAACCAGAGGCCTAAGTGAAGAGCTAAAATACCTCACCCAAACTAACCAACCAACCAACCAACCAACCATGGTTTTCCTAGACGTAACCTTAAGTTCTGTTTAATATGGCGGCCATTCTTAAAACTCCACGCTCTCTTCCGAATTTCATTTAAAATAGCTCGAGTATCTTGGATTATTCCATAATCTTATAACAAAGTCTATTCAAGGACCTATATGTTCAGCTTTGCTTTTAATGTGGCACTCCAAGAAGTTACATCTTCCTCACGAGTGTGATGGCGATTCAAATGGCGTTTTCTTATCTAAAGTGTTCAACTAAACACGTTCAACCCATTTAAAGGCAATGCTTTCTCACATAAAATGCCCAAAAACTGACAAAGTTTTTACTTATCATACAACAAACAAGCGAGCTTTTTTGGTTAGCGGACACATCCCATGAAGAGAACGCTTTGGTTCTTGACTTATCTTTAGGGATAGGCCTTGCCCTGTATGTGAACAAATTGTTTGTCTCGAAAAAAAGTTGACTTTTTAAGCTCCACTTTCTTATCCTCATATCAAATGAAAGACTTCCAGGCACTGTTAGAGGTTCCCACACAAATACTTTTCAAGTATTCTTAGTTTCAAAAGTCCTTGAGTTAATTCTTTAAATACTCTCTCCAGCTTCAAACGCTCGTCACTAGAATTCGGCCTTGGATCCAAATATATCAAATAAACACCGTCGCATCAGTTGTGAATGGCAAAGTTCAGTTGTTACTTTGAATTCTAAATACAAAATGGTTTATTTGCCGAAAGGACGATGAATTTTATGTGATTTGCATTAAGAGGAACTTTCTTGGAGTATGCGATATTTCAAGCTGCGTAATAAAATCGACCCTCCTTGGTGGTAAGGAATTCCTGATTGAAGCATGCCGAACCTACAATCGGAAAGTTTATTATCACTGCTCAACCAAGTGGGTAATTTACTTCCTATAAAATTGAATGAAGAAGCCCACGACGGATGTGGATGGGGGCCTCCTCGTGCCTTCCTGGTGTGCCCCATTGCAGAATGAATGGCGAATTAATTTATCCGGTTTTGAGAAAAGTTGCAAACGTAACGCTTTAGATTGTGGTGAATTTATTTATTGGGTGGATGGTAATCTGTGAGATTCGTTAGGAATTGAACTGGAATCGTACAAGGCTGTAAATTGAAAATTATTAATCAAAAAAGGCGGCACACGAAGGGTTCCGTACCACATCTCCTCGTAAAATACAGTTGCGTTTAATTTAAAATTTCATATCCTTTTAGGCAAAAAAAATTGAGAAGCTATTTTAAAAAGAACGTTTTTTGTATGTTTGTCGCCTTGTCGCGGTTGCTGAAACAGCTGAAAGCTTATATGGCAAAACGCACTATGAGCTTCAGTTGTAGTTAAGAATATGGTTTTAGCCGCTGAAATGCTCCCACAACTCGACATCATCATTATAAAACAGATAGCATTAAGATTCAATTTTATAAGAGACCGAATCTACTCAAAAGACTTGTTGAAGATTAAGAGTCATCATAAGGGGATTTCCCTGCTAACCTTACTTAATTCATTTCAGGGGATAGATCATTTCTGTAAAAAAGACGGCAAACTGTGATTTGTCACATTTTCTAAATTTTTAAGGAAATCGTTTGACTGATTGGTGGATTTTAATCAAATTGATTCCAGAGAATTACTTAGCGGATAGTTGTTCCCGCCAATAATTAAATGCTTATGATAATGTCCTCTGTATGGACTATAGTTGCTTCAGCCCTCTTCGGAAAAAACAATTGACCAACATTTCTTCACAGAAGACGCCGGCTCCTTTTCCAGAGGCCATCTAAGGTTCATTGGTGTTGTAAGCCAGTTCGGTATTGAAGCAGACTGCATACTCATCAAGATCCTTGTTTTTTCAAGAAGTTCTATTTGAAATTTTCCATCAAAGACAAAAGTGGATGGAAAGTAGTCCGTTTGCGACTCCTTTTCAGCTGTCGGGCTGTGGTCATTTGCAAATTCTCATGTTGAAGCTTACACCTGAACAGCGTTCAGAAATTCATGCTCTGTGTGCCAAACTTAAAGAGCTAAATTTAGGGTGCTCACAATCTTCCTTCTGAGCAGCTTATAAGAAATTTTATAGATCAATCTTAGTCTTTTGGATGAAATGAATCCAACTTGAGCTCATACTGTGCCTGCCAAAGGTGCCATCGCCTCTGAAGAGGTAAGTATGACTGAGGACAGTAATTTTCTATTCGACGCCGTTCTCAACAAATTTGTCTCTACCCATGCAAAATACGATCTTATCCTACTTCCATAAAAGATCCAACCACTACAGTAAGTTTGAGGATTCAAAAAATCGTCTGAAAGCCATCTGCGAGTTAAGAAGATTTTTTATTCTGGAATGGGCACAATCCTTGCGAGAATCTCGCGACCGCATTAAATCGCAATTGTGATAAGTCAGATGGCTCAAGGTTCTTAGTTCTTTCTAAATTGTTTTGAAGTTTAATGCGAACATTCGTATTGCATTCGTTGCAATTGAATATTTATCATTGAACCATCTTTTTGAGACGACAATATTGGCTTTTACCGCCAAATCCTCTTCCACATCTATTAATACTGTTCGATGATAAATCTTGTCGAACGAGGTCAAACGGAAAGACCTAACCGAATGCGATTTCCTTAAACGTCCACCAATGGTGCAATATGTTGGCGGCCTCTATCCCGATGCAACCATAAAAACCATCTCGACCACCATGCTGCTGTTCACATGCACATT
This sequence comes from Orthonevra nobilis, assembly GCA_963555765.1. Taxonomy (NCBI): domain Eukaryota; kingdom Metazoa; phylum Arthropoda; class Insecta; order Diptera; family Syrphidae; genus Orthonevra; species Orthonevra nobilis. Next base: position 24,805,443 of record OY743225.1, on the reverse strand, counting down.
CGCTCCGCCAGCACACAAATTCTCAGCTCGTGTTCAACTCGCATAACATTTGAAGTTCAAAGAATAAAGCGGGGAATGCTAGACGTGCTCTTGAATTCCAAATAAAATATCTGTAGATATGTTGTGCACAATTTCCTTTAACGACTCTCAAGAGTGGCAATAAATCTCGCTGAGAATAGTTTCCGGCAATCATTTTGTTTCCACTTAACCTCATTCGATCCTCTATGTCTTCCCGAATAGCTCTGAGTATCACAGCAGCTTAAGCTTCAAATCCAAATTCAACTATCCTGTTATTTGGCCCCCCTTCCCTAAGTTACGGGAAAGAGTTGCTTCTAGCAATGTGCAGCCTCTAGGATGGGCTCTTAACTGGCTACCATGTTGTGTGATTATCTGGGGCACACTTAATTTTCGGGAAATCCTTTAAATTTTCGCTTTCGGTCATTACACATGTTCTTCGACAAGATGGGGGAGAATGGGTCCTTGCTATAGACATTCCGTGTAGATGGGCGGCATCCAGTATGAATGGAAACACTCTACACTCAATTCAATTATAATGAACGGACATTGAGCATGCATGTTTTCGAAATGTCTTTGTCTGTTACATGAGATTAAAGGCGAAAAACAGAGCTCGCACGCCAGTGACACGTAACATGGAAAATCGAATTAACTTTGAGATTTTGGAAATATACCCGTACATATGACTCAATCTTTTTTTTTAAACAGTTTAATCATGTTTAGCGAGAATGAAGCTTTTATTTTGGCGTTCTGATCTGGAAGACAATCCTTAGATCCTTAGGCAGCTATATTCATCAAAGCTGGGAAATAAAAGGTTTTCGGTTTAGTGTTAAGTTTACGTTATGTGGCTCTACTTTCTTGCTCTTACAAGCATAGCATAACTGAACGAGGTAATTTTGGATTAAATAAGGATACAAGGGTTATGTTAACTCAAAGCGAGACACAAATTGAAGCTCGAGATTCCTTTCAAATCAAACAAAGCTAACGGTTGACAAAAATCGGTCAAACAAGGTTTTTCGTTATCATTTATGTTGTGGCACAAATGATGGTATTGCCGACTTTGCATAGTCAAACATTTTTTGAGGTTCAAGATTTTCACCGGTTTTTAACTTGAATATTTATAATTGACTTTTTTTTTGTTAAGTTTTACTCTAGTCTCAATATGTGTGATTTTTAAACATTTTAAAGTATTTATTTTGCTGATATCAGGCTTAAGTATTTAAAGGAGCCTACACTTGAACTCGGACTGGTATTGAGCTTGACGTGCTGTCTGATTTCATTTAAAGAGTTCAAATATATTTTCCCCACTGAAACTGTTTATGCGAACGTTTTATTATGTTACCTCTCACACTGACAAGTACTTATACACTTTACTCTTAACTGGCGCCCGACTCACGGCGAGTGACACGGAAGCCTTCCACTTTCTTCTAGACCAAACGCTGTGGATTGACCATTAATATGTAGCTCTGATCCAAAGATCCTGTTTGCAATGCAAAACATGCAGTAGGTTTTCCTTGCCAACATGTCCAATGGTGATTAGATGTTTTTTGTCGCAAATGCATGCAGATAGTATGAATTAGTCCCTCCTGTTTTTCGAGGCATTTAAAGCAAGTATTGGGTGGTTTCAAGTCCTCACATTCCACAATGGCTCTGTTTTGTCACCATGTGAAATAAAATTTCATTTTTAAAAATCGTTATAGTCTTCTTGACAGCGCTCTCCATTGAGCAAAATATATATTCAAATTTTGGTATAGCTTTTAAAGCCGCTTTCGATTTTTCAACTATCCATTCTCGGCTGCTAAATCGCAGGGAGCCAAATCGGGTGAGCCCGGTGGCTCAAATTAGGTATAGTATACAAATGAGGCTGGCATTGAGCGATGTTGCGGTATCGTGTTGCAAAACCCACGGACTACTTCACGAAACTAAAATGTGTCTTGACCGATCATTTAGCAATTTTAAGCCCAAATTTTTGTTTTGAAGTTAGTTTTGATTTTGTTGGCTTAAGTTAACGACGAGTTTTTGCCGAGATACCTTTCAACTTTCACCGAGCATTCCCACTCCAACACTTTTTAAGTAATTATTGCTTCATGAATGACAGTGGTCTCAGTTTCTCATATACGATCACCGCGTCTTGCCCTTGATCTTGCGTCGTGGACAGCGCTGGTTTTTATTTATTTATTTAAACTTTATTTCATGAAAGAATTCGTAGCTAACATTTTTCTTATTACTACTTTGTGAACAAAGAAAAAAGAATAAACTATATCAAAGGAGCTTAAATTCTTATGAAATAGTTAGGAACTTTCAATTGTCAAAAGACAAGAGTCGAATGAACCATTACATTTTAAGTCATATTTCATTTAATATTCATGGGGGTCAATAAAGTAAAAAAAATATATACTAACATTTTTATAATAATTTTAAATGCAATCCAAAAAAACAACAAGTTATATACAAATTTTGCAAAAAGGAAGTCGAATTATTATTGTTCAACAAATCAAATTATTACATTTAATAATGAATCTATTTCTTCATGATTGAACGAAAAAAGAAAAGATTTTAATTTATTTAAAAAAACTGATTCACGTCTCTCGCATCTCAGACTTACAGGCAAACTATTGAATAAACGAGGCGCGGTGACCTTGTAGAAGAGTGAAAAGTGTGATTTTCTTATGTTAGGTACATTTAATAAATTCTGGTTATTTACACGTAGATTATGGGAAACGTACAATCTTGAGGAGGAATAATCGGAATTTTCAAAAAATGTTTTCAAAACTTTATAAAAATATAAATGCTTGACAGGAAGAATCTTGAGGCTCCTGAGTTCTGCGGTTAACTCTACACAAGATACGAATTGAATGTTTTTGTTTAGTAAGCAAAGGTTCAATTTTAGTAGAGTGAGAACCACCCCAACAAGTCAACCCATATTGCAGCTTAGATTTAAATAAATGATTATAAACCAATTTTAAAATATGTTGACTACAATAAAGGCTGAGGTGTTAGGACTGTCTCAAAAGGTTATTAAAGTATTGTTTCAAATATAACATATGATCTTTCCAGTTTAGCCTGCTATCCAAAATTATTCCCAAATACTTAAAGCTGTCAACCCGTTCGATATTGAAGCAGCCAACAGAATAATGTCTATTTGTATAATATGTGGAATTGCCAAATTGATGAGGACAATCATTGAAATTATATTAAGGACAATTAGGTGAATGATAGCCTAAAACAATATCTTCACAGATAGAATCCGAAATATTGAAAATCATGAATTTTGTTTTTTCGCTTATAATAAGTTTATGTAAAAAGAACCATTTGCGGTTTAACAAGTCAAATTCTCATATTCATAGATATATGGGTTTTGAGCAAGACTAGATCTTTATGCTGCGAAAGCACGAAATGGGATACCATACCTCCAGTCCAGTGACCGTAACTTTTCTTGTGATGTCATGGAAGAAAACTTGGCCAATCAAACCATGACTCTAAAAACCACGTTAAACAGTCACACGGTGGTTGCTCTATGACTACGTTGTAGCCGAGATGTAAATGTTTAGCACATGAAAAGATTTTTTTTAACAAAAATCTCAGAGTCTCTGACAGTAAAGTGATAACAAAGTGGTTTGTTATTACAATTCCTGAGTCAATGGAATAAAAATAACAACGAATATTCAAAGATATTTTTGCAAAATTCTCCTCAGGCTAATGCGATTGATATTCAGTTGCTGATACCTTTGGCGAGTTCGTACTTGTAAGTCAATCCATTTCGTACCGAGAATAAATCAGAAATCAAATAAGTGTTTGTAAATTTCTGATTTTTACAGTCAAAAAGGAAAACAACATAAGACCCAACCTTTCCAAACATGAGCATGTGGGAGTTCACAGAACGTGCTGGTTTCATTACTTATTCGTCATGTTATATTTCTAGTTTCGCATCTCATTTAGAGGCGAACTCGTTTTTGATAAATAATAGCATTTTCTATTCTATAAATGCATAGTACTGGAAACAATGGTGTCACAAACACTTGCAACAACTTCTTATGAAGAAAGATTTCCACTTTTTAAACGAATTTTAAAAAAAATGAAAAGCATACGCGTGCATAATGGGCACCTTGTTATTTAAAAGGCTACACAATCTTAACGCGGCTGTGCGGCTCTGTTAGTTAAGCGCTTTCAAGTTCGTATCCTGAAAAAATTGTTTTTCGAATCTGGTCCAGACGCCGTATTCCGTTGAAATAAAGATAATCACTTTTGTGTATCGGCTGCTGGCATTATTATTTCGTGTTGTTAAAATAAGTCGCTTTAGTGTACGATATATCGTTTCCTCTGCTTTAAAGGCATTAGTCATTACAACAGATTTAAAAACCAATTTTTCCGAACTTTCATAGACCGATATAAAAAAATCGCATAAAATCCTGCGAACTGGGTGAAAGCTAATAAATCGATATCGAATTCTCTGTCCAATTGCAGACACCACCCATGAAGGCAGTCCAACCAAAATTCATCCGAGTCTCAAACCACTTCACAATCGTTCCATTTTTCTCAACACGCATTATAAATGTATTCAAAATCCCTTGAGAACGAGCCAAATATTGTTAAAAATAGGTATGCTCACAAATACTAGACCAATAGACCCAAAACGAATGCCCAGCAGTTAAGTGGCAAATCCAAGTTTCAAATGCAAAGTTGAGAAATACATGAACCTGACCCATTTGAACGTTTTTAATAGCTTTGCACATACAAAAATAACTCTCTTTCTTGCCTTCCTGACCCTTTTAAAAAGCGTAATTTGATTGCGTACTCATTCTTGAAGACGCATATTGAATTTCCTGGCATCATTGCTTGTTGCAAATTGTTCTTTCTATCACTGGCGTTACACTAGTCCTTAAGGTAGATTTGGCTTTAAGCTACTCCATTCCTCGAACGTATCTATTCACGGAGTTCAGTCTTCATATGAAACTTGAAAACATTTCGACGGCACTTTAAAATTCATAGATCATAGCAAAACTTTGACATGTGATGGGTTTCAGCTCTTCAGATACAAACTCCTAAACACTCACGCGAAGATAAACGCTATTTCTATTGACCCCTTAGAACGATACCTCAGAACTTTAGCACGTTAACTTAAACACTGGAGCTGCGTGGAACAAAATTTTGCTACATTGTTTTTTCCCTTATTTTATTTTTTATTTTTGATTTCCTTCCCTTGTCATGACTTTTATTTGTTTACTATGTTGTATGTTATTTTTTTGTTTTTTTGTTTATGAAAACTTTTCTGACACTTACTCCCATTTGAAGCTTAACTGTGTGCACCAAAATAACTTTTAAATTAAAAAACTTTGGCGGCGAGCAAAAAGTATGGAACATTGACTTATCTACATATAGTATATATATTTTTTTCTCCTGCATACGAGTCTGATGCATGAAGAGTGGACAAACAGGACATGTGGAAAAATGAAAAATACAGTGAAATACATAAATACATACATATGTAGTGGTGTGCAAAATAAAAGATGTAATGTCCTTTTTCTAAATTAATGGCGCTACTATTGCAAGAACATTTTTCCAATTGAATTCGCGCATAAAACAAAAGGTTACGAATAAAGCTTTCGCGAAAAGAATTTACATAATTAATTTCTTGTGAGTTTGAATGGTAGCACATTAGCTTTGTTTTTAGATCTTATTGAAGACAAAAGTCACTTAGTACAGCAAAAAGTGGCCCAAAGTGCAAAACTTTATTGGAAAATGTGTTTTTTTTTTTAATGGTGGCAATTACCAGTTTTGTGACAATGATTCTAAAGCGAAGATATTTAAAATACACCTCGACCGCCTTCTTAAAATCGCGAAGTCCGTGTCTATTTTTATACAGCAGAATTCTTCAGTATATTTTGAACGCTTAGAATATCATCGCAGATTATACGGCCGCCCTACTCAACAAGTCAAATAACAAGGCGCTTTGTCGCTTGCCTTGAAGAGACTGCAACAGGACTCGATAGAAGATGTACTAGAAAGCTGTAAGTGCTTATCTTGAAGATAGTATCACCGGTGTTGCTGTCAAATGAACTGTAACTTCTGCATTTCCATCTGACAGTATACAAACACAATAAAATTTAACATCTAATAACATGGTTTCTGTGAATAGAAAGCGATAACGAATGCATTTTTAGAGCCGCAAATTCATGACATAGGACAGACCGCAAATTCATGACATAGAACAGGAGAACATGCGGGTCGCCTGATGATTTAACTGTCTGGCAAGATTTGCCGAGTTTACCCCACCGGACTTCTTTCTTTGAATTTTTGAAGTCACGGTTCTATGAGAACAAGCCACAGACTCTTGCACATTCAAGATAAGTACAAGTTCAAAGATAAGAAGAACTCTAACGTATATACACAATGGCTGCACCCTTAAAGCTGATATCATCAAACCAAAGTCTCCAGATAAACATTAAAAAACATTTAATTCCGCATAAAACTATGATATTTCTTTTCCTCTTAAAGGTATGGCAAAACAAACCCAAGTGAGTGCTTTTGAGCATTGATGAAAATTGTTTTCGAAAATCGTCGAATCGATGCTAAAGAAGCTGCTAAGAATGTCGGCACATCTGATAACTCATGCCACGCATTTTTCGGAGGTTCTGTGGCATTGCAGTTTGTGCCGAAATTGCCAAATTTGATTAAAAAACCTTGGCATGAGCATTACTCAGGAGCTGTTGAATGCCGTCAAAAACAATCCAGATCTACTCAAAAAGAGTATAACTGGTGACGTCAGGCTTCTTGGCTTAATCGGTTGATGCGTAGCGCCATTTCGTTTCAGCTTGCAGGTCTGGGTTCGAGTCAAGCGTGCTTCTTTTTTTTCTTTTTTATGCGCAATACTCCTTTTTTGTTTTATTTTGCTTGAATACACATTCCGTATTCAGTATTCCAAAGTATTCTCTGTGCAATGAATTTAATGACATTTGTCTTAGAAACAAAACATAAATTATGAGATTTATGATGAGGTGGCACTAAGCGAGCTTACTAGATAAGCAAAGATCCCAAGAATATTTACACATGAATAATTAACCCCTGATTTTTGTCACCGGATTATAAAATTCGATCGTTAGATTTTCCTCGAAAGCGATAGATGATAGTGACTAATAGGAAACCAATCACTTTTTTCGGAACATCAAAGTCAAAAAAAAGCAAAATAGGTCTTTTTTGACTGGATTTGTGTCCCATGTCTGTAAACGTCTGCCTTTATGGAATAACCACAAATCACAATTTGTGGTTAACGTTAAATAAAAATAGTTTTCCAACGAAATTGTTTGACTCTTCATATACTATATATATTCATACGCGTCTGCAATATGCAATCATTTTTCGTAATCGTAGCTAAAGCAAGTTCAGTGTTAATGGGTAGAAAAATCTTGATAAGAGTTTCCAATGTTGCGCTGTCAGTGTTAATTGGACAACTTTTTGTCAGTGTCGGTGAATATATAGTAGGACTACCGGTTGAAAATGTCGTTTTTTCAAAAAATCAATGCTTTATTGAGGAAAAATAGAAATAAATTCAATATTCAAAGTATCGCCCACCGCTAGCCACAAATTTTTCCCATTTTTCTGGCAATTCATGGATACCCGTTCTGAAAAATTCGACCGGTTTGGCCGCAAACCACGAATCGATCCATTTTTTGACATCATCGAAATGACGAAAGTACTGGTCAGCCAGGCCATGTTGCATCGATCGGAAGAGATAGTAATCGGATGGCGCAAGGTCTGGACTATACGGCGGGTGGGGTAGGACATCCCATTTGAGCATTTCAAGGTAAGTTTTGACGACATTTGCAACATGTGGCCGAGCATTATTATGTTGCAAAATAACTTTATCGTATCTTGCGACCGTTCCGTCCGTTTTTCGTTCAGTGCTCGGCTCAAACGCATCAATTGTCGTCGGTAGACCTCGCCTGTGATTGTTTAATTCAGTTTTAGCAGCTCATAATACACAACACCCTTCTGGTCCCACCAAATGCACAGCATAACCTTCAGCCCATGAATATTCTGAACGGCCTTCGATATTGAGGCATGTCCGGGGTATCCATATGTTGCCCGACGTTTTGGATTATCGAAATGTACCAATTTTTCATCACCCGTGACGATTCGATGCAAAAAAGACTTCTTTTTGTAGCGTTCAAGCAGCATTTCGGACATGCAAAATCGGCGTTCGACGTCTCGTGGCTTCAATTCATACGGCACTCAATGTCCTACCTTTCGGATCATTCCCATTGTTTTCAAACGATCGGAAATGATTTGATGAGCGCACCAACTGATTTTGCAAGTTCTTCTTGCGTTTGTGACGGATCTTGATGGAGCAATGCCTCCAATTCACGGTCTTCAAACTTTTTCACCTGGCCGGGGCGTTCTTTGTCTTCGGTGTCGAAATCACCATCTTTGAACCGCTTAAACCACCGCTGACACATTCTAACGTATATAGTATTGCCCGGGTAAGCTTCGGTAAGCAATTGATGCGCTTCGGTTGTTTTTTTTCTTTAAATGAAAGAAGCATTTTAATACTTCAACAAATGTTGTTTTGATGGCACGAATGTAGACATTTTACGGCTTTACAAAAACTTGTGTGTTTTCACTAATGACCAATAGCCTAGACTGAAATAATTAGACAATGACATGAAGTTTCTGATGTGACAGCTGTCATGGTCAAAATTCACCTCAGAGTAATAGATATGAAGTTGTCTGCAATAACAAATTTTCAACCGGTTTCATTAAATTTTTTTCATTCAAGTTTTTTCAAATTCTTTGATCGAATCTTTGATGTTGTAAAAAAATACTTTGAAATAAGGTTCAGCATTGTGGCTGAACATTTTGAATTTATCCAAATTTTGTTACTTAAAGTGCAAGTCAAAAAAATGTTTGGCATCAGGTATGCTGCTCAGACACAGCATCCTGCTGCTTTAAGGAAAAATAAAGAAACGAACTGCAGATAATTTTTATAAGTATAGAAAAGATCAAATCCAGAGTAATCTGATGTTCCTAATGTGGGAAAGTTTGCCCAAAACAACATTAAGGGGCTTCAACTGAAAATTTAAATCCAAATCCAGATCAGAATTAGAATAGTTTTTTTTTGCAGAGAATTATGTGATGGCAGAGAAATGGTTAAGAGGAGTTAATTGGAAAGTTCTTGAAAATATTTTAAGGGTCGGTTTCTAAAAGTGTTTCTGCTGAATGGTTTCAGCATTTGTGCTGTAATTAATTTTTAAAGTTTTACAATCATACGTGAAATATTGCAAAACATATTTTTTAAAAAACGATACTAGCAAGCGATACTAGGGTTCCTGAAATTCAAAGACCCTGAAAGCAATCACAACAAAGGAGCATTCATAACAATAGATCGAAAAAGGGCTCAAGAAAAAGTTAGAAAACTATAAGCTGACGGACCTCAACAAAAAGTGCCAATTGATCTTGAGGCTAACCGCAATAGAATTGAAAATATCAAAGAAATACAGTCCAACGTGTAATGGCATGCAGTTCAGTCAAATTTAATTGAAAATTTCAATGAAAAAAATATAAGTGAACATAGTTGTGATCTATTCAATGAATCTGTGAGTTTTGTCCAGCCAAAAACAAGTGAATTTTAATAATGTTATCATGAGGGAAAATTAGGAGTAAAGTCTCTGATTGAATTATTAAAAAATAATGACTCGTTATCAATAATTTTTAAAAAAAATATCAGGTCTTTTACCAGCTCATTGTCATTTGCTTCGTTGGGTGCAAATATTGCGCCACCACCAGGATGTGTGCCCTTCTATTTATTTCAAAGTTCACAGAAACATTTATCATCATTTTGCACAGTTGTATATTTTCAATCCTGCTAAAGCTGCCGACCAGAGAATGAGTTTTAATGGAAATAGGCTTTTCATGACAACAAATTCTGATTAAAGATGCTATAATACACCAAGAAATAATGAAGTAGCTGTCGTTTTAAAAACGCTCATGGTGAAGTATTAAAATGATTTTTTTTGTTCACTGCAGATCTGATACAAATAACTCGAGTCAGACCCAAACTGAAAAAATAAATGTTTTTGATTCAAATGTAGATCCAACGATCCTCTCTTTTTATAAAGGATATCAAATTTGGGATTTAGTATTATTAATAAAGTAAACAAGCATTTGCTATGAAAATCAATAAGTCAAAACTGCAAACGTTTGGTTGGTATGGGCAACTCTACGTCGCACAAAAGACTTGAAAATTAAAAACTATACAAGGTCCACATCGAACAAAATTGCCATGAGCTAAGTAAATTTAATTTTAAAAAAATACTAAAATAAAAACAATATAAAGTATATTTAGTATATCAGTTTAAGCACATTAACCCTTTGAGTCACAGTGTTAGTGCCAGAGCACCACCTATTTAAACCGCTGTCAAAAATGTTCTACTGCATATTTTGGTAAGAAATTTTGTACTCGGGAGTTTTTGGGGTCGCTTAACATGAATCTAAGGTTTTATTGATGGAATTCAAAATGGCGGATCCAAGATTATGGGCATAATATGTGAAAATGAACTTTTATTTTCGACTAACCAGACAAACATTATTTCACTGCATATTTTGGTCTGAATATTTGTACACCAGGGTTTTCAGGTTCGTATATTACAAAACAAAAGTTATATTTGCAAAATTCAAAATGGCGGAAAAATGTGAGAAATTGAACTATTCATTTCCATTTGTATTGGGGTGTTTTCGGGGCCGTTGATTACAAAACTACTATTAGCTTTGGAAAATTCAACGTAAATACAATATGGGTTTTCAGGATCAGGAAAAAAAATGGACTCTCACTCAGCATGACCCAAAACTAACGACGTGTACGTGGAGAGTTTCTAGTTCCTTGATGTTTTTTTTTTCTTTTTTTTGGTTTTTTGAATGAGTCAAGCACAATGGTGCTTCACATACAGAACATGTCCAATTCGATCTTTGTTGTCTATTCTTAGTGCTACAATTAGCACAACGTCGTCGATTGGGGTTGTACTGTGGCATATGTTGAGATTCTGAAAGTCTTTTTTGCACTGATACGGTTTATATTTGTTGTAGCTCTTGGTCTTTTTTACATTCAATAGAGTCCCCAACGAATTCATCTACTAAAGCCAAACGAAATGTTTTTAGTGTTAGATTATTTATATTCCCCAGTTCTCTATAAATCATTCACAACGGCTGTATCCACGAAGTGCGAAAAAAATCATTGCCACCAGTTTTTTGATCTTGTATCTCTGTCATATGCCGATTTCATTTGGTTTGCATGATCGACATTGCCCATGAACTTATTATAGTCTCGAACAAGTAAAGGGCACTTGACAATTTTTGCGGAACCATCTTTTGCCTTTCTAGTAACGGTTGAAGATTGAAGTGGATCATGGAAATTTGATAAAAAATAAACAGCTCTATTGTCTATACATTTCAACCAAACAAGATCATCGGAAGAAGTTTTATATTCATTGATTCATTGATTGAAGTAAGTGAAGTTTGAAAATTATAAAAATATAACCTTAGATTCGTGATCAGCGACCCCAAAAATCACCGAGTACAAAATTTCAGGTCAAAATATGCAGTAGAAAAAAGCATGACTCAAAGGGTTAAAAGATTTCAAGAATTGCAATACATATTACATAAAATTCAATACAAAAATATTCATGACATTCTTCCTGTCGTACGAAAGGCATTTTTACTAGTAAGGAATATTATGTTTAAATTATTCATCGGCGCCGTTTGCGTGAAGCAATACTAAAAAATTAATATTTTTCGTGCAAAACAAAACGACACGATATTTTTGACGAAATACAAAGTCATTTCATGCAAAAATAATAATAATGAGAACAAGCGATCAACTGCAAGTCGGATATGAACACAAGAAAGGAAATTTACTGAAATACATATGTGAGTAAAAAAAAATTACATGGGGACACCCTTTATTTTAAGCTTTATACTATTTTTATTATTTATTGTTATAGCGGCCGTAGTATTAAACTCTGTGAAAATTGCAAGTGCCTACCTATTCCGGTTCGCAATTTACAGTCCTGTGACAGACAAACGGGCGGACCGTGGGTTGTTAGTAATACGGTCCCATTGGTACCATTTAATAGATGTTCTAATTTTTAACACTCATTTCCGATTATGTAGCTAAAGCAAACTGAGCTTCGTTTTCAATATTCTCGAGCACTCCTCATATTCTTTCCTAAAGTTCCTTCAATGCTATCCCAACCCACTCTACTTCAAGAGGGTTGACAATGAATTCTAATTTTCAAACTTACTTATCGGCATTTCACAAGATAACATACTGTTGCAATTTGAAGTTTGTAATTTAAGAAGTGTTTACAACTTGAAATCCCTCGCCATCCATTTGTCCTGGCTCATGAAACAATAAAATCTGTGACTTTTTGCTTCCTTTGCATTACAAATAAAAAATGTAAATAATATCTCACCGAGGACTCAAAGACTCTAGCTAATAAAACACGCAAATAGAGGAAAATAAATTTGCAAAAGAAGTTAACGACCCATGTCGCATTAATAATTCAAAACAACGTTTAATAATTTAATGTCAGCACATTTGACAAGCACTTTATATTCCCCATACATAAATAAATACGGCCATTAACTCTTGGGAGTGGAACTCCTCAGATCCTCGGCAGAAAAAAAAATTGAAAACAAAAACACAGAGCTACACATAGACACCACACCAATGCCTTTATTTCCACCATGGACCCTGGAGTGGAGTCTGGTTATTTCTTGTTTGTTTTTTTTTCAATTTTGGAAAACACAAGTACTCACTTGGTGCTCCTGTTTCTCAAATATGTTCAGTTTCCTTCCTCGTCCTGTTTGTCTGCTGTTTTGCCACTGACCCATCACCATCGGTCGGTAGTGGAGCAAGTGACGCTTGGTTTATGTCCTGCGAAAAGCCATTTCGCATTGAACGAGAATGCTCGGGGAATCTCAAATGTTGAAATTTCTATCGCACTAGCCAGCTAGCTAATGTCTGCTGCTATTACACTGGAGGAACGAAGGACGACGCGACAGTGGTGGCCGGTGCGGTACGGTACGTTTAAGGACCTAGGAGCGGGTTATTTATTGGATCCTACCGACGACGCGACGCAGCTAAATATTTCGAGTGGAGTAGAAGCAAACCAACGTATTTGCGAAGACGAAAGTTGACTTCAAGTCCGCCTTCAATGACGAACGCGACGACGAACCGACGAACGAACCTAGCTAATTACCAAGTTCAACTTTATTGGGTTGTGTTGCAGACATAGACGCGGCATCTAGCAAACAAAGTCCGATAATGAGGCCGGCGAGGGCGAGAGCGATGGCGTTGGCGATGGCAATGGCGCTGGCAATGATAGGAAGACAAAGAAGAAGAAGAAGAAGAAGATAACCGAACTAGATAAGCAGGGTTTATGGAATGAATGAGTCAGTCTTGATGGGTATGTATGTAATGAGAACGAGAGTGGCTTTTTTCTGCTGCTGGTAACTTGGCTTATTCATTAAGTGCTGATTTTATGCTGCCGCTATTTGGATTTGAAGTTGAGGAAGAGTAAACTAAGAAGGGCACGTAGCAAGATTAATAACTCGATACATATAAGACCTTTCAAGAACTCAGCTTTCACGCGTCTCAAACTTGAGAGGATGGATAACTACTTTTGAATTTGCATTGGAGTTTTTGAATTATGTTAAATTAATTTCAATGCACAGAGTCAAACAAACAAGCAACTGAAGTGACAAAGAAAAGAAATTACCAGAAATCTGATTGTAAAGTTCTTCTTAACAGGGTGGCCGAAAAACAACCATCCGATGAAATTTGGTCTTTGAAATTCAATAACATAATAAATTGCATTAAAATTTTAAGTGTTTCTTTGGTCCTCTTTTTCGAATTCTTTGTCGTCAAAAATCAGATCTCTAGACTGCCTGAAGAATCTCTCAAATTTTGTCCCTCGGTGTTTCACTGTTTTCGGAAAATTCGGCAAGTTGGCTCCCGAAAAAGATTTATTTATTAAGAGGAATTCCGATTTCCGACTTTCAAGTGACCCTTTTTTCTTATACTTCATCAACATTTTCACAGCAAAGCTTGGTATTTTTCAAAACATTGTCTTGCAAAAAGTTGGACCCTTAATATCCATAATAAGGGCTCGGTCTGCAACACTGGCGCGTCAGAAACGTCCTTAAACAGTTATAAATTTGCCCTTCCTGTTTGGGGCACACAGATATTGGTCTTCTTTCCTTCAGAAAGGCATCAAATTTTAACTAATCCGTATATAATGCTGTTGTAATGAACGTTCGTTTTGCTATTCCAACGTGAAAGCCTGGTAAATGCTTTTTCCATCGTTTAACCTTATTACCGAAAAGAAACTCACGGCGCAAAGTCTTTAGGTCCACTTATTTTGAGAACGAATCCCCGAAAAAGAGCTAAACGATAGCAAATGATAAATTTTAAAGCATTTTTTTGCCCACTGCAAAGGTTTCTTATTATCAATCAAACCCTAGAGGTCTTTACAGAAACGGGCGCAAAGATAGTTGCAAATGCGTATGACTTAGTTATTCCGACTACTGGTATAAGTTTCCCAAGGCTAAACACTATCGAAATCCCATGTTGAATCCTTCCTTTGCTCGAAAACTAATCTTTGCATCTCTCGAAAAGGGCTATATGATATTAAAATATCTTGACTTTAAATTTTCATGGAAATAGAGTATTTAAAATTATTCTCTATATAAAGCACAATAGAGGTTGTCAAAAGGGCACAGTTCTTTTTAAAGACCTTCGGGAGGGTCTGCTTTTAATCCACACTTCAATGATTCTTAGGCGTTGTTAAACGTTACATAGTTGGGAGGGGGAGTTCAAATAAAGCGTTATGTAGCAACTTACAAACGCACAATCGTTACCTGCATGGCAAGGCCGCACATTAAATTTTGTCCAAAAAATAAGGTGACATATGAATTTAAACTGCGCGCGTCGAAGGATTTGGAAATTTTTCTTTCTTTTTAGGTTGGTAGTACTGTCAGTGACATCTATGTGAAAT
Organism: Orthonevra nobilis; assembly: GCA_963555765.1. Lineage (NCBI taxonomy): Eukaryota > Metazoa > Arthropoda > Insecta > Diptera > Syrphidae > Orthonevra > Orthonevra nobilis. Next base: position 24,790,381 of record OY743225.1, on the reverse strand, counting down.
TTCATGTCAAAATATATTCATAGAGTTTGAGATACGCGTCGTTTTGTGAGCTGCTAAAAGTGAGTTTTTCGTTTTTTGCGATGTCGAAATTTATTGAGCAAAGAATTTGCATTAAATTTTGTTTGCGGAATCAATTTTCTGTTGCGGATACGTTGAGGATGGTGCAGAAAGCCTTTGATGATGAGACTATGTCTAAAAAAAATGTTTACAAGTGGTATAGTGATTTTCAAGCCGGCCGTGAACGTGTCGAAGGCGAAGAGCGTTCTGGGCGACCATCAACCTCAACCGATGAAGCTCACGTCCAACAAATCAAAGATTTGGTGTTGAAAAACCATCGATTAACGATAAGAAACCTTGCTGATGAAGTTGGTTTATCGAAAGGCTCAGTCAGTACCATTTTGAAGGATGTTTTGGGCCTCAAGCGCGTCAAATCTCGACTGCTACCGAAAACATTGAATTTTTTGGAAAAAAGGCGTCGCGTTGAAGTGTTTGAAACAATGCTTTCCGACTACCAGGATGTCATGAAACACATTATAACTGGTGATGAGACTTGGATCTATGCTTACGACCCCGAAACAACCAATCAATCGAACGAATATCGTGCCAAAGGAAGGCCGAGACCAAAAAAACCGCGCCAAAGTCGTTCAAAAATTAAGGTCATGTTGACTGTTTTCTTCGATTATCGTGGTGTTGTGCTTTATGAATTCCTTCCAACCGGCCAAACAGTCAACAAGGAATATTATTTGAACGTTATGCGTCGTTTGCGTAACGCTATCCGCCTAAAAAGGCCGGAATTGTGGAAAGACAATTCTTGGTTTTTACACCACGATAATGCACAATCCCATAACGCACTCGTAATTCGTGATCATTTCGCCAAAAACTCAACCCATATCGTTCCGCAACCACCGTATTCACCTGATCTTGCGCCGTGCGACTTCTGGCTGTTCAACAAGCTCAAAAGACTGTCCGGGGACACCGTTTTGATAAGATAGAGGAGATTCAAGCCGCAGCGAAGACGGAACTGAAGGCCATCCCGGAAAGTGACTACAACCAGTGTTTCAAGGATTGGAAAATCCGTTGGCATAAGTGCATTGCATCGGGAGGGGATTACTTTGAAGGGAATGAACTTGATTTGGAAGAATAAATAAAGAATTTTCAAAATAAATACAATGTCACCTTATTTTTTGGACACAGTAGTACATGGATGTGAATCTTCGTTTGAATGGGTAGAAAACTTTAAAACATTCAACTCGCACTAGCATTACCACATTTAGACATTCGACCCACAAGTTGTATTTTTTTGTCATATTTCTTATTGGAATTCGAGCTTTAATCGCGCGTTGCATGTACGGGATAATTGCCTACTTTTAAAAGTTATTGAGTTGCTCCATGAAACTCACTGTCTACTTTTACGAGTAAGGTTGAGTTGCGGTTTTGGACCTTTTGGGCACAGAACCCTAAAAATGATGTCCAATGGTATCTCTAATGATAAATCTTTACAGAAGGAAGCCCAATTTAAGTTGTGTTAGTTGCGAGGCACGTCATCCGCTCGATGTTGACGCCTCCTTTGCGCCATTCATAACCAAAGCTTTGATATTCTCTTAGTAGTTTTTCGAGCAAGAGGATCCTAGTTTTACTCTGCTGTTTCGGTCTAATGTATTCTCAGCAGGATTAATCATACCATCTTCTTAAACCATTTAAAAACTCCATTTGGGATGCATATTTGCTTCAGGATGGCAAGGCAATAGTGCGCCAAATCAATAAATACTTCAACTACTAAAAGCTATATGTCTTGAAGCTTCTGGCGGAAACCTCGTTGTTATATTCGAATTAAAATCAAAACAGTACGCAAACAATTGTCTCTTTGGTTGAAAGATTTAAAATTGGAAATGGAATGTGTCGATGATTATGACGGTCATAAATTAATGTCAGCAGGTTTATTTAAAAACAGGACCTGAAGGTTCATAAAAGCTGGAGTCATTTTTTTTATATTCACTCCTATGCAAGTGAAAGAAGGCGTTATTCCAACATAATAGTGGCGTATGACACCACACTGCTACTTTTAAGTAAAAAGCCCAAATGAGATTTTCAATAGCTTGTCTGAGTAGTTCCCCAACTAATGGCTCGTTTTTAAATGCCAAGCAAATGGGCATGACATAATGATGTCCACATAACTTGAAGTCGCCTGGTGAAAAGGATGGCAAAGCACTTTATCAAATTGTTGTGCGTCATTCATATCAAAATGTTTTTAAGTTCTAACGTTCCCGACTTAGAGCCTACTTTGAATTTAATCGCATGAGTGGCATGACCTAATAATGTTACGACGCGACGGAAGTGCACGTCATTCTAATAAATGTAGACGTCAACTTATGTATTTAATTTTGTTTGAAATTGTAAATGGATGGCTAATGGCTTCTGGCGTGAAAACTGAATAAAGAGTCTTCATTTCAATTAGCTAAGCATGTGTCATCATCATGTGCCTGTAACAAAATGTGTCAAGACACTCAGGAAACACACATCCAACTTTATCGCTTAAGTATTGAATAAAATTTCGTTGGCATAGTGGACAAAATGGTGTTTCAAGGCCACATCCATATGTAATTGAATATATTCTATCTTAGCCTCGGACGACAGATCAGCATAACGTGAGCAGAAGGATTACGAGAAGATTTGAACGATGGCGTAGTGTTTGCTGGCTCCATCACTTGGCAAGACCAGTTTTTATCCCTTGATGATCTTCATTTATCTACATTTTTTGCAGCGACATAAATAAGTTATAAACAACTTTTTGCTTTGCACAGGTAGTTGAGTCAGAAATAAAATAATATTTAAGTTTTCTGCGGCCGATTTCTTCACATGAGTACTTAGTCGGCTTAGTAACAGGTCTAGCAGGTCCAAGTTTTACCTTTGGTTAATACATTTGCATGTCTTTACATTCCAAGTACCATATCTAAGTAAATCACGCAGTACTCGAACTTAATTTGTCTAAACTGGTTAATTCCGATTGTAATTTTTATAATTTTTATGCTCATTGATGCTTCACTTCATTCCGACAGCAAGTGATCCTTGCTCAGGACTTTTCGCTGAAATGGACTCGCCAGAGTTGGAGTATCAAGAGTTTCCATTAAAAATGTTATTTTCAAATTGGCTTGCTTCAAATCGAGTGAGCATATTCGAGTGACGCAAACTATTTTATTGTACATAGATCTAGCCCAACGATCAAAAATATTGAATCCGCAGACGATATTGCCTAGAGGTTGATAGAAAACAATACTTTGCGGTAAGAAGAACCTTCGCCTGTCTGTCAATGCACGAAAAAAGTTAGTAGAAGCTACGTGAATTACATAGGCAACCGGCAACCTCTTTTATTTAAATATCAGCCTCTGCTCAAATCGCGGACACTGCGGCATGAAAGAGTAGATCTTTTGTATCTTGGTGAGTTTGTTTAGGCTGACAGACATTCCATCCTTCTGATAAAAGTCAAATTGTCCTTAGCATTGGATTGTCGAATGTCCAATGGGGAGCATATTTCTTTGAGGAAGATACGTCTTCTTTACCAAATTAGAGCTGGGCATTCACAAAGAATGTGTACAGCCGTTTCGTCAACTTTCAAACACAGTCGGCATTCGGTGGATGTTCAGAGCTCTACCTCACTAGCTTTCTAATATCCTCCTTGCTGAGTTTGAGGATTAAGTAGTTTAGATTGTCTGAGTGCAGAAAGATTTCTCCGGTGGACAATTCGTAGCTTGTTTTCCCACTTATTGGTCGAACCTGTGGCCATAGTCCAGCTAACGCCACAAAATGGTTCTGGTCTAAGAACCAGCCCTGGCTAGTTCGTCCGCAATTTCATTGCCTGCGATTCCATGATGACCTGAAACCCATCCTAACCTTACATCTGGTTAATGATATAAACTAAAAATTTGAACTTCTTTAAGTTGGAAGTAACCATGGGGACCTAAAAGTGATGATTACCCAACACAAAATATACCTTTAATAAAACTTTGTTAACGGTCCTGGTGAAATCATTTGGTACTTCTGATGAAACTCATTAGGTCCTTGAACAGTACTCTTGCGACTGCTTCCAGTTCTGTCCCCTGATCTGAAGTCATCTCACCAGTAAGCTGGAGCATTCAGAGAACATTCAGTACCTATTGGTCTTCATTTCCTCTTCATCCTGGCAGCTCCTATAAAAGTCGTTGAAGATTAGGCCAATTCTGATGGCCATTGGGTCCATTGCGTAATTTCACATCCAAACACCTGTCAGGATGCGTAAATCTTTGTTGAAAGCCATAAGGCCTAAGTTTCTCTTTGTGTTAAGTTTCCGTTTTCTTTTCTTTAGCTCACACTATAGTATGTTTGGTAATCTTTCTATGATTCTCATGTTCAATGATCCTCTCTTGGCAAGTTCACTTGCCTCAGGTTACTTAAATAACATCGAATACCTTTCGTTAGTGTGACCGTGGGTCGTCATCCACTACCAATTAAGAAAATTTTATTTTCGACATCCGAAAACGAAGAAAAAAATACACACGGTCCGATGCGTTCACAGTATTCCGCTGGGAACATGACAGTTTCCGCGGCAAAACCGACGACTTTCCATTTCTTCTTCATGGTTCACAACATCGTTGAAATCATGGAACAAATTTTTACCGACCAATAATCAAAATATTGTACATCAGGGATTATAAAATAATTCAATAAAAATAAAAATCGAACATGAAAATGGAATACTGTATTCAGACTTATTTTTAAGGCAGTTTGGGAAGCGAATAATGTTTTACTGGTTTTTCAATTTTCGGGTTTTTTTTCGGACCTTCACATTTTCCATAACCCAATTTTCATTGATAAAATAACATTTACATTTTTGATAATGTTAAGATATTTATTTAAGAGGCAGAGTACAGAGAGAAACATACAAGGTGGAGAATTTGATTACAATCTTTATGGCACAGCTGTCTTGCAACCGCGAAGGTTTTTTGCATAATGATTTTTCTGTCTTAGGATAAAGTTGAATAAATGATGCGGTTGTACAGAACAAACCTGGGACACTAAGTAACGAAGTGTCGAAAACGCGCCATTTAGAGATATATTATCCAAAGGACGGTGGCCTTAACATCATTGTGTTCAATTATGTTTTCGAACTGTAGACCTCAATAAGAAGTTTTGAATTTTTTATGAGACGTTCATGGATGGTCATGACGGTTTTCAAATAATATCATTTTCTTCCAATATCGAGGGAAATGGAAACAAAAAGAAACTATTCGACTATATGAATGCATTGTTAGTCGAACCTCATATAAATATTGGTATTATATGCCCACCAACATGCGATAATAATGTAGAACCAAAAATGTAAACGTTGTCGAAATTTCTAATTTAGTTCTCCTTATACATTTTGGCATTCTATATAAAACCAGTCTAGGAAAAGATTACACCAATTTAGGGTATAAAACAATTCGAAGTCAGCTATTAATTATCTACTTGGCGATGGCGAATGAATTCTAATTAAGCTATTCACAAGTCACAAGAGCAAAAAGCAAAGAGCCAAGTGTAAGCCTACGTCTATACGATGGCAATTTTGAAAATGCGCCAACATTGCCAAAAACCACACCTACATATAGCTGTAATTAATTAAAAGTGATGTGAACAGGATAAGTTCGACTCTGGAATTATATCTCTTTTACGAATCGCTCCCACAGACCCTAAATTATACCTATTACCAGCGTACCATCGAAGTGTTACGACGAATCCTGCAGATTAACAAAGTTAATTACTAGCTTGTCCTGTGTCACCACTTCTTCTTGTCATGGCCACGTGATATGAGTAAAATCACGTACGGAAAATGAATTCACCGTGTAAGAATGCCGCGTAGTTCGGTTGGGACTGGTGTTTTTTTTTTTTTTGTTTTTTTTTTTGGCGCCAGTTTTAACAGGCTCAAAGAAGGATCATTAGTGTTGAAACTATGTCAAATCTGATAAAACCAGAGTCACAATTTCGTATCCTTACCTCGGTTACGATTTAATTAATTAATTTTACAGAAGGAATGCAGCGTTAAATTAAATTGAATTTACACTCTAACGAAAGTGTTATATATTTTAGATACACACGTACACACATGTACATGGAATTATGTAGATTTGCGGGGGCTGTGGCTTAGGGAGGCAATAATACGGTGTGTTTTGTTTTTGATTTGTGTATGAGCACTGGAATGAGCATCCCCGGCACTTGAAAGTTGAAAGCTACTTTTGCACGATATTTAGACATCATAATGTGGTAGAAGTATTTACCAGGGCTTGAAATCCTTAAGCTGCAGAGATTTACGATTAGCATTTAGCTTATAATACTTTTTTTTTCATGCATGTACAAGTGGTTCTGTGCTTTGTAAAATTTCGTGGATGTAGATGGCATAGGTTTTGTTTTTAAAAGTAATTAAGGCTTATGATGGACGAACGAAACTAAATTCAATGATTTTGGTAAGGTTGATTTAGCAAACGCATTCGCCGTTTAAATTACTTAAAATTCATTCTTTGAGTTTATTTACGTTGAAATAAAAACTTTACTGCGGTATTTTTATATTCAAAGCTCTTACAAACTATCAGTGCACATTAGCTGGCTGTTGGTGCTAACAATTTCCTGTTGGAAATTCTTCTTATCCCCAAAACTCGATCGTTGTCTTCAGCCCTGATTTACTTTCATTTAATTGCTTTTAACTCCTCATATGAGGTTGAAAGCCAGAATCGAAGACAACATAAAAAAATTAAACTATGGTAAGAGCTAATTTTGAAAATCTTAATCATCTCATAGCGCTGACAAATAATACTCATATATGTGCTGAAATCTCCAAATGTTTAACCCAATCGGCAAACCTTAAATAAACCCACTTTCATTCACCTTCTAGGTATCAGTTTCGATATCGAATTGATTGTTATAAGTATCAAAAGGCTTTTATAGTGTTAAGCATAAATACAGGGTGAGCCAAAAGTCCCTTGCCTTGAAAAGATAAAAACTAATGAAATAAAAATACAAATAAAAGTTTATTTCATGCATGTTTTTTATTCTGTATGGAAAATTACAGGTACTCATGGGATCTTTTAATACTTTCCATGACTTTTTTGAATATTGTCGATGTAATTTGTGCGATTTTATTTTCGAATGTTGAGTTTCAGCTGCTCTATAGTCTGTAGTTTGCTAATGTAAACCTTTTCCATCAGGTAACACCAGTTCTTTGTCTCACGAGCGGTGTGAGCGAGGTAATTCCACACCAAACGGTAACACGAAGTGAGTATAAGGGACGTTGATGTAAATTTTTGGGATTCTGTGTACCCCAAAATCTGCGGTTAAGCTTGCTTACACATCCACTTAAATGAAAATGTGCCTCGTCGCTCCTCATGAAATTTCCTAAAAATTCTTGGTCATTTTCGGCGATGTTAAGGAGTTCTGCTGTAGTCCAAACTTTTTTCTGGGTCACCAGGATTAGATTATTTTACCAACTGGATTTTTTAGGCATCCGACGAATCGTGCCACGCGTTCTCCAAACTTGGTTTCCAATAAATTGATTGTGACATTCGCTGTGTGGCTTATGGCGCCGTTCTGTTGGAACCACATGTCCTCCAAGTCCATCATCCATCATCCAACTGGGGCCAAAAATATTCGGTTATCATTGAACGGTAGCGATCCCCATTCACAGTAACGTGCTGGTCTTAATCATCACGGAAGAAGTACGGCCCAATGACGCCGCCGTCCCATAAACCACACCAAATTGTAATTTTTTCGGGATGCAATGATGACTCATGGAGTACGTGTGGATTGTTGCTTGACCAATACCGCATATTTTGTTTATTGACGGAGCAATTCCGCCAGAAATGAGCCTCATCGCTGAAGATGATTTTTCGATGAAAATCCGAATCATTTTCAAGTTGTTGCTCAGCCCAATTCACGAACATACGACGCTTCTGGTGGTCAAGCGGCTTCAGTTCTGGCGTCAATTTAATCTTGTAAGGATGTAGGCCAAGATCTTTTCGCAAAATTTGCCACAACGACGTCACAGAGATGCCCATCCAACGCTTGAGAAGGACGTGTGAACGACACATTTGGACTTTCTGCAACTGAAGCCTCATCGGCAGCAATATTCTCGACACTATGGCACTTCTTTATCTCACTGGTACAGGAACATTTTGCACTGTGTCTGTGGATTCAAATTTTTCTACTGCCAGGACGATTATGACGACCATAAATTGGACGTAGCGCTCTTAGCGTTGAGGCCACTGACTCCGAACTTCGGTAGTAAATTTTAATAATTTCGACTCGTTGTTGGCTCGTCTATCTTTCCATCATAAAATGGCAAACCTTACTGAAGAGAAATGTCAAAAGAGCAGCAAGAAATATGGCGTTGTTTGTTGTCCCTGTCGCTCTACTTTTGTAGCGTCCCTGTTGAAGAATCCGTTATAAGAGTTATTTTTTTTATATACATTTGAAAAAAAATTTGGCCCACCCTGTTTATTGATCCCAGTCTTCTCTCCTGATGCTTGATGCCTGATGATTCTCAGAAAAATCTTCTCCTGACATAAAAATTATTACTAACAACTGTACGTACTTAATTTTTCAACCAACCATTTACTTCGCCCCGATTCTAACTATATTTTTTTCTATGTCTGATCAAAAATTGCTGTTTCAGTATCCACACTGATGACGTGACATTGGAAATGAAAAGCCTCAAGGACGACTATTAAGCTGGTCCTGGTGACTACAACGCCTTATATTCATATACTAAAATTATATCAGTATTTGTCTTTCCCAACATATGGAAGGACTCATGTATTATCTCTACGAAGGTTATGTTCCGAATCAAAATTGGCGTAAAATTCTCGGCTATCCCTAGTCTCGTCGGAAGCATTTTCTGCAAATCCATATCGCTTTTCTGTTATTGTGTATCCATAGTTCTCCCTAATAAGGACTTATTCCTAAAAATTTTTTCTGCATTCATATCTTAAACTCTGCAAGCACACCAGCAAAGTAACCGAATTGATGCTTTAATCGCTTACGTCAGCACATCTTTTGAAAAATTTTCTCATCAAGTCATTTACCTTAAATTTAAGACCCTTGGATACCTTCCTTCTTTTTTTTCCATGTCCAGATTACCGCAAGGTAGTCATTTAAGTCCTTTTATCTCTTAAAGAGTCTTTAAGACTCTGCGCTGACCAGTAATTATGATATGAGAGTCTTCGTTAATACTTTTTTCAATCAATTGACATTTATTGCGAAATGACATAAACCGGTTCTTTATTTGATTCATTAAAAATATTGTTTAAGGTTAATGTTGGCAATCGTAAATCCAAACCGTATCCTAACAACAACCATTTCGAATATATTTTCTTGAAGAATGTCCTGCGTCACATATTGATTCGAAGTGGGATCTTATCATGAGCAGAGAGGGTGATAGAAATAGTTCTCAAAACCGCATATATCTGGTAAGTCTTTTTAGCGAAATTTCCTCAGCTCTCTATGATCCTAAATCAACTCCAAGATACCCAGTGGATTCTCAGTTTAAAAAGGAAGAAAAACGCTGGAACTCCCATAATCGATTGAATTTCTAAAGAAAAGTCCAAACTTTTAAATATTTAGAAATAATAAAATAACTTAAGCTGTGCAAAAGTTTTTGAAAACAATTTCAGGGTCGGATTATGAAAAGCAAAATCTGGAGAATTTTTATATGAGTGAAAAAAAAACATTTCTGAAATATTTCTTATATGTAAATTTTGGTCTTGATGCTTCGCAAAACAAGTCGGAAATGTTTAGAAGATACTTTTATGTTCTCCATTTCGAATAGAAGACTTTCTCTGATTCATTAACATTACGTATTGACAAGCAAAACTGCCCCGAAGAGCATGGAGTAACGATAGTGCTAGCCTTGCGGGCTAAGAAAATACTGGGCATATTCTTGTCAAATATCTTTGGCAGCGAACGCAGATTTCCCAGCACACCTTTTTTATTGGTTTAGCAATACTTTGAGTGTTTTGAGTGTGACGATTCGCTCGGAGAGAGCTGCGGAATTATTTTCATTGCTCTGCTTACTCTATAACTAAAGATGCGCTCTAAACAAGCTTTTTGATAATTAATGCTAATTGATTTGGCTTCATGAGTTTAAGGAGGAAACGTACCATCGCTGAGTATAACGTTAAGAACTGGATTTTCTCTTCTTGGTACTTTATTATATTGAAATTTTGAAAAATACATCAAAAAGTTATTATAATCACCAGTGGGCAAAAATCGAAAATTTCATTGAAAAAAAATTTAACCTCAGCACTTATGCTCAATCGGATTTTCATATTTTGTTTTCTGAACAACCAAATTAACAAGAAATTCAAAATATTCACTTGGGATCCTAGCGAAATTTCAATATCCGAAAAAACGTTTGAGTTATTCTAAAAAAAATTTAACCTCCTGAATTATTTCTTCTTTTGCCAAGGTATTTTTTTTATTGTTTTAAAATGATAAAGCTTGATGCGTCCAAAAATATTTCTCGAATCGTGCACACCATAAAACATTTCAAGAACATTTGTGAAATATTCTCGAAGGTTTTTGACAGGTTCTTCAGCAAAGTTTATTAAAATGTTTCTTGCGTCAACAAGGTCAGCCCACGCAATCTTTTCTACCTCGGTTTTTTTAAACAACAACTTTCAAAAAACCAACTCGAAGGATCAACATACACAGGTCAGTTATATAGGGAGCCAAATGTTCGATGATAAAATTTCTCCGATGAATTAATGGTGCTACAGTGAACAGTGATACTATTAAGGCAAAAAAAAAGACATCATTGGCTTGGCCAAGATTGTTTTCGAATCCCAGCTAAAAAAGTATTACCTGCGTACCCAGGACCTGCTAAATATGTTAGTTTAGTAAGCTCAGTAAAAATTATGGCTGGATTATTAATCTTATGAGAAAGAAGTCCGAAATAAATGTCGACACTCTTAAGGGTGTCCCGAATTAGCCATTAGAAGAACGAGTTATCTTTAAAGGGACTTTCGTTATACAAACTCAAAGCAACTTTTGAAATTCATTGCTCAGTCCTTTCTCTAAATAAAGGCTACGATTACATATCCAGCCAATTTTCAACACAAAACTCCAGTAAACGTAAACAGCAGATTACGCTGAAATAACGAGTATCACCCTAAACCCTAGCTGCCATCACTTCAATGCAATTCAATAGCAGACCCCTTAAACGGGTTATACGACAATTTAGGTGCGGCATATTTAACACGTCAATGCGCGCGTTATCGGAAATTGTATGCAAATTCCTCTGTAAATTGAAAATTACTTAAATAATTTAGTTAATTGATTATTTGTTGGAATAAGGGCTATAATTTTTTTTCCACGATAACGTTCATTCAACACCCAAACCAGGCGCGTATTGGAGAAGAGCCGCCTGTAAGCTAATGCCATGTAATTTAAATTGAATTTCCATACAAATTGGCAAATTATGCACACAAAGGAATTCTCCAGTCAGTTCTGGGACATTGAACACTATCTAAAGTGGAGGCGTATCCGTTTCCGTAACGTGTCAGCGGGCTCATGTCATGTTGTCATTGTGTAAGGTTAAAATTGTTGTTTGTTTAATACACGTGTTTTTGTTAATCAAATTATCCAAAAGTGGATATCACTTGTTTTAAGAAGACAATTTACGTTGGAGCATTAATATTCATTTCTGGTTTAACCATTTCCTTTGGCAATTAGCGCTTTCTTAATCACGAAAGGATTATTCGCAAACAAGGGTACTCATAATATGACTTAATATATTGAGTTAGATGTAATAAGTTATTTAGTTAATAAACTTTGTCATGCTTATGGATAGAAAGAGGATTTCGAAAGATAAATAAAAAACGGATTGTGGAAGAGAAAAGGTTGGCAATTTAATTTGAAAATTTGCAAGGAAAATACCTTTGGTAATATAATAGGAAAACGGCCTTCATTTGAAACTAAAGCTGAGTTGGCTAAGCGACTGCTTTTCAATTGATTCTTGCATCTTATCTGATCTGATTAACTCAAATAAGCAAGAATAATGGCACAAAAACAATAGTTCGATGTGCGATCTTTGTTAATTTTAAACTCTTTTAAGGGTTCCGTACTCAAAGGGTGTCAACGGCCGCTATTACAACAAATTATAATAATATAAATTTGAAAATAAAAGAGTCTCCCCGCATAAAAACGTGTGTCTATGAAATCAAAAAGCAAATTTACGCAGAGACGAAGGCTATGAGAAAATTAGAAAAATATATAGTGTTGCATGTTGTACGGTGGTACGGAGCCCTTCCTGAGCGTATCCGACTCGCTCTTGATTTTTTTTTTCATTTACCTTTTAAAGATGATATTAGCCGAATCTTCGGGCGACACGCTCTTCCCGTTTTGCTTGATAATCGCTGAAAGCATCAAGAGTTTGTAGCTTGTTGCCGTATACCTGATACTTAAAAAAAAACCCAGTTTACCTAGTCAAATTGGGTTATTTGTCTTGTCAGTGCAAATCAACAAAACGAGACATTATGCAACCCAAAAACACTTCTTTTAAAATGAACATTTCCTTTTATCTTAGTAACTCAATCTGCATCAATAAATTCACGGTTCTTTATTGCTCACCGGTCACTGGAACCGTACTATTCACATCGCTGCTAATGGTTTCATGAATGAAACGTGGATTTTCTGAAAACAAAAACAGAAATTTTGTTTTTTGATGATCCTCGATGGCCTCGACGCTCATGCTGAATTGCTACGAACTCAGATAATGGACTGCTCGCACTTTGAATTTCATCTTCATGTACATTGTTGTATACCTCTACACTATTTTTTGCTACTTCTTATCCCCTTTGACACGATGTTTTCTCACTGAATGTCAATTTTCAAGTCCCGATTAGCCTTGAAAACCCTTCTCTAAAAAATGATTTTGCTTTCAGTTCCTTACAAATCTTAACATGAAGCATTCAAAAAAGGCTAAACGCAAGTGCAAGGTTCGACAAAAGTAATATCAAAATATGAATGTGACTTAATTTTCGAATATGACATTTAATCTTAATGGGAATATGATCTTCGGTTTTAACTACTTGAAATGGCCGTCCTCAGCACCAGGTATGATATCGCAAGACTTTTTTCTTTGGTTCTTTTTTAAAATCATTTATTTACCTCAAGAGACAACAAACCTTACAGTTGACATAACTTTTGCTTCTTTATAAGGGTGTTGCAAGAGTCCATCATTTTCGCCTGCGGGTCTCGTAATCCAGTTTTCCTTGTTCCCGGTGGATTGGCGCCAGCCCATTAGCTTATGTTTTTGATTTGACGCAAAAAAATTGTGCGTCCTTCGAAAAGCGCGGCACCTGCGTTTCTCCGTGAATTGATGTCGCGTTCGGAGAGCTTCTGCATGATGACCCACTTATATGAGGCTCATTGTAAGGAATTTGCATCGGAAAGTCATAGGTCTGCCCTTATGGTTGCAAAGTTGGGATTGCAAGATTATAGCTCTCACTTCCCCAATATTCTAAGGGATATGATGAGCCGTGAGACTCCGGTTCTTCGTCTTGCCACTCTCGCAGTTTCTCTGAAGGTAACGACCCATGGAGCAATTAACATCCAATCCAAAATATGCCTTACATTCGTTCGAGAAGTGGGCGTCGATGGCAAACCCACCTACCTACTGTTTCAATGATGATGGCGACTAATGCGGAAGGAAACAAAACCTTAAAACCACACCAAACGCAGCATGTGCTTTCAATAAATTTAAAAAAAAATACAATTTTTTGCAGCCTCAAATTAAATTCTTAAATTGCAAACAACGCAAAATTTTCCATTCAAATTCTTCTACTCGTATGAACAAAGACTAGAAAGTAAGACGAGGAGTTTACAAATTTAATCCTGCACCAATTTTGATGAAGAGTAGCGCATTGTAATATTTTTCGTATCAGTTTCCAACAGAGATATCGTTCGAGTCTTCCTTTTAGGAGTACAAAGAACAACTTTGCCAAAAGCATACCCATACTTCATGAGTAGACAAATTACCTGGAATCCTGAAATATTCGCATTCTTTCATGCAGGATGTCCTTTTTGCAGCATGCAATTTGTTTACATTTTGCATTCTTGTGAGTTATGCACGTGTCAAAGGATAATTCCATGGCACAAGTTCTCCATCGGTTGGTGTTATAAATGGTTGTACCCTTTGCATGGACATCAGTCCATTAACTATATTATTCGAACTAGACTACTGCGAAAACTACAGCAACTGGAAAAAAAATTGTGGTAAATATATGATGTTACTCATTATCGTCATGTCTAAAGTTTTAGTGATTTTTGTTAGGAGTGGGACTTGAGCCTTTATATTGACTATTATAGAACTTTTGTTATTTTGTTTTTTGTTTGACAGAAGCATTGAGTTTTGGAGGCATTAAATTCCACTCTATTTGTAGAGCGCCATGATAATATGCTGTTAATATCGGAATTATATGAGTTAATCATACGCTGCCGTTCCATTTGCATGGCCGAAAATGAGGGACGTGAATTTGAGTGTATTGGATAAGATGTAGCAGACAGAAGATCGTTAATAAAATTTAAAAAGAGAGTCGGTGACAAAACGGAACCCTGAGGTACACCATTTATATGATGGATATCAGACTTGGCACCGTCCAACACAACTTGAATTGAACGGCCCGAAAGAAAGTTTCTAATCCAATGAATAAGAGATTCGTCGATACCAAATGCACGTATTTTCGACAAAAGAGACTGGTGCCAAACTCTGTGAAATGCTTTAGAAATATCAAGCTCAACAATCTTGCTTTCGCCAGAAAGATGTAAAGAGTGGTTCCACTTTTCGGAAACAGATTTGCGTTCCGACTTAAGAGAAAACATTTAAGACTTTTAATAAACAGGGATTCTCAGAATCAGTTACAGAATTCTAGAATTTTCGAATAAAAACTATGACTGAAATTTGTAATATATAGCCCATGTTCATTTTAAAGGTCTTTTGTAAATATTGGTGCGAATTTTAGAAATCGAGTGAATAGTTTCGAAGATTACCTCATACATATAAATCTATCAACATCATGTCTTTATATGTCCTATCCGAATGTTGGCTTGAGTTTAGTAAATATTATTTTTGATGTTCCAATTTTCCATAAGCTATACAGTCATTGACACAATTATTAAGAGAACGTCGGTTTTTAAATGCTTTCGCAAGTATATTCTTTACATTTTTAAATTAATTTATCTCCTGTTTATCTTTCAACAGGTCATAAAAAACAAAAGAGAAATCCATTTTTACATAAGAAACAGACAACATTTTTAAGATATGTAAAAATCGATTCAAAATTATTCTGACACAGACAATTCTGATAGTTAACGCCTCTGAGTCGTGAAAAGATTATATTTTATATAACAATTATTACCTTATATGTTTA
The DNA here is from genome assembly GCA_963555765.1 of Orthonevra nobilis. NCBI lineage: Eukaryota > Metazoa > Arthropoda > Insecta > Diptera > Syrphidae > Orthonevra > Orthonevra nobilis. Next base: position 24,774,953 of record OY743225.1, on the reverse strand, counting down.
ATTGCCTCCTTTCGCAACAATTACCTCTTGAGGTGGTGTAAGAGTTGAATGGATAAGATTTTGTAAAACATTTTTTCGAATGCCACTCCACATCGTTATGAAGTGGCTTTAAGTATCTTCCGGACTGATGAGGAAGCCAATTTTTTTTACGTAAATTCCAACATGCTGAAGTTATTTCCTAAAAAGAATTGCTCTTCAACTTTTGCAATATCGTTTAGCATTGCCAAGTAATTAGATTGTTCTTATTTCTCAGGGTATTCGGCAATCGAACCAATACCATTGTATGTTTTGTGCCCCAAAACAAATATTTTGAAACCGTGAAAATGTCGAAAAGGCTGAATTTTAGGCTGATTAAACCCTCCTTTTCCATAGAATGGTAGCTTATTTATGTTGCCTCTCGAATTCCAAATGAAGTCACTGATTTTTGTGCTTTTTCTTCACGGCATAAGCCTTTATTCCCTGTTCTTCTTCACTTCTCCGGTGGCTATTGACTATGGCTAATTAACTTACGATCTTATGAGAAGCGTAACTCTTAAAATATCAACTAACAGTAAACTTTTTTCTGCGTCAGTTTTTTGTTCACATTCATTTACACATAAACAGTACTATTGTACTAGGGCTTAAAAAATGTTGCATGCAGTAAATATAAGTTTCCTGAAAATTAAAATAATCGTTTAGCAGGATCTGCAACCTTAATTATGTACTTATCGTGTCAAAAATGCCATTCTTTTAAGCCAAAGTCCATTATTTTTTTTCGAATTTGGCTTTTGAAAAATTCAGTGCCAACTATTTACATAATTATAATATATTCTCAGATGGTTAACTTTTGATTTTTCATAAGGTTTATCAGTCCTGGGACTCACTCAAACACAGACAAAAGTTTTCATCAAAATCGATTTAGCCGTTTAGAAGAAGTTCAGTGACATACACGCGTACAAAATAATTTTATAAATAAACATAAAAAAAAATAAAAAGAACAAAATCAAAATTAATTTGAAGGATTACATTGTTCGACACCTTATTTCCGTAAAAATAGTCACGTCACATTCTTTGCATATGACTCCATGAAGAATTGTTGTTGCACACTCTCGTCGACTGTTAAACGCCAACTATGGAGTGTCGTTTAGACCGAAATGGCAACCAAACGAAATCGATCAGTAACCAAAAAAGAACACTGTATTAGAAATTTTAATAAGCTATAAGTATACTCAACCGGTTTATGTTTCATTTTTGTCCAATCACATGTGGCTCTGTTAGCGGTTACTGATCAAGGACAAATCATTAAATACATGTAACCTTTACACTACCCAAAATGGTCAAACTAAAGTCATTCACTTTAATCGTATTGTGCAGTTTAGATGGTGGAATTGCAAAGTGGAATTGCAATGCGACTTGTGCTTTGAAATCAATTTTAAAAATTCATTCGTCCTCTTCGCCGGTGGTTTGAATTGCTACAAGCTTCATGTTGACATTATATTTTATACTCTTTGCGGTCCGAGTGGCGAGAATATTACCTCTGAATCGGAAAGCAATCACATCATCTAGAGTATTACACAGATTCTAGCGAGACTCATATGGAGAAGTCATTTAACTGATTAAGAAATTCACAGAATCAGAGAAATGTGTGAAAATATATTTTTCTTTAAGCTTTAGGTTTTGAGAAATTAATTGTGGTCTTTAAAAAATATCACAATGGCTCTATGGATCTGTTATAAATAACTAGAGCATTTGTAGATGGCATAGCAGTGTGCGAAAGCACAGTGAAACAATTTTTCAACCTTGACAAGGTTTGCTTTGCAGGCTAGCAAGACCGCTTAAGCGAAATTCGATTGTTAACATAAATTTTTTGTGGGGAGCACTAATTGACAGATTGTCAAACCAATAAAAAAGAAGATCTCATAATGGATGTGTATCCTGTGGGAGCTCGAGACTGGATGGTCATTCTGACAAAAATTTAGAGGATACTTTTGACTCGAGCTTGGCATATCTTGCGTCTCTCTGGATGCATTCACGTTTGAAAACTTAAAACAAGAACTTCCTGATGGGAAGTTAATAATATCCTCCACTTTTATTTTGACGAGAGTCAAGGCACCACGTCTGTTTTCACAGATAAAACTTATTCCCAGATATAAGCGAATTTACTCGATCCTAGGCCTGAATTTTCCACTTTCACAAACATTTCTTGTTTACAAACGTTTGTATAAAGGGGAGTGATCCGGGGTAGTAACATTTCGATGAAAATTTCTGTTTTAATTTTTCTTTAAGAGACAACTTCTCTATAAAGTGCCGGTCGCTGTCAATGAGACAAGTTTCTCTGGAAGCTCCAAATTCCCATTTTGAAATATGAATAGTCAAAAACTTGGGCACTTTATTGTTGGTTGGAGGATTCAACTCGTCGGATGGCGTAGAAAAGTTCAAATGTGGTAAAGTGCTGATTGCCTACAACCAGGCGGAAAATAGTAACGATCCGAAATACTGCCGGTATTGGAAATGAACTATTATTGATACAAATTTGTTTTATTGCCTCCAAAGTAGGTCACTTTCGAAAAAATTGGTTTGGGTGCGAGTAGACCATGAACTTCCCATCTCAAATCTAGATGCATGGTGATACAAATATAATCACGAGCACGATCAAAAGCTCGGTCGCCAATCATAATTGGGACTGGATTATATTTGGGATTAAAATTTACCAGTGCTAGGAATATTAAATATAGGTTATCTTTATGTCCTTTTAGAAAGGGTTCAAAAGTATATAGATAGATAGAGATGGATAGATTTCCACCACCTCTCCCTTCCGAGCTGTGGACTGCTCAGCATAGGATTTTTTCCTTTCAATAGGATAGAGAGGATTTTGATAGCTTTTTCCAGGTCTATTTCGAGACTTTGTTTATCTCTATGTCATTTTCTTGAAAGACCTCACAATAGTGGTGAACATACTTAATCTCTGGATGTTATAATCTTCTTTGCGACGCTTTCAAATATACGTGTAATGCAATTTTGTCGATGTGTTTCAACTTTGTCGTTCAGCTATCTCCTTATGATTTTCCTACGGAACTAATTGAATCATCTAAATTTTTAAGCACTTCTTTAAGTTAGTCTTAATAGTTCATAACTTACTTAATTTAGTCAATTGGCTTATTGATGAAACTTTGGAATTAAAATTGAACGAAAAGAAAAAAAAGTTATATCAATTTGTCCGGAAACTTATGAACGGCAGTGTATATCTATTTATCTGATAAGGTAGTTGCAAACTACAAATTAAATTGATTTTGAACTTTTTTATTTGAAAACTATATTGATTTTTATTGAAGAAGTGAAAATGTCCCTTTTTTTGACAGTTTTTTCGTCATTAAATTTAAACCATCTTGTCAAATTTAATCAAAAGCTTTTCAGGTGAACTTTATGCATAAACGCTTCGAATGAAACCAATTTGTTCTCTAGTTATGCTGTACGAAAGATTCGGCACAAACGTTCGTATGTACACACACACACAGACATCTTTCTAAAAACAATGGAATCCAACTACTAGAACCTTGAAACGTGGATGTGAGTAAAATATTCGACAACTCCGCGGAGCATTGAGCACAACTTAGCGACAAAAAACCCTTCGACAATCCTTTAATGAGTTTTTTTTTTTTAAGACCGAATTTAAAGCCTCCACCGCCGCTGGGTAACCATTTTAGCAACCACTGAATTGAGAAGTTATGTATGCAAAGAGCCAAACCGTTAAAATAGCAGTTTAACATTGGATAAGTACCCCAACATCCTTAGTAATAAGCGAGCATGTTGCCTCGGACTCGAACGGCCCCTTAAACGAAGGCGACGCAATATACAATTTTGCTTCTTTAACATAAGGAGTTAAAAGGAGCTAATCAAAATTTAGAAACTATTCTCCAGCAGTTAAATGCGAATGTAAGTGCGACCCAGAATGTGTGCTTTAACGGATCGGGAAGATTGAGAAGAAATGAACGCGACACAAAAACATAAAAACTTTCACAAACTTTGGGCATATTAAGATGCATAGGAAGATGGCTTAGATCGAAGCGACCTCAAGCACATGAGTGATCGCCTGGGAGCGATCTTTATCGAGCGAAAATTTTTTCACATCAATTTCAAATGGGAAAACACCATAAGCCACTGAAAAGAACTCCACGAATTCTCGGATGGAATCTAAGGAGGCTAGCTGAAGAACGACGATAGAATCATGCTCCTCAAATTCAGCACTTAAATTGGTAAGGAAAGCAACATTGGTGGTCGGAAAGCTCAGCCTCAATGAATCAACAACAGACAAAGTCTTACGACATTGCATCATTTGTTAATATGGTGCAGGAGCTTTTAAGATTTCCTTCAAATTGGATTTTGGCTATACCAGATTGGCCAACTTCCAGCCAAATCCATCATGTGCTGATTGGTGATGAATGAGTGAACGATCAAAGGGCCACTGTCGACTTCGACCACTTTTTACAAGCAGCATGATTAAGAGTCAGACTATCTCATGCTAGAAATCCACACCAGCCAACAACTACGACCCTCAACATAAGACTCCTTGAATGTCGTGAAAAATTACCGAGCCTACCCCAACGTCAATTAAATGTTGTCACAAAGCCACACTTAAGTTCAGGAAACATATTTAAATTTAATAAAATTCATACTGCTTACCATCAGTTGCGACACAAAATCACTATCGATGGCTTGTTGACAGGAAGAAGAGGGGCTTATCAATTTCGGGCCAAATATCAACTGTACTAATGACATTTGACGTATGCAGTCGGTGCAATTACTGAAAGGACACATATAAATATATTATTCTCTGCAAATATTTATCTTACCAGCACTTCTATATCGAGTCGAATATTGAACGATAAGCGAGATAGCAGAATAGACTTTAGGGACCTTCGAAATGTCTTTGGTTGGTTATATGGCGCTGTCTGCGAGCTGGCGAATAGATGGAAAAGTGGATCTAGTCCTAAAAACAAAAATCCAAAGCAACAATGACTCCACATTGAGCAAAGGGACAACAAAGCTCTAACTAAGAGTGCCCAAGGCTATAGTTCAATGAGACAGCAATTGTTCCGAGGATGCGGAAGGCAAAACCTTGTCACAAACACTGTATGCATTTCCATGGCACCGTAATTAGAATTTTGGTAACATCAATTGAAAAATCCATAAAATCTTTTGATTCATTTGATGGCAAAAAATCACTTAAGAACCGTGAAGAGCAACAAGTGATGAAGGCCTCTTTTTGGAATTAAATTTAATCCTTAATGTATGCTTAATGAATTCTCACCTACAACCCGACAGTCTTTCCTACATAATGTCCCATTCACGTTTTTCATTAATTGTTATTCGCTCTCGACCGCACTCATTTAATCCGTGAAAAAGCTTTTCCACCAATTTCACAATAACTTCCCGCCACTGACAGAAAAATGTATCCACAAGTCCTGACCCGGCGTTGTTATATTTTTTGCCATTTTTTCACTATATTTCGCATCGAATTCGCTTTTGCAAAAACCTTGGCGACACCGTGCTGTATTCAAGCAAACCGTTTTACGACTCATTGGACGACCATTATCTCCATTTTATTGCCAAAGTTTATTATGCATTTTTTTTTTTTGCTTTTAATTTTTTTCATCACACCCCCAGAAGGAAGGGAGGTAACATTTTAATATCTCTCACTGACTTCGCAGTGTGTGCTTATACTTTCTCATACCTTGCAAATTCCATCTCAAAACCGATAACTGTTTTGGGTGGACACAAACCAATAAAAACGTTTCCGACATTGAAAAAAAAACGACTACGAAAATTTCCAACACCGAATAAGGTTTGTTTTTTGTATCTTTCACAACATATGGAGTATCGAATCGCTGTACCGAACGCCCGCTCACCGCGCCGCTGCGAAGCAATGTCATGAAATTTTCAACCGAATAAGCACTGAAACAATATAAATTTGCATTTCGGCTGAAAAAAGGTCCTTGGCAAAAACAAAAAGTGATAAAAAAAAGTAAATTCGCTAGTTGGAGGTAACACTGTCCACCTTTCCGTGGATAGTAGTCGTTGGAGTGCTCGACAACGTTTAACTTTTGGCTTCCAAGGGATAATAATTTGCGAACAAGAAACGATTCACCTGGTCCTCGTAGAAGCTTGTGAGCATTGCACAAGTTGACTTCATCCTTTGGTTGTTTTTCTCCCATATTTTTTTTTTGTTTGGGTTATCGCTGATAACTTTTGCTGCTCGTATGACAGTTACATATGTAGGAGGTTCAAGCGGGAGCATAGAAGAAGTTTCATCTTTATCGAGAAGCATTTTTTTCCTCCCAATTGTTTAAGCAATTTTCTACAATTCCCGTGGAGAAAAAACAATGTATCACTGTTTTCAGAAAAGTTAGGGAGGACGGGCTTTTGTTTGCCTTTGTCGATACCTATTTGATTGAGTTGTATCGGACAATGGCTAGAAAAAGTCAGGCCAACAAAGGAAAAAAGATTAAAGAAAAACCGGCGCACAAAGGACCATAATATATCTAAGTGCAGTATTTCATGCATTACGAAGTTTAATTCTGTATTGTCATATGAACTAGCTCGCACAAACATTACCTAAGTAGCACAGAAATAAAAGTTCGTAGTGAAGTGCATATTCTGTTGATTCCCATTGGAATTGTTTTGCTAAAAGAGTTTTCAAAATACTATGGGACGTTGACTTTTTTGTTTATCGACTTCACTTAATGTATAAAAGAGTATATAAGAGGCACGCAAAAACTAGAAAACACATTTTTTTAATAGATAATGACTATCCTTATAATGTTTTTGACAATAAGAAGAACAATTAAAAAAATTGTCAGTTTTTGAAAACACCAAAATACTTTACAAGGGTGAAGTTAAAAAATTTGGCAGTGTTTCAAAACACCAAAGTACTTTAATGTGGCAAGGGTGCAGTTCGTATAGGGACGAACAATTTTATGCCCATTTATTTGCACTCGTATGATTCGCTGAATGTAATTCCACACTAGAGGACCCGGCGACTTTCGTCCCTCGAAAAATTATATTTTTTTTCGAATACTCGCGTTCAATATCAGAATTTTTGAATCTCTATTATTTATCGAATAAATCGTTTTGCAATTTCAAGTCTTATGCCATTGAGACTGAGACGGCAGCTTCAACGCAGAATTAATTGAATCAAAAAATGCGCCTTTAATGCCTTTAGGAGGCAACCGCCTCCTTTCTATTACTAGGTTGTGAACAACTGAGCGTTCATTCGAATAACGTGGATTTGGAGCTCTGACTATTTGCACTGCAACATAACGATCAAAATAAAAAAAGAAAATTCCCCATACAAAAATTGTATTGAAAATTAAAATTTCATACACTTTTTTCCTCTAAAAATTTCATCGATTTGATAAAATCTGATTTTTCGACTTTTGCATATTTAATTGAAAAAAATTATATATATAGCAAAATTTTAACCAACAGCAAACATTAAATGGGTGCGTAAGACTCGACTATGGACAACGCGCGATCAACTAACATTTTCGAAGTACACAACATAATAGCACGACCACGCGATAGCTGTAAAAAAAAACGATGGTTTTATATTATATTAAAAGAATATACATATGTAAATAAATTAATTTAGTAGGTGAGTATAAGACTAAACGTAGACCTGTTTTCTCAAACCACTGCATTTTAGTTAGTTTAAGAATTTTTACTTTATAACAAAAAATCGACAGTGTTTGGAGTTAAACCATTTCGCGAAAAATACCTACTTCAAAAACGAATCTCAGGTGAACAGCCGATGTATCTGAAAAGTTGATATAATTGAGACCATTAGAGGTATACGCTCTTATTCTACTGGCGATGATGGTATTTGTTGTATGGGCATAATTCAAAAGTACGTGACGCCATGTTTTTGTTTACATTTGATTTGAAATGTTCTTTACACAGTATTCCTATTCGCTTAATTGCATCAATATAACCCTGAATTATTGTACATCAAACATACACTATAACCTGCTGCTTAATTACTTCAGCTATTCCGCAAGCTTTGAAAACGACACAAATTTGGAAGACTTTTAGCCGATTAGTATTTCGACGTACCTGCCACAAGTTTTTCAAAAAAATCATAGCGAGGCAGATAATAAATGTATTGTCTCTCAACAATCTGCTTTGTCCATCTCAATCAATTGATTTCAGCAATATTTTCGAGGAAATACGAGACATTTTCAATATGGGATTTAATATCGCTTATCTGTCTTTACATTTGAAGGTGTAAATCATGATATACTTTACTGGAAACCTAGAGACCTCTTTGCTGAAATCAATTTTGCAAGTTGTGCCACAGGGATTGTATTAAGGACCCATTTTACTTTGTAAGTTGATATAGGCCCTAACAATTGTTTGCCAATTTGCATCTGTGAACTATTGACTAATAAATAAAGTAGAACTTTGAAAACACCTTTGTCGCGTTGTAAATACCTTTATTCCTCTCGTTCTTTTTTGTCCACACTATTTAAAGAGAGAACTCACTGCCCTCAGAAATCAGTGTAATTGTACATCGTTCAAGTTAAAGAAATGCCATCTTTCAATATTTCTTTTATCAGCACTATTTATTTTTTCTTATTTTGTCTCAAATAAATTGAACTTCGCTTTTGCTTAACTACTATGATCAAAACTCCTCACCCAACGAAAAATAGATCATAAGATACTTATCTTCCCAGTTTTTCCACATGAAACCAAATGTCGTGCGATTGACAAGACAGCAGAACATATTTTTTGCACTTAAGAAGGAAAAACTCTCCCTTTGTCGGATGCCTGATTGCGGGAAGGACGAATAAAGGAGACAAATGCGAACAGAACGAGCTGTACAATTGTGTGGGTCGGACACGCACACAAAGAGTTGCGAACAATAATTAACACTTCTTTCATATTTGACCTTCACCTTTTTTTAAGCTCCAACAATTTTATCAAAGAGTTTTTTGTAAATTGCACAGCTACACTTCTTTTTCGCCATGGACACGATGTAGATCTCATCTTCATAGTTTCTGCAAAAAAAAAATTGGCCAAAATGTGGGCCGCTGTGGCTCGGGAGTAAGAGCGACAGAAAAACGTTTCAGGAATGATAAAGCGATGATCAAGACATTAACCTTTAGTCCAAATTCTATTATCATAATATAGCTTAGTAGTTTATTTATCTCATAATACTATATGTTTTCGATTTATATTGGGTTAAAAATTAAATCAATTATGTATTAAAATCGAATCTTGCGAAGTTTTTGGAAATGTTGGAGAGTTTTTGGCAAGCAACTGTATCGAAAAGTTATAAGCGATCTCATCAACATCGAAAATACGAACAAAGTCGAATAAATGTTTGAAAAAAATATGCTATTGATTGATATTGGTTATGACTGCTGAACTAACAAATCTATACAACATGTTTTTCAACGTTGTTGTGCCCCAACATGACTCTGAATGGAAGGCTCCTGCTTCTTTAATATTGTTTTTATCAGGAAATGACATCTGTTCTTATTTACTGAGCTTTTATGCCCACGTTGTCACAGCAAATTTACGGAAGTCGCCTGCCTTCAAGTTCCATGCAGTTTAAAACATGCAAAACTTTTTTATGAGTCCATGTCAAGGTCATTCATAAACGAATTCATGTACTATATATGATTCGAGAAAGGAGAACTAAGAATTTAATCCATGAAAATCACACTCTTGCTGATAACTTATCTCTTGGCTGATTGCCTAACCACAACATTTCTGTCCTTTTGTCGCCATTTCCTTAAAAAACATTATCTACAACTTTCAAGGAATAAAAAAGAAAAAAAAAAATCACTCGAAATAGGATTATGCGATTCAAGCATCTAGAGTCTAATCCTATTACAAACACTTCTTCCCAATTCATCACCTTGATGGATTCGTGACCACAAACTGTTCAGCAGATTAGCTTTCTATCCCAGTGAGCGATGCCGCGGGATGTTAAACACAAATACCGAAGAAAGTTAATCCATTAAAGTGCTTTGTACTCGTAGATGCTTTAATTTAACTAGAAAATGTGGTATTTTTTTTAACTTGGAAAATTACGAACTTCCTACCTCAGGTGCTTCGTAGAGCAAGCATAATTAATAATGGAAAATTAGATAAATAATTAGAAAAGCAGTTTAGGGGCTTAGCTGGTTGTGAATTGTTTGCAAATATTATTCATGTAAATTGTCACCTGGAAAAACGAATGCCCTCTAAGGCTTGGTGACGGAATTTTATATAGCCTTTGGGTGTGGTTCATTACTAAATGTTGTTTCAAGTTTGTTTTGATAAGAAAATATTTTAGATGCACTTATTTCAATTTTCAAGGGGAAAGAATTATGAAACTGCTGCCCTGAAGGGTTATACACATTAGGATGTGGAATTCTTCATATGAAACAGGCTTAGAAAGTAGGTCATAGAGTTTTAGCCGATATGGATTGCCTGGCTGTAACATTCATCTAGGTTACATTCAACATGGTCAGGCACTTATGAGCAAATGAAGTTGAAGATTTACATATATGAAAGAAGAATTCTTCTGAGCTATTGGGCGGAGTCTGTGCCTGTCCGAATATAAGACGTGAAAATTATACTTGGACACTTTAATGTCGGTAAAAATAAACCTTGACACATTGGTCGAAAAATACAACCTTATCGAAAGAATAACAGATAAAGTCTTCCATTTTGCGAATTTCATGGCAACTCGTATTACGATGATAAATGGTATAAGGTTCCTCACAAAAAGATTCACACAGCAATCTAGCTATCCGCAGAATATTTTACTAATGACCACGTGGTGATTGAAGCAAGGCACTCGTGAAACAATTTGTGTGTGTTAGTATCTATTCTGGCCACATTTAATAGCAGCTGCATCAGAAAAACATAAAAAGATTCAACATTGGACGCCTTAGTACATTAGAAATCATCCAACAAAATTAAGACATTAACGCACTAAAATTCAAGAAAGAAACTGTATCGCCTTAGGCCACTAACCACTCCCGACTAAATATGAGGTTATTTAGGACCTCAATTAGCCAGAGAAGAGAGTTACAGGCAAGATGCATTAGAAGACGGCAAAATCTAAAAATCGGCCAAGTGCGAGTGAAAAACACGGTTTTAGTTAAAAGACTTACCTTAACTTTAAACTTTGTTTTATTTTTATTAATTTTCGTTTGAGCGGGCATAGAAGAACACATTCTATGATAATTGCAAGCTTTAGACGGTCGGACGGACCGATGGACGTGCAGCGGAGTTATAGGCGTCCATTGGTACTCTTTGGGTATAGAAACTAAAAAATTACTGCTAAAATAAAATGCGTCTTCTTAGTACCTTGACGTAAAATTATTGAAAAGACACATAAGTTCTACAAAAAAACAAGAGACGTAGATTATAAAAACCCAACTGAAGCCAATAAAGTAACCACAAAAAATGCTTAACTTAAAATTTAATCTAAGGACAGTTATCATTTCATTCATCCTTAATAACTAGTGCAACATTTTAACAAGTATGATAGAAATTCCCAACTCGAAGCTCCAAAATCATGCTTTACAAAGAACTTGTCTCTCTGGTTCATATAGCTGAGCAGATTTAAGGGATATTCTCGGATAAACGGTCGAAAGGTACAATCGCGAAATATACGAACTGAATACCGGAAAATACAATGCTTTTACAACATTCAACATTCAACCGTGACATTCTTCATAGTATTTCATGTTCGTTGAGGGAGTTTTAGCCAATGTATTAGCAAAGAATAAGAAAAAAGAGCAGCGCACAAAATACAAAAATGAAGTTTCTCTCTAATTGAAAATTAAAATTTATATCTTTTCAAATAGAGGCTCTGGTTCCTATTTCTCGTGCCATGAAAACGTTACTCCTTATTGCTTAGATTCATTTAACGGGGCTCTTATTTGTCCTTAATTCGCGAATGATGCCCCCATCTGCCACCAAAAACCTACAAATTTGAGTTAAAATGCTTTATTTGAACGAAGCAGGCGCTAGCACAATTAATGCAAAAAAAAAATTAAAAAAATTGTTCAGATGAGTCTTTAAAAATCGATCTGCTTTCAAAGAACTTGGAATACTGAATGTTTCGTATTCTAGAATTAGTATTAAGAAGAGGACAGAGTAGGATAGCAAGCCTGCAACAACTATAGACCAATACTGCATTTCAAGAACAGCGAAATGCGCAGAAAGCAACAAAAACTACAAAATTTTGCTATGGACAACGTTTTCAGTCCTGGGAGGATTTTAATTTTGCTTAAGCTTAAGATTTAAGAAAAGCTTACCTTTTGCAATAAGTGACTTCTTTTGAAAAAGCTTAGATTTTGGATGCAGCTATTGACTAGAAAGTGCGACCTTCATCTCCGGCGAACTGCAAAACCCACAATGACGATTATTCTAGATCTTAGTACGAACTTTCGTTACGAAATTTTCTAATCTAAACGATATGTTCAAAACACTGCTTCAAATATCGAATGGCGTATGTATTAGATGCCGGCTGGATTTTTTTTGTTTAATTATCAGGCCATAATTTTTGAAATTGAAGCATTTATGGCTAACGTCAAATGGTGATTGTGATAGAAATGGACACATTGGAGCCCATGTGGGGAATTGGCCCTAAGTTTGAAGACCATTTAAGATCCAAAGAAAGTAAAATGAAATTTTCTTGTGAACTAGTGCACGTTTTTTTTTAACAAGTTCGTTCGTAAAATGAACTGAAAAAATTCGCTCCTGATTGGGGACCACAAAGCGCATATTCAAATTTATTTTTCAAATTCTTTTATATAAAATTTAACTGAACTCATGTGTACAATATGTGTTTTCGTATATACTCATCTCCACCAAAAGTTTCCCAATATTTCTTATCAGACAACTGCAACCTAATGTTTATTCAAATCTACAAGAAAATTCATAAAAATTAAATCCGGACAATACAGAGTCTTCGTGTCTGGATTTGTTTTGAAAATTCTAGACTGAAATTCCTAAAAGAGGTTCTCTAATCTAGTTCAAAATTATAACGACCCCCATGAATATTATCAGCAACTCGGAACTTAAGTCAATTGTCGTCCTATCCTATGTGTATGGCGAACTCTGACATGCATCCACCTGGATACCATATCCGTACATGAGGAGTGGATATTACTATTTTACTTTGAATTCAAGTCGAGCACTTCATAGGGCGGGTGTGTTTCCCTGTAGCCATTCTCCTTTTTTGTGCTCGTCTCTATACCTGTGTGACCAGGATAATGAACTCGAATTAAGTTTTCCGTAATATAACATTCTGACTCTGAGGCATTCGGCTTCGGTTGATGTAAAACTTTTTGTACATCTGCAATTCCCATAATGGCTTACGGTATTTTTTGCCCCATACTGGCCAAATGTAAGGGTCTAGTATTGGACCTGTAAAAATATTTGTTAATTGACTTGCTAAGATATATCTTAACATAACATCAGAGTTAAGCATAAATCGATAAGGCAAAATAAGCCTTTTGAGTTATACCAATTTAATTTCTCAATGAGAAATTAAGCACTCTAAATTTCATTCGACGGAAAAGTGGGTGCAACGGCAGATGATTTTTCAACATTATCAAATTCGTTATAGCAATTATCAGTTCAAGTAAGCAAGATAAAGTTAATGTAGCACTTCGCCAGCATAGCTGAAGCAATTAAGATGGAAGACGAGGCGGCTGACGCATTTGCCTTCGAATATCTTTTGGGGCCTTATGAATTAATCTCGGTCCAAGTCTTTTTGGATATCTGGCCCTCTAAGTATTTAGATTTACGTTCTCGGTCGTATATTGAGCGGGGTAATGTGTGCTACTAACAAAATAATGTACATTTGGTAAACGTGAACAAATAATCTTTATTGCCCCGACAGACAAACAATTAAAAATAATCAACTCAGTTCAGTTATAAGAATTGATTAATTCATTACACTACCTTTTTGCGCGATTTTTGTTGACAAAATCATCCATGATATCGTCGTGAGCAATTTCTTTCATTGATTCCGAACTAAAGCGTTTAATTTTTCTTGGCTCAAGGTCGATTTTAGATAATTTTTAATTCTCTTTAAACAAGCGAAGCTTCTCTCAACCGAACAATTCATCGCTGGTGCACATAAGGACATACGAAAGGATATGTTCAAGTTCCGATAAACGTTCTGTAGACTCTGTTTTCGCAGACACAAAGATAGACTCTCTAATGATGAACAAGCTGGTTTTAACAAAATGCTTTTGCGAAAATATGTACCTTCGAAAATGTAAGCATTCTTGAACTTACTCAGTCTCTGAATCATTCGGATATACTTCTTCAAAGGACAGAGCCCTTTTTGTATGGGTTAATAGTGGGAAGAGGGAAAAACATAAAATAAATTTTCTACAATTTCGCTCTTTTCACTCATACAGAGTGTGGGCAGGAAGAGCAGAGATCGATAACTGGTGCAATGACAAGTGAGAGAGGAAAGTCATCAGCAAAATTTGATTTCTATAAGGTAGCAAAAAAAGAAAAAAACAAAATTCGGTCCCCAAATTTGCCGCCCCAAAAATTTGCCGCCCTAGGCTCAAGCCCGCTCAGACTGCTGGTAAATCTGCCACTGGTTTCACGACAATCTCTTGTATTTTTTCATTAACCCAACTGCAACAATTCTGCATATAAATGTAGGTGCAGAGATAATTTTCTTTGAAATAATTTCAACCTGCTTTTACTCCTGCAAATAATCATGTAATATATTAATCACTGAAAATATCACAGCAGCTTCAATTTGAAGATTTAATGAAAATTGCTCATGATATTCACGTGCTACTGAGAGTATTAATTACATGACAGATGTTGGTATGAGAATTTTTTTTTCATTTCTTTGTAAGGTTCCGTAATTCAGAAGGAAAAACTAAACCTTTATACGATCACTTCATTGTCCGCCTGTCTGACACCAGTCTTTTTGTCTGTAACGCATGAAAGTATGAAGTACTTATGACTGCGGTCCCTTAAAGCTGAAAATCAAGCTTCTAAATCAACGCAGTCAGGTCGGCCACGCGCACTGAAATCATCTATGCGGCCATTGACGTGAGAAGTATGTAATAACAGAAATAAAAAGGTCCCTTTCCGGATGTTTGAAAACAATTTTACAAAGATCTCTTCGTTATGCAAGGAAACCCGTCAAACACCAGTTGTTTTGCTTGTAAAACATGGCGTGATTTTTCCAGTCGCTACAGTTGTGTTCTAAAATAAAAATTAAACGTTAGAAAATTTTGCTAAAAATCCACTCCAAATATCCAAAATTTTTCTTGATTTATCACAATAACAATAAAGAAGGAAAAATGTCTCAGCATTTCCGTACGACATATACAAACCCCTTGGTTTACAATGCTCGCGTGATAGAGTGGCAAGAACCAAGTTAGTTTATCTCGTGGATACACTGCCACAGAAGGACGATACAAAGCACAACACACAATTTCTATGTATCTTGACTTAGTTAATCACACATGCATCGCTATCATCTATGACAAGTATTTGTAGAATTGAACATAAATAAATGATGTAAAGTACCTTTTCAGAGCCAAAACCTAATGTGTAAGAGTTTCCTTTACTTTTTTTTTATTTTTTTTGTTGGCTAGAGTTCCCTCAAAGGGAATAAGAAAGTCGTGCATGGTTAGTCTCTGACTCAAAGTACCCAGGTTTCTGGACCACGAACATGATATTGGGTCACACGGAGTAAGAAGCATGTGTACACATGATATATAGTATGTTATATGTGATTTACATCGATAATGATGCTTTTGATATGGTTAAGAGACATGGACATGGGGCAAAGGATTTCGGTTTACTTTAAACTTGACTGGATTTGTATTGAAACAAAACTGATTCAATCTTGACATGTGGTGACTCTGCAAAAGCATTTTATTGGCAAAAAAAAAAATTAAATATTCCCATTTAGAAGTTCTTGTAATGTGTCCGATTTTCAGAAATTAACGTTTTTACATATCTACACGTTTCAAGGTCGCAGGAGTGGTTTTCCTTTGTCTCTAGAAAGATGTCTGTTTTTGTGTGTACGTAAGTTTGCGTGGATTTTTTCGTCTCGCATATCTCGAGGTCAAAACAAGCTTTCGAATCTAAATTTTTTGTCACTCGAAGCGTATTTGCAAAACGAACACCTGGTTTGATTTGTTTCGGTACTTTTAGTTTTTTAACAAAAAACCGTCAAAACAGGGGCAGTTTCACTTATTCTCTTAAAATCAAATTAGTTTTAAAATAAAAAAAAAATTTTGTTACGCCAAATGACCAATTCAAGTAAGCTTTGTATGAAAATTCGGCCTCTTTGTCATCGAAAATTCCACCTATCTCTGCGCCAATTAGGGCGTCAAACGAGACATAAAGTCCATCAACTTCTTGATGTTTTCTTTTGATCTTTAGACAACCTGACTACTTGAAGTATCGCCCAGAGTTTATCTTTCGATTTTGGGCGCAATTTCCGAAACTTTTTTTATTTCATTGATAACGATGAGGTCTGCACATCCTTAGACAATAATGTAGCCACCGTCCTGCTAGACTTATTAGACTGCACAGCTATGGAGCATCTTTGCTGCAACAAAACTTCGAATTTCAAGACATCTGTGCATAAGGCTTTAAAATAGCCTGTTGATATGATGTTGATGAACTTCGTTTTGAACTTGTAATAAAGATTTTCGTTTTTTTTTCAAAGACAAACAATCTATCTAAATCTGAACAAAAACGGACGAGATGCACTTTTAAGAGAATGAAAAAGATCCCATGCTGAACCCTTTCTTTTAGTCAAAAGGACGTGCCAAGTGCGTTTAACCATATTGACTTAAAACTTTCCTGGAAATAGTGATTTTCAAATTAATTAATGTGTTTCAAATTAATTCTGTTCTAGATAATGCTAGAACTAGAACGTCGATAAAAGGTCAACTTTCTGGATAGTCGAAGGTCACCCGGGACTACAATTTTTCTTAGACGAAAATCATGCAATGCAGAAAGTATCAAGAGCCATCCATTAAAGTAATTTTCACTTATAATTTTTTTTATCATCAAATGGGAAGTTGATGGTGTGGGAAGGGCAAATCGGCTTCATACCAATTTTCGCTTTTGAGACGTTGTTGAATAAATGTTATGGACAGTATTCAATGTGACTTATGCAAGTATAATGGCTGTGGATCTTTAAGTCTGACTTGATGTCAAATCTCCTATTCAGGAAGGCTTAAAAATTTTAGTGGGCGGCAGAAAACTTGTGCATTTTTAACTGAATTACCGGATATACTAGCATGATCTAGCGATCCGTACTTACTTTAACTTGTTTGGGGATTTGATCATGAGGAACGTCAATGAAAATATCTTTGCTGTTTTTTGAGTTATATACGGTTTTGACAGAAGACTTGCTGAGAACCGATATACAAACATGGTCAAATGTTTCCTTTAAGTTTGAAAGATAGGTGAAAGTTCTTATAGTGAGCTTCTACCATCTTCGCCAGTAAAAGTAATATCCCGGTAATTCTGATCCATCGGTAGATAAATAGAATGTTGTAGACAGGATCATGTTGTTTTCTGAAAGTGTGATTCTAATTGATTCCGATTTAAGGGTCCAAGGAGGTAAGTTTATGTGTTCTATTACTAAAAATTCTGCTTCTCATTTCATGAATTTTGTAAGAATTAAAAGAAGAGTGCTTTCTATTTCGAATAAAACGCATCAATGAAAAGAGCCTCTACTGCAAAGAACACTCAATGGCAGTATTTATAGACATAGAAGTGGTTTTCAACGACGTCAAACCAAAAGCCATAAACGCTACCCTGGAGAAAGTCCATACAGACAATAGCCTCAGACTATGGATTATGGACGTACTCGAATGTAGAGTAATAAACTCAAGGTAAGGAGAGAACACTGCCTAGAAACAGATAAGCAGAAGCACACCGAAGGTGGTGTAATCTAATCCAAGCACATAAATGCAAAATCTTGGGGTCTTACTGGACTCGAAGCTTACGTTGAAAAGAAACTTTGACAATAGAATCAACAAGGCAATCTAGGCTCTCTCCCTCTGCAAGAGAGCCTGCGTCGGGAATTGGGGCTTTCGACCATATACTATACATAACATTGGTCCTACATAAAGGTGATGCGTCCCATACTTACCTACGTTTCTATTGCATGGTGGAAAGCAGCGGACAAAGGCCAACTATGCCCAAAAGCTGAATAAAGCACTAAGGCTAGCCTGCTTATGTATTACGGGAGTAGTAAGTTGGTCTTTATCTAAGTGTCTCTGAAAAGGACTGTAGCTAAGAGTGCGATTCGACTGAGAAAATCTTACACACACGTCTCAGATATTTCTGCACGAAGGAGATTAACACGAGGACTGATAACTCGATCCCTTTTTACAATAACCAAAAAGCTCTTCACCTTTGCTTTCTAACCGAAGCGCTTGGTACTCATATCTTTGCCGATGGATAAAGGACGGATGAAGAGACTGGTGCTGGCGTCTTCTGTAACACGTTGCACATCAATAAGTCGCACAGACTGCCAAATGAATTTTGTGTCTTTCATACTGAAATCTTCGCCATCGAAAGAGCTGCTTTGATAGTACTAACATAGAACCTAGCTCCTTTAAAAGTGAACATCATTGTTGACAGCCAAGCGGCAATAAAAGCATTTAAAAAAGATACCATAAAATCGAAAGCAGTAGGAAACAGCATTACAATTTTTAATTATCTGGGCGAGCGCCACAAGGTTACCATGGCAAGAATGGCAAGATTACCACACTTATCACTGTGTGACATAAAGAAACAAATGGAAATAGTGCCTCGAGGACGTAGCAATAGACTATGGAATTCTAGGGACGATTGTCTCACATCTCGCAGTCTATGGCTAGAACTAAACACAAAGAGAAGCAAAGGCCCTCTGGGCTCCAACAAGATTTCAATAACGAAATAACTCTCAAACCTTAAGCACGCGCGTTATGCGTTATCCTCTGAAGTTTTTGTGGAGCTATAGTTTTCTTGACCTCGTGCCCCTTTGAAGTCATGAATTCATTAACATATGAAAAACGTTTAGTTCCACGCAAGTGAATTATAAGATATTTCTGATTATGTATTGGATCGTACAAGTAGTAAGAGGTCTGATTCTAACTCTCCGGTAGAACCACCGCTGAAAGAATCCAGTTTTCCTAATCGTGGGTCTTCCAGAATAATTATAAATGACGTGAACGATGTCGTCGGTAAGACTCCCCACCGTTAGTAGTTTCTGATAAAAAATTTTCTAAACAGGAAACCGAGCTGCAGCAGAACGTGTTGACAGCTAAAAAAACGACTTCTGAGTCATCTACGACCGCGAAACGAAATCAAAACCATTTGGATTCTAGTTATCTCCCTTACCCCTTCCAATCTTCGCCTTTTTCTCGTTCAGTTCAATCTCTCTCCTTTTCTTAAGTTATTAGTGCCTCCTTCGATTCTGATAAAAAAAAAAATTACTTGAACGTAACAAGATTCATGAACGCCTAAGACAATTGCAATCTCAGCGTGGGCTTGAGCATAATATTTGTATGGCTATGTTCGAAGATTAATTGTTCATCCTGATCTGATATTGTCTTTTATTTATTTCATCAGTCTTTCACCTATTTTTCTGAATCCTTTTTTCAGCTACTAGTTTCTTCTCAGTTCTTCTAAAGGTTTGTAATCGAACGTTGGTCGAGATTTTCAGCTGCCAGGTTGAATGGGAAATGGTGACCATAAGACACCATCTTTGCGACTGCCAAGGTGAGACAACTTCGGTTCACCGGGGACAGAACGCACAGGGAACTGGAAGCTCTCGCTAAGGTTCCATTTAGGGACATTATGAGTTTAAAATGGTTTTACTTGAAAGCATAACAACGTTATAATAAGGTCATAGCTTGTGTTGGGGAATTATAATGGACATTTGAGGTCCCCATGGTTCCTTCTAACTTTAGGAAGTTCATCCCCTCTTACCTAACCCAGCTAGATATTATATCTCATCAGTTCCTAACACCAAATTTCTGCAAAAGTTTCTTCTTCACACAATATTCCATTTTGAATATTCAATTTCAATGGCGTCATGACTTTTCGAACTTACGAAATGTATGTATCCACTGTAGCCCGTTTTCACTCTCGAAGGAGCTATCTTCTTCTGCGGCCTTATTTTGGTCATCGGTGAATTTCCTTGGCTTGACATTTGGCTATACAAATTTTACATCACTTTTCCCGAGGCTGCATCTTGAGTGTCACTGGAAAACTTTCTCCTAGCCACTCTCAACGACAGCTGCCTAAACTGATAAATAAAACTAAACTGATAGATAAAAACAAAGAAAAACCAAACTAAAGTTAATTGCAAAAAAATGACAAAAAAAAAAATTTTTTTTCAATATCAATGATACGCATTGCACGTATCCATTGAACCAAGTGAGCCAAATGGGTCCTAAATGTCTCATAGTTCGTAGTTAAAATTAAATCGAATAATTTAAAATGCGAAGCAATTACTTATAATCATTTGGTATTCATTTAATTTCCATTGCAATAAGCTGCATTAATTCCATCACAATAAGTCTTTCAAAATACAAAAAGAAAAAAATATATACCATACCATTCCGCCACAGCCGCAATTAACGCCACAATTAATGGTGGTGTTCACTTCAATGAATAATTTCGAAATTTAAAATAATTATTCCGCTCCTACAGTTGGTAAAATGTAGAAAATCCACCAAACAAAAAAAAAAAAAAAACATTATTGGTAAATTGACGTTTTGTTAAAATTACCCTTTACATGAAACACAAAATAAATAATTACTGATAATTGTGCGAATTTGAAAACACGGCTATTTTCAAACATATTCGCCTAACACTCGAGGGTAGGATCTGCGGAATTTGCCCCCATTTTTGCACTGCATTGTACAAGTCTAATTTAATTTCCAGTGAAACCTGCGAGGGTGTTTTTGGGAATCACAAAAATGTCGATAATCTTTCTTTTTTTGAACACAATGATATTATAGGTACAAACATCATTTTGCAGCCACTGACCGAATATATAAATAAATGGTAATGTGAAGGCCTGTGATGGATTTCAAAACAGCTGTCGATTTAAACTTTGTAAACAGTACGGTAGCGTTATTTTGTGTATCCGCTAGAGGCGATAAAAGTGTAGAAATGTTTTAAGTATAATAAAATAAAAAAGGGTCCTTTTTCACTTGTCCATCTGCCGACCAACGTAACACACCCATGGACTTCATCAACCAAACAAAATTAAGTCCAAAGCTTTGAGGCGAGGGAAAGGGTGATCTTTCCTAAGGGTGTCTCGTGCCACGGTGAATATTCGCGTTTCCGAGAAACTTTGTCTTGAGGTGTTTCATTTACATAGAACTCAAAAGTCTCAGTCAACAAAATTCCATCCCAATGAGGTTTTGCAACGAGGTTAAGCAATGATTTTATCTCCGGGCTCATTACCCTATCTACAATGTAACGAGTAGATCATGATGCATGACATGTAAAAAAAAATAGGATTTAAATCGATTTGACTCAGGTGGCTAGACATCCGTCCCCTGGCCTGTGTCCACACCAGACTGCAGAAACATTCAAGACGAAGAAATATATTCTGCCTTATCATAGTTTAATGCACTAATGAATAAATTGAGTTTGCCTTCCCACACCATCAAATTCAAAAAATTTGAATGACTATCTTCAGTTTCACTTGGAGACCACAAGGTCTTGAGCATGAGTATATATTTCGGTCTAACGTCGCCTAAAGAAAGTAATCTAATCTTTATATTCACTAGCGCAGCTTCTGCCGATATCGTTGAACATGGTTTGCGATTTTGGAATAGTAGTTCCAATGCCATGGTGCACTGTAACCCTTTCATAGACCAAATGTTTTCTTTTTTAGGGTTCCGTACCCAAAGAGTGCCAACTGAAACTGATATCAAGTCGCGTCTGTACGTACATCTGCCTGTCACGGAGCTGTTTCTTCTGAATCATAATAAGTATAAACTCGTTAGTTTCACAGAATGGAAACTATTATGCCCGCTTGAAACAAATAATAAAAAATCGGCCAATGCGTGTGGGACCCGGATTCCGAAGGTTTCGCATAAATTTGTAGTAGTGTAAGTAATTCATACATCACGGAAATAGAGT
The DNA here is from genome assembly GCA_963555765.1 of Orthonevra nobilis. Taxonomy (NCBI): domain Eukaryota; kingdom Metazoa; phylum Arthropoda; class Insecta; order Diptera; family Syrphidae; genus Orthonevra; species Orthonevra nobilis. Next base: position 24,752,807 of record OY743225.1, on the reverse strand, counting down.
CTCGAAGAGTTTTCCCGCTTTTATTTGCATGTGGTACACTTAAGGTTTTGATTCCCCTTATGAGTATTAAAATATGCGGCATAAACAGTCATAACTTTTGACTTCGTGGAGTTAAAAGCTTGATTAAGGGACTTCGTAGTCTTATGAATTTAGTGTTAATTTCATCTTGATTCCTGAAAACAAGCGTGATGTCAGACAGTTAGACAACACAGTGATTCTATAATGGTTCCGTTTTCCTTTTGAGGAATGGAACCTTTCAAATGATGTAAAGTAAAAATAAACTCATTCAGTTTAATGCCTTAGAGCATGCAATGATCCCGTTTCATGGAGAAGTTGTTCTTAATTATATCTTCTTTTTTTAAACATAAAGTCTTACCCAAAAGACAAATAATTTAAACTAGCATATCCTTACTTAACCCTATCAAACCCTTATGTGCAACACAGCGCCAGTCTGTTGTTCTGATTGTCTGTCTGAAACAAATTAGCCATTTGTTGTGAGCTATGAAGACCACGGAGACATCCTCGATATGGGTCAGGAGGACAGCGGCACGCATGTGGTTGATCGGCTGAGTTCGTCGGATGAGATAGTCCTTGTCCTCCTTTCCTTATATCACCTGCTCATCAGCAAAGAAGAGTCGGGCCAAAGGGAGAGAGATAGTGGAGAGTAATATGATAGAATGAAAGCGGAAAAAAGCGGAAATAAGCGGTGTTCAGGCTTACCTTCTGAAAGGGGATCTTGGTAAAAAGAAACGGGGACCGACTCATCTTGTCTATCCTAAGGTTATCCCTATGCTAAGCAAAAACAAACATTCTTAACTTATCCTAATCCTTTTCTACCTTAAACCAATCCTAGCTCCCTAAACTAACTAGCCTTACTACTCTTTATAACACTAAAAGCAAAAATATTAACTTAAAGCTAAGTCTTAACTAACTTAATCCTACCTAAGGAATCCTAGCTAAATTGACCCCCAAAATTCCACTCCAGACCCGTCATCCAGGGTCGTACCGTCCCATGGATCAGCCTTTGCTATCTCCTATTCGACGGACAGAGTCCCAAAGTTGAAAGTCTGTTGCCGCGTCCTGGTCACATATTTATAACTAGTTTTATCTCACCGTCAGGTTCAGCCCAGTCTTCACAAATATTTTCTACTGTTAAATCTTAAAACATCTTAAAAATCATTTTCCAGTACAGCTACGCAGCATCGAAGGGAAGTATTTTCATCTGCTCAGCTGATAGGCGCATACAGATTCAGTTGCTCTTTTCACGTACATTTATTAGCTCTTACGAATATCCATGTGCATCCATATAAAGGCATGTTTCTCATGGAATGAATTTCCTCTCCGTACAGTTTCTGATATAAGAAGAGTTAGGATTAAACAAGCCTGAGATAAGCTTGTCCTCCATAAAGCCTGCTGACCGCACGTACTTATTCCGAAGCTTGTGAGGATATAATCTCCTCTGGACAAATCGAAAGCATCCAGTTGTCTCTAATTCAAAACGTTATATCGAAAGTCGGCGTGAGCAATGATCGAAGGCATTTTATTTTGAATATTCTATGTTCAATGGATCTGTGTTCCTTCATACTTGGTTGGATGAATCCTTGGTAGCGTACAATACAATCTTCGCATCGAAAAGCAAGTGAATGAAGAAGCAAATAGTTTTGGGTGCCATTGATGCCACTCTTGCTTTTTCAGCTGGCTGTGTGTAGCAAATTAATTTTAAGCCAGAGGATTTTTGTTATTTTGTTTACTTAAGTTTAGGCCATGACTGATTTCAAACAGATTTATATTGGAGGCTTAAGTGAATCGTCTTTTAAAACTCTTCTTCTATTACTGTCAAATGCTTTGTTTCTTTCGCTTGGATATTGCTATGTCTGAGTACCCAAAATATGAAGGTTGACGCCATGCTCACTGCAAACACATTTCTCAACAACGTTTGATTTTAAAATGAGTGCTACTTCTAGGGGGTGCTCCTCTAGGAGGGAAGATAACTGGTCAGAATAACAATCGCCTTTCAATGGCATAAACTTCTGTCTGTAAAACAGTTTGACTCTCTTAGAGTCTGAAGGGCTCACCCTAGAAGTATTGCTTCAATTTTTTTAACTCTCTTTTACTTATTTAAAAGTAGAAATAATTGTTTTAAAGTTTGAAGTCAAGATGATTGCAAGCTATGTGGTCTTAATCGAGAAGATGAATGATGACAGAAAAGTTCGTAAAAAAGTATCGTACAATGAAGCACACCCTTTTACGTCAATTGTCAAAACATCAAGAAGTTGATTTATTAAATGTTAAGTCTAATGCACAATTGAAGCAGGTTGAGGTGAATTTCTGGATAACAAAGATTTCAAATGCTATTTCAAAACTTATTTCTTTTGTTTGGAAAATAAACATGGTTTTTACGAAGCTGTTTCGAATTATTCTATCGAGACATAGACACGTGAAGATATGTTAAAAATCTGCAACTGCTTAAAACTAAGCACATACCAAGGGGTAGATATAGAAATTCAACAGCAGTTGAACTAATCAATAGAAAAGGTCTTCCAGAAATATATTTCTGATTGCTTAGGACAAAATACGATCCTAGCGATTGTGCTGTTCAAGCTTCATTTAGCATCCATTTGGAGTCACTGAATCGATATCCAAGTAGCTACTGATGACATATGTAGCGTCAGTGAGGTTTTTGTTGTTATATTTATACCGAAAAAAACTTTTAGGGGTTTTTTTATAAGACAATAAAATTCAATCATTTTAATTTTTTATTAATATATTTTTCTTTGTATCTCAAACTGTATAAAGCAAAAATATTTGCGAAAATAAACAATCTTGGTACGGACGACTATGAGTAGAAGAACAAACATAAACTTCAAAGTCATTAGTTGAATAGTTTTTTTAGGCCCATGACAGTTTTAGAAAAAAAGCCACGTAATACCTCAGACACACAACACGAATACGTGGCTTGCTGAAAAGTCTGGATAATTGCGGGTAAGAATGAGTAAAACATAATCTTCCAGCAAGATATTTAAACTATTCACGCCTGAAAATGAGCTGTTTTGATTTCCTGATTGGGCACCACAAACTTTCGTTCTCAATGCGGGCGATCATATTGCCATTGATGGGTTAAGTGAAAGAGCAATAAGAATCCAAGCTCGCAAGCGCATGCACAAATTTTTCGAAAGATTTCTGAAAAATCTTCTCTGTTTGGACTGCCTAACATGAGCCCGGTCTTTGGGTTGGGAAGAAAGTTTGGGGTATATTTCTCGAAAACCCAGAAGTTCTTCTTCAGGACTATCCTAATACTTTTTACGAAAATGGATGAAGTAGAGAAAATGAGACTGGTATTAGCATCTTCAGTGACAGTCAGACTGCACTAATGGCGCTTAAGACGGACAGTATCACTCAAAATTTATTTTATAATATAATGCTTACATGAAAATGCTTTCTTACAAGATTAAAATTCCTTGGACATACTAAGGATCTTTTGCTAAGTGATCAACTGTGTAAGCATAGTCCAAAAAAATAAATAAAAAAACAACACACATCAAACATAAAAACGAGTCACTCCTACTTCAAAATCAATAAATTTCTTCGAAAAATGATTCTAAATTTGCAGCAATTTCAATTATCACAAATTATTTCGGAGGAATGCGTTTTGGGATACAACGAATGTCAGATTGCTTACATATTACCTTTCTTAGATGTAATATAACTGAATTCATTACCTTAAAAATTATTATATTGGCCTTAAAAAATTGATTCTTGGAGACGCCCTGAAATTAAAAACCGAAAAAGTTGTACAAATACTTTCGAATTATTCAGGCTGTAACTTTGATGTTTCATACATTCGCCCCAAGGGTAACCGCATTCCCATATCTCACGTTTTAGCCGAAAGCATTTACCCCTTTTTTGTGGGTGCTCCTGTTGACGGAAATCATCCTCTATATATGTATGCCCTCGTGGTTATATTTTCACTGTCGCTGTGTATTTTAAGACGTGATGTTATTATGCGAAGCAAGCGTTTCCCTTGCTGAGCTGAAAATCCCCATTAGATGATCCCTATATCTTGATGTCCTTAAACAAATTGTGATTCCAGTCATGTTTCCCCCAGAAACGAGCTTGAGTTCTGTTTTCTTACATCGAACACATTTGGCTTGTACCAACTCGCATGCATGTGATGGAGCTGAATGCCATCCTAGTCTGGTTTAGTATCTACCGTTTTAGTTCTCATCTTTCTCATAGTTTCCGACGTCATCGTTGTCTTTGTTCCTTATTTATTCGGTTCCAGATAAAATCGATGGCAGGCAGGGGTTGAACAAGAACAAGCATACCTCAGAGCTCAGAGTACGTTGTCTATACTCAGAATGAACAAGTTATGGATGGATGTGGGGGTGCGAAATCTGAGGATGTTTCCCTTCAGCCTTAACGTCTTTAAATGTTGGTTCGGATATCGATTACAAGGACAAACGATTCAAGTGTCAAGTATCGAATGTTTAGTGTTTCAATGCGTGTGAGTTCATTGAAGGGTTTCCTTTTATTTCGAAACATTTTCAAAATCTTTCTCTAACAGATCAAAAACATGTTTGTATGCAGTATCTCTAACTTTGGTCGAACAATGGCGTCAAGTTGAGTTTGGATATCTTTTGTGTTAAAGCTACGCACTTGTCCAAGGCAGTCGTCTCTTTATTAATAGCCTTTCTAGTTATAACGCCTCATCAGGCACGAACCGACATCAATTTATGCTAAACGGACAGCAACAAAAAAATATAAGGAGGCGATTAAGCGCAGAAAAAATTCATTCAATTAATTGAATTTTGAATTTATGAATGAGAAAGAAAAGGTTTTCATGCCCCCATCTATTGCCATGCCAGTGGAAAAGCCGAATGCCTACCCCTATTCGCACAGAACACCGCAACTTGGATAAATTAAAATATAAGGGAAAAATATTAAAATAAATTGAACGTCCCTTTCTATAAAAAAAAATGGAAAAAAATTGTATACGTTTGAGCTGTCAAACGCATTCATCGTTTAATTAAACCTTGGGTAGTCCTGACTTCATAAATACTCATTGTTGCCAAGAGTTGAGTTTATATACTAAATCGATCCGTTCCTTTTAAAGAAAAAATATTATAAGCATTTTTTTTGCAAATCAAAAAAGTTTTCATATTTCCTGATATTAAAAGCTAGTTTGTCTTGGAGTTATGGCATATATTTTTGACAAATTTCGCAGACTTCTGGTGCTATTTCTGCAATCAAAGTTGTGGATGTCTTATTAGTGATGTAAAACTTAACAATGCAAGTATCTCTTGAGAGTGAAATCTTGAGTGGTCATATCAGGGGATCTAGACAGGCAGCCGTTACCTTTTGACACTTTTCAAAATACAACTGCATGACGGCGCATCCTATTTGTAACCGTAACCTATGGTAATGCGTTATATTTGTTGTATAAATCACAGGCCATGGACTTACAGTTCATTGTCGACTTCATCCGGCCTTACAAGCTTCATTACGATAAACACTCGCGAGAGGTGGGGGTCTGAAAAAGTGCAGATGAAACTAGATCTAATAGATCCATTAGGAGTATAAACATTTTTTTGTTTGTATTACATAGAGCAAACAGAAGGTTTTTAAGTCAGTACAGTGGGAATGGGAGGGAGATTTTGATATCGACATATTTGAATTCGCTCAATGCAAAGTATTTTATATTTAAATTGTTTGAAGAAATTGCGTCATCACACTGCTGTCGGTTTTATACGTTCTCAGCAGAGCCAATAACATCATCTTAAAAAGAAGCCACTAGCAAAAGGATCTTGAAACTATTTAAACGGACTTTGTCAAACTTCTATCACTGGTCAACTACTCAAGACTTACCCTATGATTCGAACCTGAGACCACTCAATTCATACAACTGAAAGGCAGGCGCTTGTTCAACTATTCCACCCAGTCCCGAAAACTGCTTCGATTAATTGTCATAGAATCCCATCTAGTACCCACAAATAATACCTGTCAATTATACAGTTGCCTCAAATGAGGCACCATGCTTTTACTCCTTTGCTTATGATGCTGCCACCAGATTTAACTATTCAGGCAAAGGAGATCTGCCAACTTAGGAAAAAGTCTGTCACGAGGGACATGGCTTTTGACATGCATCGATTTATTGAAAGATTTCTGAAAAATCTTCTCTGGATTGCCTGTGGATAACATGAGCCCGGTATTCGTGTTGGGAAGAAAGTTTGGGGTATATTTCCATGAAATGGTCGAATTCGAAAACCCAGAAGATCTCTTTCTGGAGTATACTAATGCCTGGAACTGGGCTGATTGGTGTTTGGATGATGAAACCAAGTACTCCTACGCTTTATGTAGACTGGGAACAGTTTATGAAAATTTAAGTGAGAGATGGCGTGGCAGAAGTATCAGCATCTTCAGTGATAGTATCTCTCAAAATTTATTCTAGAACATAAGGCTTACTTGAAAATGCCTTATTAGAAAAATCGGTTATGCCTAAATTGGACTCCGGGCAACAGAGGAATCGCAGACAACGAGATCTGTGACGTTTTATTGAAAGAAGACTCGGAGTATTTGTTTCTAAGTCTGGAGTCAATAAAAGGTATAAGTATGGTAAAGGTTTTGTTCTGAATCAAGTCGCATATGGCATCTATATATGAAGAGAGATGGTTCTGCTTGACATCTTGCAAAATCGCCACAGGCCTTGTCAAACAGTATGAACTTAGAACCGCAAAATTCCTTCCCAAATTGAGTAAGAAAAACTGTAGAATTAAGGTCGGGCTAATTACATAGCACAAGACGCACGTCTTGTCTCGAAGGCGAGGATACTACCATTTGCTAGTGTAATGGGTATGAACATGGTTCGCTTTTCATCCCTGGGCGATATTCTGCGAACAATGACTTTGACGATTTTGGGGTTCGATTATAATCGACCAGTTTATTCTGAGTGTTTGGAATAAGCTTATGTTTATTCCCCTCACAGACGAAATCAAATCAAATAAAATCAAATGCTTTTAAACTGACGATGCAGCTGACAGATTTCGGAAGGGTTTAGTGGTTTCACTCTTGATTGATTGAGGTCTGATATATTATATTGAACAGCAATTGTACTTTTTCTGTATCTGTTGTGGTAGTTAATTCTTCAAGGACAAAATGCAAATCTTTTTTATCCATTTTAATATGAAGCTCTTGAAAGATGTCAATTCTACTAGACTGAAATCGGCAACATTTGATTTTGAAAACTAAAATATTGAATATTGGAAGTTGTCATTCTGTTAAGTTAAGAAAATTGGTCTCTCATGCTAGCTCAAATAAGCTCTATGTTGGTTATATAAACCCTCGGAAGGAACTAGCTCTGACACCCAACCCAACCCAAACTGACGAGGAAATCATTGAGGAGATGAAATCACCAGCTCGTAGGATTTGCTCCGAAAAATAAATGCATTGAGAAAATTGAGTCCAGGTTTATTACAAAAATGTGAGCATAAGATCTCTGCTCGTTTGTGTTAAGGACCACAGAACACAAACAACGCAGATCCTTGGACCTGGCAGCAAACTATATTATAGAAGATTATGCTTTCATGCCAAAAATAAAGACAAAGGAGAGATGGAAGACTTCACCTTGTACAACAGAGTGCGAAGTTATTAAATCGATCATTTCATAAAGAGTTTACCTCGGTGGACTCTTCTAGATAAAAAACTATCACCCCTGATATTAGAAGCATCGCGACTACGTTAAACAGAGGTACCAACTACAAGGCTGACCTTTTAGAAGAAGATAAAGAAGCTCAACACAATTATCATAAAAAATTGCCGACACGTCGCGCAGACGGCACGAAGTCGGATAATCAACCGATGCTAATAAATCATGGCCACATTGTGAATATAGTACCTGACGCTGCCTGTGCCTTTTGTACCTTGAGTCTATATTGCGCGAACAATGTTAAAGCAAATCAAAGCGGAGTGAATAAATACAATCTCGAAATTGAGAACAGTTTTGTTCAAAAAGTCATATTTGCAAATGAGGCTCATTTTCATCTAGTACTTGAAGCTTACGAGCATCCACCTGCTCTAGTTCGTTTGCTTCTACTGCCACCCATGCTTCAATTGGCTCCAACGCCAAGACTTCCTCCTCAGACTTCACATTTCATCATTTCGATGACTGCCACCGCTACCACATTTCGACCATAGCCACACTATTACTTAAGCTATTCAAATATATTTGTGACGTTCCATCCTAAGAATACTTTATCTTTGGGTAAAAAAAACTTTATTCTATTTCCTTTCAATTAATATTGTGATATACCACGATAGTAGTTTTGAAGAGAAGTAGCTCCTCAGTAAGACCTTTTTACTGTTAAAACCCTCAAAGTCCACACATAAACTAAGATGCCAACGAACTACCCTCCGATTTGTAAATAACACAGCCACACCATAATCCTTGTAATCGTCTTACAATAATTCCATTTGCTTGAAGTTTTATCCACTCCATACGTTTGGTACTTAACCTGATTAATAAGCCATCTGAGAAGTGAACCTTGGGTCCCTCTGCAAATCCATATGTATTGCCGTTCCAGCCTGAGCGTCTGCGAAACCCACCACTTGCCTGCATTTGGTTATTTACACCAAAGTAATCTGCCAACCATCGCACACAGTCATTCAAACGTAGTTCCATGTTGTCCGTTGTCCATTTCTATTGGGTAATTTTCCCAGAATATCTGCCATTAAAGGGTGAGACAATGGTCATATCATTAACCCCAGAATCGATCTGAAAACCAAAAAACTACCTAACCGTGTCGTTTGCACACTGGTTGCAAGGCAATTGAATTGAGGTCCATATTAATTGATTAGGGCCAGTAACCGTGTAACCCAAAGTGGACCAGATAGCTTATAGAGATATGTACGAGAAGGGTTGTAAATTCATTTGGAGGTAAGGTCGAATTCTGATGAAGCCAATGTGGAATACTTGACATTGGTGTACCGGAACTGGTAGTTTGTTTCATGGATCTGTTCCTTCATCAATTGTTCTGAAGACAGGGTGTACATAACAATGGAGTTGGTAGGCAATGCGAGCACAGGACGTGAAATATTCACAACAACAACAACAACAACAACAATTTTAGTTCAATCTATATTCTGGTTGTTGTTTCAGGCTATTTTGATCCATGGAGTACGTGAGTCTGAGCTAAGGTTGCTTCGAGTTGGTTAGACCAAGCTATCGGGCATTTGTAATTTCTTAATTGGTGAACTGGATGTGCGGTCTCTCCGTTTTTGTGTACTTGCAAAGGGATAGTCTGCTATGATGTTACAAGACAAGTAATGGTCTTTTTGTACTTTGCGCTAAAGAGGACCTGACCTTCACCACTTCGTAAACACATCGTGCGAATACTGATTAGCAGCTATTTTGGTGCGGGCGTCAACCTATACCTATGCTTATTTCATGGCGGATATATTTGCTTTTAAAAAATTATTCCTCATGAAGCTTGAGGTAAATATCTGCCATGAAATGGATTACATCCAGTCAAGCCTAGTAAAGCGTGTGGCACGAAACTCAATGATCCGGTTCCAGCAATGCATGCAATTAAAATGGCGTTCGGACGCCATCATTTTGTTGCTAGTTTCCGTACTTAACGTAACGTAACGTTTAATGGCACGATCTTGAAAATGATTTTATTATATCCTAAATTTTGGAAATATAGTGAAAAAGCCCTTTAATTTATTACGAAATATTTAATAAATTCTAAAATTACCCAACATTTATATGATTTTAATATTGATGTCGAAAAATTTCAAACAATAAAAAAAATCTTTCAACTCAAAGAGAATTCGAAAAGTCTCTGAATGGTTTAAATTTATTAACCAATGATTAATTGATCGATAACCCTCTGAAAAGACGATAATGAGCGTTCTGAGAGTAATTCAAAGTTATGCTTATGATTCTAATTTTCAGGACAGTTTTTTTTTTACTGCATGCAAAAATTTCTTAAAAACTTGTTTAGCAAATATTTATTTGTTATTTAAAGTTAAATAGAACTGCAAATGTTTAAATAAATGTGAACAAAAGACAGAAGAAGAAAACAAATTTCTTTTAGTCTTACTTTGAAACCATTTTAAGCACCATTTCTGAACTCTTAGTCGAATCAAAAACTAATTAAATACAATAATTGTGTTTATTTTGAAACAAGTGGGAATATTGGGAACATTCAGCTTTGCCACTTTGGTAGTAAGGTCGATTTGTTAACAAAAAGTGGAAGCTTTTCTGGGAACTTCGATTTATTTTACTGGTGTGTTCTACGATTTTATTCTTATTTTGCACAGAATAACTGTTTGGAGATATTTAATTATGATAATTGATACCTTAATAAAATTGGGATTCACAGAAAAGTTTAATATACCAGCAATGAACAGAAAAAAAAACATTTGAAACTATTTTTTCTGATTCGGAGGTATGAGCTTACCAAATCATAAGGGAATAACAACAGTTCAGGACAATGAAACCATGGAAAATACTTCACGCGTGTGTTTTTAGGGTTCCGTACCTCGAGAGGAAAAAATGGAACCCTTATAGGATCACTTTGTTGACCGTCTCTCTCTGTCGAGACCCAGATGTATCAAGCTGGAACTTAAGTCAAATACTTAGGTCTACTGTCCCTTAGAGCTGTGAATTTCTAAGCCAAAGCAATCAAAACATTCATCCGTTTATGCCGCAAATTTCCGCAATTCTTCGACACTCGCAAGGGAATCAAAATCTAAATTTAAATTATGATTATAATCATAATTGTAGTTACCGCAATGACCGCGACTTAATTTTTCAAACAGCTTGGCATATTTTATTTTGATATTATCAGACAGCTTGCTTGTATTTTTCCTACAATATTTTATTTTGCAAAGCTGCTGCAAGGTAAGTGAAGGTATTTCAGTCATATTATAAAATAAATGATATGTGTTAATATAAAATAAATTATTACTGAAACGATAAAGAGGCTTTTGTCTTTAAAAATACCATAACTATGACTCGATTGTCTTGCTGGGTGAACTTTTACTCACATGGTATACGTAGAGGTTTGTACGGAACCCTCGGTGCGCGAGTCTGACTCGCACTTGGCGGTTTTTTATATTAATTTAATTTTCAACTTTTAATGCACATTATTTTATATTGACTGTTCGAAGACCATATATAATAAAAGATATTTTAGAAAATTTAAAAATATTAATTTGTGAAATAATTCTTCTGACACGTCCGAACGTTGAATTGGGCTCAGCAAACACTATTTCGAGTCATTGGCACAATTGTTTGGACAATTATTGTTCGTAAGATACGGATGTTATTTTCTATGACAAATTGATTTTGATATTACTAAAACTCCCACTACGTTCTTATCAAAAGAGAAATGTCTATAGAAACGAGAGCCGCTATCAATGCTGAATTGCGTTACAGTATTTTGGCAACAGTTATATAAAACAATACATTTACAAGAAAGTTGCAACGTCAAAAATGTGATTGGAATGCGAAGGGTACCTGAAGCAAAAGGTACTAAAACTGTTTGATATTTTAAGAGTAGCCCTTCTCATAAGTTGAGAAATGTAGTAACCTTAGTAAAAAAAAGAGACCAACCTTTTTAGGAAAACGCAAGAACAGTTCGGCGAAGTTTGGAAGAACAGGGAATAAAGGCTTATATATGAAAGCCCAAAATTCAGCTTCATTTCAAATTCGCGAGGCTACCATTTACTATAATAGTACTTATGAAGGGAAATTCTGTTATTCTGACCATGAAAGATTAATCAACATATTCGACAAAGCAAAGCATTTGTATTTGGAAGGAGGTACATTGTATTGAAGTGTATTGGTTCAATCACAGGACACTTTGTGAAAATGAAACAATCACATTATATGGAAATGTGAAACGATGTAGCAATAACTGAACGGACACTCTGTTTAGAAAATAACTTTTTGCTTCAGCAAGATGATGTAGTATAAATTTACGATAGTAAAAATGTTTGTGAAAAAAATATGAAGGATGTTTTGAAATGGCCACCCCAGAGACCGGTTCTCAGTACAATTGAGAATTTTTTGCACGTCCTTAAGTAAAAAGTTCAAGAGCAAATCGGAAGATCGGCGGATGACTCTTGGAGCCATTTGCGAGCGGCGTGGAATGGCATTAAAAAGCATGTTTTACAAACACTTATCAATTCAAAAAAGGATAAAATACAGGAAAAAGTTGTAGTAACAATTAAAGTTTATCTGACTCACATAAACATAAAATACGATTTTAAAGAATTCAAAGGTGTGAACTATCAGAATTGTATGTGTCCGAATAATTTTGCAGTGAGTAATACGTGTCTTAAAATGTTGTCTCTTGTTTAGGTTTTTCTCTTATATTTCTATTTTGTTCCTCCTTTTTAAAGATGAACAGGAGATTGAGTATAAAAGAAAATCGAAAAGCTGTTAAATTTAGAAAAAGTTAGAAACTAGCGTTGTCCGAATATTGTGTTAATGACTGCTTATCGAAAATTCAAGCATAGAAAAACTGTTTGATTAACTCAAGCCAACATTCGAACAGGACAACGTTTGTCAGAATAATAAATTTTTAGTCCCTTCGTATGATTGAGAATTGAACTCAACGTTCAACAAAAACCACACACAATTGTTGTTCCATTTATTTAAGTCTTAAAATCCCATTCTTTACCCATGCCCAGCCAACGGTGCAGTCAAGTCTCCAATTTCATCGCCAATTTAAGGCACCAGCCCAGACAATACGAAAAGTAGTATAATTCCATTTGACTTGGTCAATATTGTGCTCGTCCTCGCTGTCATTCCCGCCATAATCACAATCGAATCTGCCAATATAAATCACTGAAATCTTTTGTTAAATAAGTCTGATATAAATACAAAAGTGTATACATAAATTGATATATTGAAATATATTCAGAGGACACAGGGGGAAGAATAAAGGAAAATGGCCTTCTACTTGAGCGTCATTTACCAATCGAAAGGGAACCTTCTGTCTGTGCACATTCGGATTCTGAAATTTCAGTAACAAAGATGAGGAATCAATTGAATGGTTTCTTTCTCCCTTCGTCCCCTGTTATTTGATGGGCCAAGTGTTAACGAAAAATCCATTATCCTACTTAAGTGCGGTCTTATCTCATTTGATCCCAAATTGATTGACTCAAGTGCCTGAGAGTTCAGAACGCGTTTCCTTCATTTAATACTAATCTTGTGATGAATTCAAAACTTGATGGTAGAGCGTTTCTATTCGAAACGTTTTCCTATAATAGACACTTCAGGAATAAGTAAGTGTATTTGATTTAAGATTCTGTGGTTGGACTTTTTCAATAGCAGCTACCGCAACTCACTTGCATAAAAAGGCTGGCCTAAAAACACTCACCCAATGTTGTTTTGCTATTACTTTAAAGTGAAGAGGGAAAAGACATTTAGCTGAAAAAAATTAGCTTAAAAAAATCACAAGTCACCATTCTTTTGAAGTCAGTAATAGGTTCATTCATTTCATACCAATCATTGAATTAAGTCTGCATTTTTTTCAATTCGATCAATGAATTAAGACAATGTTACTTGAAGTCTGCAGTGAAGTCACATAAAGTCAATTGAAGTCACTAAATTCACAAAAACAATTTGAAGTCACATAAAGTCAACTGAAGTCACTTAATGCAAAAGAATCTATTTGAAGTCATTTGAACAGTCGAAAAGTAATGTAAGGCAATTAATTTTTAGTGGGCTGATGGTGTCTTGAACACGAGCTGACTTTTAGTGAATGTAATGGCTCTGCGCGATTGAAACTTTGATTCTTAAGGCCATTGAAGTGCAAATTTTCCAATGCTTCCATCCAGATGGGCTGCTGTTCATAAAGAAGTTTCTCAGTAGAGGACAGCCTAAGTGTAGTTCGAACCCGATTTACAGGCTACAGGCTGATGCACAGTCTGCATCTTATAAAGGAGCACGTTAACAATTTTCCGGCACGGCATCTGGTTGACATAAAGATATAGTATTAGTGGTTATATCTTAGTGCTAAGTGCTTCGGCTGCAGAGCGTGGGGTCCTTGGCTTAGATCTGCGAAGGAGTTTTAGAATTTATTATGGTCTCACTTTTGCGTGTCATTGGCAATCTCCGAAAAGTTCAATTATAGACCTTTTGGTGCTGTGCAGAGTCGGCATTTAGACTGCAGCTCAAGCGTCGTCATTTGTGTGAAAGTAGAATACGCACATTCAAAAACGACCGGGTATTGGTTAAGCATCTTCCGGAAAGGATGAGTCACCATTTCGGTCTTTTAAAAAAAAGTTTTTATGTTTGGAGGCATTTATTTTTTTTTGTTTGGGGTTTTTCAAGAACTGGTTCAGTTCCGATTTGGATCTTGTTGAAAACGCACTTTTATCAGCACGTTATTCGTATTATACCTTAGCAGAGATTGATGAAGTTTAAAATAAACAAGAATAAAACTCTTCTAATGTCAAAATCGTTTTGGACTCCATCGGCCTTGGCTTAATCTTGGATATTGGTTCCTGAGGTGAGAGGAGACAAAAAAGAATGGACCGGGTACTTAGGAAAGTGGATTGCAGTTTTAATATCCAGTTGATCAGTTTTTACGATGTCTATGAGGTGGAAGATTTTATAGGTCATTCCATTGAACCCTTCAAGGGCAAGTCGGATAAATCTTTTTTGGACGGACTCAATTCGTCGAATAGAGCGTCGTTACATGAAGAAAATACTTGGAAGGCTTATTCCAGCACTTTTCGAAAAAATTTGATTTTTTAAGGGCTTTTGTGAGAAAACGGTTTTATTTCATGTAGTCCTTTGACAAGGGTTTGAAGAATCCAAGGGCTAGGTCGGCTATAATACATTGTCCTCATAATGGGAGCGAAAGTCACAAGTTCTCTATTGAACTATCAAGAACAACACTTTCGTTCGAAGTGAAATAGTTTCGCGGCAACGAATGATCATTTGATATTCTTTAGTTTTAAGCATTATTATTTGCAACGTGTTGGGGTCGTCTTGAAGGCATCAAGGGAAAAGTGGGATGAAAAAACCTTGTTCACTTGAATTTGCATTTAACATTTGGTGTGAGTATTTAATTAAAAACTCAGTATCCAAATTCTTCTCAAGAGACCTCAAGCCGCACTTAAAAAAAAGGATTGAAGCTGCACTCGGTCAGCATAAAAAAATATTCGAGAAGAAAGGCTCAAAATAGGAGTAACGTTGATTCAATCTACTAGTAAAACCAATGTACATATGTATATATACCAAATTTGAAAAAAAGAAAACTTCAGCGTCGATTATGTCTCTTAAGCCGTACAGTCTTCTTTTCTTTGTTTAAAGCCTTGCTTTTTTTTTTTTTTTGTAAAATATTGAAATATTGTACTTCAGTCATTTATGCAACGATAACTGATTAAATACTCTTTTGCGGGGTTCTTGTAAGATCAAGTGCGACAATCATTTTCATCCACCAGTACATGTGTAAAAGCTTGCATTAAGGTGAGAATCCGATAAGTGAAAGGTATAACAAAGAACGAAATGAAATACTTCATTTCCCAATGTCTAGCAAGAGACAGCCACAAAAGCTGGGTCCAACATTGACTAGAAGAATTTTATTAAGCTCCTTACAGGAAGGATGCAACTGGGATCTGAATGACGAGAGTTTTCAAACATCCATGCAAAGAAACCGTCAAAAAGTTATAATTTCTCATTCATTCCTATTTGAATTCTTCTCTACCTCTTTTCATATAACGACGCAAACGATATTGGAATGCATAAGCCAAGAGATCAGTTTTTAATCAGTATTTTAATTTTTAATTTGTTTAAAAATCCTTACCTTCACTGCAGGTAAACTGTGTTCCCGAATATTGTAGTCACCTTGTTCATCCATTTGGTCGTTAACGAAACCGAATTGAAACTGAATGTCGCTATGGTGTTTCGAGCCCGTTTGCTGTGAAAGTTCAGTTGCACTCTGCAATCTATGTCACAACAAATCAACGTAAATCCTTGTGGTCCTTATACCTCCCACGCGGTCTTTCAGTGCACTTAATTAATTGATTTTATTATCGGAATCAAATACGAAATTTAATTGGAATGGCTCCTACTTGTTTCATCGTAATGAGGTTACTGGAGTTCTGATTACGTTGTCGTCCTATCCATCCTGATTTCCAACATCTCATGGGCTTATACGAGGCCGATGAATTTCATTGGTTTTCGATTTAAATTTCATTTCAATTAATTTCTGCGCTATAAAGATTTACTTTGAGGTATCTTCACCACAAAAATCAATACTTGCCTCTGGTGTTTGTTTTAAATTCCCGCTCATTTGAGAGTAATAATGTTAATTTTTGAAATGAGGCCGCCAATATCAGTTATTAAGTTTTAAACAAAGAAAACATAATGATGTTTGCGCTATTGGTAGAATTTTGGTGCTCCCTTGAGGGCACAAATTCAACGAAGTCACGTTACTTGAAACGAAGTCCATGTTCATCATGGAAAATCTAGGAATTAATTTTCACTCTATTTGCGAAGAGATTTTAAAAAAAAATGTTTTCTATTCTGTAGGCATGTGTTTTAACTGTTTGGAATATCGTACCTTTTTTTGATTGCTGTATACGAATATGAACAAATCTTAAATATGGTTTCCATTTTCAAATAAAACGCTTTCGAATATGGAAACTTTTGGATGGACATTCCGACCACTTTTTTATTGCAGCCGAATTAAGGGAAGTCGGGTTTTTAACGGTTACCAAAAACTATATGGCTTGTCCCAAAATATTAATGTATGGCAAAAAGCAAAAAAATAAAGTAAGTCTTGGCTAAATTGAGCAGATTGTCGTATCCCAGGTGGCAGAATTGAGGCAACTAGGAAGATTGAACCTCCGTTTTAAAAATCAAGTTAACGGAGAACCAAGGACCTTTCCCTCTCAATGAAACTTCCTTTTTACGCTGAGAGGCGTTGCTATTATCAAATCCAATAAATTCTCAAACATTCTTTCCCACACTTTTAGCGCCGTCCTGGAATTATCCTGGTGTGTGAAAAATGAACTCACGAAAGAAATCATTTTTCTTTAATCGCTAAAATGAGTCCGGTATTCAAAAAAGAAAAAAATTCGGTGTAACAAATTCAGTGGCCTTATCCACGAACATTTTAAGGATGAACGATCTAAGAAGACCGTTTATGTATTAAAGCTAAAGCCTATTTCGCTTTTTAAATTTTGTAAACTGGTTTCCTGGACAACAGTTATGGCAAGTTTGTGGGGCGAAAATTAATCATAACACAAAAGGTCCTTCAACGATACGTTATGCCTTAATTCACACAGTCCGAACATCAGAACACCTCACTTTTCTTGAAACTTATTAAACGAAATTTAATCGGTGGCAAAGTCGAGGTTTTAATGTAAACAAATCACTTATATTTGGAAACAGTAAAATAGGTCTTGAACACATTTATAAACAACAATCGATGTTTATTGAGCTTTACTTTATTTCACCTAGTCTCTTGTTCTAACAGGATCAGTCCGAAATAGCACACAAAATAAACTCAAATAAAATCTGGCAAAGTGCCGAGATTTCCCCCCACTATCCACACACACTCCAAATTGATCGGGGATGCATTCAAAAGGCGATTCCGTTTTACGAGGTTTTACTCTCTCATAACATGCACATTACTCCATGGACGGAAATCAAATGGTATATAGTAAAAAGGAAATCATTTCCTTGAGGTGGATACCGCACTCCCAATATAGACAAGTCAGGATGGGATTTTCTGGATATGAAAGGCTTTTAAGTAAAATCACCCACCGTAGCCACGCTTCCGATGGAGCTCATGCTGTTCACGCCAATGCTGGTTGGAGTAGTGAAAACCGAAAAAGTATCGACGAAGGGATAATGGAATTTCATGGATTGCATTATTTATGCGTACAGATGGTGAAACAGTTTGACTGGGAATTTCATGGCCATCTGATATTCGAGTGCATTGAACATAAGGGGTGACCAGTTACAGCCAAGGGTTTACGAGAAACATCCTTTAATTCAAGGGAGACATTTTTAGTGTTTCGTTTTTTGTAATACACTGATCAATGTAATCATTTAAGGACTGAATCTATGTGATTGTGATTCGGCATCATTTTAGTTGATTTTTTTTGGCACAGCATGGTCCATGTCCTTAAATGTATCGGCCTATTGAAAGATGCAAAGACTCTTTGAAAAGGCAGCAACTTTGAGTTTTGTTTCAAAATCGGTCAAGTTTATAAGTAAATAAATATGGTTCTGAAGATCGTAGAATACTCGCCACTAATTTTTTAATAAAATTCGTCAGTTATTTTGGCGCAATGTGTAGTTCGAGTAGGATTTTACGGCACTCATACGCCAATTTGTCAAACGAGTTTTTATTTCTTTATTATTTATTTTATTGCGATTGTACGATAGTAGGTTCCAACAGGACATGAAAATCGCAGACACAATCAGCGCAACCAAGGACATTTTGAAGGATTCATTTCCAGGTCGCCCAATGTCTAGATTAGGTTGTACCTTTTGGGGGTTGCGTGAGAATAAACCTCGTACTCTGGAAAGCTCTTTGTGACTTTGTTGCACAAATAAGACATAATTGTAATTAAATAGCATGACTAAAAACAAACATCAGCTCGGCAAGATAAGCAAGACAACAAATGACGTAGAATACGGTTTGTTTTTGTGTGCAGTTGCAAAAATATAAACTGGAGCAGTGTCGACCTCTAGTGACTGAACGAAACAAATTAACAAATTCCACATCTCCAACGGTAGTCAAGACAGTCACACTGGAGACAGCAGAGACAGCAAGAGATAACTTTTATTGTCATACAAGCAAGAACAAGTACCTACCTTGCCGCGCGAAATTGCGAAAAGTAGCCATATAAGGCGTCATAATACGTCAACAAGAGGGCGAAAATGATGAGTCACCGAATCACCAAACTTTCGAACTCAGTTAATTTCCAGCATCTTGTTGGATATCTGAAGGAAGCTAAATGTCCTTTTCATAGTAGCTCGGCAACAACATTTTTTGAAACACTCGCTTCTTTGATTTTGAAAGCGGAGTGCGTACAAGGTGGAGGAAGAGGATAACGCTCTTACATGTATTCTTAGTGAAAAATCAGTATGCACCACAAATTATTGGGATTTTCTTAACTACCAAATCCGCAAGGAAGGTGCTCTAGATTTGCACACAGTATGACGATAATGACATCAACATTCTGGTCTTAATGCGCAAAAAATACTTATAACCATTCTTGTAGTAAGTTCTCATAATCTTGGCACATTCAGCGATCCTTAAACGATCCTTATTTTGAAATGGCAAGCCTTAAACTACACATACTCGTATAGAGTCTTGGCTGACAGTTCGGTTTGACGTAGATGATTAAAACAGGGATATCAGCCAAATAAGGTTGTCACTTAACTTTAGCTTTTATTTTTAACATTATTTTATTTTCCATGAATATTATTTTTTTAATGTTTTGAATTTTTATATTATTAACTTGTTTATTTAATCTTGGCTCTTACGAACTGTGCTTTCTATATGCCATAATATGAAAAACTATGATCATTCATTCTCTAGCTTTTTATAGCAGCTTGATTGAAAAGTGTCAAATTTTTATTAAATTTTCCAAATTGCGTCCGAATAAGTTTTAAAAGCCAATGAATGGCAACTTACAGTGGCAATAAACATAAAGATGACAATACGCAAAACTGAGCTCAACGATGATTCATTAATTGTAAATTAGAAACAACAACAACCTCTCAGTGAACCGAAAGGGCAATAACATTAACTAATAATTCGAGTTCCATAATTATGGATTCAGCTCAAATGCAAGATCATGCAGTTGACATTGAGCTACTTTTAAAAAATATTCCGCAACATTAAACAGACTATGATTATCAGAGACTTAATGTACCTTTTACTTTTCACAGACCTTAGTAAAAATTCTGAAAGTTATCCAAACCTAACCTTTTAGAGTAATCACATTATTTTGAAATGAATTCAAAGAGAAGATTCCCATAAACTGGTCATAGATTGAAAAAGTTTTCGTAATTTTATTATTTTCCAAAGTCTGGTGAGGTAATTTCTGGTAAGACATCTGAAAGGAAGATTTTTTTTTTATAATTCAGTTCTATCATTTTGTAAACATGAAAAAGTTTCCATACAAGTCGTCTTTGGGTTTGTGCATTCATAACACTCAAATTTGGAAAAGTTTAGAAAAATTTAGTCGGTACGGGGGGCGAGAGTTGGTACACATGAGAAAATTTTAACATGAATGCACCAAAGACAAGGAGATATTTGTTGGAAAAGTTTAAGCATTTAAGAGCCTTGCATGACAGGATAAAGAAGTTGGAAGTCATAGGAGAAATCCATGTGGGTATGTGGCTTTATGTTCAACATTTAAATTTTAAGACTTAAACCGTTGTCAGTTTTAAACAAGTGAAACGAAAACCAAAGTTTCCTTAAGGCAGCATACGGAATGCATGCAGGACATTTTTGAGGATCTTTAAAGGATAAAAAAATGATTAAGTATTTTATTTTGATGGAACAGACGATAGTTTTGACGATGATTTTATTTAAACGAATCAAGGCTGGTTCGTATGCTTATTTTTCTAGTTAATTATAGCTTCTTTTTTCGTTATGCAATTCATTCTGACTTTGAACAATTATAATTGCAAAATTTGGTCGAAAAATGATTAACAAAGCTTGAAAATAGAAGTTGATAGTGTTTTCGAAAGATGTTCCATTACAAAAATAATGACAAGAAGGGGTTCTTTACTACGAATATTTTACATCCGTAATATATCAGTCTTTTTGATTGCATCCATTGACTGCACTTCAGGATTTCAAATTTCGATTCAACAGAATACAATCATATATAAGCGAAAAAAAAGAACGTTTGCACTTATTTGAATTATTTAAATGCTTTACAATCTATTTTATTCTTGCATCCCTTATATCTATCATTAAAATACATATTTATTTTCAGCTTTAAGCCCGCTTATATCAAAAATCAAATGATACTTAGATGAAGACTTACTAAGAAACTTTAGAATTTCTTTTGGAGGATCTGCACTGACATCGTTCCCGAGGTGTTAATCAACAGCACCAATGTTTGATAACTTTAACAAATGATGATGATACTTTTAGTTCTACAGCATTCACTTATACAATAAATCATGAATTGGGAAACTTAGAGGTAAAACTTGAAAGACGTATGGTATATGGTTTAGTTCAGCCAAAGTAAAGCTCTATAAGAGATCGTCGAATTGATCGTAATTTCTTTAGAAAAAATGTTCACATTGACGGCCTTTTTAACACAAGAGAAAGTCATAAAAGACTAAATAATAATAAACAGCAAAGTTATGAGCTCGCAAAAGTTTCATGAAAATTACTGCATGTTCCCTAAGGTTAACTGTTTATGGCTTATCATTGATACATTGCTGCTTATGATAAAAGAGCTTCTCGAGGACTGCAAGTTACATTTATCCCGGGTTTATTCAGAAAAAAGGGTGATTTTTTAAAAGTTACAGGAAAGTTTTTCAAAAAAAAAACACATAAAATTCAGAAAAATGCATGAAATCTTTATTTGAATCGATAGCACGGTCCATAAAATTTAATGTTTGAAGATTATTTCATGCAAATGTTGACCTTGACTGCGCATCAAATGGTCCATCCGCTTAATCCAATTTTGGCATACTCTTTCCAACATTTCGGCCGGTATCTCACGAATAAATGCTTCAATGATATAAGCATTAACATAACCCCACAAAAAATAGTCTAAAGGCGTTAAATCGCACGATCTCGGCGCCCAATTGACCGGTCCCGAACGTGAAATAAAATGTATACCAAACTCGCCTCTCAATAAGTCCATTGTTGCGCGTGCTGTGTGGCATGTGGCACCATCTTGTTGAAACCACATGTCATGCAAGTCAAACTCTTGCATTTTGGGCAAAAAAAGTTGGATGTCATCTCATGGTAGCACTCACCATTCACAGTTACGTTACGATTCGCATCATCTTTGAAGAAGTACGGTCCAATGATGCCACCAGCCCATAAAACGCATCAAACTGTGACTTTTTCTGGATGCACTGGCAGCTCTTGCAATGCTTCTGGCTGATATTCACTCTAAAATCGACAATTCTGAAGCGCGCGATGAGCTTTCTTAACAGAGCACGCATTTTGATAATAAACTTCAATGATTTGCAAGCGTTGTTCGTTTGTAAGACGATTCATAGTTAAATTATTGACCAAACTGAAGATGTTTGACAGTGAAACAAAACAAGAAACGTGCGTCAGCTGTTTAAACCAGTGTTGCTTAAAAGATAATAGCTAAAAAATCACCCTTTATATCAATCCCCGGACTGAGGCTATGAACCTCGGACTTAGCTTGACTCCAAACTTCCAAACCAATACAACAGCGAAAGCTGAGGCCAATGAACAATGGCATCTCAAGATTGACTGGGACAAGGAATATTTAAGCTTGGTTTAGCTTGCAATACACATGTTCATTGATGTGAGCACTGAGTCGTTATAAATATGAGGCGCAATTAGCAAACTGATCGCAACGATAGACGCAAAAGTATGTAAGTTAGAACTTTGTAAGTTCTTTTATTATAAAAAAATATTTTTTATTTCGGAGGAGAAGCCTCTTTATTCTTTAAATCAAAAACTAGAACTAAAACTTAAATCTAACATTGAATTATACTTAACCTACAGAAGCCGCCGGCGTACGTGATGGAATGCACTTTATCTGCTGCAGGTGTTTCATATTCCGTCCCAGACACATTGTCAGCTATTCTTCATCCTAGTGCTGGTCATTTGAGCCAACATGTGGGATGCTCGTGACAAGATAGCGTGGGAGAGGAATGACGACCAGAGGAAAACTTATGATGTGTAAACTTGTATTATACAGATAAACATTGGGTCACTTCAAAAGTCTGTTAACTGCATAAAACGATAGCCGGATAGTCTTTAATTCGTAAATGGAACATGAACTAGTTGGTAAAAGTGAGCGGTTTCAGGTATCGCCGACTGCAAGGAGGTCACGGTGCAAGCATCTAAAACCCATTTCAAACATTTTTATCCGAACGTATTGACGAAATTTTTAATTTTGATGACTAATCAAATGGAAAGTTGAAGTTGTGGGAAAGTCTTATCTTTAAAGAAACAATTTCATTTTTGTTCTCTTATTAAATTTCCTAAAACAAAAACAAAGTTCAAAAACGCTGTGAAATAATTTGTTTCATGTCTTTAGTAAAAATGAATCCTAATTTTATTATTATCATTTCCTTTTGATAATTTTAAAGCCTTTAAGTATCAAAACGATTCCATTTCATAATTATATTTCAAAAATGCGCATGCATATTATCCATCGGTAAAAGTTCCTCAAAAAAATTCTTTACTTTGCAGAACGTTCTACTAATTTCAATAAGTTGTGTGTTTTCCATCTATGTTCAAGAATACAGGCTCCTCTGACAGTGAAATAATATACTCCAACCTTCTTGGATTCAAGAAATCAACGCACACATGCACTCTTCCGAATTTAAAAATATAAAACATCCATTACACTGCTTTACGATTTACACCTGCTACGACTTTTAGAGCACAGCATGGTGTCGTTCCAATGAAAATATCCTGAAACACTGAAAGGACCTCTTTGTTTCGGAGATTTACCAACTTCAATACTCCTTTATCACATTACTCAGAGAGCCGCCTGTTTTTGAGAAAGTAATCTATACCCCCTTGGCATTAAATTTCAAAAAAGATGCTCACACTTTGAAACTTAAAGCCCGCAGAAATCTACATACGAACGAGTACCTCAACAGCAACACAATGTGAAACGGATCACTTATTCGCCTTGAGAACACAGTACATGTGTACGAGTATGTGCGAATAATAGAATCCTGCAAATAGCACAGCAACCAGCCTGGTGTGCTCAGAACACAGATGCCAAAAGGATAAAAATTGAATTATAAATTCACAATAAGTCAGAGCCACATTTTGATTATATCATCCGAATGGAGATGTAATAGAACCGGAATGGTGTGAAATTGGTTCCCGGGAATGCCTTTATTATTATCATTATTGTTATTGCCTCAGCTACGCAACGGGACTAAGGAAGAAAGGAAAAGAATTAAAGAATCACAGTTTGGTGGCTAAAGGCAATGGAATGCCAAATATAGTCACCGGGGAGTATTTATGAGAACAGATGTTTTGTTGGGTTAACCCGGATTTTAATTAACTCCATGGCAGTAATGCATACAAACTAAGTACAATGAGCAAATAGTTTAATTAATTTTGGCGAAGGTAGTTTCACGCTTACCGCATTTAACATTCGTTCAAAAGAAGTTTTTAACGAAAATTTGATACCGCATTGATAAAAAAATTCATCGAAATAAGCGGATAAATTATTTTTTATTTGCGAGTTCTTTTATTTCAACGCTTATTTTCATATCATTGGAGGATAATGAACCATCGATCCTTGTAGGAGCTGCATCTAAGCTTTAGGTTCGTTCAATATTTGAACATCAAACGTCGTTATATCGGCGATTGGTGAATTCGTAAACTGGAAGGTCATGTCTTCCCTTCTTTCATGAACATTGGGCCACTAGATAGTTTTGCACAGGTTCACGGTTCGAAACCCAGAGCTAATCTTGCAATTTTGCACTCACAGAAATATCAACTGATGGCGAATAAAATACTGCGAATTGAATGAATGCAAATCAAAATCTCCGTGCTTATTCGGACACCGTCAAACGAGGAATCTTAACCAAAATGAGTTTCCAAACCATTTCACAGTCTCCAAACTACAAAAATCTTTCTGCTCGCTCTATGCAAAAAAGAAAAACTAAACTCTGACACGAAGGAGTCCGTACCTTCTTAGAGTATGCAATATTATATTTCTTTAATTTAAGATTTCTCATAGCATCGCCCACAAATATGCTACTGAAAGGATATTTAAGGGTTTCTCCACCAGCGACCACATTACGCGTTGGACCCGGTAGCAGCGTGTAGATAAGTATTTGATGTTGTAGCTGACTTGAATAGAAAGCAAAATACCAGTAGATCAGCATCAGGAGAATTGCTTCAGGTTGTTGGGCCTGAGGAGCAACCTTTGGTGGTGGGCATCGCATCAATTGATCACGCCATGGAATCCGATAAATTTAAACGTTTGCTCCCCGATGGCATTCGGTGTAGGTTTTACATACATACACATACTTACATGCAAAGATATTACACTTTTAAAGAATATAATTTTTTTTTTTCATTTCGTGGAAAGTTTGAATTTTCAGACATGAACCCTTTTCGAAATTGCATGTTAACATAACCTTTAGATTGAAATTAATTTAAAATTTATTTGATAGTTTCTTTTAACCATTTGTGTATTAACCTTAACATATAGAGATATGTTTTCGTGGCATTTTTTAAAGTACTATTTTAGTTTTATAACATGCCCAAAGGGAATTTTTAAATATATTTCTTATCATAAAGGCAGCGTTTGTAAAAAACGTATTCGCTATAACATTTTTTCATTGACTTTAGTTACAAAATCGGATGCCACGAACCTGCCTTATATTACCACGGGCTAATATATTATAGTAAAATATAAAACGATGTCATATCAGCTGTCAGCTGGCTTGTTCTCAACTCCATCTACATCTTCAAACCCAATGGGATTGAAGAGCTTATAAACAAAAGCGGAATGTAGCTTGAACCCATATTGAAGACATATAGTAAATCATTTAGTAATGTCGAATATTGGTAGGTCGAATCATGTTACAGGATTCTATGCTCTTCCTATACAAGAAAGTGATTAGAAAAAAAATTAGAGCCAGCTTTTCACGATATTATATTCAACGTTTTTTTTTTTAACCAAAATAGTTAATGTGTGGTAATTTGATGAAAAGCCCCAACTGTGTGTGCACATATTCTATGGAACAAGCTTTGTAATGTAGAGAAAATCTCAATGGTAATCATTATTAATTCGAAACAAACACACAGCATACTATTAATTCGTCCTTTTGCGCCTCAGGGGCTAATTTGTCCAGCCAATTACCTGGGCATTTGTTATGCCATTAAGTCCGAAAACCGAAAATTATTTCAACATATTACCACAACAGCACCGTAGTGCATAAATGCTACAAACTATGTACAACACTCGTAGATATTTTTCCAACACACGTGTTTACATTCACTGGCCGACCGCAGTGGTACACACGTCTGTTGATTAAAAATGTATCTCGTAACAGGAGCAAATTATCCTGAAATAATCATAATTAGTACACGCCTGATGCTATGTGAATTTTCATTGACTGGATCCTGGCATTGGCCCCGTTTTCAAAGCTAACATGCTCAAGGCAGACGAAAAGCACTCGTTCGTGAGTCCTTGTACAACAACCATATTTTGCTATTCGGATGGTGTTATATTATGGAAGAGATGGTCCTCACCATCCTTTGCCGCCCAAATTGAATAATTGTGGCACATAAATCGGTAATTAGTTATTCAAGATTTCCCCATAATCTATTGCCTGGGCCCGTATGTTTAGCTAAAATGTATGGCAGCCAACAGGACTCTTATTGATCTGTGTCCTGTTCAGGAGATTTGCATTAAAAGTATTTAAAATTCAGTAATTTAATTTTGGACTGTTAATGGAGCAACAACTAATTTAAATTCAAAAGGAGCTTGTTATATAAATTTCCAATTTTATTTACTCGCTTGTAAATTAATGAAGAATACAATGTTTGTTTTGTTAAACAAAAAAAAAATAAACAGTGACGGTCACTTTTTTTTTCGTCTCTAGTTTGCTTAAGTTCTACTCATATTGAAAAATTACTTCAACACGTCTCATTCTGTTCGCGAATATGGTGTTCCCAACCTTGGCTCCATTGAAGCACTTTCATTGAAAGAATTTCTTATAACAAAATACGCTTCGTATTAAGTCAGTCGTGCGTGTAGGAACTCTGATGAAACGTAAAATTGGTACTTAGTTCCCGGCGGGTAATACACACCACGTATGAATCAGCGAGGGCGTGATACATTTCACGAATCTGCTAGAGAATTTGGCATTTATTTTGCAGTACTTTCTGTGGGTGTACTGAATATTTTCAAAACAAGCGAATGCTTAGAGGCATTTTCAATTTTCAGTTGGTGACGTACAGTTTTGAGAACCGATTTTGTTGAAATTGTAGTTGAAGGCATGTTATTCTTTGCTGGTTCGTTTCCTCACATCCCACGATTGTATATCAACTATTCTCAATCAGTTTTTAGAGACGACGAACTTTAATTTCAAAGCAAGGACATCGTTAGTATTGTTAAAAGCACGAAATTGTTACAGTCGTAGAAAATTTGTGTGCGCCAATCTTATAGAGCACTGCGCCATATTTCTACGGTGCTTATAATTCTACGAGATAAAGATCGATTTCTTGTATTTTTTTTTTTAAATAGTGCTGCTCAATTGCTCAAGGGATTCGAAGTACTCTTAAAGTGGTTTTTAACACAGCACGAGCAGAAGTGGAAGCGAGAGAAAGGAAGTACCAGTGGTTTTAAATTTTTGTATGTTGCAGTGCAAAGGAAAAATAGAGTGAGGTAACGCATTCCACATGCGCATTGTGCGGCCTATAAAAGAATTTCTTAATTTTATAGGGCGCCCGAAAGTAGGCTTAAGGGTAAACTGATGAGAATTCGATGATGCGCGGATATTACGAGTGATTCTGAAGGCGTGGAATGCAATTAGCTATTTCGTCGGAGCATTGGTGGTAGAAATAGCGATAAATCAATCGCTCGGTTTTTAATTCTATCTAGGAGTTGCAAGGTGGTCTTGGGTCCACCTTTCTAGATGTGAGCGTTGTACTCCATTTAAGGCCGAATAAAAACCTTAGAAATTATGGATAAATCAGAAGGGGTTTAAGTTTAGGTTCTCTGCCACTACGTTTAAGACGTTGAAGAAACATCATCGTGTTAACTCGTATTTGACCGGTGCAGCAAGTTTATACTATAGACCAAATTTTCCGTCTTGCGTTCCGTGAATAGAATGAAAATTAAGCTATATGCTGGACTTTGTTCTTGCCGTCATAATAGCTTCAGTGATGAGGGTAATTTGTTTTGTACAAAAAAAATATATATATAAAAATAAAAACGCAATGACAATATTTTTTTTATTTTTGCATTCATATTGAACGTTTAAAATTTTCATTTGACAGAAGCAAAGTTTTCAATTCAATTCAATTTCAATTTATTATTAATAAAAATATACAAATAAGACTTATGTCTTTTATAGTACATAAGAATCGGTTTATAGATTGTGCAAGCGTAAACATTAAAGTGAAAACAATTAAAATAATACATCATAAGAGAAGCAAACTTTACCAAATCAAAAGAATAGGGAACGAAAGGAAATGTTTTAAATTTTTTGCTCCAGCTATTGGCTTCACTCCCAAGAGAAGAGAATTCCAGAGTTTGGCAACGTGGACGAAAAAGAAAAAAAAAAAGTGACGAGCTTAAATACCTTGAGGCAGGAGTAATCAAGTTACATGTTCGGGCAGACTGAGCAAATTTAAGCTTTTCGGTCAGGTATCCAGGCAATTGATTGTGAATGACCTTGTGCATGAAGACGCAGCATCTAATATCAATAAATTCACCCAAGAATAAGCCGATGAAATTCAGAAACATGGTCATTCCTACCCAATCCGAATACGTATCTTATAGTGTCATTGAAAGCGACAAATAGCTTATGCTGTGACTTGCAATAAAGTAACGCAGCATAACAGATAATTGGTAGAATCAGAGTCCAACCGTATAGTTCACTTGATCTGTGGTGGAAAGGATTCTTAAACCCGAGACCCAGCAGTTGGTTCATGACATGCATTCTTTTCGAATGTTTTGAGCATGAAAGCATTTCTTTTCTGGCCAAAAAGAACACAGTTGTCTTGCTTTAAGAACCATGTTCATCGGATTTGACGCCATGCGACTTTTTCCTATCCCCAAAACTGAAAAGACCCACGAAAGGAGGACGTTTCATAACGTCTTAGAAAATAGAGACCACATGAAGATTGAAAAAAAACACGGGCACAAGTGTACCGAGGGACAAAAACTGCAATGGGACAATGTAGATACTGATTTATAAATACTATATATATTTTTGACAAAGTAACTCGCTTAACTGTTGAATTTGTTTTTTTGTTCAATTGGCTGCGATATTGTTTGAGCTCAGTTAAGTTGATTTGTTTTTAAAGTGTTTTACTATTTACTTTAAGGCACATCCTTTTTGAAATTGTGGGTTATTTCACATTTGCTCAGTTCATGGTATTTTCTCCTTCTTTTTTTTATTTTTTGTCATTGTCAATTTATAAGGACAATGAAGGTGAACGAATATTCACAAGTATTGGACTTCTCAATTAGCTACATAGGTTAGGTGAATTGGACTCTTCTCTTGTGGAAGTATATTATGCCACTTGTGTCAACCTCCAGCGCGTAAATGTCGAAATAAAGTTTGCTCAAAAAGATCGTAAAACATTAAACCGATAGACAACGTACTGAGTGTCAAAAAATTCGCGAAATATCAAAGCCAGAATAGAAAGTTTCAGTAATCTTTTTTAAGTTTTATTTTTCACAAAAGTTTTACTACATATCTTCTGCAAAAAACGAGCATCCTTGACAACTTTCTCAGAGTGATTTTCGAAAACAAAGATCGGTTTTTCTAAAACCTCGTTTTTCAGCGCTCGTTTTTTGCGAAGCTGTTCCCATCACGCGCGAGGCAATTTCTTTCATATCCATTTTTAAAGACGAACTAATTAAGGAAAACGAATTTATCAAAATATAAATTGAATGCAAGCGTGAAGCTATATCCAAAATTCCATGGCACAAAAATATCAAAAGCATTGGAATAGCAAAAAGAGACGAACTATAGCACGCACTTCGGGTAGGTTAGAGGAGGACGGTTTAAATTTTAATCATTAGAAAAGAACGAGGATGGATCCGGCCTTCGAGTGAAAAACCTAGTATAGTCCTTTCCCGTAATGAACATTAATTTACGGTTGTCTTGGCGAGAACTCAATTTACGATGTTCATTGTACTCCGTGATGGAATATGTTACGGCCAACACGCCCACCTACCGGGTGTCCGTGGGCACGTTTGCTTCCCGCAAAAGAAGGGCGACTATAGCCAGAGTGCATTGCCTTGTATAGTGGCTCTGACCGGCAGCATGGCAAGCGAAATCCTTTTTTGATTCAGTATGGTTGGTTGCCTTTTAAAATTGACTTCCCACACATCATGCGGGTTCACGGATGGACCACTGCTTGTATAGCTGGACGTTGTATTTTCTTTTTATTGGCTTGCATAGTTTTAATGCGGAAATGTAGCGTGTTGCGTTGGAAAAATACGAATAGTAAAAATGGCCGAGGGAAAATGAGAAAATGTAAATAATACAAAAAAAAAATAAAACCTATCAAACGAAACAGCTAAATACGCTCGTTTATTGAAAAAAAAGGCAAGGTTCCGCTCTTGTGGAGATTATCATTATTTCTACGCTGCGGTTGCCGACTTTAATGCTTGAAATGGGTTTCCGATGCTAAGCGAATGGCAGTTGTAGAGGGTGTTGTTACTTGAAATGAGTTGTTCGAGTATATACAACTCATATGGGTATATGAAGTAATGATCATTTCTGTTGTTGGCCTCTTTAATGGAGGTCTAGTTATAGCTTTGCAATTGCTTAAACAACGTAACAATTTCTTTTAAAGAAAAGTTTTTCTTCAATGCGAGGAGGAAACTCTTAAGCCACTCTTTCCTGCACATCCTGGGGACGGGCGGTTTAAATTGAGCGAATAGTTTTCAAAACGATTTCCTTTAAGAATACCAAATGAGAATGAATACATCCCAAAAGTTCGATTCGTAGATATCAATTTTCAAAGTTTCACAATCCATAAATTTCATTTCAACTTTTTGAAACTTTTATCACAAGAAACATATCAGGGATGGCCGAATACAGGCACCACTTGAGGGATCCAAAGGAATAGTAAACACTACAGCATGGAAGGATGTTCGAATATATGTGGGGGCACAAAAAGTCTTAGTTTACGATCTCTTACCACATAATGAAGGAACATTTTCAATGCTTAAAATAACTGGGTAATTTCAGAGCAAGTACGAAACGAAATGGGAGAAACTTTTCCACAACAGATCAGGCGAAAGACGTACCAATGTTATATTTGGATGTCGCATATGTATTTCACAAGTTTTTTGTAAGTTGCACTGCAAGTCATTTGTATGATGTCCTTGGTTTCAATCCTTGGGGACATGTGATAATTCGTTTTGGAAGTCAAATAGAAGGTTAAGAGGAATTATTAGCTGCGTTAGACTTTAAAAATGATTCGAAAATGAAGGACAAATGTGTGAAAAGTTTATATCAAAATAAAACATCTTTTGCAAAGAGACCCCTTCAAAACAAAAATCTTGAAGCTTGCGTGGTTTCAAAATGTGCAAATCTTGCCCCCTTCGTATCTGCTTTCCTTATTTTCATGGCATACGGTGCGGCGATTGAAATTTTGCATTATTTTGAAAAAAGGACGGTTGGTTTTAACAACTCTATTACGCAGGTAAATATGATAGGAAGTCGCTTTTGTAGTCCCGCGACTTAAAAAGGATCGATTTACCCCTTGAAGACAATCTAACATATTTGTCCCTGAAAGATTATTAGTCGTGATTAAAGATATACAAACATATGAGTAATATGCTCTTTTTTTTACTGCGAATTAGCCATAAATGTCAATTTTATATTGTTTTGACAATTCGTAGCTCGTTACTTGCAAAAAGCATAAGAGTGACATGTGAGTTCTAACTGTGTTAAAGATTCATTTCCATGAACATATATACTGTTTTTAAATAAAAGAAAATGATTTTATAATTTAATTTTTTGAAAAACTGAAAAAAAATATAAAGAGAGACACACGTGTTCCTTAAGTGCTTAAGGTATATAAAGTTATTAAAATTTTTCTGAGTTCACCGCCAAATTTTTTTTTTAATTACACTTACTTTTTTTGTTTTTTCTTGTAGATCATGATGCGTACTGGGGGTGGTGTCTTTGAGCTTAGGCAATATGATATTCAACAATTTTTTTTTAGCTGCAAATAGTGACAGTGAACATGCATTATTACGGGATGAAGAAAATCAAGCCCTCTTGACGTAAGATGTTGATCAAGCAATTTCACCAGTGGAAATAGTTGATTCAATTGTTCAGCCACATGAACCAAGAGGATCACAGCTACTCGAACCATCAACATCATCAGAAAATTGCAACTTTCAACCAGTTTTCAAGTGGAGCCAAAGAACGTACGTTTCAAATATCTTTTCCAGTAAAAACTATGAATGTGAAAGGCATAACTGACTTTGCTTGCAGCCCTCCAAAGACGGCTCTAGCTGATAAAAACATGACCGAAATTTACACTACAAGTTTTGAAGGCATTACTTATGTAAAATTGAATGCGATAAAGTCACAATTCTTTTGACAAACTTTATATCACCCGGAGAAACCGATACAGTGAAAAGCCGGAAAGCAGGCTCGGGCGTAAAAATTAACGTGTCATTTTTTAAAATTGTAATTCAATGCAACAAAAAAATGGTAGGAGTTGACCTCATGGATCAGCGATAGGTAACCTTCGAAATTGATCGGAAACCGAAAAAAATAAATTATCTCCGCCTATTCTATGGTTTGGTTGGTTAGCTTGGTGAGCTTTGTTTGCTCTTCACCTATGCCTCTGGTTGGCCCCGTTGTTTTCCTCTATGTCTGGAGAAGATTTTGCTTAAAGAGGGGAGGAAAAGATGTCAGATGGATTTCTATGGAGTGCCCTGAAAATCGTGAAGTCGTGAAATCTTTTCGTTCGGTTTGCGAAGTCCATGATCTCTTCGGTCCTTACTTCTTTGAGGTGCGCAAGTTTCGGTATCAGTGATGACTCGCTGTTGCTGTGTGATGGCAGATTAAGTGCTGCAGATCTTCCTCTTTAGCTAGACCGAGGCTTTGTCGGTGGAGATTTAGGCTAATGTCCCACTTTTATTCACAGCTCGTTTCGCTGCCTTGTTAGTCGGTTTTCCTTTTATCAATTTTACTATTTTCCACGTTGTGAGGTTGACTTAGTGATTTTTCCTTGGTTGCCCATTCGCTTAAAGCTCTTTTAATAATCGTCAGCGGGACGGCTATTTCCCTAACAATGTTTTGGTGACAATTTCCTGCTCCTTTCCTGGCCTATGTTAGACTGACGGCGTTTAGTGCTCCTAGTTTGTGTAGTTTGTGTTTGCACTTCCTTACCAGTGCCGATACTGATGGAGGGTTTGTAATAGCTTTGATCGCTGTAGTTCTGTCGGAGCAGATGAATTTGCATAAAGAAGCATAAAAATCAGCTTTGTTGTGGCTTCTCTGTTTAAACCTTGGAACTCAGATAATTTCTTCTACCACAAAAAAGTATTTAGTCCTTTTTTCACCTTCGCTTCTACATAGTAGAGAGGTTAATTTAAAACAGACCAGCTGACTCCATGGTCGTTGCCCTAGTCGAAAGATAGGTAGGGTGCTGCTAGAGATCTTGTTCTTTCTCTGTCTGTCAGTTATGAAATCTTGCATATGAATTTTGAACCATTTCCTCCTAACCAAATGTGCTGATAATGTGCATACACCTAGCGGTTTGGTGGCAAAGTAATGTGCAATACTTATAATAATATAATTATCATTTTATTATCTTTTTTAAAATTTACTTGCTAAGATCAAATATTATTATTTGTAAGGCTTAAGATTTTCATGCAACAATCAAATTTATTTCACTTTCAGAAGCATGTGCAAAAGTTCATAACTCTAATGAGAGAAATGAAAACGAGAAGTGAAACTAGCCCGGTTGGGCAAGGCTAAACTTCTACTATATTACATACAGGTAAACTCAAATATAAATGCATTTTTATAGTGTTTTTGTTTTTATTATGAGAAAGCGGGTTCGTGATTGTAGAATACTTCTTAAACTAGAGGTTCTAGCATTGAAATTTTGGTTAGATGCAAAAAAAAAGAAAACTGTGATATGACCTCAATATAATTATGTTAGTTAATTCTAATTAAACTAATTTGAAACTTGACACACTCTTCGTGAAGTTGAAACACATGCCGCTATTTAGATTAACCTCCAGAATATTCATTGTCTTGACTCGGTTTGTTTTCGTGTCCACTCCTTCATATCCATATGGAAGCACCTTGAATGCTAATTCACTACAATGTCATAAAGCGACAACTCGGCACTCTTTATAATTACCTCACACAATGCGGTACCATAATTGCATATAATCATGACATTCAATCAAAGTAAGAATACCAAGCGTCCAATTTAAACGCACCCACGCAGCTTGAGTGGTACTTTAATTTCATTTTCTTCTTACCCTTACGAGAAAATTCCTTTTCATGCGGCATTTTTCAAAACTGAATGCCCGATTGACCATATTTCGATGTTCTGCACCTGCTTAGGAAGTTGCCAAAAAATATGTTTTTCCCCATTGCGGAATCAAATCAAGTGACAACTAAGCCCATCGTTCTACTTACTCGCATACTCTCAAATTCCCTCAATCTACTGACCTAAAACGTAGTATATCCTTGTAATTATTCTTTCCCCACAGGCTGGTTGTTTTTCATGAGTTTTATCATGGGACTTTTATTTCTTCGTGCGCTTGTACTGAAAAAAAAAACGTACACACAAATAAATATTCATATTCATATACATACATGTTTTGTTTGTAGTGCGATATTGCTTAATTTTTTTTGTGGAAGTAAAAAGTGACATTTACTAGTTGCCATCCATTCAGTCCCACTTTGCTTCTTCACCGGAAAACATCGGGAACTAACCCAAAACAAAAAAATATTATTTTCATTGAAAGGAACGTGAAACGTGAAGTTTGAAAACCGAACCTCAAATACACTTCAGAATAGTGAACCGTGAGTTCTCGCACAGCAAATATATTCTTATTTGATTAACATTCGCGTATTAGAAGGATATTCTAGTTTCCTTAATCATCTTCTGCCACCCTCTGTGTGCTAAGTGTTTGTGATTGTTGGCTTACCATTCGTGGAATTTGTTTTTTCCGTGTCAGAAAACACGCAACCTGACAGGACGATCGATTTACGCTACATCGATTTATAGATTAGATAAAAATTGTCGAATAAAATTGTGCAGGAATGAAAGATGCTTGTGTGCGTTATGTTGACATTCGTTCTTTTACAATAAATCAATAAAATGATTCATGATAACAGTTCCATATGGAATCCTTCAAAAAGTGGTCCATTTGAAGGAAGTTGTTGTTCGCCTCTGAATTCATACTGCAACTGTCAATTTGTTCTTCAGGAGTCTATGATTTTATTTTTCACGGTAAAAACGTAAATGTATTTGGGTTTGCAAAACTCTTAGACCGGAGTTTGAAAAGCGGCTAAGAAATTGATTTAGATTTATTTCCATTCATTCACTTCACACTATTTTATTCAGTTGATATAAAAAAAAAAATTAGTTTTTGTTCTTTGGAAGATTGTGTCATCACCCTGATATCGGCGCAGAATCTTCAAAGCAGAACTTATGACCTCATCTTCACAAGTCATTCATTTTTGGCGACACGCACTTGAATGACACGAACAAACAAACAAACAAACGAACAAACCGATAAAGTTATGACTTCACTACCCACTATGTCAGAATAATATCGCTGGTAGAAATGGAGAAGTGTCATAAACTTAAGTTGATTTTAATACCAAAGATGGACGTGGTCTGGGAATCTAAACGAGCATCTCTGATTATGTCAGATACTTGGATTCAACAAAATTATTATTGAATCCCTAAAAGTCAACATGAATTCACTCATCTCATCTCAATTGCGCGAATTCCTTTGCAAAAAAATCGGTTTCTTCACTCTCGCAAGTGCTTCTAAAACGGGCATCACCCCTTTTTTTCTAAAAAAAATTTGCTTCAAAGCTTCTCCTCAAGGTGGGTAAAGTGATAGAAGTCGGCCTGGCCAGATGTGGAGAATAGGGTATGAGTTCGAGCAATACGAATCTCGTTTCTCGAATGGCCTTCTAACGACCTGGTGAACCAGCAGCGCTCCAGCTTTGAAGTTCCCCCACTTCCTTTTCATGATAGCCTCTCGAAATGTCCTTATTTGGTCCTCGTAGTAAGAACCAGTAATGGTCGTTCTCTTTACCATATCGTGTAAGTCATTTGGACGCGATAACCTGTTGCGCCGAACTTATGACTTTAAAATTATTCTTTGTTTCCAGGAAAGCAAAGACGGTTGATTCGTCTGTGGATTGAAATGATGGATTCTGGTATCATCCGTAGTCATAGATTTCATAAATATTCTGTCCGTGTTAGCTTGGAAATTCTCAAGATTTGCGATTCGATTCGCTTCAGGGAACTCAAGATGCTGATTATGTCACCTTTTTATAGTGAAGTTTATTTGAAGGATCCTCTGAAAGCTGCCACAGGAGATTCCTGTTACATCAACTAAATGTCTGATGGTCAACTAAACAACATTTTTGACGCTTTTAAATTTCTTTCTGCTGTGGTTGATGGATTGCCGTCCTTCACCTGGTTCGTCTTGCAATTATGGAATATAGAAAGGTAGCGTCCTCCAATATTTGTACCAAGTTGGCGTGAAAAATGCAAATTAATACTTTGATTGCTTTTTGTTTGGGGGTCACTCTGAAATTTGGACGTTGTCCAAGATGGGATAGAAAATTTATATCAAATTACAGAAATTGGAAAACCCTTTTGGCATATCAGAAACGCCTCTAGGCTTTAAAAGCCTTTCAGTACAATAAAAAATATTGCCAGGCGATGAGTTTATGTCCGGTTGAACTTCTCCGGGTAAATGTTAATAGAGCGACGTCAGTTGACCATCAATTCAGATGGAGTGCATACGTTCGTTTAAAAGAACCGATTTAATATTTCGTAAGTGGCAAGAACTACACGTTGATTCCATTGATTGATGTCAGTAGCTTGGCTTCCTTGCGGATCCTTCGATGTGGCCGAAGCTTCCTTGAACATACCCTGCTTTTCAATATCAGTTCCTGATTTTATTCTTAATTCGTATTTTATAAAAGGTATAACGTATTTAAATGTGCTAGAAAACAACTTCATTCTACCCCTAAAATATTCAATCCATGTAGTGGGCGTTCACATGTATTTTTCAAGCTTCCACAGGCTAATTATTCCATCGAAGTATGCTGCCGCTTACCTCCCGTCGTCATTGACCCAAATATTTCATTCGAATGGCGGAATTCCGAGTGAGTTTTCATGTTAGGTATTTTATATCGATTCACTGGTCTAATACGAAATCCAGCCTGACCCCGCTCTTTGAATTTCTTATCTGGTGCACCCTTCACACGAACTACCACTTCGTTAAAAATAAACAATAATTACAGTGTAGGTATATCCGGGGGTATGAAAATATTACTCACAATACGCCAAACAAATTGTATACTGTCCTCATGCCTTCATTTAAGCGATGGAATTTGTCTAAATGGCGGGGATACACATTGAAAGTAGATTTTTGTAGTGATTTAGGAATAAATAATGTTAAGTGAATATAAAAATAGATATGTGAAGGCATTTGAATTTGGTTCCAATGGCGATAGCGTAGGAAGTGGTGTAGCTCATACGAAGGAGTTGTTGATGAGAACGTTTCAGTTAACTTGTTTATTGTGTGTTAGAAGGGGAAAACTTACTCATTTTGATGATGCTGTAGTCCAGGGCGAAGCTGTACAGCAAGTTTTTCCAGCCAGCTCAGTCTTTAGCTAACTTAGGCTATCAGTCGCATACTGCTAGTTTGTAGCGATTCGTAAATGTCTTATTCGCCCGAATCATTGTACCTGTGACCTTTTGACTGGATTTGTTTATTTTCCAAGCTCATGGAGCTCTTTATTCAACCTCTACCTTCACATTCTTACAAAGCAAGTGACCAAGCGAATTTTCATTCCCTCTTGGTAAGATCCGTCGTTCATACAGTATGATAAAGATTGCTTTGGTCATGTAAAACGTCAGTTTGGTCGTTAGAGCGACTCTCTCGTTAGCCGTTTAGAGTTACCTTAACCACCAGCATCGAAAATATAAACTCGTCATTAGTTCACTTTGAAAAAGCTCATCAGTGGGCACCTCGAGGTGTTGATGATGCATTCTTAGCGGCTATACAAAGGAAAGCTGGGAGTAAATAAGCCAAAAATCGTGTGCATTCTTATAAATCAGAGGTTGAGCACGGCCAGTTGGATTAGTATTTATACATGAAGGCTATGCATAATACAACCACGAAGCTAGCATCATTTTCAGGAGAAAGTGTAGTCATCTTGTTTCTTGATGAAAGTCTATCGTAGGGAAATTTTGATTTAGGGTTCAACCCCAGTCTAAAACAAGGACAAGAATTGTGGCATTTCGAAATTAAATTTACAAATTATGGTGTTATCGCACATTTTACAGTTCAGAGATTTTATAGGGCTATATATTACTTCTGAAATAAGATTAGATATCACAATCGAAATGAGTTATAATTTAAAATAATACAGCGTTTTAAAGAAAAATTCAATAAAAAAACCTTTATAGAGAGAACAAAAGAAAAAAAAACAAGCAACTAGATATATACTTATGTATGTAGATACATATGACACTAAAGTAAATGCTTATATCATGAATATGTTTTCTAACAATTATTTCGTATAAGCTAAAAGTTTAATGACTAGAGCTTTAATGTCTAAATTACTTTATGTAAGGAAACAAGGAAGTAAATTTGTAAATAACGAATTCAATATATTAAAAAGAAATGAATAAATAAATAAATAAGTATATATTAGAAATATGGAAATAAATAAATTTGTAAATATATAAGTAAATAAATAAATGAATAAGTTTAGTAATATAGTTAACAATTGATTAAATAGACAAAAGAACTATGTGACTAAATATAAAGAGATAAATAAATTAAGTTCAAGTAAATAATAATGTAATAAAACCATGGGATATCATTTGCATAGTTCGTTAACTAAGTGATTATCAGCAAAAGTACAGCCTAAGCTTAATTTGTTCCTGAGCTTCTGTATTCGTTCTGAAATTATTTCAATATTCGCTCTTTCATGTAGGTCTAGGGTGGAGTGGTACCAAGGAAGATTAAGCATCATTCGACGAATTTTTGGACACTTGTAGGCGTTTGATGTGAGATTTTGCACTGTTCCCCCAAACAGGGTAGCCGTATAGAAGAATAACTTGAAAAATCACTTTGTTTATTATTTGCTTATTACCAATACTTAGCCCTGAACGTTATCTGGTGTAAAAAAAGTTACTTAAATATCTCACCGAGCTCTCCCACTAAATACTTTTACTAACAGGCTGGATTTGGCAACTAGGGAGAACACAAGATTTCCTTTTTCGGATGAAAAATATTGCTTGTGTTTTGTCACCATTCAATTTTATTTTCCACTTGTAAAAATAAACTTCTAAAATTTCCATCGCAGGGCTTAGATTCCTCTAAATGTCGAGAGCGAATTTATGTGATGAAAATATTACAGTACCATTACAGTACCATCAGCAAAGATCGCATTGTGGTAAGTTCGGAAAATCTGATGTGTGCATATTATAAAGTATTGGCGATGGGACCGCGCCTTGTGGAACACCAATCACAACTTGAAATGCATCAGAAGAACTTTTATTAATTTGGACTTTAAAACTGCAACCAGACAAAAAACTTCGGATCAATTTTAATACTGTAAAATTTAAGTTAATCATTTTATATATAAGTCCATTATGCTATACAAAGTCGAACGCTTTCTCAATATTCAAAAGTATAATACAGGTGGATTTTCCTTGGCAGCGGGAGTTTTTGATGTGATTACAGATTCATAGCACTTGATGCGATATGCAGTAAA
Source organism: Orthonevra nobilis (assembly GCA_963555765.1). NCBI lineage: Eukaryota > Metazoa > Arthropoda > Insecta > Diptera > Syrphidae > Orthonevra > Orthonevra nobilis. The sequence continues at coordinate 24,712,891 of OY743225.1, read as the reverse complement.
ATTTTCTGAAACCAAATTGTTCATTGGGAAATATGTTATATTCGTCAATAGTTTTCATTAATAGTTTTCCCTTAATCACTTTTTCATAAATTTTGCTCAAGCTACTGAGTAGGCTTATGGGCCTGTAACTGTCCGGTTTATCAGTTGGTTTCCCCGCTTTGAGTGTAGGTATAACTTTAGCTATTTTCCATGCGCTGGGGAAATATGTGTCCTTTAAACAAACGTTTATAATGAAAGTTTTATAAATAAGTTTCGGATGGAATCAAAGCCTCCTGCTTTACGTAACTTTGAATTTTGTATGATTCGTTGAACAAACTCTTCAGTCACAAAAGCACTTGAGGGCAGTTCTACGTTTAGTACGTTTGAACCTTTCTATAACCAAATTATTTGTCACCCAAATTAGTGGACACAACATGATTTGTAGAGAATATGTCATTATAACACTTGCGGAAAGGGATTTGTTTGGTTTTGTATTTTATGACCTTGACTATGTTCCAGAAGGGGCATTGCGTTCTTATCAAGGTTTTCTTATTTTTTTATTCCAGATTTCATTTCGATAGTGAAGAATATGTTTTGAAATTATTTTATTGAGATACTTCATTTGATCACGATTACGATTGCGATTTCCTTCTAAACAAGTTTCTTTCGCGAATTAGATTAAGGATAAAAGATGGGACTTTTATACCGAAGATACAGGCTGAGCTCATATTATTATTATATATATGTTCAAACATATTTATCATTAAGCATTCGTGTTAGTTGAACAGGATGGCGCGACATACCAAACAAAATAACAAACCAACAGGTTCGAGTATGTCAATCACTCGTATATGCTTTAAAACTAGCTAAGGTTGTAGCATTAGAAACCAACATTCGAATCCAAAAAAAAAAAATAGATGCGATGGAAGAAGAGGTGCAAATGTTTTCCTAGAGAAAATAAAACAAATCTTTTTTAATCATATTGTAAATCATACAACAAATCATATTTAAATAAAATCTTCAGACTTGTTCACTCATTTCATTGGATAAATAATTAAATATTTACCAAATCTAAATAAAGAATGATTTGATGAAATGATTTGCTGCAAAGGTTTTTGATTTAACAATAAAATATTGTATTTGTCCAGAACTCCGGAAAAAATGCCAAAAATATCGGCTGGTACATGATTGTTTCGATGTCTAAAAATGAATACTCTTCACGCCAAATTCCTGAAAATGTATAGTATATGTGTGCCATCCTACAGTGCTCATGATAAGAAAAGGAACGATGCTTAGATCGAACAAATAAAAGGAGGTCGCCCAAACCTCTTGACAGATGGAGATGCTCGCCTTATGGAGCGGCTTATGAAAAATAAAGACGCTGCAGCAAAACATGTGAATAAAATGTGAGCGAGTGGACTGCTGGAAGAGCACTTCGTTCGATCCGGTTGGTATCGGCAGTAAAGCAGGAAAAGCCAGATTTATCTTGAAAAAATTAAGGCTTAAGTTTTGCAAAGAGCATAAGAATTGGGTTTTGGATGACTGGAAACTCATCCCAGGTCTCATAAAACCAAAATCAATAGATTTCAGTCTGATGGGAAGGAGTACTATCGGCACTGAGCACACGAAAAGCCTTTTTGTCCTTAGCCGTTATCAAGCCCTTTTGACGTTCGATATGTTCAAGGCCCTCCTGCATTCACTCAAGTCGCACTATTTTATGGTAAACCAGCAAGTGCAATTTTCAGTGTTTTGTGTACGTTTTGAATTTGGTATCAGTGTTATTCCTTCGCAGCAGAGTTACAAACAGTTTCCAACAATACAAACTTTCAACTCCAGCACGACAAGTCAATGAGTCGAACTGCGGTCGTTGTTCGACCACCATTGTGAGGGCCTTTAGTTTGATCCCTAAAATTATTAATGGTGACAGCGCCAGATTCGTATTCTTGCGACTCACTTAAGGCACACAAGTAGCACATTCCATGTTCAATATTAAACATATAAACAATAAAAAACCCGATAGCCTTAATCTTCCACATTCCATAAAAGGACACAAATGAAAACACCTTTTAGCACGCATTTGAATCAAAATTATTTGCATCGTCATTTAAAAGCAACTTCTACACATTTTAGATGAGCAATCGTGGCGACTTGTTTTCAAAGGAAGCTTCACTTATCAAACAATCCCAACGAGCACTTGCGGATGGCCGCCCAAAGGATCCCATTGAAAAGCTGAGATTGCTTTGTTTCACTCGTGGTGCAACTGGTATTCTAGGACTGGCAAGGTATGTTTGATTTATCCTTGTGAATGTGAACAAATAAAACTAAACAACATCGGCACCGTCACACAATGCGCCTAAGAGGTGCCATTCCCGTCTGTATTAGTACACCTCGTCCATTCTTCACGATTCTCGACATAATTGGATTCCTCCATCCATGAAGGATGTGTCCAAAACTTGTGAAGGATGGATGTGAATGTTTTTGTCTTTTGTACTGTTTTCATTTTTGGTCTCGTTTTGTGGTTTCTCTGCGAATGCACACACTCAGGGCTTTCCGAGTTATGGACGATGATGGAAGCAAAGCTCTGAATTTGGATGAGTTTATCACTGGCATCCGGGATACAGGTCTGGAGTGCACAAATGATGATCTGCAGCAGATGTTCGATAGGTATGTATTTTTGTCTCCATCTAATAAGGTGTGTTTTGTGTGAATGAACTTGACGTTGTGTCCTCCTCAGTTTCGACACAGATGGCAGCGGATCCATAAATATGACGGAGTTCCTAATAAAATTACGTGTAAGTATTCATGAACTTCAGCAGCAGTTTTCAATTGAAAAGTTTCTCATTAAAAATTTAATATTCAGCCTCCGATGAGTCAGGGTCGAATAGATATCATCAATAAGGCTTTCGAGAAAATGGACCATACCGGCGATGGTGTCATAACAATAGACGACCTCAAGCATGTGTATTCCGTGAAGGAGCACCCAAAGTATCAGACTGGGGAGTGGACGTCCGATGAGATTTTTAAAGAGTTTTTGAATAATTTCGAGGGCGATCGTGGTGATAAAGATGGAACGGTACGATTGAAGAAAATAATTCCACTGAAATGTGATAACTTTTTGTTTTTTAAGGTGACGCAAGAAGAATTTTTGAACTACTATGCTACGGTGAGCGCCTCAATTGATAACGATACGTATTTTGATTTAATGATGCGGCGTGCCTACAATCTTTAACCTCTCGTTTTTGTCAAACAAACGATGTGGTGTTCGTTTTTTTTCGTCTTCGATGACGAATTGATGTTTTCGAATTAGAAGTGCAATAAATTCACTCAAGCGATGAAATACCGATGTAATTTTTACTGATTTTAATTCACTATTACTTCTTTTATTGAGTGGGTCATCTTTTGGTTTTTTTTTAATCATATATATTTTCGACACCGAAAGCTCTTTTGTGCTCAAAACAGATACTCAGTATCACACTAAATGCGTAGTTTTTTTTACGGTAGCTTCTGTGTTGCCCAAACTCAACCAATTCTTCTTCTTATAGCAAACACATTTCTCAAAACTCGACATCAACAATGGTACCTGATGGTGGACGCGAGTTACACCACAAGTAATCTCACGAGTGTTTCGTGTAGCCAACGTACACTGTCAATTTGCAGGCATGGTTCGAATGAAGATTTCCCAGACTCCTATGGAGCCAAAAAACATGATGAAAGGATTCAATATCACTGTGTTGCAAAAGCAATAGATCACAAATTACTTTATCGCTCGCGTATCCTGTCAAGAAATCTTGTGCATCATCAAGCTGCAAAAGACAATAAGCACAACAAGAGTTCAATCAGAAAAGCCGCCTCTGAAACAACGAAACATTTGGTTTAACGAAGAGTACGAGAGTGTTAGTTCATCTCCTGCAGGAGCAGTAAGCTATCGAACTCAGAGACAGGTACTACGATAGGAAAGAAGAAGAACAGGGACTTATGTGGGCAGAATAGGCTCATTTGATGTCATTGATAAATGGCGCGTTTGGAAGAATCAAAACCACAACAGCAAAGATAGGACTTAAAGGGAATGAAAGCAAAATGGAGTATACGCTGTCGACTATCGCATATTAATTTTTCGCCAAGAAGTGCTGAATGTGTACTTGTTTTGCGCTTTCTAAACGTTAGAAATAGCACCACCAACCGCCATCTATTGATTTTCCTTCGAAACGGATTTTCAAAAAGTTTTATTTACTTTCATAGTTTTAATATTGCGAATTCTCCGTCATAGTTTTCAGTTGAAACAGAAAACTTCTTCCAACGGACTATATCCTTCCGCCTTACTTGAGAGTCTAATGTCTACAAATACCGCCGCTCAGCAGCTTTTCAAATTCGCAAATATTTGCATTTTGTATGAACTTGTGTTGCATGAAACACAACCCAAGGCAACACAATTAAAGTAATTGTCCTGCATCCTTAGCAAAAATCATATTCTTTACACATTTTGTCAAACATTAAATATTCCACGAATCGATATATGAGAATAAGGAGCAAATTCAAAATATTTGCAGGAATATAAATGAAGAATTACCGATATACGTGTATTTGCATGTTTAACATTGTGTTATGGAAACCCACAAGGACATCGCAAATTTGCATCTCGTTGAAAGGCAAATCTGATTGGCATAACATTTTAGGCGTGTTGATAAAAAGCTTCGAACGGAGTGTGCCAAACCCAATGAACTTTAAGAAATTTGTGAGCTTCAAAGGGATATAAACTTTACAGTTTTATTTCGGAGGTTGTGATTTTCACGTTCAAGCACCTGTCATGTGCTTTCTAAAAGATTGATAAATTCGTTTTTCAAATATCTAAGTATCTGTTTTTTATTATTTTTGTTTATTTATTAATAAGAAGGCTATCTTGATTCTGGTGTCTCAGAGGCAGTGTTGGCAAAGTAAGGGATTTTTCACTTATTCTTGGCTTGGTAAAACCTAATACCATTAAGAGTTAAAAGTCACCGTGGAGTAGCGATCATATTATGATATTAGCTTGGCATGCGGGAGTTCCGAGCACGCATTTCGGAAGAGCCTTACACGTCATTTTCACATGAGAACCTACACACCTAAATACACATTTACAGAATTTCATCAGCTATTTTTGGAGCATTGTCAGGCGCGTGATTTGAATGATTTCAATAACTTAAATTGAAAGAAACAAGGTACTTTATTTTCGGGCTACAAATTGAACCTACCTATTAACGCTTGAATAAAAGTGGAAAGTATTGCAAGGCAGATTTGTAAAAGAATTCGTTTTTTGAAAAATAAAGAGACTTTTGAAATAAGTAATTGGTGCTTTAAATTTTATTCAATCATTAAATTAAGTTAAATGATTGCATTCTTTTGAATAACATTACCGAATTCACTTGGTGTTGACTAAATTTCGCAGTGAATTCAGATAAAATCAATTGGAGTCAGTGAATTCAAAAAATTCAATTTTAAATCTTTTGAGCAGTAGGGGGTGTAATGAAACGAAATAACTTTTTCCGGGCTAAAAGTAATTTGCACTTAATGAGCCGAGGTAAACAGTTCCGCTCGAAAAATGTTGGTCAAACCCTTTATTACCATTTTTGGGCGCTTTTTTTTTTTGAATTTATGAGAGCTACGATTTTTTTAGCACAAAATAGTAAAGTGTCGTTCAAATAGTTAAAAGTCGATGTTATATTAAATAAGAGGTGCATTTAGCTCATGAACGAACTGAAATAATTTAAATGGGAAAAATCAGTTCGGAGTGAAAAGGTAATATTTTTATTTTGTGACACAACAACACTTGAAATTTTTTGAGGACAAAATGTGTCTCAACAAACTGTGGCATGGAATTTAAAAAAATATCGTGAGACCCGGACTAACAGCACGGACGCCAAAAAAAAGCCACAGTGAAAGATCATATTTTGGTGCAACAAAAACGATCTGTGTCGAGCTACAGGAAAAGTAATTTCGTCGGGTGCAGTGAAGAAAAGACTCGTGAAAGCTGGTTTTCGAACACACTTAGGCCGGATGTTCCCGTAAGAGTCAGAGAAATGCACTTGCACACTCAAGCCAGTACTGAGGCCGGATGTTCCCATAAGAATCAGAGAAAGCGGTTGCTCTGGGCTCAGGAGCATCTTAGTTGGACCCAAGACATGTGGAACAATGTTATGTTTTCCCATGAATCATTTTTTAACTGCATGTTGGAGGTGTGAGGATTCTTGCGCGAAGAGAAACAAAGGAAAGACTGAGTATTGAATGTATCTTACGGATGCCCCACAAAACTGAAGTTCTGATGGTCTGCGGATCTCTTTCAGGACATGATGGTAGAATGATCTTCCTAAAATCGAAGTTAAACTACGGGTTTTGGAAAATGAATTTGAGCCCTCTTCGCTGGAGTTTTAAGTAACACATGCAAATTAATTTTTCAACAGGACAATGTTCCTTGCCAATTTCTTTATACCTTGTGAATTTTTTTTTGTTTGTAATCTGAGAGATTAATATCAAGCTTTTAAATAAGCTAGAACTTTTATGACTTTAAATAATATTTGCACTTTTTTTTCTTCATATCTTATGTTTAAAAGTACAAAAATAATGTCGATGTATGAGAATTGTGCCACCCTTAAGTTCAGATCTCTATCCAATTGAGAATATCTGGTCAATAATGAAACTGAAGGTTGTGATGGAACGTCCATAGTCTAATTTGATAAGAAATATTTCTGAGAAGCAATAAAATTAACAAAACATTGCACCAGTAAAGCATTTTTCTTTAATCCATGAAACTGAGCCAGCTACAAAAAAAGAAACATTTTCGGTTTAACAACGTTTTGCTTCCGGCACCGCTAGTGAAAAAATTTCAACTCTCTAAATGTATCTCGAGACGATTGAAACCGCTTAAGAAATCAAAAGCTTATTAAAAATTTTGTAGATATCGCGACAAATTTAACAAAATTCGAAAAAAAGTGTTTGAACAAAAATTTTCGCACTTCATGTATGTATTCAGAATTTTTGAATTTCTAAAGGAGGAGCCAAGTGAATTTGATTTACCTCGAATGAGCTTTTGATGGCACGAATTCATTTTTTCAATTCATTAGTTAATTTTTTATCTGCTCAAAGTTGTTATCGTTTTTTTATTTTTTTAATATTTCACAAGTAATCTCGTCTACGATCTTTATTTTTCCCTGGTCACGCATATTGCAAAACCTGCAAATCTGCGAACTTCACAGGCGGGCCAGAAAAGAACCCGTCATGTGGGAATGTTGTAATCCCGCTTCTCGCGATCACGATCTCACTGATAAAAGGAGGAAGGAGGTACTTAATTCAGAACCACATAATTTTGAAATAAGCTCACTTACCTAAAATGAACTGACTGACTTCAGCAGTGTAACTTCACTTATGAAATATATGACTTCAATGAAATATATGAATTATGTTTAGTGAATTCGATTGATTTGCGAAAATGATTTCAATTCCCAAATAGATGCTGTTTTGCGAAAACAAAACCAAACTTGAAAAGAAATAAATCGCAAACTGCAGTTGTTGCGCGAAGCCTTGTGAAGAGTGTCCTCAAACCAACAAATTAAGAAAGAGATATGTTCCTTTTTTCATCCTTTGTGCCAGAGAAAACGAAGAAAATGCAATTGGGCAATCAAATTGTTTCATGGCAACTGACATCTGTATCAGTCGGAGTATTCGCTTTCAAAATTTAACTGACTCAGGAATTTAAGTTAAAGGGCCACGTTTTTTATGGAAGCTAAAAATTGACAAAATTTTGCTCTTTTTAGATGAGGCTCACTACCATTTCGGTGCATTTACGTATCCAGCAAAACAGTCAATTCACATGTAGTCATACAGAAGCCCATACATCCGAAACATGCATTTGTTCAGTGTGGTGTTTAGAGTGACAAGTTTCGAGAAAGGTAAGATGGCTCATTGTGCCTTTGCCATGTAATTTTTCTGGAGGTCCGTGTTCATATACATCGTTAGTTCCATTCGCTACCCAATTATTCACGTTCTGGCCTTATTAAAAAAAATCCTTTCTTCGTTTTATGTACACAATCCGTACTAAGGAAAAAATCCACCAAACAATTTTGTTATCAAAGGCCTTTTAAATTCGATGGGCTCATAAATGGCGCGATGGTTTTTGTTAAAAATAAAAAATGCTCTGTTTGCTGAAAATATCAATTCGAAGAATGCAACTGACCTGCTTTCTAAAATCAAGACGTGCGTCGTGGTCTTAGTCCCTGGTCAAACACACGTCAATTTTAAGAAATCAATTTAGAAGTTTATGGTTTGCTATAATTATTTAATTTATACAATTAGCTATAGCAAAGAACGTTTATTGACAGCGGCAGGAATGCCTTTTGCAACCTATGCTATGTTGCTATGTTGTTTTGTGCAGCTGAAAATAAAAAGCAAACATCAAATAAGGAATGAAAATAGGGAATGGATTAATTCCTTAAGGTACCATTATTTTGGAATGTACACTTCATGAGTATCAGCACTAGGTACAATTCATGTAACTTGTTTCGCCCACCCGAAGAGACTTTTCTCGTATCGTGACAATTGCTTATGAAAAGAAACATTCATCCACAGGTAGAACGTCATCTTTTGAGGATGAGTTTCGGTGGATTTTCCGTTCAATCAAAATGTCTTTTCAACTCACCAAAAAGCTACTTGTTGCGCCCGACATGTCTTTCAGTCTCATGCCTGCCCACGCACTCAGAATTTAAGACGTGTGTGAAGAATGTTTGACTAATATTGCAAACGAGATATCGAGAATTTGTCGATTGGTCAAGGCCACGGACACAGAAGAAGGTGCGAGATCGGGTTCTAAAAGCGTGCTCCCACACGGGTTCTGCTTCTTCTGTGTTCATGGATGTGGACCTTTTAATGACAGTCAAAATCGAGCTGGAAGTTCTCGTCAAACTCAGTCTTAAGAGACCAAACAGGAGGTAGCTGGTGTACACAATTGAGGAGTTATTCGCCAAGTTTTATTAAAATCGGTTAATGGGAAATGTATGAAATTTAATAAACGGGATTCATCCCTTACTTTCCGTCTTAAGAGGTGACAGCACTCTCGAAATATATCGTATACAAAAAAAGATCGCCAAAATCTGTTCGCAATCAACGCCGACAAAAGGGCGAATTTAGAACCTCGTGCTTTTTAAAGTCAGTTAATAATTATATCTACAATTTGCAGACGTGTTGGCCTACCTTATTCCTCGCTAATGTAATTGATTATGATATGAATTGCCAACGCAATTGATCGTTCTCCGGCGATTAGCCTGTGACATTCCTGCCATCTAATCGCATTTGTTGTCATCGGAAGGCTCTATGCTTTGTGCTTTCTTCGGAAAAAACCTGAGCTAGGAATGAGTACACATTATTGGAGTTGTGTTTTATATTTATTGAAGTTTAAGAATGATAGTTTTTAAAGTGACCAATGTAAAGAAAAAGTAATGCTTTTATTGACAACATCGTCTTGTAGATGATTCAAAAATGCATATTTGCAAATCGATTACAACTTAATTAAATTAAAAAATATAAACATTCACATATTCACACATTAATCACAAATGTTAAAGCCAAATAATGTATCTGTGATGACTCAGCAAGACCAAGACAAGACGGCATGCTATGCAAAACGCACAGACCAGAATGAAATTACTCCCACTGAGCGGATTCCAAACACGACCATATAAATAAAGGAGACAATTCTACCTTGGCATTAAGACTTGCAAGTTGTATTGAAGATCCCATAAGGATGAGTAAAATGTCTTTTTACATATTTTATTAAAGGTTACCCCCGGAGTGAACTCTTCGCTTTCATAAGCAGGTATAATGTACAAAAACCGGATTCAGCAAATCATCGGTAGAGGTTGATTTATTTACGAAAATAAAAAAAAGATAAAGAAAGAAATCCAGATCTAGATCCCTCCCCGACGTGCGAATGTTGCCGCTTCCTTATTTATGTTGCCGCCAAAATTAGATACAAAAATTTCGTATGCAAGTCAACATTTTTCGTGCTAAGTTGCAATTCTCTATAAAATGATCCCTGGCACTCGTATGTGTACCCGAATTCTGTCCCATTTTCCTGATTAGTATTCCAGTCATGCATTCTTTCCTCCCATCTTCATACATACACAAACACATTGTTCAGTGGGTGGAATGGCATTCAAGGATATTCTCCACTGCGACGATATATCCAAGTTCCAAGAAGTAAATTACCAGTAAGCGCGGCAACGATGATTTAATGCGATATGTTTGGGAGGCAAAAAAAATGTCTTCAGGCGTATGGCTTGTAGCTCTGCTTACAATATGCGGTACACAAAAAATAAAAAGGAAATAAGTAAAGGACTCCCGACGATGGTGGGTACGAGTAGATAGTTCAGGTAAATAAAGGAAGGTACCCACAGAAACTTCGCTAATAGTCCACATTTGGAATTTTTTGTTCACCAGAGGTTGCTAACCACATAAATCACATTAGTGAAGTAGCAGTCTCTTTTGTAAATTAATAGTAATGGAGTTAAGGTTGTATACGAGTATGGAGAATGCAGCAAGGATATTCGAGCGATGTTTACGCTTCTGCGGATGCCGCGTTAGTTCAGATGTAGCCGGAGTTTATTTTTGAAAGTCTTTAAGTAGATTGTGGTAAGACTTGCAATGAAATTTCTGGAAAAATTTAAAACGACTACTAATATGTCCACAAAAAAATTAATCCCACAGTTTTATGTTGCTCATCGATTCTCAAGTTTTCGATAGTATATTGGGCCAAAACATATATTCTTTAGATTAAGGACTTTAACTAAGGACTTTTCGCAGGTAATGTGACTTCCAGATATGCAAGTGAACGTTGTGATTAAAAAATTCACTGGTATTGGGATTTTGATTTGTAAATTTTCAATAAAAAAAACATAATTCTTCAGTCGCTGTCTGTCCTGAGTACACCGCTTCCAGGTTTTCAATCCACTTCAATCGCGTTTTCTTTATACTGGACATTCAGTTTTCCTCGTGGCTTGAATTCGAAAAGTCTCGTAACTGGGGTTTTACAATTCAGCATTTGTCTTCTGAAAGCAGGATCCGTGATCTCAGTATTTTCAAACCAAAAACATTTACCCTTCGTATGACGAGCAGCAGCAATTCGTTGCGGTTGATTACTTAAATGTCAGCTGCAACAAAGCAAACCAACGCAACCCTTCAATTCCAAACGTGATGGACAAAGAGAAGTACAAACAACGACTTGTAGAATATTTCTTAGGACCAAGGCGCGAAAGCAAAAACAGATAATTCGTTCATTGCAAGCAAGTTCGCAACTAAGTTAAGTACTTATGCTACAACTCACAAAAAGATGTACACTCCGAAAAAGGGGTGAGTAGAAATGGTACCGAAGACGAGCTTACTGTCAATTGGACTAAACAGAACCAGATCATTTGTAATAAAAATTGTGGATAAGTGGATAGAATAACTTAGGGCAAAAGCTATGGAGAAATATCCGAAAATCCAAGATCGGAAGAAAAAAAAAACAAACTCTCCCTACCAGCATACAAATCTACACAAGGTTGGAAAGATCCCCCTGTATAACTGGCTTTTTGAACATGGCTGTAGATTGTGATTATAATATCGCTTCAGATATTCTAACGTCAGAGCTTGCAACGTCTGGAGATCCTTTTTATGACTACGATTCTACTAAAGCTATATGTTTAAGTCTTAGTCCCTCCTCCGATTTAAATGGAGCTCTCATCGACGGTGAAGGTTTTTGCCAATAAAGGACAGAGATTTACCCATTGTCAGCTTACCTAGCCGCGAGAAAATCAGACGCAAATTTTTACCTCACAAGGCTCCTTTTAAGAAAATGGAAAGAGAGATCTGGAGAATTCGGTTTAAGACGGTAAAATGCCTGACCTACTATCAGCTGAAATACCTTAGCTAAACCATTGATCCATATAGGGCCAAAATCTATACTTAGCCCTTATAAGCCTTAACTAATTTTTTTTTAAATTGTATTACACTCGAAGACTCCTTACCTATACAGTGGTCAAAATGGCATTCTCTTCGGACATAATTTTCAAAAATTGGGATCCAAAATTGGTTTAAATTAAAACTTATAAAAAAGTGTTCAAGGCCTAGAAACATATTCGACATCCATGGAGAAATAACGGTTCTACTCAAGTAAGAAGTAAAAGATATGCTTGCATGCGAATGAGAAATTATTCACAAAATAATCTTTCAAAGTAAATGAGTTTACTAAGTTTATTGCATTGATTAAGGCCTTAATTAATAGAACTACCGGTTGAAAATGTCATTATTGCAGACAACTTCATATCTATTACTCTGAAGTGAATTTTGACCATGACAATGACATGTCATTGTCTAATTATTTCAGTCTAGGTTATTAGTCATAAGTGAAAACACACAAGTTTTTGTAACGCCGTAAAATGTCTATATTCGTGTCATCAAAACAACGTTTGCGGGAAGTTTTAATATGCTTCTTTCATTTAAAGAAAAAAGCAGCCGAAGCACATCAATTGCTTACCGAAGCTTACCCGGGCTATACTATAGACGTTAGAATGTGTCAGCGGTGGTTTAAGCGGTTCAAAGATTGTGATTTCGACAACGAAGACAAAGAACGCCCCGGCCAGGTGAAAAAGTTTGAAGACCATGAATTGGAGTCATTGCTCCATCAATATCCGTCACAAACGCAAGAAGAACTTGCAAAATCACTTGGTGCGCTCATCAAACCATTTCCGATCGTTTGAAAGCAATGGGAATGATCCGAAAGGTAGGAACTTGGGTGCCGTATGATGTGAAGCCACGAGATGTCGAACGCCGATTTTGCATGTCCGAAATGCTGCTTGAACGCCACAAAAAAAAGTCTTTTTTGCATCGAATCGTCACGGGTGATGAAAAATGGGTACATTTCGATAATCCAAAACGTCGGGCAACGTATGGATACCCCGGATATGCCTCAACATCGACGGCCGTTTAGAATATTCATGGCCTGAAGGTTATGCTGTGCATTTGGTGGGACCAGAAGGGTGTTGTGTATTATGAGCTGCTAAAACTGAATGAAACAATCACAGGCGAGGTCTGCGGACGACAATTGATGCGTTTCAGCCGATCATTGAAGGAAAAATGGCCGGAAACGATCACAAGACACCATAAAGCTATTTTGCAACATGACAATGCTCGGCCACATGTTGCAAATATCGTCAAAACTTACCTTAAAACGCTCAAATGTGATGTCCTACCCCTCCCGTCGTGTAGTCCAGACATTGCGCCATCTGATTACTATCTCTTCTGATCGATGCAACATGGCCTGGCTGACCAGCACTTCCGTCATTTCGATGATGTCAAAAAATGGATCGATTCGTGGATTGCGGCCAAACCGGTCAAATTTTTCAGAACGGGTATCCGTTGAATTGCTAGAAAAATGGGAAAAATGTGTGGCTAACGACTTTGAATATTGAATTTTTATCTATTTTTCCTCAATAATGCATTGATTTTTGCAAAAAGCGACATTTTCAACCGGTAGTCCTATTAAGTAACGGAGATTTTTACTAAATGTAAATGCTTTCTTCAAGTAAAATAAAAGCAAATACATTTATCGTTCAATAAATGTATTGACACAGTTAAACTGATACAATAAATTTTTTTTGCATCTTTTTTTCGTATAATGAAATTTTGAAATTTTATTTCCAGAAAAGAATTGTTTGAATAATAGAATAAATACCACCTTGATCAAGAAGTTCTCGGAATAAGCACCGTGTGGCGCTCCCATCGTTGCAATTTGAGTTCTGTTTCAAGTTGGTACATCTGTTGTTCATATTTATTCTATATCTTCGTGTCATAGCTTGACATTTGCAAAAGTTACGTAGGCAAGAGTACATCTATCTCTGTGTGTTCTACAATTTTAGAAATGGATTTAAATTTGCAACAACGAACTTGTATTAAATTTTACGTAACAAACGGATTTAATGGTGCGCGAACTTTGGAAATGTTGGAAAAGTGTTTCGGCAACGAAGTAAAGTGAATGGCGTTTACCAAATGAGCCGGGACCAAAAAAACCACGTCGTTTTCAGTCAAAAGAAGGTAATGCTCAAGGTTTTCATGGATTACAATACTGTAGTGCATCATGAATTTTCGCCAGGACAGGTCAGATAGTTAAGAAATAGTATTTTTTGGGCGTGATGAGACGTTTGCGTGAAGCAATTCGCCAAAGGAGACCAGAATTGTGGGCAGAAAACTCATGGATTCTGCACCATGATAATGCACCGTCGCACAGTGCCATCATTATTCGTAATTTTTTAATGAGAATTGCAACAAATACCATCCAACAGCCACTGAATTCACCTGAACTGGCTTCCTGTGATTTCTTTCAGCAGCAGATGGACATACCGAAAACTGAATATAAAAAAAATTTCCATTATTTGATCAAGCGCTGACATAAGTGTGTTGCACTCGATGCGGATTACTCTGAAGGGGACATTATAGATTTAGAGGAATAAGCTTGTATTCTTTATTTTCTGAATAATTCCGGGATTTTTTTGATTAAGGTTATATGTCAATGGTGATCAGTAAACATCGCTGCAAGATTCAGCAAAAATTGCACATCGAATTATTTCCTGCAGGTGCTAGGACTAAAATCTATGCAATTAAGACGTCTTAGTGGATTTATAAACAAAAAGAAGGAATCGTCGAAATTCGTGAAAATATCCTCCTTACTATCGTGTCTAAGACGCAGTAGAGGAATACTATCCCCTGTCAATTATTGTTAATAAAAATTCAGGAAAACTGCAAGATTCAACGAATATTTGCTTACGAAGATGCTAATCTTTGTTGTGGTATATCAGGTGCTAATCAAGAAATGAGTTTTAAGTGCGGGTTTGGCCGGGGTCTCTATAACAAAAACAGTACGCTGATTAAACAGTTCGTCCCAAATTCGTTATATCTGCAAAGCTACGCCGAAGATGTTAAATAAATTTGTAGAACAGAGTTCACAAAAAAAGCCAGCTGATAAAAAAAACTATGAGCTTGGACTATCTACACTTCACGCATGGATTTGGTTTTTTGAGTGTTGTGTTCACATCTCATACAAAGATGGAAACAAAATGCATTCAAGACAAATTCATCGTCATTTGGGATTTTTGTTGTAATTGCTGAAACCTGGGAGTGGTACAAAAAATGATACGTACACACCTCAATATTTTTTCAAATATACTTCAGAGTCAACGTCACTAACGGGATTGAATCTTATACAAATAAAAGTGTCTTTCCTGTCATCAAATATAGTCAGTTAACTTTTAGTTCCGGTAAAATCTCTCAATCAGGAAAATTAATATAAGGCAACTCCGATTTATATAGTTCAGACTGAAATTTTGTAACTGTTTTATTCAGTTAAATTATCATAATCTTAAATTTCTTTGTGGATTCTGTGATTTTCTATTAAATAATTATGTGTGATTATCTATTAAATAAGGACCTTGGTAATAATAAGTCAACCCGTTTCCCTATTTAGTCTTCGACGTATATTTCTTAAATTATGATTTGGATTCAAAAAAATAATAATGTCCAGGTAGAATATCAATTGTGACCACTGTGAGCCGCCTTTCTTTTATAGACGAAGTTCAAAATGAAAAGAAACCCTGCTATAAGTGCAAAGGTGAGAAATGCTTTTACTTGAGTACGACCTTCAAGTCACATTGTCCCGAAATACATGTAATTGAGGAATTTTCCCGAAAATAACTTTATTGATCGACGTCATTGCTCTTACAATATGTCTCAGAATATGTTTTATCAGAAAATTATCCGCTCTGTTGTACGGAAGCTCATTGAAATGGAATTCTTTAAAGGTCACTTGGTTAGAGTACAACTTCCTTATCGTACTTCAAATATCTCGGCTACAACTTTTAGCGCACAGATGTGCCCAAATGCATTTTCAATTACTGAGGAAATCTCACGGAGAAATCTTCATCAGTTTATCAACATTTTACCCGACATTTTACAATGCAGGATTTTGCTTTGATGATTTCAAAACACACAGAAAAAAAAATACAAGTTCGTTCTTTTTGATATTTGCCTCCCTCTTCTGCGGTGGCGGTTTGTTTAGGTTTTTGCATTTTATATTTTTCAATTAAGGTGCTGTTTTTTAATCTATTGAATTCTTTTTGAATAATATGTTATTTTCACTTTGACAACTCTTATGCGCTCAAAAAAAGTGACGGAAGCCCCGTGTTTCTGTAGCGATGTCTCAAAAAGTGTACGACTTAAACCGGAACAACAGTCATCATACTGCTTTGGGCGTCTCTTTGAGGTAGACATTCCTAGCCGTGATCAATAGTCGAGCAACAAACCTGCCCCGACCCCAGAAACTTAATCTGGTATACTGATATTTCGAAACTAATTGTTTCGAAACTAATTTACAATATTAAGGTTACCATAAGTTTTACATTACAGAGATTCGATATAAAGCTATCTTGCAACAGGCTCAAATTGAAAAGTGCCGGAGTCTATGGACCCAACACTAAAATCTCCATACCCATGGCAAAAAATTTCAAGTGTTTTCTAGGCTGAACTACTAGCCACCGAATCTTGTGCCACAGAAACCCTTGCAAAACGCCATAAAAGAGCCAGAATTCGAATATATTCAGACAGCCAAGCAGCGCTCAGGGCATTGCCATCCAATCTTATGGAATCCATATGTGTCAAAAGTTTCTACGACGCCTTACAATCCCTAGCATGACGCTTCCCTCTGAGGGCTAAACAGCACTTCTAAATAATAGATCATAACCAATGTTGAATAAAATCCTGCGAATTAGGTTTAAGCCAATAGGTCGATATCAAAATCTTCCGTCCCGTTTCGGGCTCCACCCACGGAAGTGAGTTGAAACCTAAGATTCTCAAACCACTTCACAGTCTATCGTTCTTCTCCTAATTCTTCCGCTAGCTGTGTGCTACGCGCATTATTAGAGTCTTAATATCCTCTTGAAGAGCGAGCAAATAATTAAAAAAAAAAAGAAGAAGAAGAAAGTAAACCTTTAAGATGAACGTTTCCATCTTGGCTGGAATTGTAACATTACATTACATCATTTTCCTACCGAATTGATTACAAAAGGAATGTCATGGTCAATGGATAGCATTATTGAGACATGAAAAGCTTGTTTTTGTTATTTTATGGCAAAGATTTTTTAAGAATTAGGAACCTTAATATGGGCTCAAAAACAAAGTTCAATCATCACCTTATCAGTCATTTTGGTAATGATCCTTACTCGTCACGGAGAGGAGATTCGATACCGTTGGACTTTTTCGTTAAATGCCTTAAATCGGTACCAGGAGGATATTCAAGGGACGACTCAGCGTTGCGAAAACCAAGCTTATCGCGAAATAGGGCCCGAAACTATGAAAAATGTATTAAAAAAAATTGGGTTGATAGGACGGTTTACTGCCAAGCCAGCCGAGAAAGTCATTGTATTTAAAATTTTATTAATTGCCCCCCCCCCTTTATTTGAATGATATGAATGTTTTAAATTTTTTATACTCATTTTGCTCATGCTTACTAGTGACTGCGAATATTGCTACTTAAATCGAAATCGTTTTACCACAATCAGAACTCTGGTTATCAGTGCAACTCCTGCGTGTATCATGTGCCGGTATTTCCCGATAAGTTTTTTTGCTCTGTAATGCTACTCTAATGAGAACCAGCTCAATAAAGAGAAACAAATATTTTTTTTTTTTTTTTTTTGAATAAATTTTAAATTTAAAAACGATTGCACCCAGCAGTGCGTCTCAATGTCGATACGTATAAAATCGCGTTTTCATTACTTGTTTCCGACACAACTATTTCCACACTCATTCAATGAATTTGTTTTCATCGGAGTTGAAATTCTTTTTTTTTTTGCATCGAAATTCCAATTCTCATTCAAAGAGATTATTTATCAAAACGTTGCTGAGGCATTTGAAATCAACCCGGGAAAAGCCGGCGACATGTGAAATTCAACAGGACTTCTTTTATTATATTTATTTATTTAGCAGTTTATTCGAGAAAATACTGAATGTATTGCGAAATGTTTTTAGTCGGATGGATTTAATAATTTAGATGGGGAACGGAATATTTTAATAACAGCAATTCTTTTTTAGACGAAAATTCTATTATTTTTCATGTTTCCGGCGAACGGCAGAGTTAGCCTTGCATAAATATTTGCGTTTCTAAGGCATTTTGTGAAATGTGATTTGATTTTTTTGAAGCTTCAGCATTTATGGTCAAATTAAGTTTGAATTTTTTTAAGGTGAAAAATATGTTTTTCGAGTGTCACCATGGTTACCTTAAATCTATTCTTTCGGCAGCCAAAGCCGAGCGTAACTGCATAACACATATGTAACTAAACGTGATTGAACTGGCCAAGCCCAATCCCTCTAACCTGAACATTAAACTTTACTTTGTCTCTTGGCTTTAGCTAACATTATTATGATATTATTCCAAATACAGTCTGTAATTTCTAAATTTCTTCATTTGGTGCATGCTTCTGGACCGCGTACTTGTGGCAGGACAGCGAACATAAAAGGTAATATAGAGATTGTTTGCTACTCTGGAGCAAGCGCCATCGTCGTCCTGGATCTCGCCAACTGCTTTGAAACGTTCGGCAGGATGTCCAATAGCACCAGCGTCCTCGTTGAACTTGAGCTTGGCTTTTCCTGCTTTCAAAGTTCGCACAGTCTTGTGCAAATTATTGTTGTCGGTCATCACATTGAATGGTTCCTGGTGACCCAACCTATCACTATTAGGTCTTTCTTCTGTGTCATAGACTTCTATCCTTGCTTTATTTTCCGGCTGAAGTTTGGCATTCCGTGTATCTTGAGTATCTTGGGATATGCGATGTGTAAAGTTGTTGGCGATCTGTTGTGATGGCAGCAAGATGGTTTTTGGTAGATCAGACTCCAGAAATTGGCTGTTTGAGCACTTGGTGCAACTGAGAACATCAGGATATCCAAAATGCTTGAAGAGTGGCGTTCTAATTAAATTAAGTAAACGTTTTTTGATCTGGATATCGTCAGGTTCCTTTGCGGATGAGGAAACATATGTATGTTTGCTTCTACACGAAGGCCTCTCCTAAAAAAATAAAAAAAAAATGCTTTTCCATGCTTTCTAATGACTTGGAAAAAGTAAACCTTCCGATCAATTTTGGAACATGATTTTTTTTTTCAAGTGGCTATCTTGACTGAGTAGGCCGTCATGCCACTGATGATGAAGGCCCTATTTCACGAATACGAACATGATTTGTTGCACCGGTTTATAGAGAGTAGAAAAAATGAAAAAGAAGTTCTGACCAAAAGATTGTACGATTATGTCAAAGAATACAAAATTTTGAACACTTTCAATTTGGGTGACTCAAAAACAAAAGGAAAACAGCCTTAATAAGAACCACAGTTCCATTGTTCTTATAAAAAATACTTTCCATACGTTGAGTCACAAACTTAAGGCATCTCGACAAAATCGATGTCCGTGGCAGTATTTGTCCTTGCTTGAGAATCACCTGAGAAATAGGCTCTTTAAATTGACAGTTAAAAAAGAAAGGATTAAATTGAATTTCTTTCAACAATCAAAATTGAGACCACTCATCTTCATTATAAACATAAATGAGTTACTCTCAGTCTTTCAATGAAGTACTTAAAGTTCCACATATACCTATTCAGCGAGTTGCCAGCATCCACTTTGAAAGCAACTTATTTCACAACACTGTCGTAACACATAATTATAGTAGTGAGTCTTTGTCAAATTTTGTGAGCGCGTTAGAAGTGTCGACTTCGACTCCGTCCCGGTGACTATTTTTTTTTCGAAGATGAAAGCTTTCACATAAGTTTCAAATTCGGAATCATCAACCCACTGATCCCAATGGCTCGCATCTCTTTGATCGGTTGCTACATCAGGTACTCGTCCTTACGAATCCTTTTTGCCAAAAATATTTAAATTTGAATATAAGGTTAAAATCATCCCCTCAGTCTGGATAATAAATAACAGTCCCTATCTATCAATATTCATATAACATAAAATAACGAATCAAGGTCTTTATTCCATAATAAAAAACAGCCTAAGCTGAGCATATTTATAAGAAATCAATGAAACACTGCTTACACAAAAAATGGGAATTTAATCGATGTCTAGCGACCTAACCAAGGAGTCAAAACTTTGTTATTGGCAAAAACACCAATCGACTGATTGGAACCGCATTATTTTTCTTCTCGAACTCATTTGGTTTCAATGAAGCGATAGCAGTATCTCAGAGATTAGAATTTATGGCTATGGCAAAAACACAGCCGAACACTTTGTCCCACTTTAAAAACAAAAACATCTTATCATCCTCGTTCTCAACAAGCTCAAGATTAATTGCAACGATACACAAAAAAAACAACAAAGTTTCTGATTCCAATAATAACCAGTTCACAGCCCATTTGTATTCAGAAATAGGTAAACATCCCCTCTAGACACGTTTTTCAAAAATCGTTCTTTTTTTTCATACAGGATTGAAGAAAATGGTATCCTCCCTAACCTACATATTTTTGACAGAACAGAAAAACCAAAACAACAATAAGCTTTCACTCTCTTTTATAATATTTCTTCCTCTTCGAAGGATGCGCGCCTCTCAAACGGCTCAGTCCGAATTATTTCCGCACAACATTCGGTTTGATATAACTCCGAAAAGCTCGATTTGCTCCACAGTATGTTTGACGTGAAACTTTTTGTTATTGCCGCAGGATCTGCTCGTATTTGCTAAAGGATGCTTGCCGTTCATGTAAAAGCACCAATCATACAAGGATTTGTTTGATGCAACATTGGTACAGAAGGCTTACCATTAACAGCATCAAAAGGAAAATCAAGGACCTCCTGATGACACTCATCTGCGATGGTTCTTCAGTGCAATTGTGAAGTCGAATCGGGTTAGAAGTTCATGTCGTAAAGTAATGCGCATAATTACATCGTGATTTCGTCCTGTAACAAGCAAATAGTCGGTACTGATTGATAGTGTCGTAAATAATTGTGATTGTGTTGTGACTTTACAATTATTTTGGCTTTAACGTTTTGAAAGGTTATCCATGCCTACAAAATAAAACAAGGCTTTTATAGGTTATGTGCGAAATGGTTGAAGTAAAACGTGATAAGCTGTTATATTTTGAAATATAGATCTAAGTTCAGTGATGAATTGAATTCGTAGGCGGTCAGTTTTAAGGTTTAAATGAACTCATTGGAATTAGATAGCGCAGCAGTCGGTTATGGTATCGGAGAGATATGAATCATTTTACTAAATTTCATAAAAGATCGACCGCTTTCATTGGATAAACAAAAATTGGGTACGCAATGAATTCTTGGATGTTCGCACTGATATTCGGACTTTTGCGTAAGTATAACAAATTCCTGAGGCTCATCAAAAGTGCAGGCTATAATTAAATAAATAACGTCTTTTCTGTTAACATCCTTTATTTGTGATTTGAATACTCGTTTTGCTTTGAATCTTTGTTCAAAAACTGTTACGGCTTAGGTTAAGTCATCGTTCTACATCTTCCAAACTTTCATTTCGAATTAGTGCACCGAAGAGGTCCGTATTGACAGTTGCCATTTAGTGTGCCCGAAACAAAACTGCTTTACATTTTTTTGAGTAAATAATTTGAAGTCTTACTCGTATAATGTTTTCGAGTTAAAAAATTCATTTTGTAGATATTCAAAGTGACTTCGTTCAAGGATCATCAAGGATCAAAGATCGAGAAATCGCTCAATGATCTTAAATTGATTGCAACTTTAATGCAAACCTTTTTTAACAAACATTGAAAGGAAATGAGAATCCTAACTGATGCCCCTCATAATGTTCATTAACGAATCAATGAAGTAAAACTTATCCGTGCATTGCAAAGGAAATGATTTTATCAAAATCAATGATCCGCGGGGCTTCCTTTAAGAGTCATTTGAGTTCGCAATGAATCCACTTCGATTACAATGGTTTGATTTATAGGAGTGTCGCAATGCCGCTAATTTTCCACGTCGTCCGTTGTAGTTTAGCCAGACGACTCATCAGATGCAGTTCAGTTCCGAAGAATGTCTTTAGTGTTTTTGCAAGACCGTATCAGAACGCGAGAGAACAGATGTGCAAAAGCAACAACAAGAATCTTAATGGCTGTAAGAAAATTTCTAAGCAACGTTCTCTTTAAAGCGAAAGTATTACGTGGGCCAAAGTTGACTTCTTTTATTTCCATAGGAGCATTGGCCAGCTTACATAGTCTTGGTTTTGTTGGTTAACTTTGCCGGTGGAAATGTGTATAGAAATATTAAATATACATTTAAATATATGTGTACGCAAATATTTATTTTATTTATTAATTTAGACGTATGTACAATTGATTTTCAAGATTATGCTATTTTTCAAAATATTTTTAAATAGTTTTTAAATCAGCAATTTTACACGAAAATTCGTTATTACAATAGATTGAAAAATAAATATATTCTGCCATGCTTAGTCAATAAAAATTTCCACAACTGCAGCAAGTAAGGTGGACGTTTCATGTCATGTCATGCTATAAATAAAGCTGATGATCCCGTCCTTGGATATTTTATCCATAGCTGAGTTTACTCCCACACCCACGTCGCTAAAATTTTTGTTGGTTGTCCTTGAGTCTTCATTGAATAATAAAAATTATACTTACTACAAAGATGCTTATTGGTAAAGACTGATTATATCCGTAATATTACTAAAATACCATAAACCTTCCATTTTATGGAATAAAAAAATAGAACCATTAATCAATATTTGCGTACTGTAAGAAGCGTGGGTGCTGAGTGTTCATGACGGTACTCGAGACGACAGAAATGTTAATGCATTTTAATTTTTTAACCTTGTTATCAAAAAGCCAATTTCATTTTTATGGTTAATCTTTTCCAGGTTATTGAAATTGCACGTATTTGCGCCGAAATGAGAAGGTTTATGTAGCACCTCGAAGCTCTCTTAGCTATAAGCGTTTAAAACGCTCAGCAGCTCATCCTGAACAGGTTGAATTTTCGACTTGTGACCTTATTGTATTAGGAATGCAAAGTGTAATTTGAAAAATCAGACCCATGATAACAGCTTAGTAAATGGGAAAAACGTTGAACGATCTACCAGAATATATTCTTATTGCGAATCGAAACTTAACGGTACCGGTTTATAAAATCTCCTTTCTCATTGATATAAGTTGATCAATCAGACAGTCAATTATAGGCTGACATTGTTCGTTGTTAAATTAATATAATATCAACTCCAGTTCTTACAAGAGTAAATCGTTCTTTTGAAAGAACTGCTTCAGTTTGAGTTTTTCCTTTTACAGAATTTTTCAGTTTCTTAACAATATAATGATTTTTACTTATTGAAATTTATCAAAATAAAGATGGAATAGATCATTTTCCAACATCTTAAATTCTCGTGTAATTTCATGTTGCTTAAGGTTAAACGAGCCTGGCCAAAACGATATCAGAATATCAATTATGAAAGTTTGCAAACGCAAAACTCTCTACAATTAGTAGTTCCATGCTCTTCCAGGCTATATTTCCCAAATAACACTTTCTCAATTTTAGGTACCTTATTTATATCAACATCTTATATAATAATCGGAATAAAATTGCGAAGAATGTGTTTTTTTAGGTTTGCATAGTTTAATTTTTATTTCGGTTAAAAAAAATTATAGAACATCTAAAATAGACCATTAACGGTATGACAAATTGTACATAAATCGTAGAAGGTTTTCCAATTTCTGGTCTGGATTTCACATCCCTGCTTAAATCACATACTTTTGGTCGACAAAATCGTTCTATCGACAAGCCTTTTTCCATATGTTTAAATGTAAATATGTTTAAAAGATACAAATCAAGGAGTGGCTTGTCTTACAGAAAATGCTGGCATATTTCGAACTTGGATTTGAATCCTTATAACCTTACAACCTAGCAAAGTTCAATAACCTCAAGAATTAAAGCCAGTTGTCTACGGAAGTGACACGGAACGGAGTGTCTATGTGATAAGTTGAAAATGTATAAGCCTTCAAATTATTGCATATCAGTGCATCTGGCAAAAGTCACTTTATAATTTGCAATGAAGGGGGAATAATCGTCAGCGTAAATACGGTTAACCGAACTTTTCAGGCCTAAATTGAAGATCTTATACGTGGCAGACATTCGAATTCAAAAAGGATTTTGGTGATTTAAACTTTCCACCAAAGCGGTTGTGTCACCGTCCTCTTATGCGACTGTGGAAATGCACAAAAAGTGTTGATGTACAAAATTCACAAAATCTTAGGGAATCAATATCAAATATTCGTCAAATTATGAGTTATTGCCCGATGGTATCAAAAATTCATCGAATTGCTCGAATCAAGTCCTTCAAGAATAATGTTATATTCGGTTCAAAGTGGCAAGATCCAAGCAATATCATGGAACAAAAAAATGTATAGTAATCTAAATCCTAAATATATTCTATAAAAATTCACTTTTCGAGCCACAAAATGGAAGTGGTAACTCATTTGCTCTGAGAATTTAACCACAAACTTAAGCTGTGCATCATCAGCCCCATATCAGTTGCTTGTTCCTTAGTCCCAATTTCGTACTAAGATATAAATGCAAAAAGTTAACTCAGATTTAATCATAATTTTATCAATGCCCACAGGAGCATAAAACTGTTCCAAACTGTGGAGATGCAGCGACGTCAAAAAAACAAGAAATAATATAACTCAAATTAACTTTGTTTGATGAATTCCGCATACGCAGTGGCATTTTAATTATTCAAGCATTACACTAACCAAAAAGCCATTTATAAATGTGTCATGGAAAACTTTACACTGCCTTTATGTGTCAAAACTTTTGCCATTCACACCTCCAAGGGATGATCACATTAGAACATGTTCATGATTAAATCTGAGCACATTCAAAATGCTTTCTAAGGGTTAACCCAGACAAAAAATAACCAAAAACATCCTAGCAAACTCTAAATGCCTCATACACACAGTAGTCCTGGCCGCCCAGCAGCGAGTAAGGACGTTCTCGGTCGCAGAGCTAAACCACAAAAAGAAGCAATAAGGCATTTCTAGCCTCGCATCCCTGGCAAACCTATCCTTGTGAGAGTAGTTGTTTTATCTGCATCTAGCAGATGAAAAACTTTTCAAAAGCAAAGGAAAAACAAAATCAACACTCTCCTCTAATCTGGCTTCTTGTATTCCCAAGATATAGATAGTAAATAGTTTGGGGTGCTGCAGTCGAGTCGGTCGGTAATGCTAGTATCAAACATTACACTTCCTCTAGCTATATTATCATACTCCCTTCAAACTCCACTTGGAACTTCTAGCACTAACCGTTATCAGTAGATTTGTGTTGTGATGCTAATGCTCCTGATGCGAACTGTAGCTTCGTTTACTGACGAAAAAAAAAGGCAGGAATCTTTTTTAATGCACCGAGAACTGTGAATAAACTCCATGTTAAGGACACGCAAGGAGTGATTTCAGAATTCCCCTCAGTGCTTGCTTTGTTCACTTGCAAAAGGAGCCTAGAACAGAGCGGAGGAAAAAGAGGCAACAAAAAAAAACAAAATATGTATATAAAACTTTTGGAAAACTCGGGTCTTTGCATTACGACGACGACGTAACGATGTTTATTTTAAATTGAATAAAAGGATCCGGATGTTTGTGGTAGCCAGAGGATAAATGTAAAACGAAGGAAGGGAACGAAAAGTGGTGGAAGACTATAACTGCATGCCCCTTGTGGATTATGACACTCGTAAATAAATGCAAACAGGGTGTTTTCCTTTGTACGCAGTCATTTCGCAAGGTAATGCATTCACTGCGAGTTAAACAAAAGAGTCAGGAGCAGAAAATTGAATGAACATGCAAAGTCAAATTGATTGAAATTCAATGGATGAACCGAAGTCTGAATGGAAGTTGATTTAATATTGAAAATGCCTTAGAACATTTAATACTGATCATAATAAAGCTTTGCGAATTGCTTAAATTTGCTTATTTGCCATTGACATCATGAGAACATCACCAAGCGGAGGTGATATCCTCCAAAAGAATAATTATGGATTCATTCAATGACGCTTTAAATGCTTGTGTTTTGCTTGTAAAAAACTGCATAGTTTGTGATTTCTGGGCATTGCTCAGCACCTCAAACGTACACAAATATGACTGTCATGCTGAGAAAACGCCCGTTTTTTTTTTGTTATTCGTTGGAAGGAAAATTATACAAAGACATTGCAGAGCACTGATGACTGTCGTCATCCCCAATGGAATTGTAACTTAAGGGTCAAACACTAAGCAATTTATCTTTGACTCATTTGAAAATATTGACAAGAGGAATCCGCCGTTTGTCGGATTTCCCCAATTACAGGCAGATCGCTAGTGAATAAAAGGTATAGAACTGGACGTAGCACACTGCCTTGTGGTACACCCGCTTTGATATTACTTCATGTTGAGTGTTCTGATTCATGTTTAACTCTAAAGAATCGAACTAATGTATTTGGTTCAACAATTTTCGAATATTGCTTTGGCAGTTGTTTTTGTACTATGTGGATCAGTCCTTTTTGCCAAACTTTACTAAAAGCTCGTGCTTCATCCAGAACTTTTGTATAGAGAGAGAGGATGCGTATGTTATATGTGTATTCGGCGATAAGAGGTTAGTTTGATAGGTGGTTTCGCTGGTTTAGATATCATTTTACATTCGCGACTTTCCACATGCTTATTTAAGCTTAGGTTCAGCATTAGTATCTGCATCTACATTAGCTCTTATTTTACCTATAATTGAATCGAACCGTTGACCCTTTTTTTAATAATAAGGACTTCTCTTATTTCGTTAGCAAGTTCTTTAGATGTTATCGGCTGTTGGTTCTATCTTCTTCATAACTTATTTCGGCTCTTATATAAGGTTTAAAGAAGTCTTAAGGATACTCTGCTAAAGTGCATGCTTTCTTTTGACTGCTTTTTGCCCAATTACCTTTTTTGGTTTTTACTGATAGAATTTTATCTATTGGCCTGTTCTTTTTTTTTGTTGCCTTTCAGAGCGAGTAGTCAGTACTAGCATCAATTGAAAGATTGGTAAAATAAGTTTTCAAAACCTTATTTATTTTCTCATTTTCAAAGAACTTCCTCTTAGACATACTAAGCTTGCACCAGCACTCTTTGAAATCCTCGAAGCAGGTCTGATATGCGCTTCTCGGTATAGCCTTCATTTCTCAAAGCGATGGGGTTTTTTTAAATTCTTTCTTTTTATGTTTGATCCGGTGAATACGGTATTTGAATCGTTATATTATTTTTGGCCTAAGAACGAAGGTCATTAAAAAATTTGTTTGGTTAAATATTAGCAAATTCCCTGCCACACGTTTTATGCCCAAAATGTCCGAATAAAACTACATGGCATGAGCCAACCGGTACACCGATATCCTCAGCATATTCTTTGTCGGTGATTCGACGATTTTAATTTTCTTCACTTATTCAATGTTTTCAGCGCTTGTTGACATGCATCGAGGATGGACATCGTCATTTATATCTTTTCAAATGTGAAGAGCTTGAACAATTTTTTTATTTATTTTCTCAAAAAACCAGACATCATATGAAGTACTTTGGAGCATTAGAAACGGGCAGTCACTATGTCTACTTCTTTCCTAAGCTCACACAAAGGTGTGCGCTGATTTTTCCATCATTTCTTGCTTCAGCAGTGATTCTGGTTTTTCGTTATAGTCAATATTATTGTGGCCAGGCTCAGATTGGCGCAAATACTCGTATGAGGTAGAATTCCGAAGAAAATAAGGAGCATATTTTATTACCAAAGTCTTGGTAGTTATTATGTTAACCGATTTGTTCATGTCGCTTGATAAAAATAATATTGATTAATTTTATTAATAATATTTAAAATGACAAAGAAGAGGATATGAATCTATTCATTACATATAGTTAATAATCTCTTCAAAACTTCAAACGCGTTTTCTACAAATCGAATTTTTTTGAGATATGACAGTATACAAGTAAATGAGTGATATGTCTTTATCTAGAAAATAACAAGACGACAAATTTGATTCGAAATGAACATTGAAAATTGTTCTCTTTTTTTATATATAAACTTCCCTATCACATTTAACCAAAACCTTTTGAGGTGTTCACGCTTTGAATGAAGCCAATTTGGATTGGATAATTTGATTTATTCGCGAGTTGTGCGAGGCAAACAAATCCGCTCAAATGAACGTACTTTTGAGACCTCGAACAATGAAGATATAAATCAAAACTTAAAACAAGAACTAGCATTTGTGAAATTAAAAATCGAAAATCGAATATACTGATCTCCGGGAGGTGGTATGTTTGAGGACGCATATCAGTGCCGTTTTATTGGTTCGATATTTTTTTTACCCAAGCCATTAATTCAAAAATGCGACTCATGCGAGAGGCGAAACTTCGGGATAAATTCGGATCATCATCAACCTCCTGACGCAATCTGTGGTCGATTAGCTTCAGCTAAGACGGCATAAATCTTTCGATAGTTGATGCGCTAGAGAGACCTGGGATCCTCGTGAAATCAACTGAGATCTTTTTCCAGTAAAGTGAACTTACGCTCAAAATTTTGCATTTCTCTGGTGAACAAAGCTTAACCACCCAAAACTGAGCTAGAACTTACTTGGTATTTAGTTTAAAGGCACGATTAAAGTGCAATCTTTCGATTTTTATTGGCTTTTGTTCATCGGATGTACAGTATTTTAAGAGTAATTAAATAAATAAATTGCATCCTTCTGAGATGCCTCTGATTGTGGAGAAAGTTGCGTTGTGACTTAAAATAATCCTTCAAGGCATTCGTACAAATTAACTATTTGATTTGACTGCTTCAAAAGAAATTTTCGTTGTAAACCTAGATAGCAAGGGCATTGTATCTCTTTCAGTTAATGGTCACCATGTATGTAGCCTTACTGTGACTGAAATCAATGTGCCGGCAATTGTGGATTTTCGGGATAATGTGACGCTGTCATGCAGCTACGATATGGGTGGACACACTTTGAATTCCGTCAAATGGTATAAAGATGAGATGGAACTATTTAGGTAGGTTTTTTACTTATAAAGGTTTCATGATTATATAACTAATATTTCCTCTTAATTTGTGGTCAGGTACTCACCGATGATGCACCCATATTTTATGCGGTTTCCAGTTGAAGGTGCTGAAGTGCGAAATGGTAAACATTTTTGCAACGAATCAATTTGCCGGATAGAACTTGGGCTTTTAGGCAAAAATTCATCCGGAGTTTATAGATGCGAGGTTTCCGGTGATGCGCCACACTTTAAGTTAACAACAAAGGCGGCCAATATGACTGTAGCTGGTAAGTGAAAATAATTAATTTAAAAAATTGGATTTCTGTTTCATAGTTATTTTACAAGTTCAGTTTGATTTCAAGGCCAGGACTGCCAGGTGCAGATTTTTGTATAGGGATCTATTGGTTGATAGGCGTGTGTAACGATCAATTTAATTGTACTCAGATGTTATTATACAATTTTATTTACTTTTATTAGAGTTGAATAAAGAGTTTATGGAATCCATCAATGGAGTTTATAGTTTGCAAGATTATCATTGTAAACCTGATTGTAAGACGTCATCGCAAAGATGAAATATATGAAAAAAAAAGATAATATTGTAAAAAAAAACTATTAAGCTTTTACGGTAAAATTCGGATATGTTTAAAATCAGATTATAAAAAAAATCAATGATGCTGTCCATTGATCTTTTTTATTTATCGATAAATACCGCCATTGCTTCGCCATTCTAATCCGCTCTAAATTAAATACCTGCAGTTCGAAATTGTATTGTTTTTCACAGGAATCATGCGAAACTCAGTTTGTTTTTACCTGCAGGACTTAAATGTGCCTAGTATTTTTTGTATGTATATTTCCTCGCTTGTCTTTTTAATTATTCAACGTCCTCCAAAAATAGTGTTCTCACATTTTTTTATAGAATGTTTTTCTCTACACATCGATAAGTCAAGAATTCTCGAGACTTCAAGAAACGTCTAAAAACAAATACATCAATATTTTGTTTATTTAGTCAGATGACCAAATAATTTGAACTTAATCAATCAAAAGATTTGGGTTATGATATAATATAATATAAAGTTGGACCGCTTTTTTCCGAAATTTCACCTCGAGCGGTAAAGCACATTGGCAGGCTCTCTATTTGCAACGTTTAAGACCACTTGCGGTTTGTCTGTTGATGCCGAATACTGTATTCGAACGTCTCTGTCGAGTTCATCCAAAAGCAACTTTATTTGTCTGAGTTAAGGCGATTGGGCAGACCATTATAATATTTTAAGTGCTTCCAATTATTCCTCTTGGTCCCCGAATCCTCACTAAAGCTCAAAATAATGTTTCGGCTCAATATAATAGAGCTATTAATCGTCAACACGATAGTACCGTGTACTCTTCTTATGATGATGATTCCATAGATATGGATGAGGTCTAAAACACCTTTACTCTTTAGCCGCTGAAATTTGGAATGTTATGATTGGTGCCTTTTATTATTCTTCCTTTTATATGCCTTCACAGCAGTAACATCAACTTCGAATTAAGTTTTAACGCCATTTATTTGATTCCCATGGCAAATAAAACCATCAATTGATCCATTTGAAAAGCAGGCTTTTAACCAACCCGCTCATTTATTTTTGCTATTATTGCAAATTGAAATATGTAAAAAAAATGAATGGGCTTTTATCACATCAAAAAAACCGTTTATGATATTAATAAATTCCAAGTTCATGGGACTATGTGAATCGGCGCGCTATTCCCGGCACTAAGGCAAATGCTTGCAAGACTCAACGAATTTTAAGTCGAAACTCACCATTGACTCTAAAGACGCATATGTACCATTCGTAGCCTTGAGCCCCACGATGGCTGATCCTGATCTCGTGCTAAAATAGAACAGGAATGTACAATCTAAAACAAACCTCCAGCTACTGTGATAGCCAGGCGTAATCGGCCTCATTGACTGATTTGTGTGCGACCTCTTTACTTGCCTCAGAAACCGCTGCTACTTCAATTTTCCGAACAAAATTGGTTTTAATCTCTTACCTGAGCGAAATGAATGCTTGCTCAGAAATGTATCCTTTCAGTTCTGCTATGGTGATCCGAGCTAATCAAATTTTATTTCAGTCTAGATGCCGTGCGTAAAGCTCCTCGAGGAAATAAGTAAGTAAGGGGCGGTTAGAGTAATTGCTGCAGGAGCTCGGTGATAAAAGATTTCTTCTGACTTATCTAAAATCTGTATCCTAACCCCATTGCATTTCCACTTGTCCGCTTGGCTTCCCGGTTTCGGACCACTTTATCTTCAAAGCCAATCATGTGCTGCCAACGGTAACACTGCATTTATGTGATCCAGGTAAACTTAGGTCTGCTTATTTTACGCGATCGCATTGGAACAATGATTGACACTGTTTTTTTTTCAAGGAGTTTGTATAAATCTCCTTCAGCAGAATTCCTTGAGGTTGAGTTACCGGATTCAAATCCAGCAAGGAACACCTGGCCCAATTCCTCGCAAGTGATTATCAATTTCAAAGAGTACAACTCTCTAGATAAAGCTTCTGCGCGTCCGTAGTGAACAGAAAATGTAAGAACATACAAACCTCGCCATTTGGACAAATATATAATACACAGATACACACAAATGGTGAAGAAAGTCCTGACTCAAAAGAGAGCCTGCGTCCAAAGAATTTTCACCCCAAATATATTTTTTTTCACAAAGACTGGCATATGGGCAGAAAAATGACTTCGCCATAAATCGGCAGCATAGCGAAAAAGTTCCACGAAAATTCTTTGTTTTCAACATTATTTTGTTCATTTTCATGGAAATTCGCAATTTCGATTAGTTTAAGGAGTGTTCGCGAACAAACTTATATATTTTCGCAATTAAAATAACGAGTTTTCAATTTTTTCCATTTTCCGTAGCGTTGCCACAAAACAACCCCCTCATAAGTGGTTTCCATCCCATGTATCATTTTGATGAATTCGTCACGGCCAATTGTTCGTCAGACTACTCAAGCCCTCCAGCTATTCTCACCTGGTACATAAACGGTGATCAGGTACAAGCTTTTAAAAATGCCCTTAGTTTCTGTTTATATATCCTTAGTGCATCTCTATCCAAAGGCCTTACCAGGAGAACTACAGCCTAGATTGGAACAAACTTTTGCCGCTCATGATTATAGTCTAAAACGCCAGACGCTACAGATTCACTTCTTTGTGAATGGTCCACGATTCTTCTACGCACGAAAAACATTGGAGTTAAAATGTGTCGCAGACATTCCAAGACATCCACATCTCAGACGAGAAACAAGATTATCAGCGATATTGACGCATGATCAAAACCTCAACAATCAAATGCTTCTCAGCGCAGGTATGTTAAAGCACAACTTTCAAAAATATTATTAGAATGCACCTTCCACTTTCAATCCTTAGGTAGCGAGGGTCTATCCGCATCCTCTATCGTACTTCTGATTCTTCTAAGCAATAGACTTGCTCTGTTTATCATTTATCTGCATGCAGATATATTCAGCTAGTTAGTCAATTATCCTTAAGAACCTTAAAAATAAGTTTAATTATTTAAAAAAAGATCTAGTGTAACACTAGACAATTATGGAATATTTAATGTAAGATCAAAATTCAGTGTCACCCTAGAGTAAGAGATCGTGTAAGAAATGTAATTTCATAATGCACATTCCAAAATATTAAAAAAAATAAATATTTAATACGAGAAACATGAATTATTATCAAAATATGTTTTATGGATTTTGTAAGAGTTAAATCAGTATTTTAAATTACACAAAAATTTCGAAAGATTTTGAAAGGACATGTAGATAGAGTAAAGTTTGATTGTAAAAGTGACTTTGTATTCGTTAAGTTAAGGTTTATTTGTTTTTCTATTTTTTCATTTTATCGATTCAATAAAAATATGATGATAACAAATTATATTATTATTTTCATTTTGAGATTTGTGAAATTTTACAACAATTGGCTAGACCTAACTTGGCAGGTGTTCATGGTAAGTATGTTGGATTGTAAGATCGTTGTTTCAGGGGAGGTTTCCGTTTCTTACTATACATATGTGCGAGAAAAATGTGCAGTGACGCTATGGTCTATTTCCATACCAGCTCCAAAAATATTTTTATACAGTACCTCAGAACTCTACATCTTGATTGGAGTAAGATTCAGCAACATCCATATGGAAAGCATTGGAAACTTAGCTTTATCAACTTTTTTTTTAAATTACTTGGTGGGCAAGTGCGAGTTTGACTCTTGTGCGAAGGGTTTAGCACCACCCAACAGTAACACAAAGTAAGAGATCGAAATTATTTTACACGTAACTCAAATAAGACAAATGACAAAAAGCATTTTCAAACGATCATCTTTGATTGAAAATTGTTATAGAAAAGTGTAAATCTAAGATTTTTCTTCTTCAATTTCATGCGAAAAATATACCTCAAGGCGTCAAATTCCTTCGGAATATGTGTCGAAATGTAGTGGTGCTAATGCGAATTCAATATTTTTTTTTTTCTACATAGTCTTCTTGTAACCCATCCAAATATTACTCGACGTTTTTCTTTGCAAAATAATTGTTCACGAAAGTGATCGCCTCCTCATTTGACGAAAATCTCTGTCCTCCGAGCCCAGGAACAAAATGAAGTCACATGGGGCTAGATCTGGTGAGAAAGGCGAATGGTCAATCAGTTTAAACCGTAATTCGTACATTTACGCCATGGCAACCGCTGTGGTGTAAGGCGGCGCGTTGTCATGGTGAGACAGGATTTTCTTTTTCTGCTATTCGGGCTGTTTGACTCCTGTAATGGTTTTTTTTCCTTTTTTCCTTTTTGAATATAATCGATTAACTCCGTGAGGATCTCAAAAAACAGTCGCTATCATTTTCCCAGCCGAAAAAACAGGTTTCGCTTTTTTTGAGCCGGTTCACCCATTGCAGTCCACTGTTTTGACTGTGTTTTGGTTTTGGGCATCAAATGGTGCATTGGGATTTACTGCGCCTAAACTGCGCCGACATATCGTTGGAAATGTTCATTCGAACACGTTATTGGTCTTATATGAACAAACGCGGCACGAAACGCGCGGGCAGCTTTCTAAGGCCTAAATCTTTTTTTTTTTAAATTGTCCTAATATGTGACAAACATATTCTTTGCACATTTTCATAACTATGCTATCTTTTTGCAGTTGCAGTTATTGCAAGTATTGCGGTTATTGGATGTTCCGAACCATCGTTGTCTCCCAAGCTCTTACGGCCACGTTTAAAACACCTGCCCAAAATTTCACTGCGGTAAATGATATTGTAGAAATCCTTTATGCAGAGTCTGACTCATTGCCGGATTGCCTTCCAAAAACAAAAATTTCATGACAGCTCGAAACTCAATTTATTTTCCATTTTCACAAGAATTCTCACATCGATTCACTCAAACAACTGTCAACTAAAAACTGCACTTCTAAA
Source organism: Orthonevra nobilis (assembly GCA_963555765.1). Lineage (NCBI taxonomy): Eukaryota > Metazoa > Arthropoda > Insecta > Diptera > Syrphidae > Orthonevra > Orthonevra nobilis. The sequence goes on along the minus strand of OY743225.1, from coordinate 24,678,414 downwards.
ATGGCTGAAATTATGGTGAGCAGCTATCAAAAGATGCACAACGACATTCACTAGCTTTATTGACCAATATTTATCTATATTATTTTCTATTTCTTTTTGAAATAAATTTATCTTTGATTTGAATATAATATCCGCTTACTGTTAATGACTCTTAGGCTTTTTTTCAACGCACTCTCAATTCTTCTGACGAGTAGTTTGGACGGTTAGTTCTCCCATCTTTGTCGAACATTCTCTTAAAGGGATATTCGCTGATGACTTTCAAATCATTTGGCATATGATCATAGACCTGCGAGCTTAAAATAAACTCACACAAACAAACTTTGTTCTGTTCAAATTGGACGATATTAACAGTCAATGATAATCGCCAAAACAAATTTTTAGACAAACCGGAAGTGGGGTTATAAAAACTCTTCGATCAAGGATCGAAGTTCATCGCGTTGAATTTCCCATTGAAATTCGTTTGTCTTTTCCAGGATTTGACGTAGTGTGAAAATTAGATCTCATGTGGATTTTTCGTTTTGAAAGCAATAACGGCTATGCTCACACTGCACGTTCTTGAAAGCGACGTTAAATAGGGACATAAGCTTGGTGGATAGAACTGATATTCTTCTCAAATCTGACAGATTATCTGGGACATGCTTACTATATATATAATTCGGAGGATTTGAAACCGCGCCCTTTTGGACCAGGAAGGGCATTTCGAGGTTACACAACAATTTAACAAAATAAAGGGTGTTTAGAGTAATACTTAAAGCTTACATCATAATTAGTCTTTAACTTAAAGGATGAGCAAAGTGGGAACATGATCGTTAAAAGCACGTGATTTGCACATCAACCTATCTGTACTTTGGGCCGTCAGCAGGGAGGCCAAAAGGTATGTGTCAAGTTCACAGCCAAATTAGGCGCAACCTGCTTTATGCCAGAATATACAAAATAATAGAGAACATTATTTCAAAAAATAAATTTAACAAATTGTTTACTGAAGAAGTTTATTTTGTTATGTTATGTTATGTTAGTGTAAACCGGACCGAAGAGGCCTTATGGGGGCTTTTTTTGGTGAACAGCTAGATCTCCAATCTTTACTCTTCTAATGTTTGTCAAATTGCATATATGAGGAAATCCCAGAAACTACCCATTTGATTTCCAAAATTCTTTTTCCAAAACGTTACATACAATGGACTTTCGGAGTGGAAAAAAAGTTTAAATTATCCCATTTGAATAAAAGTAAAGAAAAGTTTTAGAACTGAAAATTTTTTAAAAAAAGAATGTGATGACAAATTTCCATATTTAAAGGTTAATACATACATTGTTAAAGCATGTCTAAAATGCGGTACCCTGCTAGATCGATTTTTCTAAAGCTATCAACAGCATGAAGCATGGTATTCTATGTTCAAGTAGGCTTCAAGGTCGAGGTGGTATATAAAGCGTTGTAGTTGAAGACCGATGCTCGGAGTTTAAAACCTTATTGGCAGGGGTACCTCAAGACTGTCTTTTAGGCCCTACTTTTTTGCCTGTACATAAATAACCTCGATATAATAAGCTTAACTTCATGTATATGTAGTGATTATAGCCTATGTAATTGAAAGGCGACACTAACGCTGAATATTTAATTTTCTTTATTAATTTAGGTTCTTTTCAAGATTAAATCTTCGAGTACAAAAGAAGGAAAAAATGAACGTACTGACTCACGGCCGGCTGGCGACTGACTGACGATTGACTGTATGTGTGTTCGCCACATATACAAATTAATATTTCTTGTAACAGGGTATTAGTCGAGGATCTTGCGTGCAGGATCAATTAAGATCTGTCCGCAATATATGACTGGTTGCAGAGAAAATGTCTGATCTTTATTCCTAAAAAGTCTACACAACTACGATACCAACGAATTACCACCAACGAATTCAGCTTCAATTTTAACTAGGTTTTAGAATAAATCGCCCACTTTCAGCTGTAGACCATATTAACTATACTGTTGATCGAATCTTTATTTGGCTCATCTGAGATCTTATTCCAATCGAAACGAGAATGCGGTTTGTTAAAACTAGTGCCGATGATTGCCTTGATTATGCTACAGCTGTGTAGCCTAAGCTCGATTCGTTGTCTAAGCATAAACTAACTGTGGTTTTCATATATTGAATTACTTCAAAAATGCTCTCAGTTGGACACCTCAACAATCTTTGAACCTATGGTGTTGTATCTTCCTGCACAAAATAATTTGCAGTAGATCGCCTCCATACCTTACATACTTTGATTTGTGATGTCAACCAGAACAAAAAACCTTCGTTTTGAATATTTACATTCATAACATCTTTTCTTCATTCATGCTGTCAGACTTTGGAACTCTCTCCCAACCGCAATAAATACTAGGCCGCTTTAAATGCTTTAGAGGATTTTGTATAATATCAGCAATTACACACTCTTTTTTATGTCTCTAAACTCAATTTAATTACATTACATTATTTTTATTTATATGGGCGATTCCGGCACTAAGTGCGAATTTGAAGGTGATATTTAAGAAATAAAAAAGGTATATTTTTCAAAAAAAATTTGTTTGGTTCTCGGCGTTGAAAACTAGTTTCCCAAGAAGGCACAGAGCATAAAAAAATTATATGTAAAAAAAAAACGACTTTTTTAATTTTTTCACTCAGACAGAGTAGACGCTGATTTCGTGAACGCATTGCTCGCAACTTCTATATACTATACATGGTACGCTGCTATAGCGGGGTGCTCCGGTCGTATTTAGTTGAAGTTAAAGAGATGATATCGGTGCTTCAAGCTCCAACCGCGCTCTGATGCTTGCAAATTACATTTCGTTTTCTGTATTATATATTTCGCGTGGTTTGGCAAAAAGTCTGGACGGAGTGGATAAGGACGGCGTGCAAGAAAACTATTTATAAGCAACCTCTTTTCAATAATTTTCGTTCTACTTATATCCGGTCAAAGCAACCTAAAGAGCGCTCGAAAAACTCTCCCAAGTTTAAACTCTTCGGGAATTCGATCCAGACGGCAGAGGCTCGTTAGACTTGCAACTGAGTTTCCGACAGTTTACCCCACAGATGGCGGCAGGAGTCGCAAATCACAACCCTGCCGACACACTGATCGCATAGTTCGCGGTTATGTCATATAATAGGAGTCAAAATTAAAACATGTGGATATGAAATATTCTGTGTATATTGGCTGTGGGGGAGAAGGCTAATGGTTGTTTAATCATTCGAAAAGAATACCTGATTTTGCTAGATAACATGGGAATCCGTGGATTCAAATGAAGGGCCAGCAGATCATAGAATTTGCATTGGCGACATCGGACGGAGCTTTTTCTGAGAAAGTGATGCCTGTTCCAATCTTTCTGTATGGTGCCAATGAACCTTGGGATGGTCACTTATGAGACGGTATAATTTTGAAGGTGGTTTTTAGAATCTTATAGATTCGCGGAATATTTTTAATTTTATACTTTAATTATTTCTTTCCATCACTTGCCCAGTTCTTTTTTAATGTTAATAAAAAATATGTACCATGTTTCCTTTTCCGTACCTTTTAAATGTTTAAATAAAAATTGCCCTTTCCACAACATTATTTGGACAATACGCTTTGGTGTCTGGAGGTGATTTTTCTACGTTCAAATTTATCAGCAAGTGTCGAACTCCATTTTATAAATTTATATGAGAATGAGAATAACTCCACAGCTTTTTTCTATTTAATATAAATTCTCCGGACACCCTCATAGCGGTCATACTTACCACTGAACTTAGAGTTCCTCAAAACAGCACGACTCAACATTAATCACTATATTTGCCATTGTAATTCTCCTGTTTGTCAAGCTGTCACAACATCCTCAACTATCATCAAATTTGAGTCTTTCGTTAAAGACGTCACTTCCCATTGTTCCATTGTTTGACTCCTCTAGCTGAAAGTCTATCAGAATATATAATATTGGAAACACATGTGTAAGAAAAAGTGTGTCCTTTCGAAATGTAGCATATTGTTGCTGTCTTGAATGTTTTTTTTTTTTTGTGCCTCATTCTATCCACAATCTTTTGTTGAATCCTTTAGAACGTTTCATTTTTTTAAAGGCACGCAAAAACTAAAAAGAAAAGGAGTTCCTGCAATATTGTGGCACCACTTTTCAAGTTGACTACATTTTATCCGAGCAGCAGCAGCGAGCTCCTCCTCATCCGTGCTCCGAAATAAGAAATAAAATGTTTTACACTGAATTTGCTATCCATCCGTGTGTGTAGTGTGAATATTTGGTTAAAATTTTTGTAGATACAAAACTATGCGAGAAAAGGAATAAAAACACATTTTACGACTCATTGGGCGGTCATCATCTGGTTTTTATTGCACAAGTATTCTTCTGCTTGTTTTCTTTCCCTGTTATGTTTTTTTCATTTGTCCTTGTACTGTTTATGAGATTGTATCTTGAACGAGTACGACATTTGTTTTGTTTCTTTTTTTTTTGCTTAACTCTTTCTATCTTAGATGGTAAACGTATTCACATAAAAGTGTTTGTACCATTCCGAAAGAGGTCCTAAACCCTTTTTTCTTGGAGAAGGAGCAAAACAACAAAAATCCACACAAAATATTGTTGTACTAAATGTCTAAAGTGTATCTTAAAAGAGTTTTTCTTGCATTTTTTGTGTACTCACGTAGGATGGTCTCATGAAAATTTCAAAGGACAACCGAGTGAATTTGCATTCTCGGTATAGAATGAACGGCAATGATGGCTTGACTTGTGCCACCATGAATGTAACCCTTGTAAATTTTAAATTGCAAATGATTCGAAAGAAACAAAATGGTTACGGAATGAGTCGATAAAAAGTTCGGGGCGAGTGTAATGGCCAACCGCAAGTTAAATTGTTTTTATTTTGCTTTTTTTCTTTCGATGAACTTTCATTGGAATTTGACAAGTTTTGCTGTTTTTCTTCTTGCATTGGAACGATTCTATTATTCAATGATTACAGTTGAGTAAGCTTCCGTAAGTAAACTATTATGAGCAAAACTAGGAAAGGGACTAAAGACAATAACGTTTTTCAAAACAAAAGATCTTAATGGAAATTAACATTGCTAGAATGATTTTTCCAGTAGGCCTTTATAAGTGAATGTATTCAACTTCAAATACTTCATTAGCTAAAGTATCTAAGAAAATTCTATTTTGTGGTCATGTCCACATCTTTGAAAAGTGTCACGATCATGAGCTTTTTTTTCTCTTGGAACGATATTTCAATGAAGAACTATTTTTTTAAAGCCTCCTTAGACCAATTAATGTGACCAGTCTGCTGACAAACTAAATCCTTACTGGACTGAATCGATGGCTGGCGATTGTCAGTTTTTGATGGTGGCGTTTGGTTTCTGTTTTTTATTCTTTCATCCTTCCTGCACTTTCTAGAATTTTATGTTGTATGAAAATGTAACTCTGTATACTGAATATATTAACTGTTTAAATTGTTAGGATTGAGAGGTGCGAGTGATTCGTGGGTTATATGTATTAGCTGCTGCTGTCTTGACCTGATGCGGTTGGCATTGCGATTTAAACTGATTATAACAGAGGCCAACATGGCACGGTTTGCAAAGTCGGTAAGGCGCCTGTTTTTCAATTTAACCAATTTAAAGGTCACAGGTTCCAATCCTGAAAAAAATTGGATAAGATTGACGGCGCCACAGTGAGTGTCCTTGCTGAAGTGGTAAGCGTATCGACTGCTTTAATTCTAAGTTTTTTATTGTCATGTAAAATAAAAAACTTCATGCTTTGAAGGAATAATACTGACAGCAGGGTAATGACCTAATCTTCCAAAAAACACAACTTTCCAATAAAACATAAAATCCCGCGAAGTAAACGAATGTTAATAAGTCGAAATTAAGTTCTCCTTTGTCCATCTAATAACTGAAACCAAAATACAAAAGAGTTTCAAACCAATTCACATCTTTCCATTATTTTTATCATCTTCTGTTCGGTCTGTTGTTTTATAATGCTTGCTGCAGCATTATAAAAGTTTAATTAATGTTTTGAGAGCGAGCAAATTAATAACAAAAAAAAATTACCTGATTATTACTGAAAGTGGCAATTGCGGGCATGTTAAAGGGGGAAATAGTTCGAGTCCTGCCAAATATGCAATGCCAACAATGGTATCAAAGTCAGGCCTATTAAGGATTGCACAACTGCATCAGGTCAAAAGCTGCTTTTCATTGCTTTTCACATCATGGGAAAGTTGCTTTCGTGATTGTTCGTCCTTAAATGTTCTGTCTTCACTTTTTTCGTTAAGAGAGTATCATGGATTCGAAAACACTCTTCGTGAAGCATTTTTTGTAAATTCGCTCAATGTGGTCAAATTGAAATTGAAATTACTCGGACACATTTTCTTCATTGCTAACCTCTTCGCTAAAACCTTCAGTCAATCGTTTACTACCCACACACTTCCTCCCGATTCAAATTATATCTCTTTTATGAATAACCGCGCATAAACGTGCCTAGTATCAGTCGATATATTCAGTATATTGGAAAAATGAATAGCATAAAGGATGACTATGCCTACAATAGTTCTAAGAAAGTGTGCGAACGCATTACCACTTACAACCTTATTTTAGTTATCCTTATCTCTATCCATATCCCTATCACCTCCAAGAACCAAAACTTTTAACTCGAGGGTCAAAAATCATAGTCTACAAAACGCTCATCTTGTTTTTCTATGTCGAGCCAAATAAATAGAAAATATTTAAAAGACATGCGAAAGAAAGACTCTCCATCGGTTGTACGATCCTCTTTGGAAGAAGGATGAAGAGGGAAAAAAAAGGTGTGAATTAAGTGCGGAAGGCAAGAATCCGCTACATCAGCCACAACAATGCCTCAACTGAGAGTGTGTACGGTAGGCACCTAACAAATTCACGATACGTGGAAGAATAAACTTCGAGTTCAATGAGCAACCAGACGCCGATTACAGGAAGCTTTATGTAATGAACTGGAACGAGAAGGATGAAAGAAAACTTTATCTCTGACAACGATCCTTCAAATATCAATAACCTGATAAGTAAGTTGGTATATACGAGTACTTTTAGGCCAACGCAGAGCCCTGTGCGCTCGCAGAAATGTATTAAAACTAGTTATAAGTCAAAAATTATTGAAAAATTTTACATCAAAAATATATCTGAGCAATAAAGATTAAATTGTAAATATACGAGTACTCTTATTTAAAAAACCTCTCATGTCAATTAAAAAACAGTGGCGACGAACGAAGAGTACATTACCAGTCATTACCTTAAGACAATATGCTACTTTATCACTTTTCAATACTTAAATTTTAAAAAAATTGGCTTAAGTTCGAGTTGGTCTGCCGCCACCATCAAATTCCATTTCAATTATGCAAACATCATTCATTCCACCGACAAATGCATTGCAATCAAAAAATAATATAAATATTTTTTTTCAGCTTTGAATCATTTGAAAAAAGATTTTTTTAATTTTTCACACTTATCTCTCTAAACTACCTGTGGACGAAACAGTCGCCTTCATCCGCTTTTGAAAGTATCCATGCTTCTGTACTACATAAATAGTAGGTCGAGGTTGATAGAGGTCTTAAGAGCGACACTAAAATTCTTCGAGAAAGGGCTTAACACTATTGCTTTGTTAGCCGCAGGTATTCTTCGTTTGATGTCAACTTTAGTGTTATTATCTGTATTTGCAGCGTAGCCTAGGCAGGCAAAGAGTTATTGAACAGACCTTTAAAAGATAGTGCATCTGGGGTCCAAGTAATATATAATGGTGAAGAAGCCGCATGACAGTGTATCAACTTGTCTTAAACGTTGGTCAATGAAAAACACGAGAGGATAGATTCTGAATTCAATTTAATGCTTATTTTCTTAATGACCATAGTGCTTTAAACTTTGTGCGGGAGTTTTATTTGCCAAAAGAACGGAAATTGTACAATCAGGTTACTAAAATTTCCAACTTTTTACGAATCAAGTTAGAAAAAATATAGGACCAACGACCCAAATTCTTAGCCAGTCTTCTGTAGGCACATAGTAGCACACAGGCATCGCTCTAAGAGCATAGAACTCTACGTTGAGATAAGATGTGTCAAATTTGGAGTTATATCATGACAGCTTTTACATTGGAAGCTGAATTAGTTGTTGAAGTTGTTTTTCAACTCGGATTGTTATAGCGTGATTATCTTAATTTCACTTATGCTCAAAAAATACATAGTTTCAATCGCCAAATTTCCACCATCTCTTCCTTTCGAGCTGGAGAAATGTTCAGTACTGATCGCTTTCTTTATGGTTAAAAGTTGCCTCCACAAGGATTACATTTAGTCCAGTTTTCTTTGAAGATTTTAATAGTTGTTTCCAGGTCGATTTCGAGAAATTGTTTATGTCTATGTCATTTTCTTGAAACACCTCTGGATTGTCGTTCATGATAAGAAACCACAACAGTGGTAAACAAACTAAAATTTCGGATATTTTGATCTTCATTGCAACTCTTTTTAATATGAGTTATGCAATTTTATCATGTGTCAGTGTTGAAGACGTCATTCGGAGTCATGAAAAAATGAAAAGGATTTATAGAACTTTTCTAAAATAATTTTCCATGCACTGCCGTGGAAACGTGGTTCAAGAAATAGAGAAAGCGGATCATCAAAATATGAAATGGGCTCAACTTAATATTGTCTAAGTCTTTAAATAAGTCTTTATAGTTCAGAACTAACTCAATTTAGTCAATTGTTCCTACATAACATCATGTTGGTGAAATTTTTGGAATTAAAATTGAAAAAAAAAATAATTAAATTTGTCCGGAAACTTATGAACGGCAGTGTATTTATTTATGTATGCAATTAAAACTGATAAGATAGTTGAAAACTATAAAATTTATTAATTTTTTTCCTTTTTTATTTGAAAACTAAATTGATTTTAATTGAAGAAGTGAAATTGTCCCTTTTTTGACAGATTTTTCGTCAAAAATTTAAACCAACCTGGCAAATCTAACCAAAAGCTATTCAGCCCTTTATTAAGCACATACGAACGAAACTTGGTTGGGTTCGATAGCTTGATTTGTTCACGAGTTATGCTTGACACATACACGGATATCTTTCTAAAAACAATAGAATCCGACTACTGGGGCCTCGAAATTTGGAGATATGTAAAAATATTGAATTTCGAATGAATGAACTTCCTGAGGGGAAGTTAAAAATACCCAGCTCCATTTCATTCAAAAGCAAACATTTGAACTCTTCAAGATTAACATCAATAAATGATGGCCCTTTAAGTAGGAACTGCTCAAAGTGTTTGCATTTATGAGCTTCCTTAAAGTCACCTTAATACAAACTTGGAACGAAATACAGCTTCCACAAAATATTTCCTAAGCTGATAGAATATATGAGCCTTACTGCTTCTTGTGCACTTTGAGAGCGTTTCCAGGGACTAAATTCTATGCAAGTAAAGTGTGTGCATTCACACTAGAATTATTGCACTTGAAAACAGCATGAAAGTCCATAGACTGTAGTGGCAATTAAGAGTCTTTTAGGATTTCACCCACACTAATTGGTTTCCGAGATATGAGCGCATACACATAATCTGATCTTTGGTGCCCTCGTTTTTTTTTCATATTTTTTTTCCTTCAGTGTTATAAATCAATGGGTAAAAAAAAAATAGTAATAATAAAATAGGAGGCAGCTCTTTTGTAGATATATTCCACACTTTGACTGAGAGTGGTTCAATTGGAGTGCAAACAATGAGCGGTTGAAGGCCAAAAATTCTTTGTTAGATACTATTCATGAAGCACACGTAGCATATAGTTGAACTTTGGTTTGAAAAGAGTTTCACTCTATTCACTCTCAGTGAGGGGTGCTCACAGAATTGCAGCTAATTGGCTAGTTGCAGTCCTATTATTCCATCGATGGCTGCTTTTCTATATGGTTTTAAGGTTCACTTCTTTTTTATGAGAACTCTTGTCATCCCCGATTATGTTTTTGAACCAGTTCTGAGAAGATTAAGATACTTATGGATTCGCATCCGTGATTGTTCAGTTTCAAATTCAAAATTTATTTGATTTCGAAATTGTGCAGCAATCGGCAAACAAATATTGCGTCCGCAAATAAATTTACAAAATTTGTTGCAATAACCATCAGCAAACTGCATAAATAAAATTTTCAATTTCCATAGAGTTTAATGTTTATGTGTTGTGTCCGAAATTCGGCCTTTTGCCATTGGGCTTGTGATTTGGAGCTCACTGTTACGCAAATACCAATCAACTTTACCAACAAGTTGACATAAAATTAATCGATAGATACGCTTCAATCAACCCTCTGCAATTTCCAGGACAAATCTAATGCAAATTCAATCGTTGTCGGGTATGACGTTCACTTGGCGTTTGTATACTCCTCGATCCAACAATACGGATACTATGTAAAATGTTTACCCAACATTTCAGAAACTCGTTAAAAAGATGGATGTACAGTGAAATGGCTGGGAACAAACAGTCGATGGTCATCGCTCATACTTTTGGCACAAAAGATACGTAGATACAATTTTTCTATTGCTGTTTCATTGGCTTTGGCTTTATGGTAACCGTTTTAAAATTTTATACAACGAAAGCGTTTTTATAGAATTGAAAATATGATTTAAAAATAGTCGTACAATGTTTGAAAAAGTCTCTAAAAAAGCTTAACGTTTTTTTTTTTTTGAAGCGGAAGGCGACGTATTTTTAAGGACGAGCTAAATCGTTTCTTTGCCGCAGCGAAACCCGAAATACTCATTATTACTTTCTTAAAGGGCAATCAGCACGTGGACAGTCTTTTCCTGAGATTTATCTGTCTTCCAGATTTTAAGACGCATGCCCTGGTTATTCTGGAGTCTTAAAATCCAGGCACTTGCATTTGCTTGGTTCTTTAACTGGAGCGAATGCAAGGAGTTCCCCATGTCGTCTTGATCATGGGCGATAATATTTATAGATTATATTAATAGGAGCTTTGTTATGCAAATGTAAGCTGTGTTCGAATGAATATAGTCACCGACCATGGACCAATAGTTGTTAAGCTCGTAGAGTATGCAGTTCTGTGTATCCTCCAGACTTTGCTTTGCTGCTTATCGCTTACCATTGTCATATTGTATATTATTACTAGGTGATCCTGCGAAATAAATAAAAAAAAATCAAAATGAAATGTTTTTAATATCAATGAAATGAATGCCCATGCATGCTGATTGTGGCATGTCGTCTGGATCGGTTTCGCAATCAGGAAGCTCGGAACATAAGATTTTATCTTCTTGGCCTTTGTCGGCTAACCAAAAAAGAATATGTGCATGCAGACAACCTTTTTTTTGTATCCAATCGACGAAATCCAGCATCACAGGTGGCGGAGGCAAAAATTTATCAATTTCTTCTTTCCACTGAAACAGCACAATCCAGGCGTTTCTTCAAGGTACTTCAATTCAATTCAATTGTTCCTTGGTATTGAAACGCAATAGGATTCAAATGAGCATTTGCGGCATTTCTTTTTTCGCCGCGAAGACTATCGCGTTCTTTATCTGTGAAATTAGATCGTCGGTTTCTCATTGCCAATCTTGTTTTTTGACGTTGTCTTTGTGTGTGTCTTACTAACGCGGCACGGTTTATATGTGAATTCTTGGTTGAATTGATCGATTTTTATTAAGCTTCCGATACATAAACTTGATTGAACTGAACAAAGCAAAGTCGATTTGGTTGCTTGCCTTCCTACGACATCAATCGATATGCTCCAAGTTTAAGTCCTAGCGGAAATCTTGAGCCGAAATATTTGGAGCCTTTCCAGTGACTATTAGTTTGGAATGGTAAGCCTGCTTCAGTACTGTGATAACATAATCTTCTTTAATCCCGTGCAGTTGTTAATAAGGCGGCTTATGGCATGTATTATGTATGTATATGTATTATAACAACTATTGCCCCCTAAAATCGCTTAAAGGTTGCATCCCTATATCAGCCAGTTCATCGCCCTAGAGCTGGTGCTAGTCTGGGGTGGCAAATAAAAATCGAGCACAGAAAGGATATTTTCCAAAAAGAAACAAACATCTTTGTGCTCCTGAAGGCAATCCAGACACGTTATCTGAATATTTAAAGTCTATCAGTTTTCGTGAAAAGAAAATGGAGCTCCTGACGAGACATGCTGCTTAGAATTCAAGTCTAGCATAAGCTTTCCTGAACTTTCTCAACGATGGCAAGAGAAAGTTCTTTTTGGATTTTTTGATCTTCTGTCAATTTTTTCAGTTAAGTTAAGCTGAGTATTTAAGAGGACATGCCTACTGTACTACAGAAAGTTTACTCCTGCTGCAAACAGCTAATATCTATCGTCGGTGTATTGACATTTGAGGCTTACACACCATGCTAAGCCCCTTCAAATTAAAAAGCTCTAAGAGAAATGGTGAGTTGTTTTGCAAAATTACAGGGCTTAACTGAATACTCAAGGGCTAGAAATGAAGATTACTTGTAAAGTTGGTATGCGACAAACAAGATCGAAAGATGCGCTGGTATTTGAAATGACGGGCATCCTTTCGACAAAAATGTTTTCATCCCCAATTCTGATGGTTAACAATTTTGACTGGCCTGTGATTTTTTTTCCTTTTTATGTTAAAATGCCGCCTTCTTCTCTTTTCTTGTCACATCACTTTTTAAGGGTTCCGTTTCCAAAGGGTCAAAAGAACCCTATTACTAAGACTTCGCTGTCCGTCCATCCGTTTATCACAGAGCTGTATCTTTTAAGGGGGTATTCTAGTCTAGAGGCATGAATTTCATGTAATTTTTGAAGTGTCATAAAAAAAGGCAATTGATGTTTTTACTATCCATTTTTTTATTAGTTAATTATTAACATAACAAGAATACAGAAAAAATAAAAATGTAAAAGAAGTTGAAAGTTTCAGAAATTAGCAATCGATGAAGTGGGGGTCTCAAAAAATTGGCGCGTAACCATACCCACGATTTCAACCCTCCTAGCAATCTGAAACAAAAAAAAGGTTATAAATATAGAATAATGTCGCAAGGTCTGGAACTACGGAAAAATTGGAAAGATTTTTTTTCACAAAATGGCGACTGCCTGCAAAAAAAAAAATTTGTACCACTTTTTTTGACTGTTTCGAAGTTTAAAAAAAACAAGAAAGCAATAGAAATTTGAGGATGAGGAAAGTTCCAAATCTAAAAAACAAGACTCTCTAAAAATTTCAGGTAAATCGGTCCAGTAGAACCTGAGAAATCGTGGGTATTGTTTTGAAAAAGACAGTTTCGAGAAAAACGAGTTTAAAGTTTCGCGTCTAAGTCATGAAATGATATTGTAGACTTACATTTATTCAATATGCCATTCCTGCTTCATACATCGAACCTTCCTCGACTTCGAATAAAAAATATTCCGCGTTTCTCTTTTCATATCGAGCAGTTCTGGTCTCCTTTGATGCGTTGGATGCTCGTATCTCGGAGCGGTCAGTCCGGGCGTTGTCTCGTTTCACAGCAAATAAATTAGCTTCCGGACCAATTTTCATTCCCATAAGCTCCATTATTTCTAAAATAGGAATGAAGCCTTCATTAAAAATACAAACAATGTTTTTATTTGACTCACAGCACAGTGGTTTGAAGGTTAGCATTCTACTGTTAGCCGCTGAACGTAAGTGAACACTAAATATAAAACCTTGGGTTCTTGTATTACAATATATACAAAGGACAAAAGGCTTTGTTGAGAAATATAGATTAAGGTAGACGGAGAATCCCTAATGTCTTTTGTTCGATTAGTTCCGGCCGCACAAGTTTGGATGCCCGGTCAGGAAAATACCGATATCTCTGAAAATAATTTGAATTTTAAAGAAATCCTCTTGCAGATATATTCTTGAATAGTTAAACTTTGAAAATAAAAAAAAAAATAAAAAAAACGATTTTTTTTAAATTTCTAGGCTAGAATACCCCCTTAAACCGTTATAGAGAGACACAGCAGGACATGTATAATTGCAATAAGAAGGTCCCCATTCAAAAAAACTTGTATCTTAAAATCGCATTTCAATTTAATTAAGTAATATTGTTTTGCAACGGATTTGACACTTCGTTTGGTTTGGTAGAAAACTAATGTATTCGCACTAACATTTAAATTCATTAAACAATTTCTAAACGGGTTTGCAAGTCGCCTTGAGATGTATTTCTCGCATGAAATCGCGAAACAAAAGTTCGGAATCACAGATTCACACATTGCTACATACCAAAAAACCTTCTTACTGTAATACTTTTACTTCATAAATGATCGTTTAAAAACGCTTTTTGTCATTCCTCTTGTTGGAATTGCATGTGAGCCGATTTTGATATTTTACCTTGCATCGCGTCGCATGACAATATTACAAATCGTTTATTGGCTTACGCGTACACATGTGCCACGCTATGAAAATTCCAAAATTAAGGAAATTCAAAGTGTTGTATACAGTAGGGTGGTGCGGAACCCTTCGTGTAAGAGTCAAACATCCGCTTGGCCTCTTTTTCTCTAAAGAAATAGGTCAATTTACCTTCTACAATCACGTCTTATTTAAATATCGCCATTTTGTTTGTATATTTTAATATTTTAGCGTGATATGCAAAAATACTGTGGCCTTTAAAATTCTCTCTGCATGACAATTAAGGCTCCCTGAAGTCTTCTTCAAAAAGGTTCTATCAAATCGTGAAGCTTATTAAGTGACTAGAATGCTGAGGTGAATCATAATTTTTTTAAATTTTTAAAAAGACTTATTTCCACTTCAAAATGTTGACAAAATAACATTAACTTCTGTACAAAATAAAAAAACACTTAACTCTACACTATATGTAGTTAAAAACATTCATGCATCATGTTGCAAAATAGTCCTTTTCCGCCGTCCTTTGAAACAAAAGAGCAACCCTGCTTTATCAAAACTGATTAAACCATGTCAAAGGAAGGGCTCATATTTATCAGACAAATTTCATTTGGCTTTGGAACACTTATATTTACTATATGTCACATTGAAACGTAAAATATACCACAATGTAAGCCCTGTTTAATGTTATGAAAGTCCAGCCTCTGCTGAGCAAATACACAGTTTTCATTCAGTTAAATTGCTTCCTGAATATTTAAAATACTCATCGGCTTAATTGGTACAGTCAGCCAAATGCAAAACTACTTCCAATCAGTTAAGCTTATATTTCTCGGTGTATTCATGTGCGTTTTTTTTTATTTTTCGTTTCGGAACAGGAAAACAAAAATGAGCCGCAACGCAGAAATAATTTATTTATGAATGGCAAATGGTTTCAAAAACTCATAACTTTTTCCGAACAATTGGATGGCTTCTAGGTATTTACTTACATATACCTTCCCATTTAAACGTTCAGCTTTAACAAATTGTACACATCCATATTCTTTTTACCTCTTTAAAGATGCTGAGAAGGACTTAAAGTTTCCAATAAGCTGACAGAATAGATGGAGCTGAGGAATCGTATTGAATTTCAACTTTTGTCTGTCCTATGTCACGTTTGGAACATTAAAGCCTCGAAAAATGGGAATCCACACCAGGTGTGCCTGGCAGTTGGAAATCAACACAAAAGCGACGAAGGAAGCAACTCATCGACAAAACGGATTGCTTCCTTTACCTCCTTGGAAAAGAAAATTCAGAGATAGTTCGCATGCCAATACATTATTTATTACCATGACAAATGATTTGCCATCATGATGGGTCTTGGGGGGTACTGCGCTGATCATTTTTATGTTCGTCACATGCCAAGATAACTGCCAATTTGCAGCACGTGGCCATATGGTACCAGCGCTAGCAGAGTGAACTGCAAAGCTAAATTGCTTTACTGTTCCCCTCTAAGAGGTCGATTTTCGGTTGACTGTAGATATACAAATGTTTGTTAGATGGCGAAAGTGTGCCCGATCCTTATTCCTAAAATTTAAATTGAAGCGAGTGGTAAAAGTGACTTTAAATGAAATAAGATGCTTGTTCGGGGACCAGAGACATCTGAAGAACTCGCTAGAAGCGGTTCAAATGCTCCACTTCAACAACATGAACAGGTTGTGAACATAATCGTGTCCTGAAAATTATCGGCGGATTATATCGAATTCTGGTGTGGGCTGCGTGGGCAATGACCGAATAGGGATGGAAAATTGTATACAATTTTTTTTTGCATTGGCTCAAAATTCGCAGTATTTAATTAGGCAAAAGCAATGTGTCAATGGCATCATCGTAAGGACCATCATTTTGACGAAATGAACTTTGACCTCAAGCATGACAAGAACCAAGCTTGGTCGGGCTTTCGGCTAATCATGGTATCGAGATTCAAATTTGAATTGAAGAAGTTGCCTACGGCAACGATGTCGTGGTCGGATTATACCTTGGAAAGGTACTCTTTTATGTTGCGGATAGTGCAAAAAGCCAATCACAAATGGCGAATGGACACTTTTTCCTCGTCGTCTATGCAGTTTCTTTAAAAGTCCTTCAATGATATTCCGAATAACTCCGCATGGATTTCAATGGGAAAGCGGCATCCATCATGATGTCATTCGATCTTTTTCTGTCGGCAGTTGCAACAGTAGCCTGGCTAAATTCGCTCTATGGTTTATTGTCCTGGTTACTGTGATCACATTGATTTTTTTAATCGAGATTACTGACTAGCATCATAACAAAGGAAAGGGAGGGCATTTTGAACTGCTGCGATCTCTCCGCCAGTTCGGTACTTTCATATCATTATATTCTGGTACCCAATATGTGGACACAGTACTGACTTATGTAACAATTTTTAGTTTTTATGTGCTTATCATAGCAAGCTAGAATTCCATCCAATTAACTTTAGAACCTTGTTAATGTTAATGAGATTATGGAAAGTTTTTTCTCTTAAAGGAGCTCTGCAACCAACCCTTTTTTTCCAGATGTGTTCTCTGGAGTGAGTTGTTAAATTATTTTTAAGATCAAAACATTGAGATACAAAATGAAGGACACAGACTCAGACTTTCGGAACTAAAAAAGCATAATAAGATAAGTCAATATTATTACAGCATACCTGAGTCTTAAAATTTCAGAAACCAAATGGGTATTGTAAATGTTAGAATCCGGTCTACCTATGACGAATGAAGAACAATAAACTTTTTTAATTGTTTGATGACAGTTTTTCGAGGAAGCCTTGAGATTTCAGTTCCTCTCGTATGGATTCAATGCATAAGGAAATGAACAAAGTCCAAAACGATTAATTGTTTTCTTCTAAAAAGCAAAATCCAATGTCATATCTCAAAATATAAGTATTTGTCATAAAGCCTTATAAAAAGATTCATCATGTCCAAAGAACGGCTGCTTTTTTGTTGCAGTAGGGATCGCGTGACAAAATTGGCCTCAAATATCTAACTTACAAACTTATTAAACTTGCTTGTTTTTCTTGTTCTTATCAACATTTAAGTTAACAATGCAAAATGTAAAATTTTTAAACGTTTTTAAACATCTTCATAGTTTCACATATTCATTAAGCAGGTGTTTAAAGCGTGTGATGCCTCTTTTTGAGTTAGTCTCTTATTGAAAAACGCCATACCTCGAGGAACTTTATTATTTTCTCCCCTAATGGTTATTCCATCTTTCTTTGTGTTTCGTTTGCGCGACATACTGTCAGCTTGTAACTTGGATGTTGCAAATTTTCAATTATATTAAAATTTGTTTGTATTTAAGTTTTTTATTTCATACTATATGTTGAACAATAAAAAAAATAATCCTTTACGAATTAGATGGATTTTCAAAGTAGTTCTCACCATTCAGCAACAATACCATAAATCCTCTGACTACAATAAAAATAAGCAGAAAAAAGATATAATTAAAGAATTCGTTTCAAAAACTCCTTTTTTTACCCCGGAAAAGTCTCAAGACTTTTCATATTATATAATAACTCCAAGTAAAATTAAACTTTGATGAGATTCTTCATACACACATTAACTTCAATCCTTTTGACTTACGTTCCAAACTCTGTAAGCTTTTCGTCTACAAAAAGTTCACAAAAGTTTGACTTACCCATTCGATTATTATTTTCTTTTTATATATATTTGTTTGCTGAGCAATGATTGCAAGGCAATAAGATGCCAAGTGCCTCTGGCTGAGAAAAAAAAAAAAGTTTAATGAAACAACATCAGAGACTTCACTCGGGAGAATAGGGAGTTGACGAGGACGGAGATGACGGTAATTAAATTTTAAACGCCTAAATGAGCTTCACATAATATTCTCCACGCAAATTCTCAGACACCATAATAATTTAGAAAAAAAAAAATAAATTGGTTGAAAAAAAATAAAAGCCTTGAAGGACGAATTGTAAATAATTTAATGACAAGTGGAAGGAGAAGGAGCGTGTATTGAAGTGCGTTTCTTTTTAACTGTTGCCTTACTTATTTGTTGATTAAGTTGTACATACATTTTTACATATATTTCGCATAGTCAATTTGTGAGGAATAGGGTCACTTGTGCATGTTAATCACTTTGAGATTAAAAATAAATCTAGTATCACCGACATTTGGAATGAATGTGCTAATTTCTGGATAAAAAAATGTGTCAATGTGAGGCTATACAACCCATACTTCGTCATATCATGGAACAATTTTATAAACGTTAAAATTAAAATGTATCTAAGATAAAGGAAAGGTGGGAATCTTGTGCATTTTGACGAGTTTGCATTCACTAAAAAACAGCGGTTAGTAAGTTAAGTAATTTGCAGCATCCTTCCTGAAGAAATAAATTCGAGGTCCCATAAATACGACCATGCGAAAGCTGTCACAAATCGTTGACAACTTAGCTTAATCCAAGTTTTACTCGCAGAATGATCTTCCTCTGAATGTCCTCAGGAGCTTTATCTTGGCAATTGAACTCTCTCGAGGCTTGCCAATCATACACGAGAGTAAGGCTGTGATAATAACTGGATATTTCTTCCCGGTTTTGACTCAAAACTTGCGCTCAATCAGTGCGCTTACCAATTTTCATTGCCAGCTGTATAAGTTGAACCTCCAACTGGAATGACTCTGTTGGGATTTGCAAAAGAATTCAAAGCGCAGTTGGTTTTGTCTATGTTTAGAATGTCGTGGAACCTCGTCCCTTAAAATACTTGTGCTCCAACAGTTGGCATTAAATAAGCAAGTCATCGTTATGGAATGATACTACTCATGCATTTGTAAGGTTATATAATTCATGTCTTCCCTAATTCGTTTTGTACTGGAGCAGATCGCTTACGAAAGCAGGAATGAAATTTCTTGTGTAAATCAAGTCTAAGTCGTCGCCTTGAAGCTGTGAAAATGGAGCTCCATATCACTTAGCCATCTACGCAGGTCTCTCAAATTCGTAATAATCTTCTGTGATGAGACGAGATTGCCTGAAAAGTAACTTTTTAAGGAAGCGTTTTCATCATTGGCTGCAAAGCTGACTTATTTGTGAATTGCCTCTGATTTTACGTAAGGCTCTGGAAAAAGTTGCAGTGATGTATTGAAAGGTTAACTCACTCGCTGTAAAATAAAAAAACCAGTAGACAGCCAAAACCCATTAAGCTTTAGTTTTTAAGCTCTGTTATCTGTCTTAACTGACATAATTTTAATAATTTCTTGAAAATGGCTTTTCGCTATATATCTGTTTCTAAACATCAAGAACTTAAAGGTCATGACATATTCTTTGCCTTCAATGATTCTTAAATGCTTGCAGTCATTTCATGAATAAGTCCTTGCACAGACAACTTTTATTAAATTACTTTCACTGATGTCTGGAGCAGAGCAGATATTTAACTGTGGCTTGAATAAAATCCTCCACTGTAGTAATGACATACTAGCTGCCCCGACAAACGTGTAGGTGGATAGCCATTTGAGAGTAAAAGTGCTGTGAGTCGCTCTCAAGCTGCTCTCGAGACCAATCTCGCAAGTGGACACAATCTTGAGAGTAGCACGCGGAGAGTTTACTTTTTACTCTCGACATTCGATCTTTTTGAGAGTCACTCTCAAGTGGACACATGTTTTTATCACTATCGGAGATAAGCTCGCAGGATTCCAACATAGTTCTTGTATTGGGAGTAGCTGCCCTAGAGTGAGCATGGTAATATGAGAAATATGAGTCGCGACTGAAGAAAAAAAATATTAATGGATTTTGTGGAACAGTTATCGTGCTCTGAAAACGAAATAAAGAGAAAGCTTCATAATTTAAGAAACCAGATAGTATATTCATTTTAATAAGTGATATTAATTTTTTTAATAATCGTGAAAAACTATTACAGATGTCCCAAGAATTAAAAAACAAAAAGCATGGAGCAGGGACTGACGAGTTATAAAGCAGTAAGGGGCTCTTTTTTCGGACTTTACAGTTTTAAATCCCATTTCTAACGCCTTCTTCATCTAAATCAAAAATGGTAAATATTTCGTCTTTGAATTACGCAATGTGATATGTCTGTACTGTCATGTAACTTCACCATGTGGGGTCTAAAAGTAATTTTTGACCTCGTCCCTTTCATCCTTTTGAGAAATACTATAGTTGTGTTTTGCTCCATTTTCAAGACCAAAAAATGAATTTAATTGTGTTTTCTGTTAATCCCTTGTTCAATGAAGAATAAAAAAAGCTCCTCCCTCAGAGATGCGTCCATTACATCCAACATAGATATACATAAACATCAACAGCTGCCATCAAACGATGCTGTAGGATGTTCGGGTTTATTATAATGGCTTCCACTATTATATGGAGCTTGCATTACAATGTGCTTTCCATCTTAACTTCCAATGCAATGAGGAAAATTCCAACAAATTATGGGCCTAATAAAAATTACATCATTGCAAACTAAGGATCTCATAAAAAATAGTTAATCGAAAGGAAAGCAAAAAAAGGAGAGGTGAGTCTGATGATGAAGATTCTCTTAAAGTGGTCTTTAAAATTAAGGTAAAAAGAACCAGCTGAATATTACGTTTTTGGAGAATATGTTGCACAAAAGTGCACAGCTTAGGGTTTGGTTTTATTAAACGAAAGCTTAAAAGTGAGATTCGCAAGGCTTTTGTTAATATAGTTGACGATGATGACTCACTTTCAGAATCTTCAACAAGCTTTCATCATTCTCAAACAAATGTTAGTTCTATGCCATCTGCTTCTCGAGATCAATTTTACTTTTCGAACGTAAAGCCAGGACATCCAACTATCTCTTAAACTACAGGAGATTATAAGAGAAAGGTGGAATTCGAGAACTTTATGAAAGTCTCCTTATTTTGTTTATATTAATTTGTTCAAAATATAAAATGTAAAATATTTGTATTTTAAAATGTTGAAAATTGCTGGACAGACATATCTCACAGTTCTTCCTATTTTACATATTGAAATGCGAAAAATATATACGTACTGAAGGCTCCATATAAATCACCTGCACAGATTAAACAATTTAAAACTTAACCTTTTGTATTGCCTCATATTATGATATAAGTGTCTTTTCTTAAAATAATGGGCTAACTTCGGGTGATTTTTAGTCTTTAGACTTCTTTGTCCAACCCGGACTGTACATAGTTGCCAATGATATCATAGCTAAGTACTTAATCCACCCGTTTTAAGTTAATGTCTTTAGTTTCTTTTATTTGCAGAAGAATCCAAAGTTGTTAAGATAAGATCATGCCTGAGAATTACATTGAACACAACGTCTTCGAGGCAAATTAAAAATATAAAATCCAAACACATTTGTCTACTTTCACTAAAGTCTTGCAGCATCATTGTAGCAAAAACAAAAACCAAATCAAGGCCTCTAAAGCCATGAGTGATTTTAAGTAACGTAAAGGTAGACTCATTAAAAAAACATCTTCTTTTCTAAATGAAAAACCATTTAGCTTTCAGTTTACTTTATTTGCAAAACCGCTTTCGCAGCAAATGCATAAGAGCTGTTAACTCTGTTTATTCCTTGGGCAAAAATAAAGCAGAGCAACTTCTAATATATTCCGCCCGCTATAGCCCATTACCATTTTCAGATAATTACCAGTTTGAAAGAGTACCTAGCTCACCGCACTGAGACAGAAAATAAATTGCAATAAAATAATAGTGCTACTTAACGCTGCTGAAAAATGACAGAGTTTTCAAGAAAATTCACTTTCTATCCCTCTCCCGTGCGTTCGTATACTCTGTGTCCCCCTCCACGGTAGTCAGACGAAGCAATTTCCGGTGCAAAACTTGCTAAAGAAACTTTCTCATTGAGTTTTATTTTACCTCCAGGGTAGCATGAATTACTTTTAAACATATCCGGCAGTTGCATGTGCTTCCTCCAAACGCCCAACTCCTTGTAAATAGACGAGTATGTGTGAGCGTGGATGGAAGCTGTTGCAATTCTGCCACATACACGCGCCAATATTTCGGTTTTTGTTGTATAAAAGATAGACGGCGAACGAAACTTGCATACACATCCCAAGGCATCCTTGGTACAAAGTTTTGCCAACTTTGTGCTTTAATATCTTTAAGAAACCACTTTTGGTAGTTAAATAAAATTTCCGGTATGTCCTTGCGAGAATCAAGTCCCCTTCTTTGCGAATCGTTATTATAAATTTGAAGATTTTAATTGCGCAAATCAGAAATCCAACTTATTGTTATTTGCAATTTCATATTCATTTCGAATAAGGTAAACAAGAAAAGTCCTTGCTAGCCATCTTTATTGAATCGTTTCCTATGCTTAAACAGCCCACACATTTTTGGTTGAATAAAAACTAAATTGCAATTTAATTGCCAATTCCCAGTGTTACCACGAGTCGGGCACCCAAGACCTGTCTGGTCCCGGTACATAAAAATGCTTACCCACAAGCATCAATTCCTTTCTGACCACTGAAATGGGTTGATGCTGGACGAGGACCCGGACCAGGGCCAGTATAAATCCATTTGGAGAAGGAACGGGACGTATTAAAGCGGAAAACTATAAAATCGAATAGTTGCTCCCTCGATGTGTTAAAGAGATATTGGAAACAATTTTCTACATTGTTATGGGCTTAAGCGCAATAGTGTGGAGAAAGGTCGATGGGCATAAAGAAGGATATGGGTGGTCGCCGTCATTGCGATTGGTATTGGACGGTATGGTTCATGAATTGAGGAAATTTTAATGCATGATAACGTGAACAACCAGTCGTAATAAGAATCAATGGACAACTTATTGATCTTACTATTTTATTTCATAATTGGACATCATTTTGCAGAGGTTTGAAATATCTATAGTATGAGTACAGTTAAGGGTTTAAGTAGACAATTGATACACTAAAGGGATTGCAAACCAAGAAATCTGACTCCAATGCACTTAAGCATAGTATCCTCGCTATACTAAGTTTTTTTTTTTAAATTGGACTTAAGTTATCAAACAAACAGATATAAAAGGACGAAAAATTCAGGATATTCAAGGGATAGTTCTTTAAGATATCATATTGGTGGCTTGAGTATTTCGAAAATACCTTCATGAATCGCAGACCTTGCAACTTCTGCTTTGTCTGCTGATGCGATGTCTTTACAAAAAAACACTCTACCTGGAAGTTTGCCTCACCTTAACACCTTGTTAGCTTCCCGAAATTCTTTTTAATTTTATTTTAATTGCATTCAAACTAGTCGAAATTATTCGAAAGTTATTTGAAAGGAAGAAGTCAAGCCGTCGCTGTTGGCGGAGAAATGTCAGACTTTCTGACTACCAATGCAGGAGTACCGCAAGGATCAATACTCGGCCCTTTGTTGTTTACCATATTTAACAACGACTTACCTTCCGTTCTTAAGCACTGCAAAATTCAAATGTATGCAGATGATGTACAAATCCATCTGAGCTATCGGACATCATCGGTTGAAGAGGCGACAGTCCGTTTTAACGAAGATCTACCGCTTGTTGCCCAGTGGTCAAAGCAAAATGATCTTAAACTGAACTCGAAGAAAAGCCAGGCGATAGTCATATCTCGTGAAGTTATTGACACATGTCAGTTCCCTAAAATAAAGAATGATGATGCCGAAATATGTTATTGTAAATCCGTCAAAAACTTGCGAGTTATTTTTAAACAAAAATTAACTTGGACCATTCAATAGGCAAAATGTATGAAGGTTTGCGCGTTCTTTATACCCTGGGAACATGCCTTCCAATCAATACCAAAATGGTGTTAATTAAATCCAAAGTCTGAAAACGCGCAACTCAAATCGTAACAAGGCTCTAGTTTTACCAAAATTCAAATACGAAGTAACTCGAAAACAATTTTTCTTATACTCCATTGTGGAATTAACTTCCCCTCAGTATTAGGAGAAAATACAACAGGAGCAACTTCGAAAGAGAACTTTTAAACACATTTAAGGCGCAAAGTAAACATGTTAAGAAAATGTGCAGTAAGACTTAAATTAAATTTAAATTTAAAATTAAAGCTTTAACTTAAATTAAAAATTAAACTCAAAATTTAAATATAAATCTAAATATTTGAAACATCAGTTTTCAATTATTATTATTATTTTATTATTATATTTGTTTTTCTTGTTCCTTTTGTTCTTAACTTAAATTTTCATGTATTTTATAAAAATCTTTTACATACATTAACTATTATACACAACTATTATATTAGGTTAAAAGACGTCAGAGTCTTACAATGCTATAATGATGATGGAAATAAATTACAATTAAATTTACAATTCCTAATTCGGTCTGCCTAGTAAGAGACTTTGAGGTGGCTCCCTTTTGCAGTAAATGGGATCTTTTTCCTTCCGGTCAAATATGTCAGTTCGTTCTTTGGGATATCATCTTGTCCGTTTTAGTTTGCAGATTTCGACAGATTGCTTGTCTTTGGAAAAAAATGATTAAATCAGAGACTTTTATGTCCTATTCTGTAAAGACTTCTTAGATTTAGATCACTTATAATGCCACAATAACAACAGTTGTGAAATCACAGAATTTCGCGTGTGATTTTCATATGCTTTGAAAAGAAACACTTGTTATCAATTTGCTTCTCTTAAAAAGTAAAAACTTGCTCCATGAGGTTTCTTTCTCTAATTTGGTTAAACGATTTAAAAAACATCTAGGCTTTTACGATGAGGCAATAATACGAAAACCGTAGTAATAACAACTTCAAAATGAAGTCCAGCGGATAGACCATTTTAAATCTGTGCACACAGATGAGTCGAAATTCAAAGTCTTTCTGCAGTAAAGATGCTTTATAGCTGTGTAGTCAAAACAAATAAACAAAGGGGTGGCTCCATAATTGTCTACGAATGTTTCTGGTGCAGCAGTGCTGTATACTTCCGTATTGTCGATATAATGCCCAAAATGGAAACACTTCAAGCAACCTTGTGATGAAAAGAATACATCATGAAGTTGATCGTTTTACTGTTTTGATTCATGGCAACGTACACGTTTGGTCGGATTTTTTGACGATTTACAAAACATTGAAAAATATATTTTGACAATAGAATCAAAAAAGACAAACAATTTTATATGAAATTTTTGTGAACGACAGTGTATATAATAATGCATTTTTTTTAGACTATAAGACACTTTAAAACTTTAAGTAAAATTAATTGAGCACCTTTTTCATAAGAAAATTAATTTTATTTTAATTAACCAATTGAAACTGTCAATTTTTTGAAATTTTTTTTGTTATAAAACTGAAAATGCTCAGTGTTCGGGTGTTCATTCTGCAATGCGACACCAATTTGAATACTAAAGACTTATTCGTTCTTAAGATATGTGAGACGAAAAAGTGCGCACTTACACACAGGCATACTTCCGACTCCTGGGATCTCGTAACATGGATATATGTCAAAATTTTGAATTCCGAAAATCGAACCAATAGGAAGTTAAAAAACTGAAGACTATTGAGGTACCCAAGAACAATTTTGATGTAGCTAGTCATGATTCCATCTTCTTCAATAGGAAGCAATAGTTTGGAAAAATATTGAACAGTGTTCAGCAGTTTTTACAAGACAATAAATGGGTTATTTTTATTCAATATAATGATCATTGATTTTTTGATTTATTGACATTTTGTGGGAATTCTTATGAAATCTCTGAGAGTCAGTACTTATGGGGTTCATAGAGAAAACTAGATTTACTCGTGAATGTTTCACACCTTTATCTCAGCTCACAGAGTATACGAGTTGACAAGCATACACTCAGACATAGCTGGAGGAATCCCATTTTGCATGTATGGTAATTGAAATTTTGAAAAGAAAACACCACAGCTCCACAATTTTGTATATCGAACTTCAAAGATATCTATATCCAAGTATATACAGCACATCTCGAACTTATTTGAAACGTGCGAAGATTGCTGTTTTTCGGATATTTCTCCAGGGTGGGCGGATTTTGAATGGTTTTATTGCGTTAAGGGAAATCACGCTGACACGTTTTATTCAACTCAAAATAGGCATAGAAAATTCCACAAAAAAAAATAGGTTGAGTGACGCTTTCATGAACAAAATATTGCTTGATCTAAATTCTACAGAATTTTGATTAATTTTCCAAAAATGTATCATATTCAATTTAAGGCTGATGTAAACAGGGATATACGGAATCAAAGGCGAAAAACAAACACAATTGAAATTAAATAAGATTCATGTTAAGAATTCAGAGCACATGGCTCTGTGGAAAAGTTTCGCTTCCTTCCTATGCCAAACTCTGAGGCTTTCACCTTGGGCAAATTAATCTCAGAACTACAAATTTATTCTACGTTTATTTGGAAAAAAAATCCATAACTAAAGAAAAGTTTCGCATGAAAGGTGACGCAAAGAAAACTTTGACGAAGTTTATCCCAATGTCAAACACTGTTAAAGTGTTTAATGAAATAAATTTGACACTTTTCCTTATGCTCTGTTTATCTTTTACACAAACGTTTTTTTCTTCTTTTTTCTTCCCCCAAAACGTGCCCGAACCGAATCCACCTATTGACTTTAACGCCAACGAAATGAAAACATTCACCTTGCTTGTGGGTGGATAGATACAAAATCTTTTTCGCAGCTAAAATAGACGAAAGAAAAATCCAAGAATTGATTCATAGTGTAGGGGGATGTCCACAGCTGACAATCTCATATTTATCCTCATCACGTTTCCAATGATATCGTATCTGGAATCAGATAGTTTTGTTTTTTGTTTTTTTCGCCCGAATTTCGAATAAAATTCCCATCGATACTTCGTGCGATACAAGCCACATGTGCCAGTTTATAAATTTTAGATAACCGTCCTTCGTTCTCGAATCAAGTAAAACAAGAAAAAACGTTGCATGTAAAAGAGGTAATGGTTTTAGAGAGTCCAGGCACTGTTTGGGTGGATGTCCTAAAGTTGGGTTTTAAGTGTGGAGTACATTATTGTAAAAGGTTACATCTGGTAAAAATTTCTTCTTTTAATAATTTAGACTTTATAGAATGTCAGTGAAGAAGTCCACAGATGGTTTTACTTGTGTATGAATACAATATATGAGTACAACACAGCGATGTTGGTGCTTACTCCAAAGAGTGACTGGTCCTGCAATTTATAAAAGCTGCAATATATCACTGTACCAAGCAATAAAAAGGCTGTCCGGCGAAAATGTTTCAAGCTTGATTTTCAATACAATAAAAATGTACAATGTTATTTTAACATTAGATTAATAAAAAATACAGCTTAACAATGAAGCAGTTTTCAAATCAATATCGCGAAAGTTGCGACTTTTCCCCCAAAAAATGTCTTTTTGAACAAGTTTTTAGTTCAACTTCACGGTAGGTATTTTATTGTTTTTCGGGGAAAGTTGCTGTAAGCCTGTGTCTTTAGATATCCCCCATAAGGTACCTATGGTATGTAGTGATTATTGCTATTAAAGGTTTTGTGGATATTTACCCTCATCCATAGAGTTGTCAATATTCAAGCATTGTTCTGTTCGGAATCAAAAATTCGTCGATCATCGCAAGGCTTAAAAAAATGTTTTCGGGCCATTATCATTTATGTGACTCCTCAATTACTTGTCAGCTCGTCGATCTATGGAGCATCTGAAGCTGATTCGTCAGTATTAGCATCAAGGATTGCTTCGTCTTTGAACCTGAGGTTAGGTCTTTCCTTCTTTTTTCATGAATCGAGTTGTTGGGATTAAACCTTTTTATTATCAGCTTCTGGAGATGTCGCTTCGATGCACTCACTCAGAAAGTGTCCCTTCTTATTGGATGTGTTACTTTTATGCGTATTCAACCACTGCATCAACAACGGATACTTCCCAACAGTCTGGAAAAAATATTTTCCATACCCAAAAAATGTACATCAAGGGACTTTTAGGACTTCCGACCTATTTCATTGCTCTCAAATAAAGGCAAATTATTTGAGCGGGTATTCTCTTAAACCTTGGATAAGATTTACGAAAACTTCAATATAATCCCCAAAAACCAGTTTGGGTTTAAAACAAGTCACTCAGCAAAACACTCTCTTTTACTTTTGGGAAAAAAGATTACTCACAATCTCAGGGAGAAAATGTCTACATGACACAAAGGTTTAATAAATAAACTTATAAAACTTAGATTTCTTTCATCAATTATCAAAATAATAATCTGTTTTTTTAATTTGGGAACTGCTTCAATTTTCATTGGTTCGGAGTCCTCAGAAGAATTTCTAATACTCTAAGGTATTGCCCAAGGAACAATTATGGGTCCTAAGCTGTACAACGTCTCTCTTTACGACTTCCCTTTAGGCGGTCTTGTCTTTAACAACCTGGTGCTATTTTGTACACTGATGACACAAGGCCACACACCGCTTTAGATAAAGTATAGAACTCATTACCTTTTCTGATTTCCTATTTTAAATCTTTGGGCTTAACTATTAATGCGCAAAAATGTGAACTAATTTGTTTCAGAAATTCTTACGGAAAAGGGCATAGACTTGCGTTCAAAGAAAGCATAACTTTTGCCCTAAGAATCGAAGATACGACAATATCTCTAAAAGCAGAAGTTAAATATCTGGGGATACTTATTGAAGACAAATTCCTGTTCAACAAAACTCGTAAGAAGATACTGAGCAAAACTTTGGCTTCTTCGACTCTAAAGCAATTCTTATCCTCCAAAGACGTTACAATCAAGACTGAAGTATTAATATAACATATAAAACGCTCATCAGACCGATATTAACATTTAGTTTAAGCTGTTGGTTCAGTATCTCACCTACTGTAGCAAAAGAGCTTGAGTTTTGCGAAAGACGCATTTTAAGAAATTGTTGTGGAAATTTTAGAAGACTGAACAAAAAATTGTTTTCTAATAATACACTTTTTGAAACGAAAAGAGTTACACCCCTTTTGATATACATGATGGTGACCTTAAAAAAAGATTGAATAGTGCTTCGAAAAGCACTTTGGGGTCTTAACCTTAGCGAAAGTGTTTACGACCAATACTACCTTTCACCTTTCAACCTTATTAACGAAAGACCAGCATAACGGAAATTCATTACCACCGTTTTATGAAAAAGCTTCACTGCCTAACCTAAGAGGATAACTTGTAGATTGTTAAGCTTCCTTGTTCCTATATACTATAAGTAAACATTTATAGAGCAAATTGAGGAAGACTTTTCAAAACAATTTTACAACGCTCCTCCTACAAGTTGAAACAAACAAAAAATTGTTAATAAAAATCAAAAAATGTTTTTCATGAGTTTGTCCTATCTGAATATCTAGTCATTCTAGTCATCAGACTAATATGTTTTCGGCTGTTTCCATAATAATATCACATTTATTGCACTAGTGGTGGGTAATATCTTATAGAGGCTCTAGCTATTTCCGGTTGGCTGAGGAAATAGCCAATGTAAAACCTCATATTGGCTAGTGCAGTTTTTATGCATTGAATAATAAATCGGGGTGAAACTGAAAAATCTAGCCCCCCTCTGAACATTCCCATTCCATATCGAGAATGTTTGAGGAGTCGGTCAGCACATCGACGTTTTTATTCCTGACTCGATCGTTCCAGGTCAGCTTATTTGCTATGAGAATCTTTTTGTGAGGGAATCTCGAGCATGTCTTACAATTCTGTCAATCGGAAGGCATCATCTGCTGACATATGCTTCGTCCTAGAGTTCGCAGAGTTAACATTTCACAGAGTCTACAGCTTGGTCGGTCGATCTAAACAACCGTTTTCAAACGTCAAATGTGCATCCTTACATGTGTAACCTTATGTGCTGGCTGTAATAAATGAATGTCGAAATCTTACCTTTCCAGTGTTCCTGATCCTATTCATCCAGGGGTAAACTCATACATCGTCCTTTACCTGTTGCCTTCGTTTAAGCTGTCGGTTCATATCCGACGAAGCTTAGTCTTTCATAGTAAAGGAAATTTACTGCTTGGGCTGTTAAGACTACGTCTACCCACTTAGCCTTGTATTAAGGTCATAATAAAATTGTTTGTACAACGGCAGATAAACGCCTATTATCATTGAAACTGATATCAGCTTTGAGTGCGCACGGTTGAACTATGAACAGATTAATGACGGTGCAGGATTCGATTTCTCATGATTTTTAATGTAATTATCTGGTCGTCCTATTTTAATGTTAATTTGGTCTTCTGCTATTTTTTCCCGCCTCTTAACAATCGATGATCCTTAAAGTCACGTTTGGTATCCTGATCTCCCGACTTCGATATTATAAGCTTATCTACAATTGCATGCAAAATATGGCTTTCTTGTAGAATGCTATAATGCCACAGAGCTCAGCTTCACATTTGTCCCTAGTGTAGTGAAACAGAAAAATAACGCATCAAATCTCACCTTTTGACATCAATCAATATTCATCAGAAAACGATATTCATCGTGTTAGTTAAAGACTCTTTAAAATTTATTACATTTTAAAATTTCGCCCATCAAGTCTGGTGTCACCAAAAAAGCCCAAGGAAAAGAAAAGAAAAAAAATGGTAAAACTGCGCATCTTTCACCATCATGTTTCCAAAGAACTAAGGAATTCACCGAGAAAATCACGAAGAGAAGCAAAAAAAAAAATTCCCATTGAACAAATTAACTAAAGAAAAACCCATCGACAAAAGAAATCACCAGTTCATTAGGTTCTTGGAAACCTCTTATCAACTGCTCTGCGGGGAAATGTTACACTCAAAAAAAAAAAAGGACAACCCCAAAAGCGATAAGAAGGCCAAGAAGGAGTAGCTTGAGAATGTGCGAAAAAAATATGTTATGTCTGCTGGTATGTTCGTGGCTACTCTACAAACGCCCTCAAATCACACCGAGGAGCATCGTCGTTGCCATCAGCCGCAAAAGAACTGCTACCAAGGAAAATTAATGGTGCGGAAGGTTTTCCAAACTAATATTTTCTTATTTTCAGTTTAAGAATTTCTTTGTGGCAATTGTTGGTGCCTCTTAAGTGGATAGTAGAGAACAGATTCCACTTTAAATTCTTTAAATGTTCCACGACCTTTGAGTTGTGTTGGGACACGACTGTGCTGTAGGCTCTTAAAGTCCTTTTTCAATATCGTACAAACATGGGTTCTATGGAAGATGTTAAAAGGCGAATTTTTGTATTTAATCGCAGATACTGACGACTTTTTAAAATTAAAAAAAAAATCTTAAATCATCCTTTAAGACCAGGTTTTCTTGGGACAAAATAAGTGTTAAAACTTTTTGTGTTCCTTGCATTTGCGCTGCCGACTCATGCACATTTTTCATTAACGTGGAGGTCAAAAGCCGAAAACAATTACATAATATCGTTTCGGCTTACAACCAGAGGTTAAGCTGTTTGGACGTGTAAACTTTCTTTTTGTTTAACACTCCCCCAATCAGGTAAACATGCAACGAACATAGTTGCCAGCATCCTTATTGTTAATGCAACCTTGTACCCGGAATAATGGATTCAGTAATAATCGCACTCATAAACGAGGCACTGCGCGTCCTTTAGAGAGGGTAGATACTTTCTGCAGAGCATCATGACGCCAGTGAAATGGCGTAATAATGGTAATACATGATCGTTAAAAAGGATAGTTATCCGGGTGCTACCCAGGTGTAAGCAGGTTTCATTAAAATGCCATGCAGCGATAACTTTTTGAGGCTGAGAGGTGCAAAACTTTTCAGTGGTGCACTCCATGAATATATAACGCAATGAAACATGGTTTGGCTTGGTTTGGAAGAGCCAAACGGTCTTCTTCAAGGAAATAAGTCACCTTAGAATGTACGACAATAATAAATTGTTTACCTTTATTGAATTTATTAAAGAAAACTTAAATTTACAGCATATTCGAGTACAGAAACGAAGGCGAAGTTTCCGTTCCATTTGTCTTATCTCTTAATGCAGTCTTTTTTTTTAAATATGACAGAAATGAATTCGGACTTATTTGTGTGAGTGTGTTTTTTGTGCCAATGTAGCAGTCTCATTAAGAATGTCTTGAATGGCGCTACCGTCCGTGGTAGTCCAGCGGCATAACCAACAAGCTTCTCTAGCCAGCCCGGTCGCGGGCTTGTTGTCTCCAAATTTTCACGCCAAGTTGTTGAAATCCACTTCCATTTGCATGCGCCACCTGAGGTAGGTAGATTCGAAGACTCTCTGGGCCGAATCGTTGGTTTCCATATTCTCAACGTGACCAAGTCATCTCAGCCATTGGACTTTCATCCTTTCTGCTAAGTTTGTCACTGTGTAACCCGTACACTTCGTTATTGAATATTCTCCTTTACTCACGTCTATGCAGATGGGACCAAAGATCAAACGTAGAATTTTGCTTTCGATTCAACCTGTGGCGCCTTTATCCGCTTTTGCATCATAAAGCATGACCGGCGTGATGAAGATCTTATAGAGCGACACTTTAATTTTTCGATTATGGGTTTTATTACTCAGTGGCTTTCTGAGCCTTAAGAAACGCCGATTAGCCAGAGGTATTCTTGGTTTGATCTCAGCGCTGGAATTGTTCTCTGTATTTATAGTGGAGCCTAGAGAGACAAAGTACATAACTCTCTCAAAGTTAAAGCTGTCTATGGTGACATTCTGACCATGACGTTAGTGTCGGGTGTCCTTTACTGAAAAGAGCATATGCTCTCGTTTACCATCAAACCCATCTTTGCTGCCTCTATATCAATGCTCACAAACGCGCACACTGTTGACATCTCTCTGCGTTTTTCCGGTTATGTCAATATCATCGGCGCCTACTAGTAGTTTAACAGACCTTTGAGTGATAGTTCCCCTACGGTTGACCCAAGATGCAGTTGGTAAACTTGATACACTTGAACTATCAAAAGTCTTGAGCCCATCATTTTTTCAAATGCGTCATAATAAATTGACTATAATAACTCTCATGTGATCCCTCTGTGAATTAGTGTATTTGACAAAAAAGTTTGTATTTAGTTCAAATAGTTCAAATGGATTGTGGAGGCAGGTTATCCAATTTAAGCCATTTTATTTTCCATAATATCAATTTATATGTTCTTCGAAGTATTAAAGTATAAAAATAACGTATAGAACTTTTGAATAAAATTCTGACAGGATACTTGATACACTTATGTATGTACTACTGTGTCCAGAAATCAATTTCATCCCCTTCAAAGTAATCCCCTCCCGATGCATTGCACTTATGCCAACGGATTTTCCAATCTTTGAAACACTGGTTGTAGTCACTTTCCGGGATGGCCTTCAGTTCCGTCTTCGCTGCAGCTTGAATCTCCTCTATCGTATCAAAACGGTGTCCCGGAGCGGTCTTTTGAGCTTGTTGAACAGCCAGAAGTCGCACGGCACCAGATCAGGTGAATACGCTGGTTGCGGAACGATATGGGTTGAGTTTTTGGCGAAATGATCACGAATTACGAGTGCGGTATGGGATGGTGCATTATCGTGGTGTAAAAACCAAGAATTGTCTTTCCACAATTCCGACCTTTTTAGGCGGATAACGCAAAACGTTCAAATAATATTCCTTGTTGACTGTTTGGCCGGTTGGAAGGAATTCATAAAGCACAACACCACGATAATCGAAGAAAACAGTCAACATGACCTTGATTTTTGAGCGACTTTGGCGCGGTTTTTTTGGTCTCGGCTCTCCTTTGGCACGATATTCGCTCGATTGATCGGTTGTTTCGGGGTCGTAAGCATAGATCCAAGTCTCATCGCCAGTTATAATGCGTTTCATGACATCCTTCAACGCGACGCCTTTTTTCCAAAAAATTCAATGTTTTCGGTACCAGTCGAGATTTGACGCGCTTGAGGCCCAAAGCATCCTTCAAAATGGTATTGACTGAGCCTTTCGATAAGCCAACTTCATCAGCAAGGTCTCTAATCGTAAATCGATGGTTTTTCAACACCAAACCTTTGATTTGTTGGACGTGATCTTCATCGGTTGAGGTTGATGGTCGCCCAGAACACTCTTCGTCTTCGACACGTTCACGGCCGGCTTGGAAATCACTATACCACTTGTAAACATTTTTTTTAGACATAGCCTCATCATCAAAGGCTTTCTGCACCATCCTCAACGTATCCGCAGCAGAAAATTGATTCCGCAAACAAAATTTAATGCAAATTCTTTGCTCAATAAATTTCGACATCGCAAAAAACGAAAAACTCACTTTTAGCAGCTCACAAAACGACGCGTATTTCAAACACTATGAATATATTTTGACATGAAATTTCACATAGATGTCACTGACAGTACTACCAACCTAAAAAGAAAGAAAAATTTCCAAATCCTTCGACGCGCGCAGTTTAAATTCATATGTCACCTTATTTTTTGGACACGGTAGTATAGACAAAACAGCCCAAAATGTATGATCCTATCAGAATATGCTATAACATTTGCAAAAATAAGGAAAATTCGTGAGTATCGAAGCGGGTTGGTCCAGCTCTAAGACGGTAAGCTGCTCAGGGCCTCGTAGTGCTCGTTTCTACGGCTGGAAATGTCACTAGTGAACAACGATGCGATTTGCTATTCACCTTCGATGCGAGTTTCATTTATAAAGCTGAAGGTACCTGACCAAGCTGCTGCTTGCAGATTTTCCAAACTACACTCATGGCGAGGACAATTCCCATCTGGAAACATGTATTCTTGGAGTGTTTTACCAGAAGTGGTTGCTTCCTTTCATCTTAAGGAGCTGCTATTCAAATTGCATTTATTAATAAATGCCATGTGTCACGCATTATGGTGACTTTGCAGTCAATAAATCCATTAATTATCATATCGCAGTAAAAAATACTTCTCTATTCCCTTGTTGTAATTTGTAATACGCGTTTAGATTGACTTATTTCCGACATAGCCTTTTATAAAAATCATATGTCACTTTAATTTTGACACGTTCAATGAAAATCAAAGGGCTTTGTTATTTCTAGTCTTGTTTAATCGATGAATTCACATGCATGAGTCAATTTCCCCGTAGAGTAATGCCTCCCGGAATTTTGATACAAATTTTACCGACAAAACTTCGAATGTCACAAGCAAATTTCCTCGCTTACTCAATATTAAATAATTTCATATCCTGTGTGTCTGTTGCAAACTCCAAGGAAAATGTACAACCCCACATCCTCGGGCTAAATGCACTCTACACTTCTGCAAGTGTCAGAGCTGCAATAATGACATTCAACTGCCCCTGGCAATCAATTACATCCATCGTCCCGCACAGCTCCGGTTACATGTTTCATCCTCTCGGAACTGTCATTTATATACCGACCGGCCAACTTGTTATTGTTTTCATAACTTCATTAGTTGCCTGTAATTGACGAACGAGCTAACTTACAGGCACACATTCAGAGATACTTTGTTATCATTCTGCATGCGAAGGTAACTCCCCGGGGCACTTAATGCCGGTCCGAATCTAAATTGTAACAAATACTGAGAAATAAATTAATTCCGAGTAGGAAAGCAAGGAGCACACCAACACAAGCGCATCGTATGCAAAACTTAATTAAGCACTCAGTTTATCTTGTAAACAATGTCAAAGCCTTTGTTATTCTATAATCTAATTGTCAAATATGACTTTGTGTGTCCGTGTGGTGGCTGAAATCATTTTTGTGCTGATTGCATGCGGAGATGTTGGGCCCCAGTAAACTGGTTGGTGCTCATGCTCATGCCCGTGCTCGGTGACTGTTGTCGCTAGACACCCGAATGAAAGTGTAATTAAATTTTGGGTTCATGATGATGAAACTGCTATGACGATGCTGATTGCAATCAGTCATACTCCCTTGGTCTTTATCTTTTTGCAGCTTGGTAGCTAACAAATAATTGCAAATCATGAATCTCATGTAACGACCGACCGACAGAATGTAAAACTTTGCTCATTTGCTAATCTCTGACACTTCCGACACGGCATTTGTTCATAAACCTGAGGTTGAGTAAAAAAAGCACTGAAAGACTCATGTTGACCTTAATAGAAAGTATTGTGCATGATTACCCATTTTTTGATTGCAAAAATTTTTTAAATTAAGATAATTTCTGATTAAGATTTTCGTCAAATTTTTTATATTTTTTCCACGACCGATCTGGCCAGACTTGAATCGGACAGGTAAAGTTTAGATAACTTTTCGACATTTATCGTGCAGTTTGTGCATTGTGTGCAAAAACCTAATATTGTGGACTTTTTTACAGTTTTGTCCATTGTATGCTCAAACGTCAAAATGGCATACTTTTGTCTACATCAACACAAACTCGGATGACAGCGCAGTTTAACGCATGTGTTTGAAATATGAATGTCGAATCCAGACGAAAATTCGGATGATACATTATTACCAAGGCCCAAACAACGACTTATGGAGTTAAATTACAAGCGTCAAAGTGCTAGGTAGGAAGGGCAACTTTTAGCCTTTTTTCGCAAAAACTACGCTCTCTTATTTCTGAGGGGAAGTCTATTTATATATGTGCTCAATGAAATCATTGCCGCAGCATTTTTAAGGATCCGTTGCTTAATAGGAATATCGGAGACATTATAGGATCACTTTGTCGCCCGTTTGTCTGCCAACACCCTTTTTCTCAGGAACGCGTGAAGCTAAGTTAAAATTTATACCAAATGCTTACGACTGCGGTCCCTTAAACCCTTAAAAAATCCATCTTCTCAAGCGATGCAGTCAAACGATATGATTGTTTTTACCACATATTTTGATATCCGCAAGGGGAATCAATATGGGGTTGACCTAGAACCATGGAATTTGGCAAGAAGCAATGTATTATAGTAAAAATAATAACCAGATCCGAAAACCCTCAATTTGTAGTTACACCATAAACAACATTTTTCTTACGCCGTGGTGGACGAACTATTTTATTATCTTCTAGGTTCTTCTTAAACGGAACCTTCGTTGCGCGAGTCTGACTCGCACATGGCCGGTTTTTAATCATAAGAAAACTGCCATTCTAGAGAAACTTGCTTTGTTTCTTAAAATGCAAGTGTCTAGCTTGACCCCCGGTGATATGTACATATATTTAATTTGGTCGCTATCAAGAGATTATTCCTGCACTTAAAAAACAGGAAACAGAGCAAGCACAAGGATTAGTAGAACAATGAAAAGACTGTAGGGGTTTGAATTTTAGATGCATTTTTATCTCTTATACTCCATAGGTGTAGTCCGAACTTGGATGGAAAATTGAATATCTACTTATAAGAGTTTGCTTGATTCGCAGAATATTTTTTTGACATAATTTGATATACAAGAAATTTGTGTTTCACCCTGCTGTCAGTGTTTATGCCAATCACAGCATATCACCTAAACAAACCAATATTTTTTACAAAACGAACTTAAAATTCCAGCAGCCGATACACTAATCACTACTGCAGGGCCAGCCACTTTGTCAGACTGCACTCCCTATGGCCTATTTCACCAAATTACAAGTATACTTAAAAATATGTATTTGCTGATTACATGTACAAATTTTTTGACTTATTTTCTGTTTCACAAACTACGAATTTGTTAATAAGAAAAAAAAAAACTATGGGATATTGTGTTAGTTATTTAAAAATACAAAAAAAAATCATCATGTTATTTGCAAAGTTATTGTTTTTTACAAATTTATAAGTTATCAATTAGAATGATAACTTTAAGGGCAAAAATGAATAAAAAGAACAAAGTTCTTGTCGCTGGTTTAATTCTTGATAAGAAAAATGTTTCACTAGTCAAATTTTCTGAAATAATTACACATTATGTTAAAATTAAGGAGAGGCAAATGATTTTCAATACTTAAATATATACCGGAACTTTAATAGGTTATGATTGGAAATTCTTTAGAGATGTCGTGTGGCAAAATTTTAGACGAAAAACGATAGTAAGTCAAGTCCATTTTTATAAAGGGTGATATTCATATGATGCAATAAAAGACTGAGTAGAAAAACATTTTATTTGAATATCAAATTTTAAAAGTGAATATCAAATTTTAAAAATCAACAAATGCAGTGAAATCTTGTATCTATTTTGAAAGATAATTGGTTAGTTTTCAATTCTTTTTAATTCTTAAATTATTTCATTTAATAAATCATTTTTGAGAAATAAAATTCCAAAGTCGTTTTTTTTTAAATAACTGAATTTTAGTTTTCAAAAAACCCTTTTAAAATTTTTTTGCATCTTATGAAATTCAGCCTAATTTAAAATTTTATTTACTATCATTTTTAAGGCCAAGGTGGACAAAAGAAAAAGAGGGGCAGCTGGTGGCCCGTAGTCGGCATTGACGGATTTAGACAATATCATAATCAATATTGTGGGCAAAGATTTTCTATTGTCGAAGAAATTGAAGATAAGCAACCCCGAAGAAACGAAGATGATTCTTTGGAACAATCAAAGCTGAGCACCAATGGCAACGAAAAGACGTAAGTCAAGAAATAACATGCTTGCTTTTTTAGTTCGAGTATATTGTTAACGCAAGCACCAGAAAGAGGAAAATAAAAATAATAGGTATATTTATGTTTTCGAAGTAAGTTCAATTTGTTTTTAATTTTAAGAAAAGAAATATGAACAAAAATACCTCAAAAACATTAATATAAGTATTTATGCTTTTACTCACTGATTTCGAAACGCAATATATATTGTAAGAGACCCATAAACTTCTCCTCATTTTTGCCGAAATCACTTAAGAAACTAAGCTTCATCTGCTTTCCATTGTTTGCTGTCGCGTTCGCTCTACTTCAGTTGTAGTTAGATCAAGTTTTCTGGAATCGGCTTCATCTTTCTTTGTTTTTTTAGCCCGATGGCTGAGGCTTTGTACTCTTTGCACTCTTTGCTGGAGCACTGTTGATCGCCCCATCTCCTTTCGTTCCGAAAGAGCAGAATTTATACCTCCTACTCCCGGATATCCAACGCCGAATTTTTGTCTTTCGAGCAAGGAGTTTTGTTCCTTTTTTATTTCGACAAACCAAAGTGACATCATTGAGTCTTCGTCGGATGTCTATCAAGATGTCCTTTGAGAAATTGTTCAACAAGAATTAGGTGAAGAAATCACATAACAGAGCATTTCTGTGGAGGAATCCGCTGGAAATCGGTATTATTTCGGATACAGTGATGTACAGTTAATTTTATGTTTTCTTACGCTCTTTCTAAGATTTCTAGATTCATACCGGATAGGATTATGGCAGCGACGTTCCTCAATAAATATTCCAAGCCCTGGGGTCGCTTTTTTTGTAATTGAAGTAGAAAAAGCTGATATTTCAGTTGTTGGACACGATTTGGTCCTCCTAGGTCTGACAATTGATAAGTTTTACGCATTTAGAGAACATATTCACCATTTCTAAAAAGTTCATGTCTTAGATTATCTGAACTCGCAGCCCTCTTAGGTACATGAAAAGGACTAAAAAAAAACAACACGTAGTCTTAGGCTTTTTCAAAAATATATCCTGGAAATTCTGGTTCATATCCGATGAACTTCGACTTTTAAGGACATTTTTGCACTCTCCTTGACCTTGAAAAAGGCTCACCAGAAATTCAATAAAAACATTAAAACTCCAAGCACCCACAAGACAAGTTTCATTACTTAAAATAATCCACATACGCTCTACACATTAATTAGTGCCATGTTGTTGATTAAATTTTTGTCATGTTGTTGGAACATACGACATCAGATGTGTATTACCGTCTCATTCAATTGCCTTCAAGGATAAGTGTGCTTTCGTGTTAACATACATTGCGTTAAAAATATGAGTGTGTGTCAGGTAAGTGCGACGAAATGGCTCAAGATGAACGGGTAGGGAAACTTTTTTGACAAAGCTGACGTTGCATATGTACGTCGACTTTGGGGCATTCACACGTCTTGTGAACTTTGCTTGATGAAGTTTAAATGTTTAAGTGATTATGCCCCATACACTCCTACACATGAAGTAATGATAATGATGTGATTGTTGTGGCAAAGTAAAATAATCGCATGAAAGCATGCATGCGAGCAAACTAGGTGTAATTTGCGACAAAAAAGGAGAAATTGAATTAGACCCAAAAAGCATTTGACAAAAGCCAAAGCTTGTAGGAATGGTCGAATCCACAACAATAACTGTAATCCACAAAAAAGTATCAGATGCAGAAACTGACACACGAAACTACGATCGAGACATCGCACAAAGTTCCGAAGAGTCTCTCCAGCAGGGCGGTATCATCCCGCTATAAGGCAGATTCGCAAAAGGAGCACCATCAATTTTGGTGGCTCTTAGAAAATTGGTAGAGATCTCTATTATTGATACCCTTCGAAGCCAGGTCTCCTTACGGGGAAAAGTTGGCCTCTTTTTGTTTAAGTTAAGTAAAATTAAGATACATATATAAGCTAGTTCAAGCATTTTCGTCTAGTGTCTAAGTAGTCCTTTGAAATTAATAAAAATGCATTTAAAAAAAAGAAAAAATGTTCAGAATGTTATTTTTGTCCAATTCTATGATAATATCCTCGCATAATTTATCGTTTTATCTACCAACTAGCGGCTGTCCGCATCTTCACCAGTGACAGTTAATATTTTACCCTAATATTAATACATAAAAAGATAAAGCTGTGCCCGCTGCATCGCCCGCATGGAATTCAGTTTATGACTGCAAGGGTATCAGTAAAAAATCAGTTTACAAAATTATAAAGTATTTTTATTCAAAATTTTATTTCTTTTTTCTTATTTATTTTTTTATTTCATTTTTCCAATTGTTAATATTAGAGCATCTCTATAAAATCAAACTAGTTATTGAAATGTTAATTTTTTGAATTGGGATTAATGTGTACTGGTATCGTCACTGTTGAAGCTCAGAAAGGATTCAATACAGCGGCTAAAAAGTTGGAAAAGTCGCCGAAGTAACCAATTGCCGCCATGTTTGGAGATTCCAAAGAGTGATGCTTGTTTATTGCTCTTTCCCGAAAAATTTTGGGGCGACAACTTTTAATGTTTGCATTAAACTAAAGTTTGTTTACGACTCAAAACCATTCGAAAAATTTTCTTTTTTTGGAGTTTTATTCCTCAGATGATTGCGAATTGCTTAACTGTCAGTTGTAAATTCCAGGTCCCGCTGACACAACGAAAGAAAAAAATAAACAAAAGATGTTAAAAACATGGCTTAAAACTATTGTCGGAAATAGAAGAGCCCAAGTCAGCATTGAAGGTAGTTAATGCAATACTATATATCGGCTTATACGGCCTGTATTGCGAGACAAATTCTATAAGAAACCAGGTTGACTACTCGATATAGAAGAAGAAGAGTGTGTCCAAAGAAGATTATATATCTAAAAGCGATATTTCTTCAAGATCTTTGAGCTATAAATTTCTTGGACACCTTTACTGAAATATTATTGATAAAAAAATAGATTTACAACTAGAATATGAAAAATTATTCAGTTAGCAGTTATCTCTTGAAT
The DNA here is from genome assembly GCA_963555765.1 of Orthonevra nobilis. Taxonomy (NCBI): domain Eukaryota; kingdom Metazoa; phylum Arthropoda; class Insecta; order Diptera; family Syrphidae; genus Orthonevra; species Orthonevra nobilis. Next base: position 24,636,787 of record OY743225.1, on the reverse strand, counting down.
ATTTTCGTGAAAAAGAAGATTGGATACTTCCATGAAACAAATAAAACTTGCCTGCCATCATCACAAAGAACAAGTTGCTCTCAAATACATCTGATAACACTGCAATCCTCTTTCACCTATAAGCAACAAAAGTCTGCAATGGCAGAACAATAGACTGGTTCCTACCCCCATTCAGTTCCATCAAAGAGTCCCATTTTTAAGGTTGCGGGTAAGCTGGCGGTGCTGCCCGCAAAAGCGTGTTATTATTATTATTCCTCCTCCCCCCACCCCTAGGGTTGCTGGCTTTCGACCAACATTTTTCAGTTTTCCTGATGACACGAAAAGATTGCATTTCCATCCGATGAGTACATTTTGGAGTGACGTGATGGCCCGTAGCAGTGGCGTTATTCCAGAAACGCCAAACCACTAGTTCTACAGTAGCAGCAGCGTCGGCAGTAGAAAACGCTGAGAATTTTTGCCAAAATCGAAATAAGCTTAAACCGGCATAATCTTGCAGCAAATGCAATTCCATGAGAGAGGACATGAAGGATACTTTGAGTTGGCACAAAATTTGCTTGTTTAGTTGGAAATTCGTCTTCAGTCTATATGATGGTTGGGTTTATTTTTTGTTCTAATTTTCTTTTTGTTAAGGGTTTGTTGAAACATTTTTTCTAGTTCTTCATTCTTCCTTCTTCAATTGATTTTGCTTGTGAAAAGATATTATTTTGTGCAACAATTCCATTTTAAATAAAATTGATTTTATTTGACTTATCAATCAAAAGCTAGAAGCCGAAATTCATACGACTTATTGGCTTTAAAAACTCCATTAGAAACTTTGCCCGTCAGTAAACCAATTTATCACTCTTCCTGCCATTTTTGATTTCTGCAAATTGGAGCAAGTTAGCCCCAAACAAGCCATCATCAATCTTAAACAAAAAGTAAAACCAAAAGGTTAAAAAACAAAAACAAACAAAAAAAACCAATCACTTCTGCTGGCTCGGTTTAATACCAAATACATACTAAACATCGGTTGATAGGTTGTAAATCTGACGAAACCGATTAAATCATCACCAAGGTAGGACTCCAGTCCGTGTGGCAGGTGATAAGATATACATTTTACCGGAAATCATTTTCGTTCACTCTGTACAGTCGGGCATAAAACCATTTAAGGATTACAGTGTGAAATTTCGCTCCGCGTACATTTAGTGAGGGTAAACATGGCAATAAATTTTCCAGGACGTAAAAGAAAAAAATTGTTACTGGATTTACAGTCGCTGCTACCCTTCTACTCGAGATAATGAATACCAAAGGATACCACTTAACAAATGATTTATGGGATCCTTAGTTATTGCTTACATTTTGTTGATTAATGTTTTTATTGTTTTCGGCCCTTTCAATTGGCTGTGTATATTTTATATTTTATACGCGATAAATTTTAGCTTAAATAGGAACAAGGTCAGTTCTTAAAGGTCTAGACGACTGTGAGCATTTCAGCACACTGTACATAAAAAGGATGAGATTCACAATGCTGTAAGGGAATTAAATGGACAAATGGTCTTTTGAAAACACTAAAGTTGTAGCCGGGAATCAATTGGAACGTGTTTAAGGGAAGGCTTATTTTCAAGAAAACAAATTAATCGGCAATTATCGGATATTGTGTAGCACTTAATATGCTAAAATTGCTCAAAGTTTTAAGAGATCGACACTTTGCTTCAAATCACATGTATTTATGTCTTTGGAAAATATTTGGCGGCAACTCGACTCAAAGTGGTCTCGTACATAAGCTCGGCATTAATCCATTCTTGTAACTAAACTATACTCTCAAACAAACAGAAAGTAATTTGGTCGGAAAACCCAAAAAATTATTAACAAAATATGGAGTCATTGGAGGTGTTTACAAAAAAGATACACAAAAAGTCTGTACTCCAAAATACTGAGTCACACATGAAAGGAACTCAGAGCAATTTCAGCTTCCCTTTGTTGTGTCCTATGGCAAAGTGGTACTCCGCCAAGCTACTCTATCAGCTTGGCTGGAGTTTTCAAGCCCGACACATAACTACCGTGTCGTCTAAATTAATTTAAATCCCTGATGTTTGTTATCACAATTTCAAAAATATCTAAGTTATTAGAAAATGTAAACATTTTAGAGCAGTAACAGAAACAGATAGAAATAAATATGCACACCAAAAAGCCTGGAGGGCAGATCAGCGATAAACAATTTGTGGACCCAATTGACGGATAAACTGAAGGGTACTGGGCTGCCGAATAAGTGAACGAGGTAGGTAACCAAATCGTAAAAAAAATTCCAAAAAATACCTCAAGTATCGAGCTAAAAATGAAGCACAGCAAAAATTTGTTATCTTATTATCGATGAGGAAGACCTGTTGTGAACCACATGAGTTCCAATAACAGAATTTGGCGAAAATTCTAAAGAGATTACGTCACATCGTGTTGCATTTGCTGGTAGTAGCTCAAAATATTAAGGGGCTCCCCAAATGATAGAAGACATCCCAGATGAGTTATAAGCTAAGTTTCATGAAAAAACAGGGACAACTGAAAAATGACATGCATGACTCACGAACAAAGAGTAGGATATATAGTATAATTCAGTGTACCGATGGAGCAAATTGAAATGGACAGGAACTTTCCAGTCTGAAATTCTCAATAAATTATATCGGCAGGATAACGTTTTCCAATCAAAAATCTCAGAGCCTTGCATCAAAGGAACGACATCGCCGAAAAATAGCTCCAAAAAAAAAATTCAAAAGCGTTTTCCCAATAACAACATGATTCATTTGTGAAGTGAAATATTTTTTTGTCAATTTTCCTAAGTGGCTCAGAGTCCAATGAATGTCATTTTCTTTCGAATTTATAATTTATTTTAATTTACTTACTGCCATGAAATGTTAATTTTTTTATTTAATTTTATTTATTTCTTAAAAGTTCTTATATATTTTTTGAATTAATAAATATTTTAAGCGAGTTTATTATGTCTCTTGTATTTTTTCGGCATGATGTCTTATTCGATTTCTGGATATGCTGAACGTTGGAATATTATTTTATGAAGTGAGGGAGCTGTTTGTTATTACTTATTATTATATTTTTGCGAAAGTAGCAATCTTACTTGGTTCGTTTTTTCCATTAGAATTTTCCAGGAAAGTAAACCAAAGATCATATTATTTTAGCAGCGAGATACCACATACTATATGTACGTTTATATTCATCAAAGCATCTTTCGCTGATGTGTCGTCCATACGAATGAACTTCATTGCAAAGTGTTTTTTCGGAGGTCATTAAAAGAACGATATGGCGTTAGCAATCAAAGGTATTTAAAGTTCAGTATGTTTAATTAACCAAAAATCAATTGTTGTGGTTTTACTTATTAAATTGTTTCAAATAAGGCCTTTTTATTCGAATGCGTCCAAATGAAGAAATCGCATTTTGTGATCGCATATCTCTGAAACGTGTTTATTGTTTATGAGAAACTAAGTGCATTGAATGCCCGGAATACTTACAATCCTCACGCTTATGCTATGCGTTCCCTTTCAATTGAAAAAAAAGTCGCTCATTCGTTGAAGGCGCCTGTAAGTACAAGTGCGTACCATCCATACAACAAACAACTGAAATGGAATAAGCGTTAGGTTAGTCGTGAAATTGTAGTTTTTATCTTCCCTCCAGGGATAGAGAAATGTTTGTAAAACCATTGTTTGGTTTCTTCCTTTCTGTTCTCATTCAATATTGTTCCCACAGAGGACATTGTTTCGATTCTAGTAGTCTGTGAGACTAAAGTTAAAAGTGTGCTCTGGTCGACTGAAATTCCTTAATCATTTCCTGTAAACCACTGATATACTCCTCCCACTTTGTAGATTAGTTGAGTTTAAGATATACGCAAATGCATATTTTGAAAGCAGAATAAAACTAAAATTATTTATAATATGATAAGCAACAAGTCTTTTATTAAAAACAAACTTTCTGTTTTGTTAGAAGAGATAGAGGATTTGATGCGTCTCTTAATGTTTTTCATCAGCGCAATACTTCCAATTTATCTTCCATTTCTTTCTCTATTGCGTAAGTGAAAAAGGTATCGCGCAAACGAGATTGACGAGACGATAGTTATTGACATATTTCGCGTTACGTGAAATAAATAAAGTATCATCACAAAAATGTCTTATAAGTAACCAAAAGCAAAGAGATCGTCAGACGACTATTGTCATAAGTGATGAGACCTCAGTCTAATGACGCAATCTTTTGAGATCCAGAAATTGTACTTGCAGTTACATATATCAGCATATGGTATGTTGAATAAAATATTTTGAATGGAGCGATTGCAAATAAGTTCTCCTACTAATTCTCTTTTTTTTTGCAATAAATGAGAAATTTCGAGGAGACAATTGTGAGGACAGAATCTTCACATTAAGCACAGCGTCATGTTTATTCTGTACTACAATATGATACCTGCTAAATCGTAAGGTGAAAACTCGATGTGCAAAATAAATGAACCAACTCACCAAACAGAATCTTTGACCTTCTTGGTTTAAAGAACTGTATCCAAAGCAGCATGAAGCATCCAAAAAAAAAAGAATTTAATTCCGATGTAAGCAGCATGTTTTCATGAAATGCAATCCATTCGAAACACAATGATGTTATATACGCATATTGACAACCCGCAGTATTTGTCCGCACTCATAAGGTCCATCAAAAATTTAGCCAAACACGATGCGGAACATCTAATCTTACCTAAGCGTTAAAATAAGTCCTGTACACCGTCTTATCTGATTGCTAGTTATAAAGCTTGAATTTGCCTCAAACTCAAACTAGAGTATGACTCACATCTCTGGAGAATTGTTTCAAAGGCCATCACTTCACTGTTTAATGGTCTTTTTCATTAACAACGCTTCAGGGTGTAAGGTACCTGCATTTCTCTCAAAATCATTTTTGATGTAACAAATAACAATCGTTTCATCAGCAATTTTCATCAGTTTGGGATGCAGGATTCATTTATCTGCCGCACAATTAGAATGTGGAACACACGGTTTTTCTTACTTACTACAACTCAAAGAAGTTCGAAATTCATAAGCATCGATAGCTGTCTATCACTCGCGTTATGTACTTGCATTTAAAGGGTATTCAGAACCCCTCGAACACGTGTTTTAAAAAAAAAAATTTGTGTCATCTCATTCGACTCCTAACCTCCAAGTTTGCATTATGCAATACAATTAATTCTATTCGTCCTGGCAATCTTTGGCGTTATCCAAACCCATACCAGGAGTTCCGTTTTAACTAATACAGCGTCACGTTATACTGTAAACAAAAATAAAACATCTGTACACATTGTAAGAGAAAAATCACACGCGGAGTGTAACACCGCTCCTGTAAGCCCCGGGCACTTATATTTCCTTTATTTTGCTCCATATTTCACGCTTCCAGTCACGATAACTGCAAGATGAAAATGTTAAAAAGAAAATTCCTCCATTTTTCTTACTTATAACCCCTGGCGAATAAAAATAAAGGTGATACGAAAGATAAGGAAAAAAAAGAAAACGTTTCTCGTTGTTCTTTTTTTTTTGCCATTTCTTTAAAAATTCTTTCTGCAAAATGTCACGTTCCATGGATAAAGAACAAAGCAAGGAATCATTTAAAAGCAGATGTGCGTCTCCACACACACACACACACAGATAGATGCCTTGGGAAACGGCAATAGGTGCTATCATTATTGATAGGGAAAGAGAGTATATATTGTACAACTATACATTTAATAGATATCAACATTGTTCTACAAGCCGCTCTTTAGAATAGAATCGTATTCATCATGAAACGGCGTTGGTAGTTCTTTAGATTTACGGGGATGCATTTAGATACGTCTAAAGGGAGCTGAACAATCAAAGCTTTAAACCAAAGATTAGCCCATAGCTGTAAAGTGCTTCAGGCACAACGTCTTAAGGAGCATGTAAGTGGAACATCCTGGTTACTCGAATTTATGAAATTCATGACGAGCTTGCAATAACATTGTGTGACACAAAAACACACATTTTAAGATGTAAAGCGAGAATAACTGAGAATTGCAGTCCTGGTGTCCTGTTTCATTGCAAATTTTTAAACATTTGAAGGAAAATATTCGATAAGACTCGAGATTTGTACTGATGTTTCGATCGCATTACGACCCACCAGTAAGCCAATTGTTGCAGCTTTTGTCGGAAGAAAATTTGCTTTATACCATTTCTTCATTTCATGGGAAGGGGACGAGCAGCAAGATTGAAAATGTTTTGTTGTTTGAACCTAAGGTGTATTTTGGAGTCTGCAGAAGGACTGAGAAGCCTATACCGAATTATTTGCGTTCGCTCAATTCGCAGTTTTTTATTCATCCAGAAAAAATGTTTGGGCTTCAGGAGATTCAATCTGCGTAGTTAAGGATTGTCAGAAGAGCCAAATACTTCATATATTTTGTACCTCCTATTGCTGGCCGACCACTCAAGTGAAAACTGAACCCGTAGAAAGATAGGCGCAGCCACTGACGAGTCGGAGTGTGGGACTTTAAGAAACATATAGATGCTGCTCTAGCCAGAACCAAAGCGGCCTATGCCATGACAAAGAGCCTTTTACACAGCAGCACTGGACAGTTGGCTTTAACGGCTTCACTCCACCAGAGGCTTTCATATATTTTTAAATAGATAGGGAAGAAATGCGGATGGTTATAAGAAAGGGAAGAGACTCAACAGTATTAGTTTTTCATTCGGGTAAGCTTAGAACGATTTGCACTCTTCATTACCGTCTTTCTAGCATGGCCGGCTTGCACATTTTATTGTAATAAACATATTTATACATTTTATATAAATATACTATATGTAGAAAACATAAAATAAAATATTATATTATTCTTTTATTATCTTGTTCATATAAACTATATTTGAAACAATACAATGTAATACAAAAAACAAAAACACATAGCACAGCACTTTAAACAAATACAGAATACATATAATTATGCATAATGTTTAAAATAGAATTAAGGTTTATATTTAAGTTTGTATTGAAGGTATTCTATTTTAGGTATTTTATGCCAGTTATAAGTTGCATTGTAGATAGTAACTATTCAAAAAGTTAACATACTAAGTTTTTTTTGAAACCATTCTTTTCTTTCTTCTTTATAAACATATTTCAACTGCAATTATTTACGTTCTGCGTCGAAAGACATGGAATTATTTATTAGGCTTAGCTTGGAGTATCAATATAGGGCAAGTATGTTATATTATCATTATTTAGTAAATAAAGCTTGTTTAAGCAATTTTTTATTATTCTAGCATGTAAGTTGTAATCAATTAACTGAAATAAAAATGCATAAAAAACAAACCAAAGGTCTTGGCAGACGGTCTTGGGAAAAACCTCAAAGGTGTACATAAACTCTCGTTTTATTGCCGTGATTCATTTCAATGAGAACTTTATTATGAATTTTGCTACTCAGAGACGAGTAAGCGGCCAGGACTACAGTGAAATTGGGATATTGTCTGTTAGTATATGTATGGAGCTGTCATTTGCTTTCTTATAGTCACAAGAATACCTGTTGACAATAGATTTTAAGGATTGAGTTAATTTTACCACTTTTGGTGATGAATTGTTGAAATACGAATACAGCACGGACGTGACCCATATTAAGTAAGCCATAATTTGTTCATTGTCAAAACGCCACCTACATGAATATCGTTGCAGAGATTGTAGGGACTGCATCGGACAAAAATTAAACCAAACAAAGGCGATATGTAGTGGAAAAGATCAACACATCAAAGAAACAAGATTGTGAAGAGTAAAACAAGCAGGGACACTCTTCATTGAGGAGTTTTTTGTCCGCATGGCCTAAGCTTACAACAGTTGAAGCTAAATGATCCGACTCTTTAAAAATAATTTGTGCAGAGATTGCCTTTGGCCATTGGTTAGAGAGTCACCATAAATCTACAACAGACGATATAATTCTTAGAATTACATTGTAGATATTTTTAAGAAAATAAGAAGAAATACCTAACCAAACAGTGAAGATACCTGAGCCCACTAGAAAAAAACAAAAAAATTTTCGAAATATCTCAAATTTCAGGCAACAAGGCAGTTTATCTACCTCGGGATCAACATATCGGCGACAAATAACACAACACCAGTATTAGCGCCTAGTTTATTATTTCGTCTCAAAAAAATAACAATGTCCATTGTCCCAATTACGGTTACTGTTTTCGGGCACAGTTCTTAGAATTTAAGAGAGCTAGGTTTTTTTATTTGCAAAATGTAGAAATATGTCGTTCAAAAAGTTCATCAAAGTAGATGTTATAATAAATAACAAGAACAATTGACTCGTTTAAACGTTCCAAAATGAACCGATGTAATTAAGTGAAAAAAGTGGGATAAATCAGTTCGGAGTGCAAAGATATTATTTTGTGCCTGTCACGTCTCAATTTGACAACATGCAACAAACTGTTGCATGTCATTTAAAAATCTTTCGTGAGACCGCGATTACCAGCAGAATGAAGGGCTCGGGGTGGCCGAAAGAGACTACCCGAGTCGGAGGTCGTTTTTTGATGCCACCGGCATCAGTTCGAAATTTTGGTAGATCTTGAAAACAATCTGTGTTGAGCTACAGGAAAAAAAAAATTCGTCAAGCGCAGTGAGGAAAAGGCTCGCGAAAGCTGGACTTGGAGTACTCAAACCAATACTGAAGACTTAGAGAAAAACGATTTCCCCGGGCTCTAAGCATCTTAATTGGACTTAAGATGTATGGAACATCATGGAGTTTAAACTACATGTCAGATATAGAAAGATTCATGCGCGAAGAGAACCAAAAAAAGGACTGAACTCTGAATGCATCAAACGGATGCCTACAAAACTGAAGGTGTGATGGTCTGTGGAAGATTCTGCGAAGATAAAAAAAAGGAAGAATTGTTTTCCTAGAATCGAAAGTCCCTGCAGAAGATTACCAACATCTTATGGAAAATTAATTTGAGCCCTCGGCGCTGAAGCTTTTAAAGCTATAAATAAGGTAGAACTTTTATGACTTAAAATTAAATTAATTAAAATTAGCAATTTTTTTATTTCTTCGAAGAAAACAATGTGGATGTATAAATCCAACTGAAAAAATCTGGTCAATAACTTAACAAAAGTTTGCGAAGAAGCGCCCAACGCCAATTGAAAACCTTGAAAATTTACTTATTCGGACCTGGAACAGCATGCTTGTATCTACATGGCAAAATCTATCTGAGTCAATGGCTCCCAAATATCCAGCTGTTATAACAGCAAGACGAGGCCAAACAAAAAAAAAAAAAAAACAACAATTCACCAATAAAGCATTTTTCTTTAATCCATAAAAATGATCCAGCTACCCAAAAAACCCATTTTTCGGTCTAACAAATTTTTGCTCCCGTGACCGCGTGTTAAAAATGTTAACACTCTTAATGGAACATATAACAATTGGAACCGCATAAGAAATCAAAATCTCATTTAAAAATATTTAGTTACTGCAACAAATTTAATAAAGTGCGAAAAAATAAATTTGACTGAATTTTTTCGAATGACACTAATTCGCTCAATGATCTTATAAAATTCTATCGACATTGTACTTTTAAAGGCGACTGGGGCGATTTACTCAAAAAAAGAAGTTAATAATTATAACGTCAAATAAGTTGGTGTTTTATTTTTGCAAAAAAATTAATCTTTTCATCTAGTTTCAATTAACCATTGTTTCTTTTGTTTATGGAATCTTAAGTCTTGACTTAGCCCGCGACACTAGAAATAAAATTAAAATAAATTGCCCACAGTTGGACAATCTTAATTTATGGACCAGCACAAAAAATGAAATATTTATTGGAAGAATACTGCATCGATAAGTTATTTGACCATAAGTGTATTCGAGGAAGACGAATGGAGAAGATGTAAGTCTGATATAGCTCAGAGGTGTCAAATCCCTTCAATACAATGGTTTGGTCACATCTGCAGACTCTGCCAACAGGTTCGTAAACACAGCGAAGACTGAACCTATTATAGATCAAGCGTAGCTTGAACAATTTAAAGCCTAGGATCTATAAAGTTTTGAGATCTAACATAGAGGTTATCAAACTAAAAACTGAAAATTACCGAAATTAAAGGCCATCATATTCGTCCATTTTAATTGAAACTATCTGTCACCCAACTCTGTAAACTTGCAAATACTTTCTCTATCACTGTCCAACTGATGCCGGAACATATCAAATCAAATGACATGATGATGGCATTTATTGGCAAATGAAAAAAAAAATATACTTAAAAGGAACAAAAAGATAACAAAAGACTGGAGAAACTTTTAATAAGAAAACTTTTGAGTATGATGGACTTCGAGTAGCAATAATCTTTTTGCTACAAAACGAGCTAAACTTCTTTTGTTTCTCGAGTGAGCTATATTCCACTTACTTTGCAATTTTTTCGCTTAATTGCTTAGACTGGCGAAATTACTTTCTTCTTGAAGCAAAGGGTTTTAAATTGTGAACAAAGTTCCTTACGAGTTTGAAGTTCAGTGATAGAAATTGAAACAAAAAAAGTGATAATTGCCGAAGAGAGAGCAATGAAAGGAAATTTATAAATTTTGGTAAACTTGTTTTTATTTGATGGCCTCAAATAGGGAATCGGAATATTGCGGTTGTTTAGGAATAGTAAATTGTGGTGTTTTTAAGGTTGTTATTAACAAATCCTCGTTTTTGGAAAAATTTTTCATATATCAATATAATGTTGGGGCTAATTTATAACCATGTACTTTGACCCGTCTTGAATGGTATTGGTAGGCTTAAACGAAGGGACGTTAAAGTGTTCTCATTGGAATACTTTTATCATTTAAAAATACCAGTGAATATGTTTTTCTGGTTGAGGTGTCGACAGCTGTAAGTAAATAGGTGAACGAACTATGTCTTTGAGTGAAGTAGGGCTCAAAAGGCTCTACGGTAGGGGAAATTCAGATCTTCTATAATCCAATTGAACCACATAGCAGGAGTTTATCCTCACACTGATCCAACGCTTTGGAAGGGCAAACCAACTCACAAAGAGTTAGTAGCTGGGTGTCGTATGAAGTCAAGCTCCTTCGTTTTCTTTGATGCTAAAAACACAGTTACTGGTGCCCAGCTACGCATGTCTTGTTTATTGAGCCTCTTCTGACGAGTTTTCAAAAAGTGCTTCACATGTGTTCCTCCGAGAATTGAAGTCGCGTTTAGAGGGTCTTGCCCAATCGCTAAGTTTACGATTGAATACTGAAGCTGAGGCTCTTTCGGATGCGCACTGTGGTTGCGGTATCAGAACTTCTTATAAGACCAGCATTGTAAGTGACAGTGTTACTCAGAGTAATACCCATTCTGTAAAAGTCATAACTTGCCATGGTGACGTGCACAAATGCACATTATTAAATAAATTCAAATTAATCCAGTAAAAAAATATATTGAATAAAAGATGGAGCATGCGCAATACGAACGGAGTATCCAAAAAGTTTTTGTTTGAGCGCCAGTTTACTGGAAAAAGAGTCGAGCATTTGAGTCCATTCCTCACTTCAATCAGGACAAATTATCGCCGATAACAGCAATAACTTCGAAGGCTTATAGGGGCTCACAATTCTTGGAATAATATTTTACTCCACAAACTGTTCACCGCCGCAATTTCTGTTTTACAAGTTACTACTGTAGTTCGATTGTAGGATTCGTAATACATTCTCAGCCGTTAGCTCCAAAATTTTTTTTTTTTACTTATGCTGAGCTTCGATTAATGCTCCTTTTTTAAAACTAACCGAAGATTTTTGGAAATTTTACAAAGAGGACAATTTTTGTTTTAAAATGTCAACCTTTCGAAGATAAAAATATTTAACAACTTTTAATTTAATTGAGTTTTAATAAAACTATAATCCACGCGGTGTTTAAGAGCATTTCTCTTAATTCAATTCTTGGCAAACCTTCGCTGTAAAAATATTCCCGATAAAATAGCGTACGCGTGACGAACGGCGTTTAAATTCTGAATCCACTTTAAACCTTCTTAAAAATTCCATTAACCGTAATGTTTGAGGTTGTATGTGGACACATTCATTTGAAGAAAAGCAAACTTAATCCTTCTATTTACTTTAAAAATATTGACGACATGTGCTCGTTGAAGGCTCTCGTAAATCGTTTTCTATTTTCACAATAGCATAAGAATGGGTCAAAAAGGTAGTTACAATCCGTACTCCCATCTGCATAGCCCATACATGGCTCCTAATAACATTTATCCTGTTTGCAGGAAATCTTTATCTACGTACAAAGATATAGAGTAAAAATATCTTACTCGCATGATGGAGTCGTATAAACACAGACAGATGAAATACAGTCTGCCGTGTAACGTCTACCAAAACTGAAGAGACCAAAGCCTATGCGGAGACTAGTTGGATAAGGGTGTACAATGAATGATGTTGATTCTGACAAAAGTCAAACGCTGGAGAAGATGAATATTTTATTCTTCTCATCACGTGCTGCAAATAAAACCATAAAAGTGAACATAAAGCCAAATGTGGCTAAGGATTACGATACGACCCATAACGAAAGAGGGACACATATGAGTACCAACAATGCAAGAGTAAACTTTGCGTCATTCAAACACACAAGATGCCTTAATAGAAGGGCTAGTGTTGACGAAAAAATAAGAAAAAAAAATGATTTCGATAACGATGTGACATCCTGAAATTGGTTTTTGATAATGCACGAAACTTTCGGACTCTAAAACAGGAGACCTACATTGCCCTCAATATATTTTTTAAATAGCTTATGTTTAATCATGATTTAACTTAAAGCGAATTGTTGCAGCCTAGAATTTAAGACCCTTCAAAATCCAATAAATTGGCTTCTATCGAAATCGGTTTATAATCAAGTTTTATTCGCTACTCTTGAGCCGTTTTTAAGGTTCCGAACCCAAAGCGTGCTAACAGAACAACAAAGACTTCGATGTCCGTCCGTCTGTCACAAGGCTTTATCTTCAGATTGAAAATAGGAAGGCACTTGCAGCTTTCACATGCTTTCACATGTGTGTGCTTCAATGGTCACTTCAACAAGCTTTCACATGTGTGTGCTTCAACTACTACAACAAAAAAGAAACAGTCAGAATTATACATTCACACATTTCTATAATATCAGATCAATTTAAATCCTTATTTGCTTAAACTTTTTATTTTCCCAGCTGGAAGTTCTTGTTCTTATTGTATTATTGTAATTACAAGTAAACCGTGGTCGAGCTTTAATTTTATTTTTATTTTGTCCGTATATGTATGTATGTGGGCGATGCTATGAGAAATCTAAAATAAAAGAAATAAAATGTTGCATAGGTACGGAACCCTTAGTGTAAGATTCAACTCTTTTCAATTGTTTAATTGTTTATATGATTTTTTATATAAATTTGGAATTATTGAAAGCGAATTTCGCAATGTGGAAGTTAAGATTATTCAAGATATATAAGCTTCCATCAAAATCAGACTTGGTTATGTAAGGTTGTGCAGGGTTATGAAGTGCTTCATAAGACTCTTGGTACCATACTGAGCCCAACGCGCCTCTCTGATGCGGAGCAACAGCCTAAAAACTTTCCTCGAAACAGTTTATTTCCCTTCAAAATTTCAAAACTTGTTTTTAGTTGATGCTTCTTACTTCCTCTGGGGTTTCAAAAGAGTAATTGCTCACACATTTTCTACGGCGTCTAGCTATACCCTGGCATTCACATAATAAATGAGTCATGTCCTCTTCGACACTCAAATCACCGCAGTATCTGCGTTGTTCCGTGACCAAGAGACCCAATATCCTTGTATGTTTCCCTAAGAGGCAGTGCCCAGATAGTATGACCACCGCTATCCTCAGTTGCTTTCTGCTCAGCTTAAGAATTTTCCTTGTCTTTTTGCGGTCGAAGGTGAGCAATAGGGACTTTGATAACCTGTTTTTCCTTGAGTTTTACCAACTTTGTTCGGCCATTTACATTGCCTTATCTAGCAGTGTTGCCTAAACGGCACACACAAGAGGTTTAATAGAAATACTTTTGGCCGTAGGTAGTTTAAGATTCCAGAGCATTTTCCCTCTATGGTCCTAGAGCCATCCGTGTGTACTTCAATTTCGTTTTGCTGTAATACTACTTTTGCTTGCCATTCATATCTTCCAGGATACATTATTTCGTTTGGCGAATCGAAGGCCAATTCATTATTTGCCAGTAATAATTTCGTTTAAAGTTGAATTGCCCGTGCTAGCAATAAGTGAGCTACACTAATATTTCTGAAAAGCCCTATGTTTGTAAGGTTTATTGCGCTTTTTTCCGCTTGGAGTCTTATCTGTATGTCGAGTGGCAGCATATAGAGGAATACTTCCAGTGCTGTTGTTGGGGTAGTACGTAGCGGACCTGTTGAGGCTAAAGTGGCTGTCTTCATTTGCCCAATTTCATTGCCTTGAGTGTTGCTTTCCCCCAGATAAGAGCTCCATACGTTAATATGGGGCTGACTATCATTATGTAGAGCCATCATTGCTGGTTTGATTCCCCAAGTTTTTCCTACTATTCTCTTACAAATAAAAAGGACATTATATGCCTTTTTAAAAATGTCCGTTGTGTTCAAGTTCCAGTTCTATTTTTTAGCAAAAATTATTCCTTAATATTTCGCGTGGTCCGAATCAGACTATGAGCAAGCATAATCTGCTACATTTTTTTTTTCGATAACTTTCTCGGGGGGGCTTGCTCTCTTATGACTGGGAACTTGAGGTCTTCAAAGCTTGAATCGGTAAAACATCCTTTACGAATGGCTTGGTTTCGAAGACTCTCTTGGATGGAGCATAATTGTCCATTCTCCCGATGTGTCCGAGCCAGTGTAGCCGACGGATGATATTCACACAGCTATTAGAACTCATGGTTATACCTTCTCCTGCATCCGCCATCCTCGCAGATAGGACCAAATATCCGATGAAGAATTTTTCTTTGGAAAGGCTTCAATATTTGTTAAGCCGTCTGGCTTTTGGTCCAACGTTTGGTTTCTTAAACCTGGACTAGCAAAATCGGTGTAGTAGTTCCAAGGTAGATGAACTACTTCACAACTACAAAATTGTAGTTGTCAATAGTTAGGTTTTAGCCGAGATGATTCTGCTATTTTAAGGCTGACTTCTGAACTACATAAAGCGATGACCGATCTTGAGATCCAGGAAAAACTGATCCCATTATGTCGCACAACGCTTAAAAACACGTCATCGACTGCGTAGTTTGGATCAAGAAGCTCTGTAGTGTCGCAGCTTTGCCACGGACTCCGGTAAGGCAATAAGCGGTCATGTGGTTTGTTTAAACTTTTCTAAAGCCGATACTACGGCAGAAATATGGCAGCGTGGAAAGCAACATTTTCTTCAAGTCTGTCCATTTGCTGGGATATGCAGAAAATGTTAACATCATCGCCCAATGCTACTTGGGTTTATACAATAAACTTGAATTAAAACTCGAAGCACAAAAATCATGCTATAAAAAACACTTATTTTGTCAGTTCTTCTTCATGGGCCCAAATGTTCCAAGCAAGACAAAAGAACATTTTTGGGATCCTGCTTGCCAAGACAATGAATTGTGAAAGTGAAAGACGTCCGCAACATCTTCAAGCCTAGAGTCGACTATTCTACCTTAGCCACATAGATTGCGTGGAAAACAATGCTTCAGCTCAAAGTGATTTTAGGGCCCGGGAACCTGTTTTAAAAGATTGAACCTGCGGTTCAAAGATCCGGCTGTTGCTGATGGCAACTTGCATTAAGCTTGGACCGACTTTCTGGAAGCAGCATCCACAGCACCGCGAAGGCTGGAAAGCAGAATAAGCTCAGTCTAAGATCATTCGGGGAGTTGATGGCCTGATAAGTTCAGCCAGACACCTCCGCGATGTATTGCCCTACTGCTTAATGCCAACCAATGCCCAAGCTGTCTGTAATATAAATGTTTAGGCACAATAGACCTCGAAGTCAATTGAAAATTCGTTGACCAACTTTTTTCCACCTTGTAGAGGTTATTTCCAAACAAAATTAGCACATTTATTACGTTTGTTAAAAAAATCTAATACCGAACCAAACTTTAGAAAATAAGAGGTAAATTTCTATTTGTAAATTAAAAAAAAAAATGTAAATTGCTTCTAAGCTGTTGCAAGCGATCGTCGCCAAGTTAATCGAACGAACTTTTAAGGGTTGTTTTTATAATTTTTATAATACTCATACGATATACCATACGTAGTTGAATCAGCCGTAATTTTTGTTGAACAATTACTAAGCAATTAATAAGAGTATCACTAAAGAATTTATTTTCATTTCTTTCGGAAGTCACTCTGCTTTTAATTGCATGCCTCTTCAGTTTAGTTGTTTAGTTTTTTTTATCGTTTTCCCCATTTAGTTATTCTCCATATTGCCTTCAATTAAAAATGTAAAATTCAAAAGGACACGTTCACACTTGAGCACGATGTTGACTTTTTTAAAGTTTTTTTTTTTATCAATTTATATTTCCTTGGCAGGTTTGCGAGTCTATCGGTCGTTAAATAAAAATACATTGTAACGAGATCTTTTTGAAGCTATTGACAAGTATGGGGTTTTATAAGGGTGTTTATAAATATGAAGCTTTTCATATTTAAAAACGGAAGAAGTGACTCACAGACTATGGCATTGCCGACATGGCTATCCGCAGATGGCTTGATTACAAGACAGTTGTCAAAATTCTCAACGGTGAGCATCGAGAGAGGCTTATTCCAACCCTGATCACCTCAAGAAGAAGACAACAGATGAGGTACGAAAGAAAACGCTCCAGAGAAAAAGTCCAATAGCAAGGGAGGAGGGCGATATGAATAAAAAGAATCAAATCGACCAGAAAAGAACCTTGGCAGTTTCCCAGCGCGAGTATGTCGAAGAGTCTTGGAAAAGAAATTAAACACGAAAATTCTGCAAAAAAAAGAAAAGCCTAGCTGCAGGATAGAAGATCGGTACACAGTATCTTCTTTGAAGACGATTTTGTTACCGATGCGCAGAGAGGTTCATATGGCCAACGAAATAGTTCTCCGTCCAAGTACGGATGAAGCTTGCGTGGCCATAAATAAATAATGGATTGTTCAAAAGCTGAACTTTTTTCAGTGTAGCACCTTAATGGTCCGACATGTCAACAAGAAAAGCTATGTGTTTTTCAAGCCTGTCCAGCTGCTAAGATTTCCTCCAATCTTGCCTTCAACAGCACTTTTTTAAAGTAGCAAGTAATTATCAGGTGGGCAGCTATGTAATTACGTAACTTTATTCTGTAAATTATTGCCCTTTTTGAGCAATGACCTTTTGCCATCTTTCAGGCAGCATCTTTATTCCACGTTCATAAAACTTTTGGTTTTAATTAGCAAAAAATTGAACCAAGTACGATTTTACATTGTCATTATTATTGAAATTTTTACCATTCAATAAGTTTTGCAAAGATCGAAATAAAAAGTAATCAAATGGTGCAAGGTCAGGACTATATGGTGGATGTGGCGAAACATCCCAACCAAGCTCCAATAATTTTTGCCGAGTGACCAAAGATGCGTGTAACCTTGCATTGTCATGATGGAATGCAACACATTTTCGATTTCTCAATTCAGGTCGTTTTTTTTTCAACTGCATTGTTCAGTTTTGTCAGTTGTTCAATTAAGACATCTGAATTGATCTTTCGGTTGGGTGGTAAAAATTCAAAGTAGACAATTCCTTTGTAATCACACCAAACTGATAACATAACTTTCTTTTGATGAATATTAGCTTCACCTGGTTTACATGGCTTGCTCCACGATCTTTTCCGATTGACATTGTTGTAAACAACCCATTTTTCATCGCTAGTTATGAGTCGTTTTAAAAATAGATCATTTTTATTACGTTTCTTTAACAAATCGCAGATGTTAATGCGTTGTGTTAAATGATTTTCTTTCAGTTCATGAGGAACTCATATATCGAGTATTCGTACATAGCAAAGTTGTTTCAAACGATTTTCATATTTGAGTGAATTATCACCAGAACGAAATTTGGCAAACCAATTTTGACACTGCTGTTCTTTTCAAAGCTTCATCATCATGAACAGTTCATAATTTTTTGTGAGCTTGCAATGCGATTTTTCAACTGACGCCAAACAAAAAGTACACAACCGATCAATTTTTTTTTTCTTGATTGACAGTTGAAATACCAACCAAATAGCCCCAAGACTACCGACTGATAACGAGTGCTAGCTAATCCCCGGTACTAAATTTAGTAGATAAGTGCTACTTGGTGTAGACATGCCTTAGTACAAATTTGAGTATCGGCATTTGGTCTAATACCGTTACTAAAGCTAGTTCTCTGTGAAGAAATCGGACGTTTATGTTTCGCATAAAAAATAAAAACTTCTCGGAAGTAAGAGCTCGTAGATCTATCTTACAATAATCCGATTAAGTGTAAATTGAATCGTCTACTTATTATCGGCAATACTGCTTGTGTTTAACCAAGTATGCCGAACCATTAGCATCTTCATCTGATTGCCTGCCCGTTTCGATTCACAGCGGCCACCAATAATGCATCCGGATGTCGGCTGCGCAAACATAATATGTGCATCCACATTTCAAAGGAGCACAGCTGAGTGAGCACGCATGTATCGAGATACACACATCATTTCTGCTTGGCAATAAATTGATTTTTTTCTTCTTTTTGTTGCATTTCAACGGGTTCGCACAGCAAAGGACAAAAGGACAAAAAGATGTTTTGTATTCGTAGTGGGAGTGGGCGTTTATGGATGTTTGTGTATATGTTTTTGTATTTGTTATGCATCAGCTTTTCTTGCAACGGCAATTGAATCCTTTTTCGATACCCCGAAAACGATGAAGGATTCAATTGCAAGCGCTTGCCTCATGGATGCACAATTATCCATTGGCACAGGGTTTGGTATTAATGTCGCTCGATTTGTGCAGATGGTTCTGTTGGGTTGTATTCCAGGGCGTTGGTAAAGCAGACGACGCACGGTAGGCCTGAGTCGCCTTTTCGCATTCAATTAAATCCTTAATAAATCTGAAATTGAATTTACGAACAGAGAAAATGATGCACTACATTTGTATGTACCATGGATGTGTGTGAATACTATGCAGTCCTGGCAATCGATATGTCAGCTTGCTTGTTGGCCACCTTCGTTCGGTTAACAGTTGCGTTGCAGGCATATGAAATTTACATGTCGAAATATTTATACGTGTATTGATCATATTCTTAATCAAATAATTTCATGCTATCGACTTTCACTTTGCCGCTTCAATTAATTCAACATATTGGAGTTCAACTGATTGACGATGGAATATTAGAGTAAGTTGTTAAGTACATGGAGTGTCACGCAAATTGGGAAACGTGGTTCACTTAAGCTTTAAGCTAATCTGGGCAATGGTTGTCCCTTATGAGACAACAATATAATCATCACGAAGGAACAAGTTTTCATAGGAAATTGACAGAATTCTTTCAAAATATGATAAAATTGTCAAAAAAAATCTCCATTCCAAAATACTCACGTCATATTTTTTACAGACGATTCACTAGTATGTCCAGAACAAGTTGATCCGTAAACTGTCGTTTTTTTTATTTTGGTATATAATAAGATATATTAATCGACTCACCCGTCGATGTACCAGCAGCCTGAATGATCATGGAACAAGAGATTTCGTTCCGCATTTTTAATCGTTATCCGCTGCACTTTTCTGTTGCTCGATCGTTTGTGAATCAGAGCGAATTTTGATCGCTGTGTAAAACTAACACCACTGCGAGTATGTGATTCTTAATTTCATGAATGTCAGCTGGAAGTTCCACATTTTTATACGATAACTTCGACTTCATGAGGTTCGGTTTGTTCCGACAACATTGCAAAACCGTCTTAAATTTTTTATTGTATTTCCGACGTTGATTAAATAATTCTTTTTTTGTCCACAAAAACACACAACACAAACTTTAAAACATTGTCTCGAAATTTGATTCACAAAACTTAAAACACCACAAGTGCTGCGATCAATTTCGATGGCGTGATGACTGATGGAAAATCAGCACACTTTTCAGCATGTTATTTACCCACCATACCTTAATCTGACGCACTTATAGCCCTACAAATGCCATCATATAAAGAAGGCTTTGATATAGTGGAGGTTCTAAACAGGGAGCACGGTTTCCCCTCATATGTACATTTGCAGCGCTTGATTTAATAACAAAAATGCTCTCTTGGCCTCCCACACTATTATTCAAGTTATCTCGGCCAGGACTTCGGGTTCTCGTCAAAGGAATAACGAAGTGTGTTTCGAGCTTTCGTTACTACTACTACTAATTTCATTCTGTGAACACTGTCACCTCTCCCACCTCTGGCGTTGGGATCCAATCTCCTCTCGAGGTATAAGGACTAAATCATTAACCATATTGAGGCAGAGCCATTTGATGAAACTACCATTCGATAATTATAGCTTAAGATGGCTTTGTACTGTTTGTACAACATCCGAGGCTAAATGCGTAATTTTATTATTTAAAAAGTTAACATAAACAAATTTTTTGGAAATAAAAATCACAATGATATTTAACACGCTTTAATAAAAAAAAATTAATTTGTGTATTAAAAATTTTAATATGGTAATATTGTTTTGGTTATTATTGTTATAGAAAAGTTTCAATATTTTTAAAAATTACGCGAATGTGGCTTTTTTCATTGAAAAATCATGAAATAGAAAATTTATTCACAACAATGGCTTAATGAACAATAATATAACAAAAATCTATTTAATAAATAAAGATATATTTTTATGCTTAACCCCACTAACAAATGTTATTTAGTACTGATGGTGCATTCGTCACTTGTCCTTCCGACAACAGAATGTTCCTAATGATTTCATGCAAAAACGGTTGTGAAAATATATCTATTGTTTTTTATTTTGTACCATTTTTTTCATGAAATAAAATAAATAAATAATAATAATATATAAATAAAAATAATAACTCACACTTGCCCGCCGCCGATCGGGAGCTTATTCATCCATCTTTGATAAGGTCAATATGAACATCGACACTGCGCCGTATTACCGAGTTAATAAAAGTCTTGGATTATGTCAGATTGGTCATAAAATATAACACTTTGTTACTCCGGGCTAAAATTGGCTTCACTGGTGTAGTTTTTAGAATTCAATGCGGATCCTAGACAGACGAAGTACTTAACCACCTTAAAGTTATATCTGTCCATTATCACGTTTTAATCTATGCGTTGATGTTGTGTAAACTTTTATTGTTGAGAGTATACTCCTCTACTTCGTTCTGCCCTCATTGAGAATGTGTTCCATCTTTTCTGACAATATTGCCTCCGAACGTCAATTGCTAAAAAACTTCCTTGCGACTATTTCAACTACCCAATAGTAGGCTAAAGTCTCCGCTTTCTACTCACAATATTTTATGGCCAATGCATTTTTGTGCCTATTTAATTGGTTGTAGAAAAATAAAATTGGTAGTTTTTTTTGTAATTTATATGCAACCGATTTAAAGTCAATCAAGTGGCACAGCATACTCCAGAAAATAAAAGCAAAAAAAAAAGAAAACTTGTATTGCAAGTATTGTATTTAAGTTTGGAAACTTTCTCCGTTCCTAATTGGGAATGCAAAAAAAAAATATTAGAGTTTGCTGTTCCGAACCTGCGAAGCATAATACTTATTATTCGTAGCTCCTTGTACCTACAGCAATACTCGTTCAACGAGAGTCCTTAAAGTTGCAAACACCCCCTTTCTTTAAAAATAATCTAATTAGTCGAATTTTCAATTCAGAACATCAAAAATCAAATAATTCGATAGTTGTTGCACTTAAAGTGGTTCCTACATTTGTTATTTCATTATTATTTTTTTGTTGCAGCCGAAGTTGGTTTTGTATTGTTGCTTGAACTATGTTCTCCTTCTTCATTCAAATAAAGTTAAGTAAGCTAAGTAAATGAATTCTGGAGGAAGTCCCTTGAGAACATTTTATTTTGGTTATGAGTTTTTTTCAACACTTGAAGACGATGACCTTTTTAAAGGTATTGTGGTGATCGCAAGCAAAAATGTAACGAGGTTAAGTTTAACGCAAAAACTGAATCAATTCTGTTATTTTATTTAGTCTGTAAATTATTTAATAAATTATCAGGAATTCAGCGTCTAGATTCAACCAATAACTGACTACAACCCCTATAGCTTGAATAAAAGCTCCAACGCATTTAGTAAGAAATTAACTCTGTGAAGAGCTTTGGGATATTCTCGAAGCGGTCCGAGGAAGTGATATTATAAGGACTCCAAAATACATGATGTAACCAATCACTGATTTAACTGATCGTACAGAAAGGCGATGCCGGTATAGACAAAGCCGATTGAAAATTTTTTTTTAATATTTTTAAAAAATTTCGAGTTTTCAACGAGTGGTGTTGTCCTAAACGCGATTAAGATATGTGTTTAGTAGATTATAGTTATCCACACTGTTGACTACTGAAAACAATTTGAGATCATCGGCAATGTCATCAATGAAATTAAAAAAAAAAATGGTGGACTTAAATGGCATCCTTGAGCTAAGCTTGAAGTTCATTCGAATAGCATGGGCCACTGAATCGAACACTTTTTGGCGGTTTTGACATTGATGTCATTTACCAGAAAAAGATATGTGGTTATTTACAAATTTTTACAATACAATAAACATCGTATCATTAAAAGATCGCATTTGAATAAATTGAGTATTATGATAATAGTTTCTACATATGGAAGACTAAGCACTGAAACTGCCTTTCTTATTTCCGTCTTGAGCTTCTGAAAGTTACATTTATAAGAAGTTTATAATAAAAATACTTTGTTCAACTTAATTAATGCAATTTAATTAAATGTATTTATATATAATTATATATGTAGCTCCGATGACTTGGCTGAAATCTTAACTTAACGTTATCACTTAATGTCTTCCTTGATCATCTCCTGGCTTCGTCAGAGCATTGTGGGAAATTATTGTATAAGTTGAAAACGACTTCTTCCACCATTGTAAAAATCATCCAACGATTTCAGTAAATTTACTCCTTCGGACTAGACTTTAGCTCGCTTTCATTTACCTACACATGTTTACAGAATACCATAAAATAGTAAACCCTTTTTTGTTGGAAGAAGCTCAACTAGGAAATGCTTTTTAAAAATGTAGTAGAATTGAATATAGATACACTTTAAGTAAAACGTATAAAAAAAGTTTCAAATCGTTTGCATGTTGTGAGATATCTTCAATTATATTCCCTTCGCTATGAAGGGAAAAAATGTTTAAATGAAGGACGCCGCCGCCACCAGCAAAAAGATCCGTGAATACAATTCTAAGTTACATACATTTTTACAACGGATCCACTTCAATCAAGCATTCAACCATCATTTCTCCCACGTAATTACAAGAATAGTTTTCCGCAAGCCACACTCTCATCATACAACCCCGGCTAGGGATTTATTTAAGGGCCGGGGGTTGCATTTTCAGTGGCGCGTTGTCTTTTTCTCATCTTTTATTAACGTTTCTCTTTCCACAATGCCCGCACTGTGGCTCAGATAGGTACGAGTAGGTACTCCCCTACAATGCGAATATTCATCTTGAATTTTTAATTATTCTAAAAGCAACAACCTGAGACCAATGAGATTACTCACAATGTCTTTTGTGGCTGCGACATGGACGTTTTTTCCCAGCATTTCTTGTTAATTTAGGTTATGGATGTTCTAGTTGTGTTTTTTCTATGTGCTTGTTTATATTATTTTTTTTTTTTTTTCATTTGTAATGAACATTTTCAAACCGGAGAATGCACAGGAGCTAAAAATAAGGACATTTAATGCAATGGTGGTGTGGTTCTACTGCAGTTGGACCTTCTTATTGAGGTCTTACAATTTTATGGTAATTCCTCTCCGTTTTCTGCTCGAACACGGGAAATATGCACAATAATTAAAAAAAAGGAATTCGTTGTAGAATTAAATGTAAATATCGAACACGGTATGAATACGCGAGCAATAAGATTCCTTCAATTACACAAGCACAGTAGAGAAAAAAAAAACATTTTAAACGTTCTTTAAACAAGTTCTGCTGCAGGTTTCTCCAGCACGGGTGTGCAGAAAACAATATACACAATTTTTAAATACGATAATTATTACTCTTTAGTAAAAAATATCAAAGCCAGAATTCAATCAATTATGAAGTACTCTTGGATTCTCATTTCGCAGTTATTAACCACAGAAAATGTATTTGTAGTTGCCATTTAAGTGACGAAGAGCAAATAAAAGATACAAAAATACAAAAGAAATTGGATAGATGTCCAAGCATAAAATTCATCTCATAAACATAATCAAACCTTTAAAAATTGAAATGAAATTTTAGATTTTAAACAGTGTTTTATTTTTATTTATAAGAAACTAGCGGTCGCTTGCGTCTTCGGCTGCCTACATTTCGTTACAATGCTAGACAAAAAATGCTTAAATCTAGCTTAATTTACTTAACTATATATAAACTAACTTACTGGCCCTCTGCGGGTGCTCACACGGGAAATCCATAGGCAAGAACAGGCCGAATGAGGGCCGTATAACAGATCACCTTTACTGTGGCTTTGAGTTGACTGCTGTAAAACAGTCTCTTTGTCAAGGCAAAGGCCGCTTTGGCTCGGGCTACAGCAGTATCTATATGTTTGCTAAAATAAAGATACTGATCACGCCAGATCCCAAGGTTTCTGACAACAAAATGATTCGCCAGTGGCTGCCCGTTTTGTCCAACGATAGAGGACATTCGCCACTTCTTTTTAATATTTTTAAAGGCTCTTGACGACTGAGTCGTGAACAGAATTATCTCGCACTTTTTGAAAATTGATCTTCAACTTCCAATCGTCGCAATATCCCTGAATCAAGTCATCTGCGCACGCTATTTAGTGGCGAAGAGATCCTCCACGATCACTTGTGAAGATCGAAAATAAAATCGGCGACAATACTACAACTTGATGTAGACCTTTGTTAATTTTTAAAAGTTCCAGTAGACGTTACGCTGCCCTTTTTCCTAATAAACTGAATGCTGGTGAGCATATCTTAAATTATAAACAGCCCTTGAAAGCATACAGTGTCAAAGGATTTTTCCAAGTCAATCAACAAGGCACCCGTGCATTGTTTCTTACCTTTGTTCCATTGGATATCCGATACCAGTTTAGACGCGGCATGTATGCAATCATGCCCCGCTCTGAAACCGAATTGGTTATCCAGAATAATATTTTTGTCCTCAACCCAATTGGTCAGGGCTCTATTGATCACTTTTTCAAACAATTTGCTGTTGTTGGGAATGAGACTTATTGACCGGAGATTTGCCGGATTGGATGTGTCTTTATTCCATTTAGCAATGGGTCGCACCACCGCTGACTTCCAGTGAGCTGAATAATGTGCATTATTCAGCAAATTGTTAAACAGGATAGTGTAAATGTTTACCACTCCTAGAGGAAGGTGTTTAAGAACAATGTTTGGTATTTCGTCGGTTCCCACAGAAATTTCTATTCTCAGTGAAGTGAATATAGTAAGGAGATCGGCCTTTGAAATGTACGGAGGATGAATCCCTTCATTGGCGATGACATCATTTGCCAATTATCGTCTTTCAACATGGTAAAACCAGTGTTCTCCGATCGCCAGTGCTCAATGTCATATCTTAGATAGAAGTTGTATTTTAAGGACCTTTTTCGTTGACTTATGGTATAAAAATGGCCGCCACGAAAGGCTCCTGTGCTTAGAAGTTAAAATGTACAGTATACATCCATCCCAAAGGTCCATTGTAAAAATATGTGATAGAAAAAATTGATTTGGGTGCGAGTAGGTCTGCCCATACCATGAACTTCCCATCTCGATAAAAAAATTTCCCATTTCCCACCACCATCAAATTCCATTATCGTTATGATAACATCATTCATTCCATAGACAAATATATTGCAATAAAAAAAAAGATACATATTGTATATGTTCTTTACTGCCCCTTGAAAAATCTTTCTTTTAGATTTTTTGAATCATTTAAAATACGATTTGCGTATTTATCATTAATTGATTATTCGAATATATTATTTCGAGTGATCAGGACAACAATTTTGAAATACTTTTTTTCATTAAGTAACATTTCTACTAGAAATTAGTTCCATTTTTAGTTTAATAATATTACTAAAAAAATTACTTAATATAATTTAAAATTATGTTTTGCGTTTTTGTTTAATATTGATAGCTAATTGCACTTTTTTCATCATTAGCTTTTTAATTAATAACTTGAGGACTGTAGCGCTTGTCCGCGTGGCATTTGAATTTTATACTATTGGTTAAGTCGATTTCGCTGTACAACTCGTACCGTACAGTTCGTTGTTGAATCTTCTCCTCCACTCACCGTCAATGCAGATCACACTTTTCTCTCGAAACAACCTCAGGCGCCTTCATCCGCTTTTGAAACTGTCCATGCCTCTGCACTATATACCATGATGGGACTGATGAGAGTCTTATAGAGCGACACTTTAGTTCTACGCGAGAGGACTTTACACAATTGTTTTCTTTGCCCAGAGAAACAGCGATTAACAAGAGGTATTCTTCGTTTGATCTCAGCGTTAGTGTTATTATCCATAGTATGTTTACAGGAGAGCATAGGTAGATATAGTCCCTAACTACCTCAAATTTATAGCGATTTGGGAGTCTTTTTTTGATGACAACATATGCTTCTTTGTGCCCTCGTATACCGCCAAACCCATCTTTTTCATTTCTGTCTGAATCCTCATAAACGCACTGTTGACGTCAAGATGCGTTCTCCTTTTATATTAATATCTTCGCCGTTTGCGAGTTACTGAACAGACCTTTAAAAAATAGTGCCTCTGGTGTTGACACGGGACTTTTGCAGCTAAGCCGTCCGCTCAAGTGGCTTTCTTAGACTTAAACTTAAATATTGCTGCCTTTACTCCGCCTAGGTCGGGTAGATAGCATTGTTGGTTCTTCCACGTTTTCAGCATTAATTGCAATTCTACTACGATGTTTCCATTTCGAATTTTGCAGGTTTCGGGTTGGGTCTCTGTAACCTTGAGATAATTGTTTTCTCTGGTGCTAGAATTTTCGAAACTTATTCCTGTTTCTTAATCTCTAAACATCCTCAATCGGGCGCTTCTCATGCTCTACCAAAGATGCTGCGACCATGGCATAGCTTGAAAATGTTGTGCACGAGATTAAAACTTTTGTGACCTCCTATTATGAGTTGCGTCTTGGCTGTAAGAAATTTTACTATGGCTTGCAAAAACATTTTGGAGAAAGTACGAGTTCTATCTTGTCGAGGTTCATGTTGAAGCTGGCTGGCTGTCCATGGCTTGCATTACACTACTCAAAGAAAACATCTCTTCCTGTTTAAAACAAAAAATATAGCACCAACGACCCAAAATCTTAGCCAGTCTTCTGCAGGCACATAGTAGCACACGACCATCCCTCTAATAGTATCCAACTCGAGGTGAAGATATTTTTTTTATAATTTGCTCGCTCTCAAGAGGTTATGAATACTCTTTTAATGCAAGTCGCACAGAACGAGTGGAAGAATTAGGAGAAGAACGAAAGATTTTTGTAGTGGTTTGAGAAACTCAGATTTATTTAGTTTCAATTGAATTCCGGGGGTGGAGCTTGAATTGGGACGGATGATTTGATATCAACCTATCCAAAGTTTGGAAGATTTAGCTCAAATTTAGAGTTGCGAAAATCGATTTCATTTCAACAATTTTAACATTGGAAGTTGAATTTGTATTTGCTTTTGGCAGTTGTTTTTCAACTTCTTCAATAAAGTGTTTTAAATTAGACAGTCAGAATTATCAAATATTATATAGCCTTGTTTCAAAAGTATTACATTTTGTGAGAACTCTGTTTATAGGGATTCATATTTTAAAAGCTTGAGGACCAGTTGCATGGTGACACAAAATAAATTTCAAGCATGATCAAAGGCTCGGTTGCTTGGAACTGTTTTTTTTTTTGGGAATTCAAATTTGTTTGATTCGGTTGAACTCTGCAATTTCTTTGCAAAATTTCCCTTCATCGGAAATCTTTGTATTAAGACTTGTGCTGAAATATCACTTACAAATTATTACTGTTACTAATCCTTATATAGGGATAAGAATTTTAAAAAGTTTTTTTGAAATGAGCAAAGGGAAATTTGTGTCCATGCTTTGCGTTTTTTTGTTTGCAGAATTTAGATTGTTTCGGTATAAACATTAAGAAAGGCCGTTTATCTCAACTTCATGTATTTGCGGAATTGTTTCTAATCAATCTAATTTGCTAGATTGCTTTCCTTTCTATTAACCATTGCTTGGAATATAAAGGCGAGTCCATTTTGAAAGGGTTCAAAAGTACATAATTTCAGTCCCGAGATTTCGACCGCCTCTTCGTTCCGAGCTGGGAACTGCTCAGCATAGGATCCTTTTCTTTTGGTTAATATATGGCTTTATGAGGATCACATTCAGTCCAGTTTTCTTTGCAGATTTTTATGGTTATGTTTCCAAGCCGGTTTCGAGAGATATTTTATCCATGTGCCAATTTATGGAAAGACCTCTAGGATTGCGTTCATATTAAGAAACCACAGCAGTGGCAAGCAAACTAAATCGGATGTTATGATCCTCCTTTCAATATACGAGTAATGTTGTTTAAGCCATTCGTCTTCACTTTGTCAATTAGCTTTCTCTCGATGCTTTTTCTTTGAAATCGATTGCCTCATGTAATTTGCGTCATGGGCTTCTTTTTGCTAATATATTATAACGATAAAAAAGCGTCAAGCTTCAGCCGAGCAGGTTTTGAACAAAAAAACTGGTGGCTCCATAATTTTCTAAAAATGTTTCCATGTGTCAGTGTTGCAGACGTCACTCTGAGTCTTGAAAAATGGGATAGACTTACATAGATAGATTCACATTTCTGAAACAATTTTCGAAGAAAGTCCGTAAAGTTTTGGATCAGAAAAAAAGAAAGGGGCACATCAATGTATGAAATGGCCTCAACTAAATACTTTTTTGGTCTTTTTGGTAGTCTCTATAAATAGTAACTTACTTAGTTTAGTCAATTGACTAAATAAACATAATTGAACAAAAAAAAATTTTATTTGAATTTGTCCGGAAACTTATGAACGGCAGTGTATATATTTTTGCATATTTTTTTATCTGATAAGGTAGCTGTAAACTATAAATTTAATTAATTTTGAACTTTTTTTATTGGAAAACTAAATTGGTTTTAATTGAAGAAGTGAAAATGTCCCTTTTTTTGACAGTTTTTTCGTCGTAATATTCAAACCCCCATATGAAATTTAACCAAAAGCTTTTCAGGTGATCTTTATGCAGACACGCTTCGAATGAAACCAATTTGGCTTCGATAGCTTGATTTGTTCTCGAGTTAGGCTGTACGAAAGAATCCGCACAAACGTACGTACGTACGTACGTACACACACACACACAGACATCTTTCTAAAAACGATGGAATCCGACTACTGGGACCGCCAAACGTGGAGAAATGTAAAAATTTTGAATTTCGAAAATCGGACCGATTACAAGAACTTCCAGATGGGAAGTTAAAAATTTCGAAGATTATCTCCTACCTAAAAACTTACAGAATTCAAATTGCAGCAAATTTTATTTGAAGGAATGATAGAAATAAACCATGAATTCATCTTATAGTCCAACTTACAAAAAATTAGATCCGATGTCTTGTTACAACCAGAGAGACATATCCCTAATTGAAGTTTCATGCAGTTTCCTATCTGGTATTGTGCATGAAAGTCTGAGATCCTTTTGCGATACACAAATCCACCAATTAATCCGGATCCCAAGAATCTGTTGACTTACACTCCAACTAAGAGTATTTTCGCATCCTTAGCCACCTTATCACGAGAAACGGGAACTCGAAAGCTCCCGTTTAAGGATCAACAATGCGAATGCGAGAAGGTCTGTGTAACAATCCGGAAACTTTAGCTTTAGCTCCCTTTCAGATCATCCAAGGATTGATGATCTGATAACAAGTTTATATTTACATGTCGTAAGTCTAAGAAAGAACGCCTACCTGAGATGGTTTTAATTTTCAGGATAATTAAAACAAAAATTAATTAAAATTAAAACTAGAAACTTGAGATTTAAAAAGAAGAACAATCGCATGATTACAAGAATCGAAGGCAGTTTCGGGTTTCGATTAAAAAAGATAAATTGGAGAATTAGTACGTACAGGTCCTTAACTCAAGAAAAATAGTTTCCAAATGCATAAACTAGTTTATTAGAAGAACAGTTCTACAGAATAGAATAGCTCACAGAAGCTAAACAAAAATGTCACCAACAAATTGTCTCCAATTGCGTACAAGTCTTCGGTTGAGGTCTCCTACTCCACTTGTGAACACAAGCGCAGGAAGGGTGTTCCTTTTCCAAGTTTTCTCTCTGGTAGACATTCGTAGACTATTCGAGATGGAGCCCTGGTGGCCATCCGATCTGAATGACCCAGCCACCTTAGTCGTTGTCTTCCGCCGTCAGAATAATGAGCAAAAATATGACGAGTATTCAAGTCAGCTTTTTTGCAAAATTTGACATGAAGGATACGCGATGATACTTGTTGGTGTTCTTTGCTGCCTGCAATTGTTCCACGTCTCCCGCATTGATATAGGCGAACTTCTCCGTTTTGGTATTGCTTGGGTAGGCTTTAAAGAGAAATCTTTCGTAGAGTTTAAACTAGGTGGGGTTTGGTTTCGACCTTTCACGAATGAATAAAATTAGTTCTTATTTATATTACTTTTTTCAAGAGGAATGTGCCCTTAATTCACTCACTCGATTTTGCATACATTGGCATGAGATGATTTTATACTTTTTCTGAAAATTTGTCTGCATCTTTTCGACGAGAACTCCCGTTGGAATGACTTTCAGAGTATGTGCATTGTTTCGATTGATTGGCATAACTCTAACTTGGTGGCCAAAGTGCCAAGCAAGGCATGGAACGCATTGTTCAGAACATCTTTGGTCTTGAGAGCTGCACTTGCGGTTGTATTGTCCTGTTAAAACTACATGTCCTTCAGTCCCAATTTGTCGACTTGTGGTAAAATTAACACTCGCTGATCAGTGATTCAGTGCGGTATATCAGTCACAGTTATCGTGTTACCAGCTGTGCTCTCGAAAAAATGAGAAGTGAAGTGAGGATAATAGCCTGACATATTTTCCCGATGAATATTCTTTACCTGTTTACTTCCAAAACAAAAGTTACATTACATTTTTTAGTTTGTAAAGTAGTGCTGAAGAAAGTCTCATAAGACCATGACAGAACTTCAAATTGAAGCAGCTCAGCTTTTTCCAGTTTTTAAAAAATTCAAACCGAGCATTTTCACAACAATACCAAACATGTCCTGTAAAATATGCAAATCTTCTCATATCTGCGGTAGAAAAGTTCTTCCTCTACGTATTCACAGCCAAAGCTGCATCAATCCCCAACACAAAACCTTAATAATTAATCAACCATACTCTTACCATGTGTCCTATACACACAAAATTTAGTACTCACGACTAACTTCCTCTCAGGTCGATATGAAAATTCTACTGAACATATGCACTGGCTTGTTCAACAACGTAACACACCAAGTACAAGATCGTGGCACAAGTTCAGCCAAAAGATACAACATAAGACTTTGAAAAACCCATTGACCTGGAAACATTAAAAGTTAAAACTCAAGATATGGCATCCTAATACAGAGTCTCATCCAAAAGATCAAAGTTCAAGAATGAAAGGGCGCACAAAGCAGCGCTCCCACCCACCACAACGACTACTTGCATAGACATGAGTAGAGTTCCAGTTTAAGGTTACACCTGATGCTTTTTAAAAGTATCGTAGGAACGACGTTCCTCACCCCCAGCACGGAAAAGACGACGAAACCCAAAGATTGCATTTGCATCTCAAGTGAACGTGTGTGTGCATAGTAGAGTGCGCTTCCCTTAGCTGGCACAGCACGGCGTGAGTTATCCACCCCGCAGATTCGCAACACAAGAAGAGAGGGGGAATACTGAGAATGCCGGACAGCCGGGAGTTTGAAAATTAGAAATGCAACCATGTATGCTTGTTAACTCCGGCAACAAAACTCACATCGGAATCAGTTTACCACCCCCAACATGCTTCTAGTCATTTCAGTCAGACATGGCATGTGCATGTGCATATGGGATTACACAAGGTAAATAGGTTCGGTTTTTCTTTTTTGGCCAAAATCCTCTTGAGTGCACATGAGTCTGGGAAGATAATAACAGATGATCATCGGAGAAAAGTGAGCTCTGGCAATTATTCCGCTGCTCGTTGGCGGCTGCTCCTAGCCACCCTTTTCAATGACAGTCTCCAGTTCATGGAGTCTCGTTACGTTTGTCAACTTCTGGATAGTGGCGGGGGATTGCATCACAAAAACCGTACTAAACTTTAAAATTTACATACGAGCACGATACATGACACCGTAGCGGTACACTCCCTTAAAGTATCTGCATGTGCATGTCTGTAGAAAGTGTTCATGAATTTATGTCAATTGCAAAAGAAAAAATAATTAAGTTAAAAAGTTTTTCACGATGTAAAATGTACAAACTATTCAGTAGCTTTGAGCAAGGGTGTGAGCGTGCAATGCGGATCGGTCGAATTTGCACGCTACTTCCATTGGACTCCAATGGGTCTGGCAACCACATATTGGTTTGGAATTTCGGAAAACTATTCCCATCTTTGAATGGTTTATTGGTGGAAGTTGCCAAGCCACGTGTTAAATTTAATTCTCAAAAAGTTTTCGCCTTCTTACATTCGAAATTGAGTTATTTTTTTCCATTTTTCCTTTTATAGAAATCAACTTTCAAACATTTTGTGGTTAGGTACGAAGAAGGGTTATTTTTTTCTTGCTTGGAGCATTGCAACTTATTGATTGCCATTAAATTATGACAACTGTTTTAGTTAGTGAAAGCTTGAGACAATCGTTATCATTATTCAAGGACAATTTGGCATTTTGTACTCCGTTTTTAATATGTAGAGATTTCTGCTTTCCGAAAATAGTACTTACCAGTTTTTTTTTTATTAAGAAAGAAAGTGTGAAAAATTCTTGCAAACGAAATATCATTGGAAATGTGTCGGAAACTTTCAATCAAAAATAAAATCTGCGTTATTTTGATTAAATAAGGATTCTTTTAAAGAGATTGATAAATTTTTTTAGGGCCAAATCGGATATCAAAATGGGAACATGTCGTCATTTATGTTCAATTTATTTTTGCAATTCTCCACGCAAATCCTTTCAACATTTTTTCAAAACTGATGATATAGATCCAACTCAAGACCAAACCTTGTGCACCGAGAAAGCCCAGTAGATGTGTGATCGGCTTGTACTCGGATTCTGCGCGTCCACTTCATGAAATAACAATAACACTGACTTCTACAGCAGAGGCAATCTATCAACTTGCCTCACTTCAGATTCTTGTATGATACATTGACAGATCAAAAAACTCTAGTCTTCCAAATGGATGTTTGGTTCTTGGCGCAATGAAAACTCTAGCTTACCAAATCTTCACTTGCAGCTAAACAAAGATACAAAAGTCCCACGGTAGGAGGTAGGAAGCTATAGAATCCATCACCAGTCGCATCCGCTTAAAAAGGGAAAACGACAAACATACAAAGCTTAAAAACACAAGTTGAAGAAGAAAACGATCTGGCCAATCCCAACTGTCGAAATTGATTGATAGATAGTAGTAAAAATATGCAATCTTTGCAGTTCGTTATTCAATTAAATTCAAAGGGACGATTCTGCAGTCTTATGATTTTACTAAAATATTTCCGTTTCAAAGATTATTCATTTCAATTTTGAAGTCATTTAACTTACAATTAAAAACAATTAAATTACAATTTAACTACAAATTAAAAATTAAAAAAAGGCTTCAAATCTAAGTAATGCAATATTTTAAGATTGAAAAATTTGAAAATGAAAAAACTAAGTGGCTACAAATAAAAGATCGCTTATGTCATCATAATTAATATCTTATAGCCATAGTTTTGATTTTTTGAGAGAGATGAATTAATTTTTTATTGCTCTTATATTAACAGGTGAGCTATTCAATATTCTTGAATTGAAGAATTATGAAACATTCGCAAATTGTGCTGAGGTACTAAAGAAAGATTTTTGAGTTTTTATTCTGAGGTTTTAACAAAAAGTGCATCTGTTTAACAAATGGCCAGAACTAGAAATCATAACTTCAGATCTTAATAAGAATAAAGATGTTTTGAAGGAAAAATTTTAATGTTTTTGAAAAGTATTAAACTACTCTACATGAGGTACATTTGCCTTATAGCCCATAAAACATACTTTTCAAGTGCATCAGTACATACAGACCAAGTCATATTCTAGTCAAGTAAAATTCGCAGGTACTTTAAAGATTTGACACTCTGAATATTAAAACATTAATAGACTCATAAGAAGTCTATGTAAATACTATGAGTACTTTGAATGAATTTATTACAGTTCGCAGAATGAAAAAAGAAAAGTCCACAGTCGACTTGCTTGCCAAAGGATTTAAAAAACAGTTCTAAACCAATGACTTTAGATTTAAAGATCATGATGAAGATCTGCACACCAATTAAGAGCAGGATCAGTGACAAAGGAACATGCGAACGCGTTGATTTTGCTCTTAAAGTTTTGTAAAAACAGCGAGTTAGTTAATATTCAAAACAGGATTATCCCAAGCACAGAACCTTGAGAAACTCCTATGGAAATAACTCTCCTGGAACTAAGATGGCGATTGATTTAAACTAACTGTTTTTTTCCGGATAAAAACGACGAAAACCATGAATGAATTTAACCCCTGAAACATAACAGCAGTTAGATTGCATTTGTTGAGACCATTATATAATTCGAAAATATGTTTCAGAGAGCCTTCTCAGTAGAAAAACCAGAACGAAGACCAAATTGGTGCTCTTTAAAAAATTCAATGTTTTCTAATAAGGTTACCATTCTGTTTTTGATTGCTTTTTAAAAAACCTTGGAAAATTCCGAGAGAAGAGAAATTGGTCTATTGCTCTCGAGTTTCTTACAAAAAAACAAATTCCAAAATTGAAGGAACAATATTTGTGTTGTTTCGAGAGACTCATTCCGAACAAAAAACATATATTTCAGGGAAGACTCGGTTTAAAAAAGACCAAGACTTCGTGCTGGATAAAGTTTTTTTTTTAAGAAACTGAAGCAAAGCTCTGCTTGATATGGGCATTAGCTCCTTACGGACTAAATATTGTACTTTAATGACGACAACTTATGTGATGACGTTAAGGCAATCACTCCATCTTCATCCGTGTCAAGACAAGAAATTCATGAAATTATTTTCCAGCCTTTCAAGGAAAGGCTTAATAAGAATGACAGGAGGCCTGTTCCTGCAAACTTTGTCTCGACCATTTTTAGAACTATCACTTCGAAGTTCATATTATTATTTCAAAAACTCGATTTAAGCTTACTGCGTAACAAAAGCATGCACTTATGCGAGGCATCCGGACTGCGTAAGATTATACTCAATGAACCTGCAAACCATAAAAAATCCATCGCATCCCTTCATAAGTCAATTGCAAACAAATGAGGCTAAGGACAGTAATTAAACTTGGATAAGAATAAGTTACAGTTTAGAGTGTGCCATAGAGTTGACGTATCAAATGACAGGACCATGCGGAAAAGTCCAGCTATGCAATTATAAAGGGTCCGCCAAATAACTTTTTTTTTTGAAAATGCTAAAAAAAAAACTGGTGAATATTTTTTCAAATGATAATGCTGATAATGCGATCTTCAAAAACAGGGCGGAAAACATCGAGTGTAGCTTCGGCTGTGTGGCACGTAGCGCCGTCCTGTTGAAACCAAATGTTGCCAATATCCTCCTCTTCAATTTTTGTGAACAAAACTTCGTTCAATATGGCCCGATAACGATCGCCATTGACTGTACCGGCCACTCCTTGCTCATTTTCGAAGAAAAATGGCCCAATTATGCGTCTGGACCAAAATCCGCACCAAACAGTGACTCGTTTTGGGTGCATCGGCTTTTCAATGTGTGTGTGCGGGTTTTCTGTGCCCCAAATGCGACAATTTTGCTTGTTTACATACCCGCCAAGATCAAAATGAGCTTCATCTGAATAGATGATTTTTTTTGGCAAAATCAGCATCTTCTGTAAGTCGATCGTAGGCCCACTTAGCGAAGCGAAAACCTATTGGATGGTCAGTTGGCTTCAACTCCTGAACCAATTGGACTTTGTATGGCATCATACCAAGGTCCTTATGCAAAATTCGTCTCAATGATGTCTCCGAAATGTTCAATTGTTGAGAACGACGGTGAATTGATGTCGATGGCGCTTCACGCACACTTTCTGCCACAGCAGCAATATTCTCGGGTATACGCACTGTTTTTGGATTTTCACGCTTTGGTTTATCGATGAGGATGCCAGTTTCTTTAATTTTTTTCACAAGATAACGAACATACGGAGCTGACGGTGTTTCTCTTCTTCCAAAATCCGTACGCAATTTTCGCACACATTCTGCAACATTACCATGATATTCAAAGTAATGTCGCAATATTTCCCAGCGTTGTTCAAGCGTATACACAACCATATTCTTTCAGCCGAAGGATTGAACTAGTTATCTGTCAAATCAGACATGAGCTAAGTGTTACCATTCACGATATAAGCACTAGTTTAAAATAAAACGTTAGATGGCGGACCCGTTATTAAGGAGATTACTGAGCTGTTTCCTAGCCACATTTAGTTTGTTTATGATCGACTTAGTCTCAGCAAGCGTTAATGACTAGCCTTGAATGTGCACAGTGTAAAGAAAATGATTGAAAGACTGTATTGTGGTTTGTAACTCGGATGTGTTTTGGCTTCGATTGTTCCATGCTGATGTCGTAATTGGGTGAGTGAATTTGAAATCGAATTGTTTGCATTTGCTTAGAATTCGCAGTTTTATATTTGCCATAAGTGGACATGAACGTTCTCTATCTCAGCGAACACCTCCAAATCACTGTATACTTTACACGATTTATTGAATGCCTGTCAAGAAGAAAGCCTGAGGACAAAAAATATAATCCATGTCATTGCCCTGATCGACAGTCACGATGACGACTTCACTAGCAAAAGTTCCAGAGCACAAATATATAAATTACGCACTGTCGAAAACCCATTGTAAAAGTCAATTCATTAGTAATCACAATATGCCTCCTAGGTCCCCGTTCAAACGTATTTCTTAAGAAAGTGCCATCCCCCCCAACGTAACTACAGTAATTAAAGTACCCACATATTCAATGAATCACTATTTTTTTGTCTGCGATTCACCATATGGACGCAGACCTGAGCTTCGGAAATAAGCTTTCTTTGTATAACAGTTTTGATTTCCTTAGCTTCCCCACTAAACTGAACACCCTTATTTTTGGCGGAAAATCCAATGCACAAAGTACTCTGCACTTATATAAGATTAAAACATATCCGACAACAATATTATCCACCACCAGGCTCTAAGCCTTATTTTTCACTTCATTTTGCATGCCCATTGTCACAATAAAAACAATTAAAAAAAGGGTTCAGTAATCCTTTCAACAATTACCTTCCCATGGTCATTGCCAGCCCACTGGAGAATGGAACCAAGATAACAACTTAAAGCAAGTCCGAAGAATGCATAATGAGCTTATTAACAGCATCAACAATAATAATAAGCTAGTAATGAAACAATGACAAAAGGATTTAACAAAGCGCAAAAGTTGTGGTGGCCCAGTGCTGCCAGGATAATAAAACTCCTTTCCCGCTTCATTATCTTGATTTTATTTTATTTATTTTCATTTTTTTTTATTCTCCACCTATTTGCAGAGGGCTTTAATCTTTTTCTGTATATTCTTTAGCTGTCATAATAATGTTTTAGATTTGAGTGTACAAAGGAAGTCTCCTTGGATAAGCAACAAGAAGAAAAAAACTTACCACCACATAAATATCATTCTTTTGTGGGTAAATTTTATCAGGATGCGCCCATACAAACACAGATTTGGTGTACTCTGGAGTCTAAAAGACAATAATGACAGTTAAAGTGAAAGCAATGAAAGTCACAAGCACAGCGAAACCCAACGGAGAACGATAAGAGCGGTACGAATTTTCAAAGAGCATTCAAATAAAAAAGGGGAACTGAAGACGACTTTTAGATGTGCACAGCAGGCTCGGTCGGAAGGCTGCAATGGGTTTGATTTGAATGGCTTGCAGAATAAAAACGTAGGAGAGGATATGTTTGTGCATTTACCAATTTTGTCAGAATCGTTTTTGTATATGTCATGTTGGAAGCATGGAAAGAAGCATCAAAGTGCTACGAGTAATAAAAATGCAAAATTGTGCCATTTAGTTTATTGTGATTATTAAGGGTGGTCTGTCCCTAAGAATTTTAGTAAGATTCCTTAAGTTGGCAGCAAAACGCCCCGTCGATATACGGGTTATGTGTTGAGATAACACCACATCCATGTAAAACAAAAAGAAAAAAAGAAAGGATAACAAAGAGGACAACGAACAACGAGTAGCCTTTTAGAACACTGTACACTAAAAAAGAAGGTACTTCAACATTAAGAACTATTCTCACGCAATGTAAGGCGGTTTTTGAAGTTCGGGAGGTCAGGAATCAATGCGACATAATTATTTAACAGCTATCGCATATGGCTATACATATAAGGACGCGAACTTGTTGTGGGAAACGGCAGAGACTGAAGGTCATTGATTTCTAGCCAATAAACGATATGACTGTGAACCGCATCTACAGTCAGTCTTGTAATGAGGAATCCTACAAACTCTCGGACGCAGAACCTTTCTGAAATACGACGTTAAAATAGTTGCTTGAGTTCATCAATACAAAAATCGGTAAAGAAAACGCCTTGCAATATTTTGGCCATCTGTGCATTGTGGCGTGCTCTATTTTTAACGAAGACGGATTATTGCTAGAAGGAGTTTTTTTTTAAACCACAGTAGAATGTTCCCTGATGACTGGTGCCAGGGAGAATGATGGGCGCCCGAAAATATTACACAGCGCTACGTCCTTCTTTGTTCGTTGCCTCGCATACCACAGACACTTAAGTTAATGTGGGAGGCTGTTTTTTTTTAGTTTCGTCTTCCATAATGGTTTGATGAAAGGGACCTTATTCCACTCAATAAGTTCGATTCTTGTTGCAAGTCTTAAAAAATGTGAGTGTTTATGAAGAGAAATAACATTTTGAAGAATGCATTTGCTCAAAACTTTGCTGTACGAAATTTACTCATCATCACTCTGGACATTAAAAAAGCGAGACAGATCTATGGTTACGAGAATTGGTAGGTATGGAGATCAATAAAAGAAGGTAAAGAAGGGAAGGGTGATATAAACATTTCATATAATCTGCATATACGGATGAACATATCCGATTCTTTGAGGATAATGTCGACATCATTCATTCTTATGATGAAAAGCATTGGACAAAATTGACTAGTTTAAAACCTTGTATCGTAGGTTTCGAAGAACTTCGAAATCCACGAGAGTTATGCATCGATACATCGGACCAGAGCAGTATTCATTTTTTAGGTGGTATGGGTGAAGTCGTTACAGGAAATAATCATGGTCAAGCTCTTCACCGTGGACCGTTATAGACTTCGGCGAAAAATTTTGTAATTATATTTGGGTCAGCTGAAGCTGATATATTAGAGAGTGGATTGACATACCCAGGATTTGCTTGGAGAAATATGTTCGGGTTCAGACATTAAGAACATAATGACGGTAAAGTGAATTGCAGAGATCGTAGAGCTGGGGGAATGCGAATAGGTTGAGCGAGAAGTCGAAGTCAGATTGCAATTTAGATTTGCCTATCAAATCCTGTTCATTTTGTTTCGAAGTGAGCGTAACACTTTAATGTACCAAGATGAAGATAACGCCGCGATATTTGGGGCAAGTAGAATATTACATAGATATGTACATAAGCGCAGTCAAAATCCCTTCAGAGCGAAATATGCAGCAATATTCAAAAGACATCAAGCCGCCCATGTGTTAGAGCAATCACAACACCCTAATATGGCATGATCATCATGCGTTGTAAAGATCAACTCTATGGTCAGTACCTGGTAAACATCCTTAAGGATAAAAGAAGTAAGAGGTTTCAGGAAGCTAAGTATGCACTATAAGGACTCTGAGCGGAAATAATATGATACCCTGGTCACACATCATTGTCCGACGCATATTAATTTTTGCTCTCTCAAATTGGAAGTCATCCCGTGCCGCACTTAGCTTTTATATTTCAACATATATTGGCAGGCACAAAGACGTCGTCGACGTTACTTTCACGCACGTGATAATTAATATTTGACCGCTGATTTTTACATAATCCTAAGACTGCGGCCACCAAAGCGTTTCATCGACAATTAATTCGATAAGTATTTAACATTACCTACTTAAATTACGCCTGACAGATTTATTTCAAATTTTAAATAATAGGACTACCGGTTGAAAATGTCGTTATTGCAGACAACTTTGTATCTATTACTCTGAGGTGAATTATGACCATGACAGCTGTCACATCAGAAACTTCATGCCATTGTCTAATTATTTCAGTCTAGGTTATTGGTCATTAGTGAAAACACACAAGTTTTTGTAAAGCCGTAAAATGTCTACATTCGTGCCATCAAAACAACATTTGCGGAGAGTTTTAATATGCTTCTTTCATTTAAATAAAAGAGCAACCGAAGTGCATCAATTGCTTACCAAAGCTTACCCGGGCTATACTATAGACGTTAGAATATGTCAGCGGTGGTTGAAGTGGTTCAAAGATGGCGATTTCGACACCGAAGACAAAGAACACCCCGGCCAGGTGAAAAAGTTTGAGGACCATGAATTGGAGGCATTGTTCGATCAAGATTCGTCACAAACGCAAGAAGAACTTGCAAAATCACTTGGCGCCGCTCAGCAAACCATTTCCGATCGTTTGAAAGCAATGGGAATGATCCGAAAAGTAGGACATATTGTGCCGTATGAAATGAAGTCACGAGACGTCGAACGCCCATGTCCGAAATGCTGCTTGAACGCCATAAAAAGAAGCCTTTTTTGCATCGAATCGTCACTGGTGATGAAAAATGATTACGATAATCCCAAACGTCGGGCAACGTATGGATACCCCGGACATGCCTCAACAGCGACGGCCGTTCAGAATATATTTGGCCTGAAGGTTATGCTTTGCATTTGGTGGGACCAGAAGGGTGTTGTGTTTTATGAGCTGCTAAAACCGAAACAAACAATCACAGGCAAGGTCTACCGACGACAACTGATGCGTTTCAGCCAAGCACTGAAGGAAAAACGGCCGGAAACGGTCGCAAGACACGATAAAGTTATTTTGCAGCATGACAATGCTCGGCCACATGTTGCAAATGTCGTCAAAACTTACCTTGAAACGCTCAAATGGGTTGTCCTACCGGTCCAATTTTTCAAAACGGGTATCCATGAATAGCCAGAAAAATGGGACAAATGTGTGGCTAGCGATGGGCAATACTTTGAATATTGAATTTATATCTATTTTCCTCAATAAAGCATTGATTTAAAAAAAAACGACATTTTCAACCGGTAGTCCTATTATATTGTTATTCATATTCTTCCAATATATGTCAGCGATGGCATTTTATTGCCATAACTTTTCTATAAAAAGCAATTAAATATCGGCAGCGTTCCTCAAAAACGAATTAGCTCGACCATTTTTACACCGACATAGTCGCCAAGAAAGGTTTTTTTAAACGGGATGAGCCTATTTTAGACATTGCAAAACTATGTATGTATATGTATGTATATATGTATATTTGTGAGTTTGATAATTTTTCTGAAAGTTACGTGAGAAATAAAACTCAGATCGACAGCAAATTTGTTCAGAATTTGTGTGATAATGTCAGTATATAGTGGCGCTAGATCGAATTCCAAAATCATTCCATACTTATCACATCCGGGTAAGTGTATTGCTCTCGTGGCGGCATTTTCCAGCAGCGAGTAGAAAACCGTGTCATATTGATGCTAACTCAATCAGTTCCTTCAATACGTATATACGAACATATGCAGATGTTGTTGCTTCATATGAAAAAAAGATTTATACAAAAAATATGAAAAATATTAATAAAAAAAACGATACTCTCATTAAAACTTTCACCCCTCGTTTCCAACCCGCAAAATGTGAACATGCAAAAAAAGGTGAAACAAGTCATTATTTATTATCAGTAGCTGTTATTTAATTTTTCATGTTTCTACGTACAGAGAACAAAGACTTTCACACAAAGTTCCGCACCCATTTTCCCCTTTAAGTTGAAATTTCCAAAAACTCTTTTCTAGAAAATGTAATTTTCTATATCCTTGACTTCAGCTCTACTTAGTTTTGGCTGTGCGTTGATCGTCAGCCAAGACAAACGGCTTTATATAAATATAAAGAAGGCCAACATATACACTTGTATATGTATACATATAATATAAGTGCCGTAGCTTGATTTTTCATCGTTGCAAGCTGAAAGATTCAAATCAAATGTGTATATCTGTAAAACGTTAGCACTAGTTTGTTAGAAAATAAAAACACAAAAGCATTTATCTTCGAAATTTACATAGCAGCATAGCTGCATCGTGACGTACTTGTTCAGTAAATTTCAACTTGAAGCTGGCAAGCAGTTGAGTTATTGAATATTACGAAACTTGTGATTCTGTTTTTTTGTTTTTGCCAATACTTGCTTCTAGGATCTATCTTATTCAAACAAACACAACGAGGAGGTCCTCTAGATTTCAAGATTTCAATTCAATCAAATTGACACTTCATACAATAGTTCCACTCAGGGGCACTTCAAAAGTACAAGCAAAACCATCCAATGTCCGAAGATCGATTATTTACAAAAAGGTTGAGATTTGTATAGTTGCATAGTGCATAAATCCTTGCAAGCTCTGTACATGTTGAAGAGCTTCGTTCCGTAGAGCATCACAACAACATATCACACTGTCATCGAAGAGATGGTCAAACATTTGGAATGGCCAGCCCATTGTACGGACATTGTGTACATATTTATACTTGAGCAATATTCAAGGACTTCTACTGACAAATAGCAACATTAAATTGAGCTGAAGGAAATTGGCAAGCACCGAGCAATGTTTGCGCTATACATAAACGATATAATTCATTTATTTGCTTTGAATGCTCAGTAGTTCCAAACTGACAAGCCAGTCACGATTTCATGATTACATATAAGGATTAAATTGATAATTTTATTAAAGCATGCAAGTTTATAACAAAACTTAAGTATGAATTGGTTATTATAGGCTGTGGCCTGTGAATTAACTCATGTTTAGGTAAGCGAAAGGTGCTCAAAGTAGCTTTAATTGGGACTTACAAAAGTACATATTATCATGAGCACGACACAAATATCTTAATTCCGGGTGTTATAATATGCTATTGAAACACAAATCAAATATGTAACAGTCATTAATTAAAATGATTTTACCAAATTTACCATTACCATTGATTTTACCAGATTTTACCATCTTCACTCTATCAAAAAAATTGGTTTGTGCCTACACCATGATAAAAAAAATTATTACCATTCAGTAGGATAAGTTGAGATCTTATCTCACCCGGAGAACGTTAGGCAAGAACAGCTCAATTTTTGCAGACATCGCGTCTTCAGTGACCATTCGTGTGTTTATTTATCAAGGACTAATTGATGATCGTAACTTAAGGGCTGCCTATGGTGAATTTAAAAAAAAAAAACGCCTCTCAGACCACCTTTTTTTGCTTTTTTATCATTTGTTTAATTCGCTCAGATATTCCTTTG
Source organism: Orthonevra nobilis (assembly GCA_963555765.1). Taxonomy (NCBI): domain Eukaryota; kingdom Metazoa; phylum Arthropoda; class Insecta; order Diptera; family Syrphidae; genus Orthonevra; species Orthonevra nobilis. Next base: position 24,592,992 of record OY743225.1, on the reverse strand, counting down.
TCTTAATATCCAAAGTATTTGACTTCATCTTCACTCACATAAGTATTTCGTTATTTTCCTACACTACCTGCCAGAATGGTAATCATCAAATAGACAAGATAAAAGATAGCTTTTGCTACTTTTATATAGATAACATGGATTTTATTCTGAAAAACAATTTATTTGTCCGCTAATCTGATCAACTGAGGTCCTTTTTAAATCTACTTTAAGTGCATTATAAAAAGAAGAATTAATTCAAAACAAAAATAAAATTGGCGGAAGTTTGGAGTCTAAATGGTTCAAAAGTACATATTTTAGTCGAGAGGTTACCACCACCTCTTCCTTCCGAGCTGAGAAAATGTGTATCATACGATATTTTTGCTTTCTGGTAGATAGATGGCTTCGAGAGGATCACATTTAGTCTGGTTTTGTTTGCTAATTTTGATAACAGTGGTGAACAAACTTAACCTTTGTGCGTTGCGATCTTCATAAGCATGGTTTTTATTGTACGATGCAAATATTACCCAAGTGTTTTCACTTTGTCATTTTGCTTTCAATTGATGCCCTAGATGAATAAAAATTGGAAGCTTTTGAACAAAAAACCTGGTGACTCCACAATTATTTAGGGAAGTTTTCATGCGTCAACAGTCTCAACTAACACAATTGTCTAGGGAAGTTTTCATGCGTCAACAGCCTCAACTGTTTTCAACATTAAGTGATAATCATACAAGGAGTCTTGACATCAATAATATTGAGAATATTAAGAAGTTGAACGATTGAATGAATGAATTTCCGCAAATATGAGGTGAATTTTCGTCGAAAATGAGGACAAATTATTTTGTTTACCAAAATCTTTTTGCTTATAAGGCTAACTTAATTAAGTCAATTGGCTTTATTACTTAGTGTTAATGAAACAGTTGATATTCAAATTGAAAAAAAAAATTAAAAACTGAGTAAAAGTTTGTCCAGAAAATTATGAATGGCTGTGTTTTTATTTATAAATAAGAAAACTTAAAGTTAAATGGATTTTTAACTCTTAGCATAAGAATAATAATGTAATTCTAATTATATAAATGAAACTAACTCTTTTTTTGAAGTTTTTAAGTTATAAAAAAAAACAGGTTTTCATTCCTCACATACGTTTCGACTTGTATAATTCGAGAAAAAATCCGCACAAACGTTCGTACGTTCACACAAACACAGACATCTTTCATAAAACAATGGAATTCGACTCCTGGGACTTTGAAATGTGGAGGTAGGTTAATATTTTGAACTCCGAAGATCGGGCCGATTACAAGAACTTTCACAAGGGAAGTCAATTAAATTTAGAAACTTTGCTAACATAGGTTTCAGTTAAGAGTAGTTCCCAATTCGACTTGTGCTCAGAAACTATTTCTGACCAGCTCTAGATTTGTTTTGGTTCGAGGTAATACTTGCGCACAAGCTCATATTTTTTAATTGGGAGGTACTCTGATAAAAAAGGGCCCACTGATGGTAGTCTCTTAGTTATTTAATTAGAATGCGAATTTACTTGCGTTTACATATGTACATAAGTAATTACATGCGAAATGATATATATACACTTAAAGATTAAGTGAATGAATATTAAGTAAAACTATATAAAAGATATAAACAATTATCGTAAACAATTTATAATTTATTTTAAGGAGAATACCGTAAAAACGAGATATAAGGTTCAAAGAGTCAATTAAATTGCTTTCAATTAATTCACATAAAAAACTGAAAGATTTATGTATTCAAGTAAAGAGAGCGGTATTTTGCCACCCTAATTCTCCCAAAGAAATTCACAATAACCTTCCATGAACTAATCCAATACGATCAATATGATATTTATAGTAAAGTGTCCATACTTGGCCATAATTCAGTGATTGGCCTGCTCATTATAGTGGATAATTACCTAATGGCATGAACGTCGTTAAATTGCTTCGATTTTCCATTGATCCAAGCATGGAATTGACTCTGTTACAAATTCAGTTTTTGTGCAGCCTAAATTTAAATTGTCGATCGAACATTACACACAGTACTGATACTTTGTCACCACTAGACAATAACAATATCATTTAAATTATAACCACAAGGTGCTAAGGAGTCGTATAATGTCAACTTTTTACTTCACTATACTCCAACATTTAAAACAAAGAGCTACTGGCACATCAGTCACAATGTAAGTCGTAACAAAATCACTGATGCTAGAAACAGTCTTAGACGTTGTAAAGTCGTTACCATAAATAAGACAATGTGAGTAATTTAAGATAGCAGGACTCAAAAGGCTGCCAGAAAAACGCTTTACAACTGAATAAGATCTTACTAATACAAAGCTAGTACTATCATCAATCTTTTTTAGTTTTAACAAAAAAACACAATGCCAGAGCTCATCAAATGGTTTACTTAAATTTTTAAGGACGCAAACTGTTTGCCGTTTAAATTATATGTATCAACATATGATTGCGTTCACTCAAGTAAATGGGTGGTTGTTGATAGACCCTTACCAAATCCAAGTGGATAAAAAGAAGGAATTGATTTTATTAAATAAAAAGGGCTTGTACTGAATATACCCAAATAATTTTGGAATTTTGTATAAGCAAAATTATCACGGTAAACTTTGGGTGGTATAAAACATAACTACGGTGAGAAAAATACCAATACACTGTTTTTAAAAAAAAAATTAGAGTGCCGATATACATTTATAGAAAAATTTAATATTGATGAATCTCCTCAGCAGAAATAGAATTTCTCTTGAAATCACTTTTTCTTAAAACAGTGCTTTAAAATATTGCAATCTTCTGAGTACTTTATCCAATTCGATTTGAATGCTTATTTCGCAATATTATGATTTCACTGAAATATTTACTTTCGCTTAAAAGATTATTTATTATCAATTCATTAGCAAGCAATCCAAGGACTTCAAAGCAGTAAGAACATTTCAAAGCGTTAAGTCTGAATGAAATAAAAAAAAAATCAGCAGTATTTGATTTATAATGATTTTAAAATACCAAAAAAAATTCAAACAGGATCTTTCATAGGTTGTGCTGGCCGCTCTGGCTTATCGCCCACAAGAAAAAGCCTTACGGGTTCAATTCGAGCGATCTCGACGGCCAGTTCACTCACCTCCACGTGAGATGAGCAGTCCTCGAATCGCTCGTCCAGAATTTCCAAAATGGCGTGTGCTGTGACATGCAATACTATATGTCGTTGATTGAGAAGTTGATTATCATCGTCTTATAGCGCTCGCCATTGACAGTGATAGCCTGGGCAATTTCGTTCTCAAGGAAATATGGACTGATGATGTCGCCAACCCAAAATCCGCACCAAATAATGACTTTTTGGGAATGCATTGTACCCCCTTGGATCTCATGTGGATTGTTATCGCCTCAAATTCTTCAATTTTGTCTATTGACGTACTTATTCATCCAGAACACCTTTTATTTCTTAGAACCTGCTCGAATTCGCATACATTTTAAATTTTTTGTAAAAAGAACTCAATAAATGACCCACACTTATCAATATTTTACTACTATTAACCTTTCACTCCAGTTAAAGGGTAGTAAATTTAAAGATGAGGTCTCTGTTTCTGAAGTCAGACTTGTGAAATTTTGAGTTCTGGTCATAGAAAGCCAACAATTAATCGTTATCACGATAACATTAAAATCATTTAATTACGTATACGACCCCATTCTATATGTCATATTAAAATTATTTTTAATTTCAGTTAAACTTTTTCGTTCTTGCCATTCATTCCCTCCGAGTAGACAGACTCAACTTTATCCTTCAAAAAATTATGAACATAAAAAACAAACTTATCTTTGACATCTTTTTTACACTCTTCTCTGCCGTTTTACTTCAATTTCATCTGTTTTTTTTTGTAAGTTGAATTGCGGTTGACATTAGTTTCAGCTGTCACAGTTAACGAAGGTTTTACCGTAAAACCGTAATTGCTGTTAAATCTTGATATCATCCTTAAACAGTGTAAACATAAAAAAAAATATGTTTTTAGCCGTAACAAGAACTTCTTCTGAGGATACAAAGTACAAAAGCAGATACAGACTGTGGGTACTTTATCCTATTAGGCGCTACCCGGTCTCCTTTCTCTAACGCGCTGGAGATATTTTCCTTAGAAATAAGAGTCCTTAATTATTATTATTGGTTGTGTTGCTCTCTTCCTTCGGCATAATGGCTTATTGTTGCCATTATTGCTGGTGTTGGTATAATACTCATGATCCCAGTTTTGGTGTTGTTGCTGCCAGAATTGCTCGTGTATTTATTTGTGCTCTCGTTTTATTTTTTTATTTTTGTTGCTTCAAATACGTAAGCGCACATTGTGTTTAGTGGCAGCCGAGAATGTTTTTTTCTTATTTATATTTTAGTTTTTTATTTTACTTTTTGCTAACAGGGAAAGAGGCTCAAAAAGCGCTAAATAAGAAGATAATGATATGATAACTTTTGGTTAACTTAAAAAACTTAAAAGATTTGATGAAGTTAAAAAATAAAAAATGAGAAAACTAAATATTTATTTGTGCCCTTAATTTACCTGCATACCCAAATGGATAGTCTCTCAAGCAGAAACACTTGAAACACTTATTGAATATCACTTTCCGGACTACATTACGATAAGGACTTACATTCCGAAGTGATGTTAAAGTTTGTAGACGGCTCTCGCAGACGATATGGGAACTCCAGTGTCGAACTTTTCACACCATGGCTAACTACCTTAGCGTTCGAAATCCACACCACCATTCGTAATAGGAAGTCATGTCTAGGATTCTACGTCAGCGGGAACAGTTCTGAAGTGCTTAGTTTAATGCAGACTGCAATTGTTAAACCTATTCTAACCTATGGTTCGGTTTTAAAGTGGAAGGCGTTTAAGAAGAAACGGTAGTCGATTGAAATGTTCAAAAATTGAGTAAGAAATATTTGCGACCACAACTTTCATTGTGCGCCTTGAAAGTTCGTGTTCTAAAATTGCCAATACTAATTGACAATACCAAAAACATCCTAAACTAAGCTTTGAAGTTAAAGCTAACGCCATCGCTCCAAAAGAACCAATTTACTCTTCATCATTATTACACCGACAAATGTTTGCACCCACTGAATATTAAAAGGACGATTTTTAAAAATGGCAAAACGGCCATTCTCTTGCTCACGTACGTACGATGTAGCTTTTCGCCCAAGCTTCGTTTCACTGCCTTAATTGCTCCTAGTTGAAGTTCAATGCTGATGAAGTTTCATGCAATTTTGAACCCACTTGGTCAAATTAACACTTGATCCATTGGTCAAGCGTTGAATATGTGAATCTGAACAAAGCTTTCGGCGCGTACTATGTAAATCATTTAATTTTTTTTTTTTCAAATAAAAGAATATTAATTCTTTACTCTCTTTACTTCCGACTTATTCTTATAATAAACACCGACTTCATCGGCTGCCGAACTAGATCTTAATTATTTTTTTACCAAATACCTTATAACTAGCGAACGAACTCAGCGACCGAAAAATGCTGGGGTTCGCGATTGATCGCGGTCAGCGGTACCTCGTTGGCGATAGTGCCTGCGACCACTGGATTTGCAAAGTCAGCCGATTAAAGTTATTGACGAATTATTCCAACTATACGCATCCGGCTGAGCATGAGTGGTGCCCGTTAACATATAGATGACGTTATTTTTAAAAAATTTGCGTTTCTCCCTCGACCGTTAATTTCGTTTCTTCAAATTGCAACGCCCTCCTCTCGCACCATTTACAATATCATACAACTTTTTTCAAAACATAAATCAGACGAACGGTTACCTTGTTTGTTAAAGGTAATCACAATCAATCTTAAAGGCCCTCATACTTACTCACCTACTAGGGTGGGCATCCCCTTATGCCTACACTAAGTTACAGTCATTACACTTTTTGTCATAAAACTAGCTGGTAGATTAAGTAGACCTCAAAAAGAGGGTGAACCTAGCAATCCTTTTCAATTATCTTCCTTTTTTATTACGATTCTTATTATTATGATATGGGAAGGAGGAATGCATTCAGGCGTGTATGCAACCAGTGTGTCTTCCCCCTTTTGAAATTGTTCTTCATTTGCTTTTGTTTGGTTTTTTTCCTTATTTATTTAGGTTTTGCCATCCTCATAGGACCACAGAGCTTTTATGGCACGCATAAGAAAACAAGAACAATAGCATGACATTGACGGTTGATTCCTTTCAACGTTTAACCTGGTTCTGATATGTACCTAGCTTGTTTAGGGACCGCTTTTGTATACTCTTATGTATATGGGATTATTGTCCTTGTACTTGAATAGATACTTGAAAGGATAACTACGACTGTTGCTGTCTCATTGTTGAGAATGGTTGAATACTGGTTTTGTTTGTCCATGTTTTTTTTTATTAATATTTTTTCTAACTTGCGAAGGACATTTTTGGCTTTTACGAAGCATTAACCTAATTAATAAATTATTGTTGGAGTACACAATTATAAAGATTGATTTTTATATTTCTCATAAATATCTTACTTTGGTGCATTGGCTATTTCAATATAAAAATTCTAAGGCTTCGAGTGTATGAAAGACTATTGTGTTTGCAAAATTATAGTTAAGAATAAAGACTTAAGGTAATCAATATGATGGTGTGTATTGGAGCTTTAGCTATGAACCTATGTGATAAAACATAGGTTTTGTAAAAAACGAAACCAACTTGAATCCAACGTACAAATAACCCGGAAAATGGGGCTTCCATCGTCTCCAAATAAGAGTGTGTTATTCTCTCCGATAAACGTGGTACTACAAGAATGATTTGCTAAGTCTTTGCCCATTCGGATATTTAATGATCTGGACACCGTTTATAAGCGTGCCTTTATTGCGAGGAATACTCCTAGTGTACCAGCACCATACCGGGCCATGGGAACTTCTACTAGTATCGTACAAAATGATATCGGAAAAGCCTTTGTTGATGTAACGCACATATACATATTTAATTCAAAAAATGTATTACAGCTGTTAGGATTTCTTAAATTATAAGAATCGTTACCAGAATATTTGTACTTTTTAAATTTTTCATTTGATTTGATTCACTACCGTTTCACTCAAAAATTGGGAAGTACTTTTTTCGTATCGCACAAATCGTCTAATTTTAAGTAAGATTACGTTAATTTTACATCCCTTCAGAACTCTTGCTTCCAGGAAAAGTTTCCGGAGATCATATTTAATTATAGATTAAATACATACCTCAGAAGATAAAACATATACAGACAAATATCAAAAATAAGCCCTGGCTATCAAACAGTTTAATACTTTTTTTAGTATTTTACTTTGTACAAAGACTTATGGGTACGCCACGAATTTGCGGTTCCAGAAATGGTTTTTGTTTTATTAATCTTTGTTCAATTTTGACAGAAAGCTAATTATTCCAATACCAATAAGCCACGTCAGATATTTCCATTTGTACATACTAGTATCACCCGCTGCTAAAGGGAATAAATTCTCATTAATTAATTAGCCCTTAAGTATTTTCCAATCCTAACCAGAGTCCAAAAACAGCCATCTTTGAAGCAAATTGAACCCGTGTCAATTACTTTCTTTGTTTTTGTTGTCTTCAAACAAAATTTTGAACCTGACATTTGGAAATCGTATTACCTCCATCATTAGCGATGTCAATGCTTCGCATACAAAGGCTAATGACTAGATTAAGAACGGAAGTTTTCAAGTTTGAATCTCCACCTTCCTATGTAGACTACTTAGTCGCCCCCGACGAGTGGTCCTCCATAAAGGCTACCAAATGAATTTTGATTGTCCCATTTTTTGTTTGCATAAAAAATTCGTGTAAAAATGTTAAAAGCAGGAAAAAAGTATGACTGCAGAAGTACAAAACCACTGTGCTGAGGATGTTGATGGAAAGTTGCATTGAATGCGAGAAGAATAACCACGACAACAATCATCATGAAGTGGCGTTCAGAAACAGAAATTTAATTAAAAAATATATAAATTCGATATTAAGAGCATTTTGCCCTTCTCAAAATCAGTTTCATAATTAAGTCTTTTGTCGAAGCCAGCTTTGAGGTTGAGGAATTGAAAAATTATGAAAATGTAATTGGAAATCCAAGAGGAATGTACGCGTTTATGCGCTGTAATGATTATAATTTCTTTTCAACTACTCTCAAAAATCATGAGTTTTCAAATTTGTTTTTTGTTTTTTTTTTTTAGAGTTAATAAATTTAAAATGTTCAATAATTCATTCACAGCCCAGAAACTGCACTTTAAAGCCGTTTAAACCGTTTAAGCTTAGAATAATTCAAAAACTAATCTCTTGGCATTGGCAATTATTGTTACTTTGCCAATACAAAGATGGCATTTGCAACTTTTTGATTTTCTCTTCACAGGTAATTGACTTATTGTCTCTTTCTTCTCTTTCTTCCTTGAGTTTCGGGGGAACCTTTTAACTTTTTTAATCCTCGTGAAAAGAAAAAGTTCCGCAATTGTCATTAAGGCCAAACGCTTCTTCCCTTTCTAGTGCATTCGGATCTTTGCGTAGGTACAAGGATTTTTGCCGCTCCTTCTCTGTTTATTAAATGCTCAATTTGTCAGTAAACATGTGGGTAGCAAATTCAACGGTTAGATTATTGACAGCCATAAAAGACTTAAGAAGAACAAATCAAAAATGGTTTAAAATTATATGCCATCCCAGCTTACTTACTAGATTTATATGAGACAAACCGATAATTTGGAAGACTAATGTCTTCATCTCATTTACTAAACGAAATTGATTTTTAAGGTTCCGTACCCTAAAAGGAAAAATTAAACGTTGAACTAGAATCATGGAGGAAAAATCGAAAAACCATAAATTTGTACATCACATAAAAAAGATGATTTTAAAAATCGTGTTTGTAAGGAACCTTCCTTGCGCGAGTCCGACTTGCACTTGGCCGGTTTTTTTTATAACAATCAACGTATTCAAAATGATAACATAACGTGGAAACTTCCCAGGAGTAACTGATAAAACATACAAAAGCAAAGATTGTTATAAGCTTAAAGGTGTGTGGTTTAATATTTATTTGATAAGTGGCGCCCTAGTAGGGACGAAGAATAAAGTATTCGACTACTTTATTATTTCTCAAATTTGATAGAAATTTGGTCATCTGTTGGTTTTTTTATGATTGATGCTCTAACCTTTCGTTTTAAAACACTTTATTGCCTCATTAAAATGGCCGCCGCGGCTTGCTTGGCAGAAGGGTATCTAATCGACCCAATTTATTAATTCATTTTTGATGGATTGTTTGCATTTTTCTGGATTATTTGCATCGCATCGATCTTGTATGTTATTCCATGAAACAGATCAATGGTGGCCAATCAACATAACCTCCCCAAACGATTATTAAGATTATTAAAAAATGTTGATGCCTCGGAGGCGCTTCCTATGACATTGATGCGACCCCAAAAATGATACGAAACAGTCTTAGGTTCGGGTTAAACAAGTATTGCCATCTCCACGACAACATGTGGATTTATTGAGCCGCAAACGCTGACAAGATAAGTATCGAGCGATTATTAAGATTATTAAAAAATGTTGATACCTCGGAGGCGCTTCCTATGACATTGATGCGACCCCAAAAATGATACGAAACAGTCTTAGGTGCGGGTTAAATAAGTTTTGCCATCTCCACGACAACATGTGGATTTATTGAGCCGCAAACGCTGACAAGATAAGTATCGAGCTGCACAACAAGAGAAGCGTCAACGAAGTGCGTGGCCATTTTATTTCGAAAATATGACATCTTTGTTCAAAAGAGGAGGATTCAATTGAGAATTCAGACTCATAAACTTGGTTCAGAAATTTTCTAACTTTAACCGAACTTTTTTTTGTCGAAATTCGCACCGTTTCAACAGCATAACATTCAGTTTGAGAACAATCAAAAGATTGCGACTGAGTACTTTGATTAGAAAATTTTGAGTCGAAAATTGTTAGGAGAATTCAACTTCTTATTAGGAGTTCAATTAACGCAAAGCATACGGGTCAAGCTAAAATCACATCACCTAAAAATTCAGATACTATCAGAGGATAATATCAATCCCGTTTAATGCCACATCAATCCCGCAGCTGGCCCCCAAACCAAACTGTCAAAATATCCTAGCTTCTTTCTCTATTATTACATAGACCATCCCGATGCGGCAGGCATGCCACAACGCCCATTCCCATTATCATTTTTAGCATCGATATCCAATGTCTACATTGTGTAGAACCAGCAAAGGCTCTCTCATCTGGGCTACATAGCATAATTCATTTTTGGGCACCAGTCCTGCAACGTACTCGTACAGCAAAACAAAACGCCCAAAAAGTTAATTCATCAAGAAAATCCCATTTTCACTCTTTTACCCCGGTCGAAACATCTGAAACGCTGTTCAAACTTGAAGTGGGAGTCAATGGACCAAAGGTCCGGCATCCTGTTCTCCCTCCATTTAAATCATGCCATGGGCTAAACAACCAGCTGTATTCTCTGTCAAGTTTTTTTTTGGGTGAAGTCAGTCAGAAGCCAGGAACGAGGACGAGGATCAATGGACATCCTAAGCGTTCCACATACAAATTGTTCGATGAAAGGTCATTCAAATATTTGATATTCCTCCCCATCCAGTAGTTATGTTCCTACCTGACCATGATGCATCTAGTTTACATAAAAATGTTGCCTTCGGAGCTCCGAGTTCAAGTGTTGCTAGATGGTAAAAATGTCTGCATCCAATCGACTAGGAATAAGGCACAGGCATGCTGAAATGGCATTACTGAGAAAGGGATGCAGAAATGTAATTTATTTTTACAGTGAATTGGTGGAAAAGATTCAAACTAGACTTCAGTTGATGTTTAAAGAACGATCTCTTAACAGAAATCTGAAACTAATTTTAGTTAACTTTATAATCAAAGCATCTCCCCACAAAGGTTCAAATGTTTCCAGCGAAATGTGACGGGACATACATTTGTGATTCTAATATGTATTTAAAAGTATCCATTTTAAACTGCTAGACTCCTGGTGTCGGTGTGAATTATGTAAATCATTCCAAAAAGAGTCACGTAAACTAAGCTAATTTCCACTCAAATCATGTCGGCATGTGCATTTAAATGCGACAGTTTGGATGTCAGATGCATTTGCGATTGCAAAATTATGTTCGAATCATCTAAGTGATGCCATTATAATCACATCGGGCTACCTGCTGTTCGCAGACGTGTTGCCTGGATTAGCCTATGTTATGGGAATTGATGAAGTTATTACGCTTGATGGCATCGTTTAGTAGTCAATTTGGTGTAGCCATTGGTGTATGATTTGAATGCGACAATTTTGACCTTAATTAAAGTGATTTGATTTAAGCTGTCAATTTTGTTCGTTTACTATTGTTGAGCTATAGCTGTAGAGCTTTTCTAACAAAATGTGGGCATAATCTTATTCAATAAAAAAAATTCATGACATTATAACGATAACCAAAACTCGAGTCGATGTTAGTTTTTGAATAAAGAATTATTCTCCACTGACAATGACGTCTATCAAATGAATTTTGGATTTACCTAAATAACTAAGGAGGTCATCGATCCCTGGAAGATCTAGTCAAGTCAAAAGATTGTTGCTTTTCGGACAACTTACATCACTGTAAAGCTTAAGGAGCTCTGGTTTCTACAAGTCGCCCTCCGTTCCGATAGGTCCGTAAACCATTTTCTTTCGAAGGAACATTATTCTGTTCTATTGTCTTCCTTTTGGTCCATATTTCAGCTGCGTTAAGAAGAACTTGCTCTTTGCCAATAGCCTTGAATAAGTCAGTGTCGGATCTCCAATATTTATATTTGTTTCGAAATATAAAAATTCTTCCGCCTGAGGAAGTAAACCTCAATGTTTAAGCTGTCGATTTTGAGCTTTTGCCTTAGCTGGACGCTTGAACGGAACGATGGTTTTCTGTCTTGAAAATTCAAGCCTTCTGATCGAAACTGCAGATTACCAAAATGAAGACAAGTCGATGAGTTTCGACTGGAAAATCGTTGGACCTTTCCATAATTTGGCATAGTGTGAAAATTTCGACAATTGTTTTTGTCTTGTTGCCAAATGGATTCAGATCTTCACACAATAATAACTTTTTTTGAAAGCCTGAGCCCGCAGCCTTGCAATTTTTTACGTTCACTTCTTCCACAGTGGATGCGGAACCACTTTATTGGATCGAAATTGGTTTTCCCACATACCCTTTTGCTCCCTCTAAGTAAAGAAATTCAGATTCGAGTATATCTACAATTCGATGCAGATCGCTGACATGGTTAGGCGAATAGACTGATCACCTGTTGTGTAGCCTTCAACAAGGCTTTAAGTGTCTGTCTCTCGTCTAGCTCCGTAATGGTCCTTTAAAAAAGCAACTTATCACCGTGTAACCATTTTCCACAAAGTCTCTGAGTGGTTTCGTCGATGTCAACCGTCATTTTGCACAGCATGGCTCGCCGCAAAAAAATTTTACAACTAAGTATAAAATTCGAATGTTTTCCCGAACTTTACACCGTTAAAATTATAAACTTCTCGAATCAACTGTTCTTACTCACAAGTTGCTCTTGGCCAACCTGTGAACAAGAATCATACAAAATTAATGATGTGGAAAACATTTACCAAGTCTCTACAAAACGTTTGAAAATATGGCAAACAATTTTGTTGCCGGGATTTACACGCCAGATACTCCCCTGCCCGAAGGACGACGGCAAAAAATGTATGAATTGTAACGCATATGTACACACACTTAACCTCAAGAACAAAAATTCAGTAGCCTGCCTTCTACAACAGACAATTGGGTGGCCATAAAAGAGCGCACGATGCGTGTAATAAATGTGCTCACAATTTATCTTGTTAGAAAGTGGACGTTGCGCAAAATATCAATTTTCTGGATAAAGACCTTTTTCAGGGAAAGGGAAAAAAAAACAATGTCATAAATATTTGAAAGCAGCTAGCCTTTGAAAGGATTACAGCATATTTTTCGCAAGTCACTTCTCATCCGTTCCCAGGGTCAACAACTTCTTAGATGAATTTATAAAATTAACGCCAGTGAGCCCCTGCTTGAGCATACTTCTCTATTTGCTTCAAAAGTTTCCGTCAGAGATGAAACAATACGGCCCTTGTTTTTTTGTTTTTTTTTTTTCGTTAAGCTATGAAGTTTCCTCATAAAAGGAAGAGAAAGTTCAATATGCAAAGTCCACAAACAGCAGAGATGCTCTGAGGCGAATCTTAATTACAGTTCTTAATAAATATTTGCGAGACTTTTCCAGTTGGGTGCCTTCAAAAAGGCATATTTTCCAGAATTTCGACAAACTTCTCAGTCTTGTCGTGTTGACAGAATGCATCCTTGCAATGGCGCTTTACACACACTCGCAAAAACATATTCAATGATAAATTTGAAAACATGTATAATTCAATTTTACTTTACGACAGCTGAAAAGATGTTGAAATTAATGCAACATTTGAAAAGACTTGGAGCAAGAAATCTGCAGACGAGAGTCGCACAATTTACAATCCAGTCGCGTAAATGAAGTTTCTGACAATAAACACATTTGATGTACTCTCTCATAGCTGTCGGTGATGTCGTGCAGAGTATAAGAGGATTTTCTTATTTATTTTTTTTTCTTATTTTCCTGTTTGGAAATAAAGTTTTCGTCGATTCGCTAGTGTGTTTAAGTAAAAGTACGGGATAGAGTTTGTCAACAACAATCGGAGTTATAGTTCTCGAGTCTTGTTTTGATTCAGGCCTACTCCAGTAAATAAATTTGTTCCCTTTTGTTTAAGCATTCCATTAAACGATTTTTTAGAAGAAACAGAGACGAAGAGGTAGAAGGGTCCGTCCCTAACATACTAAGTGAATATCCTGCACTAGCCGAAACAAGACAGAGTATTTTAGGCAGTATCTTCTTCCGGGGACCCAACGACGCCTATTATGCAACTTGTGAGATTCATAAATTAACACCCAATTCGTGGTACGGATTTGGCAGTCACCAGAGACTGTTTGCGTGTATTTTAAGTGTAAGGACCGCCATTTAACAATGTGGATAACAATCGCCGAAAGTGTGATTCCCACCTACACTCAAGAATTGAAACCAACTGACAATTGTCTGCTGGAATATGAGTGTTTGGATGACAAAATTTTTGTCAGGGTTCAGACTCAATTTTACTCATTGGATACATAAATACACATTTAGACATTAAGAAAAAGTCACTGTGCGAGCAATTTAATCTGCTAATATCATTTACAATAACCAACTCGAAGATGGTTTTGTCCCGATTCCGGTGCCACAGAATGTATGACGACAGATTTGTAAAAGAGTGCATTCTTATTAGAATGCATTCACTGAATTAAAGTCCTAGAATTCAAACAAGAATTCTTTTGATTGAAGCGATTGAGTGAAAAGACTTTATTCCCAATTACTTCAAAACTAATGTCTGGTCCATTTAATTTTAAGAATTTGATTCATAGAATTGAAATCATTTTCGGAAATCAATTGAATTCACGTCAGCCAAGTTTAAGTCAGCAGTGAGTTCCTTTTTCCTTGAAGTCATAAGTGAATACACTTTTAGTCCATTGAAGTCAGTGAATTGAACGAAAATTATTTGAATTAATTTAAGTATGTGGATTTACTTCAAGATTATGTGCTTTTTCAATTAGTAAGCTCCCTCATTTTATTGGCGAGGGATCACAACCTTCACACTCTGCAGATTCAGTAGCGGCCCGTCTGTAATGTTCGCCAGTTTTGCATATTTTGGGCCATATAACAAAAGTTTCCTAAAATATATTGTATGTTTTAAGCCCCTATAATGGAAAGGGTCACCAAACCATAAACCATACCGTACATTTAACCGAAGTTCATGTACAATTTCGTCAAAGAGTTGAATTCGTATCACATTTCCGAAAACTTGCGTTGAAATATGTCTCGGCAAGTCGAAGCTGTATTCATTAGGCTCCACATAGCTCATCTCATTATGTTCGAGATATCATCAGCCCAATAAAAAAAATGCCTTACATTGTTACCCCGCTCTTCGAAAGCATCGCGACCCGATTAAAAAAAAGTATGTCTTTACAGCGGTCGTTCAACTCTTGCTCGGCAGTTTGACGGGCAAACGAAGTCTTGAGAAAGGAAAACTATACCTGTACAATTTTTTACGGCTGTCCGCCCGGCTTTACAGCGGCAAAATTAAAGAAAACAATCCGATGGCTGCTCATACTGGTGAACCACCTCCAAATTGTAGCAAATGGCAACATTTACTTATACAGGCGATTGGAGTATCTCTCTGATTGATTTTATTAAATTACGTTTTATAAAGAAGTTGATCAGTCCGCGTTGAGAAATCACGCAGTAAACATTAAAGAGAGGTTATATGCGATTTTTCCTTCTGTTTTGTGTGGAATGACTGCAAAATAGAAAACATGTGCGAACTTTTTGCATACTCATTATTGCCATTGTACAGTCGTTATGCAGCCTGATAAATATGTAAAGCCGTATATGTCCAATAAACGGACCTCACGCAGCCTCCTTACAGCCGAGAAATTTGAAGAACTTCGTTCGGCCGCTGTACATCCGAATGAATAAAAATTAAGTATTTTTACTCTGGATTCAAAATGTTTCATTTTGAATTCAGTGAGTTAAGTTGATTCTATGTGAATTCACTGCAATCAATTTTTCTTTAAATCCCAGACTTCTTCAGCAAAATGACTTCAAGTCTTTCTGGATGAAATCAATAGAATTATCGTCCAAAAAGATTTGATTTTTTACAACTCTGTGTGATGAAAGCCTTCAAGATCTGGTTGCCCTTTTCTTTAAAAATGCCACCATAGAGGCATGTTACTGTCGCGCCACATCATCTACAATAAATGTTACGATCGAGACAATTGCCACAGATACCTAGACGAGCTTCATCTATAGCAAAAATAGGCAACTTGTCTTAAACCATCTCACTCACATCCAGATACCCTTACGTGCTAGCAATCGATCAACGCCGGCGTCGATGTGGGCATAGTGAACGATGCTATAATCACCCTACTCGTACTCCTCCCACCCTTTCCCCATGCTATTCAAACATTCGTCTAATCTAGATCTAGACCTTCCGAGAACAACTCGAAAATTGAAGAACTCTTTCAAGCCCCTTGAATTTCAACATTTCATCTTGCCATCTCAAATTTATAAACTTCAAGTGCGTTTTGACAAGGACAGCCAGGCCAGTTTCAGTTCCGATGTCGGCTTTGCACTTAAATTATTCAGATGTACTCGTGTGTAAATATGTACACGTGCCCTGTTGGCGCTATGGTTTTGTGTTGCATTGATACCGCGCAAGGATAAAGCATCCTTTCAGAATGCCCAACCCACTGTTTCCATTTAGTGAACGCATACACATTCAATTGTTATTGTTTTCATCCCCTGATTGTTGTGGCTGACTTCAAGTTAACTTCAACTGTTGCTCCTGCGGTTGGTTGTTTGTGGCAACAAGACACACAATTTGTGATTGTGGTAACCTCTTCCACTTCATGTAAACAGAAGCGTTTCTTGCAATTGTTCGTGTATTCAGTTTGTTTTTTGCCTTCCAAGAGTAGCTCAAGGTAAAACCTTAATTGGAAAAGAAAAAAAAAAAGGAAAAACTATTCACAAGCAAACTTTGCGTTTTGTAAGGACTTTCTGGGCCATCTGGTACTTCTGTGTTGGCTCGCATCGTTCGCTTATTGAGTAAGGAGAGAAAAAAAACAAACTGGCATTGTATAGAGAATGCCCCATTGTTACGACTACTTTTCGAAGGTTCTTCAAAGATTTGTTATTTTTTCTACAAGGGATTTGTATTTGACAGGACTTTTAGAGATAGAATTTTTGGAGTGAGTATCTTAGATAATTTTGTAACATATGGTCAGGTTCTTAATACGTCTTTGAAACCAATCCTTAATTCAGTATCTTATTTCCATTCCAGCATTTCTTTAAAGACTGCAAAAGCTTTTTTGACGTACAAAAAAAAACCTGAAACAAACATGGAAACAAAACCACATTCTATTTCCGGCAGAATGGTCTGATAAATTGCAAACGATTTTATGGGATATCCTTGCATAGAGCAACAGATGACTTGTAAAGCGGATCCATTGTACACGGTGTACGGAAAACTTTTAAAATTTATCGACACCGATACTTTTAAAATTCATTGAATATGCACTGTGCAGTGAACACGGGAAAAGCAAAAATATGCTAGACAAGCAAAATGGCCCTACTTTTTTATGCTATTGTAATGAATGGATTTACCCGGAAGTGAGAAAATGTTTCTAGTTAAAACAGAAACAAATTGAAAAAGTTTTTTTATGTAAAGTTCAAATTCGAATCATGGGATAGGAAATGACTTAATGATATTCCGGAATCAAATTAATACAAATATGTCCTCCGACGCCGGAGGCAAATTTATAAATCGAGTTTTTGATATAAACATCAGGGGGTCAGGATTCAAATTTGAACGGTTTTGGTCATATTTTACAGACTACGAAAGTACAACTCGATACTCGATACCTTCTTGCACTTACACAAGAAGGACTTGCCTCACCGCTGCTATGATTACTTGTGGTCGAAAAAATTATAAAAATATTGGAATCGCGCGGCTTCAAAGTTACGGCCTACGCTAATGATGTTGCAATTCTGGTATCGAGCAAATTCCTATACGCACTCTCAACTTTGCGCCGTAGTTGGTGAATTCATAGGCCGTCGAATGTGGCTAAGTTAAACAGATATATGAGTTAAGGTTACCAACGATCAGTGTTGTTGAACTGTAGTCCTTAAAGTGGGTTTATATTTCTTTTCTTTTTGACTTCGCATCGCCGATCGCATTGGGAAGGAATGTTTAGCATTCTAAGTGAGCAAAAGAGAGCAAATGTGCGCTCTTAATCCTAAACTGGTAAATTGGAAATATGATCCAATAAGTCAATAATAATAATAAGGCAATAATAATAAAAATCGATGAAAAATATGATTCCGATCAACATTTACTGTAGCAACAAAGCGGAAAATAAAGCACTCAGATAACAGCCCCAAGGATACGCGTCTATCTTACCGCAATAAATTGCCTCAAAGAGAATGACGGAAGCAAGCCTACCTCTACCCGCTTAAAATTCGATAGAAACTATCATTCCATAATTCCTGAAGGACAAGACTTCACAACAATATTGTCTTCAAAATCATTGCCAACTGCTTTGAAAACTAGGTCGCTTTTAGACTCGGGTAAATTTTCAAAAACTTCAAGATCAGCACCCAAAAACTAAAGATTATGACAGGAGTTACTTTGATGCCGACATTATGAGAATGAGGATATAAAGATACACAAATTAAAATTAATGATAACTCACAAAGCCTAATCATTCTGGTTTTTAAAAAACATACATACAATCGTGTACGTGCTTTATTTTGCGCCAGAACCTCATGTCATTAGATTATAACAACTATAAGGAATGAGTGAAAAAAGATGTTGTGTCAGTGACGAAGGAAAAAAATAGAGGACTCAAATGACTACTCCACGGGTCCCCAAATGCATTTTTGATAAAGCCTGTTGAAAACAAACAGATTGTTTAACTGCATATAATTTGTTCAAATATTAAGAGGTTCTGAGACAGAACCAGTTGATAATTTTAAGAGTAAAATTAGGACGATGCAATGGGCATCACATAGTTAAAGGAGACGTTCCGCTCTAAAGATATCCGCTCATCAGCGGGGAGTAAAGTATTTTCTGTAAGGCTCTCAATATCCAAATATAATTTTGATATATAAAAAGTACGCCACAGGAGTCACTACAATCACTAAGGAGTACTAAAGGGATTGCAGTTTGATTAAAGCCTGAATACCTGTCCGCTATTGACAGCTAAAGATACAATCATTATGGCGTGTTTCTTCGCAATGGGCAGGTGCGTTCAAAGGTCCTTAGTCAATTATAGAATACCTGTGGTTTACCATCCTGCATACTCTCCTGACTACGCTCGTTGTTAATACCAAAGAGGAATCCAAGCTTTATATCCGCAGTGACAGAATGATTCCGAGAAGAATAATCCAGCAGAAATCGAATACTACAAAGGAAATAAGTGTAAAAGAACTGTTCTACATTTACTTTTCGAAATTCTTCAAAAGATAAGCCTGACAGTTTGAACTCAGTCTGTTGTGCCAGTCTGACTTCACGTTTGTCATTCATTAATATAAGGGATTTTTGTGTCAGGTACAAATTTGTATTCAATGAAAACATCCCACAGAGCAAAAACCAAAATATGACGAGTAATTTTGACCCATCCCCCAATACGCCGGCTTAATTTACGCTCAACTGATTTTGACAGCCCTTACAATGTATGTTCCACAGAACATGCAGATGGATGAGAAGAAGCATTGAAATACTTTTTTGCTGTGGATTATTATTATTATTATAAATTATTATTATAATTATTTACACACGTTCAGTTCGCAGTAGTTCATTCGTTATAAGCTGACATTCTTGTAAATGCAATTTTCTGTGTTTTAGATTGTTTCACAAGAGGGCTAGTATCATATCCACAAAGCCCTCATTTCGACAATATGAAATTGAAACTCCAACATGCCAAGCCTGTCGAGTCATCTCCATACCTCGGCCATCCATTAATTTGATATAAATGGTTTCATTTAAATCTGATTCGAAAACTAGATGTCAGTTCAGGACTTGCTCTTGCTATCGAGGAACAATCCATTTATGAATTCAAAATTATTTTAGTAAGTGCTTGAGTTCTATGAATACGATCCACCTCAACTTAAGCTCTTAATTTTGAAATAAAGCAAATATAAAAAAAACTTTACAAGTAACTTTATCAGTGTTATAAATTAGTAAAGTAAACATTTTCCGAAATAAACATTGCTTATTACATTCGCTAGTCTGTCTGTCTACATGTACGAGCATCTCTCTTTCGAGCGTGACTTTTTCAGCAAAAAATAACAAGCCTGACTACGACTTTGGCTAATTTAAGCAAATTTCTTGGAATGTAAAATATGCTAATTGTATGGGACGACACTACCAACGAAACAGTGCAGATAAACATTTTTTTTAGCTTCACTACACTGAAACCATCCGTCTCAGCAGCAGCAGCAGTAGCAGGAGCAGTCTAGTATATCTGGTACATACCAGGACCAGACTCAGGACTCATGTATCGGAATGGAATTTAGTCCAATTAAAACTCGAGCGGAATGAGGCATTTAGAATGCATTCGTCCCGGACTTGGAAACGTCGCTTTCGAATGCAATGTACTCGTCGGATCCGCCACAAGGGGGGTCTGGCGTACTTGGTTACATTGCTGATTATGTTGGTAAACAAGTCGAGAAGAGAGTTGGGTTTCATTAGATTCGAACTAAAGTGGCAAGGGTATAGGGGGGAATTTCAATGACGAACTGGAAAAAAGTAACAATTGTTCTGTGTATGTGCTATGAGAAATTGAACTATACTATCGTGCATGTGGTCCTGTCAATGATGGTGTTCGTTTGGATTGTGCACATGGCAAATTGTAATTAATCTCGTTTACATGTTGATATGAATACAAATGCTTTAACGAATGGCAATTGGGGGCTTACTCGTAGATTGGGGGCATGGTGGTATAAATTATTGTTGCTGACAGGAATGAGAATAGCTGAGAGGCTCCAAGGAAAAAGTTAACGACGATGTTTCTCGCATTGGCATTCAAATTGATTCAGTTTATACAAATCAGCTAGTTAGTGATTCATTCCTTGTTCGCTCCATTTAACAAGACGTTTTGTCATAATTCAAAGTTGAAGGGGATGTATTCACTCGAAGCGCATTCAAACGAACATTTTTCTTAATAAGCTTAGTTTTTTTTTTACTCTTTCATTAAAGCGGATCAATAACATTCTAACAATGCTTAAATGCTCAAAAGTTTCTAACGTGTTTTGCTTTATTGAAAAGTGTTAATCTTCAATTTATAGTAAGCTTTTAATTTAATTGCACATTATACTATACATATACGAAAAATTTCACTTTAATTTTTTGACGTTTCAGCTCAAATTATTTTTAAATAAAAGCTTGTTTAAAATAAAATAAATTTTTGTTTTATTATAAAATTTATTTTATATTAAATTAATCCTGTCGATGGCTTCTGTCCTTATTTTATCAAAAGCTTATCTTGAATGTCTGAACTGTCTGAATTGTTCACATTGAATCGATTTTAATGGCATCCCACAAAAAGGTTAACCAAGAAAGATTGTCGAAACGATTGATTATACGATTATAGAACTTTGTGCACAAAAAACTGACTTCAGTTAGGTCTTTGATAAGCTTTCCCACAAGCTAATTGCTTTAAAAATGAAATTCCTTCTGATGTTCGTCTTTGGTTAAGTGGATATGCTCGAATCTTAACGGACGGACGTATCCAGTTTTGTTTAGGGGTCGTTCTGTAAGACAACGAACGCTACCTCAGGTGGGCCTCAATGTAGCCACCTAGGTCCTCTCTTATTCACACTATCCATTAACGATGTTACACTTTGCGCGTTAACCTTAATTCATTCGCAAAATAGTGCATTCATAATCCAATAATTGCTTATTATTGAACATATCTAAATGTTTAAGCATGTCCTTCTAAAGTAATCGTTATCCTCTGTCCTCTGCGTTCACTAAAAACAATTCAACACTGGTCAAAAAATCAAAATTTTGACTTATGAGTCTTTCTATTGATTTTCATTGAATGCAATTGGAATACACTTCAAAAATTCGGTAGACGCCGCATGGGTTGACAGCCGAATCAGAACGGAACTGCGAGCACCTGCTTCATATGTCTTGGCAAATGATCAAATTAATGAAAGGTAGAAGAATATTTTGCCTTCGATCAACTGCCTGAGAGATTTTTACTTAATTGGGGTCTAGAATAGTTAAAGGATCCCTCAAATTTTGCTTCCGCTGCTCTAAGCGAACAGCCCCGTCATGTTCATTACAATAGAAGGTCATTAAACTAGAATGAAACATGATCCCGACAATATGTCTTGGCGATGGTCACAGAGGAGTTCACTAAACTTCTGCATAGCTCTGTTAGCAGCTCAAAAGCTAAATATGCTGAATTATCAAAGTTGGCTTTAATATCGTATTGCTTGAATCTGTGCCAATATTCCCCAAGTTAAAAGAAACATATAGTGTATATAGTATATATAGTATATACACAGTTTTTTTATGGGATAGTCTGGAAATTATAAAGACAAGGCCATCATAAGAAATTGAGTGGTCTTCTTAGTTCCAAATCAATTGAAATATGGTGTAAATGTTTCAGGAACCTCGGAAGTGTAGCGCTTTCAGTCACTTAGCATTCCCTGATAATTAACGTCTGTAAAAGCTCCGTTTGTGTTTTCGTTTATGTTTGTTTTTTCAAAAATAGAGTCAACTTTGCATGAACGAAATCGCATCAAATATTTCGCCAGTTTCAGTGATGTAAGGACTTCGAAAGTTTTGGATAAGTGTTGTAGCTATGATACTCTATCGGAACCAAATGTTTATATGTGACTCTCTTCCAAAGTAATCTTGAGTCGGTCGGGAATGACGAACGAAGTTACAGACTATCACATGTGGCAACGACAAGAACTTACGTTTTAGTTCATTGCGATCGGTTTAATTTAAGCAGCGTTAGTTTTGCTTACCAATAACAAGATCATGTTATTTGATGTTGTCGGACCTTTTTTTTAGCTTTACTCACAATCCTCAAGTACTTGACGATATATAACTTAATTTAGGGCTGAGTCATTGTCTGGTATATATCGAAAAATCACTGGAAATTACCTTGTCAGAAACGAGTCCTGCAAGAACTTCCGTGGAATACATTCAAATGATGTTATATTTCATTCAAAATGTCAAAAGATCAAAACAATATAATATATCAGAATATAGTGCTGCAAAAATAGCGTGTGATTCGCAAAATTCGTTTGATTATATGTTCAAATAAATCGGCAAACTATATACTATACGCCTTAGTTAACTGTACTTCCTTGTAATCAACTTGAAACTAAAAAAACAAATATGAATTGCAAATTAACTTGTATATCGAAAAGTTGATTCGGACTTTGTGCAACTTTTAAAATTCTTCGAAAACTCATGAAATTTATATTTTTAACTAAACTATCATTTATGGTTCAAGTAAAGGGAGTATTTACAGCAAATCCTTTCAGTTTGTGAATTTTGAATCTGCAACTAATGTGCCCATCTCAAAATTATTTGTTCCAATATAACACACTGCATGCTCCTGGCAAGGAGATAATGGAAACTTCTGCATCGACAGCATATATAACGGTATAGAATTTTCCGATTGCATGTACATCTATTGGATCCATCACACTTTACCGCACCCACTTTTAGTTGAGTGTTCTGCTAAACTGAATGTTAAAGACGATGGCGGGCGACTGACCCAACTCGTATGCCTTTCAATTTTCTTCCGATTGAAATTTACTTGCATTCAGATCTTGTTAGAAGCTATGATATTGAATTTCGTATTAGTTTCAAACTTGCTCCTCGAATTGCATGCATCCTGAATGTCAAAGCTGCATTATTTCTCTTTTTGTTCGTGTTTGTACGAATGTCCTTCGTAACTTCAAATTGAGTTCAGATGAAGAATAATCTTTGGGATCCGATTACAATTCATAGTCCAATGTTGAATGGGACTGTGCACCATCAATCGTATTGTACATTGTAACTTACAGTGCAGAGCATTGTGTGTATTGGTTGAGCTGTGTTTCGCCTTTTCAATGCATTAAGTTTGGAAATAAGCCTTAAATGTGCGTTGTTTGCTTTGAGGAGCTACCTCCCATTTGATGGTAAATAAATATTAACTTCTTGTTCGATGAGGCTTAAGGTGGGTGATGGGTGATGGGTGTCCATCATCAGTCGCACTCGGAAAACTTTAAGTATATTAAAAAGAAGCAGCGCTCACTTCAACGATCTAGTTTATGAATCAGTCTCTGATCCTTACGAATGCAAGAATATCCGAAAAAATCGACTGTCTGCTACTTCGTTAAAGTTCCTTAGCCGCAGAAAAAGTAACGTGTGATTCATGTATGGCAGTGCGGTGACATTATATGATGAGCCTTTTTATTTTGACTTCCTTGAGAGGAACAAAAAATATTTTCGCGGTACTGAATGAATGTATTCACGGTTGAACAACATTGAAACTTTGGTTCTTCCACTGTTCAGGCCGAAACAGTGCAAGTTTTGAAAAAGATATTTAGATCTAAATTATGGAACACCTGCAGCTGATGGTCGTAAGTTTGTGATGAAATTACGTGAGACAATGCCCCAAAGATCTCGGGCACTGAACATCAGTCGAATTAGTCTAAGAAGAATTTGATTGAACATTCTGGATTGTTCACTTTAGATGTCTTCATAAATGTTGCTTTTAGGGCCGTTTTTTTATGCTGCCATGCAAACAATTTACAGACACTCAAGAAAAATTTTCGTCAAGCTTTGTGAAGTAGGAACCGAAACTATCGAAATGTATTGAAAAATTGGTTTGGGAGGTCGGGGTACTGCTAAGCTACCTGAGACATTCATAATATTAACCGTAATTAATTGGAAATTTAATACTTTTCTATAAAGCAGTAAGTAAGGTCCTTGAAGCAGCGTAATCAATGCCTTTAACTCTACCTTGCAACT
Source organism: Orthonevra nobilis (assembly GCA_963555765.1). Taxonomy (NCBI): domain Eukaryota; kingdom Metazoa; phylum Arthropoda; class Insecta; order Diptera; family Syrphidae; genus Orthonevra; species Orthonevra nobilis. The sequence continues at coordinate 24,568,368 of OY743225.1, read as the reverse complement.
TACTTCTTCATGAAGCATTAAAATTCGTATCCAACTCATTCATTCCCTGCCAACCAGTTTAAGAATTATGAATAAATGCTCGTATCAATCTCCCTTTAATTTCACTCTAAGGATGCATTTCATGTTCCAATTTTATAAGCCACAGTTTTTATCTTGAGCGTGATGATTCCCAAGGGAAATTGAAAAACGCCACTATGTGTAAAGAAGCTCTCCATCCTGCCAATCAATTCACCATTACAGCTCTTTTAAGTAATCCACCCGAAGTCAAGTTTTCTAGGTCAGAATTCGCATCGAATATAATTCTGCGATCCCAATCAACAGAGTCATAAATAAGCTCCAAGCTTTAACTATACTCCATGTTCCAAAAGCACACAAAAAGAAGAAGAAAAAACAACCCCAGTACTACTACTTTTTCAGCCACAAACAAATGTAAACGGATTTAGCTTCACGCTCGCAACCCCGCATATCGCTACCAAAATTGGTCCAGGCATTATGTAAACCGACTGGCAGCACTGACTGAAAAGACCATTTTTGTCATGCAAACGAGATAAACCCTTTTGCTGCTCTCGAAAATAAATATTTTCCCGCCAAACAAAACAAACCAACAGCCTTTCATCTTCTGCCCTTAAAAAGCAAACGGAAAATTGCAATCCGAGAAAAAAGTACTCAAAATGAATAAAATAAAGTCGCTGGGAGAACGGCCAATGAATATGTATGTACGAGTATGTATCAACAGCAGCTGAGGGCCTCAGTAAAAAAGTACACAAAATGTGCACAGGAATATTGGTGCAGCTGCATTAAGCAGTTTCGGAGGCACCTCCAGTCTTGGAATGAACAACTGTGCGTCAGTGAATTGAGGTCGAAATCACTGGAGGCATTTAGTTGGAATTTTTACAATTTCTAGCATTGATGTCTGCACTGAATCATATCTGTGACGATTGCTGACGCTTAATTTAATTTTCCTCGATATCTGAATGAAGTCGTTAAAGAAGTAGTAAATTCTTAAGGGTTTTCTGAGCGGTTCCAAGCATCGAGTTGCGAAGTCATTTTTCTTGTTAAGTGACAAGCACACGCGCACCTTTTTCTAACCTTTTTTCCACTGAATATCACATGCAGGCTTAGGGCGAACCAAGAATCGAATTTATTGTGTGAAACTGTGTTGTAGAACCTTAGTCAGAAATCTTTTTGCAAGCTTAGTTAAAGTGCAGCCTTTTCTGTCGGATCAATAAAAGAGTTGCAGGCTCGAATTTTTGGTGGCAAATTTGTTTTTTTTTTGTTTAGCTTTCTAATCCAACCCAGTCAACATTTGCCGTCGGGATCAAATTGACGATACTATCACTCTAGTTGATTGTCGTCGCTCAATTGTTGTGCCATGTTCCACATTTATAGCCAGAAAGGATCTGTCTTTTTTTTCATGGCCATATTTCGCGCTGAGGATTTTGGAAATTCTGACATGAAAAAAAGTTCCTGAGCCATATCAGTCGGTTCTTAACAAAAGAAATAACACCCGTCATATGTGTAAAAAAAAGTCATACCGCGAGTCGCAAAAGAGCTGTCCAAATGAGGTTTCTTTATTTTTTATAACTGGAATCATCGAACATTGTCCGTTAAAGTGTAATTTTTAAGAAAACTTTGCCATTTAATTTTTTGTGAAGGCATGACGTTGACAGGAGCACAAACCTGAATTTCAAATCTTGAAACAAACCTTCCATTTTAGGGTTCCATTCCCAAATGGTGCCAACGGAACCCTATTATTAAGTCTGCGCTATACCGAGCTGTATTATATATTATTTTTTAATTATTAATATTAATATCAATCTTTTCAAGATTTTAAATAAAAAACGGAAAAGATGTTATCATGGGCAAAATTGCGCACATTGTATCTCAACCGCCGCCTTTGTACCTAAGTAATTAAAAAAGTTTTTATTTTGTATCATTTAAATTGAAACAATTTTTATTTGACCACAAACTTATAAATAAAATTGGACCAAATTTTTGCGTGCAGATTTTGATACGCAGTTAATATTGATCAAAGCTACCTTCATTAAAGCTTACACGAAGTTTGAACGAACCTTTGTAGGCATCAAAAGTATAGGTGATCGTATCAGCACTGGCTCCGCGAAGAGTCTCCAAAATCTGGTTTCGATTGAAGCTGGGTTAAAGATTTGACGACATGGATCTCTCATCTCGAGTCTATTTACTCTGATAGTTTTTCTTCGGTAGGAGCATACAAACAGATGAAACAATGGGGATTCATATGAAACGTTTTCCATCATGCTGGAAACTCAAGACTACTTGCATCATTCTTATTAAATTTCGTAACGTAAGCAGTAAATCATTTTGTTAATCAAGTTGTATGCATCGAAAAATTGTGCAGAAGTCTGAAATGACGAAGTACACTTAGTAGCTTTGGTGTCATACGTAATAAGTACTCGTATCAAAAGGATCTAACACACGTATGTATCTGGTGCCTTGGCGTCCAATTTAATCACGCCTCAATAGTTTGCACCACTTTTTCCTTTTTTTCACATCATTTGTAAATAGAAAAAGTATTTTATTTGGGGTTTTAACAATACAATATTTGTGGGCGTATTTTTTAACCTCAGCTATTTTCTATTCATCAAGTATTAACCAAAATACGTCACAAACGGCAGAAGTGATTAAACCAAGGAATTTGTGTGCAGCGAATAAGAGCCTCGCCGTTTGAATAGCATGACGTCACAACATGGAACGCTGTGTGCAAGAAATTATTCTTGCAAGCGCAACTTCAAAGTCCCATAACATTTTCATTTCAAGAAACATTTTAATGATTCTTCCCGATTTTTTTTTTCATATTAGCTATTTTTTGATTTTTACAATAAATCAAAACAAAAAAATGGAAACTTCTCCAATATGAATATCGCTTTTTCACTGCAGAGAACGATACACACGAAATGCGCTTTCAGCTGTCCAAAACACCAAACTTCACAACTGTCACACTGTTTTGTTTTTAAAATATTTTCTGTTAAATATGAAGATACTAACTCAGTTGTTGCAGTGTTTCATTCATACTATATGTTCAAAGCTATTCAAGCGCAGAGCTCATCGTTAGAACAGGGTGATAAAAATATGGCTGCTCTCAGACCCTTATTATTAAGTACACTCAAGGAAACTTATAAGGTATGCTTTCGTTGATCTATTAGTAGAACTAGATATAAATAAGACCATTCAATTCTAATAAACCAACATGAGTAATTGATTTAGATAAGCCACAAGTCATTCCCAGCGGCGGTGACGATTAAATTCAATATTCAACTTGACAATCTTATCTAAATACCACCGCATAAAACATACAATTAGAAGTATCTTCAGGGAGGAAGAACAATATAATGTTAAGGTTGATGGAATTATGGCAAACCACTTACATGGATATCGGCGAATGTGCTAACGATTAAGGCATTGCCCTATTATCTGACAGGGTAAAGAAATTAATTTAAGCGCCATGGTTAACGGTTCGCCCCCCTCTCATTATTAATTATATGTTAATTAATTTGGTTTGCTAATCCCGAAGCATATATGCGACGAGGTAGTCCTCTCAGACGTCGTGCTCGCGAGTTCGGATAACTTTATGATTAATGTATCTGTTGAGGGTATGCCCCAAATGCTCGATGCTACGAAGGACAGAGAATTTTCTGAGAAGAGAATTTAATTTGGGCTTAGTGAATTTAACGGTAATTTCGCGTGTGTTTCCATAAGTGCATATGAGTGAATAATTAATTATGCAGGTCCTCGAACACAAGGTTCCAGATTAAAGCAAACTGTTCCAAGATGTGTCCCATTATGTCTGTTACAGCGATTTGCATATCACGTTACTTTGACATGTAGAAGATGTCAATCTGAGATGTGGATTAAGCTGAGAGTAGCTTAAGCATTTTCTTTGTGATGAATGAAAATATCGAGATGCTAATCCCAGCTACGCGATTCGCGGTGATTTGTTACCACAGAAAGACTTGTTGTATTTGGTTATGTTGAGTGGATTTCATACTTCTTTTGTATACCTCTCTTCATTCTGAAATTTTTTTGAGTCTTTTGGCATCGGTCTTTAGTTTTTCGTAAGGAGATTACGCAATACTAGAGATGGGGAACTAGATTTTATCCGAAATCGAAATTGCAAAACATTTTCATTGTGTGCCTTGGCTTAACGCATAGTTTCGTAATGGATAGCATCCTAGATATTTCCCCAAACAATCCCATCCTTTCACCAGTCAGGTGTTACCTAGTTAACCGCATAGACCGTATGCCACTTTAAAAATTTTTTTTTATTTTAGAAGCTCACCAAATTTCGATCTTGTCACGGGGCCGTTTCTGCTATCAGGTTGCCTGACCACACTACCCGTCAAGCTTACTTTCTTCCAAAGTCATTTCGCAATGTTTTTTTTTTGTTAAAAGAACACACGCGTACAAGGGGGTATGACTACCCTTAAAATGTAAATACATAACGCGAGTGGAAGGGATCAGGAAGGAAATAGGGATAAGTATAATGAAAGTCATTCAATCACTTTGGTGGTTATTTTATTTATGTTATCAAAAATCGTAAAGGGTTTCTTCTCTAGGCATTGAGATGCAGGAAGATCATCAAATCTTCATTGGAATCTGTTGCTTGGTATATGAAATATAAGAACCAAAGTTTGTATTCAAACAAGCTTTGTCACTTTTCATCTCAGCTGTGATTGATTTGGCGTCGAACTTTTTTTTCAATATCCAACACTGTGAACTTTGCTTTCAACTAACGCGACTTTTGGCCCTTTCATAACTTTGCTCACGAGATGATTGGTAACTTTGCAACAGGTTATTTCGTATGTATCGTTCGTATTTCGTATAATGATCTTGCTAGCTGGGTGCTTCAAATGATTTCAAAATTGTAATTCTCTTGTCGTTGTTGTTGTGTGAATTTCAAAATTTATTTCTATAGAGATAAAGAATTAAATAACACCACTTGGCCTTGTCTATGGCTTTGTGTATTCAAAAAAAAATTTAAATCACAAAAATCATTTGGTTGTGTATCCACTTGTGGCAAATGAATAAAAATCTGCGAACTGACCCCTACACAACCTTTCCTTGCTTCTCATAATTTTTCTATTTATCTGTTAAACATTCTTTATAAAGATGGCCATTAAATTTAAAAAAATTGTCTTAAGAGTTCCGGTGAGTTTCTCGTCGAGCTCATCGGAGCAGGAAGCATTCTCCATCTGAATGAGTTTTGCAGGGCTGCAACAAATAAAGAATGCGATGAATTCAAAGGAATTAAAAGAATGCAAATGAATGTAAGAGATTCCATGAGACATCTTAAGATGCTCATTCAAAGAAAAACTTATTAAAAATGTAAGAAACAGAATGTTTGAAGCTATGAAGCAAAAAAAACCGCGGCCAAGTGCGAGTTTGACTCTCACACAAAGGGTTCCGCATCACACTACAGTACCTATGCAACGCTATAAATTCATTAATTTTAGACTTCTTATAGTATTGAACCAATTGACGATTGGTAATTGTTTCATGCGACCCCTGGTAAATATGATATTTTCTGAAACCTATCCGGCATAATGTTCAGCTCGCCTTTTTCGTACAATCATTTATAAATTATTAGTATCACAATTAAAATGTATTGTGATGCAAATTTTTGTGTTAATTTCAAGCGGAAAATACATATCAAGGCGATGGTAAAATTCACTCGGAATTCGGACAGCAGAAGGTCAGTAGTAGGATTCCGTCTACATGCTTTGGTCACCGTACCTCAAAAAATACGAATTTATAAAAAGTTTTATATTTTCAAAAATATAACTTCATAAGTCATTAAAAATACACTCATTAATTGTATGTTAACATAAAAATTTCTTTGGCTATTTACTTGACTATTGTCAAACGAAGAAATCTTTACTCAATTCCCTCTCAAATCTCAAATTTAATTCAACCGGATTTCGTTTAAGAATGTCAGAATGTACTAGCGTTAGCACGGACGGACAGCGGGGGCTTAGTAGTAATGTTCCCTCTGCACCTTTTGGACATGGAACCCTAAAAAATTAGATTTTATAAAAAGTTTTTTATTTTAAAATTATAACCTTAAACATTTTTAAAACATACACTTTTATGTTAACACAAATTTTTTTTGAGTACATTATTCTGCATAGACTTTAGTCAGAACATATAATCAATCCTTCCTATGATATATCAATGAATCCTTAAATGATTTCGAAACAGATTAACAAATTAAATTAGGTTTTACGATATGACATACCAAATCATTTGTCCAAAACACAGAATTCGTCTTAAATAACTCGTAATTTATTATTGCCGGCAACAGTTGGCCTTAAGATAAATAAAAACATGAAATTAAGTCGTTTTTCACAAACGTATTAACCGAATTTCATTCATGTGAAGGGTAAAAATAAAGTCAGTTACATTCATATTCATATGAGAAATTAAATTTTAAATATAATTCCTTAATTAAAATGCATAAAGTCTTCGGATCATTTATTATCTGGCTGCCAGTTCTTTAATGAATGCGCATTACGTTGCCATCCATAAGGGTTGGAGTAAAATGCTCTCCACTGAGATGTAGTCGGGGTCGTCTGTTTTAATTTACAAACCATTAATTCTTAAAATTTATCACCGCATTATGGCTGAAACAAAAAACCGTAGGTACTTATACTCGTATGCCATGTTAACATTCGTATAGCGGTGAAATAAGTGGTACTGCAATTGGAAAGGACCTCAGGGGCATCCAAGGATGCAACAGATTGTATTTTTTTTAAAAACCTTCAACGTAAAGGATCAGAAGGCATTAATATTCGAGTTAAGCTGACAAGTTGACTTGTTAATGTGATCCTTTTGATTTTATCCAAACTCATGCTAAACGAATGGGGTATGGGAATAACTCTTTCGTTCTGCAAAAATATATACACTCAGATAGTATTCTAAATTAATGCTCCCTCGCACAGTTATTGATATTCCCAATCTTGAGACTATGCTGTCAATTTTCTGAAATATGATTTGTTCATTCATATGACGATGGAGCTGCCGGTCGTCCTCCTGATCTTGAATATTTAATCTTTATGATTCAAGAAGTTGTCAGTAAAATTGTACTTGCAACATTGTAGAAGCAAGTTTTAGTTTTTTTTCATGACGCCACGCATAAATCCAATTCGTCGCCAAATTTAAAAAAGTTACCCTAATTAAAAGAACGATTGTCGTAAATTATAGTTTCGAACTAAAGCTCTTGGAAAAAATTATTTTGCCAAGTAATGAGGATTTAATCTTTCAGTTTCATCCACACTAAAGCTGATCCCTTTCCCATTTAGGACTTCGCTTCTTCTTATTTTACCGATAAGCTAGGAAAATATGATGATCTAGCCATTCGAAAGTATCGACAGGCATTTTAAAATTTACAAATTCAAACTTTGTTAAAAAAAATCATAAGCATTAAAAAAACGAGTTTCCCTTTTTGACAGATCGATTAAGCAACTCGTTTATGCAATCACTTGATTTTAACTCAAACTTTAATCTTATTAAAGCATTGACCAAAAGTTGGTTGACGATGAGATGATATGTCAGCGGCTTGGATAAATCTGATCATTCAGCTTTTAAGTATTGGTTAGTTTTTTTGCCAAAAAAGGCTTACTTCGAATTTCGTCAGCCAAGAAATTATGGCAAACAAATATTTAGAAAACTTGTGCGTCCTAGAAGAAAATCTTGCGGAAATCCCGGACTGCAAGCCAATAAAGCAGGAATTTATTGCACGAGGAGAAAGTCAGAAGTTGTGAAGACGAAAATTATGAAAATTAAGATTAGCTAAAGACTTTGTGACATTTGACATTGAGTCTACATGTTACTTTCGATTAGTCGTTTGACACTCCTAACGCTTGATATAACTACAACGCATAATCGCTCTAAACTACTTTTGTCGTTGCCTCAATCATAATCAAAAACCGATTGAGGTGTTCAAATAAATTATACCAAAGCTCTTTCCGGGAATTCACTTGTCTTAAGGAGGAGAATAGTGGATCCGATGAGGCTGTAGGCATAATAAATATAGTATGTATAGTATAATTCATGTTTTTATATATATATACATATTTGACGAAGTATCCTCCAAAGTTTTTAACCTCCTGTCAGAGAAAATGGTGAATTTTCATATTAACATTTATGTACATCAGTTCTGTAGGAGTTAGAATCAAGACAGACTTATATATATCAAGAGCGATGTCTCGTTGACCAGTTCTTTATTACAAATCAACTTAAAACTTAAGCCCGAATTACTTATATAAACAAAAAAATATAAGCATAACTGGTAAATAAGGGTGGTAAATAAGCCGAAACACATTTTAATTAAATTTAGCGAATATGTGCTTTGACAAAAAATGTCTGTGTTTTTTTGCCTACTGGGCAACTTATTTCAAGAATGTTCCATCATTTCTTGTTGAATACAATATATACAATGAAGATATTCCTTTTCTCTTTTGTAGTATACCAATTTGTTTCCTTTGATTTGTGAATGAACCTTGAATAATACACCGGTTCTACTGGCATACGAGTATTACAATATTATTGACCTACAGTAGTGGACCGATAATGACCGAGGACTTTTTCAATGTTCAGCATATTCACTTCTCGATAACAGAGGAATTCTTAAGTTCATAAACATATTCGTGTCTCCAATGATATCACCTCCTGCCACACTTATTTTTTGTTTTTGCGCATCTTTCCGTATGATCCATCGCAGTAGCGTTTTTTTAATAACGTTAGTCACAAGAAGTTTTGTACAATTGTTCATCAATTCTTGGAATTTCGCTTATGTTGCAATTATTGAAAATTCCTATTTTTCTCTGTGAAAAAGTGCTTATAGCTGGAAATAAAAAAAATTTGTACGGCTTTTTAATGAAGTTTTTAAAATATTTTATTTATTATTTTTATAAGCCCAAAATCAAAAACAGGCAATTATCGTTTCTTTTCTTTCTTTTATCCTCCGTTTTTGATATCTGCATTTTGCTTTTGTTGGTCATAATGATTTTTTAGAGAAAAAGAGTTTGAATCGCTAACAGAAGAAATATTTGCTCACATTCATCAGTGGATTTTCGGTATCTTACTCAATTAAAAAATAAAGAATTGCCAGATCAGGCAAATTCGGTAGCAGCTTGATGGTATTCCTACCGATTTTTGTCAAAGACTAATGGACAAATATGGCATTGTGCAACATTGCGAATTGTTTGTCCTCAAATTTGGTCTTTTTTGGCGAGTCAAATACCTCATTTTACGCCATATATCAAAAAGACGTGAATCTTTCGGTTCTGGATAATTCCGCGGAAAGCATTGAAATTCAGGTTGTTCGTCACTAACTTTGCAGTGACAAGTCTATTATGCAAAGTCACATGAAGGTCACATAATTGTTTGTCGGTATTTGAAGCCTACCGAGTGTAATCACATTGTTTTGATAAGACTCAGCGATATTTTGACATGTGGATGCTGAAGATTAATTTCCAAAAGTATGCTGTTGCCTGTGACCTCCAGGGATACCCTTAAAAGCATCCGCAAACATTTTCAATTGTGGGAGCAATCGCATAGCACAAAGCTCAGTATGCTCGCATATTTAAATGGTCAGTCAGTGTACAAACAATTTTGGTGGTTAGGAAATGGAGACGAAGTTTTGACATTTCGCTATTCAAATATGTCTCCTTGGACAATTCAATGACGATATTTCTAAAGAATCATGGCTTAAGAACATTTTTAGTTTTTGTCATCTGTTATATGTGCCCAATTTCGTAGTCATGTGACCTCAAAAACAGGCAAAGAAAGAACTCACAGTTCTGTTAGTGGATATTTTATCCCATCTGCGAGGAGGATAACCGCGAGCTCGAAGGGCTTTACGAAGATGTGGATATACCATAGTTCGGAAGCCAAAAATACCTCAACAATAATGGCTCGGCCACATCAACAGAACATACACTAATGCGGCAGCCAAGTGAGTCTTCGAATTCGACACATCAGTTTTAAGAAGAATGGGAAGACTGAAACTTGTGTTCAGGGGTCAAGCAAACGCGCCGTAATGGATGACGAATGAATTCGCTAGAAAATAGACACAAGTCCTGCGCCACCTTGTAAATTGATGCTGAAAGTTTGACAGGATTTCCTTGCTTCCTGGTTGCACCAAGGCTCCAATTATTATTCCCTGAATAAACATAGTTCCAGATTAAAAGCAAAAAAATGTTTCTTACTTAAACGTCAAAGGAGTTTCAATCTGAACCTACATCATCATCAAAATTCATGTCATTCATGTGGTTCGTTTCATGCAGACGTACCCAAATCCTTGTGTCATTTCTAATGCCTATGGGTCTCCTAATTAGATGCGAACTCCTTAAAAAAGTGAGCCTGATAAATCCAATCATCTATGCACACAAAAACTCATTCGTGTCTAAATTTTTTGTTTTTGTTTTGCTGAGCCAACTTAATTTCGATGAAGTCAACTCTGCCGCCATGAGGTCGGGGACGACATTGATGTACGCATGAAAGGTTAAGGTAACCCTTGTTAAAATTCAATCCCCTTCTCATGCACAAGTGAGTCAACTTTTGTTCACAGAAGTGCTAACCTTGTTGAAAACTACACCCTTGCGTAGGCGGCTACGCTTATAATTGAAAGTGATATTACCCCCGCGGTTTAGCTACCTTTTGTGGCGTAGTCTGATCGGATTTATGGGTGAAACGAGCACACCTAGTACCATGGTGATGACAATGGTAAGGCAGGCTCGACTTATTTAGCAAGTTAATTATCTGGTCTATAGTCGGATTTGGCTCACACATGATGGTCTGCCCCGAACGCTCATATCATTACGGGGGCAAAATGTCACAGTTCGGGATACACATTTGGCCGATTGCCACGTCGTCGTGTCGCTTCGTTGCCATACACACGTGGCGGGGCAAGGGTAGATAAGTGGCAATGCCAGAAAGAAACAGGTGACTTCATTAGTCTCGGATCTATGTCGGAGCTCATTAATTGAGAGTTCCAACGATGCGAACTATTCTGTGCTAGATGTGTGTTCCCGAAAGTTAATTAAATTTATCATTTGACGGGTGAGAATGAAATGTGTTCTTGAAACTTCGTAAGAAAGATTGCTAGCATTAGAGCATTTCTCATGATACCCATATTTATACCATTAACGATAATAGTGTTATTGAGCTCCGTAATGTGGCCTTATTGGTAAGATTTGCCTTGAACGAGGTGACGCAATAAGCGTTGTTAATATAGTTGCCCAGGTAGCACTGATCCTTTTTGAGCGAGATTAATTTAGTGATATTACATTTTTTTCCAAGTGTATCCTCTTGCTGTTTAAGGGAAAATTTTTTAAGGTAACATACATATTTATGTTCTTTGTTTTAAGTGGGAGTCAAGTCAGTGCAGAGAACTCTAGACCTTTGCTAAATATTATCACACGATGATTAAAGAGACGAAAAAGAGACGTTGACAAGAGGTGAAAGAAGAAAAGGATTCATTCGGGCCAGTGAAATATTTATATAGGTAGTTTTTAAGTAAATGTGTTAATCTCGGTTCTCCATTAAATACTTAAGACGAAACATACGAGCCTTCATTGGAATGCTGGTAAAAGCAGTCGTAAAAGAAAGATCAAGCTTGGGTAGTTCATTTATAAATTGCAAAATGAGCACTTTTCACATATTTACTGGTATTGTAAACAGAAGAGGGCCAAACTGACTTACCTCAGTACTCCCGCATTCCTTACTGGTGCTTTTCAAGATACGAACCTATCCAGTCAACAACAGGCTAAGTTGAACTAAGCTAATTTATTTTAAAAATTATCAGTTTGCGAGAAGGCTTATTGAAATCCTCAGAAAAGTAAATATTAATACAGTCGACTTGAAAATTTGCAAACGAACTAAATTTCAACAAGCCAGCCAAAGTGATTTGTTTTTTTTTTTAACAAAGTCATGCTGATTGTCGATTAAGAAAAGGTTGCAGCCGAAATAAAAAAGGGTCAATATGCTGGACTCACAGAGTTTTGAAACGTAAGAGAGCTTAGCTCCAGGCTTGTAATTAACAACGACATACAGGTTGCCATTTTTATGCACCGGGCTTATGAAAGCATTTTTCCATGATTTTCGAACTCCAACCATGATTAATATAAGAGTGGAAATCATACAACTCATACTTTGGTCCTTTTCTTACTGGCTTACCACTTCAAATTGCCATGGACTGATCGTACGACGAAAGTGGATTGGATTGGCTTGGTAAATGATTAGCAGTCTGTTGCGACTTCGTACGCGTAGAATTCGAAAGGCTTTTTCGCCGTCCGTTGACACAAAATCGTTATTTTTGTCCAAATAAGCAATTTTTATCTTCATACAATTTCCTCGGCAACAATTAAAATTAATTTCATAAAAATTTAAGAAATCACAAAAAGTTGATTGATCTGGAGCGGATGCAAAATATTGGATCATTGGTGTAAAACCAAAGACAAGGAAATGAGCGAGTTTTCCGGTGGAACTCTGTTTGGGTAAATAAAGATGGAATACATACCTTTCTTCCGAGCTAAGAATTTTAGATTGCTAACCATAGCTAAACCAATGATATAGTAGCAGTAAAAATATAGCATAAAAAAAAATACTTCACCATACAGTATTCGAAATTTGAAATCGGATGAGAAGTTTCGAAAATTACCTTTTTAACACAATCTTTATAATATTTAGGAGATTATTTAACAAATAAAACTAAAAATACTGATATGTATCATCCTTTTACGAATTGCACAATGTGGAAAGTTAATTTTTAAGATATTTGTATTTAAATTTCAATAATTTGTGTATTAACCTTAACATACAGAGATACATATATCCTAGCAGTCTTTTTTAATAGAAGTATTTGATCTCAAGAGCTGTTGTCGGCGCATTCCCTTGACCGTTTTTTAGTTACATGATTTGTCTTCGTGCATGACCCTTTTATTTAAATGGAAAAATTTGAAGCCTATCTTGATTTTGAAGTATTATTTGAAATATTAATGAAAGAATTTTTGAAAAAAAAGATGGGTAGTTTCCAAGATTACCTCATACACAAAAACTTACAAATATCAACTCTTTATAAAATTGGTAAAGATAAATGCCCTAGTCGTTTGCGCGGCTAAAAGTCCTGGCGCCATTTCTTTGCCATTGGTATAGGCGTAAATTGCCAAAAATCATTTCTGATCAAAAGACAATCAGATAAGAAGTGGACCTACTGCGATTTAAGGCCTAAAAGTGACAGTTTCCTTCTCGCAAAAGTATGGCCATCCTGATTGTGCTGGGTGTAGATGAGAGAGAAAAATGTGCACAAAGTGCAACGGTTTGCACCTAAAGTGTTGGTACATGTTCCATCACATTAATAAATATGATTAGAAAGAAAGTATGTTATTCCTACAAAAAAATAGGTAAAACTGCATGAATTGTTCAGAGGTTAACTTTATAAATACATTGCACAGTGTCACCTGTAGGTGTAAAACGTAAAAAAGTTTGGGGGTGCTTTCATTTTTTATCATTATATTTGTTGGTATTATTTTAACTATATTGCCAACAAAGAAAGGAAAATTTTTCAAAACACTAACTCGCACTTACTCACTAACTCTAAAGATTTATCCCCACTATTGGGGTAAAACAAAGATTTTTCCTTGGACAGGAAGTAAGAACCAAAAGTTTTGAGACCGCGTATCATGTTAGAGATTTTAACAAAGTTTGTGGAGTTCAAGATGTGAACTTGATAAGTTTTGCGGTTGTAGATCTTCCGTCTATGAACCCGTACTGCTTTGCATATAAAATTTATTAAGTAAGCTGAATGCATCGGATTGGTAATCTCCTGTTTTGGAAAAATAAACTTTCCGATTAACTATGGAATAATATTTAAAACGAATTTGTGCCTTATCTGGCTTGACAATAGGCGAACCCATCTACCCATTTGGTTATTTCAGGAATTGATTTTCGATTTTTTTTTTTTTTTTTAGAAGTTGAAGCGTCTCTGGACTTTTGGCAAAGCATTGGTCTTAAGAAGAACCTCAAAAAAATCCAAAAGTGGGAAACTGCATCCATATTTTTCCATTCTCGTCTTGGAGAAAGCTGAACCAATAATGCCTGTCACAAATTCGCGCTGGCTTCTCTATTACAATGTGCGGATTGTGTAAGAAGTAAACACGGCAATTTTACTTCTAACTGAATGGATGTAAATGCCGCTGACAATATTTTGAGCAAAATTGTCGTCAGTTTCGGTCTACATTGAAGGCTAAGCATCAAACGATAATGATGCGGAATATCATTTTGATTTAATTCCTGAATCAATAGATTCTTGAAGCGAATAATCTCAGAAGGTACAATTTTTTTTTTTTTTTGCGAAATTTCTGTCAAAGCAACATTCTAATTTATTTTTTCTATTTAAAGACTAAAATCAATCCTTTTCAATCCTATTTCAACCCTATTTCAATTAACAGCATTTCCGCGATTGTTACTTATATTTTTCAAGTTTAAACTGTTAAACAATATTTAAAAAAAAAACTTCCCTCAAAACCCCCCCATCGTAAGCACACTTATATTCCAATCACTCAAAATATGTAGGTACCCCCTTTTCACTGGCAAAAGTAAAGCAGTTCAGGACTCAACATTAAAAAAAAAAATCAGAGCATTAATAATCTCCATGGCAGAACAATGGCCAAATCCCCTCGATTACCGTCCTCAAAAGTTCCCCCTGAAACAAAAACAGGTCGTGGCAGATATTCACTGGAATTATGTTGCCAATTCATAGAATTGAAGAGAATAAGTCAAACAGAAAGGAAAGGTCTCTATCCAGCAGGCCCATTGAATCATTTCAGAACAGTTGAAGTGCACTTAAAAAAAAATTACACACACAAAAACCCCAACAATAGGCCAAGAGGGAGATGAAGAATGGAGAAAAAAAAAATCGGCAACCATCATTCTAATTAACCCCAAGGCAGAAAAAATCAATCAAAAAGTGATTTCCGTTACCGTTCACCAAAGAAGGAAGAATTGCTTTTATATTAAATCCAACAAAAAAGGACTCCACGCTGGGACAGAGCAAAACTATAGATATAAATTTATTTTAAAAAACTGCCAAAGGACAAACAATTTATTACTGTCCACTGAATGAAGAGAGACCGTTACCGGAGGACTGCTGGTCAGAACAAGCGTTGAGTTTTCTGGCCGAAAATAAAAAAAAAAAAATTGGAAAACATAAAATCAGAAAACGACAAGAATAACAAGAAACTAAGAGAAAACACACCACAATTGTTGTCTCTGGAGGATCCCAAAGGAAACATAAATGTTTTTCGTAGGACATTCTACCACACAGGAGATGAAAGTTGTGAAGATGTTGAGAGAGCAACCAAAGTACAAGGATGATCACCTCAGGGGTTTATCTTTCTATCCTTAAAAAAAAAAAACAAACCAAACAAAAAATGTCCCCGGCACTTTGTAGTTTTTCGTCCTTAAAAATAAAATGATGAGGAAAACGGGTGAAAACTCAAACTGGGAATATTTTTGTGTGTCGTTTGCTTGTCTATGTCATTGATGTGGTCACCACCAATCCTGGCTGCAGGCAACCAATCGAAATGACCTTATGATCTGGGACTGAAGAAAATATATGAATCTGTTGGTTGTCCTTTGCATAATTTGGTTTTGGTATCCTGGAAAAATGTTTTTATTCCGGATCTTGACAAAGAAAAAAATAAATATTTTTTGGCTCGCAGCTTAAGTCAATATTATAAATCTTAACACCTATTCCTGTATACTTAGGTCACCAACACCTCCGCAAAGCTATCTAAGAATAAGAGCAGGAAAGTTCTTGAGAATGTTAAATGGTTTAAACATTGTTAATAGTGGATCAGAGGAGAAAACAAGTCTCTTATCGCTGAGGCCGCATATGAGGCTATTGCGATTTTCTCGTAGTTAAGGTCTTCCTCGATGCCGCAGTTACCCCGATCCTGCTGTAAAACTGATTTCAATACAAACGTAAGATTATACTTTTCGTACTGAAGAAACCGTCTTAGCTCAGACTCGTATGAGATTATATTGTTGTTGAAGCCAATTAACCATCCATTGTGTCACACGTTCGGTGAATGGGCTGAAAATTAATTGTAAGTTGAACTTAACTTTTATCTTCAAAAGGTCTTCAGAAATGAGGCTAATTTTTGGCCTAAAAGGCTTATTAAAAAGCTATATTGTTTACATTCCAGATGTATAGTTGGCCATTTTTATTCAAATCTGGATATGGAGCCAACATAACTACTAATGGAGCGCACTTTAGGCAATTGATTCGCTTTCTTAAGGGTTCCGCAATCTAAGCCTTGACTGTCCGTCTCGTCCTACCGTCTATCACAGCGCGGTGTCTTCTGAACTTAATAGGTTAATAGGACACTTGAAACTTTCGTCGAATATTTACTTCCGTGCGGGATGTGACACTAGGATTGGTTGGGTAGATAACTTGATACATGTAATTCGCACTAGCACTAGTACATGCTGACACTTCGCATATGAAATTGCAAAACAAAATTCGGAATCACAGATTTACAAATTTGAAGAGTAAATAATGGTCGTTTGAAAATGCCTTTTTTCACTTGTCGTATTGGAACCGCATGTAAACCGATTTGAAGCATTTGCTTTGTGTTGAATAGGGGTCAGTAAATTACTACCAGATACTCGTACATGGTGATATGCGAGGCTAAGAGAAATCTAAAACTAATAAAAAATGTTATGTCTTTGTGCGGAACCTAAGACATGGACTTTTCAAGTGGTAGTCTTGGTTACATGAAGCGATGTACCGATAAAATAACCTTCATAATCGGCTGCTTTGGCCACATGTCCCTAAGTGCAAGGAGTAGTTTAGAAGGCTTTCACAAACGTATGTAAAACAATCTGTTTGCAAAAAAGCGATAGCCAATTTGAAACTTCATCATACAAAAAGTATCTCTTAGTTGACCTGCAAAATATTAAAATCGGTCTTTGATCGACTATCTCCGCCTTCTCGATAAATTGATATGGATTGACAAACTGAAGACCGGTGAAGAAAATACGTTAAACATTTTACAGCCATTAATAGTCTTCTCAATTCTTTACGATTCCTTTCTTCAATAGATATAAGATGGCTTTATAATGACAAACGATTTTCGGAGTAAAATCCTTTTTCCATGGGGTAAACAAATTGGCGTCAGTCGTCGAGGCCCACTTTTCGATGTCATGTACTCGCAACGCGGCAAGCTCTCCAAAATCGCTTTAATGTTACCCCGTCAGGCCCTGTCCAAACTGGAATTCAATTGTTATTAAATATAGTATATGGCAATATGTTTTGACGAACCGCGTGTGAGTGTGACAAGACGTTAGCCTGGAGTTCTTTTTTTGT
Source organism: Orthonevra nobilis (assembly GCA_963555765.1). Lineage (NCBI taxonomy): Eukaryota > Metazoa > Arthropoda > Insecta > Diptera > Syrphidae > Orthonevra > Orthonevra nobilis. The sequence continues at coordinate 24,550,961 of OY743225.1, read as the reverse complement.
CCCCCGTTCGATGAATCACGTAGGCTGCTAGATATATTTCTGGCCTTATAATGAAAATGCGAATATTTATCATCAAAAGTGGTTTTATTGTTTTTCAAAGTATTCGCCAGCATGATTTATACACTTTTGCATACGCTCAAATCAATTGTCGAAACACTTTTTCCACTCCGATTGAGACACCTCCAAAACATGGTTCTTGGACGCTTCAACAGCATGTTCTGGCGACGAAAATCGTTGACCACGCATTTTTTTCTTGATGTGCGGGAATAAAAAGAAGTCATTGGGTGCCAAGTCAGGGCTGTACGGTGGATGACTCATCAATTCGTCGTTTTAGCCGGTCAAAAGGCGCTGGTTTGAGCCGCTGTGTGAGAGCTCGCATTGTCATGGTGAACAATGATTCGTCTTCTCTTGTTAGTTTTTCGAATTTCTCCAAAGACTTCAGGCAAACAAATTGTGGTGTACCACTTAGAATTGAACGTCCTCAAGCGAAACAGTTCGATACATGACCAGTTTTGTCGAAGAAACAGGCGACCATTTGCTTAAAAGTGCTTCTTCCACGAACAACTTTTGTTGGATTTGGCTCGTCTTCGAAGACCCACACGGTTCGATTGTTGTTTTGTTTCGGGCTCATACGCATAGGTCCATGATTCGTCACCTGTGACAATCTTATAAACGTCCTTTGGGGTACCGCGATCGTATTTTTTAAAATTTCCTTGCACCAATCGACGCGAGCTTTTTTTTGAGCGATTGTCAAATTGTGAGGGATCCAACGAGAACAAACCTTTTTTATGGCTAGGTATTCATACAATATCGAATATATGCTAGTGGGAGAAAGGCCCGGGGATGCCTCTATCTCACGGTATGTCGCATGACGATCTTGCATAATCAGTTCACGCACGGCATCAATGTTCTCTGGCACAAGGGCCGTTTTTGGATGACCTTCACGGAATTCGTCTTTGAGCGAGCGTCGGCCATGACTGAATTCATTAAACCAGTTTTTCGTAGTGCTTTAGGATGGTGCTTCATCGCCAAACGAGGATTTAAGTTCATCAAGGCACTCTTGTCGTGGTAATCCACGTCGTCGAAAGTTGTGAAAAATGATCGCTCGAAAGTGTTCACGAGTTAATTCCATTTTTTTTGCCGAGATGAATTTTTCAAGTCTCTGTAAATTAAACAATTCACGATTAAATGACAACACGTTCTGAGTGATGTTATGCTAAAAAATGTCAAACTTTCCAATCGAAATGTCAGATTGCACATGGCAATACTTAGTGTTGCGTAGGCCAGAAAAATATCTAGCAGGCTACGTAAGGGAACTTAGCATTTCAACAGGAAGGAGCACCAGCTCACTCGTCGATGGAATCGATGAATATTTTAAAGAAACACTTCCTGTAGAATCACACCTCAGTGGTGATGTGGAGTGGTGAACCCACCACCCCGAATTTTTGGGTAATTTTTATAAGCAAAATCCGCACAGAAAAACGTTCACTCAAAGTACCGACAATGGTGAGTGTCACTTACCATATCTGATTTGGTAACAGGAAGTTATGTTATATAAGATTTAATTCTAGTAATACCTCGAGTATAACTACAAGGGAGTAAGATTCAATATAGAGACCATAAAAGTTAATTAAAACAAAGTTATATGCGGCATTTGGACTACAGTCTTGTACAAGAAAATGCAACCTTTCGATTCGATTAAATTTTAATTGGTCTAACTAGGTGAATATTTTAATCTTAAACCGGATAGTCGACTTGTTCTACCCTGCAACAAAAGTAAAAAGATTTCCATTTCCCTTTTTATGATACGCCTTTTATAACAAAAAACCCGTCAAGTGTGAGTCGGACTCGCGCAAAGAAGGTCTCGTAGATACATATATAGTATATCATAGTTCGTCCATCACGGAAATTTAGTTTCGAAGAGTTTTACCCCTTTTGCTTGTATTCCAATTGCGAGTACCAAAATACAAATATTATTTCGACTTCGTCGATTTATAAAATTAATTTTTTTACAACTTTAATTGACCGCAGTCATTTTTTATTGATTGTGCTTTTTTAATGGTTCCGTTTTTCCATTTGAGGAACGGAACCTGAAGAAAAACAATTGAATAAATATAAAATTGATGATCAACTGGCTGACTTTCTTCATACACAACTATTTTTGCCTCCTGTGTGTCTTTAATGTCTCAAGACACCTGACCTCCAGCCCCAAAGTACATGTTCAAGAAATTACAATTCGTCCTTGATGTTAAGGGTGGTCTATTTTATTGCACCCCAGTAATCTACTTTCATGTTGATAGTTGGAGTTTCGTGTTGTAACTTGTAACGCGAATTGATTTAATTAAGCTTTATGTCCCCGAAAGAGCACCGGAAGCAATCCTTTCGCCTTCTGGGATTGATGTATAATCATGTGAATGTTTTAATCAGTACATTTTATACGAGTGGAAGAAAATTAACCTGAAAACAGGGGGTGGGTGTTTTATGAGGTTTCTTATAAGAAAAGTTGTCTCAGCTTGGATGCAGATGCAAGCCACCTCATCAGAGCTTGTGAGAAATGTTGTTTACGATAGTTTTATGGGTTTCACGTAATGAAGCAGCAACAAGAAGCAATTTGAAAAGGAATGGTTAGTAAAAATAAATGAATGAATTACAACAAATTTAAGAGCATGTTAAACTTTATATTTTGTTTTTAGACACAGGTTGGACAAAATTGTAATGCAATTATTTGTTTACACACAAAGCTCACTTATTGCCTTTGGATTAGTCTCTACGGTGGAATCGATCCTCAAATAGCTCAAGACTTATCTGATCCAATGCACTTTTGCTATATCATTAATTTTATTTTTTTTCTTAAAATTTTTTTTTTTAATCTAGACGATAAGTTTTCGAACACTTTTCGGATATTCTCTTTCGGAGTCTGACACCTGACTTCAAAGAACCCCAAAGGAGGAAGTTTAGAGAAGTACAGTAAGGTGATTTTCCCTGCCAGTGCACATCCCTAAAACCAGGTATAGCGCCTGCCTTAAAAATTTGTTAACTGGTTGCGTTGAAGCTTCCTGTAAAAACTCATTAAATTATGGTTCTGAATTGCTTACCAATCACAGCAACTGTTGCAAGCTCGATAACAATAAAACAGGCACCATGCAGTGGCCGTAAACGTAATAGTTTTTCTTGAATGATACGTGCATTTTCATTGCTGTAGGAGCGTTAATTGTGTTTGCTTACGTATCCATTCAGATGAAAATAATCCGCATCGCTCAGGATAATTTCGACCGAAAACCATCTTTTTTACGTGAGCGTAGTTAAGCAGCATCTGATGAACTCTCTGAAGGTAAACTTTGGTTTTGTCATAATCGGTTACTTGTAAAAAGTACATAGTCTGTCCGACGAGAGAACCTTGTTGGACGTGAGTTCGGGGATCACCGCTTTTTTTATATTATATTGTATAGGGATGTTTAAAATCGAATGTTGCTGAAAAATTATCTGCATGACAGCATTGTCATCATATATATTTTATCTTGAGCAATACTCTTCCGTTACGAAAATGAGAATGACCACAAAGAGGTGCTATTAGTCCAGTTCTTTTAGATATTATTACCCCGCCATTTGAAACAAAGAGAGACAAGGAGATATAAGTATAGCTACCGTCGGATATGAAATAAGAATCTGAACAATCTTAAATAAAATACTATGACAAACTTGTGGCAAACTAATGTACGTTCATAGGATCGGAACCACAAAATGGTAAAAATATTTTCTAAACTGTCAAATTGACCAGCTGTTTTTGCCACTCAGTATTTCCTGCCTTAATTTTTTGCTCGATAAATATAAAAATGTGTATGCAGTAGGTCTGAGAATAATTCGCAACCTTTTTTTATGCCCTTCAATGAAAAGGTTGCCCACCCCAATTTTTTTTTTATTTTTAGGTTAAAATAGGATTTTTATTTTCATATGATTAAGCATTAATGTAACCCTAAATTTTCACCCTTTTACCACCAACCCCCATTTTATAATAGCGTCTCTTAGTAATCAAGAACTGATCAATTATTAATCGATCAGTTATGCCTGCCAGTCGTCTACCGATGTCAAATCTCACCCAGCAAACAACACGGAGAAAGGATGAAAACGAAGTCGGCCTCCTGTCTTTCTCACACAAGCGTTCTCATATATTGATTAGTTTTTATTTATTATTTATAAGTTTGCTCACTATTAAACGACAATAAATAATAATATTGTACTCAGTAAAGTACAATGAATAAAAAAAATTATTGGTTGCTGTTTTTTTTTTTAAAGGACCTCATCATCCACAGCGCTCCATTCCGCTTTCAGTCATAGACCACACTCCCACGCACTTACAATTATTTAGTTGTTTTTTATTTAGATAACAAAATATTCACAAGAATAAATTTATATGGCAAAACAACGTTTGCTAGGTCAGTTAATGGAATTATAAAAATATTTTGCAAACGTATAAAACTGCAACATCATGATGAATAAATTTAAATCAAATAAATCTCGTAAATTGGTCAATTTGAAAAAGGATATGTTAAGTCGTTGTTGATGTTTAGAATTTTATTCAAAGAAAGGGATTTCGGTTTTCATTTCTAGGCTATATGATATGATAAAACTTTTAAAAAATTCTTCTAAGCAACGCTAACACCAAAAAAGCAACCTCAAGTAGAAACACTTAATTGGCAACACAATTTCTAAACTAATGTTTTTTTACAAGGACCTCAGATGACTGTGGGTCCCAACTCTCTCAAATAATTGTGCGAAACATGTTAAACCAAAAGCTCACTTCCATGATTCACTTTTGCATGGAAAATTCAATTAGTAGCTAAAAGTTTTCTAAACTCAAAAAAAAAATGAAAAAAAAATGTTAACCAACAACAAAAAGAACAAACAGGAGAATTCTGGTTCTGTGGTTTCTGCTTCCTAGACAATGAAAAACTTTATCGCAAATCTGCGAGTATGAGAAAAGTATTCGGTTTGCTGACACGATTTTTCGTGATGAATTTTAATTTTTAATTAAACAAACTTGGTTGAAAAGGAATAACAACCAAAAGTTGTTCTAATTGACACCAGTTCTAAACAAGTTTGATTTCCAACAGTCTGCATAGAATGTGTTACTATTTTCTACGTAGAGAACGCTTCCTTTTTATGTTGAGATTAATTAATCCGAATTTCAATGCCAACAGGGAATAGCAGCATAATCCTGCATACTCTGTCGGTTGCTATCCTACTAAATCGCACCTTTCAGCGGCTTAAAATTTCGAGGATTATGCTTAGATGTGTAAATCTGTTGGTGTCACTAGGTAGTGTCGTTGATGATTTTTCTTTTTTGTATTCTTGAAAATGTTAAAGGTGTCCTTTCTCTAATCTTAGCTACATTGGAATCTTTTCATCATTAAGAAGTAACACCAGGACCCATTATAGACCCTACAGCCAAAATGTTTATCTTTGCGACAACAAACCCCAATGAAATTACCATTCAACGACATGAATTAAGGAGCGGTCATTAGCCCACCACCAGGACATATGGGTGTCTCAAAGTACTGATTTTACACTGGAACTTTATTGCTATTACATTTTAATGTACTCTGCGTCGTTCCAGTTGCGGGGACGAACTGGCAGTTATGAACGGTAAGCGCTGAATGACGAAAAAGAGATTTCATGGTTTTATTAGCATTTCGTTTATTTCCCCTAGGGCAGATAAAAAGTATCCTTATCATTTCCGCAGGAACAATGTCCTAGAGGGAGCGAGTAGCCAAGCGAACAATAGCTTCTTTGTTGAAATTTATTCCCTTTGGCATTAGCTGTGTTAACATTAACGTTGATACTTACATTGGCGTGCCACTGAAAATTTGGTTTAAGAATAAAAAAAAAAAAAATTGGTGCAGGATGTGTCATCGTAGCGCAGTTAGCATACAGAAATTGAGGACATTTTTTTTCAGTTGGAACATATTTCTATGCCGTTGACGTACAACAGGGATTAAGTCAAATTGTTTCCATTAAATTCTTACATAAGCTCGCAAAGCCTTAGCATTTCTAATGCATATAGTAAATTTTAATTTGTTTGAACATCGCAAAAGATTATTAAAAAAACAATTTTGGAAGTCCTTGATATATCCTTACTCAAAAAAGGTTCTATAGTTCCCGCAATTTAATCTACAATATCTCTTCGGATTTTTGTTATTTTCGTATTAATATTCTCGCTCTCAATTGATTATGATTACCCTTATAAAGGATCAGAGCAAGCATTGACAGATAGTGTAATGGTTCGAAACTTCGATGTATATTTGGTGAAGTTATTCCATGGGTCGAGTCCGAATAGTTGGAGAATAGGGCATTGACTCTTTTGAATTCGTTTTATTCACAGTATTTAATTTTAAATTAGTTGATGTACTTAAAAGTTGTGTTTTGGAAGATTGATTCATCACCCTGCAGTTGGTGTTATGCTTTTATAACAAATCTTATGACAGCTGGGTGGCGGAGTTGGTAGAGCGCCTGCCTTTCAATTGATACATCCCAGGTTCGATTCCTAGAGTGGTATAGTTTTTCGAATCTGGACCAGTCACCATTTGCCATTGGGATGAAGTTAATGGCACTATCACTGGATTGGCTAATGGGTGGCGTTGTTATTCGTGTTTTCAAAATAGTGGTTTGTGTAGATTGTGTGTAGATGGCTCTGCTGTGAAGGCATAAGACTGACAGCGGGGTGACTAGATAAATCTTCGAAACTTTCAAAGTTCATGTATCAAACAAATGTTGAATAAAATTCTGCGAATTAGGTGAAAGACAATAGGTCGATTTCAAAACGCTCCGTCCCGATTCGGGATCCACCCACGGAAGAGACTTGAAACCAAATACACCAGAGTTTCTCAAACCACTACAAAAATGAAAAAATCATTCATTCTCCTCCTAATTTTTCCACATCCACACACCATGATTTTGACCACACGAGCTCGGAATTTCCGGTTGACAAGCCGAAGCAATAATCATTACATCATGGCCACCCAGTTAATTGAACACACTAAAGAAAGCACCTTCAATTTGATTCCAGCGGCAAATGATGGCTGGATCGGATTCGAAAACTGGATAAATGTTCAAAAGTTATTCTTGAATACAAACCTGGGGATTTTTAAGTGATCAAATTTAAACTGCCGCTGAACGAATCGAATATGTTCTTTGACAGCTTCCAGAAAATTTGACTTACTCTCATAAATACGTGTTTTCAAAAGATTATTCGGAAAAATGTTTCTGATTCAAAAACTGACTCTGCATCAATCACCAGTCATAATTACCGTTTACCACTGGTTTCCTTAAATGGAATGAGCCCTAATGAAGTCGTATATTCTCAATGCTTTACAAACTTAAACTTAGTTTTTTTGTCGTGTCCTTTCAGATTGAATTGTGTCTCGTCATAAGTGATGAACCTCAACAGAAAATGGTCCACTGTGTCGTTGAGGGTCTTCGTTTTTAAGGGAACACCTTTAACACTCACTAAAGCTCACCACTGAGATGATCGCGTAAGAGCGAACTTCGTGGCGCGTCGAAGACGATGTCGATAGTTATGAGTGGATCGTTCCATGGCTTGTTGATATGTACATTTTGGACCAACTTGCACGAGTAGTTCTGCCTCCTACTTTAGAGAAACTGGCGTGGTGTTTAAGAGCTTATGAACAACTAAGCTGCAGGTTCAGGTGCACGATTGTTTTGATGAGATGCAAGTTCCGTTTTGTATGTGAGATGTGCGAAGAAGAAACCATACCCTATAGGCCTCCCGGTAGCATCCAGTTCGAAGGACTATATTTATTATATGCAAACGCTCAGATTTCCAGCCCTTACCGAAACCTAATGGTGGACGATAAACTAGAAAGCAGAGCTGAGTTTTGGTTTGAAGGAAAAAAAAAGTTTGATGGTACTTTGCTGCTTAAACACACTTGCAAATAACGAAAATACGAAAATCTTCGTAGAGTAAATACGCAAATCTAACAAGTTCAATACGAGGCATGCACATAATCTTTTTCAAATTGTCAAAACCATCTCCATGCAGCTGTAAATGCAGATCACCTTTCCGTAGATTTGTAAATGCAATCAACAAAACATCCTAAATGCCATGTTAACCACAACACCTTGCAACTGCTATGTGCCTGAAGCACTTCCTAGTTCCTCTCTTGACGAGCTTCTTCTCCTCCCTTAGATTGCCTTGTGCGGTGCTGGTGCTATACTCCAACATATTTATTCGAATAACCTCTAGTTCATTCATACACTCTATATGCAAATACGGTTAATACTTCATTAGTCCGAAGTAAGTTTAAAACGATTCTCCGTTCTTGCAAAGGATCAACATTCACTGACATTCATTGGAGCAATGTGTCACTCTTCTATGCCAACAATGTCAACCTGAGCTGATGAAAATGTTTACACATGTGCCGCCAATCAAGAAACCTCCTGTCATTTGATTGCTTTCAAGTTGTTGAAGGTTATAGATTGCAACCTTTATCCGTAGAAGAACATGCAAACATGTGTGCTACATGGGTATGTTAATTTTGGTTGGAAATGGAAGTACCTTGTGCGAATGTAGCTTGATTGAGCCGATTGTGCGGTTTTAATCTTCGAAATTGCTTCTTCATTCCAAACAATATTTAATTCATTCATTATTATGCTAACAAAGTTTCCAATTGGTGAGGAAATCGAGAGTCATGACACCTCAAACCAAAGTCTCACAAATTCTATAAAAAATAAAATATCATTGAAGTGCAACAAACCTGACAGAAGATTGCAACTCACTCTGAACTTCTATGTCATCGTTGGGACATACAAAATTTAAAGCCAAGTTGGTTTGAATAAAAAAACAGGTTGAAGCCCTTGCAACCTCAATTACTTGCAAATATTTCTTTTTTTTTGTCCTTGTTCCTGCATCCTCTTATGATAAATTGCTCTTTCGTCCAGACTTATTACAAAATTACAACAACGACGAACAGCAATGAAGAAGTTTTATCAACGCCCAGTACTAGGACGACGGCAGGCAGTGGTAGTTGCACAGTTGCCCCCAATGTTCCACATGATTGTAACCAACAATCAGAACGGACCGGGATGCACATTGAGCTTAGTTTCCATCAACGTCATGGTATCATCATCAACATCATGAGCAGCAAGCAGGAGCCGTAGAACTAACGAAGCGACTGAATTCATCTATTTTTCTCATGCAGAAATAAGCTCGAACGTTGGAAAGGAAAGGAAACTAAAAATCATGAAGGAAACAACTGAAAGGAAAAAAATGCCATTATGCTAAGGACTATTTTAGCATTTTCATTCTCCAACTCTGGTTGTGAGTATCCATACCTCTGTTTTCTGTTTTCTCTATTTCAGCGGATCTTTCTATTTTTCCTTTGATTTTCCCTTATTTTACTTTTTTGTTCGTCTTCGTCGGGAGATGAGCTGACAGCTTGATAAGGGGATGAAATAATGAGAATAGAACGTTGAGATGATTAATAGAGCCCTTAACTTGCAGGGACATCTGGTTGTTAGGGTTTCTTTTTCTTTTGTTATTGTCGCCGGAATTTCAAATTCGGCTTCATAAGGATGCACAAGCTAATCGGAATGTTATCGTTAATAGGTTAAGAATCAGCCCGTACAAGAGTATGTAGAGGCTCTTAAGTTCGAGGGTTCCGCCATAAAAAGTATGTAGTTTGATGCGATTCGGTCTGTCCATCTCATCACTATTTGGGTTGGTTTAGGGAAGGGAAGAGTATATTCGTAATGCACTTTATTATGCAGTTGTCGAACAAACCTTAAACTTTTCACTTTTACCAACATTTTTTTCTATAATTTGCTTGCTCTCAAGAGAATGTGAATACTCTTTATGAATGCAACACAGAACGAGCGCGAGAATGAGAAGAAGAATGATAATCAGAACGAACTCATATGTATTTGGTTTTAGTTTAATTCTCTGGGTGGAGCCCGAAATGGGACGGAGAATTTGATATTGACTTTTTAGATTCCGCTTTATTTGCAGGATTTTATTCGAGTGAGTTTTAAGTTTTTTAAATGTAAGTTTGGAAGTTTTAGCTTAATACCCTGCTGTCAGTATTGTGCCTTCCCTGCAGAACCATCTACGCAAACCACTATTTGTAACTACACTTACTAAGAGCTCTAGCCAATGCAACAACTACTACAACAACGCCACCATACAGTCAGACCACTTTCGCTGTTCGATTAATCCAGTGATACCGCAAATGATTTTATTCCAATAGCAAATGGTGACTGGACTAAGCATTGAACCCAGGACCCATCAATTGAAGCAATTGAAAAGCGCCAACCAGCCGTTCGCTCAGGAACTTTTTGGTTAACTCTTCACTTTTCAATATCTTGTATGTTGGCACGTTTTAACTCTGCTATGCGATTGCATGGGCTTTGGAGTGCCTTGGTTACAGCCCCATCAGAGACAATTTTTTCCTGATAATTACATTGAGCTAGTACTCGGTGGGAATGCACGGCGCAGAGTTTTATGATAATATCATATTTGTTTATTCAATCTTGCGGCGAAGGTTTGTACTCAGTTTACAAATCAAGAACTTCAATGTTCTCTTCCGAACGAAACATGACCAACAAACTCAACGACAAATATGCCCATGAGTTTTGTGTAACGAGTTTGAATGACAGGAACCATGAAGAGCCTTTCCTTCTTGTCGCCGATATATACATATTTAACATTCTTTATTTTGGTTGTGTTCAAGACGTTAACCATCAGAAAGATTTATTCAGAACTATGAAAGGCTTTTTGTTCTTCTTCGCCTGAGTGCAGACCATCGCATCTGAAATACTCTTGCAGGTCTATGAAGTGAATTCAGTAAAATTTTAGAGCGACTTGAATACCTTCCTGCGGGACACTATTTTTCAGACTTTAGCTTGACAAGCACTTACTGATCTTTGCAAAACATCTAGGAAGAGTTCAGTGCCGAACTTTGAGCTGTTTTTAAATATCGTGAGCTTATTTAGTTTGGAAAGCACCATGTTTTCAAAATCTTAGAAACCGCTGCTGTTTCTCGATAAGGTTCTTACAATCTTCACTTATTTTTTTTAACTTCTTTCAACTTCTTTGTATGTGTTCGTATGAGGGCCTGTCTGTTTCCGTGGGTTTTTAAAATATACGTAGTTTTGAATATTCTATGCTGGTAGTCGCACATGGATATATATTTTAATTTAGTTTATTTTTTTTTAACTTGAATAAAATAAATTTGATGCAAATTAAAAATAAATATTGAAAGACGCAAAAAGGGATGTACATGCATTTGTACATTAAAAAAATAGTAATATTAAGATACCAAATTTTACATTCAGGTTAAATAATACATTAAAAAACAAGAAAGTAATACGAGAGTACAATAACATCGTAAATACTCGAAATGCAAAATAAATTGTAACAAATCATAATAATAAATAACTAAATCATTAGGGACATGAGTAAATATATCATAAAAATTTATAAATCAGCCAATAAATACACATACCAATAAATTAAATGCAAAACAAATAGATTAGTAATCAATGAAATACTGGAATCAAATCTGAATTTTATCAGGGAGCAATTCAACATACCATTTATAATGAAGGATGTACAATGTTGCCAAGTCAAGCATCACTTGGAAAAGAGCTTTATGAATAATAAATTTACCATCTGTCGACAAGCTAGATTTTCTGTGGATCAAAAAGTACATAAATTAAAAACAATATTTACCTTATTTACAGAATTCTAGCAGGTTCTAATCTTAAATATTTGACAAGTGATTACCATTTCGGTTCTGACGTGATTTCAAGTTGGCAGTTGCACTTTGAAACAAATACCTTGCAATTTATTTTTGTTGCAAAGTTAATTCTGTTATTGAAATAGTCTTAGAGAGCAAGTCATAGAGCACTATAATCAGTATAACTAAATGCTGATAGGAGAAAAATCAACCGAGTATTGAAACAGAACGGGTCTTATAAGAATCTTGTGAAATACGAGACAAAAACATGAGGGCTTAGAACAAAAGGCAAAACAAATTATTTTCATAGAAAGGAAAGATGAAACTTAATTAATTTTGAACCTTGTCTCCGGTATATTTAAAGCAAAAGCAGTGAATTAACATACACACAAATATATTCAAAATGCTTACACATTCAAAACACTTCAGTTCAATTCAATTATTTCAATCAAATTTGTACATTCTTTCAATACTTAGACTAGAATATACTCGTACTCGTATATCATATATATAAAGATCTTTAACGAGAAAAGCAAAATAAAAATTATTAAAAAAGTGTACTATAGGGGAAGGGAGCGAGGAAAATGGAACTTGGGTGGGCAATATCTACTGCTGTCCCGAAAAATTATAAAATATCTTGATTTTAAAGGTTGTACTTTCAACTCACAAGAGATGAGAGTTCCAAAATCTTAAGACGCGAATGTTGAACAACTTAGATGGGTTAAAACATCCTCAGTTAAGAGTTTGAGGTTTTATGTCCTGCTGTATCGAAAGAGCTGCAGCTTGTGAAACGAATAACGTGGCGAAATACAATCCGTTGCCTTTACTTATTGATTTTGTAGAGTGCAACCAAATAGATTCTTAGCAAAAACTGAACATCGGTCGTTCCTTAGAAGATCATGAACACATCGTACTGTATCGATGAGAGCTACCTTAAATTTTATCCTGCGACAAGGAATCTAGGTTCAGCAGTAAGCTAATTCAGGACACCAATGTTATAATTGGGACGAGTAGTCAGCGGATCTCAATCAGAGTAAAGCGAGCTGAAAGCCTGAAGTTATACAAACATCAATATATGAGGCCTATCACCCAGTTAATGGGGTTGTAAAGTTACTCTTTTAATAAGCTTTTACTTGGTGTCTGAGAAGATTTTTGTGAGGAGTTGGGCTTATAAGTGGTCCATTTTTTACCAACCACGCATATATGGCTACCAAATCTTTGTTTATACGGACAATTAGCTCATCTATCTTACTCAGATGTTCGGATAGATAGAGCTGAACATCGTCTGCATATAAATGATGCAGAACATGTTTACATTCCAAGAGTAAGTCGTTAATAAATATGCAGAACAATATTGTCCAAGAGTTGAGCCCTGGGGCACCCACTGAGTAAGAAGTTAAAGAAGAGTCGAGCACTAACCATCAACAATAACTCTTTGCTACCGGTCAGGCAAAAAACTTTTTTCCAGCTCAACCCCACTTTCAATAAAACAAAACAAATACTTAATTTTCAAGCCAAGAATTTTGTGATTGACTTTTTCGAAGCCTTTTCAGAAATCTAAAAGGCAAAGCAACTTAACGGATCCCCTATCAAAATCATTGCGAATATCTTTCAAACTTCTTTGAAACCTGATTGAAATGGACTTAAATCAATTGATAAAGAAATGGTTTTGAATCAGCCTTTCAAAGACAAAGCACGAACGAATGCTTACTGTTCCTGGCAACTTTGTCATTTTTTCCTCTGGTTACAATGTTTTCTACCATTCAACCACCCAAATCCACCTTTAACTATCACTGAAGCTTCGATATTATCAAAATTCAACCTAAAGTAGCTATTACTGCCCATAAAAGTTTGTTGAATCAATTTGAAATAATTCGCATTCACACCAAACTAAATGTCGATAATAATCAACGCGAGTTACAAATTTCTTAATTGCCTTTCTCTACGTTCATTCATGCCCTGCGAATCTGATCAAAATCGTTATCAATATGAAAGTATCTCCGCCAACTTTGTTGTCTGTAGTTTAACTACAAACAGGAAACACTACAAACATCAAAAAAGCATGCAAATCATGATAATCACAAAACAATTTCCCTCACATTGCTTTGACTATCATTACAGCATTCCACAAAACTTAACCTCAAAGGTAATGTCCTCACTCGTCGATGGTCCAACCGACACAATCTTGGTGCGATCCGAACCGTATTCGGGGGGTAAATTTGCTGCTTCACAAGGTATAACTACGTAAAATATTTAGGATAAGTCCTCTATATAGTCATGGAGTGGTGTGTATGGCGGTCTTCTACAAGGATACACATAGAAAGTGTGTACTTGTGTACATAGAGGCATCGTTAAATTGTCCAGAGCAGATATACAATACCTTTATCCGGCGTTATCCTGCCAGCAGTGGCGAAAAAGCATAATTTGGGCTCCGCTAATAGAGGAAATCGTGCGAAAATGCTTAGCTCTAAGGAGGATTCTTCATGGGATATGCACAATTAGGATTTTAACAACCCAGAAACCATTGAATACGGGGATGGGTGGCTGAGGGTGGAGAAGTGCACAACAAGGCGACGACGGCGAAGGCGAAGTGTAGCCGACACTCATTGCGGTCGTGCGGTTAGCCTGGTGGTTGGATGCAAACATTTCCACTTTACCTAATTAAAAAAGCAATGAAATGATCGTACTGTGTTTTAGGGGGCAAAAGTTGCTGATATGAAAAAGTAGCAGTAACATGAATGTACGACAGAGTGTGTGCATAGTTATAAATGGAAAAGTCATGTTCGCAACCACGGCACGGAGCCGTTTTTGTGGGTCAACTATATGTGGTAAAGTTTTAAACAAAATTTTCGGGGTATAATGATAGCCGAGTTGTCTGATTAATGTGATGCTATATGTGGGCTGGTGCTTAGCTTGTTATCAAACTTCTACGAAAATCTCTCTTATGAAGTCATTTTTTAAACATGAGACCTTATCAATTTCGGAATCAAAGTTTTTTGTATTGAAACATTACAGAAATATCACTTTAAGTACAGCGGAATATGCTTTCATGGCGAGAATTTGAGGTGCGACCGAGTTTAACTCTAGAACACATATAAGCTGTCATGTGACTTTTTCTGAAAATAAAGAAAAAGGTATTGTCTGAATCAAATCCCTCGTAGTTTGCATGTCTATTGAGAAAGGAGGTTTGATTGGCTATGGAATTAAATATAAACAAAAAAAAAACCAACAAGGACTGGCGCAAGGAAGATTCCGTATAAATTTGTAGGTATGTACTAAAATAGTTCGCCCATCACGAGTCTCCAAGATATATTCTTTTTATGTATGCATTGACTTGACTTTCTTCCCTAAAGTTCTTACCAAAATCGGAAACCAGAGCTATTTTAGTGCTTTAGTATTAAATTTGAACCAAATTTTTAGACAGTGGCTTGATTAGACATTATGGCGATCCATAAACAGCAATCAACCGGGCATTAAACATACGTACATATGCCATAGATCTCCACCATGGGTTAACTTGCGAGTATCAAAAAATGCATTCATGGTGTCAAATTAATTTGTTTTTTTTTTTGTGATATATGTAAAGGTGTTTTTCCTTTTGAAGTAACGAACAATAACTTCCCAACGTTTTGGACATTTTAGGTGGTTGTGAAGCTTTCTTTTTTTATGCTAAGTTCGGTAAGAAAAGATTTAAAAATGGGGGCCTGTGTCACCTTGCAACAGTTTGGCTGTATTATACAAAGTAAACTAATGGATGACAATTGAAGGCAGTCCTTTTTGTCAGGAAAACATCGATGAAAATTAAAACTACAAGACTGCAAAACTGAATGAAGGCATGCCACTGTAAAATTTGTCCTTGACCGTAGTTTTTATGCAAAAATTCGACTTTGTTTACTTCGAAATTAAAGCGCGACAAAATTAAATTGTGGTTGAAAAGTTTTATTTCCTTTGATATCAGTCGCTATCATGCGTTGGAACAGTGAGGAGTGTCTATTTTAGCGGATGTTGGAAAACTTTGGCAGGTCCTGCCTTGAACCGCAAGACAATTGTTATTCCTTTATTACGTTAAGACAAACCGGGAGGGTAAAAAGATAAAGAATTGGAGAGTCTCGACTCATCAAATAGCTTCAGAACATTGACATAGTGTTAAAGGTTCGATATACATAAAGTGGAATTTAAAATTTGTGTTAAAAGGCAAGGCAGTTATGCAAAAGTTAATTGCCAGAATAGAATCAAATAATAAGAAAAGGGAGGCAGGCTCAAAAGACCATACAAATTGCCATTAAAGAGAAACATTTTATTTGTTAGTCAATATGTATCAGGTGCTTAGATACTGTTTTACGCTCCTTAGCATTCCCGACACCGTTGAAATGGATGACTCACAATATCGATCAATTGGTTGAAAGAATCCTATTAAATTTTCATAAGAAATGCACTCAAGATCTGGCAAGTGAGAGTGTTGATCAGTGAGCAACACTTGCACCTCGGAATCAGATATTTCACCACAGTAGTGAGAGCTTGAAATTTCTGAGATCTGCACCTGTCCATTGCTATTCCGAACACGACTTAAATTCTTGGAGAAACGCAATTCTTTTTCCTTTGTGTGAAAATCTTTTCCACTTGAGTTGATATTAATAAACCAACAGAACTGACAGACTAACAACAATCGCTGATTTGGCTCCATGCGATTTTTTTTTTTTTGGGGGGGTTTTTCGTAATCCTGCGTTTATATCGGGTTGTTTAATAAAAAAACAAAAGTTTTTTTAAATAAATTCTTTACTCCTCTGAAAGTACGTTCGATGCCATTATGTATGGAACTCGATTTCCAATACCGCATATTTTGTTTATTGACGGAACCATTCAGCCAGAAATGAGCCTCATCGCTGAAGATGATTTTTCGATGAAAATCCGAATCATTTTCAAGTTGTTGCTCAGCCCAATTCACGAACATACGACGCTTCTCGTGGTCAAGCGGCTTCAGTTCTTGCGTCAATTTAATCATTTAAGGATGTAGGCCAATTTTCAAAAAATTCGCCACAACGACGTCACAGAGATGCCCAACGCTTGAGAACGACGTGTGAGAGACACATTTGGGCTTTCTTCAACTGAAGCCTCAGCGGCAGCAATATTCTAAAACACTACGCGCACTTTTTTGTCTCACTGGCACGGGAACATTTTGTACTGTGCGTGTGGATTCACATTTTTCCACTTTACGCTCAATTGTTGATCTGCTAGGACGATTATGGCGACCATAAATTGGACGTATCGCTCTTAACGTTGAGGCCACTGACTCCAATTTCAGTAGTAAATTTTAATAATTTCGACTCGTTGTTGGCTCGTATATCTTTCCATCATGAAATGGCAAACATTACTGAAGAGAAAAGGCGGCAAGAAATATGGCGTCGTTTGCTGTCCCTGTCGCTCTACTTTTGTAGCGTCCCTGTTGATAAACCCTTTATATAAAACAAATATTTAACTTAAGATTTGTACCTGCTTTAACAAGAAAATATTGGTAAGTGTGCTTTTTACCCTGCCCTTTACCAATTGTGGTTACTTCATCGATCATACGAGTGGCCATTTATTAAAAGCCAAAATAAGTTCCTTATTTGTTAATATAGCAGAGTCTGTAGTGTATTTAAAACATATTTTAAATAAAAGGCTCAAGTGAATTGTCTGCTTCTAAGACTACCATTAATGCCTTATTTCTTTCACTTGGATCCTGCTTTGCATAAATAGCTAAAGATAGTTGACTCCATTTAAGTAAAAGTAAGGGTTCAGCATGGGATCTTTTTCTTTCTGGTTAAAACTGTCAATTTGGTCATTGCGGGGGCGAATTTTGATTGATTTCTTATCTTTTGAAAAAAAATATTGTAATAAATATGTAAGTCATCTGTAAAAACCTCTAGGATTTAATGCATAGTACAAAATTAAAAACTTAAACATAAAAGTGTTTTGTAAGCGATGACCAGCCTATATTCACACACTGGTTTATAGCCTTATACGCAGATGACCTGAAATTCAAAATCTTGCTGCTGTAAAAATGCTCCATAGCTATGTCATCAAAACAGGCAAGCAAATGGTGGCTCTAGAATTGTCTATGATATTTCTGGGGCATTAGGCATTAGTGTTGCAGACCTCATCCGAATCGACGACCTAAACGAAAGTTCCGAAAATAGTGCCTAAAATGGATATACAAGCCTTGTGAGATACTTCAGTAAATCTAGAGATCAACAGAAAACATTAAGAAAACTATTGTTAAATGTCTCGATAAACGGCCAAATTGGCGCAGGCTAAGAATCAATTTAGCATTTTTATGTACAAGGCTTACTTTATAGGACTTAATTAACGTTATTTTCGTTAAACTTTTTGCAAAAATATTGATAATTCAAAATATAAATAATATATAAATATAAATCAAAAAATAAAGAAAGAATTTTAAGAATTACCTTACAGAATTTATTGGCCAAAAGCTTGCGATCGACATTATAAATATTCATACATATGTTTTGGTCTTATAAAATATTTAAGTACTGTAAATTAAGCACTATTTTATTTTTATTAAAACAAATAAAATTGTCAATTTTTTGACAGTTTTTCTATTAAAAAATTCAAACCACGGAAACAAATTTCATTTAAAGGTGAACACCTGCAATTATGCTGCCACTGAAGCAAAAAAAAAATTGCCTTTAAAATTAAGTATGAACATATTTGCAAAAATTTTGTGTTCAATTTCTTTTTCATCAGAAAACCAAAAACAAAAAAAGCAACATCAAAAACTCGTGATCGTTATATTAACTTATTTCAAATCACTCCCTATAATTCTAAGAATTCGTCTAATTTAATCCAGCCAAGCATTTCTATGTTTTTTGAAGAAATTCGCAAAACGTACCGAACCAAAACTTTCGACTTCACTAGTTATTAGATTTTCCTAAAAGCATGTCAGTTCGGAGCACAAAATTTCTGTGTGAATTCCCATTTCCTTCAGCATGATAAATGTCCTTTCATTTATTCACACACATATCTCGTGTGCATCACATTTCACCGGTGGATGTTACTTCAGTTCAAATACGGAAAGTAGCTGATGTAGATGCCACTAAAATCATTGCGTGACCGAGAAAAGGAAACAAAATTAAGCTTCTTGAGAGCATAATGATTTGCACGTTTTGTAACCGAAATGCTTCCTTTTATTTTCTTTAGTTGAGTAATCTGTCAAAACGATCTAAAGCGCTTCTGACATTGGAATCAAAAACACAAATCACGTTTCTTTCAAAATTATGTTTGCTTATGGTCTAGGAAGTCGTGCGGTAACTGTGGGTGGTAACCTTAGTCTACTTACCTGGAGATAATTCTCCGGTTATAGAGGTGGACCTTTGTTAACGTGTACATCCCTAATTTTTCCTAATCCTTCTACTAGCTGAATGGGTTTTATCTTTGAAACAATCACGGATGTTAATATTGCGAATCGTGTTGACGCTCAGAATAATTCTTTGACCATCAGAATTTATAATGGTTGTTTTAACACGGAATTCGCTGATAATTAAATGAGATTGACTTCACGTTGGTTGTGTAGACAATATATCAGAAGCCAGAGCAGCCAACACTACTGACACTACCTGAAGAACTTATTCCAATAATTATTTAAATTTCAATTCTTTGCATATTTGTCAGCAAATTTCAATCAAAATATTGAAAGACGATTACTCTCTTTCTCTTACAATTTGGAAATTTTCAATAACGAAGTAGCAACTTTGAGAAAAGTAATTAGACGGGCTACGTCAACATCTAGCCACTCATCAGATCCTTCTCGAAAATCCATGCAACCCACTGGTTCACTTCGTATGTTAAGTTATGTTATGCAGGCATTCACTAGAAACACTTTGGACCGCAAGGACTAGTATCACTGATGAAGCTTTCTGTGCTATAGCCTATGCTTGGTATAAGCTCTTAGAGAGCCTTATCCTTTTGAACAGGGCTTTAACTGCAGGTGGAAATTATTCAGGATGAGAGATATATCACAATTTTTTTTAAAACCACATGGACGAATATAGTTCGAACGCAAATACATTCAAACATCAAAAATCCTGGCGGACTGTTTAAATTATAAAAAAAAATATATATGAAAAATTACCCAAGGTGGAAGTAAAATTTATATTTCTTTATCTTGAACGCTTGCCTAAAAATGCAATAATAGAGCCGAGCCCTCTAGACCTGTAAGTTTGCTTAGTTGCTTGATAAAATTGATGGAGCCAATTGTTAAATTGTTAAGATAATAGATGAAAACCCCATATTTTCAAATGAGCAATTTGACTTTCAGCGTTATTGGATTTTGCAATAGTTAAAAGTGACATCACGATGGGAAAATCTACGGTTATGATACTACTTGACATCGAAAAGGTGTTCAATTCGGTAAGGCGCAATGCTGTCATACACAAAATGATAGATAATTAATTTCCCCCTCGTACCTATGTAAAATCGTTCAAAGTTTCTGGTCTTATTGCCTCAGAGTGGATGTAAATAATAGTCCCTCAAATTTAATAAACATTTATCATGGCTTACCTCAAGCTGCAGTTCCTTCTCCAGATTTGTAAAATTTATTTTCGTTGGATTTCCCAGAAGTGCCAGAATGCGCATCAGCCTGCAAGTCACAACTATCAAATTAAAACAAAGTGATAATTCACAAAGTTACATTTAAAACCTTATTAATGTATCGCTGTCAAGTGTGGGGTATTTGTGCCAAGTGTAATGTCGAAATGTTGCAGATTTCTTAAAACAAACTATTTAAAATTATGTCAAATCTTTCCTGGCATCACTCCAATTTAGATTTTCATGATTGAGCTAATTATGAATTGAGCTCTTACAGAATTCAAAAGCTCAATACTAGTGATTTAAATTTCCTGATAATCCATAGAAATTTTAATTCTGCATTATTTATTTTATTATTTATTTTATCTACTTATTTATTTACTTTTTTGTATAAGGTTTTCTTGTACTTTCCCACTCAAATATATCTATTAAATTGCCTGCATGACAAAATTGTAATTTTTTGATCGCTAAATAAAAATCTATATATCCAGGGCCTGAAGAACTATCCTTTTTACAACAAAAAATAACATGAACGGAAAAACCCCAATTGAGATCTATACTAAGACCCAATAAATCTTCACAATCCCCATCACTCGATCTCTTCCCTTTTACACTTATACTTGTTTAAAAAAGTTATTGACATTAGACCTAAAATGACTTAATTGTGGACAAGATGACGTAAAACTAAACAGGGGGAACACACACTTTGCTCTTCATCATTACATCCTCCTTTCAAGGACCCACGATATACCCTTCAAGTTACTATTTCAAAATAAATGAAATATATTTATTGCCATGGCACACAGTTTGTAATGCCTTTTCTACAAAATCTTGAAGTCTTGAAATATAAACATGTTTACTTTTATTTAAATAATTTAACCCACATCAACTCTTTCAAAATTGTCAACGAGCATTTACAAGTATATTTAAACATTCCGCTCTTCAAGCTCATGCGATTCCCATAAAACCAAGGCAACCATGCAGCATGTTCGCCATCTTCAACTGCCCTAAGCAACATTTTAATCTTGCCACAATCAAAGGGTTTTATGTAAAATAAGGATATCAAAAGGAAAATTGCACCCTTCACAATAGCGCCCCACCAATGTCTATCAAACCTTTTACATTTTTTTTTTTTTTCGAGCAATCTCTCTGCCAATCTATTGGAATTTGGAGTCCTATGCGCGGGACTATTCTCTTTCTTCAAATTCCAAATTCTATTTGTGGGAGCCTTTTTACAATTTGCGTGCTTTCTTTTTTGTCGATGAAAAAGGACTCATCGTAACGACAACTGCGGTCGATGCGGTTGGAAGAACTTTCAATTTAGAGGAACGGAATTCTATGGAATTCCTTTGCATATGTTCAATGCGGAGGATACGTGAATAAATTATGTATATGTGTGGACTACCATTTGGATGAAGCCAACTTCAGCGATGGTTCTGCCATTGCCGATGCCAACGGAAAAAAAATATGAAAAATTGCAAATAAAGTATGATATTCAAATACAAGCTAGGGGGTGAAAAATTGTGTTTGCCTTCGGCCTCTTCGAGCCGCTGGGCACATTAATGGGTGGCTGGGGTGGCTTTTTGGTAATGAAAATTTCCTTTTATCATTATTCAATATTAGAGGTTGAAAAATATCTTGATGAAAAACGCGCCAAAGGCCTTTCTTCAGCAAAACACTAGCTGTTGGTATACCTATTTACCTTATGAGGGCTGCTTAAGATACATTTGACTGATGGTGGTTTCGGGTTTTAATAAGAGACCTGACGGCCTTTGAAACTTAGCCAAGTATTTACATTCATTGAATCTGCCAAAGATCCTTTCATCCATTATTTGTGACCTTCAATGCTTATTAAGCCTCGTTGAGGTCACATTGAATGTAGCGTATTTTTTTTTTTGGGACAGAAAAGACTCACCTCTTATCACACACAAAATCTTCAACGTCCTTGAGTATTCAATTTGTTATCAGCAAACCATCTTTAGCATAACAAATATTCATCTTGTAATGATGAAGCTTGCAGACGGACATACTCATTTTAAAACGTCCCTTTTTCAGACCCACTTACGCATACCCTATAGACTTTCAAATGAAAAGTACCTCCCAAGAACTTGAGTTGACATTTAACATCGGTCCCCTTAGATAACAGCTCTAGAGGTTTTCAATGTGTTGAATTTCAATTCGTTTCCAACCAGAGATTTGTTATGGTAACCCTCGCCATTCGCCTGCCTGTCTGCGGTAGAAGTCATCCAATTAAGAAGGTCCACTTAAGGTATTTAACTTGATGATTCTGGTAAGGACCTAAAATTGGTTTTCTTCATTTGGCAAACAAAGATGTTTACAGTATTTTGAATGACCTTTAATTCGATTACACTCATGTAGTCATACAACTTATCCTTAACATTATTTCAGTAATGAATGACTCACCTTTTGAAGGTCCTTGTTGACAAACCCAAGGAGACATACACAAAATACGAGGGTTTTCACTGAAAAACTTTCAACCAGCCAGCGTTGTTTTGGAAATTACGAAATTATGAAAAGGAGATTTTGTGAAGAAGTTTGCTAATTTGTTATATGATTGAATTAGACTTAAATTTTATTTTTATTTTTTCAAGATTCCCCACCAACTAAATTGAAGAGTGAAACTTTTTTGCTTTATTTTCGTTTTTTTTTTTGCGTTTTCTCACCGAACAAGTCATCTCCTTCGAGGGGACACGAACATACCTCACCATCGATGATAATGATCAGCTTTTGTTGTCATTCATGGTGTTTGTCAAGAACATCTGTTTTGAAGGATTTGTTCCCGTTTCAATTTTTCTATGGAACGTGACATTGTGAAAAAGGACTTTAAAAGTATTTTGTCCCTTATGTTATTCTAAGAACTTCTAAAGTAAGAAAAATGAGCGAATTTTCTTATTTATAGTTGTCCGTGATATAAGAGGTAAGAAAGTACCAAGATAAGGAAGCAAAATGAGGGACGTGAGAAATGTGAAAAGTATTAGAAGGGACGGAGTTTCGCATTTTATCATTTTTATGTGCGTTGCACATCCTTTTTATGTGGAAAAAGAAAAGTCACATATTCGTGCAGGGTTTCAGTGTATTGAAATTGATTGGGTCGGGAAACTGGATTAATGCAGTGTTATACTATTTATTAATGACAAAACACTACGCACCAAAAGAACTTACCAGAATAGTTTTTCTCAAAAGCTTATTTTTGGTATTTGAATTCAGAAACACAAAAAAAAAAAAACAATAACTATACGCATACATTATGGGTTAACTTAAAAATTGTTTACACATGACGGCTGAATAACATTCACTAAATGTAAGAATGAAACGGCATGGTTTCTTAAACTTGACTTTTAGATCGTTTTCCATCACCGTCTGCTGATTATAACCATTTGGGCCCTTTTCATCGCATTAAGAATTGTAGGTAGGTAGGTAAAAGTGGTGGTTCAGTTAGAACCTAATTAGCACTATGTGCCGTTTTAATACCACAGCTCTGTTACCTTATTTATGATGTTATTTTGGTGTATTTGAGATATCTCTAAATCCAGCCAGAGGTATTTAAGAAAACAAGAAATTATTTCCTTAATATCCTTAGCAGAAATCTCATTTATTGAGTTGAAGAAGGGTCTACCAAGCGCCCGTTGTCTGGCTCTAGCAAGAGCCAGACAGTCGCATAAGAAGTGTGTTAGGGTCTCCCTCTCAGCTATGTTTTTGCAGCTGTGATAATGTGAGTTGTGTGGGAAACCTAGCTTAATGGCATGATTTCCAATCGGCCAGTGTCCTGTGCTGACCGCCACTAATCTAACAATATCATGACGGGCTCGCCGAAGGAGATCTTTTGTTTTTGATTGTTTGTATTCCGGCCATATTTTCCTTGATGTTGCACAGTTCGTAAGTCTGATCCATCTTAGATTTGCTACTTCAAGGAATTATGAGGATATAAGTATTAGCCTTAACTGCTTGTAGTGAGATGAAAACCTCACCTGCAAGCGAGCGCTGAAGGGCAGATCCCTTTCTAGCAAGTTCATCGGCCTTCTCATTACCTGGGATGGCACTGTGGCCGGGAACCCATGTAAGGGAAATGAGCTGACTTTTTAACGACGCTATTTCAGCTCGGCATTCCTGTACTAATTTTGAATGTGAAGTAAAGGAGACAATATCTTTGATGGCTGCTTAACTATCAATGCATATGGCAACCTTCTGGCTTGGCAGGATATTTGGATGTAATTTGATTTGACGACATGCTTCCCGGATTGCAAATAGTTCGGCTTGGAAAACGCTGGAATTGTCGGGCAGTCTTTAGGCTTGACAGATGTTCAGAGATTCTGAGAACACACCCGCACTGACTCCGCCGCCCATCTTAGAGCGGTCAGTGTAGATTGTCCAGTTAAAGTCCTTACATATCTGTCCACTATTCCATTCCGCTCTTTCTGGGATTAGAGTGTCAAAGTTATTTGATGGATAAATTCTAGGTACCGTATAGTCCGTTGGTGAAGATACCAAATCTCTCGGTATAAGATCAAGTATAGCGCTATGACCATAGGGTTTTGACGTCCATCATCCAGAATTAAGAATTGTTCTGGCGAAAAGTTTTACCTTTGAGAGCTTCCAGTGTATGCAGCTTGGTCTCATAAAGACGTGGTGTTAAATTATCAAAAAAACACGCCTAGAATTCAAAGGAGACTTCAATTAAAAATAAAACATTAAGACTCAAAGAAAGTGTTCAAGTTGTTTATGCACACGAAGGGGTCCGTACCGCCATGCAATGTGCTAGACTGATATTAAATTTAAATTAAATTTCTCACAGTGTGCTTTTCGACGTTTTGTATGGGAACACCCCTTATTTTTAACTTCAAATTATTTTTGTTGTCTTGTTGTCTGTTGTAACGCATTTCATATTCTGTGAGCGTTGTAAGTGTCTACCTATTACGACTCAGAGGATACAACCCTGTGGATATGGAACCCTAAAATGCTTGATTTTTTGTTAGCCTAAACATACTACTGTGTCCAAAAAATAAGGTGACATATGAATTTAAACTGCGTGCGTCGAAGGATTTGGAAATTTTTCTTTCTTTTTAAGTTGGAAGTACTGTCAGTGACATCTATGTGAAATTTCATGTCAAAATATATTCGTAGTGTTTGAGATACGCGTCGTTTTGTGAGCTGCTAAAAGTGAGTTTTTCGTTTTTTGCGATGTCGAAATTTATTGAGCAAAGAATTTGCATTAAATTTTGTTTGCGGAATCAATTTTCTGCTGCGGATACGTTGAGGATAATGCAGAAAGCCTTTGATGATGAGGCTATGTCTAAAAAAAATGTTTACAAGTGGTATAGTGATTTCCAAGCCGGCCGTGAAAGTGTCGAAGACGAAGAGCGTTCTGGGCGACCATCAACATCAACCGATGAAGCTCACTTCCAACAAATCAAAGATTTGGTGTTGAAAAACCATCGATTAACGATTAGAGACCTTGCTGATGAAGTTGGCTTATCGAAAGGCTCAGTCAATACCATTTTGAAGGATGCTTTGGGCCTCAAGCTCGTCAAATCTCGACTGGTACCGAAAACATTGAATTTTTTGGAAAAAAAACGTCGCGTGTGTGACAATGCTTTCCGACTACCAGGATGTCATGAAACCGATGAATCGAGCGAATATCGTGCCAAAGGAGAGCCGAGACCAAAAAAACCGCGCCAAAGTCGCTCAAAAATCAAGGTCATGTTGACTGTTTTCTTCGATTATCGTGGTGTTGTGCTTTATGAATTCCTTCCAACCGGCCAAACAGTCAACAAGGAATGTTATTTTTGCGTAACGCTATCCGCCTAAAAAGGCCGGAATTGTGTTAAGACAATTCTTGGTTTTTACACCACGATAATGCACCATCCCATACCGCACTCGTAATTCGTGATCATTTCGCCAAAAACTCAACCCATATCGTTCCGCAACCACCGTATTCACCTGTTCAACAAGCTCAAAAGACCGCTCCGGGGACACCGTTTTGATACGATAGAGGAGATTCAAGCCGCAGCGAAGACGGAACTGAAGGCCATCAGGGAAAGTTACTACAACCAGTGTTTGAAAGATTGGAAAATCCGTTGGCATAAGTGCATTGCATCGGGATGGGATTACTTTGAAGGGGATGAAATTGATTTGGAAGAATAAATAAAGAATTTTCAAAATAAATACAATGTCACCTTATTTTTTGGACACAGTAGTATTTCAGACTTTCTTCGCATGGCACATTCGTTTTTGCTTTCCGTTGAAAGCTATTTAAAAACGTTCGTTTTACCTGTATATGATTCGCTTAGAAGAGGCTCTACATATGTATCATTATGGGATAAATAATGTTTTGAGTCAAGACTTCGTACCGTTAAGATATCTCCGATTGAAGCCTTCCGAATATCGTTAAAAACTGCGAAATAAGCCCAGAAATTCAAAATGAATTTGAAATTTTCCCAAATTTCTCAGCATCCTTAAATCACTTAGGCAAATACTCGTCGTTTTCATGTGCACACATGAAGGCGTCTCCCCTAAATGGTACGTCTTCTTCCTAATATTACATTATGTTACACACATACACATGCTGTGCTCAAAGAAATGCAAACACCACAGACATGAGAGTACATGCCTTGACAGCAGCGCAGAATACTCTATGCTTGTAAGGCAATCCAAATGGAATCCTTTTTGTAAGAAGATTTCAAATGCCAAATTCCTGTCAGAAGAACTTTGTGGATTTGTTAAGTTTTATTTTTTTGAATTTAATTTCATTTTTGATAAGAGCGGGTGCGAGTTTTGCGCTTGCAATGACAGTGAAATCCTACACTGATGGTGGTTGGTTGTCTTGAGGCATTGCATATTGTGAAGCCGGATTTTTGGGGAGTTATTAGGAGGGATATTCACGAGTTGTTTGTTTTGATCTTGTTTTGTTGCAAAAACATTTTGAGGGAGACATCAAATTTTAAGCCGATCCTCAAGCACCCGTTATACATTCGATACGAAGTCTTAAAATGCTAAGGAACCATGTTTTTGAAATAACGCGCTGGTTTGTTGTGAATTTGAAACAGTTACGCAGCTTAAAATTTAATTCGCTTCTATTCCTACAGATATCTTATTTTGTCTGTTATAAAGAATCGGAATAAGTGGCTCCAATTTCCGAGTAATCTATCACTAGTATTCCTTGATCATTCCATTATAAGGTCACCATAACTTTTTCGGCGAACTTGGGATTATGAATACAGGACTTCTCAGGTTATTGTTTGTTTTTTCTTGGGATCAAAATGATGGATTCACGTCTTGCCCGTGGCTATAAAATCGCCTCAAAAATTTGTTGGTGTTAGCTTGGTAGTTCTCAATATTTGCTCTTGCGTTGACAACTCGTGTTTTCTTTTGTTCGGCGGTTAAAATTTTGTTTACCTAAAGCATCGACACCTTGTTCACGTAAACTTCATTATGAAGCATCTTCTAATATTATTTTGGCAAATGTTATAAATATACAATGTTATAACTTATGTGCTAAAAAAGATTGCCTAAAACTAGCTTGAAACATTGTCAATATTCAATAAATTACTGACCCTATGCGGGCTCTTGAGCCAAACCTACTGCTTAATCTTTGTCTTTCGACTTAAGCTGACGGTTGTTAAACTTAAAACTAAGAAAATCAATCTTAAAATAGCTCAACTCTAACTAAAATAGCTTATTTCTATATACATGCAAAACAGGTAGGGTCACTTATGTCAACATAAACCAACATATACGGATATTTGACGGTCCCCTGTTTGCACTGTTTGCATATAAATATGTATTTATTTATTTATTTTTAATTTAAAAACTTTACCTTCAGCACCTTAACTTACATAAGTCAGTCATCAACACGAAAAACATACGCATCGACAAACTCCCTCCCTCAAATTTAACAGCCACCAACATTTTCTCCTTTTGTAGATCGCGGTCAGAAACCGCCTTACTGAACTATAGACGCTGTGAAGAACTATTTGCGAAGTCTCACTCGTATTTAAGCCGCTTACCCACAGTTTCTTGGGTGATGTGGAAGATAAGCGGTTCCGCAAAAATATCCTGGATTAGACTTATTGAATCTAGGTATGGAAACACCTCTGGTGGTATAAAACCGCTTAGAAGCACCCGCTCGTAATACCTGTCATTTCTTGGCAGAGAACATTGCTCCTGCAACGTGATTCCGTGTCAGATTATGAAGATGCGAGAGCAGCATCTTCATTTTTGTTGAAATATAGAAACAAGTCTAGTCAAATACCGAGATATCGGGCTACACTGCGACGCGCCAGTGGTTGACGTGCGGTCCCTCAATTGACAGCTCTCGCCAATTCTTGATGGTATCCCTAGAGGCCACAGACAATTTCGTCCTTAACAATATTTTTCGAGTTTCCGAAAGTTGTTCTTCAAATTTCAGTTATCGCCATATAGCTGAATCTCATCGAAGTCACGCCAAAAGAAATTTTCTATGACGTCGATTCTATAGCGTACGCTTAGGCATGGGCAAGGGACCTTACAAGGTCAATGGTGAATATATTAAAGAGGATCGGCGAAATGACAGTCCCCTGTTGCAGACCATTTATTACTTTAAATAATCCATTAGAAAAATCATGTCCATTTTTCATGAACTGCCTATTGACTAGCATAAAAACAAGCATGTATAAAAGTGGTGTGCTGATACCCAGCCAATTCAATTTCTAAAAGAGTTCTTCTAACTATATGCAATCGAAAGCCTTTTCCAGGTCGGCCATTGTTTCTTAGTTGCATTACACAAAACATTGTTGAAGAGCGTGGTGTAAATGTTCGATATTCAAACGATTCCCTCTGATTTCTTTTTGTCTCTGTTTTTGTGTCTCGAAGATGCCTTGGAGATCAACCTTCAGTATGAAAAGGGGATTTGTCATGTCATTCGCGTCGACATTATTTGCCGCTACAGATTCTTTCACGGGCCCAGTTAGGTAAACTCCTCCTAACTTTCACATATGGTTGATCCTTACACACGAGGTTTGTTAATATGGTTCCGTTTCCAAAGGGCCCAAAGGAGCCCTATTACCAAGCCTCCGCTGTCCTTTCGTCCGTTTATCGCAGAGATGTATCTCCTTTGCTGTAAAAGGGAGACACTGCTATTGCCGCCACAGCAACAAGTAAAAAAATAATATATAATTATAAATCAATTAGGCTCACCATATAAAGGAAGCTTTTCATGAAATCTGCAAATGAAATAAAATGTAAACATTGAACGAAGTTGTGCGTGTAGATTACGCATTTAAAGTACATTAATTTTTCCTTATTTTTCAATCCCTTCTTTAGAGCATTTCTTGGAAACGTTGACAACTATAACTTAAGCACGCTCCAGAATCGCATGATACACTTGTGTTTTTTCAAGAAAATACCATAATAATCAATATCCTTAGTTGCAATAACAAAACACAAATTGAGGCTCGCATTAACGCTGAACGAATTTTCACTCCTTACATGAATTGGCCAAGAAGAAATAAGTCAGAATCATAGATTCACACATTTCTACAATAAGCCTGCATCAAATAATCTTTTGATCTTGTTATCCTTTTAAGTCTTTATTTATTTAAACTTTTTAATTTCCCATCCGGAAGTTTTTGTTCTTATTGAAATCGAAGTCGAGCTGTTACTTTGTCTGGCTCAATCTTGCATTTTGTCGGCGATGCTATGTGAAATCTAAAATAAAAGAAACATACTGTCGCAAAGGCGCGGAACCCTTCGTGTGCGAGTCAACTCTTACTTGACTACTTTTTTTTCCTATTTTCGTGTATCTTTGTATTCGACAACATTTTTAGTCTCAAATATATTGAGGCACATCCTTCATCTCGATTCTCAACCTAGCAATCAAGAGTGTAAATCGAATGGATTTTTTGCTTTTCAAAGAATCTTAAAGTATACTGATCTGTCTTGTTTATCGTCCAACGATCATCTCGACAAAATAGGTGTTTTGTAAGAGATGATGTCTTGTAAGCCAGGAGGTTGAATCTAGTTGTTTGGGCAAGATGAAGTCGAAACTATTTTTTTAGCATGAGCCATCGCTCGCCTGATCTCCAGGAAAGCATCTTGGAGTTGATATGTGTGTACACTGTGTTGGAAATTATTTTTTTGTCTTTATCACCTCGGAATCTTTGTTATTGTCCTCCATGATGACACCTTATCTTGAATTTGGAGGAACTAATCGACAGTGCTTCTCTTTGCCGGAACACGGTCTGTCTCTAGAATATTTTTGATATTCTCGAACCAGAGTGAAAATTATGATTGACGCTCATCACTTACTATGATTTACTGATTATTATAATATTACTTTACGATGAGAATTTGTTTGGGATTTTCCCGTCTGTCCTTTTCCTTCCTTTTGTCTTTTTCTACTCTCCCTTGCTCTATTGTATCACAACGTTTAATTCTTTCTCGGGTTTTTAATTCCAATTCATTGCTTTTTTAATTAAAACATCATATTCGAAAACAGCCCTTATTATATTTGTTTTTATCTTCGAAAGACATCGGTTTTAAACAAGCGCAGTCAAAGCGTTGACACTCCTCCTTTACTCAACCTTTTCTGCAAGAGGAATAATTCGCACATTTCCATTGGAAATTCTGAAAAACGAGCGAGCATTTCTGTTTGAGATTTTGAAATTTCATTCACGTTACCTTTAATTGACACTTGCCGTTCCAACCGTCATCAGCGTACTTCATATTTTCAGATGCGATTATGTTCGCTTTTGAATTTTATTTACCAAAGTGGCAGTGATCAACAGCCCCCAATCGAGGGAATATATTGAAATAAATTGAGCTCAGTCCATGTAGGGGCTTGGATTCATGGGTGCACTCGATGACATGCCTCCATAAATGTGAGTGGATAATTGCAAAGTCTCCTTTATATGTTGCATCGGTGCATAAATCATAAAAGCCTGCAAATTGTGTTCGAATACTCGGAATCACATATTGCAGTCACGTTCGAGTAAAAAATATATAAAGGCAAAAAAAAACTTAATTCTGAAATTATGAAAAACGAAGATGAATGCACTAGATCCGGCTGATGAAGTGCTGACGGTCGAATGGATTAGTCGAGTGAATGAAGACTTAATTTCATTTCATATGAAGAAGCATGGATAAAACGACCCGTACTTATATCAATCGATTGGGAATATTTTGAGAGTTGTGCTTACAAAGCCGGTAATTAGTGTGCGCATTTTCCCATTGTTTTTAGAATCGCTTTTTGTGTGTTTGATTCAGGAAAAAATCATCAGTTATCGTCTAGAAGACAGTTCTATTTTTAATTTATTATGTTGAAAAACGTCCTTATACAGAGTGGTCCAAAAACACTTCCTCGGTGTTGCTTTTCTTTGTGTGTGT
Source organism: Orthonevra nobilis (assembly GCA_963555765.1). Taxonomy (NCBI): domain Eukaryota; kingdom Metazoa; phylum Arthropoda; class Insecta; order Diptera; family Syrphidae; genus Orthonevra; species Orthonevra nobilis. Next base: position 24,519,249 of record OY743225.1, on the reverse strand, counting down.
GTAGTTCGGGAGCATTTAGAGTATATCTTATAAAGAACTTCATATGAAGGTGCCGAAGCGTTGAATACCCGGAAATAATTTGAACTATAGACGACACAACAATCTATGACTTAAAGGCCGTTTAAAACGATTTCGAAGTAATTCGCATTCGCAGGTTATAGGGGATCGAAGTATTTTTTTGTGATATGACGAGGAAGTTTTAAAGTTAGATAAGCTTAAAAAAGAAGACACACGCACATGCTTTTACTGTGTACACCAAATCAGAAGATTGCGGGAAACTATCCAATAAAAGAGGCCGGGCCAACTTTTAGTAGGAGTGATTTCTCATTAATAAACGCCACACTCTAAGTTAGAATGACTGTCATTCGAGCAGCCGGTTTCGAGCTGCTCGAAAAGCCATTTCCTCTTAAGAAGCGTTTCAGATGTACGACAAGAGTCAATAAAAAACGCTTGTTTACAAGAGATTTTTGCTCACTTGAGTAAGATTAAATTTAACAATATGTAGAAAAAATAAATAAACTTAAGCGTAATTAACATTTTTGATGACCTCTCGTATTTATGTTAATTTTACCTCATTTAATGTGGCACAAGTTTAATTCGTTTTCCGTAATGAAATAATTTTTTGGATAAAGTGTCTCAGCTTGAATATATTGTATCGAAATTCCACTGAGAAAATTCTTAACCTTTTCCCTGACCTTTGCTATTATCAAATATCATTCATTACTGAATATTTAAGTATTACTGACGATAAGATCAACTGCAGCAATAAAATCTCTAAAAGCTTTTATGTTCCATAGAGTTTAAGATTGAGGTTCTAGGCCATATAAAGACTTTAAAATATCGAAAACACAACTTTACTCCATAACCTATTCAATTGAATGCTCTTATATAAAACCAAAGCTTTTATCAAATATAAAATATTATAAAATATCTCAGTCGGTGTCAAATGTCTGCTGTCTTTTGCCTACCAATGCCACAGGGTGAAGATAATGATAACTCTCTACTTTCTGAGACTAAGATCAAAAGCTGCAAACACGAATTTCACATTGGTCGACTTAATAAAGTTACCAGTCACGAAAATGAATATTGAATGAGCATCAATTGAAAGCGCGTGAGCTAGTAAACATCATGATTCCTCAAGGAGTAAAGTTAGCCTTAAGCTTTTTAGTTGACAAAGCCTTGGTCGACTTTATATTATTTTTATTACTTAATGTAGGAAGATATTTCCCAGATGGACGGATAGACGGATGGACGGATAGACGGATGGACGGATAGAAGGATGGACGGATGGACGGATGGACGGATGGACGGATGGACGGATGGACGGATGGACGGATGGACGGATGGACGGATGGACGGATGGACGGATGGACGGATGGACGGATGGACGGATGGACGGATGGACGGATGGACGGATGGACGGATGGACGGATGGACGGATGGACGGATGGACGGATGGACGGATGGACGGATGGACGGATGGACGGATGGACGGATGGACGGATGGACGGATGGACGGATGGATGGATGGACGGATGGACGGATGGACGGATGGACGGATGGACGGATGGACGGATGGACGGATGGACGGATGGACGGATGGACGGATGGACGGATGGACGGATGGACGGATGGACGGATGGACGGATGGACGGATGGACGGATGGACGGATGGACGGATGGACGGATGGACGGATGGACGGATGGACGGATGGACGGATGGACGGATGGACGGATGGACGGATCATCCTTTGGGTAGGCAACCCTTAAAATAGTATTTTGCCTGTAAAGTCGATTACCTCGATTTAGTAATTTTATTCCCCCTTCTTCATGTTTATAATTGGATGAGTTATAGGAAAAGCCCCACGAGCTCATTTCATCTATCAATCATGACTCGTTCAAAGAAGTTTTGAGTTCCTCGTGAGGTATTCTGACAACTGAACCAGTGCAAATCTTTAATAAAACCATATTTCGCAGTTAAACCTCATTGTTCCCACTTGACTGATATTAAAATGCGAGTTTGCTTTCACCACTTACCATGGCAATAGCCGCTAACAAATTAGGAACATCATTCCGAATTAGTTTCTCACTATTTGCCGCCTGTCGTGGCTTTTCTCGAACGTTCGCGCCCACAGATTTTTCTTATTCTAAAATTGTAATTTTTCTATGCTCCCCGGGTAGGACACTTTCATCTATCATTTGGATATGTCATGCCAAAACCTTAAGTTAGAGTACTCGCTGTCCTTATGTGGGTGCCTTGCAGTTCGCGTCCTTTTGGTTCCCTTTCTGTTCACATTTCTTTTTATTCATTTCGTATACGTTGCCCTTTTATTTTTTCAAATTAAACTTCTTGATGGAAATTAATAATAGTCTGTCAGATACAAATCTGTGCAGAGGAGCAGCTATCTCTGGGGTGTTACAAAAGGGGGTAGAATGTCTCTTATAGGAGTTCTGTTAAGAGCTGGAAAAGGTATTGCCTGTGCGTTGCTGAGAAGCGTGATGTAATACGTCATTTTTAATTCTTTATTCGTTGAGAAACAAAGATAAGAATTAAGTGGTGAAAAAGGAAACGCAATCATATGGATTTTTCTTCTTCTTTTATTCTTTCTTTGCAGGTAATATTATTTTAAAGCATATTCTCTCCACTTTTTTTTTTTTGCTTTATTTCGCTTCATGTTGAGGGCGGACAATTACAGTCGCTATGTTCACGCAATCGTCTGATTAGCTTGCACTTGCACTTTAAGCGTGTGAATAAATTCAACAGTTAATTGCCCAAAATGCAAAGTGGAGAAAGTGTTAGTTAGTTAGTTTTGTTTTGACATTTGTGAAATAAGCAGATCTAGAATACACGAACAATCCACCAAATATAAAACTTCTCGCGGATCATTTGTAACTTATTTTAAAAGAATTGCAGAGCTTAACAAGCGATAGTTGACTGACTAAATGGATGGTAGTTGTGGTTACCCTTTCTACTTTTCATGCTGCGACTCCCAGATTATGTTATCAAAAAAATGGTAACTTAAGGTGAAATTATTCACTCTATTCTGCAGGCCTAACACTGAAAACAGAGTTATTAAGCAAAGAAAAATCTAATGAAATATAAATTTCAGCAACAAACATTGACGAACAAAATACTGCGAATTGAACGAACGTAAATTAGCCTATATTGAATTCAACTTCCCCATTCGGACTCCACTTTTCGAGCAATCGAAACCAAAATACGCCCATATTTCAAATCACTACAAAATCAGTTCAATTCGCTTGGTGCCAAATATTTAGCCAAGCTTGCTTCTCATAGCTGACTAAGCTTCAATTGAGGCTGTCAACCACAATTCAATTTATACAAATTTGAATTTGTCTCAATTATTAAATACTGATTTTTTTATCTTAGTATTCGGATGGAGCTGCTTGAGGGGCGTAATCAGTATGCCCTAAAATGATAGCCATCACTATTATGATGGGAAGAAAATCGAGAATTTTTTTTCTAATGGGTCCAGGCTACCGAGCAAAAGCAAAAAGATATCCTAAACTTTGCTGATCCCTTAAACCAGAAATCAAATCCGAAAAATCATTTGCCCGATTATAAAAAAAAACAAAATGATTCCAAGTCAATTTAATATTTGATGTCAGCTTGTTTGATTATTTTTGAAAACCATATCCATCGGTTGAAAAGCGTATCCTTATATTTTTCCAGTTTATGGTCGCACATCAAGCGCAACCATGCGTAAGGAGCATTAAAATGCACCCACACTCGGCGTTATACACAGACTTTTGGTCATTTGTAAAGGGCGGTGAATTTAATTGATTTTCAGCGTCCGCTCTTAATCATAAAATATGCTGAGATGCGACTTATATTTCAATTTTGCTTAATTTGCTCGATAATTGCTGGGAAGGCAGTCCGTCCAGTGTAAGATTGCGTTATGATCTTAAATATTTTAATCATTCGCAAAAAAAAAATTATTCACTCATGCGGAACAACTCAAGCTGTGCATATAATTTAGCCTATTAGGTTGATGGAGTTTTTGGTCTTTAAAAGACAATCCAATGTGTGAAGCTACTACGAACAGGAGTTAAGACACAAAGTACTACAAAGTCGATGGGAATTAACATTTTTTGATAAAAAAAAATAAATTTTGCCTTACTTACTTTTAAATAGGCTTGACCTTCTTCTTCTTTTCCAATTAACATGTTTTGTTAACATGTCGGAACTATTTATTCGTTTAATTTTTAGTAATAGACGCCGCATTGAACTAAGGTATTATCCGTCCATCCTCCGAATCAGCAAATGTTTATGGTGTTATGATATGATTTAGTTGACGTTGATTTGCTTCCTGCTTCAGATTTAACTTTGCAAGAGGACAGGCGTGTTCGAAGCAAACTAATTCGTCAAGTCGGCAAAAATGGTAAACTATAAAAATTGTAAAAGAAATAAATGCTTCCAATTAATTTTGAATCCCATTTTGGATTTTATTCATTTCTTCCATGAATCTTATTTTCTTCTCTTCAATTTTTTTTTCCTCGAGTTGAATTTTCTGGCTGGCTCCTTCAGGAACAGGAGCAACTGCTTCTTACAACGTCTCGACAGTTGTTCCACTAGCTTCTTCTTTCAGTGTCCCAGTGTCGCATCAGCAAGCACCTCATCTTCATTTATTGTCTCAATTTAAAAAAAAAAATGTTTTTTTAGAAACAAATGTATATTTAAATGTGAAGTTCGATGGTTCGAATCCCATCACAACAACAACTGCTGAGACTTCTTACATTATTCGCCTTGTTATCTCAGAAAGCTCCTAAATTGAAAGGAGTCCGTTGACTCCGCTTCATTACAAAACGTACGTTAGATCCTTCCAATTCTTCATCCACTTCGGCCCATCTTACATTCATTATCGGCAGCTGTATATCTGTAATTTGATTTTTTTTTAAATAAATATTAACAAATGTGATGAAAAGCTTACTTACTTGTCAACTTCGGTCTCCCCTCCAAGTTACCAATTTAATATCCTTTTTGAGTCTCCGATGCCTTTTGTTCACGCTTATTACTCTTCACTTTTTCAAAATCGAATTAAGCGTGAAAATGTGAAAAAATGTATCATTCACAGCTTCACAGAATGAGAATCGATCTCCAGATCACGAGTGAGTAATCGATGTGCACCAGCCGGAGTCGCCTCTAATTTTTAGTGAAGAGAGGACTTATAACTGCAGGGACTTTCTAGAAAAAGCGAAACGTTTACCAGAGTCAAGGGCTTCGATTTCGATTACAACATCAGTATTAATTTCATTTCTTAATTGTTCGTTAGGGTCTCATCAATATTTCGCATGTTTGCCCAAAAAGTTCTTCATTAACCATTAATTGTTGGTTGAATGATAGTTTTCGATAATCTCCTGTTGACTCTTATCGACTGCGCTCCAGCTTACAAACCTCTTACTTCATGAGGATATGAACTTCAAAAGGATTGAGTTTATTCGTCAAAAGTGAAACTCAAGAACCAGTTGCCTAGCTTGGTTTTTTTAGGAAATTGTTCATTGTTTTGTTCGTGTCATACCAAAGTTCAACCATTTGGCTCTGATCGAAGATATAAGCTTATATGAACCTCAATAATCCAACGCATTTCTTTTTTAATTTACAACAGGCGTGTAACTCTAGAACAAGGAAGCAGCACTGCCTAGTCGCAAGGAGAGCAAAAGCGCATCAGTAAGCATCGCAATGAGTTTTATAATTTCCTTGACCTCCTTCCTTCCTTAACTTAGGCTCGCAGGTGTTTGCGAGGCATGAGAAATATGCTTTATTCTCATGGCGCGATTTACTCAGCCTTTCGTCCTTTTTTCAGGGAACAGCATGGTCAACTGAAGATCGTAGGTGACGCGTTAAGCTGGTCCCAGCTCGGGCGCCAATAATGATTTTCTTTTGAAAAAATATGAAATTAACCCGAGAATGAAGATCGGGCCCGTGAACTTAATAAAAAACGTTTTTATTACTCTTAGTATTTAAATATTTATTAAACTTCTTATCGGTCGGTGTCGGCTATCAGATGCGTCTTACAATATATTGAAATAAAACTAAAATATTCCAATTTAAGTGAGGAAATATTGTGGGCCGACTCGTCATTCGGTGCATTAAGCGTGTATTGAAATGAGATACACATGCAACATTTGGGCACCAGCTCGTCACGTTCACTTTGCACAACTACAGTTTAGTGTTCGTCTTACTAATGTGGTGATGCTATGCCGTCCAATTGACAATTAATTGAGCGCTGATAATGTTGTTGTTACGGACAATGTCAGTAGAGATGAAAATAAAGTTTCAATAAAAAATTGTGCAATAATAATTTTAATAAAAGGTACAATAATACTGTAAATAAATTGTATTTGCGGGAGCAGACACAGTTCGAGAAACCGCGTTAGAAATCGCAATAGTTTCAATTGCACCGAATCTATGTTCGGAACTTCAAAAACTATTATTTTGATGACACTTACTTGGAGCTCAGCAACATCAGCCTATAAAGTTGCCGATAAAGCAAGATCACCAACTTATTCCGGCCGCTATCGCTGGTCGTAGTTTATTTGATCCGAATGATTACTGGATCTGGTTCGAAAACAAGGTATTAAATCTGAGACCTGTCAACACCAGTCGTTAAAATAATATAAAAATATTATCGCGAACTGACTGCGAATGACTCCTATCTATCTAGATAACCCAAGAAAGTATCTAAAAAAAGCCTGATTAATATATTGTTGTAAATTCAAAACTACAACATTGTTACTTCAAAATGTTCATCTCTACAGCACTCAATCTGTTATCTTTGAATGTATTTGTGCGTCTTTTCCTCTGAATTCTTCAACTTGGGTAGAAAAATTGTAATTTTCTTCATGAATTAACTTCGCTTCATGCATGAATTGCCAAATGTCGACTACTCCCCTACAAACGTTGCAAACGGTGTGTACCCTGATGTTCATACTAACGTTGGATGCTGCCGCCATCTAACCGCATCTATCAAAATCGTTTACTCAACTGATTGACTGACGAGACGAACGACAACACCGTCGTCGACACAAGAGACGCGACGTCAACCGTGTCCTTTGTGTTGACATAGATTCAAAAGAAATCATTCAATTTAATATGTGGTTTCGACGTGTTTTGCTTCCGTCAGAAGTTCGAAATTATTTGCGCGATAACAGCAGAGATTTATGTGTTTTTCCCTTGGAATTTAACTACACGAGGGTTCCTATCGCGTGTTTGGCATTAAATAAGTTCGACGAAGATTAGATAGGTAAGTTGGTAATCCCTTTACAAAAAAGTAACGTTTGACAAGCTGAAAGTTAATGGAGTAAAGCTTCACACTTCAATGTCAAGATTCGAAATGTTTACGATCAATACCCTGTTTTTGAAGCGATGTTTGTCATTTTTTACCCTTTCGATTTGAAATCTATGGTGTGCCCGTCGTAAAATAGTTTTTTTTTTTTTGGTTTTAAGTAGTTTTTTGGCTTTTCTATGCTAACAAAGCGAGCGAGTTAATACTCGAAAATTTTCGTGATTTGGGCTCTAAAACTACGAGTCTAACATTTGTTTATCCGGAAAAGAGTTACTACTTAATAGATTTCTGAAAAATTGACGAAAAGTTTACATACCTACTTTTGTTGAATATATTTCCCGTTAGCAAAAGGCAATCCTTTTGTGACCCCAAATTACACTCAACAATAAGCCATCCGTATTTTTCACAGAAAGTCGAATGCTTTAATGGATTAAATGGGATCGGGTAAGGATATTTTCTGTAAGGGCTTAAGCATAAATTTCATCCAATTTCCATGGGTTTCAAGTTTCCAAGATAGAGGGGGTAAACCGAAACGAAACGATTTTCGTCCCTTTGGTAATATCTTAACCCCAAGAAGTTGGAATGGAGTGATTTTGTTGTGACACTTTAGAATGCTATGTTGACTTTTTTTCTATACTTACGAAGGGGTATAAATAAAAGAATAGCTATAACAAGAAGGATAACGGAAAACTGTTTAAGGGTTTCTGCACGAGTGCAGATGCTAGTAGCTGGGCTGCTTTAAAATTCTTCAACTTAACCACATTTTGTATATTTTATGTTGATTTTTTGAATAAAATAAATGTGTTGCTTGCGAATGGAAAAGCACTGTGCTTTACTTTTATTAAGATTCGGTTTTTTTTTTTATTTCTTCGTTCGCTTTGGTCATTCATTCAGATAAATCAGTCAAAGACTTCTACGCACTTAATAAGGGAGGGTTTGTTTATTCAGACTGAATGTTGTTGGTTAGCTTTTAAATTGGAAAAGGTGTTCGGGGGCACTGAAGCACACTAGTCCAGGTAATGCATATTTTTTTAGTTGGATTTTTTTCCAACTTTTTTTAATAAGTTACCCTTTCGGGCAGAGAATATATAGAATGTATCCGAACAATTGTATGACTTTCGTAAGAGGAGCCTTAAACCCCCTCACCGGATCCGTCTTCGTATTCGGTTGCGTTAACGTTTAAATAACAAAACAAATGGATGCAGTACACCGGGTGATAGGGCACAGTCCAAGTGGAAAGAACTATTCTGAAAAGAGCCATTCATAGTTTCTTTCCACCATCCAGGCCGAATGTCCTCGCGAAAGCAAATCTACCGGATGCATTTATGCGTGAAAAACGAGAAGGATAATGACGTGCACTCCTCTTTAAGCTCTGAGAAATGGAACTTAAAAAAAGATATGAATTTGTTTAAGGAAAAAAATAGGACTCTGAAGCACTTAGGTGCTCAAACTGAACATGGATCTCATTCCGCCTATAAGGTAAACTTGTTGGGTATATAACAAGTCAGTATAAAACGAAAACCCCTTTTCCCCTTTAATCGAGCGACAAAAAAATGAAACAGCTGATATGCAAAAAGTCCTCTGTCTCCAATTATCGCAATTTGTATACCAGACTACAACATATTTCTTAACCCTTTTAAAGAAGTTGTCATGTCAAAATTTAAAATTAAAGTTAAGCACACAGTTGGCAAAGCGTCGGTCGATAATTCTTGAACATTAAGCTAATTCTTGAACATTCACCGCTGCGACCAATTTAAGGACATACTATCATTTGAGTATGCTACCAGCAATTGTAATCTGACTTACTTGATGGACTTACTGTATTGGATTGTCAAGCTAGAATTCCATGTTTACTTCATTGACTCTGTTGTAGAGGTCTAACTTTGAATATGAAATACTGTGAATTAAACCAATGCAAAAAAAATCCATATAACATTTTTCGTCGCGATTCCGACTCAACCGGTGTTTTAAACCACAATCTTTCAATTCTTCTCCTAATGCTTTTGCTCGTTCTGCACAAAATATATTGTAAGAGTAGCCGAAACTCGGCGGATAACGCGCCATATCAAAGAAGTTTAATCTTGGAAGGATGCAGTGGTACACTTCCGAAAAATAGAAGAGAGGTTCCGTGCGCTCACAAATGGTTTCCAGCTCGCGTGGATGAAAACAAAGAAACAAATGCAAAACGGAGAAATTAGCGGGAATTAGAAGTATGTAATGGAATCGCTTCATGTCTCCATGTTGCCGATTTACTGTTTCCGGTTTTTCAAAGACTGATGAAGCAATGACGCCTTATCTTTTTGACATCTTTTGTAGCAGGAAGCTTAGATAAAATTTCTTTGAATGTTGAGGAAACTTTCTGCTCTTTATGAAGCATAGGCATCGGCATTAAGGGTAGGGATCGTATCGGTGTAAAAAAAAATTCTTTTCCTGTCTGATATGGTTACTTTTAATAAAAAAACATTCAAACTCGAGTTCAACACACATGTCTGGCAGGTGTTCCAAAGATCATCCTAGGCTTGCTGGACAGTATTGAGCTATAAAGAGAAGTCAAAAACAATCGACTGCACTATATTTTTTTAAATACAATTCTAAGAAAAAAAAATACAATTTGCATCAGTACCTGTCTCTCCGTTCCACACGCGGCATGTGTTATCATTTAAGAAGGTAATTCATAACCCCTTAAAATAATGTACATTACAATAATAATTCATACCATCCAACAGCAACAATTGGTAGAATACTAATAATTCTTAAATAATCCATCAATCCATGCATTCAAAAAAAGTTATTTTAAATGAATATTTAAAATACTCCCCTTCATCGCATTAAACGATCAAAAGCAAACTAAAGAAATATCGTTCCACGCCATTTAAGTGACATTTTTATCTATTTCCTGTAATTCTTTTCCAAAACCGATTACCATTGTTTCCCTTTGTTCCCTCTTTTTCAAATCTATTTTTTTCTTGTAATAGCTTCAAAGTAAAGCAAGAAAAAAAAGATGGAAATTCGCATCCCCAATCCAACTCTCTTTGGCATATGTTCAATACGTTTAAAATAAAAAAAAAATTGGTGCTCGTACATCGATAGAAACTGAATTTGCAAGTAAGCGGAAAAGGATGTCGGTTGAGGATTATGGAACGCGAGTTCTTTTCGTGTTTGTTCGGGATTCAGTATAATTTGCTGAGCGAACAATACCGAACTGTCAGATGCAATATCTTCATATAAATTTTTTTGTTGCAGGAGCATTGAACATGACTTTAAGAACATTTTATGGGGTGATTTGAAGATATAGTTAGAACATGGTCTGAAGACACGGCAGTCTTCCACTCTCTTTACACCTGCTTACACGATAGCTTGATATTTAAGGCAAAGGTTCGGTCTTCCTTGTCGCCTTGAACTCGTGGACTGTTGTTCAGTTCATAGAGTTTTGGACTGTGGTTTCCTGCTAATCGTCCAGAACTCGGTTTCTTAAAGCAGAACTGTCAGGATCAATGTTTTGTTGAGCATCCATTTGCTACCAAGTATTTATAAGAATTTCTTCATCGACTGAAGCTAAATTTTTTTTTTGCATTCCCCATCACATTCATTAACGTTAAAAACTGTTGGAATTGCTGAAATATCCGCATTCCTCGCAGACTGATTACAACAGTTTCTCCACAATAACGAAGAAGATGGGTGCCTGATTTGTAGCCTCCAACAAGGTTTTTCAAACCTTCACTAATCTTGAAAAAATGAGTTGCACAAGGAAAGATGGATATATTATGTTTGGAATAGGTGCCACTATTATATACAGTATTATTAAGGACCCATGGAAAAAACCCGCAAGGGAAGAGTCAGCATAGCAACAACATGTCAGGAATGGCAGGCGATACTTAGAGTTAGAGCTGCTTCAAAGTTAAGGCAGAAACTGGAGTTACAGCTAGCAGATCAATTGTTCACCGCGAGATGCTTCATCCGCCACAATTGAATGCTGTACGTAAAATCCACTGGCTTGATTTTGCAACAAGTCACATCAGGTGGAATCGAGGGTGGCATACAGTTGTCTTTTATGATGAAAAAAAAAAAATATAATACGAACGAACCTGATAATACAGCTGTTATTTCATTGACTTGAGAAAAGAATAAATACATCTTCAAAGGTGGCACAGCAAAGGAGGTGGTGTAATGGTATGGGGAGCAATAAGCTATCAAGGAACTGTGAAGCTGGATTTCCAAAGCTCAAAAATGACGGCAATCACTTACAAATCTTTGGTGGACAGCGATGGACTTTCCAACAAGACAATAAACCGATACACACCGCACGGACAACAAAAGCCTAGATTCAAAACCAACATGTTTAACTACTTGCAGGGCCGCAAAATACACCCGACCAGAACGTCATGGAAAACTTGTGTGATTGGCTTTCAAGAAAGCCACTAAACGAGTCTTGTTCGAAATTTCGCTAGATTATTAAATGGTGCTCTATGAATCTCAAAAAAGCAGGCTACTTGAAGTGCTGCAGCGATCAGGAAGTGGTACCCATATCTAAAATCCATTGCTACTCTTTGAATAAAACCAATTTTGTATTATTTTTTTCTACCCCTTAAGCTTCTCATATGTAGATTTAACGACCTCTTCGGGAACAGCGTCATGAAAGTTGCAAAAATCAACTTAGCCCCATTTTTTACAATATAAATATAACATATCCTTCATTCCTTGTGCAATAAGCTTTTCCCAGATTAGCTAAGGGTGCGTAAAATTAAGACAAAAAAATGTCTGTTCGTAATTAAAGAGATGGAGTGTATTTCTATTCGTGGACTCTTGAGCCAGACTGCTTCATCGACAGCTTCTTGCAGTCGATAGTCGACGACTTAAAGGTGGTCAGAGTCGAAATTAGAACATCTGAACGTTCGCACATCCAGAAAGTTTGACAAAAGTCTTGGGTCAAACAACACGAGGGCCTTACGGTAGGCATTTCGATAATCAGTTTGTTGTATGAAACTTTTTTGTGCAGAAATCCTGTGCAACTTATCACCTTATTACTAGCTGCCGCGAGTTGGTAGCCGTTGCCCGTTATTGTTTCTAGGAGGATTATAAAGGGTGATTTTTTAAAAGATATAGGAAAGTTTTTCAAAAAAAAAAAACACATAAAATTCAGAAAAATGCATGAAATCTTTATTTGAATCGATAGTACGGTCCATATAATTTGTCGAATAAATGCTTCAATGTTGTCTTCCAATGCGTCAATTGATGCGGGCTAGTCTGTATAGACATGAGCTTTAACATAGCCCCACAAAAAAAAAGTCTAAAGGCGTTAAATCGCACGATCTAGGCGCCCAATTGACCGGTCCCGAACGTGAAATAAAATGTTCACCGAACTCGCCTCTCAATAAGTCCATTGTTGGGCGTGCTGTGTGGCATGTGGCACCGTCTTGTTGAAACCATATGTCATGCAAGTCAAGCTTTTGCATTTTGGGCAAAAAAAAGTTGGATATCATCTCACGGTAGCGCTCACCATTCACAGTTACGTTACGATTCGCATCATTTGAAGTACTTTGAAGAAGTACGGTCCAATGATGCCACCAGCCCATAAACCGCACCAAACTGTGACTTTTTCTGCATGCATTGGTAGCTCTTGCAATGCTTCTGGCTGATATTCACTCCAAAATCGACAATTCTGCTTATTTACGTACCCATTGAGCCAAAGATGAGCTTCGTCGCTGAACAAAATTTTTCGGTAAAAAAGTGGATCTTCGGCCAACTTTCCAAGAGCCCATTCACCAAAAATTTTACGTTGCGGTAGGTCGTTCGGCTTCAATTCTTGCACCAGCTGTATTTTGAAAGGCATCACACCTAAATCCTTCCGCAAAATTTTCCACGTTGTTGAGTAACAGAGGCCCAATTGCTGCGAACGGCGACGAATCGATAATTGATGGTCATCATTAACACTGGCCGATACAGCTGCGATATTTTCTTCAGTTCGCACTCTACGAAAGCGTGTTAATGGTTTAATGTCCAACAATGTAAATTTGGTGCGAAAATTTAGTCACAATAGCCCGAATAGCCGCTTCAGTGGGTCGATTAAACTGACCATAAAATGGAAGAAGTGCGCGATGAACTTTCTTAACAGAGTACTCATTTTGATAATAAAATTCAATAGTTTGCAAGCGTTGCTCGTTTGTAAGACGATTCATGGTTAAATTATAGACCAAACTGAAGATATTTGACAGTGAAACAAAACACGAAACGTGCGTCAGCTGTTTAAACCAGTGTTCCCAAAAAGATAATAGCTAAAAAAACACCCTTTTACTTACCGACCATTTCGCATAGGATATTTCTCGACCGATATTCCATTTTCAAAGTGTCTTCAGCTTCGTCGGCGAACAAACGAACCTGACATTGCAGACATTTTTATCGATAACGATCCCAATGCGCCCAATCATAGGCCTAGGTGACGTGTAAGAAAGCTCACCCTAACTATCTCAGCCAGGAGATCCTTTTTCGGCTTGAAATCTATGATCGTCGTTTCCAGCAGTTTGCCGCCACGAATCCGTTTCCTACTATATGCAACCTTTTGTGACATCTGCAATTTATGTTGCATTCTTCAATGAACCCATCCATTTCAGTAATAACCGTCTTGAGTATTGTTTCAAATTTTAATTCAGCTCGTGGGGTCTACAGTCTTCTTACATTCCAGGAGCACTCTCATATGTCGTTGTCCATTCTCTCGATAGCCAATCTGTACGTAATACATTCCTGTCAAGCAAACGATGATAGTGCGCATTCTAAAAAAAAAAAAACATCCCTGCGTTGGCTTTTCCAACTTAAAAGCAAAACTTCAAATACAATCTAGTTATCCATAAATAAACCCCTAGCTCTGATTTTATTGTATTCTTCTTCTTCTTCACAAAAATGTAAATCCCCCAAGCGCAAGGAGTTAAAATCGAATCGCACACAGGATTTACCTTTGCAAAAGCAAGAACTCCGTGCAAATCCTCCGGCAGAATTGGCCGAAAAGAAGAAACATTTCACATGCAAACATGATAAACTTTTTTGTTGCTTGTGCAAATAAATTTTTTTTCCCAGGATACGTGTAAACAACGGGGAATTCATATGTGGTAAGGAATATAAGGAATACTACAACGAAACGTAAACTGAAAGTCAGCCAATGACTTGAAGCTACAATTTGTCTGAATCCAGACACAAGCATACATTAAATCCAATGTGAGGAGCGTATTCCCAACATCGCACACCGGTCCCAGCCAGCTTAAGCCAAACAAAATTCCAAATAGTTTATGGCATGCATAAAGATTGGCAGTGAAAAATCGCGCGAAATACATCCGATTTCCAATTCACATGGAAATCAAAATGGAAACATAACATGGTAGTTGGAGTTTTGGAAATAAAAAAGGTATCTACGAATACGTACTGGACATATAAAAGAAGGTTGCAAAGCCAATATTTCCCTTTTGTTGCGGTGTATTGATACCAATCGGAAATTGAATTTGAATTTTTCCAAACAAATGCGAAGAGGAATGCTGTTTTTACTTACATCAGAACCCTTCAATTATATTTATTGGTGTTTCTCATCTTCAAATGCTTCAATTGCTGCATTTAAATAAAATGAAGAAATTTCTTGACGTTAATTTTAAGCCTGTTCATGCAGATGGATCTCTCGCTGTTCGAATTGAAGCTGGGTTCAGAACATGCTCAAGAGTTTTTGAAAGTTGATATTGGTCTGTCTGTTATATCTTTTTATTGACTGAACCAATCTTTTGATGTCACGCTGCAATACGATCACGAAAAATTCCAAAATTTTGCATATAAAAAATGCAATTTTTGCAAGCTATATTCGCCTGATCGAGAAAGTTATTTAAGTAATCTAAATGAAGATAGATTTGAAAAAAAAATGTAAAAGCGGTGCCTTAATTTATTCAAACCCAATTTAATCATAAATTTCTCATAAATTTTCGCTTTTAAATAAATCCAAAATTAAACGTTGGAAGGACATCAAAGCTGCATATCAACTTCAACTTAATTATCAATGAATTTAAAACGACTTCAAAGAATTCAAGCCGTCTAAAAATGAATCGTTCTTGACTAAGGGCCTTGCGATATCTTCAAAAAATGTATATTATAATAACTTTCATATTAATGTAGAACGCATGTTGAAAGTGAAGTTTCCTTCAATTGATTAGCCAAAAGACTGGGACTTGGTAGAATACAATTCCACAATAATGCAATCACTGACAGCTTTTCCAGGCGGAACCGGGCTATCCTCATATACAAAATACTCATATCAATAAAATGCATACGATTTTTATTAATTTAAAAGAACGGAATTGTGACTAAACTGGATTTTTTGCAGGACTCCATTTTGCATGGAAACAAATATTGGTTTTCGAAACGTCAAGAGCTTGCGCATTGTAAGCATAATCTTTTACCAAATCACACGATCTTTGCGGTCATCGACGATCTTTTTCTTACAATTAAGAAAACGGTTCACGTCTTGTTGATGCTTAAAAAATCATTTAAATCATTTTAAAGAAGTTTACTGTGAGAAAGTGCAGAGATCCTAGAGCTCGAATCTTACATAGTATACATCCCTCTCCGTCGTCGAAATAGGACGAATATGGTTGCTGTTTATGGTCCTGAAAGTTCAATTATCATATTTTACATGAGAGATTGAGACCCTTTTCCGGCGTATATGCGTCAAGTCGCAAAACAATCTTATACCTATGGGCATTGTCAAGTACCGACTAAATTTGAGAGCAACAAGGGGAGCAGGGTAAAAATTTATAGGTTAAAACAGGCGAGTCTGTGAGAATCCCACCCCAACATGGGTAAGAGGCAACTCTAATTCGGCTGATCGATAAGCCTTTTTCAGACCATCAACAAGGTGTGCATACGATGTTAGAGGGGTTTACCCCCTAAAGTCAAGTTAAGTCAAGATAAGCAAAAAATCTTATGAGAAGAATCTTTTTCTCAGGAACGCGTAAAAGTATCAAAGCTAAATTAATACCACTTACATACGACTGCGGTCACTTTATGCTGAAAATAAATGTAAGTTAATGAATGATGCAGTGAAAGGCTACGGCTCTTTTTGCCGCATATTTAAACACTCGCATGGAATCAAAATCTATGGGATACTTCCCGTTTACCTAAAATCATAAAATTGGGCTTGAAGCAATATCTTATAACACAAGTAACTCTTCAAAACAAAAATTTTTAAATCGTAACTAAATTTTACGCCAACAAGAAGGCTATGCATGTGAATTTCAAAATCTTTAAGGTACTACATGCAAACAAAAGCGACAAAAATTTTCGAAACTCGATTTCTATGATTGACAAAATATTTGTGCGATTCCATCGTCGCGCGAGTCCAGTTTTTTCTATTTCTACATTTTTGAATTTAATAAAAATTTATTGCGCAACCTGTTGAAGCTAATAAAAAAAAATTGTGTAATATTTTAAACTTAAAAAAAAAATGTGCTCTATTTTAACATCGTAAACACAAAACGATGGCAAGCTTAAGTACTTATTGTCCAGAAAAATCTACAGATATGCAATTCTGCTATGATTCAGCGAATGGTTCTAGTCGTGTATCACAGAGTTTGCACGTTGAATATTATCCCAAAAGGAGATCTATGCACCATTAACTTTTTCAAGCCTTGACAACTATCTTTTGGAACATGGGGTGCTGGAGTATCAACAAACTTAGGAAAAAATTAGACAAGATATGACGGAATCGCTCACTTAACACAAAGAAGGATAAATAATATTAAAAAAGGTGAAAATGAATTCATTTAATACTTGACCTTTAAACCCAAACCTGGCTAAACCAAAAAAAGAGTTTTTCTGCGAAAAAAGTACTACCCTTTTTTTAATTTTTGAGATTTGATTAAAAACTAAAAAGAGCATCGAAAATTTGGAAAAAAATTTCACTTTTTTATTTAAACTAAATTTGAAAATAAAAACATTAAAAAATTAGTTTTTGAAATTTAGTTTTTTTAAAATCATTTGCTCAAACGGCTTGAGTCAATCGTTTAATGAATTGCTTTCGAGGATGTTTAATAATTTTTATTTCCATTTTAAGTCAGGCTCTCAAATTTTTTAATTTTTTTTTTCTAACCTATTTTTTTCTAACCTACTCGTTCTAGCCTTTTATCGCATTTTATGAGTCAGCCTGTATAGGAGTCCGTAGTTAAAGCATACAGCATCATAACAAAGAATTTGCGATATGTCCCCATTACTGCGTTACGCGATCAGCCATTGCTGAATTGAATTGAAGCTCTGCTGAATTGAATTGAAGCTCTGTTGCTTTAGCCAAAACAGTCTTTTTTACCTAATAGGCAAGTCGATGACTGGGTAAATGTCATCTCGTGAGGCCAATGCTTGCTTATTGATATCTCGTGCCGTTCAAGAAACTTAACTTTAATAAACAATGGCGATGGTTCCCATTTTCCCTATTCTCTTGTGAACTATAGAAAAAAAATTGTCAAGGATTTTCCAAAAACAAATGTTTTCACGCACTACGAACGAATGCCTTCACTCATTTTAGTTTAATTGAAAACACTTGACTTCGAGAACATGTTCAGTAAACATTTTAAATTAAAGTCTTTACATAGCCTTTAATATGCACACCCTCCAAAACGAATGGCATTGCACACCACTAAGCAATGCAGTCGTCATAACTTTGTCATGTACGTATGTAGGCCAAGCCTTAATTCCTCAAGTAAAATGAAAACTCCTGCTGAAATGGTAAACAATTCGTCCTCATTCACCGAAGGCTTTGAATGTTAGACACATTAACTATTTACTACGCTACGCTACGCTTGTGCCTATCACTCATCGTGTACGAGATTTCCTCGTGCGACGGCGACAGCGATGGGCTTTGCCGAAAACAACAACGACAGAATCAACTGAAACCATATGACGAGAGGACGAAGCATTTTCAAGTACCGACTGCAATGGCAGTGAACTCATTCATATTCTTAGTTATATGGTGGAGCATAGCGCTAAAAAAAAAAACAGGAAAAAAAACAAACGTATAAGTATCTTAACAACCGCAATACACAAAATGGAAATGTTCAGCGCATAATGTCGCAGATGTACAATACAAGAGTTGTTGACAGAACTTCTTGTAAACACATCCCAACGTTCTCATTCATTCAATCAACTTGAGTGGTTCCAAGGTAGCAGCTCCAATCTTCCCCATCCGAAAGGAATAGTGGAAGCTGTAGTCATACCTACGAATGCGACCATATACAATGTTGTACCGCCTAAACGAATCACATTTTAAAGTGAAGCTTCTGTAGGATGCCTTGTGCAATAGTTGATTACAAGACACAAGGATACACTGGCAATTTCTCAAAATTGAAGCAAACGGCTTCTAGCTCTTTAGAACTGAACTGCTGCTAATCCCTTCGCAAGGTTTATTCCGCTTGACGGCGCACAGTCAAGGAAAACAATTTCGAATTTGTGTGCATGGCTTTCTGTTGGTGGAGCGAGCTTGGGCTGAGGACTTTCCCCTTATGCCGGCAATCCGGGAACGTTGGATTCAAGCAGATTATATGACTTGAGAAGGACCTAATGTTATTGAGAAGATTGAGGTTCGAATTTGCCAATTCAGCAGACTGCTAAGGATATTGCTTTTCATTTTTAAGCATTAAAGTGTACGACAGGAAAAACTTAGGAAATAGCAATCGATTTGTTGGGAAGAGCCAACGAACGAACGAACAAAGTTTTGTTCATTTTGTACCCAGTTCTGCGAACAATTTGTTCGTGTTCATGTGCTCATTTGTGCATAAATGGATAAAATGCTGAATTAAGTGTAATTGATGATCCTTAAGCAAGAAGATGGTTGCATTTGCTCTGAGTGATTTAAAGTGTGTGCAATTAAATCCATTTGCAAAACTAAGAGTTGATCTAGGAGGTATTAGAACGTTAAGTTAGCTTTTTAAAACCTGCAAGAGCATACTCGTGCATTTCAATTGGCGGAAAGATGTTTGTTCGCGTTATAATTAGAAAAATTCAATAAAGTTGATGAGGTTTGGTAAACACTTCAGGTTGTTCAAAATATTTTACACTATCAGGACATCCCATAAGTTAAGCAACCGTTTTGTCCTGTTTTGTAAGCAGACGCAGAACACACTTTACTCCTCAATACCGTGCAATTCTTGAAAATATTTTTATACGAAATAATTCGTCAATGGAATATGGTGTCACTTGAGTTTCTAAGCGGAATTGCCTTAAAGGGACTGAAACAACATTCCAATACGGTATCTAATTTATTCAAAGGACATGTTCTCTAAAGACAGCTTTTACACATAAAAGTGAAGGAATGATCACAGGTATTACCTTAATTATTAACCGTGGGTAATTTTGGTGTCTTATTCCCCCCACCCCCCCCTACTCAAGCACTGAGTAGCCTTAGAAACGAAACAACTAAGCTAAGTAGGGAGAATGGCGTCAATTGCAGGCATTGATTTAGTCAGAAGAACTTTGTGTTCATATTTCCAATACAACAATCTCAAATGAATAGTTTACAATATTTTGATTTGTCATAAAGTGGTCAATCAATTGCTGATAGATCAAAACGAATTAAATGTTGCGAGTTTAGGATCCTACCTTCGACGATGAAGTGAACCATGTTCCTTTGGCATCAGACCAATCCTGTGCCAAGGAATATATTGATTTATTTACTTTTCAGTGTGTGAAACTAATTTTGCACAAAATCATGAAAGTGACCAAGGGGAAGATAAACTAAATCACAGAAATGATAGTTGAAAAACTGACGATTAAGCCTCATGACAATCTTATTAAAATAAATCGCTTCAGGTTGAACATATGGAACCTTAGTGAAGTAGGTATTGAGAACGACATTGATTAAGAGATAATTCAGTTAATTATTTAAAATTCTCAAAAATTTAATGGTTTTGTTCAAAAATGTGGTCTCAAATAAATTAAATTCTTCTCGTAAAAGAGCCTTAAAATATTTAACTGCAGTAGCTGTACAAAAAAAAATTCAATCAATTTTTATGATTGATGCCACAAGACTTTGTAAATAAGTTTACACTCAGAAAAATTGATAACAATTTCATTATCAACTAAAACAAAAGTGGTATAATTTTTTTTAATTTAACACTATTTAACTTTACACTCCGACTTCTACAACTAGCGTGAACTTAACTAACTTAATTAAGAACTAGATTTATCATATTCATCTTCTACAAAATATTGTGACAACAAATAATAACAGAAAAAAAATTATTTCTTTAATTTAAGATTTCTTATAGCATCGCAAGCCAAAGTAAAAACTCGACATCGGTTTACTTGAAATTTCAAGGAGAATAAGAAGTTCCAGATGGAAAATTTAAAAAGTTAAAAAAATTACTTGAAACCATCACAAGATTAAAATATTATTTGATGCTGACTTACTATAAAAATGTGTGTATTTTTTTGCAAATTCATGCGAAGAACTATCGCAACTAAAGACGTTGATTTTAATGCTACAATATTTTCGTGAAATAAAATCATTAAAGTCAAGTGTATCATGTGGTTCAGGACCATGTTTAAGTTATTGTTGTCAATGTATTCTAGGAATTGCTCTAAGGAAGAGATTTGAAAAAAATAACAAAAAATGAATCTTAACATTGAATATTCTTGTGTGCCTTAAATGCACAATCGACACACACACTGTCATTCAATAATCATATTTTTCTTTATTTTTCAATCCTCTGTTTTAAGTATCATCATAATCATAACTCAAACAAGCATCAAAATCGCATGAAATACTTCTTATAATTATTCATTTTAAGAAAATGACATATTTTTTTCGGATTGAGAAAAATGCCGCCCCCAAAGCTAAACACGCATACATGGATGTGATACTTCATTTGGTTTAGTAGAAAACTATGCAACATTCAATTCGCGCCACGTATCTTAGCCAGACATGCGTTTTAAAGTCGGCTACATAAACATCATTGTGTATTCAAAAAAAAATGTTCATTGTAATAATGTGTCCCAATAAATAAAATTGAATTAAATTGATTCAATTCGCACCGACACCACTACATTTTGAAATTCATTACACAAATTCCAAAATGTTTTTTTTCTCATTGAAATTCGAGCTTATACATTGCGTTGATTAACGAAATGATTGCATACTTTTAAAGGTTGGTAAGTCGCTCCATGACTCGGTAAGGTGTTATGAAATACTTTCTTTGTATGGTGACCTAAATTTATTTTTAATTTTATATAATTTGTATTATTTGTTGTTGTAGCGGCAATGTGTGAACATAGTAAGTGTCTCTCTAAAAGGGCTTAGTAGATACAGTTCTGTGATAGATGGATGGATAGTCGGACAACGGAGTCTTAGTAATAGGATTTTTAGGGAGCCAATAGGGTTTTTACCAAGCCACGCACAAACTGAAGTTAGAATCTTCGATGAAAAATACATGTGCAACTATCTATTTTAATAATTTTCTTGTTATAAATATAAACATAAATAAAAAAATCGCCAGTTTAAAAGCATTGCGGAGTATATCAGGTCAAGAACGTCATCTCTCTACAGACGATAGATTCAGACTCAAGAAACTTTGTAACTTGGGGATATATCAAAATGTTCAGTTGGAAAAATCGGACCTATAACAACATGTGTGAAGTTAATAAAATAACACGTTGTATGTTATCCTGATAGTTTAAATGAGATCACTTCGGATTTCAAAGCAAGCCAAACTTCAGATCTCCGAAATAAAACAAACAGCAGGATGATGTTTTATTGAAAAACAAAAGCTTAAAAATCTACAAGCCCACATATATTTTTCAATTTATATTTTTATTCCATTCGTGATTTTCTCATTCTTTTTTCTTGTAGTAAACCGGAAAAATAAAAAAGTACACGACAAAAGTAGACCAAAAACAGAAAAAAATTAAACCCTATTTCTTCACTCAGATAAAAATTCAGATTTTCCCTCCCTACCAAAGGATAAATGACAAAAAAAGAATCCCTATAGATAGCATCGCAGCGCCCATTCCCCACAATTTGAATCCATATCGTCTAGATCGATGAGAACCCACAAAACGGATAGAAAGAAGTAAGATTGAGTTTGATGGTGATACCGAGTAAACGGATATCCTTTCCCACGCCACCTTGCACCTTTGGTTAACTGCGAATACATAAAATCCTGAACCACTCACGGACCTAGGATCCCTGTTCCGGAATAATAATTTTCCCGCATCGTATTTACCAAAAATTTCTCGAATCATTTTCCAACAAGTTTGTCCTTATTTTCAAACTTGTATCCGTATCCTGGGTAAATTTTCCTCCAAGATGAATGGAAATTCCTTAAATGTATGTATCTGTTCTACTATTTATTTTGTTTTTTGCTTTTTTTTCTTTACCTTTTTCCTGGTGTAAAATCAAAACCGTTTCCATTTCTGTCCATATTCGCCTGTGATTACATAGAGTTGTACATCCAGTCTAAGGATTACTTTGTCCCGAGCAGGGCTGGGGAGTTAAACTTCTAAAAGAGTATGCAAATTGAATTTTCTGGTAAAAGATTTCCTATACATGTATAGGATATAGGGAACGGGTGAGGGTGAGTGTGAGTTACGAATATTGTACGTACGTTATTCCAGCGATCGTTATTCCTTGCAATTCATATGAGAATTGTTTTCCATTTCTCTGCTTTAAGAGGAGAAATATTGTTATGTTTCGTGAAATCCTACGAGCATAATGTTTTGAGATACAAAAGAATCTATTTGACTATAATGGAGCTTGTGGCAGTGGATTAAGACATGATTGTGGCGGATTTGCATTTCCTGCCTATTTTCACAAAAACCAAATTGTCTTGTTCGTTTTATCTATGGGGGTCGATCCACATTGGTGCAAAATGAAATGAAATAAAAGTGAGTTATAAAAGAAAAAAAGAGGAAGCGAAAACAAATGAGAAAAGAAATACTCAGAGTGAGGAAGATATCGGCCGCCTGTTGACCTATTTAGAAAAGCTATTCTAACGTTGCTCTCTTCAGCAATAGCATGTACGTCTGAAGTCGTTAAGAAAAACACAAATCGACCTGGGATTTAAACTTGAAGAAACAAACGAATTTCAAGTCGATAATTTTCACCAGTTCTTCCACTTCAAAGCCACATATGAAAACGTTTATCGTACTGCGCTGTACAAGGCGATGGCCGTTTTTTTTTAACACCAAGAACCTTCAAATAAGTCCAAACTCATTTGTGAGGATTAAAAAAGTGGCCACGTGAGAGTCTCTCATACGAAGGGTACCGCGCCTCATTAGAGTATGCAACACTATATTTGTTTAATTAAAGATTTCTCATAGTATCGGACATACATCTGTATGAGTACGAGCCGACATCGGTTTACCTTAAAAATACAATTAGAATGAGATCTTCCAGATGGGAAATTTACAAGTTTAAATTTAAACTAAGGATGTTAAACGATCACAAGATTAAATATTATTTGATGCAGGTTTACTATAGAAATGTGTAGTGCAGTGTGGGTGTGAAGTCCAAGTTCCTGCTATCGCAAATTAAGATTGATAATAATGGAAGTCTCTTGAAAATAGACAAATAAAGACAAGTTTAATCTGTGATTCTTGTGCGTGTTTTAGTTATAGTTGTCAAAGTACTCAAGAAATTGCTTTAGAGAAGGCATTGGAAAATATTGAAAAATAAGAAAAAATGTTAATTTTGAAAGCGGTTAATTTTTTGCTTAAATTTTTCATCCCTCTAATACATATTATATATTGAAATACTGGGATAATCATAACTCAAACTAACACTAAAATCACATGAAAAACATTTTTTAAAAATTTGTTTTTAGAAAATGACATTGTTATAATTCTTTTGGATTGAGAAAAACGCGACCACAAAAGCAAAACACGTATACATGGATGGGACACTTCGTTTGGCTGTGTAGAAAACTATACAACATTCAGTTCACACTAACACAACTTCTTGACATTCGTTCCACAGGTCTCAAAATGTTCGTTTTATCATTTTTATTTTTGGAACTTTTACCTTATGTTGGATGGACAGGGTTATTGTCTTCTTTTAAAAGTTGTTAAGTTGCGGAATGAAACTCATTTTCTACTTTTAGATGTTCGATGAACCACATTTATTTTCAACTTTATTCCATTTTTATTGTTTATTGTTGTAGCAACAATAGCTGTACATCTTCAGTGAAATTGCAATTGTGTATTGCAAGTGCCTCCCTATAACGGTGTAGGAGATACTTTGTGACAGACGAACGGACAATGGAGGCTTAATAATAGGGTTCCTTTTGACACTCTACGGAGCCCTAAAAAACTAGTGCATGCATCGATCGTTATCAGACCAACTGGGACTTACACTCGAGAGCTATAAAATAAAGGTAGTCTACTTGAGTAGAAGATCCTTAGTTCGATGCTACTTCTAACTTAACGGGGAACACCCAACCGCCGATTCAGGGATCAAGCAATGGCGAATGCTTGAAAATTGGGACTTACCAACTTGAAGCAGCACATCCCGAGAGATTTATTGATTGGGTCAGATCCTACAAGTATCGACGGCTAATACGACTGATTTTCAGTTGCTTAGATTTTTGGCGCATTGAGTTTCTCGGGCCTGGCTTTCGGAAACAGCTTCAATATTCTATGTTGAGGACTAAAACGGTCATATCGGTTATCCATCGTCAGACCTGTCTGATGAACTTTCTGCTGAAGTTGACGCTTAATTTCGAACGAAATTGCGCCTCAAAAAAATGTTCATATTGATTGGCTCAGCGTTTTCAGCAACAATGGGTTGTTTGTTATTTCAACGTGCCGGAAGACCTCGTGCAGTTCGAAATACGAGGAAGCATCGAAGCAGACCCCAGAACGTTCTCAGAAGTTACCTAAAGGATAAGGTGCATGCAACTAAACCAGGAACAATAGAACAGCTTTATTCGAGAGGAACGAGTATTGAAACCTTAAATTCTAACAAAAGTTAAGGTCAATGTTTCGATTAGGGTACGTGCGATGAACTTATTCAAAATTAAATTCTCGGGGCCACTTGAGCGGATGCATCATCAAAAAGCACATGAGCTACTTCCCCGAGAATCCCATAAATGGCCTTTGCATTCAGCATAGTCGGTATCGTTCGCCCCTAGTTCTATGAGAAAAATGAAGTCACAGTGACAGTAAATTCAGAGCGGTAACTGAACATTCACGAGCAATTTCATTTTCACGACTTGATCAATTGGATTAAGGGGATATTTGGTTCCAACAGGGCAGAGGAAGTGCGCACATTTCAAGTAGTTGGGTGGCCACTTTGTGTTTTTTTTAAATCCCGCAAATAATTCGACTGTGTAATGACCAGTAAAAATACCTGAAGGCCAATATCTGGGAAGACTTTGTCAACATTCCCGATGTTATGATACGAAGGGTAGTGAAAACCGCCAGTAAAGGGATTATACAGTGAATGGGCGATGAACGGCTATACCTCACTTACATAATTTACGAACCTGTCTAAAACAAAATACAAAAAATATCAGATTGAAAGAAAGAAGCTATTATGAAAGATTTTTGTTAAAACCACTCTTGCTCTGGCTTGCTATCTTTTAAAACACATTTATTTTGCCTGAACATGAAAACCTCAAGAACGTCAATGTTAAATATTTCTTACACAAAAAAAAATGTTATGAATAATGAAATCTGACAGTATAAGCATCTTCAATTTAAAATAACTGAATACAAGCATATCTTCTGCGCTGGAATATTAAAATTTCATGTTAATCATGCTCGTCATTATTAACAAAATCAACACCATCGCCATCATAGCCATCATTATCCTTTTGCAACCTTCCTGCCATTGTTAGCTACGTAATCATCTCAATCATTCCATACATACTTTTCGCTTGTCTTATATCTGACAAAGCATATGCCATAGTCCCTCCACCCTTCTGCTCGACAAAAGCGCGAATGCTAACAACCTCAATTTCAGCTAAAATCCTCTCTTCACACAGTCACAGGACCGACCGACGACGTCACGTCACGACTACAGGCAACGCTATTCAGCGCACAAATATTACTTCCCCAAGCTCACAATTGCCTTTTGTTTCAGTCTAATTGAATCAAATCCCGAGTGAATAATTAGACGAGAATCTTAAATTACATTATTTAATCAAGGTTGGCGCTGGAATTGTTATTCTTATCACAGGGAGCACACTGGGGGTAACTGCAGCAGTTAAACCACCATCAATACGCCTGTATTCAGTTAGAAGCTTCATGCCATCTACAGAGCATCAGCAACGTTGTTCCCTTAGTAATAAGTTGGCTCTTCCCGTAACGTGCTGTTTGTCAGCTCGCGACAAATTAAGGTCAGGAAGCGTATATGAGTGTGAAAGTGTAGGAAAGTGTAGCGTAGGATGGATGCCATCAGAGCCACCAACCCCCCAAACTCGAACGCCCGGCGTCACCTGTTTTGGATTAGATCTGCTATGCAAATAATGTGATAAATCTCAGAGCTGAATGTTGGATGTATGTGCTAATTAAAAGTCTGTTTGGCAAACAACTCGAGACAAGGATTGCTGGGAATTTACGAGCACCCGGTTAACCCATTGGGTTGCTTTGTCATGTGTCAAGTCGACTGACAACCGTGTTATCGGTGTTTGTATGCAAATTGCACAAAATGTGCTGCATGTGCACCTGCCTGGCACATAGTTTAATTATAAAGTCAAGAGCTGAGGGTTTATTTTTCCTTCCTGTATTTGTACGCGGCTTTTCGGGTTTTTACGGATCAGTTAACTTTTCCACAGAAAGGCCATGATGAAGTGTGTGTGAAGAGCATGCTTCCGCTGTCGTGCAAATTGGGATTTGGTTTTCCTTTAACTCTTTTATTTTTTATTTTTTGCATCTCAACCAGGATGTCCAACATTTTTGCATGAATATGGTAAAGTTCATGACGAACTGAAGTCTGAAGCCAGAGTGAGTAAGAAAATATCTGCAATCTGGTACACTTTGAATTTACGATATTGACCACGTTTATACGAAATTAACATACAAAATTGGACCCGAAAGGATAAATAAAGCACTGGTTAATTGAATTTGTATGGCAGGTATAGTGTGGTTTTGAAAAGTATCCATTCACCTTTTATTAAAAGCGATTGGGTTTATCTGCGATTTCGCCTGGACATATGATCAACTTCCAATAAGATGTTTAAACAAATAAGAACCGCCAAATTTTAATTCCGTTCACTTGGATGAGATTTAAGAAGGCTGGATGATGGGTGCTCATCGGATAAACCTGAAACCGCTACAATTTACGAGCTTGTGATAAAGTTGGTCCTCTATAGGAATTACAGAATATCTTCCGTCTTTGATTTTCTTTGCTCCACTACAAATTATATTAGAACGTAGTGACGGTAGATGTTGGGTATTATAATCCTTCTATTCATTATATATATTATATATATATAATGAATAGAAGGGACATAGATCCACTGGCGCAGTGAACTATGATTACTTCAGTCAGCATGTGTATCACAAATGAAAAAAGCTTTTTTATAATTGTGATCGCCGACCTTGGTCATGTCATTTAATATTTTGCTTCGTTCCTTTGGATGTTGTTCGAAACCCAAAATATATTGACATCATATTTACCTTTGTTTTTGAAAAAAATTCAAAATTTCGTTTTAATGTTTTTTGAACAACTTTTGCTTCTCCATTGCAAAACTGCCTGAAAAAAAATTTTTCAACTGTCCGAAGGACTTCGACTTTATGAAGGACTTACAGTCTAGAGGACTTACATTTCATATTTTTCTAAAGGTCTGTAAAAAGCATGGAGCTCTTTTTGCAACTTTGCATTTAAGTTTGGAGTCAAGATGATATTAAGTTTAGTGGCCTCAGTCGAGTTAAGAGTCAAGTTTCTGAGCTACGGTTGCGTGCAGATTCATGTTTTTTTTTTCTGCGAACATAGTTGGTTTCTGCCTAAATTTTGATAGTTCCGATAGAAATGATAGGAATAGCTTAGACATCCGCATAAGAGACAAACTTTACGTTCTTTTTGTGAAGATTTTACAATTCGCTTTGATATTTGTTGCCGAGTTAAAAGGCACTTATCTAAACACCTTAATTTGTTATGAATTTTTGGGTTGAGAAACGAACTCTAATTCCACTTGCTTGTCCATTTCCAAACGTCCCTCGGCTCGGGTGCAGCCCCGTCATTGTTTTTTTGGCAAACCGATGTTCTTTTCGCTCTTCGAATCCTTATCGGTTTGGGTTGCCTATTAATTCAAAAAGATGACTAAGCCCAAACCTTGCTGGTGAAACTGTCCACTTTCTCTTCTTTTCTTGCTTTTTGGGTGTATATCCCCCACCAAATTTTCCTTTTCAGTTTGTTAATATAGTTTGATTGTCTCTTGATTGGGTATCTCCTCCTCTGGCCTTCCCTGTTTCAAGGCACCTCTCTGAGGACTCATTGATTGCAACGCACCTCCACCATGGCAATGAGGACAATCGTCCTTTGGGGATGAATCGAAACCAAAAATTAAAAACGATATTCACACAAACTAATTAAGGGCATTCCGAAGGTGATGTTACATTCGCTTTATTCATTCGCCGTCCAGCAGAACACTGCGACCCCCTCGAGCTCACTTAATGAAATAATGTTGCTTGCTGAGTAAATATATGATTCCATTACGATTGCAAATGTTCTCCGAGTAGGTTGATATATTTCTTCATTCATCCTCATATCGGTGCTCGGTGATTTTTACGCACTCAACAGGACATGCGTTGCGTTGGTCGGTCTTCCTCGTGGGATGACCGTGGGGATGGTACAATGTACATGTTGTACGAATGTGTGTTTGCCCGATGTAAATTTTCAATGAGCACATTAAATTTAATGCTCGAACATGAGAAGTACATTAAACCGACAAAATATTTTTTTAAGCACGACAAATACTCGTATGCGTATCCTTTTATTTCAGCTTCCCAAACGCAAGTGTGTGTTTCGCATCGCGTATTTTCACATTAATGCTGTTGTTGAGAGAGCCATGATCCTTCGAGCCGAATAAGTTACATTTCGTCTCGTCGTCCCAAGCTGGTTGTACTTGTGTATTTTTTTTTTAAACAAATAAAATGAATATTAAATAAATTTTGTAATGTTTGAGATTGCTCCTTGCTCTGCTTTCGCAGATACTCGTGCATACATTTTTTTTTTTTCATGCAAGGAGTCAGCTGGCCCGGGTACACTCTTGGCGGGAAACATTAATTTACATCGTGCTGAGTAACTGAGCCTGTAAATAATTATTTATTATTTCATAATTAAGTGCTTTCAATTTTGAAACTTAATTCTTGGCCAAAGGAATTATATTTATTTGTCTTTATGTTTATTTACATTTGCGTGAGAATACTTTGTATACAAGAAAATTCGGGAGGTTTGCCGCTGGTGATTGAATCGAGGGCTGTTGCTTCCTGGTGTCTTATGCTACGGTCCTGTGTTAAATTTATACTGAACATTTTTAATACATCCTTGGCTGTGATTATTTTGTGGTACGTTGACCCAAAAAACGGGTATTAATAGGCCCAAAATATGAGATCACTTTATATGAAATTCGACAAAACAAACAAAATATTATTAAGTATGGCTTTTCAAATATTAAAAAATAATAAATTTGATTTTTAAAAACTGACAGACTATATGTCATAAGTTATGTTGGAAGAAACTTAGATTATAATGCAACAACTGATGTGAAGAGAGTTGAGGATGGTTTGTTGATTGACAACCAAAGAAGCTCCCGTGTTCTCTCTCTTGAAGGAAATTGAAAACTCGTTCGGTTATTGCTTTGCATTTTGCTCAAAACAACGTGAGGTGCACGTGCATTCCATACAAGCAAAATCTCGGGGTGGTGCTATGAATAGCCACTCGTAATTATAGAGATGCCAATGCATCCTGAACGTGTGTCTGTTTGGTATAGCTTTTGAATAGTCGACATTTCTCAAGTCAATGGCGAACGCTTTTCCGTTCACACAAGACCTCCAACAATTGATTAATTGCAGTCTGTAGAACTTTTTTATAGCCTTTTTACAAGGAACAGAAATCTGGCAAGTTCATAAACATTCTGCACAGTGGATGACCTAAAAATACCCACCTGGTCTTTATTTTCTTGAAGAACTTTTATCGATTACTGTCTAGTTTGAAATATTGATTCTGTATCGTTTACAAATTGAAGTTAAGGTGTACCAGTAAATCTGAAGTTAAGGTCGAGAAGTATGTGACTAAGGTAAAGATATGACTAACGATGTGAAAACAGTAGCTCGAGGAATGACTAGACTTTGCAAAAACACTTTTTCAACTAAACAGTAAAAATCGCTGCAGAGACAAACGTGTTTCGTCTTTGATATTGTCAATACTCTCAGAAAAGAAAAATCTTTCATTTCTGAGGTAGAAAAAGTTGGCAAGTCAATGAAAGCCTTGCTCGAAGATCAGAAATATATTGCAAACTTGGATTCAGGCTACAGAAGGAAACATAATTGTATAACAGTCTTGCTGAATGTAAGTGATGTTCTTCTTTGGTAGGATTTCATTTCAATCAGTAAATCACAAAATATTATCATATATGTACACTTTAAACTCAATAAACTTGTCGCATCTTACATTCCAAACCGTACCCAAGCTGTGTTCTGTGGAGATAGAAGTTCGAAGAGTTTAAATATTATATTGGATGTGCCGACGGGCTCCGTTTTTGTTCCACTCTTATCCATACTTTTCATAAACGTTATTGGTAAATGTATTAAAACTTGTATGCACCCTATTTTTGAAGACGATGTACAGCTTTTAAAAAGGTTCCAAAAATCTGAAGTATTATTATCTTCTATTTATGGATCTGGGCACAACAAAAATTTTAAAACCTAAACTCATCCAACACCAATGTTCTAACTTTTAAATTTAAAATTATAAAGGCATTAATCTCACTCAATATCTTATATGGATGTGAAATTTTTTCACATTTGGACTTTGATTCAGACAGAAAATTAAATGTTGCCTTTCACAACTGTGCCAAGCATTTTTTGATTCTTCGTCGCTATGATCATGTTTCTTAATAAGTGAAACGAATCATTGGTTGCTTCATAAAAACATTTTTGAAATTTTGTACCGTATTTACGTTTCTTAAGATTGTCAAGGGCAAAACAACAAGCTATCTATACTCTAAACTTAAATTTGTGCGATCCCAATGGACATTCGACTTTATCCACCAAGATACCGATATTGAGTAGTAGCCGGCAGTTCTTTATTCATGCAGTTCAACTCCCTTTTTTTTATTTTTTTTTTAGTGCATTTTTTATTAACTCTATTACATGTGAATTACTTAATTGCTAGGGAAAATAACTAAAAACTAGCTGGTGTTTATATCTATCTTACTGGCCAATTAAAGGCGCTCTAAGCTAAACTTACTTATAAAACTACGTCTTTCGACTTAAACTTACATACTCTTTGGTTCCTTAACAATGCTAACTTTAGACTAAGAAAAGTAAGTTTTAAAAACTTAGTAAAAATGTGTTTTGTTTTTAAATAAAACTATTAT
This sequence comes from Orthonevra nobilis, assembly GCA_963555765.1. Classification (NCBI taxonomy): domain Eukaryota; kingdom Metazoa; phylum Arthropoda; class Insecta; order Diptera; family Syrphidae; genus Orthonevra; species Orthonevra nobilis. Next base: position 24,487,391 of record OY743225.1, on the reverse strand, counting down.
TATTAACTAAAAATAACCTAGAATAACTTAAATTTACCTTAAATACTTAAATAACTTATTTCTAGCTTAAAGGATACATGCAAGGCAGCAGTTCAACTCCCTCTAAGTATAATGCTTGCGCGCACAGTGGTGCGTCAAGGCGATGCGTTGCGAGAAGCGGTGCGATGCGAGAAGCGGTGCGAGATGCGATACTATGTGCTTTCGAGGAGCTATAGAAGGCAATATTGGAAAGAAACGCCGGAACCTGTTGACTAAGATTCAATTATAAGCGCAATAACGACCCTTAACTTCCGTCAAGCAAATTAAGATCATATAAAACAGAGGGAAGATGAAAATATTTTACAAATCATGGTATGGAAAATTATTTTAAATGTTGAGGTTTTATCTCCTTGTATCTACTGAGGATGAAATCGAACGTTTGGCAACAATTATCACAGTTGACAGCAGCTTATTTGTTGTAGTGGTCCCACTTCAAACACAAAAAGATAAAAAAAGTTTCAAAAAGAAAAATGCATGCAAGAAACGTTCAGGTGCAAGATAGTAAACGTCAAAGGTTTTTAAATATCGAAAGGTCGCTGTTAAAAGAACGAGTGTTGTAGAATTTTTTAAGTCTGAATAAGAATTTCTGGTCTTATTCAGCTTAGAAAGGCGAATAACCTTCTCTCTCTCCCTCTGTTCATTATTTCTTATGAACAATCTGACAGACTTTCTGTCATTCGTTTGTAATGTGCTTCAAAAATAAATTTGGATTATCAATTCAGTCCCACAGTCAAGAAATGACATTATTGCTTAATTTGTACTTCACGATGTTCCCGCATAATCTATTTGTCGAACTTAATGCAACTAAAATAAATTGTACAACAATGTGCATCAGAAGCAGCAGAAGATTGAAAAAAGCATTTCTGGATTTACCTTCAAAGTTTTGAAATGAGTTCTTTAAGAATTATTCTTATTGTTTGGGATTTATTAAAATATTGTTTGTTCTTGATTTAATCAATTTAATTCAATTTCATGTTAATCATTCGTTTGAATATGTTCATTGATTTTGTTACATAAACTAACTAGTAATAACGTCCCTGTCTTTTTTAAATACTTGTTGTGAGTCACTGTAGCAAACAATACGCCACAATCAGCAAATTTTAACACGCCATCCTAGTACGATCCTGCTGCACCAATTAAACGACCAGGAAAACGCATAATGTTTCCCAATAGCACCTGAAGAACGCACACGCGACGAATGAGTACGCTTTTAAGTGTGCATCTGCTTGGGTGGCTTAACTTAATTCGTCGATGATGTTCGATCGTCTTGGGACTCTTGATGACAAGTCAGATCGTTCTGTGGTGATCGTGATAGATATTGTTAAAAATAAGGAAAATCTTTGAAGTTTTAACATTTCTTTTAAGCGCAATTTAAACAACCATTCGTCACAATTTACTACACTTACATATATTATGCCCAAGACATTACTATGGCTTACATTGAAGAACCAGAGAAAGATAAATTTTGTACACAAGCAAACGCTTAAACCTCAATTCATATTTGCCATAATTCTTTTAGATAAAGATCAGACAATTAAGACACCAAATTAATGCTGGCTGTTTCTTCGGGCATATACCCCATATTCGTCGCATATTGATGCTGAGACACTTAGTTCCATTTCCCAGAATTCAGTCGACATTCAAAAAGTAAAAAGCAAACTGAACTCAACCTCATTCTTCGTCGCGCTTTCGTGCGGTATGCTAATAATCAGACAGACAACCATTCCCATTTTGATTTTATGCAAATGGATGCCATTATCTCTGTCCATAGATGTGTGCAATCATAGCCCAATCATCATATAATTTTATTATTATTTCCTTTAACCACAGCACCACAGAAAACAATAGAAATTTAAGTGTTCCATTGGCTTAATAGATGCACACTCACGCATAGCTAACAAAATTACTGCTATCGATACGAAAGCAAATTAAATCGTTTTATGTTTGAAATCCTGAATCCTGCCAAATCACTGAACATTATTTTTAAAAAGAGCAAGAAAACAGCTTTTATCTTGTCTACATTCAGATAGTCAAAATTATACCCCACCAAGAGTGAGGATGAGGATGGACTAGCACCACCCATTGGCAATGATTTGTTTGCTGGCTTTGTCTAAGCGAATCCATAAATCATTTAAGCTCTATAAAGTCGGCGTTTTAAATTACTATTTGCAAGGATATTTGTGTTATCTCACAACCGAGATATATCGTCCGTGAGTGTAACAAATTTGAATAAGTATAAACTCCTGACAAGCAACTTGCTTACGACATCCGTACTACAGTTTCGAGGAGTATCTTTCGATTGATTTTCTGAAGCGATTTAAATTTAATAATAAATATTTCGAAAGTTATCGAATAAGGTTTCCTTAGATTAAAGCTGTTTGACGTTTTTAACGCTGTGTGTGGGGTGCGGTGGTAGGACCTTGCGCGGCATCATTCATCAAATTAACGTGCCGGAGATAAATTTAGCGAAAAAGTGGCCGACTTACTTTCTGACAGCACAGCGTGCCCAACAAACGAACGAATGTTTCTATCTTTGGCGTTAATCTTTTGATCCCATAAAATATATTGGGGATAGCAATAAACGGTTTATACGTTCCCAGATTACTGTCTGCTACCCCAATGCTCTCCATATTGGATTTATTTTATCGAGATGCTCTATATACATACATATATACTATATACACATTTTTTTTTCGCTTTATGCCCTTTTTTCTGTGGCCATAGATTTCGATGCTAGTGGTTCAATTATAATATTCGCAAGTCCCATGGGAGGAATGGCCTCTTCCAAATGATTATCCTTGGCAGCTGATGGTATCATTAGGAGCGTAGCGTAGTCGTTAAGTACTCTTAATCGATTGTGTCATTGTGTTAAGCTATTAATTGTGATATAATTGTGCGTACATGTTAGTAAGCCAGGACGAATTGTAATTTTTGAAGGCAATGGTATGATTTTTCTTTTGATTGGTACTGTGAAGGCCACAATTAATTGTCACTTGAGGGCCGAAAGGCAATGTCATAATTACAAGGAAAATCAAACATCAATATTAATTGTTTGCATGTTTTTCTCATTATGGTTTTTGAGAAAGCAAAGGGAACGAATACTGTTTAAAATTGGATGAAAAGGATGTTCACTTTAACTGGAATCGAAATGTTTATAAATCATGCTTCCTGGAGAAGGATTTTGGGTTGAAAGATATCCAGATCAGTTTTGCCGTGATCTTGTTACTAAAAAAGTTTCACATAAAACACGATGGTCTTTTACAAAAAATTCCAAAGTATCACAAAGTATAAAAGTCTATCTGCCAGGCTTGAAGCCATACTGGCATTGTTTGATTTGTTAGCTACTAAATGGCTTTAGACAATTGCAATCTGGGTTCAGTTTTGTCAGGGTTTTAATCAGGAATGTACCTGTTGTTGGTAACTACAGGATCGCCCTTTTTGCTCACGGGATTTGAAAGGGATGATATGCCACTCGTCAGGATTACTTTTGCACATCGAAAAATTCCGTCCTTTAAAAAATATGAGATCATATTGTTCCTGAGACCGTGTTGTTGTTCTTCTTTAGCCCTTTTTATCACTTTTCCATCTGCTTCAAATGATAATTTGAGGATAACCGGACCGGGTTTCGATTCATTGTACTAGATTCGCAACAAAGGCTCCTTGTTTTGTTTTTGATGAAAAGGCCACTTTTTTAAAAACGGATAAAATTGAATCAGTCAAAGTATTGCCCATCGCAAGCTACAACTTTTTTCCATCTTTCTGGTAGAGCTTGAATACCGTTACAGTAAAAGCGTTCAGGAGGGACTTCCCATTTGAGCGATTCCAGATAGGTTTCAACGAGCTTGGCAATGTTTGGCAGAGCATTGTCATGCTGTAGAATCCCTTTTTTCATGCTCCTGGGTTGGGTTTGAACAGCTCATAATAATTGGCACCGACCTTGTCCCACCAAATATCTACACAGCATAACCTTCCAGCGTGAATATTCGGCCTAGCCGACAACGAAGAAGCTTGACCGGGTAGTCCCAACGACTTTTTTTTTCTTTGGGTTGCTGTAATGAATCCTTTTTTCATCACCCGTCTTGATGCGATGAATAAAACCCTTCCTTTTTTGCCGCCGGAGCAATTATCAGCGCTCAATATTGCTTGGCTTCAAATCATAAGGAACCCAAGTTCCTTGTTTTTAAATCATTCCAAACTCTTGAGGCTTTAAGAAGCTGTTCTTGTATTTGCCACGGATCCGTATCAACCAATGCCTTCAATTCAGCGTCGTCGAAGAATTTTAGCCTTCCTTCACGCGGACAGTCGTTAATATCGAAATCAATAAGAAACCAATCACGGCATCTCCGTAAACTTTTTGGAGCTATGGATACTCTTCAGCCGCCGTTTTCTTCGAATGAAAGAAGAAAATCAACACTTCCGTCAGATGACCATTATTTGCGGCAAAATCAGATATTTTCACGAAACGAAAATGCTTGACGCGAAAACAAAATCACTTACAGTTTGTTCACCATGTAGAAAAGCTCGGTTCGTGACGTTTTGGATATGTCAAAATCGATCAGCACTTACTGCTGGAGCCATCAATTGACAATGACAAACAGCGAGAATTTATTTGACGCCTAAAACATTCCGTAGGGAAGCCTAATACAACTTTCTTCATATAAGTGGGACGAAATTGGAGCCTGTAATTTTCAACTACACCGCAAAAGATGTTTTCTTTAGGACGACGCTTCAAAGCCTCTTTCCTAGTTCTATTAAAGTCATTTCTGGCCAGATGAGCCGATAGCACAATTTGCTGAAAAGTTCTTTCAACCTTCTTACTTCGGCGAATTGCGTTGCTATGCAGATAGCTATCACGTGTGTTGTGAAAAAAAAATCATAAGCGAAATTATAAATTTTCTGCTTAAATGGATCTATTCAAGCAGGGTTTGTAGCAGCTGTTTAAAGGCAAAAATAGTGCGGAGAAAAAAAATCCACAACGACGAAAAATGCATAAAGTGTGGTCATTAAAAATCTTTATAGCAGCAGCTTTGCTATAATTAATAAGCTGAAACTCTTAGTGTGGCAGATATGATCTGAGAGCATACACCAAATGACCAGCCAGATTTGGGAGAATGCAAGCACTCCGATGACTATCGAAAAATGTTCCTGCTTTACATCACCCACAAGATTCAATTGAATGTATTGTCTAAACGTCTGAAATATTTTTTGAGCTGCGCACATCAGATGGAGGAGGAGGCACAAAACGCGCAATCCAGCTATCAGGTTGGCAACTAAGTAATTGCGGATTTTTTTAGAAAATAAAAGACAAATTTTTCATGGAACGAAATAACTTTATTCTGTAATGTATTGCCCATTTTGAGCAATGACCTATTGCCATCTTTCAGGCAGCATCATAACACCACGTTCATTAAACTTCTGGTTTTTATCAGCAAAAAACTGAACCAGGTACGATTTGACATCATCATTATAATTGATTTTTTTACCATTCAGATCAGTAATCAGATGGTAGAAGGTCAGGACTTTATGGTGGATGTGGCAAAACATCCCAACCAAGCTCCAATAATTTTTGCCGAGTGACCAAAGATATGTGTGGCCTTGCATTGTCATGATGGAATACAACACCTTTTTGATTTGTCAATTCAGACCGCTTTTCTTCAACTGCATGTTTCAATTTTGTTAGTTATTCAATGTAGACATCTGAAGTGATCGTTCGGTTGGGTGATAAAAGTTCAAAGTAGACAATTCCTTTGTAATCCCACCTAACTAATTTTTCACCTGGTTCACCTGGTTTGCTCCACGATTTTTTCCGATTGACAATGTTGTAAACAACCCATTTTTTATCACCAGTTATGAATCGTTCATCGAATGGATCATCGCAGATGTTTTTTTTTTTCTTTCAGTTCATGAGGAGCCCATATACCGAGTTTTCGTACATAGCAAAGTTGTTTTAAGCGATTTTCAATGCATGTATATGATACATGAAGCTTCTCTGCAAACTCAAGGGTTGTACTGTGACGATCCGCATCGATTATTGCTTTGATTTGGTCGTCATCAACTTCAACTGGACAACCAGAACGTTTTTCATATTTGAGTGAAGCATTAACAGAATGACACTGCCGTTCTTTTAAAGCCTCGTCACCATACACAGCAAATAACTTTTTGAAAGATTGCAATGCGTTTTTTATTTTTCCGGAAATAAAAAAGCCAAATATGATGTAAATGTTCGTTTTGATTTTCCATTTTTCAACAGACGCCAAATAAAAACTGCACAACCGATCAAAAATGTTTTTACTGATTGACAGTTGTGAAGTACCAACTATCAAATAACAAAATGTGATTGACATTTCGATTACGTGAACAAACCTTAAAATTCAACTAAGCCTATCGATGAGTGAAGTCCGCAATTACTTAGTTGCCAACCCAATAGTTAAAGATATGGATATTGATTGCAAATATTCATCGACTGCAATCGCATGGCCGCATTGAGCGAATCGATAACAATGCTGCAGCTTAAAATTTCATCGAATCCTTTAAAGCAACATTAAAAAAAAACAATTTAAAGCCGAATTTTCTGATCAAGCAATCGCGCATGCCTCGCAGTCTGGTCCAACCAAGTGAGAGTAGGATGAACGAGACAGGCAAGGATGGAATTCAGGTATACCATGCATAAGGCTCAGATCCTCTAAGGATCATTGGTGTACTAAGTAATTTCTAAAGTGCTTGAGAATTCTTTAAATATATTTTTTGAGAATTTTTCGATTTCGTAGGTTTCTCTGGAAACTCTGTCGTAAGGTGAATTTCCCATTTCCTAAACAATTTTAGTTCTGTGACTTTGCTTTTTCAAAAGGGTTTTCAGATTCGTTTAAATTTGATTGCAAATAAGTCAGCTTGCTGTTTATCCTCTCCAGGCTGTAGGAGGGATAGCCTGCTCTATGTTAGGTAAAATATTTGAACAAATGTGCTGCAGGGGCGATAATGAGTCAGAATGAGCACTGCCAGATGTTCCGGAACCTCTTTTGTTACGCAATGTTTCTCGAGTCGAGCGGCTAACCGCCTAAGTGACTCGTCAGGGCGACTAGGACGGCCGATATTCCGCGATCTCGAGGACTACATAGCTCCATGACGTGTTGCCCCTCATTATTTATCTGTTTCACTTCACACATTAAACCAAAACTGCCAGTAGCCGGCACTTGCAATATTTTAAACATTAAATGTTGTACTCTTCATCTTGAACCTTTTTATGCGAAATTAAGGACATATTATTGGCGTTTACATCCTTGTATCTTGTCTTAAAGCTCAAAATATCACACACCTAGTAAGTAAGCAACTGTGCCTTCGGTTTCTGCATTCATAAGATAACAAATTGACAGTAGGCACTTGAAAAATCCCTCTTAAATTATCTGTCAAGACTACACACTCCCATAAACATGTCCAATTTACTGCCAGTCATGGAAATAAAAAAATAAAAAGAATAAAAAAACAAGCATGTTCACATCTGATTCATGTACATACTTCCCACATTTCTAAAAGCAGTCTTCCCATACTAATTGTTTTGCCGGTATCTTGGGAAATTACTCCGTCTGTCATCCTTTATCCTTGAGGTATGCTTGCCTTGCCCTAGGAAGAGTTGCCGCGCTCGAAGACATTTAACAATGTCATGTGCTGCTTCCTCATTTTGATAAGGGATAATAGCACCTGGAAGACAAAAGTGGGTGCTACATTTTGTGATGTCAAAATTATTTTATCACTACGCAGCGCCATACTGCCGCAGGAAATAACGTCGGTCGGTGTGAGGGGCGGGTCGTACATAATCAGCTCATTTTTGGACGAGTGGTTCAAGTGATAAACGATGTAATTTATGGTGCTAAAATGTATTTGGGTTCTGTTTGAATATGACGAATTGTAAACTCCCACGGGGATATTTACCTTCTCCGCTTAATTTTGAAAGCGATATGCATGTGCCATGACTTCCGCAAAATTATTGTCGGTTTTGTACGTTCACAGAGAAACGAGGAAATAACATATGCATTTTTTTTGTTGCAAATGTCAGGTTCCCATCCGCAGAACTTTTTACACATAAATTTTAAATTTAAAGTCGAATGAAAGACAAAATTTGTGTTCTATAAATTGCTAAAGAATGCAGCCATAATCCAATTTCGAAAGCACGTATATTCGACGACGCGTTAGGCTACTCTAGAGATAATTCCCATCTCCTTGAGCTAAAAAGTGACTAAGCCCTTAGCAAAACAATGCACAGCAGCCACTATCCACAGAGTACATAAGAACACTTTTCTTGTGCGTAATCTCGCCCATAACCCACAAAGAAAGTGAAATCATTTGAATACATTTACCAAGGATAAAGGCAACCAGGAATCCTGCTAAGGATCACTGTATAGCCAGCTGGGGACTGCATAATATAGCTCGGTGGCAGTTTGCCCCTTTTTTTTCCTCTACTCCACTATCGGCGACACACCAGACGAATAAGTTTTCCCATGCAAACATTTCAGCACCACTTTAATCTGATTTCTTGAACTTCGCAGAAGAGTTAAAGGTGGGTGGGTGGGTGGCCATGCGACGTTGCTTTTATTGTGGGCTTATTGTCGGCCGAACTTGCCTCTTGGGTTGCACAGTTGAAGTTCTATTATTTCAGCGACTTGCCTCTGTCAACTAGCCACAGCACGGGAGCTGTGGCTTTAAATGCTTTCAGCAGATTTGTGTGTGGATGTTAATGTCTTGGATTTTTGTCCTGTTATATGCATGAAAGCTATCATAGCATCCTTAGTGCGAGATAAATGTTGCACCCGAGGAAAACTGGGTCTGCGTTTTGTGAAATATTTCAGACATCCTTGAAAGAGGTACATCCTGCCTTTGGATTGAGTCTATATTAAATTTAATTTCTTTGGTTTATTTAAGTGCGTTTTTTGTATTTGCAGTTAATGTGTGTCCTACGCCAGACCACAGATGAATGTCATATCAATGTGCTCAGCGTATTAAGGTTACGTCGTTACAACAGACTTATATTTGAGTTAACGCCTCACAACTCTTAAAATTTTGCAACCAAACTGAAATGTGTCTTAAATGCCATTTGACTTCGTATGTGGTAAGTTTACTTATACACTCAGAATTTCAAATGGGGACTCATTTCTACAAGAGGAAATGCAAAATAATCCATTTATGAATTCGAAGTTAAGTTATATGGGAATTCATCAGAAACAAATCTGATAAGACAAAGCTTCCTATCACCCACGATTGCATGTTCGTGAACCTGGTAGCTGGATCTGTTCTTCAACTCCCCTCATATAATTATTGTTCTTGGAAGAATATAATTCCACAGTACATTAAAGGCCAGGAAACGTGTATGAAGCACGTTGACGCCTCAAGCAGAGTATTGACAGTTACAATAATAGATACAGGTACCTTGCATAGAATCAAAAAGGCACAATCGAGAGATGAATCATGTCAAACGTGTGCAGTACGAAGATTACATTGATCAAAATAAAGTTTTGTACAAATTCGTGGAAGACGCTTATCTGTTAACTGTGCCAAAAATCATGCAAAAAGAAATAATCTGTAGCATTCATTATGTAAGTGAGTATGATAATGAATAACCAACGAAACGGACCAATGAAATATCTCCCTTACAACGGGGGTCTCCCGCCGGATTAAAAATAGGTTGTTAGAAAGCCCACTTTAATGGTACCAGCATCTCGTAAAATTGCAAAAGGCTAAAACTCTACAGTCTTCAGAGCTACAATTAGAAGCCATTTCGAGCTGATGTTTGGTGTTCCGATGCGAAGCGGCGAAGACGTCAAACTGTGCTAAACTTTAGAAGAGGAATTGCGAGACGAATTTGAAAATAGCAGACTGGAGCTACGCCAAAGAGCTCAGGCACAAATCAGCTAAATTCAACAACAAAAAAAAGCAGATCAAATTATAACAAACGTCGTAAAACAGCTGGATAATATATTGTCCATGTTTTGGTCGATATTCAATGAACGCAATTCGGTAGCGGACTTAGAATTAAACCCAAACGAAGTAACGAAAACTTGAAATAATGATCGCTACGAAGTCATTAAAGTGGGTAATCATGAAGGCCTAAACATAACATCTTCTGCGACTGATTTAATGAAACCCTTGATATAGGATAAAGAAAAGAAATCTGACGTCTGCGAGTCAATTAAACACAGGATGGCCGGATGTGGGCACGATTTACCCCCTTAGTCCGGCACACCAACGACTTGCTGCAATCGCGTTATCATGTGATGACCATCAACGAGAGAGAGACGCAGCTACGACGCTTTGAAACCGAAACGCGACGATCAGTCTCTGCAGCATCAAAGAATTATAATTTTACTTTCAGCCTAAATATTTTTTGATACTCATTATTTTCCTTAAATTAAAGTCCTTAAAAACTTACTTAAGTTTTTTCAAATTAAAGTCCCTTCTCCTTTGCCCCTTCCCCCACATACATAGGTTGATAATAAATATAAATTTTAAATGCTATCTGGTACTGCTTGACTTGACACTAGTATGTTATCTAATATTTGACATTTTGTTTTGTAGCAGTCAATGTAACATAAAGCATGCAACTCGTCGCATGCTTTTCAAAACCTTTTTTTGAACGTCTTGGAGTATTAAAGTGTGGATTTTCGCGCACGATATAAACATAAATATTTATCACATGACTTTAAGTCTGTTGCTTGATAAGAGACAAGCTTTTCTTTTGCATGTGAAGAAGACAACCTAAGTCGTTGAAGAATTCGTTTTTTCTAATCTTTAAAATACGAAGAATTGTATTTAAGCCAGATTGCAAATTGGTTCAATGTTCAAAGCAGAAGCCTAGGAAGTCATAGGTGTATATGGTGTACACTATTATAGAAATCACGGCACCTTCAGGTGCACCAGCGTCAACACGAAAGGAATTGGAATACCAGCTATTTATAAATATTTAAAAGGTTCTTCTTGTAAAAAATGATTTAATTATATTAATCAGGTACATTGTGAGGTCTTCTTTGCCACATGGTATCGAAGGCTTTTTCCACATCCAGGAATATTATGTCTGTACTCATCTATTGAGGTTAGTCTTTATATGTTTGGAGGTCCTGTGTTCTGAAATATGTTTGGAGGTCCTGTGTTCTTGATTGGGGAAAGGTAAATTGTTCGGGACGCAATATATCGTTGGCAACATTATTTTATTTTTTATGATGCAGGTACGCAAGTACTGATCCGGGTTTTGGAATTGGTATCGGATTGGCAGATTTCCACTCGTCCAGAAAATAAGCCAATTTAACGCAGCCCTGAAATATTTTTAGAAGAAATTTAATACCAATAGTTGGCAGCTGTTTCAAGTAAAGGTAACGTATTCAAGAAGAACCTGTGCATTTGGAGGACTTCAGGGATTTAAAAATACATTTTACGTCACTCACAGAAACTATATTAAGTTGCTACCAACGTTTATAGAAAATGAAGTAATGGACACCGTTGACCGCAAAAAAATGTTTTCTACAAGGTTGTTCGATGAAGCGTTGCTATTATGGTTAGCAAAGAACGTCTAGGCTAACAGATCGGCCTTTTCTTTAATCGATACAAGGGTTGAGTCTCCTACTGAAAGAACTCGCCCTTTTATATTGGTTAATTTCATCATCAGTCAAACGACAAACGACGGTTCCCTTTAATAAACTGACGTCAGTAAAATCTATAATTTAACGATGAATTACTTTGGCACGCTTCCTAGGGTCCGAGTTCGACAATGGTACAATTTGTGGTTTTACGAGGTCTTTTTCCATATGCAACATTTTCTGTGGTCTCACATTTTCGTAAACTTTTTATTCAGCTCAAAAACAGCATTTCGCGACTTTGGTTTGTAACTTTGCATATGCCCATTTTATAAAAGGGTCACTAATACAATTTGTTTTTTTTTAATTTTTGATGCATTCCATGGTAAGTTATTAATTAATTATTACATAAATATTTGCGTATAAATCAGAAAATTTCCATAATTTAGAAAAAGTCTCTATCGTTCGTAGTTAGCTGTCAACCGCACTTTACTCGAATGAAATGTTATCGCTGTGCAATAGATGTAGATACTAGTATAAGTCCTAGTATTATGAGGAAGAAATATAGAAGACAACACGTCCAAGAAAGAGACGTTCTGTCACCAATAACAAAAGCAAAAGCAATGACATCATTTCTCATAAGTTGTCAATGGCTGTGGATTCATTCGTTGATGCGACGTCTGTTTGGCTATAGCCAATACAGTCGAACAAGCAATTTAAAAAATACAAAAATCTTCAAATAGAAAAAGATAAGAAAAGAACAAATTTCAAGGTTGTCAATGATCATCTGTTGTTCTATAACGGCAGAGGCACTCTTCGCAGGCCGTGAAAATGTGCCAGATGTTCTTTTCATGATTTGAACTCGGTAAGTCAAGTTTAAAAGCCAGTGTAGTACTTGTTGAGCTACGGAACTACGTAAGGATGGGCTTAAGAAGATACTCATCCATAGAATTTTAAGTTAGAGGTCGATATTAGAAATCTAAGTGCTTGTCGTCATGGATATTAAAATGCATACTTTCTTCAAATTTGGAGCCAAGCCTTTCTTTGGTTTTTTTATTTGAAATTTTTAAAAAAATTATCAGCGTTGATTACAAAATTGTATAGCGATTCGTGTAATACGGCTACTTCGTTTTGTTAAATGTAGCAGAACTTTAAAAAGGACTGACAACTAAGGCGATTGCACGTATTCTCAACTCTAAATTCAATAAAGGAAGATATCACATCAAAGGCAGTAACACTTTTGCCATTCAATTTCACGCAGCAACCTTTCGCCCAAATGAAACGGAAAAATTCCACGCGGCACCCAAGTAATTGGCTGCCTTCGATAATCATTTTCTATTATATTGCCGAGTTTCCTAGAAAACTCGCGAACAACAATGAAAACGTGTCTGAGCCTTTACCATTTATTCGTATTCGTAGGCAATTTCTAATAGCAAGAAAAAGTGTCTCCTCTAGGCATTGGAATAGGAGACACACAGACGAAATGGAAAAGCAAAACATTGCCTATTACGAGTGCTATACAACCAACGGCTGCTAAGGACTATGTCATCTGCAACAACAAAGGATACGGCTCAGCAATTGAATGAGAGTACGCTTGAAATCCGTTTACGAGTTGTATGCCTACGCCAGTTGAATACCTTTCTGTGTTAAGTCAAATCGTTTTAAGGGTCGTTTGGTTCCTAATCCATATGACAGACTTTTGTTGTCGTAAGTTGAGGTAAAAGCACAAAGACCCTACCACCGCCGTCATATTGCCAAGGGGGGTGCAAATGAAAACGATTCCAAAAAGTGAAAGAGTGGAAACGGGAACCCAATTTCGGGTACTTGTCACCGTTGTTACGATGAAGCCAGCTCTTGTTTCTCGGTACGTTTGTGTTATCAAACGCAGGTGTCCGTATTCTAAGCGTGTTGCCGGGCAAACAAGTGTTCTCAAGCCTGTCGAAAGCAATTATTGGCTATCGAGTTCCTTGGCAAAAGGACTCCAATCTGTTCATTTGAAGTTTATACCGGAAAATATCAGAAGGCGACTCAGTGGAAGCTGCCAAAACATTTGAGTTTTTTGAGTGGGTTACTTGTTTTGAGGGGATTTGAATATTAAAAAAGGTTTTCGCAATGAAATTATCAACACTGGTAACGATGTAATAAATAGAAAAATATAAAATATAAATCGTTGTAAAATAATTGAACTTAAGAGATTCAAATAAATAAGAGAGAAATACCCGCGTAGCTAAGAAGGTTCACTGTTTCGTGGTTTTCAGAAGGTAAGTTTCAGTTCAAATTTATTCACATATTATTCAGACTGCATAGGAATGAAAACTTTAAGCATACACTAAACTTTTTGATTTTGATTTTGTAGTTTAAAATTAAAATTGGGATACTTACCAACTGAAATGCTCTTAGCCCTTTAAGCTAAGCCCTGTATTTAGGATTTGTATTCTCTTATCTAACTTTGATTTATTAACAAACTTGTTTCAAATTAAGAGTATTTATTGGGACGGCACAATCCTAACAAGACTCGCGAGGCCGCATTATGTCCCGAAAAAGTCATTGTCGGGTAAGATTTGCCAAGTATTCAGTCAATCGATTCACAATTTTTTGATTGCCTGTGAAAAGAATAAACATCAAATCAAACTTTATTCGTAGGGGTTGAAACATGTGTTAAGTGAAACATTTTAAGGATCTTAGTTGCTTAGGTCACGTGATTTAAAACCGTTGCGTGCAGTTGATTGGCGGCCAACAGTTCGCGCGGTTTGATCGAAAAAAAGGAGGCTGCACTGTAAAATTTGGTACAAAATTGGATCAATAAAATGGCCCTCATAAAACTTCGCTGTGTTTATTATTTTCTTGAAATTTTTCAAAAACACTAAAATCTTCACCACTTCATCCATTTAAATTGTTTTAAAAAAAAAATTTAAACCGCAAAAAATATTTATAAAATGATTAGAAGTTTTAAGACTATGGAAATGCAAATGTTCATTCACATATAAATTACATATATTTTTATCCAACAATGCTACTTAAACAAAGAAGGCTTTGTATCCGCCCTAGGCTTTCATGAAAATAAGATTTCTTTACTTTTAAGGAATACGTTTGGCCTGGATTTTAAGTACAACGACTCTGGATGTCAATGTAAGCGAAGACTAGTTTTAAAATATTTCGTATCAAAAAACCATTTGCATTATCAAATTTGACATTACTTCGAATTTCACGGGTCAACCATAAGCAATCACAGGCCTGACGGGCCATGTATCAGTTGAAGTTTTTCTGTTTCTTTGTCATGGCAAAAACAAGTTTGGTTCTTGAAACACGTCCATATTTTAAATGCCTGTTTTATTCTAAGATCTTAATGTTTTCGCCAATACGTCATTACAGCACATTTTTTAACATTCAACTCCAGGCAATTGGGTCGACCAATTTCGAAATCGAACAAGGAAGTAGTCGTTCCAGTTTGAAACAAAAGTCACATCATTTATAAACAATAAGAACACTGTGGGCTTAGATGGCACTCCTCGATAACCCCTGAAAAATCATTTATTTACTTCGATTCAGATCTATTTTTTCATATCTGGACTATCTGCTTCCTTCTAATAAACAAAGTCCTAGCCGCATTTAAAAAGAAAGGTCTGAAAAAGCAGCATTCGCTGATAATCTGGAAATAAGCCTTTTGGAAGTAGCGCAAATGGAGCTTACCCCTTGGGCTGAAAAAACGAAAAAAGAAATTGAATCGAAAAAGAGTGTTAAAGAAGGACTTAACAGGCGATCTGCGCTCTATTCCACGGTGGAAAATAGCAGAATGAGTCAGAAGTGCAAAAAAACTTATCAAATTACAAAGACTGTACTTGGCGGTACTTCATCACACTACTCATTCAAGTCCATTCTCTGAATAGGTTAAAAGTTATTGAAGTCAACAAGGCTTTTTCAAATGTCAACACTTATTTTTTTTTTTTTTTTTGTGGGAACTTTGAGGAGAAGGATGATTGAAAGACATTTCAGAAGCGGGTACGTGAGGCAACCATCTGCAATAGAGAGGGACTTTCACCCGATCTAAAAACCTGTAACTTCTGTAAATTTTTTGATATATTATAATTAGTAAAACCATCATCTGTTGTTGTTGGTTTCTTTTAAAATAAAATTTATAAATATTTTAAATATTATTATACATTTTTTTCCATTAATTAATTAGATCAAAAAGTTTCAACCTCCTTAATCTCCTAGTTAGACTGTCATTATTCAATAATCGAACCATTTCCAAGCTTACATGGCTTAGAAGCCTAAGTTTATTTAAGTTAACCATTACAACTTTAAGATCCCTATATACTCGTTCATAGTTCGAATGACATGAAATGACATCAAAATTAAAATTCACAACACAATTTCGTTTAAAGAAAAATATCATCCTTAAATACAAAACAAAAATAACCTTGCTTGCAATGACATAAATAGAGAAATCTGTTTGACGAAAAGTAGGAAATGAAAAATCGAATTGCACTATTAGTTCTTCAAATGAGAACAACTGTGACAACATCAGAACCTTGTTCGGTCTTCCGTTTCCTTCCTTATAATCGGTTAAAATACGAACAAAAAATTTGCATCTCTCATGTTTAACCCTTGAAGAAGTTGATTTAATTTTTCTATTTGCTTTCTTATTTCTCTTGAGTTTTCCTCTCGTTTTTTTTTTCGTTTTTTTTGCAGACAGGATGACGAATGCATCCGGCGGAAGAAACATTACACAGTGTACAATCCACGGAAATAATATAAAGCAGAACGAGGAGCAACAAGAGAATAAAAAAAATAAAAACGAAAAAAATAAATAAAAGAGATATTCAACTGAAATCATAACGAACGACACTGAGGACGAAATTTATTATAATTCATCTCCTGATGCCATCAACCGATGCGGATGTATCCTATCCGCAATCTCAACATCCGATGTGCGCTCTCACAAAAACGAACAAAAAATAATAAATTGAGCTAAACTCCGTCTTTGGTTTACATTCTTTTAGCGTATTTTCTTTTTGCGCATAAGAAAAACGTTCTCAATCATTTTTCATTGTGGAAAAGTAAAATATTTGCATTGAGGACAATCCTTGAGACCGATTGTAATCATGCTTGGTTAAGGTAACGAGTTTTAAAATTACAAATGAGATTGTGGTTACTCATCTGTCTGCAGATGTTTCGCAGTTTTAATTGATATCTTAGAACCCTTTCAGGAAATCAGATTTTCCTAAAACGAAGTCCGTAACGTTTGACAAACGATAAACGATTTCCGATTCCAACGTTTACGAATAAATCAAACACACGAGTGTTTGAAACAGCAGGAAAAGTTCTGTTGGAAAAGACCTCTAAAATCAGCAAAGCTCTGATTTTGGATCGGGTTGACGATGTGTTCAGTGATTTAGTGGTTGTCCGTGGCTCAGTGGTTAGCGCGTGATGACTCGGGATCAAATTCGAAAGGAAACATTGGTCATTTCATACAGCCCAAATCCTCACTAATGATTAACATTCCTATGAATAGCTCACACATCTGTATTGTTTATTAAAAATAAAACGCAGAAATATTAGTTTCGTGTGTATAGCCACCGCGGCCAGCCTATAGGTTAAAATTGTCAGTACTTTTCCAGCTGGCCTTATTTCGGAAAATGGTTTCTTAGTTGTCATCTGAATGAGGCTGACGAACATTAACATGCGTTTGGCTTGACTAAAAAAGACAAATCGCACGACGCATTCGACCATTTTCACAAGTCCATCAACCCCATTAAGTACGGCTTGGCCTGCTGTATGGCATGTGCCGCCTTGTCCCACAGACAATTATAATTGAACCAAAATATGACTGTTTACTTATAGTCTCGTGTTTGTTGTGCAGACAACTTATAATGGCTTGTTGGCTTGCGGAGCCCGGTTTGCTGAAGACGGTCTCGAATCGATAAATTTGGTTCCTCGGTAAAACTCATCCCCACAGACGATTACTTCCACGTTGAGTAATGTTGCAAAGTTGTTTATAGAACAGTAGGAATTTCGAAAGTGAAGAACATTTGTGAGACTGGATAACTTATTGTTTTTTGTGTAGGGAAGTTAAAAGGATGGTCTTAGAAACGGAAACAAAAAAGAAGAAAACTGTCTGAATACGAAAATTCTTCTGTTTTATACAAGTTTTGTGCGCGCCTGATTTGTATTATTTTCTGCATTAACATACATGATCTTATAAAGAGTAATTGTTGATGGTTAGAGGCAAAAAAATTCTTTTTAATTTGTGAAGTACGATCAGATCGACACAATCTAAAGCCGAATTCGGTCATATTACTAAATACAACATTTAGTTTACGCTCTTACTCGAATCGAGTTTGCAAACACACCAGTGTCATATTCAATAAGGATCATAAGACTTGTTTCAACTTGACGTTGGCCTTAGCTTTAAAAGCATCATATATCCGCACAATTAAATAATAAACATGGTAGTTGGCTGAAAGGATCGCGTATAGCTTTGAAGCCCAAATTCGAAAGAAAGTGTGTCGTCATCGTTGTCATACGTTGCTTTTTAGATCACGATAGATTTTAGCAGCAGCATTTTTATCAAAGCTTTGTAAAAACTTTGGGTTGCTCATAAGCCAGACTAGATTTGACTACATTTGATGTCGTTCTCATAAGCTCAATCTGTTTTTCAAAGACTTTTTAAATACCCAATCATCAATACATGCAGGTCTTGGCGCTTTTAAAATAGGAATAACCTTAGCCAACCTTAAAGTAACAGGAAGCGTTGAAAATTAGGTGAAAAATGTAATCACGAGATAGTTTTTTTTACAAAATGAACAAGCAGACCACCCTAAACAGTTGGCTCGGATTTGAGGTTCGGAATGGTTTCAATTGCTTCGTTAATGGATCATCAATGAGCTTACGTTAAAATTCGAAGTACAAACTGTCTGTGGCAGGAGAAATGAATGCTTTGTCAAGGTTATTGGGGAAGTCAGATACTTAGATGGACATTTATCTTCACCCACAAGCGGGAGCATTAGAGCAAGGAACTCGAAGAAATATGCAAGATTTCGATGTAAGTCTTTGCTTGGTAATTTGCCAAGATTAGATTTAGATTAGATATTTTATTGTGGCCAAAGTAAGTACAATTTGATTTTTTCTTACAAAATATAGTATGTTAGAGGATTTGGTTTACATACCTTACAACTAAAATATTTGTATAAAGCTTAAATATATATCACAGAATTATAGTTTTGAAGGAAAAGCCACTAGAAAAACCTCCATCACATTTAAGTTGCCCAGGGCAAGAGAGAAGAGGATTCAGATCAGTTGCTGAGATAAATACAACTTGATTCCGATCACAAAGTTGGTAAATAAATTAATAAATAAATTAATAAATAAATTAGTAAATAAATTAATAAATTTGCCAAGTAAACTCAACATAAATGTTAGAGACAAATGTCCACTCGGAGCGCTTGTTTCACTAATAATCGTACCGTAAAGTCTATACTTCTAAACGTAACGCTCGTTAGTTAGTATACAAAATATGAAGATTGAACTGCTGTTGATAATAAAAACTTAAAGTTGACAGAGAAAAAAAAGAGAAAAAATTGTTTATGTGCGTTTGGAACTCTTCACACCATAAACTTCTCATTTAAGGGGGTATTCTAGTCTCGAGGCATGAATTTCATGTAGTTTTCGAAGTGTCATAAAAAAAAGGCAATTCATATTTTTAGTATCCATTTTTTTATTAGTTATTTACACAACAAGAAAACAGAAAAAAAAATTACAAAAAATTAAAAAAGTTGAAAATTTCAAAAATTAGCAGTTGATGAAGTGGGGGTCTCAAAAAATTGGCGTGTAACCATACCCAGGTTTTCAACCCTCCTAGCAATCTGAAACCAAAAAAAAAAAAAATATTATTAATCTAGAATAATGTCGCAATGTCTGAAACGACGGAAAAATTGGAAAGATTTTTTTTACAAAATGGCGACTGCCTGAAAAAAAACGATTTTTGTACCACTTTCTTTTACTGTTTCGAATTAAAAAAAAAAAAATTTGGGAATGGGGATGGGGATAGTTCTAGACATAGACAAGTCTATAAAGAAGACTCTCTAAAATATGTCAGGTCAATCGGTCCAGTAGAACCTGAGAAATCGTAGGTATTGTTTTGAAAAAGACGGTTTCGAGAAAAACGCGTTTAAAGTTTCGCGTAAAGTTTTTCGCATTCTAAGTCATGAAATGATATTGTAGACTTACATATATTCAATTACATATTATTACATATATTCGAAAAAACTATTTTCCGCGTTTCTCTCTTCATATTAAGCAGTTCTGGCCTCCTTTGATGCGTTGGATGCTCGTATCTCGGAGCGGTCAATCCGGGCGTAGTCTCGTTTCACAGCAAATGAATGAGCTTCCGGGCCAATTTGCATTCCCAAAAGCATCCCAATTTGGATGCCGGGTCAGCAAAATACCATTTTGAAAAATCCTCTTATAGATATATTCTTGAATAGTTAAACTTTGAAACTATACAAAAAATTGTTTTTTTTAAATTTCTAGACTAGAATACCCCCTTAATTTTAAGAAAAATTATTACCATTTGGTTAGATAAAGTGAAGAAGATTGGGTGATGAGAACACATCTCATTTCTATATTTAACTTTGCTACGCAACGAAATGTTGACAACTTCTGCAGATATCGTTGTAAATGATATGCAGCTTGCAGGATATTGTTCAAATGGCAAAGCGCACCGTCAAATACCAAAGGATGTTCGTTGCTTAAATTAAGATCAGCCTGTGCTTTAAAACAAAATTGAAGCTTAAGAGAAACATTGAGAAGTTGATAAATTTTTATGACAAACGAAGAAAAAGATACACACTTTTACACGAATATCCTTGAAAGAATTAACTGTCCGGAAACTTATGAATTGTAATGTATATATTAATATATATAAATATTTATAATTTAAAAGGAAGTTGAAAACTGTAAGTTAAATGGATTTTGTACTTTTTTCATAAGAAAAATAATTTGATTTTGATTCAACAAGTGAAGTCTGACAGTTTTTTAACTTCCCATCAGGAAGTTCTTGTAATCGGTCCGATTTTCGAAATTCAAAATTTTTACATTTCTCCACGATTGGCGGTCCCAGTAGTCGGATTCCATGATTTTTAGAAAGATGTCTGTGTGTGTGTGTGTACGTACGTACGTACGTACGTACGTACGTACGTACGTACGTACGTTTGTGCGGATTCTTTCGTACAGCCTAACTCGAGAACAAATCAAGCTGTCGAAGCCAAATTGGTTTCATTCGAAGCGTCTGTGCATAAAGATCACCTGAAAAGCTTTTGGTTAAATTTCACAGGGTGGTTGGAATTTTATGACGAAAAAACTGTCAAAAAAAGGGACAATTTGACTTCTTCAATTAAAATCAATTTAGTTTTCCAATAAAAAAAGTTCAAAATTAATTAAATTTATAGTTTATAGCTACCTTATCAGATAAAAAAATATGCAAAAATATATACACTGCCGTTCATAAGTTTCCGGACAAATTCATATAAATTTTTTTTTTGTGTTCAATTTTAATGTCAAAAGTTTCTTCAATATTATGTTTATTTAGCCAATTGACTAAACTAAGTAAGTTACTCACTATAGAGACTACCAAAAAGACTAAAACAGTTTTTAGTTGAGGCCATTTCATACATCGATATGCCCCTTTCTCTATTTCCTGATCCAAATTTCCACGGAAGTTCTTTGAAAATTGTTTCAGAAATGTGAATCCTGTAGGTCTTTCCCATTTTTCAAGACTAAGAGTGACGTCGGCAACACTGACACATGAAAACATCCTTAGAAAATTATGTGGCCACCAGTTTTTTTGTTGAAAACCTGCTCGGCTGTAGCTTGACGCTTTTTTATCGTTATAATATATTTGCAAAAAGAAGCTCATGGTTCAAATTACATGAGGCAATTGAATTTAAAGTAAAAGCATCGAGAGAAACCTAAATGACAAAGTTAAAATACATGGATAAAACTGCATTACTCATATATTGCAAGGAAGACCATAACATCCGATTTAGTTTGTGGTTTTAAATCATGAACCAAATCCTAGAGGTCTTTCCAGAAAATGACACAGAGATAAAAAAAATCTCTCGGAATCGGCGTGGAAAATCCTATCGAAATCTGCAAAGAAAACTGGACCGAATGTGATCCTCTTTATGCCATATATTTACCAGATAGAAAAAGATCCTTTGCTGAGCAGTTACCAGCTCGGAAGGAGAGGTGGTGGAAATCTCTGGATTGAAACTATGTACTTTTGAACCCTTTCAAAAAGGACATAAAGTTAATCCCTAATATTCCGAGCAGTGGTTAATATCTTCCAAAGAAAAGCAATCAAACAAATTTGATTGATTAAAAGTAATTCCAAAAATACATGAAGTTGAGATAAGCAGTTGGTCCTCAAACTTTTAAAATATGAATCCCTATAAACCGAGTTCTTACAAAATGTAATACTTTTGAAACTAAGCTATATAATATTTGATAATTCTGGCTGTCTGATTTACAACATTTTATTGAAGAAGTGGAAAAACAACTGCAAAAAGCAAATACAAATTCAACTTCCAATGTTAAAGTTGTTGTTATGAAATCGATTTTCGCAACTCTAAATTTAAAATATCTTAGCTTCACGTTGAGTTGGATACTCTTAGAGGGATGACTGGATAAGATTACAGACGAAAATGCTTTCATTGAGTCGTTTAATGCAAGCCATGGACAGCCAGCCAGCAAAAACAATTATCTCAAGGTTACACACCCCAAACCGAAGCCTGCAAAATTCGAAATGGAAAAATATCATAGTAGAATTGCAGTCAGTGCTGAGGACATGGAAGAACCAACAATGCCATCTACCTGACCTGGACGAAGTACAGATAGCAAGATAGAACTTCTAAAAGCGGCGGCGATGACTAAGTTGGGAGTATGCACCAACTCATCTGCAATACATGGTCAGAAGAAAGCATGCGAGCATGTCAGTACGCACCACCTTTTCATCAATTTCAAGGTTGGTTTTGGTGTCTGTTTCGTCCACAGAGACGAGATTTATGAAGTCATGTCTAAGTTTGGCATCCCTGCCAAGCTCGTACTTTTGTGCAGAATGGCGATGGAGAAATCAAGCTGCTTCATTGAGGTCGGCAAAGATGTCATCGACCCACTTGATGTCAAACAACATTTTAGACAAGGTCATGCGATTTCTTCAACATCATACTTGGGGCAATAGTGCAAAAGAACCTTGTCAACGACAGAAGGCAAAAAGAGGCATATGCTGTCATAAAGAAAGACCAAACGCTGATCAGAACGTTACCATAAACAGCTATAACTTTGAGGTAGTTGGGGCTTTGTCTATCTTGGCTCCGCTATAAATACAGATATACATATACAAATACCTCTAGCTTTTAAAGCTAAGCCCTCTTTCGAAGAACTGAAGTGTCGCTCTATGAGACCAATATCATCCCCGTCCTACTATGTGGTGTAGAAGCATGGATACTTTCAAAAGCGGATGAAGGCCCCGTTGTTTCGTGAGAAAAGTGTGATCTTTTGTCCCTTCTGTATTGACGGTGGGTGGAGGAGAAAATTCAACAACCAATTGGGTTAGCCAAAAGGATAAAATACCAATGCTACGTGGACTGTAACGCCACCTCAAGTTAATAATTAAATGATTAATTACAAAAAAGGTCCAACCAGCTAACATGTTTAAAAAACGGTAAAAATTAAATTATTTCTGCAGTCAAACTAAAAATCTAATTTTCCTTTAGTATCATAGGAAGGTAACTCAATCAGAAAAAATGTATTTCCAAATTGAAATATGTTAATCTATCAAACTTTTCAATCTTGTGCACAACATTAGACAAATGTTACTAAATCAAACACGATTGTTTCCAAATTGTTGTCCTGATCACTTAAAAGAATACTTTCGTAAGTAAGTAATTACCGAAATGTTGAATTAAAATTAATGTTGAATACTCAACTTTACCTTCATAGCAGCTTACCATTCCCCTACTTATCCCCATTTCAAGTAATAAATGTTATAGAATTTTAACTGAACTAGATAAATTTGCTTATGATTCAACTAAATTATTATAATCTCATACCTTATATTTCATCATGAATTTGTTTTAATTTAGTTGTAATCTTTATATTTATATTTTTAATTTATTAGTCTAATGTGTTTTAATTCAATTTAACCAACGTATTCTTTACATCGCTTATCTTTCACAGATTTATAAGTACTATATTTCTTACTGTGTTAGCATGTATTGTACATAATAAGTATACCCTTTAATCTATACTTTCGACTCAAATCGTATTTTATATGATTCAAAGATGCGAAAACAAATATAAACTTACGGGGAGCAAAAAAAGTGAGTATCTTAAAGTTGATGTTGGGAGCAAATTGAATAGCACCTTAATGTTTTTTTTTTATCATGAGATGGGAAGTTCATGGTATGGGCAGGTCTACTCGCACCCAAACCAATTTTTTTGCTATAAAATGCCCCAATGACAAAACGAATAGTGTTTGATGAGACGTAGCCAAAATTTCGCAGAGCCCACAAGACTATTTGATTTAGAGCGAAGCATGATTTTAAAAAGAACCTTACAAATCAGAAGATTACCATTTGGAATAAAGTGAAACAAAACATCGTCACTACCATGGTAACCCTAAAGAGTATAATAGACATTAGCTTCAAAGCTTTTTCTTACATTGTTCGATGTGCTTTGAATACATCTTGAGTTCGTTCATGGATGGTTCACATATATGCTTGGCCAAGCCTTAATGAGCAAGTCATATAAACCGCTCTACTATCCGAACTTATAGAAATTCGACGTCATGTGCTATATTTTTTGTTTTATCGCCTTTAAACATCTTTTCCACAATTCCAAGCTTGCAGCTTGAAAATATGTTTCATTTTATCTTGAATCCCCTCATATCAATCATTTTCTATATCCACTTGAACTTTCTTCTTCCGCCCATTTACCCATGACATCCAAAAACTGGACACCGTCAGCCATTAATTAACTCGCATCACCAGAGGGAAATCCTACCTACAATCAGGCGGCAGTGGGCAACATACACAAAGTGAAAGAAAAAAAAACAGCAGCACAGAAAAGATGTTAGCCGGGTAAATCTTTCAGACCATTAATTTTCGTTCAAAGCAATTGCGGTCCAGTTTCATGGTGTGATTTGAGGGCGTCCAAGCCAGCCAGCCAGCGCACACATATTCAATCTTTTTTTTCTGGTTCCCTCATGTTTTAGCCACTGTTCTCACCCCTTAGAGGTTGCCAGTTTTTTAGGGTTCTTTTGGGGTAGATTTTAGGTTACACATTCCATTACAAGCACACTCATTCTGCCCTCATGGCTGCGATAAGAGTTCACCAAAAACCTAATGAACTGATGATTTCTTTTGTTGATGAGATTCTTGTTAGCTGGCTTGTGCCAACAAACAGAATTTCATCATATCGCCGGAGCGTGGGAGTGTCCGTGTGGAAGATATCGTCGCTCTTGGCCTCCTCGGGCCAAAGCAAAAAAGCTCACAGATCGAATCTCAAGATGAGCACAACAACTGCCAAGGGGCAGTGTGCGAACATACGATGGTGATTTCCAAGACAGCAGCGTCTTTCTACACCCCCAATGGATACCGGTGAAGGAAGACCTACTCCATCGTTTAAAAGTAATGGCAAAAAGCAGACAATCGAGAGCAACGGACAAGAGTCCACCATCGAAAAAAAAATAAAATAAAAAATAAATTGTGGCTGGAAAATAAACAACAAAAAACTAAGAAAAAATAATGAAAACTTGGCAGAGTCCTCTATGGATTTTCCAAGCTTCCAGTGTTTTTTTTTTTGTTTTTTGAGTTTTTCTCGAAATGCGATAAGAACTTGAAATGGTGAGCCCCAAAGCTGAGTATGTGAGGTGGATTCGAAGGTTTCGTTCGTCTTTTTTCCTTTTGTTTCTTACTTTCCGTTCAATATTCGTTTGGTTTTGCTAACTCAACCACTAATACGGAGCACAGTGTAGAAGAAATAAGATGATGATGGCGAAAGTGCCAGAGAACCGAGTATGCGAAAGCAAAGGCGAAAGCGAATGCGGGGCGGTTTTTCCTCGTCGGACTGCAATGCAATTCAACTGTAAAACGTTTGCGATTACAAATAAATTATCTCTAATGGTATTTCTTTTTTTGGTGGTCCTTTTCGAACCCCAGCTATGGTGCGGTTGTCGAGTGAAGAGATTCGACAAGTAAAATGCTCTAAGGATTCCGTGACACTGAAAAAAACGGAAATAATGTTCGGCAAGTGCCGAACCAGTGCGAAGAAATTAAGGGAAATTTAATGTTTATGTCCCCGAGTGGCAATTGCCATTGCCATTTTTATCTTCCAAAGATATTGCTGATGGTTAAATGTTGAAAAAAAAATAAAAGATCTGTACCCTATCTTAATGTAGTTTTAAAGTTTTGCACGCATTTAAAAGTTCAGATTAGATGCGGTTGTGCACGTTTGACGATGATTGGAACTTTCACTGCTTTGGTTAAATTTATAGATTTTTTGAGCTGAATTGAATTTTTGCCCGAGGAGAAAACTTTTGCTATAGTTCAAATATTGCTTCACAATATTGTGTAAAGTACACCTCAAAGTATTTATCCAAATTTTCAGACTATTGTGGATTGGCTTACATATAAAAATATTTTACACACATTTATAAACTGTCATGCTTGAGATTCCAAACAGAACCGTCTATCAACAAAATTCGGTCTCTCAACTCTTTCTGTTTTCATTTTAAGAATCATAATTATTCATCTTTATTATGAACGAGCAGAGGAAATTTACAAACATTTATTATTATATTCTTAATTTTTAATAAAAGATTGAAAAAAAATTTGATAATAATTGTTTAATAATAATAAGATAAAAATGACTTTTTTAAGTCCTGATGCATGCACTCATATTAAGCAAACACTTATTCAAACCTTACATTATAGGGCGCCATAAAACGAAAACCTTTAAATACTGGTCGTTACATAAATTAATGTTAAAAATAATTAAAAAAATAGTAAGCCGTCGTCAATGGTAAGTCATTCAAAAATAAAGTGAACAATAGCGGACACAAATGACTGCCTTGAGGTTCACCGGATGTAATCGTCTATATGTAGATCTGACAAATACGACCCAAGCCTAAAACAAAAGGCTTTCCCGTCTTAATATGTGAGAGCTTATCCAATGATTTACGAAATTGATTTACGACTTCATTTGTTTAGTTGATTTATATAGAAAGATAGATGTTCTTATTTCTTAATTTAATTTTTAATAATGGGGCTACAACACATATTACATTATACAGATTCAATATTAAGTTATCTTGCCACTGAAACATAAATTTATATTCGAATTCGAATAAAACCTTCACATAATGACTAGATAAAAGATTTGATATGTATTACAAAAAATAGTTGACTATTATTTACAATGATATTATAATAAAATTATCATTATTATTTTTATTATTCTATTAATCTTTACATTAATGTACAGATAATAATATCTTTAAAACTACAGCACTAGCTTCAACGGCTTTCGGCTGGGATCACAGAGGTTATTGTAAAAAACTTAGTGTTAAAATATGTTAGATACTATTTTCAAGATTAAGTTTTTGTAGAAGTGTATAAACATTAAATATATTTTGTTCAGAAGTAACTTGAAGTAGGGTTTTCAGATTATTATTATAAAGAGAAAGTGATATAATTGCATTGCATTCGGATGTTAGGTGTCCAAGTCGCAACCGTACAAAGATTCTGTTTATCTTGCCCGTGGTATTTATTGGGTATTCGGATTGATTGAGGAGTAATGGTGTTGGTATAGATTCCATGATTCTTTTATTTTATTTTATGAGTAGGCTTCTGCAATCTTAAGGAAGTAGTTTTTGAAGGTTTGAAATTGACTTACTTCAGCTTTTGCTTCGTGATCTGCTAGCTCGTTTCTCTTTATTCCAGCATTTCCTGGAATCTAGACCCATAGCAGCTTGGATCGAAGGAAAATGATGTTGTCCCGAATTTTATTTATCAAGCTGGAGCGATGTTTTGTATTGCGAATTGCGTTGAGGGTGGAGAGGCTGTCAATTCAAATAAACGTTCTTTGTTTTGATACAACCGCCATTTCTGTTGCTTTAGCTTCGGCGGACAAGATTAAAAAATAATTCGGAAATTTTTCGACTACCTTTCGAATCGTACAATACAAGTTGTATTGGACGGTTTCAAGTCTGAAATTCACCAGATAAATGTTGGTGTTCCCCAAGGCTCAGTTTTGTCTCCGACTCTCTTTTTAATTTTCATTAACGATCTCTTGTCTATCACGTCTAATCCAATATATAACTTCGCAGATGACAGTACCCTCAGTTTCTCATATACGTTTAATGATTCAAGCCCCTGCTCTTCGGACGTGGACATCGAGCGATAACGTATGCTTAACTCATTAAATTCTGATATTGATAGCATAAGCAAATGGGGACAAGCCAAAAGAGTAGAATTTAATGCTTCCAAAACCCAATGCTGTCTTATGTCATTAAAGCGAAACCCTTACACCCAGCCATTGTCCATGAATGGCATTTGCGTCGAAGAAACCGAAAAGCTTTCAATGCTCGGTATGTGCGTCAATTCTAGCCTACGTTGGAATGACCACATATTCGATATAGCCAAGAATGCAGCGAAATGCTTAAGTTTTCTAAACCGGTGCAAGAAGTTTTTTACCCCTTCTGATGTAGCCATAATTTATAAGGCTTTTATTGGGCCTAAAATGGAGTACAACGCTCACATCTGGGCAGGTGCACCCCAGACCACCTTGCAACTCCTAGGTAGAATTCAAAAGCGAGCGATAAAACTCATAGACGATAACAACATATCGAAAGCAATTCACTCGTTAGAACACCGTCGAAATGTGTCTTGCTTGACTTTGTTTTATCGCAATTTCTACCACCAATGCTCCGTCGAAATAGCTAATTGCATTCCGCCCCTCCAGAAATTCACTCGCAACACCCGTACATCATCGAATGCTCATCAGTTTACCCTAAAGCCTACTTTCGGGCGCACTGTGAAATATAGAAATTTTTTTAGAGGCCGCACAATGCGTATGTGGAATGCGTTACCTCGCTCTATTTTTCCTTTGCACTGCAACCTGCAACAATTTAAAACCAATGTGCACTCGTACCCCTTTCTCTCCCTTCCACTTCTGCTCGTGCTGTGTAAAAAAACACTTTAAGGGTACTTCAAATCCCTTGAGCACTTGAGCAGTACTTAAAAAAAAAAAAAAAGACAAAACTTGACCATTTGAGTTGACGATTGCGAAACCAGTACCTTCATCGCTTTTTGATCCATCGGTATAAAGAATGTTGTAAGAGCGTTTGTTTTAGTTACTCATGATTTCTTTGAAGAGCTGCAGATATGTGATCTCGGATGTCTTCAGGAAAGAGCCAAGGAGGACACTTTTCAATGAAAAGTTTTTTTTTATGACTGGGTCAATAACAATAATCTTTGCGAGGCATAATGCAGTGTAAGGAGTCGATGGGATTTTAGGGATCTTGCTGCGGCTTTAAATTTCGATAGCTTCTAACTGGATGGGAGACTTGTACGATTGAAAAAAATTTTGGGATAAGCCTTATCGTTAACTCTGTTATTCTGTCTTCAAATGATGAAAATTCCCCCTCTGCCAGCATATTTTTGATAGGTGTTGTTCTGTAGGACCCTAATGTGGATCGTATTGAAGCATGATAAGAGGGATTGAGGATTTATAATGTTGATCGGACACACTTTCCGTACATGACTAACCCATAATCGATTTTGGAAAGAAAAATTAATTTTGTTACATTTATAGTATGTTTACATGTATACAACTTCTTTTTAATGAAAGGTATCTGATTATGTTCAGCCTGGAAGCCAATTTCTTTTTTAATTCTAAGTAATGATTCTTAAAGCTCTTGTCAAATAATATGCCTTGAATACTAAGGTTGCTTACAGATGATATTATTTTATTATTAAAATTTATATCGGTCTTAGTACATTTTCGTTTTCTACATATGGGCAAATGCTTGCTTTTGTCGTATGATATTAATGCTCCGGAGCGATTGCACCAAATGTTTAAAGCTGTGAGAATTTCTTTACAGATATTAAGAAAACGATTCATATCTTTCCATTTAAGTCTAAGAATCGCCGAAATCTTGCAAAAGAATGTATTTTGTGGAATAGTAAACGACTTCTTCTATGAATTAGGATATCTCCGGAAAGAGAGGCAAACGACAAGTTGTCGAAGAGTTCGTTGAAATAAACAGCTTGGGAGACGTCTGAATAAAAATTTTCTCTTGCTTATCAGTTTGACTATAAATATTTCTTAAGTCGAGAACAGCCCGAAAATATTCGCAGCTGTTTTTGAATCTCATTAAACTGCTTGGATTTTGGATTTGGTTATTTTTTAATCATATCTTATTCCTAGATCAATCAGATTCATATCGGGACGATCTCTAGATAGACCAGAATTCTTTCTTCGACTAGTCAAAATTTTATCTCACTGTTGTTCCAATTTGGAAAAAAAAATTTAAGTGTTGTCATAGGTAACAGAAAAGAGTCACACCTCGTTTTCGTGCTTAAGCCCACCTCACGACCTCGGCAGACAATAAAGCCACGATGAACTTCTTCGTAGTTTCCAATAGTATCTCCAGGATAATTGAAGGATTTCCCAAAGTTTGTCTTGGAAAATAGAGTTCATCCAGTTGTGGAATCGGCATGTTTTCATCCTCCCGAGCCTGAAAAGGATGTGATGCAAGATCGCCAGCATTCGTCTTAATTTTACGAGAAATATTTAATATTATATACTCCCAAAGTATAAACTAAAATTAACATATCGTTTTGAGATCTTGGAAAGCTTTTGTCTTAAAAATTGCTACTTAGCACACATCAAATTTCTCTTTTACGGGTATTTGATGGCAGCCATATTTTAGTTTGATGCAAGCTTGCATGCAAGGATTCACAAAAAGTGGATAACTGAAAGCCTTACACCGACTTAGGCATGCACTCAAACTAAGCTCGAACGTTACATTAAAGATCAGCCCAATTGAAACTAATTCTCTTTAATCACGTGGCAATTAGTCAAGACAACAAAAGACTTCGATAAAAAAAAAAAAAAACAGGAATAACAAAAACTAAGTATCGCCTCCAAGCAGTGCCATTGTGGGCTCCATAAATGTCCAGATTAGTGTAATTAAAGTGTTAATGCTGCGAGTAATCCATCTCTTTTCGGGATTCATTAAATATGGCTTGTGGTCTCTTAGCTAGAACACATGAAATCCTATTTGTTTCGTTTGCCATCCTCCCGGTGTTGGTCCGTCTTGCCAATGCATTACACTTACACAAAACTTTCCTCATTAACTTGATAAATTAGTTAAATTGCTTTTGTGTGCGGACTACGAAGGCTTTACATACCTACCCGCTGAGGGCGTAGGTAAAGCCCACAAGTGCCCAGGAACAAATTGTTTTGTTGCCTGCTGGGGTTTCAAGGATGCAGGCCCGAATGTACACCAGCGGCGGCGGTGTGATTTTGACCGAAGTTTTGTAGGCTGTGGTATATTACCTTGACTCCAGGATGACGATGATGGAGGCAAATCCATTATGATTGAGGTTTGGTAATGTTATGCTTAAGGAGCAATAGCGTACCTACTTAAAACGATTCTCATTGAATTTTATAACTTGTAAAGGGGTTTTTATTTTGTAAGTGTGGTGACGTAAATTATGTTCAAGCCATCAAGAGCTGATAATGTTTTTTAATGTGAAAAAAAGGCTTTAAAAAGCATTACTTGTTGATGGGAAACATGAGAAGTTAATTATATAATTAAGCTCCCTGAAAATCAGGTCGTTCCGTAGACAATGGTTATTATAAGGTAATTTTCAAATAATTTGAATAAAGCGATAATAATCTCATTCAATCAACACCTGATGGAATTGGGAACAGCTATCGACAGGGGCACGATTTGTTAATTGAATGGGAGAACATTATGGAACTAATCCGCTTAACGGACGCTGAAACATCATTTGGCTAAATCGGATTGCATCGAATTTTCTTGATGTTGCAAATGAATTCTCTGAATTTAATGAAATAACATGTCTGTTGTTCGGTGACTGACTGCAACAATGTTGATTATTACTTCAGAGCTTAAGGTTTTTTTTGTATGTACGAAAAAATTACTTTCATTTTGAGGGATTCGATTGGAATTATTTTAGTTTAAAAATAACGATAAATTAATGCTAGCCACTGATGCAACTTGAGTACATGCTGGGATCAGCACGCAGACATCGTCATACAGGAAGTGCAGCAAGGAGGCCACTCTTTTAGGGTTAAAAGAGATATGTGTTTACACAGGTCTATGCTGTTATGTAAGAAACTAAAAGCACGCCCAAGAACGAAATCCCCTAGCCCCCGAAACTGATCTAGATCTCGTGAAGTTTAAACGTATCTTTTATATAATCACTATTTTTATAGTTGTCCTAAGCGATTATTTGACGGTTAAGATATTCAAATTGCAAACCCATCACATTTACAGTCTCAGGGGACTGTTCGGCTTGACGAATGTCTTTGAAACGTTTTTTACAATTAAATAAAATAATTGAATACATTAATAAATAAATAATAAATAAATTTATTCAATAATCAATGGGTCAGGTGATAGCATGATCAAGCGAAAAACATCTTCATCTGATGTTAATCGGGAACACTTCCTTATTTCCGTTCTCCTGAGCCTCTTCTGAAAGCGATCCAACAAGCAAGGTTGTACTTTCTATGACTTCTGCTTCTTTCAGTTAAATTTTGTGAAATGTTGGAGGCACGTGATACCAAGGGTATTGCAAAATTTCGAGTTTATCTGTGTCTTCTTATTAAACCCTTAATTTTGGGATATCAATTGAAAAGTGGCTGCAAATCACTTCCTATATTACTGCAAGCCTTGGTATCAACCGTATATCCATTGTGGTGATCTCGGCAGTAAAAGTTGGATATCCGAAAAACCTTCATGAAGTATTGCCGTCAATGATTCTTCTATGTATCACTATGTCAACTTTTATTCCAACTTATTAACTTCCCATCAGGAAGTTCTTGTAATCGGTCTGATTTTCGAAATTCAAAATTTTTACATTTCTCCACGTTTGGCGGTCCCAGTAGTCGGATTCCATTATTTCTAGAAAGATGTCTGTGTGTGTGTGTACGTACGTACGTACGTTTGTGCGGATTCTTTCGTACAGCCTAACTCGAGAACAAATCAAGCTATCGAAGCCAAATTGGTTTATGACATTCAACGGACACGTCAAGTCCATTTTGATTCCACCGGATCCATCCACTAATGCGGAAACAAAACGGGCTCAGCCAACGGACCAAGCTACGGCTGTATAAGCAACTCATCGGGCCCGAAATTACATACGGGTTCCCGGTATGGTTCACCGCATCGAAAACATACATGCTGAAGCTGGAAGCTTTCGGACGAAAGATTCTCCGTATATGCACCGGACTGCACATGGACAGAGCCGCCATGAGACATGTGAAGAACAGCGAGCTATATGCGTCTGCCCGGATAACTCCGCTCAGCGTTTACATGCCGCGGATCTTCAAGAAATTTCTCGAGGCAGCAAGGACCCACGACATGGCCAATGATGAAATACCAGTAGAACACAAATACCTCAATGCAATGGCGATATTGCAAGAGCCCTCTTCCCTCTCGACGTCGACGAAGGACCAGCAACATTCTAGGATGAATTAGACACTACCCACCACCGCGGTTGAGGCCGCATAACAACACGCAACACATCAACATCACCCGGATTTGAAGAACCCGAGGTTCAACCTACAACAATTTTTTATTTTTTTCTCAAATGTATTAATTTATAGTATAAGAAAAGCCAATGTATGTATTTCGCTGGGCCCCTTTTGTTGAGCCAGCACCTTTTTAAGAACAAAACAATGTAAATTAAATTGAAGAACAATTAAAAATATTATGTTCAATAAAATGTTAATGTAAATGCCAAATTGGTTTGATTCGAAGCGTATGTGCATAATGATCACCTGAAAAGCTTTTGGTTAAGTTTCACAGGGTGGTTTGGATTTTATGACGAAAAAACTGTAAAATAAGGGACCTTTTCACTTCTTCAATTAAAACCAAATTTAGTTTTCCATTAAAAAAAGTTAAAAATTAATTAAATTAATAGTTTACAGCTACCTTATCAGATAAAAAAATATACATAAATATATACACTGCCGTTCATTAGTTTCCGGACACACAATATAGAAGTTGGCCACAATTTAGAAATGATTTATTTTGAGATCCAGGAAAAATGGAGACTAGGAATTATTTTTGTTATTTTCACCTTCTCTTCTCAGAACTTGCTGAGTTTACTTATTTTATTTAATTTTTTGAATAATTGTTGTAATTTCTTCAAAAAATTCAAATGTTAGCCATTTTTATGCAGTAATTATTACCGGAGGAATTATTACTAGTCGATCTTTATCGTCGTCTAAAACTTGTTTTAGCATTATTAAAATCCTTAAAAGCCACAATTTTGGAAAATACTGTTCTGACACAGCTCAAAATAAATTAAGTTTTTGTGGTTTATAAAGAATTTTTTCTCAACCTATAGATATTTAAAATAAAAAGTTAGTTTCAATAAGCAAGTTTTATATTGTCTCTTTTCGTTCTTAAAATATATTACAAAAATATTGTTTAATTTCATGATTCGAAGAAAGGCAGAATCAATTCAATAAATGGAACTGCCGGTTTACCGACCGCCCATACCATGTGATTCCTTTTAACACTTTTTGGCAATGAAAAAAACGCTACCCTAGCTATGCAAGTTATCTTTCTTCTTCCTGACATATATTCGGGAGTAACATGCACTTCCGTGAACCGCACCCTTTTCAATAAAACTTTTAAAGAAAAATACATATTTCCTTTCCCAATCTGAACCCCAAAAAATGTAAAACATTTTATTTTGCATCGTTATTTGTGCCAACAACTTTAACCAAAGCGCATCATGCGCTCAACAGTGCATAAATTATTCAGAGTATCGCACAAAATTATATGAAAAAAAAATAATACATTTCGAATCAAATTGAAATGTAACCAAAAAATGAATGCATCTATCAAGCACATTCCCCCGTGCCGAAAAAGCATGAATTCCTCTTGGACTAAAATAAATTTCATCCGAACAATTTGCTTTATGGTTTCCATCAATTTTGACAAAATAATCAAATTTCGTGCTGCAATTTTGGCAAAACCACAATCAATTCGAAGGCGAAGCGTTTATGTAGCAATGTTTCCGCTTTACAATCATGATGAATGCGGTCGTAATGCCTTCATGTCGTTCGCATAGAACGAACACCGCGCCGATACTCCCCATCCTTGGGGGTAACATTCGAAACAATTATACAGTATCAACATGCATGTTTCCTGCACTGCCGAATAGAACGTTAGCATTAGGCTGTTCCACGTTACCACCCCTGCAGCTAAGTATTTCATATTACACCCAACCAGCCGTCAGAGTTGTCAGGAGCAAAAACAATGACCTTAATTTGGGTCATTTATTCTGATGCAGCAGTTTGTAAGTGCGCACGATGTACGAGAATGTAGCTGCGAAAACTATCAAATAACTGTTTGACTAAACCACATCGACGATAGTCGCAACGACCAGTCTGTATAATAAGCGTCACCATCCTTATCACCCTAGCCAACAGCTGCAGTCTCGGTCACGAGTATATGAACTCAGTCCGTCAGGATCAAAACTGGCTTTAGTTGTAGCAGCATCCACCAGCACTCTTGTTGCCGTCGAATAAAATAATAATCGCCGCTACTGCTGGTGTCAATCCTGGGGGGTTAAAAATCTGACGACAAAATTTATTGAAGTAGGCTTGCATGGTTAGCACCACAATGCTCGGATATGCTGACGTAGGCTCCGATACAGTCCGCGGGGGAAGGGTTGTACGCGATATTTCAATGAGCTGCGCATAAAATGTTCGAATTAACTTGTTTTCCATGGAAATCATTTACCGCCCTAAAGCAGTCAAAAACGATAGAAGAGATGAGTGCGACTGGCTTTCAAAAGCTGTTTGATTGATTTATTGTTTGTACAAGCATGAAGCACGAACTAAACAAGTCGATTCAGTAGATGAAAAAGTCACTCGAAAAGTCTTCTGTCTTATTCAGAAGTTCGTTTATCTTGGGGTCTTATATACACACTGTCCTTAGAAAGTTATACGAGTCTTTTGGAACACGAATTGTGTGCAAGTGTTTATGTGTTTTCCATCTGTCACACTTCATTGTGTGTAATTAATTCCTTGACGTTTTCATGGCCACGAATGTTCGCCTCTCCCTTGGATACCTTTTCGGTCGCATGTGAATTCCAAGAACAATATTCTCCGTCTAGCTAAATCAGGTTACTATTTACTGCCGGTTCCATTGTCTTCATTCTAGTAGAGGTCTTGTTCAAGTGGCGTCATCTTGAATGATGGGAAAGTTAAATGGCTTTCCGGATATTCGGCACTGTATCTGGTTCCATTTTATTGTTAATAGTTTCTGAAGCTGTGGTATACATTACATCGCACAGCGCTGGGATATCACTTTCGATATAATGCAGTGTGACAGCGAAACAAATTATGTAATTTACTGTAACGAAAATGTACTCATGCCTATGGATGCGTAGGTTTGTTGTGTGTTTTTCATCGTGGTCAAATATTCTAGGCAAATACACCGCGTGCCAATAAAGAAGGCTTAGAAGTACTTTTTTTTTTGCCTTAAATATTGCGAAAACGTACTTTTATTATTGGAAAATTAAAATAATGGCCAGGAAGACTCAAGCTGTCTTTTTCACAAGGGAAAGAAAAGAAAAGCTTTTTCATTACAGACAGATTTGAAAATGCATGGAACTAAGGAGCACCCTAAGGCAAATTGCTAACTTTTGGACTTTATAGGGCACGGAAGATCTCCACAAAAGTACTTGATCTCAAGTTATTAAAGCGAGGGAATGGAGAAATAGAAAAATTAATTTAACAAAATGGTTAAAGCTTTATATTTGTTATTTATAAATCTATTCAATTATTTATTTCAGTATTTACTTATTTATTTATTTGTATAGTCGCTTGTCAATAAAAAAAAATGTTTCAAATTTGCGTACGTATTTATTATTAGCTGATTTATTAACTTTATTATTTACTTTAAATAACTTGCTTTAGTAAAATATCTTTGTTTATTTATTTATTTATTTATTTATTTACTGGTCAAGCGAATTTCAGATCAAAATATTTCGGTGCCTTCTAGCCTCCCATGCCCTCTAATGTGGTATTACGTATTGTTGACAATTTAGAGAAGGCTTTTCATGTGACTTTCCTTCTTGTTTTCATTGTATTTAACTGTGATATTTTTCATAATAATGTTTTTTTTTTCTCAGAAGAAAAGTAGAGTCATACCATACGATATAGCCTTAGGAAAGAAAAAAAAAAGAAAAAAAAAAACAAAAAATAATAAAAGATGAAAGGACACTTTTGCGTTGCTTGAAAAGCTTGTTCGATTTTATCGTCTCTGGATTATTCTCGCAGCATCTTTGTTTTATAGCACTCCACAAAAGAAAAGTTTAATAGACAACTTCGTGGCAACCGAGCAACATCAAAACATGGGTGGCTTGTGAGACGTGTTGCCCCGTTTTGCTATGCCATCCAAGTCCACACTTTTTGGCCAAAACAAATCAGTTTTCGATTCACTGTAACCCTTCTTCCACTAAAAAAACCAGCTCAAACCGTCAAACAATCAAGATGCATTGGCTTCTCTCTGATTCCGTTTTGCCGTAATGTTTAATGAAACTTTGACCAAATTTTTCAATTTCTAGCTGCTTTAAAGCGCAAACAGGAAAGCGATAACGAAGCGGGTAGCCCTTAAGCTTCAAGTCCTGAGTCAAATGATATTTTTCCAAAATTCTCCTTGTTCATTTTTGGAGATTTTTAACGCAGTGAGTTTCACCTTTCCATCGTTATGTCCCACAGCACAACCGAGAGCAGAAATGTGACCCTCAATGTTCGTAAGTCTAGCTTTGGGTTCGTTAAATCAGTTAATCATGAATTTAAAATTATTTTCAAAAACTTGTACATCTACCAATATTTTGACAAGAAATGAACGGTCAAAGGCTTTCGATGCAGACAAAAATTTCAAAAGCAAAGTCTTCCTAGCTTTCCGGTTGCCGCATGGGCTTAAGCGGGTTCTTGAAAAAAATAATGTCTTTATTAAAAGAAGTGGCAATTCATTTGAAAATTTTCTCAATGAGTTCTTAGTTTCGATATTTAAAAAAGTGGACAAATGATCAGAAAGGTTTGATCAGGTTTGCAGGGATGTACTCCGTAGAGAGGTGAGTTAAGGCGGGGACTTGAAAGGTGTGTTGTTACTTTTTATGAAATTCATAAAATTTTACAAGTGAAGTAGGCACGTCCTAGCTGTAGAGTAGAGCATTCAGACAGAAGATGTCTACTGTCATCTCCTTTATCTGTGTCTGACGCCTTTATTACTGATTAAAAAAAATACATGTTCATATGTGTAAATAACTTTTTCATTAAGTTCTTAAAATAAAAAAAAAAAACATATCCAATTATAGCGCTGAACCTGTTCAATTGACGCACAGTGTACATCTCTGTCTGGAATGTTTTTCTTTAACTGACGCCCTTAGTTTCAGCTATCTCCGTTGACTTTGACAACCATAGGGGTGAAGCTCATTGAATTGATTGCTTTTGTGGAAACACGATAGAAGCACAAGTATAGGAAGAATACAAACAGGTCTGCTTACCCGTTTTCATTTGGGAAAATTTCGTGTCTGAGCGGATTAATAGTGACATCCTGCTTTTAGGCTACTTATTGTTTGTCCTGAGCTATTCCATTACCGTGGACGTATTATGTTATATTGGTACTGTTTTTGAGATGTTAGATTTAGTGTTTATATGTATATCGTTATACAAATGTGAGGACCGTGCACACCTTTAGCCAAAGCCTTGGCCTTCCAATAATTGCGTGTTTACCTGATATAATGGCGCTTCATTCTGAGTTGGACCTCCGGCTCATGCAACGAGTCTCTCCACCCATCGAACCTTTGACTATTTGTCTCCAATTGTAAACAATAAGGCAGCCCTTCCAAGTGCAACTGCTAACACTATTAATTTACGAATAAGGTTTACTAATGAGAAAGACCGGATGATTTTCACAAGAAAAAATGAGTTCTGTTCAAACACCCATCAAAGCAAATAAAAACCAGGGCAAGTGCGAGACGGACTAGCGCATTAAAATTGCCGGACAAAGCTTTTGGGGCCGTTGGAAGTTGGCAATTTTATAATTAATAAATAATTTTAGGTCGAACGCCGCCATGGTAATCCTCGAAGGGTTTCCTGGAATATTTCTCTTCTTTAAGAGGGTGGATTGAAGTGTACCTGGATTCAACGTTAGATGGCACAGCTTTCTCGAGTACAAACTTTTTTTTTATATAGAACTCCCGTCTGAGTTGTTGTGTGAATCGAAATACGTTTTTGAAAGCAAAAACGCGCAATGATATCAAAGATTGGTTGGAGTCCATCTATAACGATAGTACTCTTGCGATAAAGACCGTCAAAACTCTTCTCACTCTCTAACCAAAAACGACCGCGGGCACTGGTTGACGCTTCTCATATTCTCCAGATTTGGCCGAATGCGGCTTCTTCGTGTTTATCCTTGATACATGAATCGGAGGAAAAATATTTGAGTCGAACGATGATATAGCTTTAAAAAGTCTTGCCTCTTTTTTTCAAAGTATGTAGTATAAACAGCGTTCGCTCCGTGCTCTACAAAGGGATGGCTCGAATCGGAATCGGTAAAACTGACCTAGTTGTGTCGTACAATGTTCGAAAAAACGCGTTGCACAGTGTAGTTTGGAACCAAAACCTCAGGACTATTTCAAACTTGCACTGAATTTCGGCAAGAAGATCCATTGTCATTTGACTTCTTTAAATTCTTCAACCTTGTCTTCATACGATGGGCAGATGTCCACATAGAAACATCTTTCCTTTTTTTTAGTTAGGCAAACGATATCGTCATCATCGCTCGTTCCAGCCGGTAATTGAAGAACATGCAAAACAGGTCGGTCTAATAATATAGACAATATATATGCTGTTAACCAAGAAAAGATCCGCTGAAATATCACTTCAATTTCAAGGAGTGCAAATACCTCGGGACAAATTAATCCTGCACAAACGACGCTTCGGTTTACTGAAACAGGATCCAAACCCTAACGCGGAAGACCAAAGATACTGCTCTGCAAAACATTGATTTTGCCAAACCTGTCAAATGCAGAAAAGATGCGGGTGTAGGCCGGAAGGCAAAAATCAGTATTGGCTCCAGACAACAAAGAATTACAGCCGCCAGATTCAAGAAGAAAGGGAAGACCGAACTTCCGGCTCAAGAACCAAGCAGTCGCGGATGCTAGAAAGCTTACGTGAGCACTGTCATAGAATTTTCATGACTATACGCTATATCTTACGAGAAACAGAACCGAGCCAATATTGACAGTGCCTGTATATTAAACCTTCTTCCTTCCTTAATTGAAGTGGAAACCATCGTTTGCAGAGTTGATGACTGTTCAACTTGAGCCAAATCCAAAGTGAAGTAAAGTTAGAATTAAATCCTTTGCAATTCTGACGTTTTAAAGGACTCAACTATTGGTACCCTTGCTGGTCTGGGAACGTAAAAACTATCACAACAAAAAAACTAAAAGTTTGAATTTTGCAACTGATTTGTCTTTGTTTACAATTGTGAATCTATTCGAATGAATTCCAAAAAAAAGCTGCAAGTTTATTACAATTCGAATGAATTCACAAATCAACAATCGTTCTAACCACAAATACTGAAAATCTCAGATGACTACAAATCCTCTTGCACATGACTGAAGTTCGAAACAAAACTTATCAACCACTCCGGCCAACATTACCAGCGCCAACAATGCTATTCCTTGCAGAGATTCATAACTCGTTGAATATGAAAAATTCACTCGAATGCTTCTCACTTTTGGGGTAGAGGGCCAATTAAAAAGTCGGTATGTGTTCATGCTTGGAAACTTTTATGAAAATTCAATCAAATTTTGTTGGAACTTTGAAATTTTCCAGAAGCATGAATTCCTCCTAGTCTATTGAAGTTTATCTTCACATCCTGGCGGGCAGTCCATCTGTGGATGGATGATGGAACTCCCAAGGGCGGGCTAATCGATTTTCAATTTTATTCGGATTCGATTACTTCGATTGTTACAATTTGAGAACTCAATTGAGGGTAAGTCGATCTGTGAGATTTGTTCTCCATGGACTGGTACAAGCTCGTACATCAAAGCTAAAGGGCAATAGAAATTTGTTTTGTTTTTTGTACACACATACATACTGCATGCTTTTGGTATAACACACAGCGTATTTTCGTTTAAGATCGAACTTTCACCCTTTCGTCCTTAGCAACCCGCCTACAAGTATTTTTCTTCGTTAATTTTCACTAGAGTAGCAAAATTAATTAAGTTTGTATTTACCGGTTTATTGAACTCCAGCATATGTATCATAGCTACCCGCTAAGCCAATGCGTTGAAAGGCTGTAGTTAGCGCCTGAAGCCAGTATTGTACATTTCAATTAACCTGCTACAGGACCCCAAAACAGATGCTCAAAGAATTCCATACAGGTTACAGAATCGAGTGCTCTTCCCAATTAGGTTAGGTAAGGAACAGGCAGCTGTCATAAGCGACACGTAGGCCAATGAGCAGAGAGCAAATCGTAAGACTGTATGCATAGCATTTCCGCATGGTTGTCAAAAGTTCAGTATATCTTGAGGACAGAGCCAAGAGTTCTTAAAGAGATGCGACCGAAGTTGAGAAACTTCATAATTCTCTGTTTGTTTAGGAGTGGCCAGGTGTGTCTTATAATAAAACATGCATCAGCGATCAAGACCAGACCAGTACGAAGAATTGTTTCTGACTTCATATTTAATGTGGAATTTTTAGGAAGGAACGCCTAGAAGATCAATGTCGGATTAATGTAAAATCTGATTTTTCGTTTTACCAAATGGTAAGCAACTACAGGCCCCCAACCTGTGAAGAGTGTCTGTCTGGGACTCAGGAGCCTATCACTCTTTTGAATCGGGAGCACACTTTCGTGATAGCTAGATCCTTTAAACGTTGGTTCGGTCTTCCTTGTCATCCAATAGCTTGGGGCTGTGTTTTTAAGATCCTTTTTGCTTTTTTATCCATTCCTTCGATGTGGGTAAGCCAGTAGTTCTTCCAGAACAAAGAATCGCTTTCCTTAAATATACAAATTTGATAATCCAGACATTGGGCTCGACTTCATCCTCCCTTATTTGGTTGATTATTTGTTTAACTGTTTCGCCTTCCTTGCCTTGTGTACTTTAGTTTCGATGAGTTCAACACAGTGCCCGAAAGTGCAGCTGGCAAAAACATCACCAAAACATTGCTCGTTTGTAGGCTCGCCTTAAAACTGCATGTCGCAGACGAAGATGGATTAATGCCTAGCTTTATATCAATTTCCTTAAGCCAAATGAAAATAAATGCTGAAAATTCTTGAGGTTAGATTTTAAAAATCACATGTGTATATCTATATAAATATTTATTGTAAGCGATACTCAAACAATCCGCAAAAAAAGGGACACAAAAAAAGCATTTGGTAATTAAAATGAACCGAGATGCGGCAGTTATTTCATTTCGTCTATTTCAGTCTCCCCAATATGGGTAAAAATGTCATTACATTTAACATCCTAGCGTAGATGTTAAATGTAATGACATTTTCTGTGAAACTTGCAATGCCGACAGCGCTCTTGGAAAAAATACATTTTAATTACTCTCACTTGTTTCCATAGCAATACTCAACAATCAGACTTATATGTTAATATTTTTTTTTGAGGTTTTTTCATTTTGAAAATAAAACAGACTACAGAAAACTTTATGAAATGCCCAACATTTTGTTTTGTTTGCTCGCAAATTGACATTTAGTGTAAGAAACCAGACGAAAGCGTTTTATAAGAGCCGTCTTTTCGATCCAATTTTATATCACTTTCTTCAACTTATTCAAAATCGTTACACATCTCCACGTTTTAGGGTCCCACGAGTCGGATTTCTTTGTTTTAAGAATGAATGATGTGTGTGTGGACGTACAAACGTTTGTCCGTATTTTTTCGTCTCGCATATCGTGTGAACGAATCCAACTATCCAATCCAATTTAGTGTACAGGTGTAAAGAACACCTGTAAGTGTTTGGTTTTGATTCGGTAGCTTAAATTTTCTAACAAAAGAACTGTCAAAAACAACGACTATTTCATTTCTTTTATAAAACTTAAATTGCTTTTCTAATAAAAAAAAGTACACACTCAACTTAACTTATAGTTTTCAAGTGTGTTACAAGATAAAATTTTTTTATGAACACTGCCATTCATAAGTTTGCGGGCAATACATTTTGTCAAAGAAATTCATAAGAAATTTTTTGTCTTTTTGATTTTACTGTAAAATTTTTTTAATAGATTAATCAATATTAT
Source organism: Orthonevra nobilis (assembly GCA_963555765.1). Lineage (NCBI taxonomy): Eukaryota > Metazoa > Arthropoda > Insecta > Diptera > Syrphidae > Orthonevra > Orthonevra nobilis. The sequence goes on along the minus strand of OY743225.1, from coordinate 24,444,197 downwards.
ATCATTAAGCTAAAAGACTAAAGCAACTTAGCCTTTTACAATAAAAGACTCGTGTTTTTGAACTCACTGTCGTCAAAAAATCCGCCCATTTCGGCCGTCAATCGATCAACTTCTTGATGTTTTCTTTTATTCTCTATACTACCTGAAGTATTTCCCAAAGTTTGTGCTTCGATTTTGGCCTTTATTTTTTGGAACTTTCGTCAAGTTCGCCGATACGGACAAGGTCTACAACACTGACGCATCAGAAAAATACGAATTGCCATCTCCTTGCTTGTGTGTTATAACTACATAGCTTTGCAGCATCTTTACAGCAGCAATACTTCGAATTTAAACTCATCTTTGTATATGGCTTTAAACCAATCTGTTGATATCGGCCGTTGATATCGACTGTGGCTTAGTGCCTTACAAGCATCTTGATCTTGAAATGTTGTGTTTCAAATTTATTTTTCTCTTTATAATGGATAGCAAGAGCTATCCAGAAATGTTTTTTGATACCAATTTGATTATCACTTTTTGGCAGACAATCACGTCAAATCACACATAAAATCAAACTTCAATACTTTGGGAATTTAAACATACGAATATTTAAGTGAAAGAAACATAGGATAGAATGGCAAGATAATTTGAAATTTGATTAAAATATACACTAGGCTATACTAAGTATATATAACAAACATCCTTTGGTCCTGGATGAAAATAGGCTCACTAAAGAAGTTAGGATACAGTTTTCCATTTGAACTATGAAAAGAGGCCAGAATTCAGTACCGTATTTTTTTTCTGAATCAGGCCGTTAAGGCCAAAATATAGGAAAGCCTCTAGTCGAGCAAAGTCGTTAAGTTCCATCTCGTGGTACTAGAAATTTGGGTCGTAGCATCCGGAGATAAGATTATTGCTCGAGTTCATAACTCTTGCAATGTGTTTCCGAATAATTTTTATAAGAAAGTTATCCATTCGGATTAAGTTGGCCAAGTTTTGCAGCACCTCATTAGGATACAATTTACTGTACTGAGACTCTGGAGTGCTATGAATATTTTCCACTAAGCTTGATCCGACGTTCACCCACACGGGACATCCAAATGCAAGCAAAGGTCGAATGAGGCCATAGTGCTTTATAAGTATTGTTCAGTTGTTAGTCTTCGCATGCTTATTTACCAAAGTATACTCAAAATAATTGTCAAGGCCCTCTCTCACCGTTTTTCCATCATCGGAAAGACATTTTCTTACAAAAATCTAAGTCTCAAAAATTGGTTCACAACGTTCGCAGTGTATAATTCAAACGATTTTTTCGAAAGTATGACGTTTAAAAAAAAATCGGAAATTGGTTCAAGCGCTTGGCTGACTCCGAAACAGTCAAGGTTTATTATCAGAAATAAGCTTGTTTAAGGAACGCTCAAACTGTGTTTTACTTTTTCAAGAGCTTTACAATACTTCCAGAATTTTGTTTTTCCTTACAATGACATTACAGACATACTGTACGAATGTCCATATGTTCCAATGATGTAACTTGAAAGATTGCAGAATGCCTGGTCACTGTTAATATTTCATAAGCGTCACGAAACCACGAACCCTTAAAATGGCCTTAATTTTTCCCAAAGGCTTGTAATCAGGAATGCATTTCTTCGACGGTTAACTACTGTTTTTTATTTTTTTATTTATTTTTGAAGTTTCCTTGTGGGAAATGTACAATAAATTGAAAAACCGTTTTGCTCGTGCATTTTGCAGGAAATTCTCTCGAGAGTTTATTAGTTGCATTGTAATGGAAAAGAAACCGAACTTGATGGATTTATTGAAGATATGAGAAGAAAAAAATATACAAAAATTGCAAATGAATGTGGAAATGCGGCGTCACTTTGGGCGAAAATTGAGAGTAAAAACCAAAAATTAAAAAAAAAGATCTGTATCCGGTACTTGATGAAGAGGGGTCGTTTGAACAGAAAAGTATATATGTAGTCCTCGGTGAGGTTTAGTGTCTACAAGCAGGATTAAATTTATTCTTTTTCTTGTTTTATCCAATTTAGTAAACTCCTTTGGCCTTTTTTCAACTCCGCGAAAAGCAGAGTGCCTTTCGGCCCGCCAAATCAACTATAGACTGCACATAGTCAAGATCATGAGGAAAAATATGCAAAATGGAAGTAATCACTCGACGACACTTGGGGTGAACTTAGCAGGTTCAAAAATAATGTCAGACATCGAAAGACAAGCTTTGGCAGATCCTCTTTAGTAGCCTCTCAGAAAATTTATCGATTGGATGCATAGATTGACTGCTAAAGTTTTGCAAATACTCTAGAAGTTTCTTGAAACTATAAAATGCTATGCAACTTGAATACCCTTAACCTTATAAGGTGGATGCATGAGTGTAAGAGCTGTACCTTAGGTTCAAATTTTTCTGTCCTGAGAAGCCGTGGTTAAATGCTTCTTACATTCCAAAACGACTGTAAAATCTCTTCAAAGCTGTGTGCCTAATGCTAATCGAAGTTATAATGAAAGACCACACATGAAATTTAATTCACTTGTTTCTCTCGTATATTTACTTAACTCTCCTAAACCGAGTGCATCTTTAAACTGTCCAACCTTAAATTCCATCATCATTACCTACATCCTTTCTGAGACACTAAGCGTAAAAGAAAATATCTTCAACATTCTGCAGCTTACTTCTTCCATTTCGAGTCGAACTTGTTTCCTTAATCCAATTTCTTTGTCTTTCCTGTTCTTTTTCACAAGTAGATGGACACCTTAATGAAATACAGAAATAAAAGTGAAGTGCAGTTGAGAATACAGCCGCCCTATTCCTCGTTGGATTGCTTGTTTGCCACGAAGTGAGCCCGATAGGGATTTACTCCTCCGAACCATTCTGATGATGATAGCTCCGGTACCGAACAGCAAGGCGCAAATGTTCCAACACCGGACAGCAGTACACAAGTTTCCCTTCATCCTGTTTTGTAGTCACACTCAGACACTTTGGAACTTTTTCCTCGTCCTTAATTTCAGCACACCAAGTTGCGAGTAAATTGCACAGCATAACAATAACGAAGACAATAATGCGGATGTAGCGCGCGTTTGTATGAGTGCATCCAGACATAAGGACACTGCAGCTGTAATCCTATGCAAATTGCGATAGAAATGATTTCCTCGAGTTTTAACTCTGTGATTTGGTTTTTGTATTATATGAATTTTATGTTTTTTTGTTTTGTAAGTTTTTTAGTTCGTTTGCTCTTCCAAAGTGTAACTTAAGCTTAAGGATTTTATTTAGAGTTTAATTACGTTTGCATTGAGCAATTAGGGTGCAAAGCAGGATCTTGTTGGCTGCCGGTTCGATGGGGTGGATCTTTGGTGCTAAACGTTGCGGGTGTAAATTGAATAGGAGATGGGTTAGAAAATCAGTACAGCAGAACAAAATAATTTATTTAATTTCGAAGGATTTGAGGGTTTTACGCAAGTGAACTCCAAGAATGATGACAGAGAAAGTTAACGTGGTCTCTTATAATATGAGTTTACACTCGTTTTGTTGGCAAGAGAATTTTGCATAGCTTTGTGTTTGAATAAAATTTGGGGCACTTACTTTTCTGTCCCAACTTAACACGTGTATTCATCTTATCGTAAAAGGAGACCGGAATGGTCGAAGAATTTACATAAACAAGATTGGAATCAAAATCAAGATCAGAACTTTAGTAAGTGAGAGCTGTGTTGTTTTAACGAAGTCTTTTGAAGGAATTTTGATTTATTCATGCCTTCTTTTAATGAATTTTGCTACCTTTACACTTTTAAAGCATGTGTCCTAAGAAGTGTGCAGTATACCCATCTGTGTAGAATCTTTCATTCGGCCAACTTGAAAATATGGTGCAAATCAAGAAGCATTATTTCAAAAACTCTTTGGAAAAGTTTGTTCATTATGACATCATTACAGATGTCAATATTACTTTGCACCCGACCAAAGACAGGCACAAACATTTATATATGTATGGTCACATGATAGATAGCAGTTAATTTGAATATCAGTCACCAAGAGTAAAAGAAGTTGGAGTGGCGTTATAAATCTTAAAAAAAAAAAACGGGCTAAGAAAGTTTACGAGCTCAACATTTTTGTGTGGCTGAAAAGCATACCCGACTACAGGAATTTCAGCTCTGCCTGAAGCATCTTGTGTGAAAGTCCTAACTTGGGACAGAACATTGGTCGATAATCCATAAATCTATCTGCTTATGAGCCGGATATGAAAGCATTCAACGTACTGAAGTATGTCAAGTGATGCCCGTATCCCGGTCCAGTCTTTCACCGGGTTCAAGCACGAAAATGCACTTTCTCCTTTCGTCTTTCTTCATCATCACACTCAAACGCTTGAATATGGGGTTAGTAAAGAACAACTTCACAAACTACACCTTGATAGCTATCAGAGGAAGAGTCAGCCTAGACACTCAATATTACATCGGCTTGTGTTTTGAATTAGATTCCCATTTTTAAGATTCCACTCCTCTAAAGGAAAAACTGAACCATTATAGGAGCACTTTCCTTCCTTTCAGGAACGTGTGGAGGTATCAAGATGAAATTTATACTAAGTACTTATAACTTCTATCCCTTAAAGCTGTAAGTCAAGCTTCTAATTCGAAGCCGTCAAGATGTACGCCTGTTTTTGCTGCATTTTTTGGTTCTCGGAAATACATTAAAACCTTACAAACAAAAGCGGGGAAAACTCTTCGAGACTCGATTTCCGTGATGGAAGAACTATTTACACATACCTACATACCTACAAGTTTATACTTTTCCTTGCACGCGTCCGACTCGCACTTGGCCGTTTTTTTTTGTTTTTTTTTTAACTTAATGGAGCCGAATTCTGAACGGTAAGCAAGAGAGTAGAATTCTGGTATCTTTTTAAAAAAATTCGTCATTTCTACACGCTGCGTTGTTCATTGGAAGGTCTTTGCTTGATTATTTTCCAAAGTCTGGCAGCTGGTCTGACCCTATCTTAAGTTATTGAATACGTTCTTCAGGATATTTTGGTGAACACATTCAGATATATAGTGAGACTCTAGCTAAGTGTCATGTGCACTGGTTAGAGTCAAGTCTTTTCTGGTTGGTGGAGCAATTGCCCAAGACCTATGATTACGATAGATGAAAGGAAGAAGTTTTCAAAATTGTTAAACATCACATACTCTTAAAAGTGCATTATATGTAATTCATTGGTTAAGTTCTTTTCTGCACTTTGATTTCAGGTATCCCAAATTGAAGATTAGCTGAGATTTTCTTGAGTTATCTAAAGAACAATAGTCTATGCAACAATAACAGTTTTGTGTGCACATTGGGAAGCATGGGGTTATTCGTTTAGTTAACTTGGCTTTGAACTTGAAAAAAAAAAAACTATACCAGGCCAACGGCTCTAAATGGATCCGAGCCTGACCAACATTTCATTCAGGCAGACCAGTTGTGGTGTGTTATCGTAACTATCCCGCGAGGAGCCAAACAATACATTTTCCGCGTTTTCCACAATAGCTCGATGAAACAAAATGAAACACAAAAGAAATGTACGTATTTTATTTTGCCATTTTTCGCCCAAACCAGCCAACTTCTGTGTTAAGCGCACAAACATCCGTTTCAGTACAGATAAGGGCGGATATACTGCATTCCCATAAAACGGAAGCCAATGATACCATTTATCAAAACACAAAACACAAAATGTTCGCCAATTTATGGTCAAAAAGAGATTTGATCACAACAAGTTACAAATGTCGCATAGCAATTTTACAATTCCATCCGAGCTCATCCTTTTTTTTCGATTTCAAAGCGAGTTGGATAAATCACTGCAGATAAAACAGACTCGAAGTATCATTCTTCCGCACTTACCATATTGAAAGTAGCCAAACCCCTTTTGAGTTCAACCCTGACAAAAGATAAAAACACAATATCGCTTACAACAAGGACGATGAACGTCGAACTTGAAACTCCTCGACATCTATCTTATTCCGTTCCGATCTGTTTTGTTTACCTCAAATCAATTTCAACGTTTTGATTATTAATGGAAATATTATTCAAATTTCAAATTCAATTTCGAAATTCAGTATTTTCTTATTCGATTTTGCCAGGACGCCCGTCGCGCCACCCGATCTCGCTTATTTGGGTGAAACACAAATGTCGGATATTAGTGTGACGCGCAATCACACTTCATGATTTACCACCACTGGTTCTGCTCGTCGTATAATACACTTTGCTTCAAATAGATTATTATTATTATGATTCTTATTGAATGACAACAATCAGAATTGGGGGGAAGGGGCGGGGTTTCGACTGGATGTTAGCGTGACAAGTGTCATCTTTTATAATTCGATTTGATTTCTTTCAACAGCAAACACGAAATTACAGGAAAATATGGCCGTGAACAAAGAACATGGCTTGAATGGCTGACAGGTTCTGTAAATTCGATTAGAGTTAACTTGATTGTACGCTTGAGTGCTCATTACTATTATTCTTTTTCTTTTTCCTTCCTTTTCAGTATTAATATTGTTGTTATGCGCACATTCATTTGTTTATTAAATGGAGTAGGGTTTGGTTAACGATTATGGCCATAAGAAGATTGACTTAAGAAGACATCTGTAACTAAAATGTTGGCTTAAGTTGTTCACATCCAGATATATGTATGGCAGTTTTTTTCTTTGGCAAGATAACAAAAAAGTCCAAGGGGTTCAAATCTCAGCTTTCTGGCGAACAAGCCACATCAGCAGAACGACTTTGAAAGTTGGAAGAATTAGCTCAATACCCAGCTGCCAGCGTTTTGCCTTCAGAGCCATCTATACATCATCAACCCAAACTATCATACTATTTCTGACAATACGAACTAAGAAAATTCTAGCAGCCGATACAGCAACCACTACAACAACGCCACTGTTTCATCGCTGGTCGAACCTGGCAGAACCTACTACCGAGAACGTGCGTTCTGCTTGCGGCTGGTGCAAGACATTCACCTAGGCCTCTGATTGGGGCCGTGTTGTTCCTCTATTTTCTTTATGGATAAAAAAATTTTGGTTAATGCAATGAATGAGAGGTTCTTATAAGATGATTATGGAGCGGCTTGGTTTGTATACTCGGAAAATGCGTATGTTCTTTTTGTGAAACTTATGATATCACTGGTCCCTTTCTTTTCGAGATGCATCAGATTTGGTATATTCTCTTATTGCTGCTCGAAGCAGACTCCAGATCTTCTTATTACTCTTCACAGTTTCCACAGGTTGAGGTTTCTGTTAATCCATGTCAGTATAAGTAGAGGTTTGGGTTCCCTGTAGCCAGTCTCACCATTCACCAGAGATGAACCTCTTGATGGAGCTCAGAGCTCATTGCCGCCACAATGCTTCATGATTTATCTTTTATAGATCTTGCCTTTCTACGTGTTGTTAAGTTGATCCAGTAATTTTTTGATTGCCCACTCATCTAAAGCTCTTTACAGGGTTCTAATCCCTATTTCCTGCTCCTCTCCTAGCTAGTTCGTGAGCTATTTTCTAATCGGTAACACCAACGTGTCCCGGTACCCATGTTATGCGGATCTCGTTTATGTTTGCTGATAGTAAATTTGTTATAGCTTTAATCGCCGCAGTACTGTTTGACCAAATTTGTATTTGATTCTCCCTTATGTTGAGGTCAGTGAGCGTTTCGAATGTCGTAACGAAAGGTTTACGATGCCTCGTAGTTTTGATCGATGGGTTTGGACAGAAAATTCTCTCGTTCTTCTCGTCATTTTTTCGTTCGTCCAAGAAAACCTTGTTTTTAAGTTGTTGTTAGAGCTGTTTCTCTATCAGGCCAGTTTGGCAATGAAGTAGTGGTGTCATCGACCCTACCATGTTTCCTGAGCTTTGTGTTTTTGCTGTCATCAAAGTGACCAAATACCTAAAGTCCTATGGCCAAGAACACTGCGAGTCTATTCACTTCCAGATGTACTGGTGTACTGATGGCTGCGGTTGGCATTGAATTTTATGCACCTGTTATTCCCAGACATGCCAAGCTTTGCAGTTTTGTGGGCCTGTCAGGTACATATTTACAATCTATCGTTTGCCACCATTCTTTAATGCCATATGGGAGGGTTGATATATCCAGTGGACTCGCTGTGGTTTCCCCACGACTTTACAAAGGATCTCCTGCGTAACTAGGTGGTAGATAATAACTATTTTTACATACCCGTATAGTTGAAAGTTTTCTAGATCTTAAACCTTAATCTTAAATCTTAAGTCTTCAAGGCAAGACACTCTTAAAGTATTGCAAAACGAAATGCAGAAAATCATTATTACTTGTGAGACGCTTTTGCTGACAATATGAAATTATCGCAGGTATATAGTCGCAGAACTTGAATCCGATGATGAGAATTTGCATCAACTAGGTGTAATGCCATGGTTGAAATATGAAATATTTTGTCCCGAAAATGAAAATCCGTTCAGCCTCAATAAAAAACCCCATTATCAGCCGCATAGCCGGATGATATTTGATATTTCTTCACCTCAAAAACGTCCTTTCCCCCGAAGACAACATTTTTTTTTATTCTACTTTAAGTGCGCAAAATGGACGTACAAAATAAATGCGTTTAACTTTTCGTTAATTTTCCAAATTTCAAAATTTTTCCATTGGTTATCGCGCAAACACTCGCCTGCGTTGGCACACCTACGAGTCCTTTGTCCTTTGTTTGACAATAGACACGCAATTCTTCACTATTATTTGGTAACGTATCATGTCAGCTAAGTAGAACTTTCAAGAACAAGAGGTAGATATTTGCATCTGCATTTTACTGCTGCAGGCAGGATCTCCCACTCCTTGCTCAGACGGAATACAAGTACTCGTACATCATCTTAACCGGCGGGCGTTTCTATAGACATTTAACGGTAGTCGTTAATCGTGTACCATTCGCTGCCATTTCCCAGGATTCGCTTCCGTTAATGTTGAATATTCTAAGCTGATATAAAAAATATTTTCATTTTATTTTAATTTTTTTGCCTTTCTTCAATGGAATTGCGTTTTTGTGCGGATGTTTATCTGTGCGTGGATACAACACTGGTGTGAGAGTCAACAAGGATAATTGAGAAACGCACGATCTGAAGTTTATTGTGTAGGTTTATTGGCGTGTCCTTGACACATATTTGTATTATTTGACATTTTTATTATGTAAAATTATGTTTTAAATTAAATAATGATTGTTTAAATGAAGAAATGCTTCGAGTTGTTAGGAAAATAAGAATTTTCCCGCATTTAATAACTGAAATTATTATTATTATTGCGGAACACATGTGTGTGCGCTGGAATTTCATATCCTTACGTTCAAATAATACAACGATTAAAAGCCATTATGGACCAGTGAAGTACGTACTTCAATTTTACTTTGGAGATTGCAAAAGAATGATAATAATTGAATAATTCTGTTAATGCTGAGAAGAGTTGGCAAAGAATACGAGTCGGAGGAAATAATTTGCAGCAATAGGGTTGTAACAAGAGAGGGAATTTATAAAAAAATATTTTTAAATTGTGCAACTCCGGTTCATTATGCAATTTAGAGGCAGACCATTCCATAGTCTGGTGCAGTGACGGATTCGCAGTCTTAACCGGCCAAGGATATGCAGTTAAAACCGCCCCTTTCTCAGCTCTTTGGTGTGTTTAATGCGGCCTAATGTTTTGCTTCTATCGGTCTTAAGCAGGACAGATAATTTTAGGGTATGCGAATTCTAGTCATTGGTATCTTCCTTTTTATCGAACCGACTCGCTCGCCATTAAAAAGAAAACAAGATCCATAAAACACACATCCAGCATTGTATGTATAGTATATTTTGCTATGATTGGCCACTCCTTGGGCGCCAAAGGCACTGTCCGTAGGACAAACTTGCAGATGGTCTGGAACAAGGAAGAGTTAAAGTAATTCAAGTCATTTTTATGGCGGTTTTATTGTTCTTAACTTGATACATTCGACAGATGCATTTTAAACAATTGATAGGAGCATATTTTTAACATAGTCTCAAGTGGAATGAGGCCATACTTTTCGGAGGTGTCCATAGATTCGTTTAGCAACAGAGCAACTAGGAGCCCCGGCAGACTGAAGGATAAGATTTCTTTACATCAGAATAAATTATTGTGACCTCATTGATTCGGCACATGATATAAGATCCTTTGTTTTCACAGAGATATAGGGACAAATTTGAACAATGCATAAGAAAGGCAACCGCCTTAATAAGATTTCTTAATGTTTGATCTTTCATTAAACTTACAGGGAAGCTTTAATTTTGGATTCAAAATTCTTTGGTTGACATGACCAAAAGCCATCGAAAAATCTAGGAAATGAAGAGTAGTCCAGCAAAAGCCCCTTACCAGCTGAACTGCAACAGCTCAGAAAGCAGATTAGAGTAGCGGGAGACAAATATGCCGTTCAATGTGACTTATTTTCGTTTGTCGATTTTTTTCTCAAAATCATTTAACGGACAAGAAAGGATACTAACTGAACAGTATAGGTTTTATTGACTACAGGAAAGACTTATGCATTTTATCAACAATCAAGGGATGACAATAATGTTGGACAATCGTTGCACTTATGTGTAATCACCTTAATGAAGCAAAAACCACTTAATCCTTACCTAAGGGATCCGAACTGAAAGCGCGAATGCTGATCAAAAGTTGTGCACAACTTCAAAGTTCGAATAAAATATAATCAAATCCTTTTGACAGGATTGTCTAAAAACATATTGGTTTTGAGTGCCTGAATCTTTGGACTGTGCCAGCTGAACCGATCGAAAAAGTCCAATGTCTTCAAAGAGCAACCATCATCAAAACGATTAATTACACGGTTAATGAATCAGTGGAGCGTCAAAACTTTAGGGTGCTCCAAAACTATGAGTAGATTTGGTATAAGTGCTTTTGTTATTGTTTTTGCTACTGTAGATACTAACTTTTTTCGGTGCACATCACTTAAATTTAGAAAATAGATTTTGGGCACACAAGCCGACTAGTCTCTGGGGAAATCACTTTAAAATAACTTCCATTTCTTGGAATTTAATCTTCACAAAGTATTCAACATCGATTTACCCTAAATGTCTTAAAGATAACCCACCCACAATTTTTAACGTAATCCACAACATAAACAACAATTTCGGATACGATTTAATCGTTTCCTATTGCTAATCCATATAATTTATACAAATTTCCCAAAGCATCACAAACAGATACGCTCACAATAATCTCATGGATTTTGATTAATTGCACGATATTTTCAGGAGAAATTCTCTCTCCTTTCGCATCGAGAATGTGTCTCTGTATAGAATATCTATGGATACTCTATCAAAAGTGATTAATGTTTTCACAAGCGTTCGTCGACATGGCACGCTATGGCAAAAAAAAAAAATTAAGAACCTGAAAACCCGAAAACGTATACACTTCCAAGCCATCATATGTTGCTGAAGATAGATTTAAATATGTTTGTATATGGGTCTATAATGTAGATACATGAACTTTCAGATAGATTGTTCCATTAAATTTGATATCTGCAAGATACTTCTCAATGTGTCATTAAAAAACGGTGCCATACATCCCGTATTCTGGTAATTGGGAAAAAAAACTATAACCTTGTAGAATTCACACGTCATTGGTTCCTTTGAGGGATATCGTAGAACAAAGCATGTTTGGCTCTAAAAATGGAAGTCAATTTTATGTTGTTATCTACATCTTTAACATTTTAACAGTATATGAGTAAATTCGTTTTACTTGAACGAATAGAGGGACGCAAAAAAATTATAATTAAAATTACTTGCAAAAAATACATTCGCCAGTCATTGCGAAATGATGTTCTGCAACGAATACTTGCCTCATCACCGTCTTTTGGAGATAATCTGTGTTTGAGGTTAAATACCAAAACCAAATAAAATGGAGAAAAAAAGACTCCTGATTTGCGAAGCATTTCAAATCCGCGTGCAGTGGTTACCCGATAATTGTAATACTGCGACCGCTTTAACTCGAATAACACGAGATTTTCTAAGTCGGATTATGATTTGAAGGTACAGACCTTTTCTTAGAAGTCTTTAATTGCTTTAAGATGTAATAATTTCTACCCTGATCAATTTTGGAGAAGAAAAATAAAAGATTATATACAGAGCGTTTTTTAAAAGGACCAAGAAATTTGAAAATCAAGCTAAGAAGGCTTTAAAATTGAGCTAAATCGAGCTAGCTGCAATAACATTGCTTCCAATAATTACATCCAAAAATCAAATCTGTAGAATTCTAACATAGAAAAGACTCGGTAATTAACGTCCAAATCCTTGTAGATTGAGAAAATTTCTTCTAGCGATAAGAAATCTAACTAAATAAGTGGCACGACTCCTCGACGACCAAATTGCAACTATTTCAATTCAAAGATTCATTTATTGAAATTTTTTCAAAGGATGCAAGTACACTAGTTTTTAAGAATTTTAAAGCATTGGTTGTGCCGTTAGCTCGACTGTTTACTTTAAATCTTAAATATAACTGAACGAGCAAATGCTTTAAAAAGAAAACATATGATTTTTAAACTTTTGTTTGATTTGTATAATGTTATTAAATAAAGTATGAATATTCCGATATTAAAAGCATTCTGTACTAATAACTAGTTCTGACATAATTGTTTAATTTCCATTTAGGATTTCAATTGTCTCCTGCACTGAGAGGGTGGGCTTACCAAAGAATTCTCTTCTTTGTTGTCTGAAAATTGGAAAAAACTTATAAAATGGAGGCAATCTTCTCTAGCTCTCATATTACACAAAATGCAAAACTGGCCAAAGCTTACGTTTTATGGCTTCCCATTCAAATTCAGGAGCTTTCATCTTGATCAGTGAGATATTCTTGTTGCAGAGGGAATCATGAAATAGTTCGTGTGACATAAGTTAAAGTCGAGTTCGCTATACAAAATTCATCACTTGGTTTCGATCGGCTCCTTTCGATCATGTTTCCAAATAAATTGAATAGTTTGGTGCGGCTAAGGAAATATTGAACATCTTTACGAAATTCCCCAGAAACTTTTCGATCTCTCCATATTCTCTCATCACCAAGATTTGAGCAGCATAACAAAGCGAAGATTTTACGACTGCATTGAAAATTTTATATTTTGTTGAAATGTTAATGTGATTGTCTGAAAAGATCTTCTTCCAAGTAAGATAAATCAAACTTTGTGACTTTTTGGCTTTTTCAAAAGGTACATATATCCTATAGTCCAGGGTTGGATTCAGAAATACTCCCAGATACTTATATTCTTGAGATATCTCTTAACGACATCCGCAAAACAAACATGTTTTTCAAACTTCAGCTCGGATGGAATGAGAAAAATTCAGGAGTTTCTATATTACGGTGTTGATGACTTAACCCCCAATTATTACAGTATTTCGCAAAACGATTTACCATTAATTAGAGGGATTCTGCTGATTCCGATTATGGTTTTGATTGTGTATGTTTTACCATCCCAGCCTCCTGCTTCAGTGTTTGTGCACAAACATCAAATAATATTTATAAATTTTGTTGACACTCCAAGTTGTGAGAGTTTATTAAAAAGAACATTTCGATTTGCCAAAAATCAAATGAAGCTTGAAATGCTTTAACGATGGATGTTGAAGTTAAAGTGTAATCAACTGTAGTAATTCTTCTTAAATCCCGCTTGAAGTTCCGTTTGAATGTTGTTTATATCCATCCACTTTTCGAGTCTTTTAACGAGAACACTACAAAATATCTTCGTAAAAACATTCATGAAGGATATGTCTCGGTAGCTTTCAACTGCATTTACTCGTATATCACCTCGTTTATGGATTGGAAAAACGACAGATTTAAATGAGGAGGGAACTTCGAAAAATTTGTTGAACAATGTAAGGAAATTACCCAGAGGGATATGCATTTTTTTAAAACTCGCACGGGATCCCGTCTTCTACTGTGGCTTTACAGCTTTTGGCTTTTTGGAGAATAAGTTGTATTTCATTGACTGTTATTACGGAATCTAATATTTTTTTCAAAAAACGAGTGGTTGAGCATATGAAAAGTTTAGTGTACTATTCTTTTGAAGAAAATTTTTAAATCAATCCGAGGGATAATCCGCAGAAACACTCAAGCCAATATAGTTGTCAGAACAGTTTATTTCCTTTGCCATCTTTCACAACACTTTTGTGCTTTTGATTTGGTTGAGTGATTGGGCCTGCATGGATCTAAAAATTGATTTTCTTTACAAGGTACATATTTTTATTTTTGACATTAGCTTCATCCAACCATTTATGAATTTCGTTGCAAGGAGATCTACGAAATGTTTTAATTAAGCTAAATGTGTTTTTTCTGGCTTTAAGACATCCTCTATCAAACCCCCTTTAGGAACCAGTTTTTAGTAAAAATTCCAGCTTTTTAGAAGAAAGGACATTCCAGTTTCATCTTGAACGAGCACAGAAGGCTTTGGCTACGTAACTTAAATCATTTGTACTGATTATGCTTAATATGATGCAGAAGCGAACAGATGGGCTTAAAGTCCTTCGGACTACAAGACACTTAACGAAGTTGCAGTTACAAAGCAAGAGTTATCCAGAAAATTAATCTTAGATATCAAAAGATTACCATTAAATTAAATCACATATTTTAATACCAAATTCGATGACTAAAATGTCTTAAAAATATGTGATTTGGACGGCAACCAATGTTGGGTTCCTGAATGAATGAAAGGATAAAATGATAAAATATACAAATATGATTATAGTTTTAAAAGCCGGTAATTCAATTCAAAACTAACCGATTACATTCAAGTAGTGATTTAACCACGTCAATTATTTACATCAAAGCCTTACAACAATCAACGGTCTTTGGTCCCCGATTAGTTTGCCATGCATCTGACGTTCTCTTAATAAAGAACGAACCTTTTTTAAATGCCATATAACAGAATAAAATCTCTATTCTCAAGTTTAATTTTTTTTTCCGCGAAATGGGAAGTCGATTACGGTTATGGCGAATCGCAGCCAACTTAGCGAGGACATTATTTGAATTCACTCGCAACCCTAGAAGGCTCTTATGTTTTAATTAAAACCCTTTCCAGTTTTTACAATGAACAGAAACTCCGTAAATTACACCAACTGTGCATCTGTGACCGAAGGACCAATCGAACATCGGTTGCAAGCCAAAGATGAAATAATTTTCATATATCTGATGACACAACAAAGATATAACCTCTGCATTCAATTCAAACACATAACCGCTGCCTGTATCTTTGACTATAGACATTCTGACCATACTTCTGCCAAATTATTCTGTCTTTATTTTACAAATAAAGCAGTTGAAAGGACATTCAAATTCAAAGGTCATCACAGTCGTTCAGCCTTATCAAACTGCATTAAATAACGGCTCCAGCTTTAAGGTTCACAATTAGCATAATGTTGAAATTTCTTCTATTTACTGAATAAATAATCAGACGCTGTATAATTCAAATAAATTGCCAACGATAGCAGTAAAAAATTAACCTGACAAACAACGTCAAATAAAACTCATTGCCGTTCGGCATTGTCCTTCGAAGAGCTTTCAAAAGTTGTTGGCTTCGGTTGTTCTCAACAGCCTCCGCCAAGAAATTAAAATATGCTAATTTACTGACTTCCAACAGGAATATAAATTCAACAGAGTCATTTCCATTCTCCTTTCTCATTGTAGTCCTTTTCGTTCAGACAGGCGATTCTTCAAAACTCATCTCTGTGCTGGGTAGACATGTGTTAAATCTGAAGTTGAGGGTCTTCAAATCCATATCATCATGCTCATATAATAGAAACATATTTTTAATTACGGTCCAGCACAATTGAAGGATTTCCTTGCTGGTCAATGACTCAAATTGGACTTGAATTTGAACTGTACATCATATCGGGATCATTTATTGGGGCTTTAATATCGATGGTGTGGTTGTGAGTTCCGACTTGAAAATCGTTTCGATTTCCTTGTGATAGGGGGCAATGTGAAAATCGAGTCTATTGTTCATTTGCAGGGCCGCAGGCCACACTGCTCTTGGCTGTTTTGTGTATTGCAAAACGAGTCTGTACACTTGATCGATATGGATATCACACTCTTTTTCTCTATGTGATTATCCTTCAGCATCTGATGCAAATGCTGCTTGAATAGATTCACATTTGGTTGGAGATCATTGACAAAATTTCCTATACAATTGCGTAGAGACAGTGTACCTGTATTGTAACTCTAAGCAAGGCTCTAGGCTCCTTGACTCGGGAGACGGTAATTGCGCAGAAATTTTTTCTCATATTCTAATATAGCTCTGTATTCTTCCCTCGATACTTGAATCTTTACAGCGTCTTCTTAACAGCCTCATCTGTTACCTTCATCTTATGCACGCATTTTTCGTTACGCTCATTTCTTCCCGGAGATAAAAGCACATAAACATAATATAATATAATATTCTGAAACGTGTTGATTTATTGGAGAGTCTGTTGCTTAGATGCCCTCTGTAGGCTCTTTAAGATCCATTAATGTCTGAGGCGGGTTAGGCCGCTGCATATGTACATAAGTCGACCATTTGCATATACTAACGATTGACTTTGCTATTAAGTAAGCTTAATTCTGCAACTTACCGGAAGTCTAAGTGAAGCAGAAGAAGTACTGTCCTGCCCAGTCCCTCGTCCAACGCCATGAAATTAAAAGTCCTTCCTACATGTCTCGCTAATATCCAAGCTCATAAATAAAGTATAGGGTCGTCATCAGTAAATCCGTTCGTACCCGAGGCTGTTACTCCGGAGCTAGATCACCTAGTCTGAGCTCCCATATAATAGGAGTAACCCATATAATAGCTATTCTTCTGCTGCCGCCTGGCTAAAGAGAGGTTTCTCAGTGGATAACTCTCCTTCCCCCTCTCTTGTTAACAGCGCGCAATAACCTTCCAAATGGATTGTAACTCCAATCTCTTAAGGTTCGGATATTGACCACTAGGAGGTTAGAGTAGGAGTTGATGGAACGAGGTTTGAACTTTAGAAAGACTAATTGACGCTTGTTCCTCTTGAATGCACATACCAATATCCAAGCTTAAGTCAAATAACGCTGCTGAGCGGACGGCCTAGCTTCCAAAATTTGCAAAGTGTTGGGCGAAGACCAACCAACTTATCTGCAATATATGGCGGAAGAAAGCATACCAGATGAATGGAGCCTCAGTATTGGTTGCCCGATTCTGAGGAAAGACCCTCTAAACTGGACCAACTTTAGAGGTATCAGTCTCCTCAACTTTGTCTATAAGATCTTTTCTGTCATATTACATATGTGATCGGTCAAAAAAGTCCACCATAGACCAAATAACCACATTACGCAAGGTTTGAAAAAAAGCAACGAGCTCCAAATCGACACCCACCACCTTTTCAACTATTTCAGGGCTGCCTATATCCACAAAGATGAGCTGTATAGAGCTATGTCTTCTTTCGATATCCGTGCGAGGCTTATCCATCTGTGCAGAATGACGTTGAAGAGCTTGCCCTGCTCAATTAAAGTTGACCACTTTGATGTCGATAAAGGTTTTCGAGAACGAGAAGCACTGCCGTGCGACTTTTTCAACAGCATACTTGAAAGAATATTGCAAAACTCATTCGCCAACACTAGAGACACTATCATGCTATTCAAAAAGTCGCATACGCCAATAATATTGTAAACATGCCAATAGATCGAGACAGAGGAGGCAAAGCTGGGAAAACGTAATTTATGCTGTCATCAAGAAAGGAAAGGAAAGCCATTACTTTGAGGTAGTTGCCGTCTTTGTCTGCCTAGGCCCCGCTTTGAATACAGGAAACCACACCAGTGCTGAGATCAAACGAAGAATAAATCTTGCTAATTGCTGCTTCCTTGGGCTAATTGAGTAGAAAAGCCATCGCTCAAGGAACTAAACTATATCTCTATAAGACCCTTATATCCCAGTTCTGCTATATGGTGAAGAAGCATAGTCACATTCAGAGGCGGATGAGAACGCCTTATGTTATTTTGAGAGTAAAATTCTACGTGTGATCTTTCGTTGGTGAGTGGATGAGAATATTCAATAAAGAACTGTATGTGATGTACAGCGACAACGTCTTAGCCAAAAAGTTAAAAAGACATCGGCTTGGTCAAATAGAGCGAATGCACATAAAATGCTCCGACCCGGAAAGTTTTCGAAGCCACCTTCGACGGAATGAGGGACCTCATCTAACTTGGCGTGTAAAACTGGAGAAAGCTTGCTAGGGACCAGCTGAAGAAGATTGTTACTTGAGCCTCTAATTCCGCCCTGGACTGTAGCTCCACCTTAAGTAAGTAAGTCTGCTGAAAGACAGCAGTTTTCCATTAGCTTAGTTGATTTACGTTGTGATTAATTTTAAAATTTTTGTTAGCTAGTTTTTCAATAATAACATTACTTCATGTTTGAAAACATTTCTTTAAGTTATCTACAAATTTCAGTGATTTTTGAGTCTTAAGAATAAACAAAATACTTGTCGAATTTCGAGTTTCCAGCTTGACTGAAAGTGTTGTTAAAACTTAAAGACTTAAAGTTCATACAAGGCCATTCCATAAACGTGATCGCACTGCATCGACAAACTATCACATTTTACATACGATTTGAATTCAGATTCATAAAGTTTTAGAAGTCTTCAATTCGTATGCGTCACGAGTCAAAAGTTTTGCTAATAGAATTAATTTTATTAATTTTATAGTACATTGAAGTGCACAGCGGCCTATTTTAAAAATCTATTTGGTTTTATTCTGAACAAAATTGTGTTATTTTACCTCGATTTTGCTTCGAATTATTGGAAAGTATGGATTCAAATTTAAACATTCATAAATAGGGATTATGAAGAAAGACAATAAATACTTATTGCATCAGAGCCTTCTTTTGTGTTCACCAAATTTGATTTAGAATTCTTCGTTGACTCTCCCAGGATATCTTACTCTTGTATTTGCTTTTTCATATATTCAAAGTCCATAGTCCGACAACAATATAATTTTAACAACGAATGCTTTTTCGACATCAACCACCACTTAATGTACATCCTTTGCCTTTTCATTATTGTCCTTGAATTTTGCTTTTGAACTTGTGCGCAGCTGCTGAATATTATGGATGCGTCAAATTTGAAAATCGTTGTACCCTAATTAAATTTTTTTTTTGTCGAAGAAGAATATTATCCTCTGCTTGAATTTAAGCGAAACCTTTGCATTCTCTCGACCTTTTTCTTCTCGTTTTTAAAGGATCACTGGCTTCAGGCTAAGAAATTCTTATCAATATCTTTTTACAACTGTCACTTTATTGGAAAGTAGTTATGGAAAAGTACTTCAACCAAATCACTGCCTCGGCTGGTTTCAAAATTGGTCTTAATATCAACCCAATTTTATTTTTCAATATATTAACGATGGTTTCAACCATTATTTCTCGACAAGCATCACTCAGATTGCTCTAAAGTGCCTTAATCATTCCCGAATCGCATCGTTCCTTAATGGCACCCCACCAAAGAAAGCCCGAAAGAGTCAAACTGCTTGTACATTTTTTGGTCGACATAGAAATGAGCCGCAAAATTATCGTTGATTTCGGGCTTTTTGTAAGCCTAAACAGAGAAGCGAAACCGAAGTCGGTGGGCATTCTGCTTCAATTCCTCTGCTTTCTATTGCAGCTGATGTTCAGTGAGAACACTGAAATACATTGTTGATAATAGAAAGCAAGTCTCAGGAAATTTCTTCACAAACTTTTAGTACCCAATTTCGGTGTCAATCAGTCTTGGCCAAACAATATCTGAATCAAAAAGAAAACAAGGGATGGCCAACCTTATATGAATAAGTGCGATGAATTCTGTCCTATTGCTCGTTAGATATAATCTTTAAATCACACATTGCAGTTTTCGAATGACACAATTTAATCAATCACGATGATGATGTAAGTTATAATTCAGCTTCATGTGCATGCAATGTGGCTTAAATCTGCTTGCAAGCAGATGGCTTGCATAAACATCTCAAAAGTGCTCTGCCGATGCAGAAAATTGTAAAATATTTAATGAAATTCTAAATCGCCAATCAACCAGAAATTGCATGCAACGAAGCGTAAAATTACAATTTTATCGTAAGCCGAAAGGTATGGCTATTGAGCTTTCAATATTTTTGCAATTCAGTGAAATTTGATGGAACTTGTGATGAACGTCAGACCATGATTGTCAAAGTGTGGAAGAGGAGAGCAGTGCAACGTGGAATCTTAAGGATGTGCTTAATGCTTTATTTGATTTTTTTTTTTCAATAACAAAAAATGCTTCTTAAAAAAAGAATGAAAGGCAAAAATATGCACTGGAAGAGTGCGCCTCGCAAATAGTAGGCTTTGGAAACTTTTTTTGTTTTTCAATAGAAGAATAAAAACTACCTTGAATTCCCGTTCAAGGACTTAAGACTACCCTTATTATGGGTTTACATCAGGTTAGCGGAAATGATCAGAAGTGAGATATTTAGCCTTAAATCTCTAAGGCTGAGGGCTTTTACGTCGATTATAAAACCCCACAAAGCAGTCTGCTGCACAAACTTGTTGTTATTCTAAAGAAATCCAACACAAGTCAATATGTCCAAAATTGGGTTCAAGGTAGAACGGGCAAGCATTATTTGTGCGCGATTATTGAAGTTTCTGACAGACTTTTTAATGTAACCTTTGGTTCACCTATTCTGACGTTTCAGCTTTGCTTATTCTATTCTTTTTGTTATAGGCAAAAAACGTCAATAAAATTATCACTGCGTATGCAAGCTTGAAATGTTTTATCATGAAATAAAGGAGATAGGGCATTTCTGATCCAATAGCGAACATCAATGAGACTGATATTAAAATTTAGGTGTACGCTTGTACATTAAAACTAAGAAGTTTTATGAAAACAGTGTGTTTGTGATGGATGTTCTGACAAAATTTTTTTATAATCACAAGCATGTAAAAACGTTGTTTATGAAAGTCAAATCAAAGGTGATTTCATTATCTTTCTAATGACGATTAAAATTAGAAGACTAGGATTTACATGAGACTTTAAAAGCAAAGTTTTTTTTTTTTAAAGTTATGCATTTCTGAAAAAAAATCAGCCATATCGTTTCTTTTTTGAATGCCAAGTCTTAAATTTGATTCAAAATACATATCCGTACAGACATATTATAATGGTTTACGTTTTTCCTTGATTTTAAATAGGTACAAATTGTCAGAACATCCATCACAAAAAAGCACTTCTAACAAGATATTGATGCCAGTCTCATTGATGTACACTCTTGACCGAGGCTCCATACAAAAAAATCATAATTTTACAAAAGAAATAGAACATCAAAACTTTTGAAAGAAGATCTGATCTTTCAAAAGTTCTAACTAGGCAATAACAGACCATAACTGAATTTCGATAGGGTTGCGAAACTGTTTTTTAAGGTGTTCGTTCTCAACGTAGACGAAACCCGAATTTTAGGAGAATAAATAGAAGTGTTTGGAGTCAATAATTTTTGGGAAGGTTGGACATCTTCGAACAGCGAAGATGAGGAAAATTTGCATCTTGAGAGACGCGAATACAGGATGCTTCAAGGCGTTGGTTTCAGCAGATGGGCAGACCACGACTTCGTATATCGTTTTCGTCTATTAAAACGGAAGACATGAAAGTACTCGATATAATAGAGGATTCATTTCCGTGCGACGAGAGAAGTTTTTGATAGTCCTTTATTTTAATTATTCTTTGTTACGTAATTACATATATCATTTTCACATTATGTGCTCGGATCTATTCAATTGACAATTGCAGACTTTATTGAACAAACTGTGTACTTTGTGTTCAAGCGTATGCCCAGAACTCTTGCCATCTTGCTCCACGATTCATTCATGTGTCGAAAACGCAGAATGTGCGGCTGCAAGCAGCAAGGGTCATTTTTGCGATGTGCGAAAGATTGTACACTTTGTATTGTATTGACGGCTGCAGAACATTTTATCGCAATGGATGGTTCTCTCTTTACGTTCTGGGGGTGCCTACAGCGAATATCAAAATAAACGATATCGTGGCACGTTGGCATGTATAATGCTTCATAAAATTTATAAATTTCAAATGGATTTTCTTTGTTTTCTTTTCAAAGGGATCTACCCATGATCAGCGAATTTTCACTCTGTCGAGCTTAAAAAAAGCGTTTCGATGATGGAGAGCTCGAACATTTTATCCTTGTTAGAGATTCTGGGTACACCAATACTAGCCACCTGCAACTCCTCTCCTGAACGTCACAATTCTGTTAAGAATAAATAAATAAATTTTTTTTTCATTTCTTAAGCATTAAAACTCAAATTTAAAATCACTTCATGTACTTTGTGCAGTGGACGGACTCAAGCGCCGTAGAAAAAAAGCTTGCTTCGCTTTGTTTTCGATTTGCCTTTTCCTGTTCTTCTTCTTCTTTAGCAAATCCAAAGTTGAATCTGACATTTGATGTGCAAATTTCCACAAATATCCAAGGAAAATTCTCGAAACTGTTAGTAGCCCATCTTGCGAGTTTGAAAATTTAAATTAAGAGTTGAAGAAGTGAACAAAACCAATTTTCAACATGTCGATCAATGTTGGCCAACTCTATATTTTCCGGTAAGTTGAACAATAGTGGACAAAGCCACCCTAAATTAGAGTAGTAAAATTTCAAGCTCGTTTAAAAATATCCTCAATTCATAAACGGATACTCAAGGCGACATTTTGTATAGCAAAGGTACAATCAAAAAGCGGAAACTTTTTCAGCCAATGTTGCATAATGGAAAGAGTTTGGTCTACCTAGTCCATTCCGGCAACACAATTTTTCAAAATTTGGTTTGTGTGCGATTTGCCTTCCCACACCATCAACTTCCCATTTGATGATACAAAATATATTACCGCTTGGACAGATAAGGTAAAGTTTTAATCCTACCCGAAGAACCTTAGGTCTTATTCGGTTTATGAAATGCTCAAGATATCGTTGTATATAGTGTGTGGTTACTCTACGTGTGGCCAGTGGTCATTTGTCAAAAGTCAAAGGATGTTTATTATTTTTTATTATAGCATGGTCTATAATGCACTTTAAACAGTTTTCCAATTTAAGACGTATGTGAATTGTTAATTTCTGAGACTGACATTTTATCCTTTGTTTTTCCGCTTGAAACTTACTATATTGTTATTAAATTTCCAGATGGGTTTTGACACATAGGTTTTTACCAGATGCGTTTTGATAGATTGTTTATCTTTGGAAGACATTTACCATTGATCGGAATATTTCAGTCATCGTATGTGCTACAATCTTTAAGTCCTTTCATAATACAAAACCACAACAGTGGTAAAACTACTTAATCTTCGGGTGTTGCGTCCATATGCTTAAACTTTTAACGGAGTCACTTGCTGACAAAAAGCCGGTCGTTCGATCGACTCATAGATTGCCATGAATTACTTCTTTCTGCTTTAGTTAAACAATAAAATAAAAAACACTTTGCAGGCCTTCACGGTGGAGTAGCAATATGAAAACTTTTATTGCAACTGGTTAAAGGCCTCATACACACATGAGTTGAAATTCGAAATTTTGGTGCAGTAAAGATTCCCCATAACCTGGTACTTTTTGATGACAAAGAGTCCGAAATTTCATTTTATACCCAAGTTTTTTTGTGTTGTAAGCAAGTCTTATGTGATTTGGTCATAAAATCTTAAAACATTGAATTTTATATGAATTCTTTAGACATCAATTTTTGACCGAAAACTTATGAACGGTAGTGTATATATTTATACGAATGTTAATATAATATAATGGCACTCAAGGTTAAATTGATTGTACAATTTTTTCATAAGAAAACTAATCTGATTTTAATAAACAAGTAAAATTGACCATTTTTTGACAGGATGTATCTTTTGAAAAATTATTGAAACTGAATAAAATTTTACCAAAACCCATTTACAAATGGCAAATACGCTTCGAATAACACCAACTTCGATTTAATAGCTTTATTCGGTCTCAAGATATGCGAGACAAAAAATCCGCACGAACGTACACACACTCAGACATACTACTGTGTCCGAAAAATAAGGTGACATTGTATTTATTTTGAAAATTCTTTATTTATTCTTCCAAATCAATTTCATCCCCTTCAAAGTAATCCCCTCCCGATGCAATGCACTTATGCCAACGGATTTTCAATTCAATCTTTGAAACACTGGTTGTAGTCACTTTCCGGGATGGCCTGCAGTTCCGCCTTCGCTGCGGCTTGAATCTCCTCTATCGTATCAAAACGGTGTCCCCGGAGCGGTCTTTTGAGCTTGTTGAACAGCCAGAAGTCGCACAGCGCCAGATCAGGTGAATACGGTGGTTGCGGAACGATATGGGTTGAGTTTTTGGCGAAATGATCACGAATTACGAGTGCGGTATGGGATGGTGCATTACGTGGTGTAAAAACTAAGAATTGTCTTTCCACAATTCCGGCCTTTTTAGGCGGATAGCGTTACGCAAACGACGCATAACGTTCATATAATATTCGTTGTTGACTGTTTGGCCGGTTGGAAGAAATTCATAAAGCACAACACCACGATAATCGAAGAAAACAGTCATTTTTGAGCGACTTTGGCGCGGTTTTTGTGGTCTCGGCTCTCCTTTGGCACGATATTCGCTCGATTGATCAGTTGTTTCGGGGTCGTAAGCATAGATCCAAGTCTCATCGCCAGTTATAATGCGTTTCATGACATCCTGGTAGTCGGAAAGCATTGTTTCACACACTTCAACGCGACGCCTTTTTTCCAAAAAATTCAATGTTTTCGGTACCAGTCGAGATTTGACGCGCTTGAGGCCCAAAGCATCCTTCAAAATGGTATTGACTGAGCCTTTCGATAAGCCAACTTCACCAGCAAGGTCTCTAATCGTTAATCGATGGTTTTTCAACACCAAATCTTTGATTTGTTGGACGTGAGCTTCATCCGTTGAGGTTGATGGTCGCCCAGAACGCTCTTCGTCTTCGACACGTTCACGGCCGGCTTGGAAATCACTATACATTTTTTTAGACAAAGCCTCATCATCAAAGGCTTTCTGCACCATCCTCAAAGTATCCGCAGCAGAAAATTGATTCCGCAAACAAAATTTAATGCAAATTCTTTGCTCAATAAATTTCGACATCGCAAAAAACGAAAAACTCACTTTTAGCAGCTCACAAAACGACGCGTATCTCAAACACTATGAATATATTTTGACATGAAATTTCACATAGATGTCACTGACAGTACTACCAACCTAAAAAGAAAGAAAAATTTCCAAATCCTTCGACGCGCGCAGTTTAAATTCATATGTCACCTTATTTTTTGGACACAGTAGTACGTCTTAATATAATCGGCTCATGGGACTTCGAAACGTGGAGATATGTCAAAATTTTGAATTTTGAAAATCGAACTGATTGCAAGAACTTTGACTTTGGTCCCTTTTACTAAACCAATATTTTTCTTGAGAGCCTGAACCATCTTTGGATTGTTTGCATAACATCTTTCTTTTATGGCATAGATACAAAGCTTGGTGGCGGTAAAGCAGCATCACTAAAACGAAAGATTAAACGATTATTGAAGTTAGTTTGCAAGAAATCGGCAGGTAGACTGATCTTTCTGGCACTTAGGCTCTTTGTTTTCGATTTGCCTTTTCCTGTTCTTCTTCTTCTTTAGCAAATCCAAAGTTGAATCTGACATTTGATGTGCAAATTTCCACAAATATCCAAGGAAAATTCTCGAAACTGTTAGTAGCCCATCTTGCGAGTTTGAAAATTTAAATTAAGAGTTGAAGAAGTGAACAAAACCAATTTTCAACATGTCGATCAATGTTGGCCAACTCTATATTTTCCGGTAAGTTGAACAATAGTGGACAAAGCCACCCTAAATTAGAGTAGTAAAATTTCAAGCTCGTTTAAAAATATCCTCAATTCATAAACGGATACTCAAGGCGACATTTTGTATAGCAAAGGTACAATCAAAAAGCGGAAACTTTTTCAGCCAATGTTGCATAATGGAAAGAGTTTGGTCTACCTAGTCCATTCCGGCAACACAATTTTTCAAAATTTGGTTTGTGTGCGATTTGCCTTCCCACACCATCAACTTCCCATTTGATGATACAAAATATATTACCGCTTGGACAGATAAGGTAAAGTTTTAATCCTACCCGAAGAACCTTAGGTCTTATTCGGTTTATGAAATGCTCAAGATATCGTTGTATATAGTGTGTGGTTACTCTACGTGTGGCCAGTGGTCATTTGTCAAAAGTCAAAGGATGTTTATTATTTTTTATTATAGCATGGTCTATAATGCACTTTAAACAGTTTTCCAATTTAAGACGTATGTGAATTGTTAATTTCTGAGACTGACATTTTATCCTTTGTTTTTCCGCTTGAAACTTACTATATTGTTATTAAATTTCCAGATGGGTTTTGACACATAGGTTTTTACCAGATGCGTTTTGATAGATTGTTTATCTTTGGAAGACATTTACCATTGATCGGAATATTTCAGTCATCGTATGTGCTACAATCTTTAAGTCCTTTCATAATACAAAACCACAACAGTGGTAAAACTACTTAATCTTCGGGTGTTGCGTCCATATGCTTAAACTTTTAACGGAGTCACTTGCTGACAAAAAGCCGGTCGTTCGATCGACTCATAGATTGCCATGAATTACTTCTTTCTGCTTTAGTTAAACAATAAAATAAAAAACACTTTGCAGGCCTTCACGGTGGAGTAGCAATATGAAAACTTTTATTGCAACTGGTTAAAGGCCTCATACACACATGAGTTGAAATTCGAAATTTTGGTGCAGTAAAGATTCCCCATAACCTGGTACTTTTTGATGACAAAGAGTCCGAAATTTCATTTTATACCCAAGTTTTTTTGTGTTGTAAGCAAGTCTTATGTGATTTGGTCATAAAATCTTAAAACATTGAATTTTATATGAATTCTTTAGACATCAATTTTTGACCGAAAACTTATGAACGGTAGTGTATATATTTATACGAATGTTAATATAATATAATGGCACTCAAGGTTAAATTGATTGTACAATTTTTTCATAAGAAAACTAATCTGATTTTAATAAACAAGTAAAATTGACCATTTTTTGACAGGATGTATCTTTTGAAAAATTATTGAAACTGAATAAAATTTTACCAAAACCCATTTACAAATGGCAAATACGCTTCGAATAACACCAACTTCGATTTAATAGCTTTATTCGGTCTCAAGATATGCGAGACAAAAAATCCGCACGAACGTACACACACTCAGACATACTACTGTGTCCGAAAAATAAGGTGACATTGTATTTATTTTGAAAATTCTTTATTTATTCTTCCAAATCAATTTCATCCCCTTCAAAGTAATCCCCTCCCGATGCAATGCACTTATGCCAACGGATTTTCAATTCAATCTTTGAAACACTGGTTGTAGTCACTTTCCGGGATGGCCTGCAGTTCCGCCTTCGCTGCGGCTTGAATCTCCTCTATCGTATCAAAACGGTGTCCCCGGAGCGGTCTTTTGAGCTTGTTGAACAGCCAGAAGTCGCACAGCGCCAGATCAGGTGAATACGGTGGTTGCGGAACGATATGGGTTGAGTTTTTGGCGAAATGATCACGAATTACGAGTGCGGTATGGGATGGTGCATTACGTGGTGTAAAAACTAAGAATTGTCTTTCCACAATTCCGGCCTTTTTAGGCGGATAGCGTTACGCAAACGACGCATAACGTTCATATAATATTCGTTGTTGACTGTTTGGCCGGTTGGAAGAAATTCATAAAGCACAACACCACGATAATCGAAGAAAACAGTCATTTTTGAGCGACTTTGGCGCGGTTTTTGTGGTCTCGGCTCTCCTTTGGCACGATATTCGCTCGATTGATCAGTTGTTTCGGGGTCGTAAGCATAGATCCAAGTCTCATCGCCAGTTATAATGCGTTTCATGACATCCTGGTAGTCGGAAAGCATTGTTTCACACACTTCAACGCGACGCCTTTTTTCCAAAAAATTCAATGTTTTCGGTACCAGTCGAGATTTGACGCGCTTGAGGCCCAAAGCATCCTTCAAAATGGTATTGACTGAGCCTTTCGATAAGCCAACTTCACCAGCAAGGTCTCTAATCGTTAATCGATGGTTTTTCAACACCAAATCTTTGATTTGTTGGACGTGAGCTTCATCCGTTGAGGTTGATGGTCGCCCAGAACGCTCTTCGTCTTCGACACGTTCACGGCCGGCTTGGAAATCACTATACATTTTTTTAGACAAAGCCTCATCATCAAAGGCTTTCTGCACCATCCTCAAAGTATCCGCAGCAGAAAATTGATTCCGCAAACAAAATTTAATGCAAATTCTTTGCTCAATAAATTTCGACATCGCAAAAAACGAAAAACTCACTTTTAGCAGCTCACAAAACGACGCGTATCTCAAACACTATGAATATATTTTGACATGAAATTTCACATAGATGTCACTGACAGTACTACCAACCTAAAAAGAAAGAAAAATTTCCAAATCCTTCGACGCGCGCAGTTTAAATTCATATGTCACCTTATTTTTTGGACACAGTAGTACGTCTTAATATAATCGGCTCATGGGACTTCGAAACGTGGAGATATGTCAAAATTTTGAATTTTGAAAATCGAACTGATTGCAAGAACTTTGACTTTGGTCCCTTTTACTAAACCAATATTTTTCTTGAGAGCCTGAACCATCTTTGGATTGTTTGCATAACATCTTTCTTTTATGGCATAGATACAAAGCTTGGTGGCGGTAAAGCAGCATCACTAAAACGAAAGATTAAACGATTATTGAAGTTAGTTTGCAAGAAATCGGCAGGTAGACTGATCTTTCTGGCACTTAGGCTCGGTTTCTGGCCATAAAAAATCGATCATAAGGCCCCGGTAGCGCCTTCCAATGACTGCAACGTTTTGTTTTCTACTTTCGTCGTGAAGAAAACTTTGAGGATGCATTAGATTTACCTTGGCTGGACACGGAGAAAAGGTACTGATTAAATCCAATAGCCTCTTTAACTTCTAGAATTCCGAATTGTTCTGCATGGCACCATTTGTAATATTTAAGGCCATTTCACGTTAGTCTTGCAACAATGCTTAGTACTCATGCGATGTCTCATATAGTACCTCAAACAAAACGCAGCCTACGATTTTACGCATGGGCTTAAAGTTATGTCTGTACGCTTTGTACGTTTGAGTTGAGTATTCGGGACAAAAGTAAAACTATGCAGAAGCGGAAGCTCACGAAGCTATATCAAACTCCAGTTTTTGGAAGTTTTTGAATTGCTATTGAATTCTTGGAACATGTTAAAGACACTGAAAAATTTTAGAATTGATGTGAGAAATATAAATTGAGAAATCTTTTAATACATTACCAGGTGATATGCGAAAAATTAGTGGGTTATCTATGAACCGTACAAAAAACAAACTTACCGGAGAACGCGCCGGGTTAACGTTAACGTTAAATAGCTGGTTGCATCCTTCCTGCTCCTTAGTTATGTATATAAATTTATAACTTCCATAGCTACCAAAGGTATCACCATTTCTTCATCGCTGTGAAATTAAAGCGAATACAAATCTTTTGTTAACACATGTACACACAGTTTAGTAGCATCATATCGAATGGAAATTTGATCCTAAGTACGAAAGAATATTCGAGAACGTTTGAAATCGCTTAATAATGATTGATGTTCAAAAGCCTGCCTTTGGTTCTAAAAAGCGTTAACGTGTAATTTATCTCATTTTCTAGAGCCGTCGAGATACTATTATTTGTTGCCATCATTAAATAAAAACAAGTCGACGATCCACAATGGCCGGCCGTTACATCACTAGATAAGAGGATACACCCTCGGTCGTATCACCTTCGTGACGGTAATTTTTCAACGTTTAACTTGATATTGCATGAATTTATATGCCCAAGGTGCCTATCTTTAATTTCGAGTATTACGAACACTTTAGACATGATGAAGTTGACGTGAAACGCCAGCAAATACTGGTCGTTTGGTGCTCTAAGTGATTGACTCCCACAGGACGACAAGGGTCCTGATAAGGGCTTTTGTCTGCTTTATTTTTTTTTCTACGGAAATATTCGTACAAAGTAATTTGACGAGGGTTAATCATAAGGCGATTACTTTAACGACGAGTCGACAGGAAAACAAGCTACCTTACTCTGTACGAGTAGAGTCACAATTTTTGCATTCCAACCCTCAAGTGCCAAATGTCATAGTAACAAGAGATTAACGCAAATATTTTATTCCTGCTACGAGTACATTGAATCAGAAACTGATATGGCTTTTGTACTGTTCAATTATAAGTACTACATTTTTTAATCTGAAAAAAAAATACACTTGCACTTCAAATGAAAATTTTAAAATATTTTTCGTCATGGACGAGCTCATCGGTGTAAATGTTTAAACCGGAGAAATACTTGTACTTATGTGTTATCAATTTGTATAAATTGTTGGTCAATGGTTTTTAAGTTCAGATTCTCAGTATTGATGCTGTGCTAATTGACACATATGGATGCATGATGTCAGAGTCCTGTATGCCCAGAGGATCAATTCAAGTGATTGCAACGAATGTATAAGGACCTTCAACCTGCTGAAAGCCTCACGAAGTGAATGCAATGAATTCGGTTTAAAGCGAACGCATCCGCAGCAAGGATTCATCGCATGAATAACATTAAATTGCATTTTTCGTTTCAATGATTCTGACCAAAGAGTTTGTAAGGTTATCGAGAGTTTCATTTTGTAGTACTTGTACAACGAGATGCTCAGGCGAGTGCATGCATGTGAATGTGCAGAATTTCACATAATGCATTGGGCCTTGCCACAATTGCATTCCCTTTTGATAGATACATTCAAACATACATATACTCTGCCATTCGGTTCGATAATAAATGTAATAAGTCTTCAGAGTTCTTGTTAATTTGAGTATGCAAGCAAATGAAAAATGTTTTTGTACTTCGATGAGTTAGTTTGCTCTTTATGCTTTCAGCTTTCTATTGTGAAATAATGATGGATGTTCTTGACAAGCAGATAAATTCAATAGCCAGCCATTTGCCCAACCAATTTTGTCGGTATTGGAAAGGCTGTTCTACTCAAGGACCGAATCATAAGTGGATGAAAGCCTTGATCCAATTACATACTCAATCATCGAATACAGTGCATTTTGCAAACTGAAAGCATTGTTTTGTTTGACATTTCCATGCAAAATAGTAAATGAATCAATGTAAATAGAGGAAATTATAAAACAATTACAAAAACAAAAATATATAAAAAAAAATGCTGTATGTTAAACTAGGAAATTGAAACTCGAAATCTGGCTTGTGCAAGGTGGCACAAAATGAACCACCCTATCGAGAGATGCGGTTACTTTTGCCAATGGCAGCGGCTGTCAGTTTCGTTTTAATATTTGTTATAGACAGGACAGACGACGATGAGCCATGAAATGCTAAACATCTCAAAGTGGCGGAATACTCTCGTGTCTAAGCTTCGTCTCTGATTTTGACAGCAACATGAATTTCGTCCCAGATTTCTCGGCCATCCTACGCCTCCTGGTCAAATATAAAGATGTTAAGCCGCTTGCCTAAAATAGACTGGAACAACGCATAACAGAAGAGACCGCTGTGGCTGAAGACATCGCGGATGAGCCATCAACGCCGACCTGACGACATGTCAAGGAATTGGCGAATTTTCGTCCGCTTCAGCACCTCATTTTAGCTCAAGATGAAAGTATTCCTTCACAGAGTTCAGCTATACATATGTACATCATCTACTTTGCTGCAGACTGTCTTTCGAATCTAAACTACGTTCACGTTCTCCCCAATCTCAATGACGCAGCGGACGCTTTTCGAAATTCATCATGAGCAAAGAGGCACTATCTGAACGGACGTGCGTGGCTTTGAGAATTTTTAAATAATTCATCAAGAGCCATAATATATTTTACACTAAGTGATTCACATCAGTGATAAATAATTTTTATTGCCATAAATTCGAATGGTATTGGATTCCGTATGACAAAATGGTCCTTTATATGAATAAAAAAAGTTTTTATTTTCCTCCGCATCTATATTAAATAGTTCAAAGTTTTTTGTCTTGTCGTTGCTTTAAAGTGTTTTTCGATAGTATGTTATCTAGTCTTATTTATTTCCAACTGGGATTTCCTCAAGGCTTTATTTTTGGACCTCCTTTATACAATCTATTCACATCTGAATTTCCGAGTCCGAGCGAGTGTGAGACAGCTATTTTTGCAGATGATATCGCTTTATTTTCATCACAAAAGTTTCTTCTGAACGTTGTGATAAACTTTAAGGATACAATGAAAATTATCGAAAACTACTACAACAAATGGAAAATTAAGCTGAACGCAAGCCTCCTCCCGAACGGCAGCATACAAATCTGTGGAGCCGCAGTAGAGTGGAGCAACTGTGTGAAATATTTAGGAATAAATCTTGACACAAAGCCTACCTTTACTAAACATATCTCTAAGACCTTTCACAAAGTTAGAATAGCAACAAAAATGTTGAACCCATTTGATAACAGGAAATCTGCGAAAAGAAATGATTATTACGATTACCAAGTATGAGGTAGTTGTGCACAGTGTCAAATCAAAAAATTACAAGTGTCACAAAACAAATATATTTAAATTATACTTGCACTTCCGTGGCATCACTCCATGTTAAATCTACATAAAGAAGCGAATGTTAAAATAATATCTGTAAGAATACAAAAACTAAGAAAAAGATTCATAAATAAATGTGCTTTTGTTGAAAATATTCTTTACTTTGCTTTAATCTTTACTTTAATCTTTATTTAATTATTTATATATTTTTCATTTTATTTATTTATTTAATCATTGTATTATAATTTCGATGTCAATAATTCTATAATAAATACTGTTACAGTATCAAGATAGCTTATTTTAGAATCTCTGTTATTTAAAATGTGTGGTAAGCCCCAATTTCGAAAATTAAGTTTCGAAATAAAGATATCTATCTTTCTAAATTCGGACTGAAGAACATGTAGTTTCAAAAAGATGGTGAAACCGTGCACCAAGATAACATGACAATGGACAATTTGAAAGATTCGCCTCCGGGACCTGGAAGGTTCTTGTTACGGAAAAAAAATAAAGAAGGTGCTTTGGGATCGTGCATTTGTCTGACTTTTGGGAAAGAACATTCAACATTCCAATAAGATGAAATTGAAAAAGGCAGCAAATTCAAATCGACTGTTTGGGCAGCTTTCATTCTTGAGGGCTTCGAAGTAATGCTTTTATGACTTCCTTGTGATTCATCTTGAAAATGGCCCCCTTTGTTTTTAAGCTTAAGATGTTTAAATTGCTTGTTTGAGAATTTTATTGACTTATGTTGAGGTATTTTGTTTAATGCCCATGTGTACCTTAAATAATCCACAGATTTATATGTCGTTTAATATGCCTGTTGGTTAAAAACGGTCTAAGACACAATTACAACGCGGTTTATGTATTACAGATGCTCTCAATGGTAAAGAGAATAAGAACTCTTCACATAACGCACTGACAAGTCAATACCATTGTGTCTACAAGGTTTAACAAGAAAACACTGTTTTAAATATATCTTTGCCAATAGCTAAAGGTATTTATTTAAGCTCTCAATGAAAGCTACAAAAAGGAGTTTTCAATTTTTCTATTAAATCCCTAACCTCTTCATATGGTTTGAAAGCCAAAGAAAACAAAACAACGGAATCCTGCCAAATAGAAATATACGAACTCGTACTTTGGTTCAATCAAAAGAATCAACCTATTCTTCAAGAAAAAATAACCACATCATCTATGAACGCATAGAATATTGAGATGCATTTTAAACATCTCCTTCGAAAAAGATTTTGAGCTCTAAAGGCTAAGCAAATCCAGAGAAGGAAAAATTCCATCTGAAAAGAGTTTGGCATCTCAAATCTTCTTACGAGAGAAAATTCAATGGGATTATTAAGCCATGTGCATGTGGCAGCAGCAAGTCTGGATTTCCAATTCTTGTTGGACTGCGAAACGCTGACCAACATACTCGTACTTAGGGAGAACAAAACATATCCAGTTCATGTTTTCAATGGAATTAAATAAAGACATTTTTCTTTTCTACTTCGGGGCTTCTTGAACAAACAACTGAACTGACAAAAGACAATAAGTCGTCAAAAAATTTTATACAAGCTTTGCATTTTGAACGGTACAAGATTTTTCTAGATGTGTTTTTCCATAGTGTGAAGATCAAATGCAGTTTTCGGGCAGCACCCCACCGGCTGGAATCTTTAAGAAATGAGTATAAACTAATTTCCGGCGAAATTTTTTTTAAATTTAAGTCTCACAAAATTTTTGTGGCGAATGGAGTTTTCTAAAGCTTTGCGCGTTAAAGAACTCGTATAATGGCCGCTTAACTGAAAATCAAAACAATGATTCCGTGGCTCAGTGGTAAGTGCGTCCGTTCAAATCCGGGAGGAAACATCTGGTTCTTTCGGAGACGGCAATAGACTGAAGGTTCTGTTTCTGAAAAATAAAACTGACACATATAAATAGTATAGTCTCTCAGGAGAGATGTTTCACGAATTGGCCTCACAAACTTGGGCACGAATTAAAAAAAAACTGTACTATTTCCTAAAATATATTTAAGTGTAAATCAAACCATTTCGCAATGCTGAGTTTATGTCAATTTTTCGAGGTAGGCTATTAGAAAAATTATAAGTTTATACCCATTTCGAGCTCCTCGTCACAAAACGCAGTCCAAGAAGCAAAATGTGACGTTTACAAAACAAATATTTTAGTTCGAACAAGCTACTTAAATTTTATAGGCGCCATGCTTTTTTTAAGGGCTATTTACTTCGGAATAAGCATAGGGGTTCACCACACGCAATTTTTTGTCGATTTGTTTCAATCACTAGCAATCATTGTCGAAAATCCTTACAGCTCTCAGACCCATCTCTGTGAAAAAACGTACTATCCCGTGCTTCGAAATCACGTCTTATACTGACACTCTTAACATGTCTTACTCAACATGTACAACTCAACATCCAAACCAATTCAATTATGCTACTAAGCCTGACCGCATCAATATGACACGATTGGCACACACTGTTTTAGAGAGCCTTCCTTATAACCAAATTTGTGCCCTTCCTGGCGCTATAGGGCTACGTGTGAAGGAATAATTCGGCAAGCGACCGGGCTTAGTGAACGCGCAACGAAATTTAAAAATAATCCGCTATTGACACAAACCAAGAATATCTCCATAGATTTCGTTTAATTGAAATGAGATTAGCAGGAATTCGCAATAGCAATTCTCATTTTAATGGACGTTGAATGTCCTTTTCCATATTCAAACGAACATGATTACAGATCGCGGGCTCTTATTTACATTGCGGATTACGATTAGGTTTGGAAAATGCTTTTAGTGTTTGCAAATACTTTCATGCCATTTTCGGAACGAAAAAAATAAAATAAAATAGAAACGAAAATTTTATAAAAACGTAAAAGGATTATGTGAATAATTAAAAGAATAAGTAAAGTTTGCCACGAGTAACTCTTCTTGATAGATGGTTACCGTCTGAGAATAGTGCGGACAAAAATCGGTGAAAAAAAAGAAAAGAACTTATACAAAAACAATTGAACAAAAGGTTCAAAAAAAAAAAAAAAAAAAATTATAAACATAGTGACAATCAAAAAAAAAAAAAAACAAACAAAAAAAGCACACGTGCGTTGGTGAGCTACGGGATGTCTCCCGTGGGAGATAAAATGGATACGGCACAACTTTCAGGTATTACAACGGACAAGTACATGGAAATGTTCAATCTTATGAACAAATATAAAAAACAAGTAGAGGAACTACAGAGACAAAACCAGCAAACAGCGACTGATAGTGACGGTTCCTTTACCGTACCAGGAAAAAGGAAAAGAATCCCCAAAAAGACGACAGAAATAAAAAAAACATGCAGTAACCGATTCTCAATACTCGACGACGACAACAGCAACAACAAAGATGAACAACCGACGACATCAAAGGCTTTAATGGACAAAATGAAAAAGGCAAATGAACAAAAGAAGGAAAACAAAAATCTACTTCAAGCAAACAGCAATAACAATTACGAAAAAAGGGACATCTTAAAAACAGAAGTGCCTAAAAGAAGACCACCGCCCATCAACGTTTACAGGGAAGACAGCAAAAATATAAGCAAACTTTTGAACGAACATGTAGGTATTAATAACTATATTATAAAAAATGTAAATAGTAATAAAATATCGATAAGGCTCAGCAACAAAAATGACTGCAACAAGGTCAAAGAAATTTTGAAGGAAACAAAGTCCGAATTTTTTACTTATACGGATAAGGAAGATAAAATGCATACCTTTTTGTTGAAGGGCCTTAGCGAAAGCTTCAACCCAGACGAAATTCTCGAAGAACTACAAAATAAAAAAATCGAAGGGATCAATTTTGAGAAATCTTTCAGGTACGCCACGGGGCGTTCGAAGTTGTTGAACAGAACCCTACCTATTATAGCGGTTCAGTTATCGCCAGATAGTAAGGTTCAGAAGCTTAGAGAAATTAAACACATTTTGGGACATATAGTGTCCTTTGAACCAATTCGAAGGAGCGACGTCCTCCAATGTCGTCGATGCCAAAGATTTGGCCACGCTGCTTCGAATTGCAGCATGTTATATAGGTGCGTAAAGTGTAAAGAGCAACATGAGCCCGGTAATTGCCAGGTGAAAAAAGATGCATCAAAGGAGCAGCTATCTTGCGTTCTGTGTAATAGAGCTGGCCACCCGGCTTCATTCAGGGGTTGTCCTGTCTATAAAAAACTTGCAAGCGAAATGCAAGAAAGGAAAAATTCGGCAAAACAGCAAATAACCCAAAAAATTGCAATGATTGAAAATAATGTTAAGAAGGGTGTTTCGTATGCCAGTGTTGCCGGAAACGCTAGTGGCTCACACACAGTTTCACGAACTGCAAATGAAAGCTTGCAAACTCAGGTAAACAATCTTGCCAGAGATGTGAAGGCTTTGGCAGAAAAAGTAAATACCCTTCTTAATACTTTCCTTGCCTAATTCCAACATCAGAGAACTCAAGATAGCTGCTCTTAATGTTCATTCTATAGTCTCTAATGATAGAAGAGGTGACCTGCTGCGTTTTACAATAGATCATAGACCTGACGTGCTTCTATTAAGCGAAACATATCTTAACGACAGACATTACTTGGAGTTCAAGGATTACAATCTCATACGAACTGACAGAAAACATTCGAATGGCGGCGGCACGGCGATTCTCGTCAAAAAACCACTTCGATTTCAAACAATTGAAAACGGTGAAATAAAACAGTTTACTCGTCTGGAGACAACTATTATTTCGCTGCCTTTGAGGGGGAATAGATCTCTATACATAATATCGGCATACATACCAACAGCATCCGCTGCTGAATTTGATATTGAGTTCAAGAATTTGTTTGATATTCTAGGGCTTAATAGTTTAGATAACTATTTCGTACTAGCGGGAGACTTGAATGCGAAACACCCCTCTTGGTCAGATTCACGCGCAAATACTAAAGGTAACCGCTTGCGACGATTTATAGACGAAAACCAAATAGAATATAAACTTAAATTGTACAGCCCAATCACACCAAGTTTTCCATCAGGAAACTCATATCTGGATCTGTGCATCGCAGACGCGCGATTGCATATCAAAACAATACGCGATACTAAAATACCGCTATTGCCTTATGATAGCGACCATAACGCCATCGTCATCCAAACATCCTTTATTGACGACTCCACGTTTACTTTTTCAACGCAGAACGAGTTTCCTAAATTCAATTTTAGGAACACTGACTGGAGTAAGTTCTCTCTTTGTGCCACGAGAAAATATATAAGTCAACGCTCATCTTCCAAAGTTCCTAATGATAGGAACCTCACGAACGATGAGTGTGACTCTTATATTGAGAAACTTAATACCGTGACACTGGAAGCAATGGAGTCGTCAGTTCTGAGAATCAAGAACAAAAATAGCATTGAATGTTATCTCAACCGAGACATACGGACATTACAGACACACAAAAGCTTTCTTCTTTCTCAGATAAATCGGATACGCCGACAATTTCAGGACAACTCGACCAACATGGAGCTGATAAGATTAAAATCCGTCCTCAGGAATGTGAGATCACTGTTGAAACAACAGTTTCGGAATTCTATCAATGACTATTGGAGGCATAGAGCCGAAAAGGTGATAAAATCTGATTCGAGGAATATGTATCCTCAGATAAAACAGATTTTCAAGCCTCGTAGTGTTGTCAAAATTCCGACCCTGAAAGTCCCTATCGTTTCTGATCGTCTCCTCACTCGCGCAGGGATTGATCGCAATAATTGTCCAAAAACCGGTAACCATTATATGATCGATGGAGGGACGAATAAAGTTAATCTTATTGGTTCTCATTTTGAGTCAGTTCATGCGACACAACATCCTAGTCCCAAATCTGTTGAGGTGGGTGAAGAGCTGCTAAGGTTTAGCAACCAAAGTAGCGACTCAGGCACTCACATACAATTTTCTGAGAGAGTAAAAGCCGATGAACTTACATCAGAGCAGGCAAACAACTATTACACAACATTCGACGAAATTACTTACATATTCAGGACTCTGAATAACAAAAAGACTTCCGGTTTAGATGGCATTCCTAATATCGTGCTTAAACATATCCCGATCGAAATCATAAGGCAATACTGCGTAATATTTAACAACTTGCTAAATAACTGCTACTTCCCAAGCTGTTGGAAAACTTCGAAGGTATTTCCAATTGTAAAAAAAAAGAAAGATCCTTCAGATCCTTCAAATTATAGGCCAATAAGTCTCCTGCCTAATATTGGGAAGGTTTTCGAGGTAGTTATAAGCAAGTCTATCTTGTCCGAGTGCGAAAAAAAGGAGATCATACCGCGGAATCAATTTGGATTCAAAAGAAACCATTCGGCAGTTCACGCAGTTACAAAACTGGTTTCCGATATCAATTGGAACCTACACGCCAAAAGAAGTACAGGTGCCTGTCTGGTGGACATGGAGAAAGCCTTCGACACGGTCTGGATTGACGGGCTTATTTATAAATTAATCAGATATGAGTTTCCTTGTAACCTTATAAAGATCGTTATATCAATGATTCGCGGGAAGAAATTTGTGGTAACAAATGGAGAGTATATGACGACTATGGGTTTTGATGTCACTGAAGGTCTGTTGCAAGGCACAGTATCGGCACCAATACTCTTTAACATTTACGTTTCTGAAATGATTAGGGACTTGGATAACTCAATAGCATTTGCCGACGATGTCATCCTTTATGCTCATGGCTCTAAAATAGCAAACATACAGAACGATCTCCAAACTAAGTTTGACCATCTTCAGGTATTCTGTCGAGACTGGAAACTTAAAATAAACAGCTCCAAGTGTGAAACTATACTGTTCCGCACCCCAGTAGGACAGGGTAATTCAGATTTACGACGCAATTGGAAAAACATGGTAATAAAATCTTCAGATGGACTTCGCATCGAGTCAAAGACTGTTGTGAAGTATTTAGGTGTTCATTTAGACAATTTTTTGTACTACAATGAACACGTAAATACTCAGTTAAAAAAAGCGAAAGCAGCATTTATGTCGCTCAAAAGACTTTTTTACTCCAACTATCTAAGATCCGATGTGAAGATTATTTGCTACCAAGCCTTTGTGCGTCCAATTCTGACTTATGCGAGTCCAGTATGGTGGAACATAAGTCCATCCTATATGGAAAAGTTTAGAATATTTGAACGAAAGTGCCTGCGAGCTTGCACACGGTTGTACAGAAGCGCACATTCCGACTTTCGACATTACGTCTCTAACAAAAGACTATTGGATGTTTCCGGCGTGTCTAGGATTGACAACGTTATCCTGGACCTTGTGAGGAATCATTTTGCGCGGTCGGCGAATGTTACTGAGAATGAGCTCATATCGGGTTTGTTTTATCCTAACCCGGGATATTTTAGAAATTCATTAGAAAACGGACATTTACCACCTGAAGCATTCCTGTATCTGGATGCACATGGCTACTTATCGGACTCGAACAATGTTCCTATTATATACCATGCTGCTAGAAGAGCAACAGACAAAAGGGTTCACAGTGTGCCAATGCACTCGGGGGATGGATCTGCTGACTGGAGGTACTGCATGAGCGTGCCTGAAAGAGATTTAAGTAATATTAATAGATTAAACAGAGCAAAATATTGGTGGCTTGACTGGGTTGAAGCTAACGCTTAGGTTTAGTTAGGTTAAGCTAGGTTAAATTAGGTTAAGTTAGGTTAAATTAGGTTAAGTTAGGTTTAATTAGGTAAGTTTTTGTGTAAGAAAAATAACAATAAAAGGAGAAAGTTTTTTTTAACTCCACTTTTCTTTCTAGATTTCAAGATTATTATAAATAAAAAAAAAATATTATTAATTTAATACTGATTTCATATACATAAGGCTTAATTTATAATTTTTATGTGTTGCGAACCGATCATCGGTCTTACACAGTATTTTAATAGTTAGCGAATTAAGTATTTCTCATTTGTATTTTAAAATTTTATAGTGTTAATTGTGGAAAATAAATGAGTTGAAAAAAAAAAAAAAAAAAAAAAAATACTTTCATGCCGGCGCGCGTATTTGTAGTCCACTTGATTACAAGGGACTCAAATTGAGACCGTGGAAAAGATTAAGCTCAAGGCTTTGTATAGAGATTTTAAAACATTACAATCATCTTTGAGTAAACACTTAAAAATCATACATACTATTTGCAGAAGATTTTCGGTTTTTAAATTTACGATAAAGCAGCCCCTGGGGCCTGTTTTAATCGTTGAAATAAAATGCAGGCCAATGAATCTCCTATGTATGGAACAATATTTTCAACTCTTAAATGCATATCTTTAAGCCAATGTAAATGAATTAACTCACACAAAATTAAAAAATAGGTATATATACTTTAGAACAAAGATAAACGTTGAAAGCCTACTCTGTTAAGGCCAACCTTCTTTGTCGTTATCGCCGGTAATCCAGCATACTGAGCTTGAGTCTTGCATTCTTGGTATCATGTATTTAATATTAATTCAGTGTTTTTGCTTAGCCCACAAGGCTTTTGGGGTGAACATGCTTTTGAATATCGACTATGATCGTTTTCAAGAGATGATTAAAACATTTAAAAATACGTTATCTTGGTACGGCCAGAAAATAGCCCACAGGACGACGTACGTCGAAAGGAGTATTTCATGTTTACTTTCTTTCTAACTTACTGCGGTAATATTCGTTCATGAGTTCCCTAATCTATTTTCAAGGATCAAGACAATAAATACTTTGTGCAGCTAAAAAATACATAAGAAGGAGAATGGTATAAAACTTTTCTGCATGTAAATTCTGTGATTCGATTTCTAGGTTCCGGTTTAGTCTTAGAAGTATATATGAAGGAGCACGAAATTCAGCCTTAATTTAGGGACGCTCGTCAAATTTTCCGGAATAAATCACAAATTGGCAATTACATTGTAAACAGTTAGGCAGATATTGTTTGAGATTGAAATTGGTCAAGCCTTATTGCACACCCAAAGACAGCCTTTGCATATACCGAAAGAAACGCAATCTGTAATTTAGGAGTTCAATCACGAGCGTCAGTTTGGTAAGTCTATCATGGGGGAAGGTCTCTAGGCACATGTTCACGACCAACACTAAAACGGAGAACATTTTTAATCTTTGAGCGGCATGGTAACAGATGCAAATGCTTGTGTATCAAAAAATTGATATAAATTTGGGCATGCCTAATAAATGTCGCTACACTGTTCGTGAAGTCTTGCACTATAAACTATTTTTAAAAGAAAATACTAACAGAACCATGTTCGCGGTTTCCGACTTCAAATAAACAGGAGTAGAAATAATGTCCTCAATGTTCGACTTTCCAGTTTATGTATACAGTCCTGCGAGAAACAAGGAGATCGGTATTCGGAAGCGATGTTTTGCCAGTTAACCAAGTAAAACTGATTTTCATAGAAATATATTAATGCCAGTCTATTTAATGTTTCCGTGTCAAAAAAAATTCAAACAGTCAAATACCGCGAAGATCGGAAGCAAAATCATAGCCTCATTCTAGTGATTCGCAGTGTTATTCAGTAGCATGTGTTTTTGTTCAATCAAAATTATTTTATCTTCAAACACACATGCTTCCTTACTCGATATAGTCCGCCTTAGTCTTGACGTACAAATTTAAACACAAATTTCTATCTACTTAATATGTGAAGAAATTTCAAGTTTTAACATCCGCAATCACTGATTTACTCGCATCTGAATTCCTTCAAGCATTTACAAACAGAAATTTAATTAAAAAGCAGCTCGGTGAAAAAAGAAGGAATCCAAAAATCTCATCTACATCACAGAGCGATATTTGAGGGGCAGGAGGAAGCTAACAATAACATAGGAGTGCTTTGAAAGGAAAATTTATCGATTTATATTCATATTTTCAATGCTTCCGTTCGGGGAAGTTGAAAATTCCCCAAAGCATTATTTCTTTGGCCAAAAAAGAAAATATATAAAAAAAAAAAATCAAAAAAAAGGAAAAATAAAGTGCGACCTTCAGCGCGGAAGGTTGTGATGAAATTTTCGTTAAGACTAAGTGATAAGGTCTCGCCTTGCCGCAATTTTTGTTTATTTTTAAGGTGATAATGTGTTTGGGCTCCCCTTGGCCACATTTGATGAATAATCAAAGCTTTACTGTAAAAAAAAAAATCAAAGAAATACAAATAAGTTTCTTTCTCTCCCCGCTGAAAACAAATACGAGTTGCTTGACAAAGTGGCCGCCAATGGTTGGATACAAAGTCGGAAGAAAATGAAAATGTATAAATAATTTAGCGCCATCAAATTTTATACCGTCTTGACACTGGGGCTTTCTTCGAAGTGCGGATGTCTTTAGGTTCGATGAAATGATGTTTTTATGACTTGCTGGAAATCAGTAAAATTTACTTAATTTAAGATCAATAGCAGATCCAAGTTATGTTAATATCGGAAACTGCTAACCGTTATTACGTTATTTATTTGTTTATATACAAGCGGACTAAATTCAATATCGAAAGATTATTTGTAAAATAAATAAAGAACTAACTTTACATATTATTTAGTAATTTCAAATACCAACATCAAGACAAGTGGTTGATTGAATTTCAATTAAGGGGTGGCCGTACTGTAGTGATTGTTCGATGGGCTTT
Organism: Orthonevra nobilis; assembly: GCA_963555765.1. Lineage (NCBI taxonomy): Eukaryota > Metazoa > Arthropoda > Insecta > Diptera > Syrphidae > Orthonevra > Orthonevra nobilis. Next base: position 24,401,012 of record OY743225.1, on the reverse strand, counting down.
TGATTCTAGAGTGCCAAATTTTTATCATCAAAATATTGACTCTGTTGTGAAATCATAACATAAACAGAACAGGGATTATGTAACCTCTCGAAATGCAAAAAATACTTCATTACAGATTGACTTATGACGAATAAAGTACTGCGAATCGACTGAGTGCAAAATAAGTGCTACGTCACTATTCGGACAACTCAGGGAGTAATTGACTCCAAAGTGTATCAAAATAATTATGAACATTTGTATGCGTTGAGTCAATATGTGTTCACGATTCATCCTTCTGCAGGTTTTAAGAGTTCTTCCGGTATTCTTTTCACATAAATTTAAATTTATTGATAATATCAAGAGCGCGACTGAAATAGGACATCGCTAATTATTGGAAGCTTGGAGGCACGCATATTAAATGCCTATAAGACTTTTGATGAGTGGAGTGGAATTTTCGATTCAATTATACAATTTAAAAACTATAAAGTAGTCAAATCGCTGCACGTTTTTTTTATTTGAACCAAAATTAACAAGCTACGTTTTCCAGCATCTAATAATTAAAATAAAGCAAAAAACATCTTTCAAACATATTCCAAGCTTTTCGTAAAGATGGATTGCTCTGTTTCCTACAATGCACTGAGAGAAATCATCGGAAGGTTAAGTATTATCTCACTGTCAGCGGCGTTGATCTTATTGCTCCTATTAAAATAAGGCAAGCTTATCTTAAAAACTCCGGACATAGTTCCCATATTCTGTTACCATGCAAATGCCGACATATCCTTATAATGCTTATCCCTATTAGAACCAACGTTCTGTTTCGATTTAAGGGAATTACTATGAGCTTTTGGATAGTTTTGAACCACTTTGAATTGTCTTAAATTCATCCGCGACATCGCGGGTTCTAAAGATATCGTTTAGCATTTATTATTTTATCATGATTATCTTAGAGGTATTCTACATAATTCTAGCTGCATTTTCAACCAACTTTCCCTCTTTTAAATCAGTAGATAGGAAGTTTTGTTAATTTGCTGGTCCTTTCCTTTTGTCATGATACTAAATTATCATATAATTATAAAAAGTGTGTTTTTTAGAGATTTGGTTTTTAAGCCTGCAACACTGTTTGAACAGATTGTCAATTTGACAGTTGAAAAATAATTTGTGATTGTGAATAGATTTACGCCAGAACAACGCGTGCAAATTGTGCAAACTTATTTTGAAAACCATTGTTCGGGTCGCCCAACTTATGGTACACTACGTCATTTAACGGTCAACATAATCACCCATTTCAGCAAGTTGTTCGGAACACGATGAATCATTTTCGCACAACGTTCACTCTAGTGGATAACACGCAAGAAGTTATTGTCGTTGTGGAGCGCAGTGTTGAGGAGAATCCGAATGAGTCGATTCGACATCGCGCACATTTATTTGAGCAATGCCCGACCACTTTGTAGAAGATTTTACGGCTTTAAAGCTTATAGGGCCTAGCTTGTGCAAGAGTTATAATTGCATGACCATTACACGCGTCTTAGGTTCGGTGATTGGGATTCACCTGATCCTCATTTTCAACACAAAATTTCGTTCCTCGATGAGGCGTATAATGGATACGTAAACAAACCAAATTGTCGAATTTGGGGTGGAGAAAACCCAGAAGCCTTTATCGAGACGCTCTTACATCCATTTAAACTCATTTTTTGGAGTTCTTTATGGGCTGATGGAATCATCATCGTGGCGCGCATATGCCTGAAATCATTTTAAAATAATAATGGTATAAAGTATCTAATAAATAAAGCTGATCATAGACATAAGCATTAGCTTTACATATTTTATTTCATATTGATTTTGTAAACCTCTAAAAAGAACACCCTTTGCATAAGAATTTCAATACGCCTCGATACTGAAGTAGGCCGCTTTATGACCCTAATAGACTATTAGCATAAAAAAAGCAAAAAAAAAATTAGGATTACTTCTCTCCTGATAGCTCAAATCTCACATTAATATTCAAAAGGCCTGTACTACCATGATAATTAACATACAAATTCGGTTCAATTCAATTCAAAAAGTCAACAAAACAATCGAGAAAAGTGACTTTAGTTGCTTTTAAATAAATGAGTGGTGCATGGCAAGTTGTCTTATTTCTTTCTTTCCTCTGGAGGATGTGAATACCTCCAGACACAAATAACACTGTATATTAATTGCCCTGAATATCCTTAAATGACACAGACCATGTTAATTGGCAAATGCGAACACTTTGAAATTATTCACGAACGCGTTAGCAACTACTCGAATTCCGCTGGCAACGAATGTACATTCAGTACCTACAGCATTGGCAACTTATTCGGTAGGCATTCCGCCCATGAATATGGATGAAGGCGTATTGAGCTTGTTCAACCATTTCGCTAGAAATATGAATAAATTAGAAACGAGAAGAAAATTGTGCGGGAATCGTGTCAAATTTTGGTTGGAATGCTAATCGCGCCGTTTTTCGAATATGACATTCAGAAAAGCATTGAGGAATGCATTAAACATGCATTTCGAGGCATTCAACGACATGCGTTTATTGAACAAATTTCATTTCAACAAATGTTAATAATGTTGTCCGGGTAAGAATGTTGCTAGGTAAGAAAACATAAAGGGAATGTGAATCAAAAATAGACATAAAGAACAGTCTAATTATATCCTGCAGAGATCAGTCTTTACTCAAGTGGGTTAGCCATTCCGGAATAGAGCCACATTTATAGAGAAGTACGCCCAATTCACAATGTGTTAAAGTTGTTCTGTTGAATTTACTTGCCCACAACAGAGCTGCTATTTGTGCAGTGCTATCATCAAAGATCAATACTATGCGAACAATCCAGAGAGTAATTGATCAACCTGCTCGTGAAACCATGGAAAACGTTCTGAAAAATTTTGTTGAACTTGTCATTTGAATGAAATAATATTCCATTATTAATCGGCATTTATCCACTTTTGCATGCTTGCTTGCTTGAAACAAACAGATGGCCCGCCCCTTTATTTCACCACAACACGACCAATCCTTAAAATATTTACATTTTCCAAACTCCATGTCATTCTCTCGGCATCCAAATAATCCGAAGACTTCCGTTCCAATCAAGTTTTTATGCTTTTGTCGCAATTAAGACTACGGACTCCAAAAAGGTTTCGAACTTTATATATCCCATCAAATGCGTTCGGTTTTACAACACTCTCCCGTTTCTACATGACTTACGCCAACCGCGAAAAAAAAGTAAGTCTCCTTAACCACTCTTTCAAAGGAAAGCCCCCACAAGGAAGAATAAAAATGAGAAACATAAACAAAAAAGATTCCAATGCAGCTGCAAAAGAAAACCCTACTTCCTAAAATCCATTACCGGAAAGATCTAAATTTACATCCGCAGTTCGGGTAATAAAACTCCCTTCTCCTCGAAATCGAAACGTATTCGAAAGGAAACGATAAAACTGAAGAGTTTCCTTTATATGTTAAATGGATACAGGAAACAATTTTGCTCATTGTTATGTGTCCGCAGGCATGTATACCGCTCTTGGGCTGTCAAGCTTTCAAGCTGAGGCCATACCCGACCAAAATAAATTGTAAACCATTGTACGCCTACAAAAAGCCAGATGGAACTATGCGGGTGGGCGGATGCTTGCACGCTGATGGGCCTTTCTATGAAGGTAATGCGAGTAATTGACCTAAATTTCGAAATACGAAATGAACGTCGATAGACAATGGTTTGAGGAGGAAGAATGAACGAAAAAAGGGATTGTTGTCAGCCCTTTGTTGCCATTAGGGATTCAGTATAACTCGTCTTAATTAACATACTCGTAGTTTGAGTTAAAATTACATTTAAGAATTTTTTTTAATTGTGCAGGGGTTATGTTCGGTTGGTCCGATGCAGCTTGTCCTGATTTCAGAATATCGGTGAGGACGATGGGCACTCGTCTTGATTGTGAAAATTTGATTGTTAATTGATTTGCATTGTGCAATTGACTTTACAGTGGATTGCTCCCTAAGGAGTTGCCTTCCATCTTTTGGATTGACTCGGAAGGGTTCTAATTGAAAATCGGCACTTTTTCTCATTTATTTATTCTTGTTATATCGTTATGACAGTTTTATTATTTATTCAGTAAATTTAACTTTAAAGCGAGTTCAATTAACTCAATGAAATTAAAATCCGATAAAAAGGTACAGTTGCCTTTCACCATCCACCTTTGAGCTACTTTAACCTGGGTGGGGACGTCGCCTCAACCAACAGCTTTCTGTTAAACACTCGTTCATTGGCACGATGCCGCCAGTTGACAGATAGATATCCTCTGCCGTAGACTCATCGAACCAGAGCATGGATGTCCTTCCGCGAAATACAGTTGGCCCAAGTTTCATTTTCATTTTCTTCCCTGATGAAGCTTATTTTGCAAAAAAAAATCTTGCTGATGGGAAAGTGAATTTTCACATGTGTCTGTTAATAGAGCAATACACCCAAAAAAAGATGGATAGACTATGGAAGACATGTGGTACCACCAGGACGATTTTGACGCTTTGAAAGCGAATATTCGTCGAATTATTTTAAGATGTGTGTCGAAAAGTCATCGACGAGTATATTTTTTGTTTAAAAATAGATAAAATAACTCCATGCTGATCCCGTTCCCATCCTTCAAAACTTTTTAAAGTAATTCATCTCTGGCGGTTCATTAACACTCTTTCTTTTACTTACACAGTTCCGTTCCTTAATATATAAAGTTGAAAGAAAACGGTAAGTGCCAAGTAGCTAAATCACGTACTTAGCCAAATATCCAAACACACGTAAGAAGTGTTATACAGAAAGGATTCAGTGAGGTGAGAGTAGATGGATGGTTGCAAGGCAAAATGAAGAAAAATGAAAGAAAAACAAATGAAAATAGGAAAGCAAACTTCCACTCTCTTTCTCTTACTGTCGAATCCAAGATAATGAGTTTTTGTGCATTAGAACTTCTTGAGATAGGTTTCCGGTCGAAATCAGGCTGAGTTGAAAGCTATTTCTCATTTCGTGATAACTTCTCTGATTATTCATTCGGTAGGATGTCTTTCCTGCGTATACCTCCTTTTCTGTCTGCATTGGAGTGGCGGGCACACGTTTTTGTTCGTACGTGTCAGAAACAGACACTTAATTGCTTTTCAATAGCGTTTATACGTTTATCGAAGGATGTTGCGTCTCACAACAGGACATCCAAGTAGTGTTTAGCACAATAGTGAATTATCTGAGAGTTAAGTGAAAATAGTTCCATTAAGAGATACATACATACAAAGCGAATAACTTGGATGAGCCCAAATTTTTTAACACCTTAAAATGTGTTTGTTTAATTAAATCTAGTGATTTGAATTTGAAACAAAAACACTGCCGAAAAGTATTTTATAAGACTTGTTCTTTAAGGCTGGGCGCTCACTTGGCAACTTTCGTTGCGCAACGAAAAGTTGCTCAGAAAAAGTGTATTGGCTTATATGGTAGAGCGCTCACTAGGCAACGCAATTTGAGAGCAATTTTTCGTTGCCAAACATCGGCAACTTTTGAGCAACGCAATCGTTGCTCAAAAGTTGCTCTCTTAGAAAAATGTATTCGACCGCTCACTAGGCAATTAGTTGCCGGGCAACTTTCTGTTTTTTATTTATTTTGACCCACGGTCGGGGTAGGTTGTGACCAGAAAAATGTGTGCGGTGCTTATTGGTGAAAATACTTTGATCGATGAAGTGGAAAAGAGGCCGTGCTTGTTTAATAAACATTTAAAAGACCAGAAAAAGGCTTTGATATTTTCCTTTTTCCTTTCTATCACGATTTATAGGATGCACCAAGTGTTTTTTTTTTATTTTTTGTTTTTTTTCTCAGTATTATCAATAATGCACAAACAATAAAAGTTTGTTCGAATTCCATAGTTATTGCAATTTGCACACATTGCTGGCAACTAGTTGCTTAATGAGCGCTGTATAAGCAAAAGTTGCTCGGCAATAGTTGCCGGCAACAGCGGCAACTTTTCGTTGCGCAACGAAAAGTTGCCAAGTGAGCGCCCAGCCTAAAATTCATGTTTTATAATGGAAAATGTTTATAATTCTATAACTACCTCGAGTTCTAAAGTGATTTAAAAAAATACTTTTCATGGGTTCTTACAATGCGTTAACAAGTTTCCCGACATGAGTATTTTACTACAATTCTTTGTCTTTTTCACTTTTATTTAAATTTTGCAAAATGATGCAGACACGTCGAGCAACCTATCGATTCAGACTACGTGCGTTGAACTGATTTTGGCTACAAGCTTTAAGCAATTTGGATGTTATTATTGCTTTAATTCTACTCTATTTAATATAACGCATTATGAACTTAATGTTTAGATAGACTTTTGGGAAAAGATGGAAGTAAGTCCTTCGGACTACCCGAAATTGAAGGAAAGAATTTTATCGACTCAAAGGACTCAAAAATCACACACTGTGGAGAAATGTCTAAACAATATGGTTGAACATTGTCAGTGTTTTTTGGGAATCGAGACATAGCAGTTTCGAGGCGAAGTAAGCAAAGCACCAAATGGCAAGACAAGGGCTATCTAAGAACCAGTTAGAACTGTTTAAGGCCATATGCCATTGGAAATACGTACATATGCTCCCAAAACGCAACGATTCCGCTTTCAGGGTGAGTGATTTCAAGTAACTCTCAATGCAAGGATTCACAAAAAAAATAACGTTCTCCGTGTGCAAATGACCATTCTTCCTTCTTTAAACTTATCTTACCGAGTTATTAATGAATACCTATCAACAAGTGGAATGTTGACGGTGTGGGCAGACAAAATCTCTTCCAAATCATTTTTTCAACTACAAATCTGTTAAACGATAGGAAGTTGTATACTTACTTTTGTGATTAACTGTACTTTACGCATTATACCTTCTCTCGGTTTTTACACTTTGGTTAAAGAGGGTTTATATCAAAATACACAGCTTACTCATGCATACTTATGTCCCAATTTGTATAATTTTTCCAGCATACTCCTCAATCCACGTGAATTAACCAACGCCTCATACAGAAATGCACGAGGCATTCAACAAGTCAATTAGCCGTAAACAAAAGCGACATGTTTTCGAACTAAACGGTTCATTGATTGCCGAATTCGGCGCACACCAATTCGGCTGCGTTGCCTAAACCATGACTTACCCTATAAAAGAACGTACTTAATACTTATGTATACACACAACAACTACGCAGTGTGTGCAGTGTTTTGTTGATCTTATTTTTTATTTTCGTTTTGGCGATTTCTTTTTTATCTCTTCTTCGCCAGATACCGGCCGACGCGGTGCATGAAATTGAAAACAGTAAACAAACGCGTCAGAATGCTGTGGAAATCGGGAGTCGTGATGATTAACTTTTGTCAGAATGTTTTTCAGTGATACCATTGAAGTGTTTTATATTATTTTGTATGATTATGATTAATTTTTTTTTGGTTTTGGATCGATACGAACGAAAAAAATAGAGCTGTTTAAACTTGCTTTTTGTGAAAGAATTGACGGATTCCAAAGGTAAGACAAGAAACTTAAAGATTATACTACCAGGTTGTTAGAAAGCTTCGAAAGTATCTAAACTTTGAAAAACCTTTTTATTTCCATATTTTCGGCCGCTGTTCATATATTTTCTTGAAAATCGAACTTTGATAAGACATTATCGTATTTTAAATGTTAGCTGAGTAAGGATGCCCAATTGTGACTTAACACATTAATTGAAGAAGTACCGTATGGCTTCCATGAAGCAATAATATTTTGAGCTAAATGAACATAAATCAACACATTTGATTCGTTGTTATATTATGTTCTATACTTTTAACACAATTCTTATGATACTATACATTTACGTATACGTAAATACTGCACCAAAAAGGTTACTTTTAATTTCGTTTTATGTATGTGTGTTCGACTTGCAAACACAGCCTTCAGCAATAAAGACTACCCTACGAATACAATTGATTTGTAAATCGATAGGTGAGTCTTCTCAGGCCTATTTCGTTATTAAATATTGTCGCTTTTCGTTCGCCAGTAATTGTAACGCGAGTTATGAGTACATAAAGAGTTGTTCTTTTATCAATTATCATTTTGCACTTATGCACTTATCCGTCATTGCGCAAGAAAGTTAACAAATGTTCACGAACGAAAGAAAGGGTATTGTTGCTTAAGTTCCCATACCACCTGGATTGCGTACAAATGTGTGTTGTAATTTAGTCCTCCTCATCTTGAACGAATGGATACCAAACTGCTGCGGTCAACAATCCTAAACCTAACGCCTTATATATAAAAAGTGAAATTTGTTCGTCGATACGTATAAATTTTGTCGAATTGATGATTGCTTTAATAAGCTATAGAAACGTTCCTTTAGTACTAAATCTCCAGGAAGTTTCAATATGACAGCATTGTTTAAATTCAAACATCATTTGTCATTATACCTTATATGTATATCAAATTGTTTTATAAGATGTTATCATAACAAAAACAAAAGGACCGCCAATGGCAACCCTGGGGACAGATTTTCGGTTTGTATAACAACGAGAACTGTCAATTTTTAAATCAGCAGACGTCAGTTAACTAGTGTTTGTTGCCGGCATAAGATCTACAATATTCGTGAAAAAATATTAATTTAGTGTAAACTTTGTGAATTTGAATAAAATTTCTCAACCAAACGTGAGTTTTGAAGACTTTATCCTATTATATACTGCATCAAACGTTATTTGATTCATAATTAATAGTATGTTTGCGTCAATCGGTTGCCAGTAAGGATGGTTGCCATCCCTTGGCTGGTTTTTCAGAATGTTCAAATGTTATGGATTTTTTTATTGATAATTAAAAAGGATTTACTGACCAAGGATATATGTATGCAAAGTTGCAAAGTGCAAGATGTGATATTTTTGGTTTTTATTCCTCTGAAAATTTTTCTGCATGAAAGCGTTTTTCCAATATTTTATTATTTTTACATTCACGCCCAAATTGCATGACACCGAGTTGTCTGGATATTCGCAAGGATATCGATTTTTTAAAAGCAACAATTGCGTTTGGATTCTTAATGGTTGAATTGATATTGATTTGTTGAAAATGTTTTCTAGTTAATCTGCTAAGCTTTTTTAAATATTCTTGAAGTTGTTTTAGTCCAAAAATAATCATTATTTAGTCAAAAAATAGTCGTCACTTTGGTTCGACTTTGGTTACGGGAAAAATTGGCTAAGTAAAGCGAAGTTTATTTTCCATGTATGTGTACGGTGTTCATCCAGACACAAAACGCCGGCTCCATCGTCTGTCATTTTAGTTGAAAATTTACATGCTTGTTACATTTCGTGTGAGTACATACTTATGTACGTATTTTATGTGCTAATTACAGGGTGTTTTCTTTTTAAATAATTAATATCTTATATCCAAACATATGAGAACAAATCGGATTGGGATTCATTTTATTTATTTTCTCGGTTTCAAAAAACATACATATACATGCAAGTTCTGTGAACATTTTTCATAGTGGAAGTTTAATTTTAAAATTTCTTTCGAATAAAGAAATTTATAATCAGTGTTATTTTCGCATTCAACCGGAAAATCGATTCTTTCGAATAAATCCTTGGTATGCTATACTTTATAAGCCGTCCGACTTTCGTTGTTCATTTTAAACAGCGTTGAACGAACAAACGGCTGTCTTCTTTTTTTATTGATTTATTTTATAATATTAGGGGAGAAAAGTATCACATTGGCCACCTTTCTAGGGACTAAAAATTCAGTCAACCTTGACTGCAGTTGACATTTCCTTTTGTCATTAATGAAATTTTACTTTCAATTTTCACTTCCAATTTATTTGTTCATAAAATTGGCGGGAGAAAATATTTTCATTCATTTATTTTTTTTGTTTTTAAACGATTTAAAACCCAATCATGAATTTAGCAAAATTCAGTAACTTTGCATAAACGACAACTAGAAATCGTAATGCACTAAGAATTTAAATTTCTTCTCTGTTGTCAATTGTTTGTGTTGAACTAGAAATCGTAAAGTCCAACCGTTTCTTAAATAATTTTACGACAACCAGCTGACTTTTGACGTTTAGTCAATGACTTGAAGAAGCTGTCAAACATTTTTAACTGCAAATCCAGTCCATTTCCTCACCAACTACTTAGTTATGCAGTCAAATTCAAGAGCTCTCGACCAATCAAAGCCGGTTGACTAGCTAGTGCACAGAATTCTGAACGGGGCCATTCAAGCTTGTGTTTTTATTTTGATTGAACCACTTTTGAATAAACTGTCGAATTACACTATCGTCCATAAGTTTCTGGACAGCTCATTCAGTTTAAGTACTTCAAGGTGAGTGAATCGTCGAATTAAAAAAAAAATGATAACTTCGGATAGTAAGATAAGGTTGGACTTCAATTTCGTTGAAAAATTCATCTCGTACGTTCACGACTTCAGACGATAATCGTGGCACTTTACCGATCATTTTCGTAATGCATCATTACTCTTCAGGCTACTTGAATATCGCTCAAACCTTTTACATTGATGTTGGAGAATATTTAGAACCTCGATCTTGTTCCTCATAAAGCAGCATTGAGTGTGATTCTTTTTTTTCACGTCCTGATGTTTTTATGTGAACTCAAGGTCTTAAATCGCAAAACCGATGTTCGGCGGTTTTCTTTTAATATTTCTTTGTACCTCTTCATGAGCCCATCATTAAACTTCCGCCATGCCGTGCAGAAAAACAGTTTGTCTGCAAATTTACCTACAGCAGTTCGCCTGAAACGTACAAACTATATTTTAAGCTGGAAATAAGCAAAGACCAACAAATATTTTAACAATTAATTCCACCGTTCCTCAATTAAAGAAATTGTAGCGGCCTGACTTACAACATCTACTTAAAACACTGCGCGGTTCTGCTCTGTTTAATTTGCTTCAATCGCTTGAAATTCTTCCAAATGTCGCTTTCGTAGAACCGCACCCTCATTTACTCATATTGATTTTTTTTTGTTTTTTTCGTCTTTCCAGAACTGTAGCCTAGCACGAATGTATTTTTATAGTTCAGTGTAAATTGTGCAAAGAAAAACATACAAGACGCAATGCCAGTACATATAGTATATTTAACAAATATTTTGATTTGACAAGAAAAAAGCAACACCAAGGGTTTCGCCCAGGCTTTTGAATTTTTTTATGTTTTGAATACTTAGGAACTATAGAGGGAAAAGCCCACACAAGTCCAAGATTTCAATCAAAAAATCAAATTATTTGTACGGACAGCGACTAACATTTTAATCAATATCTAAAATTCTGACCTATATCGTCCTGACAACAATAAAATACAAGGCAAGGTCTGCTTTTTGAGTCCCATATAAAAATTAAGAGAACAGCATAATTAGTTGTAAATTACACCCATACTGATGGTAGTTTTTTCATTATAGACGTTACTCATCTTAAAGAAAAGAGCAATTCTATGAATTGTGTCTTTCCTTCGTTCAGGTAGGCCCGAACTATTCGAGGGGTGATTGAATAATAGGTTCAAACAATATAAATAAAATACAACTTTGATCAGTCAAAATTAAAAAAAATAAATCAGTGCTGCTTGTATGCTTGTTTTCAATATTCAATACGCTCTGATTTTTACATTCACACCAATATAGAGCATACTTTCTGGTGAAACTGACTTTGAGATTTTCGCATTGCTATAAATCAATTATTCAACGCGCACGTTTTATTGGAGAATGATGGCCAATCGCGAACATGATAGCGCATATCCTGTAGTCACAGTATCGGATTTAAGGTACGACTACGACGGCTTACACATAAATAAATAAATGATTCGGATTACCTCCTAATACATTTACGCATAAAAAGCACGCGGCACAAATTTTGGAAGTTATTACTGAAACCGTAGGTTTAATAGTTAAGAAACGTGTTTGCCAGTGGCTCGGCAACACACTTGAACAAGTGTAGTGACAAAATGACACGAAGACATTTTGAGCCCTCTCGGAGAAAGCCCCTCAGACTCTTACTTTGAGTCTGCTGCTGCTCCTATATCCAATGATATTCTGGGAGACAGTTCTCAAAGTGCTTTCAACATTTTAGCGGAACTCATTTGACTTTTAGCATTGCTGTGGGTGCGCCATGGAGCAGACCACAGTAAAATGGTTTTAAACCATGCGAATCAGTTTTGAAGGTCAGTGTATTTACAGGGAACGCGAAATTAATTATTTGCAGTATCTCTGATGCGCCCGCCACCATGCACCGAAATCGCTAAACTACAGTTTTTGCTTCCACCAAAACCAAACAACGATCCGCTTACCTTTAATGGTCGTTTTGTTGCCACCATGTTTAGAGCGAGAGTGTCAAAGTTAAATTTCTCACGGAAGGAAGGCATGCCCGCTTTGAATGTCATCGACGCAAGAACAGAATGGGAATAACTTACCGAAGGAACTGTCATTACAACCGGCTAGTAATCATCCACTGAGATGATCACGAGAATGATCATAATTAGGTCCGCTAGCTTAGGCAAACAAATTATTATTGCTTTAAGTTTTCATTTCCATTATTTCGAGAAAAATCCTATTCTCTCTTCGTTTCAATGCCAAAACTTACAAGTAAACATTTAACATGAAATTTTAATCGCATGATCATTTCCATTTTGAATCCATACTTCACGCGCATTTTCTTTACTCTCGTTTTTCACACTTGCCTATAGGGGGTTCTTATCTTCCTGGTGAATTTGGGTGAAATGAATAACATATCCATACTCATGTGTTCCTATTTTTATCATTTTTCAAAACATATTCCGGCTGTAAACAAGATCGTCATGTTTTCGAACTGAAACGGTTCACTGATTGCTGAATTCGGAACACACCAATTTGCTCGAGTTGCCTGAGACGCGGATTATTGTTTCAAAATCTAAACCATAACATACCCTATAAAACCACAGATGCATATATTACCAAAAAAGTTTTGTAGGTCTTATTTTTTTATTTCACTTTCGCGTTTTCTTTTGTCTTAGCTTCTGAGCAATATACCGGCCGGCGCACAAAACTCAAAACAATAAACACAAACGCGTCAGAAAGCGTCGTAAACTGTCGCCATCGTGATGATTAATTTTTGTTAGAATATTGTGCAGTGCTACCATTGCACATTTTTATTGTATTTGTATCTTTTAGGCGAGTATTGTGATTTCTGTTAAAATTTATTTTGCAAATAATTATAAGATAAGACCAAGACAAAAGACGTTTATGTACTTGTTTAGAAATTCAACTGATGTCAAAAAGTAGTTTTTACTGGAAATAAATTGCTTTGGATTGTCACTGTTTGGCGTTTGTGAATGAATTGTCAAAACACCTGTCACTGTTAAACATTTGTGAAAACTTTTGTTTGTGATATCCCACAATTAAGCGAGCTTCACTTCCGATTCTTCTACCACAAGCTCATCGTCTATCGTCGAACAAAGCTGTCGCCTCTTCTCAATACACTTGTTTCCCGTATACATACATACAAACGAGTTTGTATAGGGTCGGTAATCAGTTTGACAATGACAACTCTAATATTCTCAAACATTTACGGAAAATAAGTATTATATCGCCGCGGTGGGAAATGGGTCGACATATGCTATGCTTGAACAAACAACGCTGTGAAATATGATTGGTGATTGCAGCTCGTGAACTCAAGTTAACCTTATTTGTAATCAAACATATTTCTAAGTTTGTATTCTCATAGGAGAATATTGCAGTTGTTGCCAAAAACGTGCGCCAAACGCCGAAAATTTCAACAAAAAGAGATTGCTTAAATACCTCGATTTTTGCGCTAGCAAATTCAAATTGAATCAAGTAACTGACCCCAGGCACCCTGAAATTGACGCAAATTTGTTCAAAACACATTTTTGAACGATGCGAATTTCCATCTCGGCGCTAGCGAGTAAACAAATTAAATAAACCATGTGCGACTGGCACAATCCAGAAAGCTCACTATTTTTTTAAAAGCAACAATCGTTGGAAAATGTTGAATATCGATTTTTTACACCGTTTAAAACAGAAACTAATACATGACTGCCATAAGATAAGTCTAGTTTATATATAAAAAAACTTAATTGTGCAATCTCGAAAGTAGAAACAGTCATTAAGAACAATTCACTTTCCACTCATTTTTACTGATTCTTTAAAGAGTTTCTGATATTGCAACAAATGGCCTTACATACGAATGGTCATAACCCTCCATCAATATTCACGTCACATAACGTGTAAACAAGATCATTGAAGCCTAGGTACACAACAAATGCGGTTTTTGTGCTTCGGAAAAATGTCATTGGTTTTGACAAATAAGTGGAAGCTCTCTTAAATTCCTTTTTTCTTAAAACAAATAAAGACTGCAAAGATCTTAAAAGGGTTCAAGACATCACGTTTTATCTTGCTGACATTTTGCTTTTTAGCCCTGAGTTGTTTTCGGCTATAACCACAAATCCTTTGAATCGGTGTCGTCCAAATTTCGAGGTAATCCATCAGTGCTTGTAATGTATATTTTCCTATGAAACATTATGTCAATATCGGCGAATTTTGCACTTCAAAAGTCAATTCTCAAACTTCTTCGTGCGTAAGTTATAGTTCCGTTGTACTGCCAAATAACCGTTATAACTGAACAAAGACCAATCCGCTCCGATCGACAATACCGCCAAACTTCATCACGGCGGGTTTTGTTTGCCGATTTGAACGGTTAAAAAATCCTCCTGTATTGATGAATATTGTTTATAATTGATACGAATGCGTTCAAAATGATTTGTCAAATAATACGGAACATAAAAGCCAAGGCAGTGTTAAAAGTTTTGAAAGCTATACCTGCGTATTTGTAGATCTAACGGTAAAAATACACACCACGGACCAAATTAATTTTTTATCATAACCTGCAGCAAACAGAAAAAATATATGGCAACCCTGGGGGAACAAATTTTCGATTAGTGTAACCTGTGTAACTACGAGAAATGTCAATTTTAAATCCACAGACGTCAGTTTCCTAGTGTTTGTTGTCGGCGTAGGATCTACAATTTTCGTGAAAAAATATTAATTTTGTGTAAACTTTGTGAATTTAAATAAAAATTACTCAACTAAACGTGAGTCTTAGATTTTCCATTCCGCATATAATTTAATGTTTGAAAATTGATTGTTTGTGTTCGTCAAATTGGGCGTCAAGCAAGAATTCATCTTATATTTTCCATCCCTCAGACGGTTTTTCAGAATATTCAAATGTCCTTTGGATTAATACTTTTATGGATTCTTACGTCACTGAACAAGGATATTTGCAATGCTGTAATGCAGGATGTGACGGTTTTGTTTTTTCTTTTAAAATATTTCCGCATGAAAGCATTCTGCAAATTATTTCTTTTCTGTTTATGTGTACATATTCACGCCCCAAAATGCGTAGTTAGACACCCGAGTAGTCTGGATGGATATTCGCAAGGATATCGATTTTTAAAAAGCAAAAATTCCATGTGGAATATGTACATTTTCGCAAGGATATTGATTTGTTCAAGTGAAGATTATGACGAACTTTGTTTATAATCGAGTGCAAACTGAAGCGTTATTTAAAGTTCTTGCAGAAGTTAGATAGGATTAGATGCAATATAATCCTGGTAACTTTGATCCAACTTTAGTTCGTTGTCATTTCGGACTTATTTGCCAAGTTTGTGTCTGGGTTTTATCCAAAAACAAAACAAGCCGGCTCATTGTGTCATTTTTAATGAACGTGTACACTGCTGGCCATAAGTTTCTGTTTATTCAGCAGTAAGGACTTAAACGAAAAAAAAAGCATTTTTTAATGGTCGATATTAAAAAAAATTCAAAGCATTAAAAGATATTAAGAAATTAAAGGAATCAATTGAATTACAAATATAAATTTTGTTCTGAAAGTTAAAAAATGTTCACTTCGTTCGGTAAACAATTAAAGTGTTGAAAGCCCTTATAGAAAATTGTTTTTTGGGTTGTTACAGAATTGGAGTCTGAAGTCGCAAATGTTCTTTAACCGTTGCAGCTGTACATCACGAACTATGTTTACAATTTCTACCATACATTGTGGTGCCAATCAATGTTTTATTTAAAAGGTTACAGTACTTACCTTCTTGCTTAAATGGCCAGCGATCTTGGAAGGATCAGAGCCCGAGACAGAGCCATCAGGGGGTTCTGAAGACGTTTTTTTCCAGTTAGTAAGACCAAGCTTTTTAGCGTCGGCAATTGCTTGATCCTTGAACCGGATCTTCCTGTTCGAGCCAATGTCAACATATTTCTTTTCGGGCTCAATCCACATCTTTGTAAAACTCGTAGAGTTCGCGGTTATGTCTTTTCCATTCGCCCTCGCCAATGACAAAATATGCGACGAAGGATTTTTCTTTCGAAGGATGCCACTATTTGCTCAGTTGCCTTGCTTATCATACATCATTTGGTTGCATAAAGCAGGGCTGGCAAAATCAGTGTTTTGTAAAAAAGCAGTCACATGACAGTGCAACTCTTTGACGAATCCGGTGTATGTTTGGAATACCATAGTTCGGAGGTTTTGAATCCAAACTGCTCGGTGCATCGTGTGGTTTCAAGCGTTGCACGACACAACCGGATTAGTTTTCCCGGGATCCCGAATTCAGTCATCGCGTTGTAGAGCTCGCCACTTTATATTGTCACTTGAAGTGACTAATGGTGACTTGAAACTCATTGGTCTTTTCAAAGATTTGGCGTAGTGTGAAAATTTGATCTATCGTTGATATCTCGGGCCAGAGGCCACACTGGCATTGTCCGATTTCTGTGTAGCAAAAGGGCTTAAGACGTTCACACAGAACAGTGTATAGGATATTGTATGCGACATTGAGTAGAGCTATGCATCGGTGGTTGTTGAAAGACATCGCCTTTTTGTGAATGTGGTACATAGAGCTGGTTTTCCAGTCATCGGGCATGCTTTCATAGTCACAACCTTGGCAGACGACCTGATGCATAAAAGATTATAATAAGGTAAGGTAAAAGATAGTAGTTCAACCGTTTTAAAGTATTAAGCAAAGCTCTTACCAACGTACATATATCTGTTACATCTCAGACTGCTTCTCATCGCCTTGTTAAGCAATTTTTATAGCCTTTCGCTGTGTTTGCAAAGGAGAAAAGTACTTAGGAATAGAACTTCGAGTAAAGCTTAGTTAAAGTGTTGTTCACTTTTTTTGATTTTTTTACGATTTTTCCGCACTGTATGTATTCCTCATGCTGATGAAATTTGAGGACCTTATCAATAATAATGACTAAATATTTTATTCGATTGGAACCCTGTTGAACTTGTTATTTTCATTGCTCCCCGCTTTTATCTCCATCCACTTGGTTTTTGATTCCTTTAACTTCAGCTTTTTCATACTGAGCCGTCGAATATTTTTGTGCTCCCTTGCTTTGTGGTCCAAACTTTCAAGCATGTCGGTGGTTCCGCAATGGTCTACGAAGTTTCTCTTCCGCCGGTGTTATAGACCTCATCCGAACCGATGGTATTTTGTACTTTTATAAGGATAGGTGTAGACAAATATCAGAATAACAAACCTGACTATCGGGTTTGCGGTAAATTGTCCTGGATTCCAGAGAAATACAAAGGAGCACTGCAAAATATAAAGTGGTCCGCCATATCACCCACAGCCCGAATTACATAGCTGCTTGACGAACATGACAGAGCTTTTATATCTCAAGTTGCCGGAAACTAAGTATTTTAAGCAGATTCATTTGAAAATCATCCAGATTTCAAACCAATCTAACCGAAGTGATGCCATGACAAAGCTTCTGTGGCGTTCGGAATAAGCAATAAACATCGGCGTCATAACGCTAATTTTTGTTTTCTAACACACTCAAGTGCAAATAACGTAAGGATTGTACATTTTTTAAGTTCTTCGTAATTTTGTTTAGTTTCATGGAAGTAACGTTTAGCTCACTTGACGTCTTCGCCTGATTAAGTAACCTCGACTGGGGTTACTGTTTTACCTTCAGCTTAATCTAAAAAGCTGCACATAAACAAAAAAAATATACTCAATGACACAGAAATTATACCAACATAAATTATGTCATCTGCTTGAAACAATAAGAAGTTCCGCTCTATTTAATTTCCTTTTTGCGCTCAAATGTCTTCGAAAACTCAATTGCGTAGTACCGCACCCTTGGTTACTCACATCGATTATTTTTGTTTTAATTAAATTGTTTTTTGCCAAATTTGAAATGAACCGGAGCACGAATGCATTTTAATTATTTAATGTATTACGCACATCCTGCGAAGAGCACGCTAGACCCAATATACTATACATAGTTACATACTATATGTACATATGTGCATGTACGTACAAACAAACAAGTTCGTTTGTTTCTTGCGAATGTCCTGCTTGACTTTGAATATTACATTAATTATCAAAGTTTCCTTTATTTTCCTGCAAATTACGATGAGTGGAAAACTGGAAAGGAAATTTCGTGCCAGTTTGCCAATACATGAAAGGGGTGAAAAACGATTACCTTCAGCCTGTTATCATTAATCGGTTCTCCGAAGCAGTACTCCGAGTGCTCGATCTAAAGGTGTATGGTCATGATATACAGTGTGTGACAAAACTAAAGCAACTTTCAGAATTCTATCTGTCGTTCTACTTTGCATGTGAAAAAAAAGTTATCTGAAAAAGTTTCAGCTTACGATTTTAAAAAGTAGAGACACTTTGAACATTATTTTTTATTAATTTAAAAAATACATATAAAATGTTATTCAACGAAGAACAAAACGATCTTTTTGTAAGGCGTTGAAAAAATTAAGGCAATTTAACAACTATTTTAAGAATAAATGTTGATTCTATAAATGAACATTTAGTTCGATATCCGTTATTTTGAAGAACTGTGTGGCATAGGCGGTACATGGATTGAATTAAATTGTTTATTGTATCCATTGGGAGGTTCAACCATTCTTCTACTGAAAAAATGAGAGGAGAAAAAAATCTTGTGTCCAAATTGTTCGATTTACAAGTTCCTATAAATTTTTTATGATTTTCGGGTGATTGCGCTGGCCATTCCAGAACGCAAAATGCGGCTGCATTTTTACCACATGTCGTGTTGGAATTCTTCAGTATGTCTTTGTTCTCTTGACCATTTAATATAATCGGAAACCGATAGATAAGCCCCATACCCTGGCCACAGAAACCGTCCCACCCCGTCGCATTGCCCCACTATGTTTTACTGTGCCTTGGCAATGTTTTCAGTGTAAGCTTTTTCTTTTTAGTCTTCTTACTTCTAACTTCTAACTATGATCTTACATCTGATCCCTTGTATTGGATTAACTGACCATTGCACTGTTTTCCATTTCTCTTCCGCAAACTTTATGCGCGCCATCTTGTTTCTCTTTAATACTAATGGTTGTTTTGCAGCCTTAAAACACTTTGTTCCTGCCTCTTCACACCTTCTGCTTGCAGTTTTTGTATGAATATGAAGTCCAAAGTGATGTGAAGATGTTCTAGGATTCGTTCTGAACTCTCATACCATAAGATGTGTTTCTGGTGTTTCTGGCCATTGTCACATGTGCACTACGACGTTGTTTACCTGTTGACCTGGTTCCCGGTTATCCGAACACATTTTGAAAGCACACAATTGTACTATTGTCAGACGTTTAGGCCATTTGCAGGCTCATGTGGTATTGTGAGATGTATAGTGCTAATGATACTATATAGGACCAGATAATCATTTTTCATCATTGAATGGGTAAAAGGAAGTTTTGTTGCTATTTGTATTTTTAAATTTTCAAGTTTAAATTCTTTGTGAAGTTGAGTTGTTACAAATTGTTCGCAGTCGCGAAATCTTTTCGAAAAAAAAAATTAAAAGTCCCATACAAATTTAAAAGCTGATACAAGATACAGATATTCATGCCCAAAATATAAACTGCCAAAGGAGGCCTATTGGCAAAAAGTCGCTGATGCCATTCATATTAGTATCCCCAGCAACCATAAGGTCAAAGTTGACAAATATCACAAAAAAAAAAATCGGGTCAAGATTCCAGCGTATCAGTTCAGATTACTTCGAAGTATTTCAAAGGCTTAATTTTTTTGGAAGCTAACAAAGTCCATCTATTCGACATCTCTTATGGAATTGGTAATTATTTATTCGCGTTTATTGGTTTAATGTTTTAGAAATATGCTTTGTGTTGCTGTAAAAATCGCAAGTGCATTTTTTTTTTCATTTCGTAATTCCATCACTTCATATCACGTACTGCAGGACAAAAAAAATTGTTTTTTAATTTGTCCGAAAAAGCCTGCCACGGTGTGTCAACCGTGTAAAATTGTAAGGTAGTGGACTATTAGGAGATCACAACATTGTGTTCTGGATATAGCCTTAGTTATACAATATTAGACTTTTACCGGACTGTCTCTTGTCACTTCTCTATCGTTCTGAATAAAGTTTTCTGCATGGAAGCTACTATGTCTTCACACAGACCTATAGGAACAAGCCACTCGATGTCTTCACCATGGCTGTCAGAAGCTCAGCACTTTATACCAGATAAGCTTTGTGCCTTTCAATAGATTTTTTTTTATTCGTTCTAGATGTCCCATCACATCATTGACTTCTTTTCCAAAGAATCGGATCTCATCCATCAATCGCAACGCGCGCTCTCTGATGGTGTTGAGAAAGATCCACTCGAAAAGTTAAGGCTGCTTTGCTTTGCCCGTGGCTCAACAGGAATTTTGGAATTGGCCAGGTAAATCCTTTTTTCACTTTTCATTTTGTATTGTCGTCTATGTTCTTTTTGATATTTTATTTATTAGAGTTTTCCGAAAAATGGATGGAGAGGGCAACAAGGGTCTGACGCTCGATGAGTTCATATCCGGAATTCATAATACCGGCTTGCATTGCTCCAATGAAGAGGCCCAAGATATTTTCAATCGGTGCGTAGCTACGGTATTCTATTTTTCTTTATTTAAGGAGTTTTCTCTATGGAAAGGAAATGCAAATTTATTTCGTTTGTTGTTGTTTTTTTTTTGTTCTAGATTTGACTACGATGGAAATGGATACATGCACGTTAGTGACTTTTTAGAGAAGCTTCGGGTACGTCATAGATTGAATCTACTATACCTTTGTGTTGTTACTTTATATATTTCAACAGCCCCCAGTACATCAAAGTCGCTTAGACATTATTGATAAGGCTTTTAATAAGGTCGATGTAGCCGATCAGGGCTTCATCACAATCGATGAACTCAAGCATGTATATTCTGTAAAAGTTCATCCAAAGTACAAAAGTGGCGAAATGACAGAAAGTGAGATTTGGAAAGAGTTTCTGGAAAACTTCCAGGGACCTTACGGAGATAACAATGGAACCGTACATAACTCAATTTACTTAAGGTGACAAAAGTAATCTATAATTTCTTTCCTGTACAGATAACCAGAGAAGATTTCATCAATTTCTATACAAGCATGAGCGCCTCCATTGATAATGATACATATTTTGACTTGTTGATTCGACAAGCATATCGTTTGTAATTTATTTAAGCTTCGTATTTGTATTGATGCCAGGAGTTAACACTCTCTTGTTTGTAGTTGATCTAACTGCAGAAATGCGATAATTGTCTTAACACAAATCTCATTATATAATTTCCAAATCTTAAATGTTTCAATAAATAAATAGAGCTTGAGTAAAAAAACATATGGT
Source organism: Orthonevra nobilis (assembly GCA_963555765.1). NCBI lineage: Eukaryota > Metazoa > Arthropoda > Insecta > Diptera > Syrphidae > Orthonevra > Orthonevra nobilis. Next base: position 24,379,381 of record OY743225.1, on the reverse strand, counting down.
GTCTTATTGTTTATTTGCAAATAACTCTTTTTCAGTGTAATATGGAAGTGTATTTTGCTTCGTGAAAGGTAATATATAGTAAGAACACGTACATAAGTACTGGGTTTTCATTGGTGAGTAGTTTATAGCACTAATGATGACGAAGTTTCAGAGGCCTGTAATTTATATGAAAACAAATTGTTTTATAAATGCAAATGTTCAAAATTGTTGACGTTTTGCTGCGATTGAACAATTATTATAAATAATGTCGGCTGATGACCATAAGACACACAAAGGCCAGTGGTTGGCATATTGAGATACTACGAGGGATGCGTGAGTTACCTATCTACCAATAATGGGGATTGGAGACTAGAAACTTTGAGAGGGATTCCTTGTTGGGGGTGAAGAAGGGGTAGGTGGAGAGAACGAATTTGAACACGGCTTGTGTATACTGGACCTTCAAAGGACCAGTCGAAATTTTACACTCAAATTTATCTGTCATGAATAGAACGCGGGCTCCAGCTACCCCTCCTTAAAAAACAGGTAGTAATGGGGACTTGCGGCACAACGGACATCCGGATCTGGCAGTTGGCCTGCAAAGGCGGACGATCGCAAGTTTCGTCCGTTCCCAAAAAGGGTCATGAAAAGACGGTGTCAGTATTTTCCAAAGTAAGTGAATGGTGTTATTTTTGCTTTTGCCGCAGTTTTTAATTTTTTTTTCGTGGCTAACATAAATATTGCATATAATTTAATGCTGAAACAGCCTTTGTTTAACGGAGTTAAATATTTTTTTGTATTTTTGATTTATCAGTTCTTTTTTTATAATTTTTTTTTATAGAAGATAACGCTTGGCTTGATATTTTTTTTCACGTTTTCTTATATTTCTTGCTTTTTTTTAAAAGTCCCTGTTTTTTACTGGTCATCTGCTGGGCCATTTTCGAGAAGTCTAGAAAACTTTCAAAACACAAACATAATTTGGTGTACACACGCCGGGTAAATTAACCTGGCAAGATCTTCTAAGATTGCTTTAACAAGTTCTGCCAAACATGTGAAAAATGAGAACACAGATTCCTATACCTTGATTTCGCTAGGGCCTGGCATTCGCAGAGAAGATGAAGGGCGGGTCCCTCTTCCTCCGAGCAGCATCTTCTGCAGAAGTCATTTGACTTCACGCCTAGCTTTATTGCATATCTGCCAATAAGACGTGAGGACGCTTTAGAAGTAGCGGCTCAAGTCTAGTAGCTTCTTGGTTCTCTGTTAAGGAGGAGTCAGGTTTGTCTAGTAATGTCGCAAGTTTTGTGTTACGTGCGAGGTGGATATATTTTTTTTTAATTGTTACTTTGACCGTGGTTGAGGGAATGTTAATATCTGATATTATGAAACCGCATTCACGGGGATCATCGAACGCATGGGCAAGATCATCTGCTTTGTATTTCCCGTAGATGTCGCTTTTTCCTGCAACCAAGTACTGATTAGCTGTGGAATAATCCGTTGACTTGTTAAGGGATAACTTCACAACACACCTTGTCACCTGGTTAATCGCACAGTGTTCTTGGTTAAGATTGCTCGAGAAGATACCGATTCCGTGGTTCAGTTCTGACCACGTGATGGAAGTCACCTGGTTTCGAGGGACTAGCATACCACTCCTCCCGGTATAGGAAACGGGTTTCGAAGTTGGAGGTGAAGTTTTCCTTCACTGCCCAAAGTCAGTTTTGGTCCATCGTTAGATTGCATTGAGCCTTACCAACACAAGCCAATATGCTTGTTGATGGTGAACAGGTCGTAGTTCAACGGAGACCTCCTGAGATGAGAAGAGCAACCATCATTCATACCTTGTCGATTTATGTCTGTTTGGCCCCATTGTTTATTATTGTTTGTCAACGGACAACCCTTGCATAGTAGAATGGGCTCAACTACAGCTGCCAGGCTGTGATGTTGAGTTTAAACTCATATCTCTTTCCGTCAGCTTTTTTACAGTAGTAGACTGAATAAAGTAGACCCTTTCTTTAAGGTTTTCAGATATGATATCTAATATCAAGCCAAAGTATTTAACTTGACTCTTGGCAACAAGAGCTGTACCTCTTATTTTGTCGGCGCGCACGAGCTTCGATTTATTTGCGTAAACGTTGAGTCCGTTTTGTTAACACCAGTAGGACACAATACCCACGACGGCGCTTCAAGTGTCGGATAGAATGTTTGGTAATTTAACGGATGTGATAAGAGCTACGCATTCAGAGTATGCTATTTTTCCAAACGGAATAGTAACTTATTTATAGTGAGGTTCTATAGAGAAGGAGAGTACACCGCCTTGTGGGGTTCCCCTTCTAGCTAAACGACAGAGAGTGGGCCCTCCCGACGACGAAATTATTATTCTTGTCCAATTAAATTTAAAATTTGTGCATTGATTATAATGTGACAGAGTAACTTCCGGGCGGATGTTGCTAAAAGCATCCGCTTTATCCAAAATTGCAGCTAGCGTGTACACTTTGCCTGTGGTAGGCATAGAGCTAAGAAATTGGTGCAGGGCGGTTTAAATTGATTTGCTTTTTGGTGTAGGCGTGTAGGATTTGGAGGTACAAGAGGGGCTAATTTTGACATTTAGGTCGTGATCTACGAGTCTCTCAAGAGTTTTAAGAAGAAATGATAAAAGACTAATCGGTCGGTTATTAGAAGGTTTCAGATTTAACTTCATATGTGCATGACGAACTGACAGACGCAGGGACAATAAAAAATTCTAAAATAGTATAAACGGTGCATCTTAAATGGCCAAAAACTCCGTAGAATACGACGTTGAAATGCAGTAGAACCTCTTAAATCCGGTACTACAATGAACGCGAAGCGGTTGGAAAATTGAAAAACACGAGACATCGAAAAATTATTAAAAATATGCCTAATGTGTTCTTTCAATTCCATTCCATATTGCATTCAGAAGTTGAGATAGTGATACTACTGTGTCCAAAAAATAAGGTGACATATGAATTTAAGCTGCGCGCGTCGAAGGATTTGGAAATTTTTCTTTCTTTTTAGGTTGGTAGTACTGTCAGTGACATCTATGTGAAATTTCATGTCAAAATATATTCATAGTGTTTGAGATACGCGTCGTTTTGTGAGCTGCTAAAAGTGAGTTTTTCGTTTTTTGCGATGTCGAAATTTATTGAGCAAAGAATTTGCATTGAATTTTGTTTGCGGAATTTTCTGCTGCGGATACGTTGAGGATGGTGCAGAAAGCCTTTGATGATGAGGCTATATCTAAAAAAAAATGTTTACAAGTGGTATAGTGATTTCCAAGCCGGCCGTGAACGTGACGAAGACGAAGAGCGTTCTGGGCGACCATCAACCTCAACCGATGAAGCTCACGTCCAACAAATCAAAGATTTGGTGTTGAAAAACCATCAATTAACGATTAGAGACCTTGCGGATGAAGTTGGCTTATCGAAAGGCTCAGTCAATACCATTTTGAAGGATGCTTTTGGCCTCAAGCGCGTCAAATCTCGACTGGTACCGAAAACATTGAATTTTTTGGAAAAAAGGCGTCGCTATGAAGTGTGTGAAACAATGCTTTCCGACTACCAGGATGTCATGAAACGCATTATAACTGGCGATGAGACTTGGATCTATGCTAACGACCCCGAAACAACCGATCAATCGAGCGAATATCGTGCCAAAGGAGAGCCGAGACCAAAAAAACCGCGCCAAAGTCGCTCAAAAATCAAGGTCATGTTGACTGTTTTCTTCGATTATCGTGGTGTTGTGCTTCATGAATTCCTTCCAACCGGCCAAACAGTCAACAAGGAATATTATTTGAACGTTATGCGTCGTTTGCGTAACGCTATCCGCCTAAAAAGGCCGGAATTGTGGAAAGACAATTCTTGGTTTTTACACCACGATAATGCACCATCCCATACCGCACTCGTAATTCGTGATCATTTCGCCAAAAACTCAAACCATATCGTTCCGCAACCATCGTATTCACTTGATCTGGCGCCATGCGACTTCTGGCTATTCAACAAGCTCAAAAGACCGCTCCGGGGACACCGTTCTTATACGATAGAGGAGATTCAAGCTGCAGCGAAGACGGAACTGAAGGCCATCTCGGAAAGTGACTACAACCAGTGTTTCAAAGATTGGAAAATCCGTTGGCATAAGTGCATTGCATCGGGAGGGGATTACTTTGAAGGGGATGAAATTGATTTGGAAGAATAAATAAAGAATTTTAAAAATAAATACAATGTCACCTTATTTTTTGGACACAGTAGTATAACGTTATCGCCAGATTACGAAACATTTATTAGCGTCTTCAATATATTACAAAGTTGAAACGAAGATATTTGTAGAGTAACCAATTGAATAAAACTTCAGCTTTAATTGTCTGTATAAATGGCGTCTTAAATGGTCCACGTTTTCCAAAATTCCTTCAATCTGCAAATTTTCTTCAAGAAGATTTAATGCCGCTTTGAAGCCATGATTCAATGGCTGCATCAATCGGGTCAGTTAGGTGTTAGGTACTGAACAAAACTACCCGGCGTTCAACTGGATGTGATGGCTCGTTGTCTACCATCGACGTGTTTTTTTTTATTGCGGGAGGCTCAAGGACTCCAAATGTGATCTCACCACACATTTTTAATTATGCACTGATTCACCCAACTTTAGCCTTAAATTTGTTATGATATGAAGCATCTTCCATCACAATAACCGACATTCAGTTGCAGCAAAACCTGTTCTTTTAATCATTTGGAGAAATTTTCAAAGTTCATCTCATCATGGTTGTCACCAGAGTTCGATCCAGATTTGAATATGAGAAGAGCGCCATCGACAAATCCATTTGATCCACCAGCATGTGCAATTATAAGCCGTGTTACTTTTCCAGAAGGCTTTTTAAATCCTTCCGTACTTCCATCAGTCGGAGCCATTCCTCTTGTGTGGGAGCTATGTATATATGACTCATCTAAATAAATAACATCGTACCCACTTTCACGGGAATTCCTTACTTGCCGGATATATCTTATCTTTGAATTTTATATCCATCCTTTCACAGAGGATTCTATTTTTTTTTATCTTACCCACATACATAACAAATGGGATATTTCACTAAATTATTTCCTGCAATAATTGACTGAAACTTAAAAAAGAGTTTATTTTATTATTTTTTCATTTATTGCAAGATGTAATATAATTTGTGAAATAGATAACGCACAGAAAACCCCACTCTACGTACGGATACTCAAAATCGGTGGGATCAAATATCAACTTTCAAACTTTATGGACGAGAAGTTTAATTTTCATTTAGGTCCTTACTTCCCTTTTTTTCTTTGATGTTTTCTCTTAGTTGTATTTTTTTTTCAGAACATAGCCTACCTTGTGTCTCGTAAGGGGTAATGTAAGATGTCCAAGACCTCAGCGGTCCTAAGCGGAGTGTACTCAGCAAGGCTATTCCTGACAATGTGTTGGTACAATGACAAGTCCGCTCTACTTGAATTGTCAGAATTATTGTTTGGATTGGAAGCTTGAAACTGGTATTAAAGCATTTTTACATCCCACTTAGCCATTCCTCACCAGCTCTGATCAAACAGTTCAGAAATCAGGCAAAAATAATCATCTATACTTCCTTCGTCAGACTCAGAGTCATGAAAAACCTTCCTTTTCACAGCCATCTTCCTTGCTTCCTTTGGCGTTTTTTCCCTCTTCATCTTTCTTTGCTCACTTGACTTCCCTTTCTAAGTTACATTTCCTTTCTTTGTGGTAATTTCCTTATTCTTGCTCTGTTCCTGTGCCAATACATTTTTTTCAGGCGTATCAGTACAAACAGCTGATTTGCGAGTTATCGACGTTAGTGACATAGCCCTACTAAGGCTAGTAGCCTCTGACAATCTTTATAGACAAAGACTGGTTCCGTTCTTCTTCTTTTTTATTGTGGCATTTCTGACAAATGTTATTAGTCTGCGGTTATGACGACAACATATATGGGCTCATCTCACAAAAGCGCTAAAACTGGCGACTAAGATGAAGTTCCAGGATGCAAATCTCCTGCTGCAAATCACTGACCCAATTCCGGTAATTGTTTCCATTGTTTTTTCTGGACTGGAACTCCCAAAACCCTCAACTATACTTTTAACGATCTACCTGTACACTTACCCTCCTAACTAATGGGGCCAAGTCCAAGGCGGCCGAAGTTTCTACAAGAAAGCTGACATTTATGTGCATAACTCCACTCGATATTTCCCCTTCCAATCAACTGTCTATGGCTTGATTTTAAGAATTTGGGTGAGTTCTGCAAACTTGGTAGTTGATCTAAAGGCTTAGTGTATGTTTTGATTAGAAACCAAAAGATGACCCACCCGCCTTTTCCCATTTTTATTCGTGATGTTTAAAGACTTTAATACATCATTTCCATTATATCAATAAATAAAAAACATTCATTAATCAATTTACAAAAATTATCACTCGTTCTAATTGTAAAAGGTTTTCCAAATTGCATAATTGCAATAAATTTTGTAAATTCGATTTTCGGCATCAAATTACCATGTCAATATCTAACATTTAATTCAATAATAAGCCTCATTAGTAAAACATTCTGTGGTTTTAAAGTGAAATCAATTTCATCATTCCACTAAACAAATTAGTTTTATTGCAATTAGATGCATGACAATAATCATAGGTATTTCGGTGAAGTGTGTTGTTGATTTTCATGTGAAATTCGATTTGCTAATTTCTATTTTCATATTTTATTTCGACTCCGAGAGGTTTTGTTTTTATTTTTTAAACAAAAAAAAATCTATTGACGTGTTAACGAGGAGCTGGTTTCATTTTTTATGTGGTTTTTGTTGTATAAATTTTATTTTATAATTTTCAAATTCAAATTGTTCAAATTGATTACGTTAATTGTTTAGCTATTTTAATTCAAAGCTGAATGGATTTATGAGAAAAAATATCATTTTGTGAAATTGTGAAAATGTATTTGGCAACAAAGCTTTTTCTATACGTGGTCAGGTATAAATATTCCCTGACTCGCAGCGCTTGGATCCACTATACGTTGTTTTATGGAATCGGTACATTACAATGTAAAATCAATGCGCCTATCTTCACGTTGCCAAGCTTCGTTGCTATAAGGTATTTAAACCGAATCAATATATGTTAGAGGCTGTCCATAAATCACGTGAAGCTCCAAAGGGGAGGGAAGAGTCCTTAAAAAATCACGAAATATCACAAGGGGGGAGGGGGTGTAGTAATATATCACGTATTTATTTTGTCAAACGCGTACAAAATCGAAAGCGCCTTGTAGTGTGACATTGATTCGCCGTTATGCCCGGCAACGAACGAAGTAAAGCTCCCTCGAACCGCGACAGCCGTCCGCCGGACTTAGCGGAGTTCTATACGATCCATTCTTTCGCTTCGTTATACCTCCTTATTCGGTTTTGCAGTTTTCCAGTGGCCTATATATTCCAAAGCCTCAAGACGTTTGCTCCATTTCTTCTGCGTCGGTCTCTTGAAATTACTCCAAAGTATGAAGGCTTCGGTTTATGACCTGTATTGCCATAGCCTGCAGAAGGATCGTCAAATACTTTTGGAAAGGGCATGTAAGCGGTGTGCATGTTACTTCTGTACAAAGAAAAAAGCTAAGGCACATGTGAATTCTTGTCACAAGCAACTGAATCCGAGCTTTAATAGTGTAGAGATGCACAATGTTCGTCCTTCCCGCATCCTTGCGCGACGATCGAACTGTAGATCGAGAGAGATTCTCTGCGTAGTTCGCGAAAATGTTGACGCCGAGAGGCTTGATGAAACCGATGTTGATCTTCAAAAAAGCACTGTGCCAATAACTGACTTGCAAGATGTTGAAGAAAGTCTTGCTAATGCAAAAAAAATATCACTTGATTAATAGACGGCCCCTTATTAGGTGAATAGTAATGTGCGTTGATTTGTTTACCTAGAAGACGATTCGCTAAGTCGTTATCCTTTCACATATTTTTAAACAATTTTTTTATTTTTTTTTTTTGTGGCGAATCGACTTTAGTTTCAGCATCGTTCGTGAACGTTGTTATATTGCTTTTATTGAGGAATATCTCGCGTACACAAGTACAAGATTGGAATATAGAAACTTCTTTGTGGAACTCCGGCAGCAATTTCTTTATATTCGGAATAAAAATTTTCTTTTTTAATGAAGATAATTATATTTTCTAAGAAGGATCTAAGTTACCTACGCAATTGCATTGAATGAACTTTTCGTGGCTTATACCTTTTGGCCTTTATATCAGTGGGTTGAAATACGCGAAGAGAAACACAAATAATTTTAATTTTTCTTCGAATAAGTAATAAACATTTATGATTGTTTTTTTCCCAAAGTATTGGCAAGATGATGGCGTATTTTCTTGTTTTACGGGAATGAAATTAAATAACCCAAAGTCGACCTCTGCAAATGTATTAAATCAGGCTTCTATTCGACGGCATGCCTGTTTGTAAAGCGAAGGTCGGTGTGCTCACTATTTGTAAAAAGAACACAGAACAAACCTGCAGGGATAATAAAGGTTGTTTTTTTAAGGTATTTTCTTTCAAGTTTTAAGAACGTCACGTGGGTAGCAATAAATCAACATCGAAAATGGATAGAAGTGGATTTGAAAAATAGTGGACGCAGATACAAATTGCCACTGAAATCAATCGCTTTAAATGTGATTTTTCTACAAGCCGGTATTGAAAATTATGATAAAAATAAGCTATCTGGACGACCGGCGAAAGTTTCACCGACGGCTAAACGAGCTGTTCTACGTGTTCCAAACAGGAGATTCTTCATTTCAAAAAAAAAAAACTTCATTCACAAAGTTCGATTTATTTATGCATTATTAAATATATTCGGATTTATCAGTTTTGTGGAACCCCTTTTAATTGGTGATTTTTTTGCTGTTTAGGTTTCGGTATTAAAAATATGCTCAAACTTTTGACAATGGAAGAGTTTTTAAACATTTAAATTCAACTCCTTCCATGGCTTCAAAGAGTTCAAACAGTAAAGTGCTGGATGCTTAAAACTCTCCGTACTTCGGAAAAAGTCGGAAACTACAGAGAGCATCTTAGCCAAGGATTATCGAATGAGCCACAAACGCCAATCAGGCCGCAAATTAATTCAGGAAACAACCAAGCTAGCACCTGCCCCGATCATAAATGTGTGGAAAATGCGTGCAAGAGTAGAAGAGTGCACAGCTTCCCGAGACGAAAGGAACAAAAAATACTGCAAAAAATGAAAAGAATCTACGAAGTCTCCAAGCTTTAAATTTCGAAAGTTCTAGGAACAAAAATAAAATGAGTTATCTTTACAAAATAGCCAAGATCAGCAGGCTACTAAACTGGATTATGAAGGAAATCTTTCCAACATTCCGCAATAAATTGTTACAATTCGACCGCTAAATGAAAATGAGAGTGTGAAACGTTTGAACTCATCCCAATTTGAGGTGATGATTTAGTTCTTCCACCCACAATTTGATTTTGGGCATAAATCTCATGATTTTCATAATTTATAAGCTGTACTTTTAAGATAACGCCAAGATAGTTTATCCAGCTGTTAATATATAAAGAGGACGAAAAGGAAGACAACGAAACAGATTCTTCTTCGAATATACGGCTTATGAAGGAGAAGTAACAATCGTGAAATCTACGACTTGTGCAATTAATGTGGAACAGATAAAGTGACTTCGAGAGCCAGCCAACAGGCTTAGAAGCTTGGTGTAGACGCAGCATGCTCGATACCGTGAAGAATGTCCAATCGATGTCCTATTAAGTCAATATCTAAACATAAAACGATTTATCCTTTTTCAAAAATTTGCAACATTTTTGTCCTTAAATTCCGTTCGTTGAGCGCTGTCGCTGACAGAAGAACAATGTGGAAAACGTAGGTGTGTTTTGTATACATATGTACATCTGTACTCCATAGATAACATCTTATTCGGGGTTTGTTCATGCTCTAAGCACAACGAAGAGTACAATGTTCTCCAACCATTGCAGTGATTAAGATTTCAATGGAAAGGAGGATTGATTCAACTGTTCCGGCTTAGCCTATCGTCCCTCAGACTTTTTCGCTTCTAAACGAAAAATTCATAAAATGAACCTTTTCAATTTAAATACTAAGTGAAATTTTACCCCGACGAGTACACTGTTCCGAACGTCTCCTGAGCAATATAATGAAAACGCAAAAGATGTAAAAAAATATACTCGCTCGTATAGTGACTCCTTTCTCAAAAATAATGAAGCGATACAAGTCCAATCTCCCATCTCGGCTGCTTTATTTTGCTTTAACTACATTTTTGGCAACGGATAATATTCTTATTCGTAGTTTTAATAAGTTCGTATGACCGCAGGCTGGTGGTACGGTGGCAATTCAACTCTCTCCCGATCTTAACCCCTACCAGAGACCAGACAACTTCTCGAAGCACAACAATCTTCGTTCACAATAACTTTTGGAATTGCGGAATAATGAGCACATTTCTACACAAATAGAACTTTGAGAATCAAGCCTCCATTTGGCCAGCAACCAACTGTTTTTGCTTTCCTATTTTTGATGATTCCGAAAGATAGAAATCCGGCAAGTTTGGTTCCTTTTAAGTTCCTTTTTTGTACTGCAGATTACAAGAGTAACATAATTCTTGGCAGCGGGTTTTCTGCTTATTTGCTCCGAAATGAACGACTTCACTTAATGGACCGACTGACTGACTTCTTATTCCCCCTTATTGTTTTGAGTTTATTTTTAGTGGCCGAAATAGTTTCTTTTCATTATTATTTTTTGTTTTCTTGAACAAAAAAAAAACCTAATGTTATTTCTACTTTGGTGTGTAGTTATTCGGGTTCGTTTGGAACGATTGAAGACGGTTCGATGTAACGAAAGGCTTTGTGATAAGAGCTTGGACTAGAGTTAAGATGCTGTCTGCCTCATAGTCCTTGGCGGACATTTTACGGGACAATTTTTATGAGTTGGGTTTTATTCGTTCTTATTTGAGGGAAGGATTTTAGTGTCATAATTGTTTTTTTTTTTTTCAAATTAAATTCTTTTTTGTTCAGCGGTACGATGGTTAGCTAAGTTATGTCTAATTAAGTTATGAAAAATATCGTTAAACTAACTTAATCAAACATAAATGAATACCAGACTTGCATCGACATCATTACTTACATATTTTAAAAATATTTTCTTTAATTTAACATCCCTTTTATTTTAAACTCATTTATTATTTTATTCAATTCACATTTAAAAAATGCTTAAACTCCAGAGTGGGACAGAAGTAATGACACTATATGAATTGTAAGACTTGTGGTGACACATTCAAAATTTAAGTTTAACAAGTTTAATCACTGTATTTGAGATTGGCAAAATCCACACGAAGTTCAAGGATTCCCATGCAAACGAATGTTGGAATGTTTGTTGTGGTTTTTGGGAGTGGCAGCAATATTGCCCCAATTTTTTTTCCAGGACGGTATTGATCGAAACGTTTTGTGTACAGAAATCGAGTGTTTGGGGCAGTGCAACCTTTAGTTCTAGCAAGATGGGGCCATGCATATCGTTCAACAATCGATTTATTGCACACTTAGCTGTGTAGTTGTATAATCAATTGATTTGATAATTTTGCTTGCCACCGTCGAAATTTGACACTGTGGAGTTCGATGCTATGCAAGCAATCTGGAGACGATTCAGGGACAATATTGGTCAAGCTATTCACGCATTAGGGGCCGAAATAATGTAAAATGAATTGAAAAAGTTGGATGATAGGATGACCTATTGAAAGGCCCTGGCCTTTATTTGAATTTCCCTCTCCAATAAAGCAACAATCGTAGAAAAATGTTGAGCAGTGATAAATTATCCTTAACTTTAACATTTACCGTCATATCTTAACCTTATAACCTTAACTTGACTGTGCAATCGAAATCGGGCTTCTGGGTTAACTTGCGAGTATTCCTGATGAGACGAGTGTTACGGTGAAAGCATACAACCATTCATTCATTCATTTGAGCACTTGAGATGAGCCGAATGAGATGATGCGGCGGTGTTCAAATTTTTCAGCGATGTTTTTGGTTTCGATAAAATTTATCGCTGGATCTTGAGCTCTTTCACACAGACCGAGGATACTTTTTGGAACAGATTCCAAGACATGTGAGTTGTGCTTTGCTTGGGGCATATTGAAGTTTTAGAAATACCAGCTCGATAAAGTGTGCCTAACTGTCTGATGACGTGACGAGTAAAACTAATTTTTATGTTAAAATCATGTTATTGCTTCTTATTTATATGAAATTATAGTTTTTATTTTTAAATGCTTTATTTTTTGTATTTTCGGCAAACTTAGCCTTATAAATAATAAAAATATTTTTGGTTTTTCGAATCTCTTCTATTGTTTGGGTAACACTCAAGTGACAGTAGACAATCTTGTGTTTTGAGACAAGGTTCTCTCTGTTCATTGAAAATCATGATAACATGCATTCGCTGCCATTTTATTTCCAAGGTTAAATATGAGGGACGTGAATCTAAGAACGAATGTAAAATACCAGTGGTTCTGTCGTAAACAATCTAAGATTGGCAACTCCGTATTGAATCTTAAATTTTACCATGCCGACCTGACCAAAAACTGAAACCAAGTCAACTGAACGCTTAAGTTAACCCCAAGGGAAAGTTTAATCGTAATTACTTTCCTTAATCAAGAGAAATACATAAAGGACAGTTGTAATTAAAAACTCGTAAGTGTGCCAGGCTAAATGTGAGCAAAACTTCACCAACAAACCTACCTACGGCACTACTCTGCTAGTCGCCACCATCGATTTCCGACAAACGAGAAAACAACAAAAACACGTAAAGTAAGTGTAATTAACTTAAATTGTATCCATTAAACTAAATAGGCAGGTAGCTTAAATGTTATTACGACTCTTGTTTCTATTACTTACACCACGCCGCCCACCGTCTCACGTGTTACCTTCTACCCTAGAATTACATTGTCCTGGTAGAGGATACTTCAGAGTTTAGAGAGGTGTAACAAAGAGGTCTTGCCAATAAGGACAACCCGCCTGAGTGGCGACCTGAACAACATCATAGCATACTACTATGGAGGCAAGGACAATCTTCGATAAAAAATTAAAATTCACCCTGAGTACGTTCGGCGAAAATCCATGAATGTTTGCATATTTATCAAAAATGTTTGTTAATTTATACGCAAAGGACCTACGTCTTTTCGTTTAGGTTTGCGTTTTCGTCGTCCACCTCCTCGCGTGCTCTCTTTCGTGCAGAAACTGAATATTTAGCAATTCTACAAATTCGACGGTCGGTTTGTTTAATTTCGCTTTCACCCCTACACAACCACCTCTTAAAATAAAATAAAAACAAAAACAAAAAAAAAAAAAAAATAAAAAAAACGAGGAGGTTGAAGCAGCTATCATGTTCCAAATGGAAAATTTACAAAACAAATTTCAATTTATTTACTTATGTAAATGTTTTTGCTACAAAACACAAGGATAACAACATAGACATGTTTTACATACACATTGCTATGCACTGTGAATACTTTCTCTATGGGGTGGGGGTTTGACTGAGCCAATTGGCAGACGACGATGTTGATGGTCTTAGGTTAGGTTTGTAGGAGTCTATTTCATTGCTCATTAACAAAGAAATTTCGTCATTGTATTTTGTTTTTTTTGCTTCCCCCTTCTTTTGTTTTTGTTGCTGCTGTACTAATTGCAGATGGAATGCGAAATGAGATTTATTGGGATGTGAATTGAATTTCATATTTTTTGAGGAGAATTAAGGATGAAGGTAAGTCGCCCTAAGTTTTCGATGAAACTCACAGAATGGCTAATGAATATATTTATTTACGAAACTTGTGAAGAATAATTTCCACAGTGCAGAAAGCAGCTCCATTCCTAAGGTAGACATTTACGCACACAACCATACTAATAAAGTTCAAAAATGTGTGTAGTGTACTGACAAAAACAAACCATAGATTTTATTTACTCAACAAATTTCTTTCCGAATTTTTAAGATAAAAAAAGATCGTGGTTCAGGTTCGAGGACCCTACTTTTATATACGAGTACATTAAATCTACTTACATACTTATTATCGGCTCTTGCCGGATCTCAGCCAGAGAAAAAATTGATATACTCACACTTCCTTGACAGTCCCGGGCATGCAAATTCCAGTTGGTTAGGCCAATTTAGGAACTGTGAAGAAGATTAGTTTTAGTAGTGGTAGAATTTTGGTGAGAGGATTTGATCTTAATTGTTTGGCCAAAACTCAAGTAGCAACGATAAGTCTTCATCGGATCTACACCAAGGTGTCGTATGATCACATTCGTCCCTATGTTGTCCCTACGAACTCGGCCGCTTTCCCATTCTTTATTTTCCCTCACGCTTCCTAGCTTTTTTTCAGATCGCAGTTATATCCGCCTTATACTGCCAAAGGATAGTTTAATTTTAAATTTTTGAGTAGCTCCTGGGTTTAGAGTGTTCTTACTCTTCTTGAGCATCCTCGAATATCGTTCTCCCATTTTTGCGGTAAGCAGTGATACATACATAGACAGTTACATAAACTTATTTGTGTAAAGGTCAAATCAGCTGATTTTGACATCTCCACAACACCCCAAATGAAGGTCAGTTCGCCTAACCTTTCAAAAAGGCGATTTTTTAGAGTTTCGGCGGAAAAATATAAAATTATGTTCGAATACATTTCCAACAGCAAAACGAACATGACAAAATTGTTAGCCTTGAACAGAAGACTGTGAGAATAGAAGAACAGTCGACGCAGAGCACTTCATAATGTCAACTAATTTTGGAACCAATACGCAGCCTCTCAGCCAATTAGAGCAGGTAGACGTACTTCCGAGAACTACTTAGTCTTTACCCCAGAGACACCATCATGAATAACAGATTCAGTACCTTTTTGTTTTAAGTTCTATTTAAATTATAAAATTACATAATTTTCAAGTTGCGTCAGTGAGTTGGTAATTTGTAATTGTTTTTATTTTATTTTTACTCCGCTGACAATAGCCTCTTATCTTAGGCAATTTGAAGGGCTTTACTGGCTTTACTTGCATGATATCCTTCAAGATTCATCCTTCAGGACTTAATAATTTATTTGTATTTACCTAGCTTTTCCTTATGACGACCAAAAAACAACGTCAAAGTCGACGGGCAAAGAAAGCGCACAAAAAAGAAAGAACACCGAAACACAAGAACCCTCCATTTGGCTCTTGATGGTGGTAATTAAACTTTTACACATTTAAACGAGTTCACATTACTTAGCAGAACCCCATCCAAGAGATCCAAGATCCCGAGTCCGCCGCCGCGTAATAAATTGCACAAGATAAGCGGCACGAATTTTGGGAATTTTTAAATATGAATGAGAACCGTTTTTAGGCAGCGACCGAGCTCGTGCCGAGTTATTTATGACATAATTGTGTTATTCCTCATCCTCGGGAATTAATCTAAATATTAACTGAGTTGAATAATGATAACAATAGAGCGCGTAGATTATGCAAATTATGGGAAACGGACCGGATGGAATTCGATTAATGTACTTGAAATTTTGTTGCTTTTCTGTAAATGAAAATAACATCCTTATCCCGCAGATGCCTTGTTTCGAAATTCACGTTCACATTTAGAATTATGGATAAGGCAAGTGGCCTAAGGCTGCTGCTCGTTACCCAACACCAACAAGAAGTATTTGCGAAATGTTTTATTTATTTGATTTGAGCTATTGGAAATTAAAATCCATTATGAGTGATTACCTATGGCGGGGGAGGGACATTAATAAACAAATAGCCTAACTGTCCAGTTTCTCAACATTGTTGATTCCTACGATCCGTCTTGTATCCGGTCATTAAAGTTTCGTAAAATGATGTTGAACTAGGGTGTTTGTACAAGCAGGCTGTTTGTTCTAAATGTTTGAATACGAACAAGGACATGGATGGAACTTGTACTTCCTGGATGTACAGGTATGCTGGATCGTGATACTATCACTTGAGTCATTTTACGAGACAATGTTAGTCATTTGCCATGAGGTGATTGCCTTGTTTATTAATCAGGAACAATAGACAGCCTACAGCGAATAGGTGTGTACATTGAAGGCTTAAGTTGTGCATTTAAAAGATCCGGAAGTTTTTACCTACAAAGAAATAAATCTTCAACCATGTTTTAAAGTCAATTGGATGCCATTTTTTGAATCAACAAAAAGAGTGATATTTGAAAATAATTGATGATTATTGAGGACACTTCCTTTTCGGCTAGGAATTTGAAATTCGACAAATAAATTGAACACTCAGGATTGAGACGAGCTCAATTAAAAAGTCAGGAAAAAATGAATAAATATTTTTTTTCTTTGAAAACAAGCTGTTTTTAGTCTTTATGAATAAAAATTGATCGAGATTTTGTAGGGTGACTCCGTAACTTTAAAATAGCTGGACCGATTTGACTTCTTTTTTTTTAAATATTGCCAATATTTATAGGATGAGAATATAATATTTAATATTCTTACGGATAAAAATTTATAAAAGTTGTTCTGGTGCGGCAACAGTTAAGGAGAGGGTATGGCCATAATTCTCAAGGGAAAATACATATGGGAAGACGTTTTTATCTCACGTATTCCGATGATTCCAACCGAGATGCGATTTGACTTTAAACGGTTGCAATTTGCAATGTCGATTAAGTTGATTCGTTAATCGCAAGCGTTCGTTTTCGCGCCAATCAGCAGCGTTACAAAAAAAATTTTTGTGTACCAAAAAGCACTGCAATAGAAAAGATGTTTAGTTAGTATTCTAATACTTATTGTATTATTATTATTTAAATTTAAATAAATGAAATATATAATTTGTTAAACATGACATTTAGACTATTATTTATTTCGTATGCAATTGAACATTCATGTCCAAGATAAGACAATGTCTGTACGCCTAGCTAGTTGTTAGTAAAAAAAAAACTATAAAGTTAAAATTAATTAAAATAAAAGCATGTTGCACCCTCTTTTTCTGTTTTGCTGTTTAAAGTGTTCCACGATTTTAGTTGATAACTTGAGAGTGATTTAATATATGAAATGAAGTTTCAAGGTTTGAAAATAAAGTAATAATTATGCTATCAGATGACTTTGACATACACAAACGAAGGAGCTTCATTTATATTTAAGGATATAGATAAATAAAACGGTTTTTTCCAATCGTATTTTCAATTTTTTATTAACAACATATAAAAGCTTGTTAAATTCAAACATAAATTTGTAAATTTATTTATTTCATTTTTTATTTAATTTAAATGAGTTTATGTATTTATTTATTTAGATATTCTTGTACTCATATTGTGCACGCTTTAGCTCATTAACCAGACAATTATAAACTTTTCATATAATAAGGTACAATCTTATGTGGAGGAATATCTTGCGGCAGGTGATCTTAAAACAACCCCATACTATACATACAATATTATCAGCTGGCCCGGAAAACGTTGCCATGTACTGCGTGTTTCTTTTTCTTTTGAGCTACAAAATAACTTGCATGCATTTTTTATGTTACAATAATTTTTTTATAATTTCGAATTTTTATAATCAGAACTCTAATGGAATGAATTATTCTGAGATTGCATTTCGCGAAGTCACAGTCTTTTGGTTTCTTCTTTCTGATTAAATGAAAAAAAACGTGAATACTTCATAAAGTCTTCGTACATCGAATTATTTGAAGCAATCAAATAAGGAAATATAGTACAATATTAAATGAATAAATACTTTAATCATGTTCATATTCACTCGAATAAAATGCAGTTTTAAGGTTCCGTACCCTAAAAGAATAAACGGAAGGCTAATAGGATCACTAAGTTGTCCGTCTGTCTGCCCCCACCCTTTATCTCAGGAACGCGCGGCAATTCCTTGGAGAAATTTAAGGCAAAATACTTACTACTGCGGTTCTTTAAATCTGTAAAAATGGAAGCTTCTAAATAGACGCAGTCAAAAGATTCGGCTGTTTATGTCGCATATTTTGATACTCGTAAGGGATCAAAATCTTTGGTGTGCTAGAATCATGAAATTTGACAAGAAACAATGTCTTGCAGCTCAAAAAAATGAAAAATCTAAAAACCGTAGATTTTAACTTACAAATAACACAAAAAATCGCAACTCAATTAAACGCCAATCAAAGGCGTTAGAAAAATATGTTGCATCCCGGCTATTTATATACTCACCTGGAGGTGTTACAAATAAAAGCGGGAAACGTCTTCGAGACTCGTTGACTCGACTATCTGCTCCTAGTATTTCAAAGTTGATGGAATTTGGATTTGCGTTTTCAATCGGACCCGCACCAATAATTGCTTTACACACATGGGATACAAATCCTGCCGAAACAGACCTTTTTTACTACCTCATTCTTTTTTTAACTTTGTGGTTGCGAAAACAGTGATATTTCATATGGCCGAAAAATCCTTTAATTTTTCTAGCCACTTCCACGGGTGGCTTTGAAAGAAAATCGCATGTGGTATCGCACGACCAAATTTCATAATCCGGTGGAAAAAATCACGGGTAAATTATCCCAATATTCATATGCTTAGGATCTTTTCTTGCCTTGCTATCATCATGACCGTCAAGCTTGGTGCCACCCTATCATGACGCTCATTGTGTTCATTCGCTGAATGTCTGTAGTGTTTTGTTGTAGCTCATCTTTTCGGGTCGGTGCCACACTGTACATTTTGTTTCTACGATAAATTTCATTGTATTCGTTACTTCGAAAATCAGAACACCAAATCTGTATTCATGCAAAACAAAACATTAAAGAGGAGAGTTGCGCGAAAAGAAGAAAAAAACTATCCGGCCAGATTTGAACCCATAACCCACAAACTGCAAAACAAAAACGTAGGCAACACACCAACCCACGAACCCGATAATTAATTTTTTTTTATTCGTTGTACTTCCATACCTACATAAGTTACATAGCGCCTTATTATATATGTTGGATTAAGAAGCATTTTCTTGTATCTTTTATTAAAAACCTTCTTTCGGTTTAAGATAGTTGTAAACTTTGTTGGTAAAATCAAAACGTGAAATACATTTGAAAATAACAAAATTTTTTTTAAACAGTTCGTACGTTATCGATTATTTTACTGATGTGAATGCGAAACTCTTCGAGTGGCTTACTTGATCTTAATCTATAACATGCTTCCTGATGTTTGCATGAAATGTTACTTGTTTATTCGTTATTTTAGTTGAACGCTTACGGATGGATGAGCCATACAAAACCAAAGATCTTTGTATTATGTTAGGTAATCAGGTTTTGCTTTCACTTGATCAATTTGCAATTTGCTTTTGACACGATTCGTGTGGTATCCTCTGTAATCTGAAGTCACCTGCAGCAACGATGTTTTCTCGATTGAATAAAATTATTTGAAAGTTCCTCTATTGACCTGGATTTTCGCATCCAGCCTACCATAAGTAGGTTCAACCAATCTATCTGGTATCTGTGTATATCCTTCACATTCGAGTGTAGTTTTCACTGATTCCTTATATGTAAACACACCTGTGATAGAATAATTGATGTCTTTTCGAGTTCAAATAGAGTGCACTTTGCTTTTATTTCAGAGTCCTTTTCCCCATGAATATGTGTACAAATTCAAAAGGATATACGAGTATTCCATATATGTATGAAAGGGCTTGTATAGAGATAATTCAAATGGCAGCGAGGCGTGATGTGATTCCAATTTCATACTCGTACAATTGAAATTGAATTATCCTTTGCAAATTGGTAGTCCTTGTCGAATGCTCGAACATTAGTACACGTACAAAGAGTGACACTTTTTTTTGTTGCCACACTCTTTCGGCTTTCGTTGTGTGTTCAGACTTCAGAGAGACACACGACTGCCTGAATGCAAAACAATTGGCTCGGATGATTAAAACCTAATGCGATTGATATGTATTTTATCCAAACGTTCAATTGGATCGGTGAAATTAGATTCCAGTGACTGTTAAGTGGGTTAAATTGTTGTTGCTGTGAGCTAACAGAAAAGAGTGTGCTACTGGTATTCAGTCGGGCAGACAATCAGGTAAAGCCGAGTGACTTTTGACATTGGTGTTAACTTTTTGGAAAATCTAGTGCGATGATTTGTGAAATCACATTATTTACTCACCTATTTCACGGTGACAACTTGTGTTGCACGTTTCATTCTGCTCCATTTGACGATTTCTATTGAAATCGCTTTACTTTTGGTATGAAGTTGGAGAATGAATGAATAATTTTTTTTTCGTATTCAGTAGACAATAATAAATTGCTGTTGCACATTTGGGAAACATTTTCTTATACACGCACGCACGGATGGTTCGCGGCGCAGTTATGTAAATCCCAGGTTCGAATCCTAGAATACGCCTTGAGCTTTCATTTTGTTTTCGAATCTTATCCAGTCATTATTAGCCTCTTTGATCAAATTTAACTCGATCAACTTGTCATGCAGTTACAGTCAGAATAATGAAGTAGATGGCTACTGTGAAAACATAGCACTATGCCTTCGACCATTTATTAAAATATTCAAGACTTACTTCAGGCTTCAAAACTGTGACCTATCAATTGATCTAATTTAGACGCAGCGTCACATATCCTCGAAAACATTTATGTATTTTTTTTTTATTTTACAAGTTCAATGAAATAAAATTTATCGCTAAATGCATAAATATTTTCACTGTTTCTCGTACATTCGTATCTGGAAACCCCAAACGGAAGCAGATAATTTAATCATAGTCCCAATTAAGCGCGCTCAGTGAGCAGCGCTGGTTTATTGTTTTAACAATATGATTTGGCAATACAATTATTAAAATAAATGCGCTTTCCATATTATATTATGGCCTGGAGTACAAAACTGGTACTTGTTGTTAGCATTATGGCAACCAGCAGCATGTGATCACACCCACAAAGCGCCAATTACTTCCACGGTATAACCTTGCACCGGAAATATAAATTAAAATTTGGTTATCCTGTGAAATGATTATCATCGGACAATGGTCAATTGGCGATAATCGAATAATTCAAAACGTTTGTCTGCTCGAGACTGTTCAACCACATACCAGCAGTGGTTAAGTCAAAGGACTTGTAAAAAAAGCTATTCTCTTTTGACCTATTGGACGCATTGTCCTGACACATATGCGGCATGTTGTGTCCTCATAGTGGCGACCAAATGCATTGACAAAAAAGCACACGTAAAAAATTTATTAATTGAACGCGGATTATGTTGCGACACTTGTCCTGGATCTGATTCTGAATTGTGTTTTAGTGCGAGAAATCCTTTGAGAATAACATTAAATTTTATTCGATATTCAAATTAAATTTATTTATTTTTTCTTCATTTGCTGAAATTGTTTTGACATGGGGTGGAACAGGCCACAGTATGTCCCTTGCCTGAACGTATACTTGTATTGCTAGATGCTGTGAAAAATTGACAAGTTTATTTCGGTTTTTACAACATATGAAAAATTTTCTAATATAATCCGAATCAGATATTCAATACAATGGAAGCAAGAAATAATTAGAAGATCCTTGCCTGGACTTATTTCAGAATGGTTAAAGGAGTTTTTTTTTCAAGTTTAGCGGATAGTCCTTCAAATGCTCACCACTTGATTGATTATTGTGAAGAATAATCGAGCTATGACATAAACAGTGCTGTGCAGAAGGTGTGATTAATTCAACAGTTTGAAGTCATTATTTTTCCGACCGACTTCGTTGCTAATCTTTACCAGTCTATTGCTGGACACATCACATTTAACTGAAAAAAGTTTCCTCACAAAGCGTTTCGAGGCTATCTGCTACTACCTTAAGGATGACCATCACAAGCGTCGAGGCTCATTTCCCTCTGAACAAATATCAAAATCAACGTAACCCATTCAAGAAAAGAGATTACTCAAAGTCACATAGCTTGGTGCGTCGCATGTATCATTGGGTCACATCTTTTGAAGACGTCGATACAGCAAGCGATACAGAGCCATGATCAGTTATTTTTTAATGCCGCAAATTTATAAATTGGGATTGGAGGACAAGTGGTTGACACTGCGATAAAAAAGAGCCACTTAAAAATTAAAGGTCCCGATAAAAATTAACAAAAAAATGAATATTGGCACAGAATCTTTCATTTTCGAGCCGTCAGAGCATTTTCCTTTGTAAAGTGCTTTTGCTGGGTATCTAATTCAAGTTTTTTAGTCCTGTCGTCTGTCGATTTTTGTATAAATACAATCACCTAGATTCTCCAGTTTAAGAGCACATGCTTGTTATTTTATAACCACGACCTAAGCAAACGGGCCGGATTATATATAATGGCAAATCGGGTCACAGCGGCTTTTATTCCGTGAAGGATATAAGACATCATTTTGGCTTCTTTTGTCATCCAACAACATCTCAGAGTTTGTTGCGTTTTTTGAGAGTAGGAGCCAAAAACGTTTAAACAGCCAAGACAATGTGATTTCGAGGCGTTTGTTTCTCTAAAAATCTCAATAGACTTTTGTCCTCTCACACAAACATACGTGCGTGACATCCCCATATGCTCATGTGTCTTATCCTAGGACTTGTCGTTTACACATTCTCTCTCCCCGGAAAATCAAACGCTTGTCTTGTTCTTAGGCAACTATAGTATATTTCTGTCATAGTTTAAATGTTTAATTTCGTTTCATATGCACGGATATATGCGATATTTCATAATCTGATGAATGCCATACACATTCGACGGAAGGTTTGAACATATGTCTTTTCTATACCATCAAACGATTTTTTGTACATGAAACGCGCGTATAAAATATGCACGAGCATTGCTTATCAAGAATTCATAACACTCGAATTTCATCCGCACAACCATGGTTTTCGCTGGCAAATCACAAATCAAACATGTGTTAGCACATCCATAAATGAACGCGGTATGCTCTCACATATCCTTTCTATTCGCTGTCAATAGTAGTTAAATAAAAAGCTCGTAAAATGAAAAATGGTGAATGCCTATGCATGTCCTTATCATTGACTTACACACGGCTGATACAAAATTTATTATACCTTTTTCTGCTGAAAATGTTTGATACACTATTTTCAGATTTTTATGAGAACTTTACAATACCAACAGAAAATGACTAATCCCACCGACAGACAATTGAGTTATGATCTTTAAAGTTTAAGTTGTAGAGCTTGCCTCCTGACAACCCTGAGGTTCTTCAGTTATCCCCACAAATATCAAAGAACATCTTGTAATTGAAACTTCTTAAATATCCCGGAAATAGTCTCTTGGCGAGCTTGCACTAGATCGACTGCCAGATTTGGGAGTACGAAAGCAGGTCCAGCAGCTGTTCGTGTAGCTATACAAAAAAAAAGCGATCCTATATGTTGCAAAAGCTGTCAAAGAAAGATGATCTTTTACTAAAACAATTTTAGACTGCTTGTAAAATTTCGGTTGCTCGGACTCTTCGTCAGCATCTTAGTAGCAGGTAGGAAGGAAGTGTCATAACCTTTGCAAATGGTGGCAACTGTCTGTTTACAAGTCAACAAGCAAAGAAACGCCATGCACCTTATTATAGCGAATTATAGATGACTACATTTTTACAGAATGATTTGTCAAATATGTTGGTGCAGATTTCCTATCCGCCCTACGCCAACTAGTCAGACATACTATAAGTGTTGAGCCTTCCGACGAGTAAATCTTTGCTTTGCCTGAACATGTCGCAGTTCCATCAGTGTAGATCAGACATTTTGACACGCAAACAGCATAAACAAGTTCGTCTCTCCATAGCATTTTGGTTGAAGAGTTCGCAAATCGCATCTATACTGCGCTTACGCTCACTTTATCAAAATTCAACATGAATCCCGAGGAGAGGTATCCATCTTGGCGTTTTGTAAACTTACAAAATTTGCGCTTCTGGAGTCATCGAGCCTCATCTTCTTCTGTTTCTTGGACGCCGAAACAGGATGGTTATCAACGATTTTTTTGTCCCACAAATTGGTTAATTGAAAGGGTGACATGTAGGAGACATGAAACTTCTCATACCACTCATGCAATGGACATTTGGAAGGATGCGTTTCGCCGGACTGACTGACAAGGTCGCCCAATTTTTTATGAGAATAACCGAAGACTCTCTTTCTCCCTCTTTTCTCCCTCTCTCTCTCTCTCCCTCTCCATCTCTCCCCCTACCCAGCGTTCCCACTTCATTTTTTCCAAATTGTAGTGAATAGCTCCAAAAATCGAAGTGTTTCACAGTAAATTGAAGTGATAAGCGAAAATATTTCTTTTCAAAATTTATTTTTATAAAGTACATACATTTATGTATTACAATTTTTTTTTCTTTTATGGCATTTAACTTCCATTACTTATACATCAATTAGATAGGTTTTAAGGTATCAGTTGAATTCTTGCTATGCTGTGAATTTTTGTAAACAAATTTGCCATCAATAAACCGGTATTGGTTTACAAAAGATATTAATTTTGATGGTGGGTCAAACGTACTTTTATTTTCCAAAAGTAAAGTCTTAGAGAAAAGAAGGTTGTTTACTGTTTTAATATTTAAATTGTTTCTTAATTTTGTCTTTATGTTGTTAGCAGTCGAAAAACATCTCTCGGCTGCTGCACTGCTATGCGGTAATATTGCTAAATTTAGCATATATGTTGCCAAGTTCGTAAACATAAACTCCCCTAAGCCGTTCTTTTGAAACTTTAAATCAGACCAGAATACAACAATATCGTCCTCAAAATCTGCAATAACATCTCGTTTATAATTAATAAAGAGCCTCCACTCTGCACTTAATTCACGAATACATCCACTGTAATATGGAAATGCGTCAACAATGCGTGATACACCTTGAAGGCCAACATCATTTTGTATTCCTTTTGGATTCATATACTTTAAAAATTCTAATTTGCCTTGACTTGAAAAGTCAAAACGTTTTTTAATTTGGCTAAGTAAACTTATGTAATAGTTTCTGAAACAAGTTCTAACAAAAATCAGTTCAGTATCAGAAAACGAGTTTTGACTTACGTGTTGAATAAATTCTTCACCAAAAAACATGGACTCTAGCGGAAGATGACAACCAACATCTTCAAAATCGCATTCTATCAAAACTAAATTAGGTCGAACAAAGTAACCCATAATGCACAAGAAGTGGCTTTTTAAAATTGGCGAAAGTAGGTGGATGACTGTTTTTTCAGATTGAAATATTTTATTCATTTTGTTTATTTGCAGAAGGATGTGTGATAAAAAGTACAAATAACATTTATTGGTATTACTCAAATCATTGCAGATGCTTCCCAGCTTGTTACTTTTGTCTTCACTTAAAAGCAGAAGGAAGTAGTGGCGCAATGGAACCCATTGTTCCAGTAACCTGTCTATAGCTGAAAGTAGTGAAAGCCATCGTGTCGTGCATGCATTTAAAATTCTATGCTCTGAATTTTTGAAATATCTTTGAAACTCTTTAAACTCTGCCTGCCGCTTTGAACTATGAGCAAAAAAACAATAAATATTCCTAACGAGCTGTTCTATTTCAGTTGGAATTTCCTTTGCAGCGGCTGATGCACACAAGTGCAATGAATGGCACGTACATCCCAGATAAAATAAATTAGGAACAAGTTGCTGAAGTTGCGATCGAACCCCACTTAATTCTCCTCGCATAACAGATGCATTATCCGTGGCTAAACCAATGAAGTTAGTAAGCGGAATTTGGTTCTTATCCAGACATTCCCTAACAACTTTGGTGATTGAACTGGCAGAGCAGTTTTCCAGTTCGATCAAACCAAAAAAGGTGTCTGTAACTCTTCTTAATTTAAAATATCTGGCTACAATAACGAGACACTTTTTGGAAGATATATCTGTCGTTTCATCCAAGATGAGAGAAAATTTATTAGTTTTTAAGTCAGTCGATATTTCTGATTCTGCGAACAATGAAATAAGTTCAACTAATTCAGTTGATTTTGTAGATTTACATTTCATTTTTAAATTCTTTGGATAAAGTAAATGGAGAAGATCAGGCAAATGATCCATCGTCGTCAAAGGCAAGTTATGGGAAACGCAAAACATGACTGTGGAAATTTCTTTTTTTAACTGTTCGTCTTTCATAATTGATACCGAACTATTTTTGATCGAAACATCTATCTTCAATTGCGTTTTTTGAAACTCTGAGTTGGATCGATGTAGATTTGAGTTAGTGTGTCTATCTATATTAGTTATATTATTGCTTAAGAACTTTTTACACCACGTACAATAAGATTTTCCTTCTACTACTGAAAGCCATGGCCTACCATATCTCCACTTTTCTACAAACTTTTGCTCGAATATATTTTTCTTTGGTTTGTGATCATCGTTTTCTTCAATAATCTCGCTATTTTTTTCATCTTCACTTTCTGAATACTCATATAGAGCAGAAGAATTCAAAATTGCAGATCTAGAATAATGCAGACTTGGTTAATACTATAATAAATAAAAATTTCACTAACCTATCCCTTTCGTTGTCCTTTTCATTTTCCAGGCATGCGGATGAGGTAGATGGATTAACACTGCTAGAACAATATTGTTTTAAAAATGTGGGTACGTTTTGTCAACGCTAATTAAACGAACCTGTCTTTTTTGGTGGATGAGTGATTATTTGCAGCACTACTAAAGCTCTTATCTGTACTTTTACTTTCGGCTACAGATTGCGTTTGCATATTCTTACTACGTTTACTGGAAAATATTTATTTCAAATTACGACCGGGAATTTAAAATGTGCGAGTATATTTAAAATTTGTGATGCACATACCTCAATAAATTCGTATCAGAACTTGCCACCTGCGATGACGTGGAAACTACAGATTTCTTCTCAGTTCTTTAAATGAAAAATATTAGTATGTATGAAAACACTAGGAACAATTAATTCATACCGCTGAATTGATTTAAAATATCGCTTCATTTTTGATCTGTTAATCTATGTGCTGTATTCCACGAAAATAACAACGACAACCGTTATTTGTAAGTTGTATATTTGCTTGCAGCTTACAAAATATTCCGCTGAACTGTTAAGCGAAATTGAGCTGAATGTCGTTGTGAAATGGTTGCATTCAGATCACTTTGAACAAATTCAGTCAGAATATTGAATCGTTAAATCGTACTAGAATTTTAGCATTTTTTTTATATCATATTTTTTTCTCAAATCGTAGTGTTTTATAATTTTTCGTAGTGGCGTAGTGAAAATGTTGAAAAGTAGTAAAAGTGAAGTGAAACACTTCAATTGTAGTGTAAGTGGGAACGCTGCCCCTACCTCTCTCCCTCTCTCCATCTCTCCTCCTCTCCCTCTCTCTCTCTCTCTCTCTCAAAGAGAGAGTGTGAGAACGTTTCGGGGGCAGCTCTCACCAAAATTATGAAAAAGAGACCAAATGATCATCAGCTAGCCCACCAAAATATAACTACGCAACATCGAGTGTGTTCTTTTGAAACACCCTGTATACTTTTAGCCAACAGATATATCGTATAAAATAGATCACAGCTTCTACAACAGGAAGCCATTTTTTTAAACTGAGTATCAGAATAGAAGCTCTCTAATTCGAGAACACTAATTCACCAAAAGCATCCTCGACTACTCGAATATCAACAATTCAATCAAATGTCAGAAATTAAGGACTTATAGACTCCCACTTTCGGAGCAGTATCCCATCTGTAGGCCGACACATATCACCGCCAACTACTTACCTACATCATGTGACGTCGACTAATCCAATTACACACAAAGATTAGAATCAATTAATGATACAAATAAACCATTTCGCTTATCCCACTAAGGTGTCACATCTCAAGAGATTTATCCCATCCATATTTAATGAAGAAGGTAATGGCAAATTTGATGGAATAACAGCGAGCCTCGAATCGATTGTTACTTCGAAGATTAAACACTTTGCCCAGAAATTAATAACATTTAACGTCTCCCGCCCGACCCGACCCGCCACGAAAAACTCAGTACGTTAGGCGGTGTCCATTGGCGTAACATTGCACCATTTCAACAATTTAATTGTGGCAGCGTATACCTTCTTAATATCCCCATAGCCACCCAACCGATCATATGTTAATTAATTTAATTTACCCAACCTTGTAAGGTATTTCTGATAGGATCCCGTATGCATGACATTTGGTTTTAATGATTGAATTGTCGGATACTTCGTATCCGTAAGTAAAAGTATGAAGTCTTAAAATCCATGACATGTCAACCCTTTCTCTTGGCAGGGGCTTATACTTATTATTATGCATGACTCCATGCTGGGCATGAAAGCGAGGGTATGATTTTTGAAACTCTTTTCTTGGTTTTTGTGTTTTCATCATTTTGCAGCCCATTCCCACTTTTGGTTCCTTTAATTACTATGCAAATGAGTTCGGTTAGTTCTTTGACGTTTTGGAAAATTTGCTTCGCCTTCTTGGAGAAAATTTGAAATTTTAATTTCTCGAATGAACCCTCTTTGCGGTGGGTGTCGTTCAAGAGTTTGGAATGATGTGCCATAGCACCGAAGGACGTCGTCCCTACACAACAGGTGAAAAGAAATCAGATGTGCATATCAATGTAGCTGAAGTAACATGCTCACATATTGCTAATTACGTGCCATGTTGTATTCGTTACGATGTTAAATTCTCTTTTTTAATGAAAATGTATGTCAGTTTGGTTTTGAGTTTGCCTAAGTTTAAGGTAGGCTTGGGTGAATTTTGTCTGCGCTAAAGAGGAAAGCGTAGCTCACACTTACATGTTTAGATCTTGTAGCAGCTCCAATTCTTTTGCACTGTTGGAGTATGAGTTTTCATGGAATATGGTGCGCAAAGAAAACAAAAAGCTTTTTTTTAAGAATTATTAAATTTATGTTTATTTTTCGGTCTTATTCTCAGACGAAGAAAAAGCTGGCTGCATCAACGTTCAACTTGTTTAATGCTACGTTCTTTTTATTATTCATTTATGTTTTCAACCAGCTTCGGATTCATCTGTATGAATGTGGAATCGATCCTAAGCCAAGGCTTCCTTCTCTCC
Organism: Orthonevra nobilis; assembly: GCA_963555765.1. Classification (NCBI taxonomy): domain Eukaryota; kingdom Metazoa; phylum Arthropoda; class Insecta; order Diptera; family Syrphidae; genus Orthonevra; species Orthonevra nobilis. Next base: position 24,350,446 of record OY743225.1, on the reverse strand, counting down.
TCCACGATCCCGAGCACGCTGCTATCAGTTGGTTAGACCAAGCTGCCTGGTATCAGCAATTGCTGGATCCTTGAACCGGAGTATCGGTCTAACCTATTTTCATGAACCTTGTGGATAAGATTTGAGGATTACCTTAGCCTTGAGCATAGATTTTTGACTGATTTTTTACTTCCGTACCAGACCCTCATCTTTGTAAAGATAGTAAAGTTTGAGGTTAGACGGTCTTGCCAGTGAGGAGGACAAGCCGTACGATTGAGTCAATATCGTCTGCGTATTTCTAAAGCTGCAGAGACTTGACAATTTGACTTCTTCGTCCAGCGTCATCATATGTAGGGTGTAGCCTAAAGTGTAGCCTAAAGTGGTCTCGACTGTTTTCTGAATTAACACATATTGTTGGAGTTATCGGTAGGCAGGCTCATTCGAGAGTCTTTCGCTTAGACGCACTCAGAAGGCGGTTTGCTGAGGCCTCCAATGTTGAACCCCCTCAATGTTGCCTGATACAGCTTTCAAGCATAGTCGGACTATAAATCGAGTTGATACTCAAAAGTGGTTAAGGTCGACATAAGTTCCTATGGACTTGAATTGGCTAGCAGTTATACTGTGTCTGGAATAGCCAGGTTGTAGAATTTCTAACTGCAGTGTTCGTTTGCTTGTGCGAAATTTTTGCCTCAAATATTTAAATGTTTTTTACGGCTCGGTTTAGGTTATGTAACCACGGAATGGATTTTCGTCCTTTATATATAAATTTATTCAGGGGCCTGGAAAGTTCATTATGATTCCCCGTAACATACTTTGAAAATGGTTTCTTGATAGTGAGTGATTTTAAAATTCATCAAATCCTTAAGTGCAATTTTTTCTAGTTCTTCGAATTCCATATACGTTCTATTGCCGATGAAGAGGGGGAGTCACACTTGTAGATAAGGGCATCCACACAAGAGGTGTTTGGTCATCTCAGTATCGTCTTCATCTGGACAGCTCCCACAGCAGCCGTAAGAAGCGATGCCTAGTCTGACGGCTGTTTGAGCAATGGTGCAATGGGACGTGACATCAGGAAACATAGCTCAAGCCAGAAGGCTTTTAATTTTTGTTGCTATTCCGTGCTATTTATTTAATGGCGAATATTTGCGTTTCGTTTTAGCGATTAAAATTAATTTAGCTTAATCTTACTTTTAGGACACTGCTGATCTTAAGTCGTGTCAATTTTGGTTGAAAAAATAGTGTGATATTCTTAAACCTTGAAACTACAATATTTTATCCGCAGTTTCAAGGAAGTGCAAAGTGTAGATATAAATTGAATGCAGAATTCCTGACGCAGATAATTAGTAGATGAAAAAGGGAATACATCACGACGGCTAACAATCAATGAATGACGAGTATACCAGCTTCTTTCCTTCATTTTACTAGGATTTGGAAATTTATCGAAAAGAGTAGGTATTCATAAGGAGGCAAGTTATACCAGTCAACCCAATGTAAGCCACCTAAAGCAAAAATGATAAACTTGCGTTGGACTGCTTGATTTTAAGAAAATGTTCGCAATGCTCTGCCAAAGATGACATAAAAAGACTAAGAGATATTAGGTTGAGAATTTTCTTTCCCTCGTTTAATAAATCCAAGGGAAGAGATTACTCTGCTTACGAAAAGTGTTACAGGACATCCTTTAGACTCTTAATATGTATAATTGGTGTAGATTGACAGTTAAAGTATTTTAGAACTCATCCTGCATCGTAAAAACATGGTAAGAATGAAGATGATGATTTTTTAATGACCAAATATCAAAATAGGATCGGAAACTGCGGATCTAATAAGAACTCAATACAGGATATATAAATAGCAAAATTTTATTCAAGAGATACAAATAAATGTCTGCTGTAGTGCTTTCAAATATTTTGAAACGAGATCGGTAAAATTTGTTGTTATGTGAGTGATTTGTTCAATATGCGATATCAGACTATAGCGTGAAGGTTAGGACAAGAAAAAGTTCATTTTTCCTTATAATGAAATTTTACAACTTTTTTTCCTATATTCAATGGTCTTGTTAATTGTTAGTCAAAATCCAATTACTCGATGCCGAAAGATCTTCGTTTTTGCAAAATAAAAAAACACAACGTGCGTTTAAGTTTGTCGACCCAGCAGATGAACTTTCTCTCCTTCACCGAAAAAGTAAAGTTTAAAAAAAAAACTTAATGTTAAGCACATGTCTTTTTGGGATAACTCTCAGCTTACAATCTTTGTGCTTGACGACTGGAACTGCTAATCCCAAGAGTAACTAAAGCTTGACATAATTTTGTGTTAATGATTTGACATAGAAAATCGGAAAAATCTTCCAGTACAATATCCTTGCACATTTATGAGTGTATTTAAGTACAACATATTTTGTTTTTTTTAAGGTAGGCAGGTAAATTTTATAAAATTGAAGATGTGTTTCAATAAAAAGGGGTTAAATATTTAGTACATCAAGTCCATTTTCTATTATTTGCTTATTATACTGATGGTTTGCAAGGAAAAGTGGATAACGCGCTCATTTAAAAATTCAACTAATAGTCTTAACTTAGCATAAAAACTAAAAAAACGTTGTTTAGGGAAAAAGGACCTTTCATTTTAATTTTAATTAATAAAAAGGACCTTTCATTTTAATTTTAATTTCTCAAAATCTAAAACATCTCTTGGCACCACATATTTGAAATTTGAGAAAAAATTAATGAGAGCATTGAATATTGGTTTGCAAAATTTTGTAAAAATTCAATTTTAAGAAAAAATCCATTCCATTTTTTTCTTAGCTTGAGCTAACCTTCTCGCTTTAGACGCTTTTATTAGCCCGTACTTCTTCAAGGAAATGATAGATTTACAATGAAAGCACAAAGACCCGAATACAGAGAGGGATAACAAATGGAACCTTTCGTACTTAAGGAAGAACGGACTAAGTACAAGATTACAAGAAGGCAATTTCTTGGAACTTTTTAAAGAACTAAGTCTCTATCTATCTACTCTATACGAGAATAATCAGTTCAAATGTGTTTGTTTAATACTCGTTTATATATTTCTAATTAATTTAAAGCAAAACAAAACAATCTTTGTCCCAACAGATCTTATAGTAATAGTTTTTCACCTTCTTCTGTCATCCGTCGGCTGTCAGAGTGTGCGTCTCTTTGCTAATTAAAGTCTACCAAACAAGGAACAACTACAAGCAAAACAAAGAAGGCAGATTGCAGAACAACAAGGAAAAAAACAAATGAAATTAATTATAATCAAAAAATAAAATAAAAATAATACAATAAACGAGAACAAAAGGAAATTGAGGATTCCCATTTTCCCATCAAACAGAACGAGATAAAAACGGGCAACAAAAAAACATTGAAAACAAATAGAAAATAGTTAAAACGTTATAAATTCTAATTTCATTACAGTCATGTCCTTGTCACACAGTCGACGTAGTCGTGTCAGTATTTCTGTTGTTGTTTTTGTTGCTGTTGTTGAGTTAACTCCATTCCTTCACCCACGTTTTGGTTTAGTGTAATTCTTATTTTCTTTATCCTTTGTCTGGTCCTCCAGAGGATGATGCGGATTTGTACAAATGTTTCAATAGAAAGTAACGCCAGAATACAAAGCAGAAAAATCAAACATACATTTTCATTCTCAACGTAATTACATAATGTCAAGACGAAATTACCCGCCTATCTTATATCATAAAGCAAAATTTATTGTACTCCAAATACTACACGGGACGATCTATTAAGGAACAGGACGAAACTGAAAATGGGAAAAAATATAAGTATATGTATACGTCTGACGTATAAAGAAAGATCCACTGGTTTGTTTCCTACGCACGATGTGTAAGTATATTATTTTTGCACATATCCTTTTTGTTTGGACACACATGAACGTTTTGTGTTTGCGAAAAAAAATTGGGGTAGGGCGGATTAAGTAGAAGTGCCGCAAAAGAAATCTAAGCGACTTTTCTTTTCATTTGTCTGTTCAGGATACTGTTCAGGATTTAGTTCAGTATCGGTGTGACGACGCGTTACTATATATATATGGAGGGCAATATTATCTCAAGGGAGATATAAAGCATAAAACTATAACACGGGGCTATGAATCAAACAGGACAAGCAAAACAATCAACGGTAAAACAAAAGCAAGCGCGGCACAGGCGAGCTGTGTAGAAGGACGAAAGCCAGAGCAAAAAAAGGATAAACTATAAATTTAGTGTTCGCAGTAAATTATTATGTAGGTGTGCCTGGATGATGTCCAGAGGGTTTTAATACGTTTGCACATGCTTGTGTGTATAGTAAATAGCCGGCTATATCCAGAGAGTCAACGGCTAACGGTCACTGTCAGAGTTAACAGCGAAAAAGTTAACAATATGACTTTTTTATTTGCTAAAAGGACAATAAATCATGGGTATGAGTCCACTTAAATGTCCATGAAGTAAATATGTATGCCTGGCATGTGAAATGTCTTTCTTCTGGTTTTTGATGGATTAGAAATTAGTCTGGTTGCTAAGAGAGCTCGAGTAGGGTTGAATTGAATTGCTAGAATGAGGTTAAGTGGATCTCTATTTCATCTCAAACGGCATATTAATTTTCGGCCATAAAGGATTCATATGTCCTGCGGCCAATATTTAGTATAACTTTGATTGCAACCTACGTATGTTGTGAACGTTTTTGTTTGTGAATCTGATACGACGGTTAAGTCGTAAACCTTATTCAAGAACGATATTACCTCAGTTTGGTCATATTTTTTGGTTAGCTAACTACTATCGTGAGACCGATTTTTATGGTCTCTTTTGGTGAGCGTTTACCATCTTTTAAATCATCTTTGTATGAGTCATACGTATGAGTAATTTGCATAAGCCAAACAACAAAACAAACCAATATATTATATTTTGTTTTTTTAACATTATGACTTGTTCATTAACTTTATTTGTATAAGAATGGCGAAAGTCTTTATTCGTTAACTTTGTATGCCACGGATGAGTACAAGCCAATGTACTCCATCATTGCCATTGGATCCTTTTCAATTTACTGGGATTGAGAAAAGCCATAAAGGGTTCTATGTGCGCTACTAACCGGTTCAGTGCACTGCACTTATTTGTGTATCCTTTCGAGTGTAGAGCTGTGTTTTATGATGAACGAGCAAACGATGCCACTCGAAGAATGCTATGAATGGGGTTTTTTTTACGATAGAACTCCTTTTATTTGTTGCTGTGCAGCATTGTAATCGCGTTGTTCATTGCTTAACTGGTTCAATATATTTTTTTTAAGTATAATGAGATGTAGAACATTTAAAACCAAACCAATCTATAAGTTGCTAGAAATATGGCCTAATAAAGCTTGTGTGGATTTTTATGTTCAGGGCTTTGAAATTCAATTATACACATGAGCTCCTACCAAACAATGACCTACAAACATATTCGTATGTGTATGCATAAACGCGCACTAAAAAAATTCAATTTATTAAAAACACAAATTCTGTTCACTGTTCCTCCGAGTGTAAGTTTAAATAAAAGATTATTGCGATTTAGATTTTAACCAAATTTTTGTTTCAATATATTTTTTGGATCTTGCGATAATGAATCGTTCAATAAAGAGCTGCGCTCACTTGGAAATAAACGAAACAAACTATGGCAAGCATATATTAAATTTCGATCTGAATCTGATTTTCGCTTCACCAAATTATATACACGCAATTCTTCGATCTTTGTAATTCACTTTACCTGGACTACGGAAACAGAGTACAATCGTATCTGATTTCTGATCCTAAGCCCTTCTAACACTTTATCAACGTCAATCAAATGATTACTACCGATATATGAATAACTGCACCCATATAACGCTAACCTCAGTTGATATAACACCTGAACTGATTACAGAGAAGATAAGTTAACTCAAGGATGATTATACCCGCCATAGTGCTAAAAAAACAACCATCAGATTCCTGGTCCAACCCGTAACAGGACTTTTCAAACTTTCTATTTCTCAAGGAGTTTTTCCTAAACTCTGGAAGAGCTCATATATTATGCCCATCCACAAGAAAGGTCCTAAAAATGGTGTATCGAACTACAGACCAATTGCTAAACTCTCATGCATTCCGAAGCTCTTCGAGACAATCATTTATTATATCATGTTTTTTCACTGCAAATCTATCATATTTTCAAATCAACACGGATTCCTAAATGGCAGGTCAACAGCCACCAATTTAACTGAATTCGTATCTCGAACCCTCTGCGCTGATGAAGGCAAAGAAGTCAATGTTGTAGCCACTGACTTCAGCAAAACTTTTGACAAAATCTCGCATACTCCTCAAACTTAAGGCTCTTGGTTTTCCAGCGGGCATTACCGCGTAAATCGAATCCTACATGGAAGATCGTCTATGCGATCTTGACAATTTTTCATCTTGATGATGACGATCTTAGCATCCAAAATGCATGCGTATCTGTATATGCTGATGACATGAAAATATTAACGAACATATCATCCCCCGCTGACTCATGCCCCCTTCAAGAAGATCTGACCAGGTTCTCAATTTTGTGCTTCCTACTTCATCTGCAATGAACCTGTTCCTTCAGTCTTTTCCCTTCGCGATCTGTGATACTGAACTTAATCTCCGCTCTCACATCGATAACATTATTAGTAGAGCCAACTCTGCGCTTGGCTGCGTCAAACGATAGTCCAAGGAATTCTCGAACCCCCTATGTCACAAAATCCCTTTACATCACCTTTGTTATCTTACAATAAGCTAAACGCATCGTGTTATTTGCGATATGGCATTGTTTCGTAGAAACCACATGTCTCCCACCATCCATTATTTGAATTTGAGGTCATAAACATTTGGTTAACGCTTTGCTGTAGCTACTAGAAGTGTAAAAAATGAGCCGCATCATTTAAGAACAGCCACATTTTCCGAACAGCGTGCATTTCAATAATGGATATGCCTCAGGACATCTGAAACGGAGACAGTTTTCTCAATTTTATTCATAGTTTTGACTAAAATACGTTTAGGTAGATGATTATGTTGCTCAAAATCTGTTCGTAGTGCGTGAAATGTACCTACTACAGAATCACTATTTTTTTGTAGAAAGTTCTCACAATTTAAACACGATTGTTTAACGATCCAAACTGTTAAGGCAATGAACACACTTAGAGTTTATCGTCACGAATGACAGTTTAGTTTGAGGTATTTCCTTGAAACATAAATGTGAAATCCGGACTAGGAATTGGATGACACTTAATGTCAACCCATTTTTCAACCCTACTTTTCGTATATTCGTCGCATCACCACCGAAGTTGATATTTATCCAGAGAAAGATAAACTCCTTAACTTTTCCAATGTTATAGCCATCGCTTTTTAAAGTTTTGAACTGATGTCGATTTGATGGGCTTAAAGCTAGCCAATTTTAGTGTTGCAAAAAATCTTCAGACGATCACCCAAAATACTGCCAAACGGGACAAATGGAGTCGCCGGCAATACTGTCGTCCTTCCAAACTTGACAGATGTTTAAGAGCATGGTCCGTATATGAACATCCCCGCCATATTTAAAAGATGGAAACTATTGCCAGGACACATGAGACATTTTTTTGATTTTGAACAATAAGGGCAAGGGACAATAATCATTCTCAGCTTCCTTATCGACAGCGATCAGAAGTCGTGAACATTTAAAAAAAAAATTAAGGCTCGCTAGTTACGTTGTCAGTACTGATCCACAGATCAGAGAAATTCTCCTGTAGTAAACATGAGATATTTGGATTAAGAGTTTTTTTTTCCGACGGTATTCTTTTGATAAATTTACAATTTTTTTAACAAAATTATTTTGCTGACGACCTTACCTTATTTTTGACTTTGAAAATTTTAGATGATTGTGGATTTCTTGGTTTTAGTCTGCTTCTTCGTTTAATTGTGTCTCCTCAAAATCGATCGAATCTCTAATCAATGATCACCCGAAGCTGAGAAATCTGTGTGATGGTTCGATCGGAAGCGGGTTGATATCTCAAATATCCGCTTTCGGGTGGTTTAAAAGTCCTTGTAGGATTTTTCGGTTAAGTTCTATCATTTACCACTATTGGGATTACACCTACGTTTTCATATAACATGGTGGTCGGATAAAAGTTCCGTATGATTGGGAGTCGCCACAATCTTGTGGGAGATCTTGTTGAGATCTTTATAATTGCATTTCGAGATATACTAAACCAAGATTGGCAACCATATATTATAACTGGCCTGATAGCTGCTTGTAAAGTGGTAGTTTGGTGCTTTTGGTAAAACCATTTCTTTTCTTCAGCAGCGGGTGTACCAGATGCAGGGCACAATAAATTGCAGACACATGTAAGATGAACTTGAAGCACCTGCTGAAATTTTTTCCCAAGTACTTGATTATTCAATGAGGTGAAATGCGTATCACGAGGGTGATCATAGTGCTACTTCCTCTCGCTGCAGTTGCCGGTATCCTAAAACAGCTCTGTGTTGCTACTCTTGTAATCTTTTAGCTACAGTCTTTGGAATAAGCGATGTAGCGTATATTGCGTAAGCGTCTTCGTCTGATTATTTTTTGTTGGTTGATCCCATGTACGAATGATAAAAAGCATTGGTGATATTCTTCCTCCTCTTTGGACTTCGTCTTCCAACGGCCTCATTAATGATATTGCGTTGAATATCTTTTCTATTCTATATTTTTCAAAGGACTGTAAATAATTCTGAAGAGGGAGTTCCATCTTTATACGTTTGAAGAGAAGTCCCCTTATCCAAACGCTGTCAAAGGCTTTTTCATTGTCCAATAGCCACGCAACGATTGTCTCCTTATTATGAAGCCCAACGGTTATATCGCTGTGAAGTTTTATCTGTGAATGGATTGCTGAATGCTTCTCTCTGGTATGATCTATTTTCTTCAACAATGGAATGTAATTGTTTTAACAGAACTGATCAAGTATTTCTCCACACAACAGATTATCAAAAGAGGCCGGTAGTCAATGTACCTGTTAATCTTCTTTGCCACTGGAACAATTTAGTTATTATAAAAGCAGTTGCAGAAGATAATTGTGAAAAGAAAATTTAACAAAAAGTTCGCCTTCCGATCCCTAAGACTTTTTTGTCATTTAAAATCATCTCATCAAACGAGTAGCCAGATTAGGCAGACTGACAGAAAAGCCAATCTCCCAGTGGACTTATGCCATAAGATCCGGCTTAGTAATATTTAAGGAAATGAAAAGCAGGCGAACTGGCCATGCCCGGTTCAGGCCGTAAGAAGGTAGTATTTGTTCTAATTGATTGTGTTAAGAGTGAACTCAATTTTTTTTCTTAAGTAGCTTCCTAAAAAGTAAGTCATATTTAGAAAGACCTAGAAAACATAGGAACGAAACAACCACATTAAAGCAGACTGCGAATGAAAAACTGTTTCAATATCTGTCAACCTTTCTCTAACCTAGATCATAGATTTCGCCTTTCGTCTATCTTTATGAGAAATACTATCACTAAGCGCATCTGGTACAAAGGCGCTTAAGATTGGACAGCTCCGAACGAGACGCATTTTTTTACCTATCTCACAGCTTGCGGAAATCGTAATTAGAAACAATATTTCTGGTTATACCTTAACAATTAAATTTCACACCCAGGCGGCAATGAAGACTCCAAGATAAATTTGGATTCGAATCTAAAGAAATGCAAACTTTTTGTCCTACAAAACTAAAAGCGAAGATCGCTTCTATCATTCGGCAAGTTTCAAAGAACAAGTGCTGTATCGAAATTCTCAAACTTATACTCATAGATATAACAGAACTTAGGTCAAAAGTTTTATACAACTTTCGGGACCAGTATTCATGAGCCTTTCAACATGCTTGCACATAACCTTTAACCGGTAAAAGGACTAAATTTTGTTTGATCCTCAACCTAATCCCTTTCACGTCATAAGCTCTTACAATTTTACATAAAAAAAAAACGTAAATGAACTCTGCATCAGAAATGCGACAGACTCTACCAATGAACTCGTATACAGGGCGCGCCCGAAAAATGATTCACATCGTCAGGACGAAAAAAAAAACAGAAAAAAAATGTTACACGGTATCTGCTCCCCAACACTCGCAACTTTCTCGCCAGAGTCTAACTGCCAAAGTCCTCTCCCAATTCAGCATCCGGCAAAACCTGCGTGCGCCATAGGACTCTACTCCGAAAGCTGAGAGCAAGCTTTCACGAGTTATAAAACTCCAAGGATGACAACACTAACAACACAACATCATCCCAAATAACAGACTCTCAGGAGATGTAATGTAAAATTTGAGTTCTCCTAGTCCTAGATTGCATCCAATAGCAGCACTTACATCCTGCCGTGCATGACATAAATGACACAGAGAGCAAACCTTGTCGGTTGGCTCGCTCGACTTTGGATTGGATTGGAACAGGCCACACTGGTTTACTATGATAGAACTGCTACATAGCAACATGGCCAGGACATGCAGCCGCAGCGCTGAAGAAAGCAGAACTGAGGACTCTGTGATGGTACCTACGCCAAATGGGACCTCAGTCAGACTGGAAGTTTCAATCAGACTAGAGCTGTTGAAGGGCTTTTTTTCCCTCTGTCCCGTGTCGCGTCGTGTCGTGTGTGGGTGGAATAATTTTGTGTCATAATATGTTGGTGTCTACTACTCTCGCCCAATTTAGATCACGACAAAACAAGGACATCAACGCACGCTGAATAAAGTTGCAATTAATTAAAAGCTGTTTATTACAGACGACAAATGCGTGTTTGTGGGCGCGTGCTGGACAAAGCGATGTATATATTACAACATGAATACCCAAACCGACTTAATCCTTCTTAATAGTTTCCTGATTGTTCCAAAGCAATTCCGTTAATAAATTCTTGCGACTTTGGTTCTTATTGTCTTCGAAAAGACGTTGGTTAAAGCTTAACCTACAGCTAGTTGAAGTTTATATTAGAAGGAGTGGAACAAGAATCCTTTTCCTGTGTTCTCGAGACATACCTTAAGTTGAAAATAAATACCTTAAAAAATTAAAAGATTAACAAAAAACAAAAACAAAACCAGTGAAAAGAATGAGTTTGGTGTGTACTGAATTTTTAGAAAAGTTTCGAATCTGAGAGGGGAGTCCTAGGTGGTATCTTTCTCCGCGCGGAACTTTGGGGTGGCAACCTTAAGTGAATTAATAAAGAAAATGAATTAATGAATTCGAATCGGTTTATGATAACGTTTTATGTGCGCTGCAATTAAAGTTTAATAACTTTTTGAATTGTTTTTTTTGTAAGTAAAGTTTCGGAATGGATTACTGGCTGGCAATGCCGGGGCTGTGTGTTCTGTTGCTGGTGATACTCATTGGTAATATGATGGCGGCAAAAATTATTTTTAATTTCTCAACTTTTTACAAAAATTGTCGTTCTCCTGCGAAGTTGAATTCGTTGATTGGGCATCTGTGTAAACGTAGCCAGGTGGTGGATTCCGTTTTAACTGTTAAAACAACAAGCTAAGTTGAACTTTCGAATTAAAATGCCTTCTAGTTCGGGATAACTTTGGGAGAATGATTTTAAACTAAATTTGTTTCAATAAGTAAAGTTAAATACATAAACAACTGTCAGTTTCTTATCCTTTGCTTAAATCTTTTCTTTTATATAGTTTTGGACTTAAGACTAGACAATGAAAACTGTTTCACCGGGGAATAAATCAATTTGTACTACGATTCCCTTGTAAAGAATTCCAACCGCAATTTATTTCATTAACCAGTAACTGTATCATCATTATCTCTCGGATAATTTTTGCTTATGTCAAACCCTTTTTCCAAGAATTCAAAAGTTAGTTGGGTTCTTCCATCTAGCTGCTCTTCAAAGAATTTCAGAAAGAGATCGACTGACTTGGACAAGAGAACAAGGCTTATCCTATCAGGCCCGAATACGAAGGCCTGACAAATAAAACGGGTTGGATATTAAAACCGCCCAAGCTATGAACTAAAAGTGGAATATTCACCCGAAATCGGCCGACAAAGAAAAGAAAAGCGCCTACTTTCGCAAAATAAAAACAGATCGCAAACGCAAAGCTCCCCACCTCGAAAAAACGTGGTCAATATCTCGCATAAACGTATTTCCGAGATTTATTAACGTATCAGGCCTTTGATCTTTGGAGAATCTGAGCCTGATTTGAAACCTTATTCCAAGGCCCCGTGCGGCATCCGCGATCGCTTGATCTTTGAACCTGATGTTCCTCCTTCCTCATTTTGTGAACCTGGTTGCTGAGATCAATTTGTTCAAGCCATTGTAAAATTTTTGTACTGTAGATTTTTTTTTTCAGAACTAGACCCACATCCCATTGGATTTTGTAGACTTTGTAGTTGTGCTGCCTCAGCCATTCTCCCCTTCGAGTTTCTATTAGAAAGTGGGCAGAGTCGACATTAGCTCCTCTGAAGCTTAACACATATAAACAAATTGTTTGACGAGTGTCTTGCGTCGATAAGCATTTGTCGAATCACTGTTCAAAGATCTTAGCAAACTCCACTGTAGCGGATGTCCACTTATACGTAAAATATACTAACTTATGACATGTAACTCACTTGCAATGATATTTGTTCATGAACAGGAACACACAGATATCCAAGGTACCGAAGTAGCAGATGCTCTTACCAAAAAAGTTTCAGCAGACGATCATGTTTAAAAATAGGCACTTTCGCTTGCTGCGTTTAAGTGACATGCAACGCTCAAGGGGACGTTCTTGTAAAAAGAAGAGTTACATACATCTTCTTATTTGCTAAAAGAACAACATTTATTTTCTCTTCATCTATAACTTTCTACGGCCGCCTCGAACTATAAAAGACGATCGACAACTAGACTCCCTCCCTAAACTGTGACAACGAAGGGATTGTCCTCCAAAATCGAGTAATTCTCACGTCTTTTCAGTACGTACGTGTCACTTTCCTTAGTCAATATTTCAAAAACATCTTCGCTGCTTCTTCTTACTGCACTTCTCTCGATTCACTTATTTAAGAAAAACCTTTCCTTTCTTCCAACAATTTGTAGACACAAAAATTAATGAAAATGTTAATCGACACAGCTAATAGAATACTTAAGAAAGCTTAATGAGAATTGCACTTGAATCATTATCCAGTCACTTTAAGTTTGTCGCCTTTGACTAGCCTTCCAATATAATTGGCTTTCGTTCTTAAAAAAAGGACTTACAGACACATCCAAAAGGGAAATGCAATTTTCCATCTCTGAAGCACACGGAAACTGTTCAGTGTTTTTTGTCGTTTTCATGATCTATGCTACGAATACGAAGCCTAATTAAATTATCACATACAGCTTTTTATGTCCTTCTACCCAGGGATGGTGTTGTGAAGCCTGAATGGAATGCGAGGACAGGAAAAAAACAACCATCAGCAAAGACATGATTCGCATTAGACGAATAAAATGGAATTAAATTTGGCAACATTCATGTGATAAAAACGAAATTAGTGACATCCCATTCATAGTCTAGCTGCAAATGTAAAAGTATACATACATTACAAGTTCGAATGTAAGCGGGTGTGAAAATGTGTCACAACACGAGGCGAGGTTTGAAAATTTGTGTTATAAATTATTCCTTGTTCGTAAGTCTTAAGACTTGCATTTAAGCTTAAAAACGTATTCTACAAAACAATAACAAGCGTTGCACCCTTTTTATGTTTGTTATGAAAAGACGGGCCATCTCTTTCTTCAAAAAGACGTGAAAAAAGTACCTAAAGTGTCAAATCGTATCTCCATGGCTACGAAAAGACTGTTGATGATTGTTTAACTTATTGTGCGCTTTATTTACATAGCTCATAGCCGCATAATGATCGAACAAAATTTCTTTGCAAGATCAGCATATTGAGCAAAGCTCCCGATTTAAAAGACTTTAAGGAGCAAAATTTCATTACATTCGCGAAGAAAGTTACTTGAAGCTGTCCTGGCGAGCATCGAACACTCAGTTCATAAGAAAACGATTTCATAGAAAAGTACACCCTACTTATACCATAGAACTTAAAAAAGAGAGAAATAGTTTACAAAAATTAAATTTTTTGATGCCGCAATGAAGGACTCCATCTCTACCTTCTGTCTTCGAAACAAGGGTTATAGAGTATGGAGAAGGACGATGAGCCCTTCTCGAATATTGTAAAATTAATTTTGTAGGTAAAGCTATCGAATCTATCAAACTCTGAAAATATTTTTGAGAGGTATCGAAAATCAATTTTGGTATAAATCATTATTGCAAAGAATCCTTTGACTTAAACGCTTGGCCAGGTTATCTTCATCAGAGCTGAAAATGCAACTGTGTCGATCTGTGTACCATGTTTAATAAAAACTAATATAGGCACGCTTGAAATATTGTATTCCATGGCAATGTCTCCATATTCGTCCACATCAACTTTTAACACGATAGCTTGGGCGACAAACTTTGCCGTCAATTGATCATATATTAGAGATATCATTTTGCATGGTTCATACCAAAAATTTCCAACAGTTTTTACACTTCTCTTACACTATTAGTTTAGGTATGGGAGCAGTGTTGAAAGAGTTTTCTCTTTGAGCAGAAATAAGCATTCGTTGGAATCCCGAAAAACCGGATCTAGTTCTCTTCCAAGGAAAGGGGAAAATTGAGAGCTCAGAACTATCCCCTGAAACTTTCTCAAGAAGCTAGATATTTGGGTGTCTTACTAGATTCGAAACTAATGTGGAAAAGGACATTGAAAAAAGAATCAATAAAACGCTGTACTCTTAGCTGTGGACTACCACTGAATGTAAACTATTAGTCTAAACAAATGTTGGCACTACGCCTTATGCTTACCTACATACGACTCTAATGCTCAATGGAAAGCAGTGTAAAAAGTGAGCTATGCCGAAATAATTTACACTAAGATCAACACCACAAGTGGTCATCATAACCAACCTTCCTAACATCTACGGGTATATGAAGTCTAAAAGAATTATTCTTTTGAAAGGCACATTCTTCGAACCTTGAGTCAAGACGAATCAAGAAAAAGCACTCCCTTTTTTACAATTTTGTCAGGAAATATTCATTTGAAATGCCTTTAGGACTGTCCGGGTTCGGAAATACAAGGACAAGAGCGGGAGTTCTCTGTTGTGCTCTAAATGATCCCAGCCCAGCGAACACCACCAAGTCATCATCATCTGGGTACCTGGCCATAAATATAATGAACAGGCAGACAAGCTCACCAGTAAAGGATCAACATTAGGACTGGAGAATATATAGTATGTAGAATGGTCACTGCGCTTACCACTATGTGAAGTGAAAAGAGAGATTGACGTAGCATCCCAGTTCATAAATATTTTGGCTGCTTTTGTCCAGAAACTTATGAAACAAGAACTTAAAGCCTCCAGTTTCTGAGTAAATTTGGGATACACATCTTGGTCGATATCCTTATTTGACATTGTACCATTAGGCACGCTTTCTTCTAAATGTTCGATGGTATTTTCAGAAATAACCCGTCATTCCTCTGCGATTCTTAGCCATAATTCGGCAATGTATTTGGGCGGCTGGTCAAAGCAGCCATTTTCTTTTCCCACATACTCCTTTCCTCTTATACGAAAACCAAAGATACATTCGAGAACTAACTTTGATGTGAACAGAATATGCAACCCTGTATCGTCAAAGGCATCATTAACCAATTTTTCGACTTTAAAAGTGGTAAAACTACTGTCTTATGGCAGGCCTAAAATGTGCACAAAAACGCAACTTTTGAAGTTATTTTACTCTTGCTTGGGCTGTTGAACTTAAT
The DNA here is from genome assembly GCA_963555765.1 of Orthonevra nobilis. Taxonomy (NCBI): domain Eukaryota; kingdom Metazoa; phylum Arthropoda; class Insecta; order Diptera; family Syrphidae; genus Orthonevra; species Orthonevra nobilis. Next base: position 24,334,708 of record OY743225.1, on the reverse strand, counting down.
ACCTTACATTACCTTCACCAGTACAAAAGTTTGAATACCAACTTGAATTCGTTTCATCGTTTGGCCAAATAAATGACGTCTAACAATTATAGGTTATTGATGCTAATTTGAAAACAAAACAAAGGTTGTTGTGTTTGGATTCGCCATTAGGGGTTGTAATCTAAATGTTATCTGCCAATAGCAAGAACTGGTTCGAGGACAGGCAACCGCCTACAAGCCAAAAGATAAGTATGAAGATTTCTTCACACAGCCATTGAGTGATACCCATTCTTCACTAGTAAAACAACGTTACGTTTGTAGAAGGAAGTGGATACCTTTTATCCATCAAAGAATCAATGAACTGACCTCCATCCATCAAATGTAGGTTTTGTTACACTTCAATTGTTTTTTAAGTCCCTAAAAAGCTGGCATCAGGATGTTTGTTGAGATTTAGACAACAAACCTGTGTGCGGAGCTATGCGTGTTTGTGATTCAATTGTGTATCTTTTCTTAATTCCGGAACATTATGTTGTGCAAACGAAAAATATTTTAGAACATGATATTGATAGCTTTCGAAGTCAAACATTTTGTTTTTATTTTATTTTTTATTTTGCTTGACGTTTTTTATGAGTCTTGAACATTTTCCTTAAAACTCGAATATTGTAATTTATTTGTTCCTTCATATTTAAAAACAACTCAACGGTCGTTCGAAAATTCTTGAGGAAAATGTGCATCATTAAGAATATCGTTTCCCTTCGACGAAGTGTCATTAAACCAAATATACATATCTCCAAGGATATTAATTTTTGGATTCTGAAGGTAAAATATGTCGTAGAAATTTCCGGCATATGTCGGAGGATGCCTCTACTCTCTCCATCAATTAGCTATATTTCACATCTGAGAACTCTTGTATTGCAGGAAAATTATTCTTAGAGCGCCGGCACGCTGTATGAAAATACATGGAAGTGCTAACTTGACTAAAGTATTAAGTATTAAATTAGACTAAGCATGTTAATTACGATATAAGCTCTACCTTGAAACTAACTAGTTTTCAATTACTAAGAACAAAAATTATTTTTATGTTCTAGAATTTATATTAAACCTTAAAACATGTATTTATTTACTTAATACATCCACAGATTCATACAATAAAATGTTCAGCTAATGATATTTGAGCTATCTACTGCCTTCCTAAAGAAACACTTCCAACATATACTTCGGTTAAAAAAAAAGTCTACTTTGCCGCTAAGGAAGCCCAGTTTGATCTATTGTCTATACTTGAACGAGCAGTGTGGAAGGTAAAAAATTCATTTAGGCTCCCACTTTGATAGTACATGCCACTCGGGTAGAAGGTCCCCAATATCTATGTCTAGAACAAATTCATTGTCCTTTTAATGCGCCATTGTCTGACAACCTGTGTGGAACGGAGCCCGCGGCCGAGATAGAAATGCGCCTCATCTGAAAAGTCGCAAAATAGAAATGCATAAGTTAAACACAAAATTTTTTTCTTCAAGATGGAACCAACAGATGGCCCTCTCTATAGGATGGAAAATCAAAAATTTCAATTTTTTCAAAATTTGTGATCCATGAGAAAAAAAAGTAACGTACATTTCTACTTCTTATATATGGACTTAACTCAAATAATTAAGCCCATTTCGGAGGATTGATGACTTTTGAGGTAGGCTATATATAATGCTTCAATTTATTTAGCAAATGGAGTTATGACATTCTGAGTGTTGCTTCCATTTGCCAAGTGTCATAAAAATTGAGTAGAAACTATTAAAGTGCTGTTTTCCAATTTACAAGCAAAGTCCAAAATCAAGGCTTTTCATCGAAAGTCGTTCTAGGTCATGCCTAACATCGTTTTTTATTTGCCAATTGTAACCAAGATAAAAGCCAAAACAAACTCACTGATTGGTCTCCAACACAGTTCAAAACAGCGACATTCGCACAATCTGATCATACCTAATCCTGCTGCTGGAAAGAAAAAAAGGCAACAATCCTTTCTTTCGAATTGCCTTCGAGCATATAAATGAAAATTGCCTTTGAGCCCATAAAACATTTTTCAAAAGTACGCCATCCAAAAATATATGTCTATGAATTATATGACCCGAAATAAAATATATGAAGATACTTGTAAAAGCATCACTTACCCATAGCCATATCGACCCTGCAAAGAGGACTCAAGCCCGGGCTTGAGCCCATCTCCATATCCATCAAAACACAACACTTATATAAATGACACTTTGATGCCAAGAAAAAATATAAAAGATACTCGTCCTGAATTTCGCACCATCTCTCATCGCGCAGCCAAAGAACAAGCATCGTAACGACAACAGCTACGGGAACACAGGAACGGGAACGATAACAAAACGTGAATGAATAAAACTGACAAGGACACATAAGAAAATCACAAAAGGATCGTTTAGAAACACATTTATTGCCGAGAGCGTGTTAAAGAAAGAGAGAACGAGTGTCACAAGGACAACGGCAACAACGCAACGCGCCAGGCACAAGAGCAATTTCGCTTTCCGTATCCGTAAGAGCCAAGGAAACCCCTTCATTTGGGCATGCAGACGGGCCGGAGAATAACAAATCTCGAAACGAAATAACAAGTTTATGGCACATGATAGTAACGCTAACCACCCCTTGTTTCCGTTTATTCAAATCGTTGTTCTTTGCTCCAATTTCAAGCCTTATGTGGGACAGTTTCAAAATCGTTTTTATACTTTTCCCGCTTGTGTTGATTTTTTGTATTTCTTTTTTTTTTTTTTTTGAGTTTTCAGCACCATGTGTCCTTGTCCCCATTTGAAGTTTTTATTTATAATGTTAAGGTTTATTTGCTTTGGTTTTTCTTTTACTTGTGGCCCTTGTGGTTGCTGACTCTCAAGCGGCATCGTGCTTATGAGTGGGATAAAGTCATTGATGGGAACACCTTACTAGAGTATCCATATGTGTATCTTGAAATTAAGTTAAAAATAACAAAAAACACTAACAAGCGTTTGAGCATGGAGCGAAATGAACATATGTACACAAAAAGTCATACAATAAATCTAGGAATGTGTTTTGGAGAGCACTTGGTTTCAAATTTGAGGAGTTCGAAATTGTACTTCAATTACTTTCAAAGGCTTATCCCAAAATTAAACGAAAAAGGATACTTCTGATTCGAGGCCAATCAGTTTTTTGTTGGCAAGTTTTTTGAAACTTTTTGCGTTCATTATAAAATTTTGGTATATCTCCCCACTCCATTTCGTGCATATCTTGAGAATAAATTTAGCTATCAAATACAAACTGGTATTTTAGTGCATGAATGACTTGTCTCTGTTTAGCATAGCAGAAACAGAGTGCTGAATAGTCTAACCTTCATGGTTATAGGAGCAGTAAATTTGGAGCTTACGTGAATTGTCTGGTTTTGAGACTGGCCTTGCCTTGCCTTGGTTAATATAACCTTTTCTTCTTCGACATAGATATATATGGTAAATATATAGGTACCCAAAAGTATTTAACGCCATGTTAACCGATGTCGTTTAAACATTTCGACATTTCAATATAACGTGTGATTTTATAATGTGTGATATAACCTGATTTTCCATCAGAACGGTTCTCTTCAAGGAGGGAAGATTAGTTCTGTGGTCATCTCTTGCTTTTCAATCACATATACCTAAAGAACAATTCAAGCATCTCGTACTCCAAAGAACTCTGACCCGATCTTTTCCGAGTATCCGAAAAAGGCACTTAGCACTTATTATAACCTGCCTTCAAGATGATTGCAAGATACGTATCTAGCCTACGTCGAGAAGTTGCTATTGCGTTTATCGTGGATAAGATTGGGTACAGCTCGGGTTGTTGTTCTTTCTTATAAATCGAGGTAGTTTGACTATCGAGGACAGATTTTGATGAGTGACTGAATTTGCAAGCTCCACATTACGTAAGAAACCAATTGAGTCAGAGATCCTGCGCCATGAGCTTCATTTCGTTAATTCGATTGTACTATAAAAGAACGTTTAACTACCGTACAGTCGTATATCGATATAAAAATCTTTATTACGACCTCAAAAACAAAGTGCAGCGGCAACAATGAAAAAAAAAACAGAATTGAATATCAACTGACTGATCGAAAACCTCATAAACGGACAAGTCAGAAAACAGTGGTAACATTCGAAGTAAAGATGCACCGAAGCTGTACTGTCTAACAAGCCTCTGCAGATTTCACCCGTATCGACTTAATCATAGAACTTATATAAAATAAAAATAAAAAACTAAACAAAAATATAAGGAAATTTAAAATAATACAATTTAATGATCTAAAATATTTTCCAAACTTTACCATGGAGCAACAAGAATTATAAGGAACACTGCAAAATATGATATGGCTTCAAAAGAACAGATCTTTCAACTAGCCTGTAGATAAATAACTTTGGAAAAGTTTATGAAGTAGATCGATTGAAAGTTAAGCTGCAAGTTTGAAATGGTTCGAAGTCTATTTAAGTAACCAAGTTTATTAGCTTTATTTGATTTTGGTTTTTTGGCGAAATAGATACAAAATTGGGGAAGTTGTGTTTTTGTTTTTTTTGTCAGTATATACTGTCAAAAATGTGTTATGGATAATTCATTATTAAGTCATTTTAGCCAAACGCTCATTTGATCAAATGGTCAAGCTAACCAAGTAAATAAAAATATTATAATATTGAAATAGAGTTCGACCACATTTTGGTTAGAAAGTCCACCTCATACTTGCACCAAATTGGCTATCATCTAGACAATGACAATGAACCTTTAGACATTTCCAAATGGTATTGATTTTAAGGCTACTTGAAAGATTTTTCCAAATTTGTCTTTTTATGTTGGCCACTGCTTTTGAAGTTTTCTGTCAAGTTCATGATGGTTGGACATTTATTGCCGACTCCCAATGGTCCCAGAACACTTTGCATAACAGTTGAACTCTTCGGAGGATATCCAATCGATCGCGCGAGGCGGGGCCATGAAATAGTACAAGATAAAGCTTTCAAGATATTAAGCTGGGACTTTTTGTCCAGCGGTCCGATCCACAAACAACATGCCCACGGACATGCGCGAAGTAGAAACTAAACCTGAAAATGGCAAAGCATTTGTGTTTCCATAATTTTTAAATCAACAAGTAGCAAAAGAAGTAAAAAAAAAAATTGTATAGCTAAATCTCATTGAACAACAATTGTATTACAACTGTCAGAATGTAACCTGTCAAAAGAGTAAATACCTCTCCCTCAAAGCTTACACAAGTGGTTTTTCATATGCCGCCTTTTAACAATGTTTGCCGTAGTACTCCACACGAAATTATGTACATTGTGTTTTTCCTTTCTTCGTTCACTCGATGTCAAAGCCCGCACTGTGCTTTTAAAGCCTCTTTAAGCCCCCGCAGGACTTAGGCACGCAAACAGAACAAATGAAGTACCATTATACATGTATAGATAGTCCTCTTCGATGTGACAAAACGCTGTCAGTGTAACATGTCAGTTAGATTTATGCAAATAATGTTACCGAATCCCTTGCTGCTTCGTATTCATGATATGCGAAACGTTCACTTCATTTGTGTTTTCGTTTGGTTTACGTTTTTCCTTTTTTTCTTTTTTATTTCTTTACAGATTGCCAACGTGGGGGCGCGGGTGGCGTCTACGGCCTTTTTGTGACTGACATCAATGTTCCAGAAATTGTTGACTTTCGGGATAATGTGACATTGTCGTGCAGCTACGATATGAGTGGCCACACATTAAACTCTGTGAAATGGTACAAAGATGAAATGGAATTTTTCAGGTGAGTAAATGGAATGAAATGCTTTTGACAAATTGCGACAACAAGATGTGCTTATCTGACGGCGATATTGTGCGGCCAGGCACTTGGTCGTTTAGATATTTGACGTTTTGTCTTGTTTTTTGTGAACGTAATGATGTGTGTGTGTTTGCTTTTAATGGGAAATGAGAATAATTTGCGATATCCTTAGGCCTGTATGTACTCGTAGTTGCTCTTTAAATGCCTGGGGACTCATCGGTGGCACAATACGGTACAACACGCCATTCATTTACCCGTTCATTTATGGAGGGGCAAACTAAAAAGGATGCCCACAGGGGATACACATCTACGCAGTTAGAGGCTGTTTGTGCACATTATATTAATGCTCGAACATGAGTACCACATTAGAATTATTTATTTTTTGTCATTCTTTTTTTTCGCAATACACTGAGTTTGGGTTACAGAAAAACGACGACAAATGTTAACAGAAGATACATCTTATTTTCATTTGACAGGAAACATACTGTCAGTGTTCACCGAATACACAAACACACAGTTTAGTTACGATTTTCGTTTTTCTGTTTTTTTTTTTTTTTTTATGGAGAAGCTTTTTGCCTGTCCTTTGAGATAGATAAATTACCTTTTGCAAGCACCTATATTTCAAAGTTTAACATTTGTTTGTTTAACGTTTATAAAAGCCGGCCAGTGGGGAACATTTGTTGTCATAGTTTGCCATGAACTGAAGTCAATAAATTGTCAAACAGAAAATATCTGCAGCAGCTTAGTACTTTGGGATTTAGTTATGTTTAGTTCTTCGGGGAAAACAAATGTTGGTTTTGATATGATTTCCACGACTTGGAAGTTCTTTTCTTCCTTGAAATCGTATGGCTAAATTGCGTTTAGAAATTAAGTTTTCCAATTAACTGAAGTCTTAATTTATGTCTGAAATGTGTGCATCCCAGAAACTATTTAAACCAACACAAAAAAAAAACTTATTTACTCATCGGCACAGGCAATAGAATAACATTTAAATGACTGTAGGCAAAAAAAAATATAAGAACACAAAAAATTAGGAAAAGAATCATTAAAAACGCGTTCGAAACATTTTCAACAATACTGTCGTATTCGGATGGTACGATCATATTTACTTCTTTTGCGGTGAATATGTATTTAAATAACGCACCGGCCCTGATCGAATGATCTGCTCGAAAAAGCTTCTCATAATAATATTCAACACATTACACACACATTTATTACCAATCACTTTATAAAAAAAAGCTGAACCAAAATTGTCAGTCAGTCGGTAGAAGTGCATTGCAAAATAAGGAAGCAGCGAACAGCAACAAGTGTTTTTTTTCAATTCCTGACTCCCTCCCCTATATGTTTTTTTTCCCACTTTTCTAATAACCTTCACACCAATTTTATAAATATAAAATTTTACATAAAACACCTACAAGCTTAAGCACTTTACTTTACCTAGCTTATCCTTATTTAACCCTTATGTTAGCTTCTCTCCAATATAGCAACTAATAATGTCTCTTTGTCTTTGCTATAATCGATATTTATTGGAACTTATCTTGGTCCTTCCAGTTTGTATCCTAGTAGTTGTTTGGACAAATTGAAGTTGCATCGATTGCCTTAGATGAGTCTTCGTCGAAGTCCACCAAGTTGTCGTTTGTACAATTTATATTTGTCTAAAGAGATATAAACATGCTTGTTATAGCTGTTGGTGGTAAAGTTTTGTCCCACCTTGTGCTCGACAGAATTTATTTAATTTTATCCTCATTAGTTTAAGACGAACTCTACTTGTCTCTTCTTAAATCACATTGAACGCTTCAGTGACGGGACTTTGTGTGCAAGACAATATCATCTGAGTATCCCAACATTTGAAAGACTTGAAAAAGAGATGCCTTCCATGTTGACACCTGCCCGTTGCAATATCTGTGCAATATTGTATTCCAGTCCATGGGCCATGTTTGTAACACTTTTTTTTAGTCTTAACTGGGCAAAGAAGCGCATTTATAACACTCCTAAGTCATCAATTATAGATCACTTTTGAGTTCATATATTTGAACAAGTTACTTGACACAACTTCAGAAAAAACAAGTCAAAGGGATTAAAATCACATTACCTAGACGACAATGGCAAAGTTGATCCAGAAGTGAGCCTCATCGCTGCAGATGTTTTGTCCTTAAAGACGATCCTACAAGATCTTTGCTCCAAATCGTTCAAGTAGTTGTATGGCAGTGGTAGAGTTACTGATGACGGAGGCGAATCGATAAATGTGTGTTCCAGATCACACTTTCCTTTCGTCATTCATTGGTCATTGCCTTTTCGAACTTACAATATGAGCTCCTGTTGAATGAATATCCAAAAGAGTGTATACTATAAATCGAACCATAGCATTGCTTTTAATCTGTTCAAATGGACGAAATATCCTTGAACGGAAATTTGTCAAATACATTAACCGAGTCTGGCAATTGGTTTGACAGATAACCCGGAATTGGAAATTCTATACCAGGCCTTTGCTATACAAATTAGTCAATATACAAGCACACACTCGCTTGATGCCAAGACAATAGAATTTAGACTTCTAATAAAAGCTCGACAACCTGCAGAAGACTGTGTTTCGGATTCAATCAGATATTCATCTTCTCTCCTGACAACATTATTTATTGAACAGATATTTCTTTGCTTCTTAGAATAAAACTTGTCGATCTCAGAACGAAGGCCATCCCTCTGCAAAAGAAACAAAAGAATTTGCATTTATACTCATCTTATGGTTAATGCCTTCGTTATCGTTTATGTTTTCCCTACAGAAAAGAAAGGAAAACCTCAAAAGGTAATGTTAACCTAAATCTATGCCAAAGGCAAACTTGTAGACACGTTACTCCTATGTAAGTAGAACATCCGTGCAGGCATACGAGTATATACGTATCTTCGCTATCCTTACATTTTCAAGGAAACATTTCAATTAAGTTTTTAATTAGCCATGGCACGTGTAAATTCTATGATTCTTCTTTTCCAAAGCACCCAATATCATGGATAAGTGCTGCTTGCTGCTCCCATAGCAGATGTAAATTAAGGGTTGGTTTTTTTTTTTGCTCCGTGTATGCAATGAATGTCTTCGACCGTGCGTCGCCGGTGACTACACCCTTCCACTTTCGAAAATCTTGATCCGTTGACATACCTTTTAAGGACGAGGTCAGGTGCACAGCGTAAATGTCATAATTGAGGGGAGGAAGGATACAAAAAAATAAACAGGGGCTATGACATGTACTCGTAAGGCTCAGACATATGTTAACCTTGAGCTTAAGTGGTTGTTACCTCCACGCCGAGGCTGATGAACATTTTCCTAATCTTGTAGGTGGTTTTTCAAAATACCCGAAGGTAGGCAGAAGAATTTGCAATTAACATTCAAGGACAACGAGGACCTCCCAAAAATATACATTCATAACTTTTATTTCGGTCATGATACCCAACCCACATATGTTCATTAAGAGAACTCTTAATCCAATGCGACATGCCAAGGAAGGGTTTCATATGTATGCATGCCTTTTCTTATTTTCGCAGAAACACTTGAAAATTTTTAATTAAGACAAGAGTCCTTCAACTAAACGAACCGAGGACGTACGACGATTTGGGATGGGTAGATGGGTAATTTAAATTATGATCCTTCTATCATAGCTTCAAGCAAACGGGACGTCGAATCGTGTATCTTCCCCAGACATGGGCGAATCATGTATGTTTTTCTTTGCTTATTCCCTAAGGATGAAAACGACGGGAAGGCGACGACGACGATGCGTCCCGGTGAGAAGATTGCGAGTGGCTTCTTCTATTAGCAAACATACCCACACTTGATTTGGCCCGATCTCTTGCGGGCATAGGGATGCGTAATTAAAATTATGTGAGGAGTTGTTCCTAGCATGTTATTAATGTGATAATTATGGCTGTTTGATGGCTGATATACATGATGCGATACAGAACATATGATTGAATCAGAATCGGCTTGTGTGCGTGTAGGCGGTGTGTGTGTGTGTGTGCAGGGGGTCTTAACATGCATAACAAGCGCTTAAGCTTTGGTGTAAGGTGGATTGCTTGAGGACTTCACGAAACTTGAGATCGTTTACGCGTACATGTGTTTAAGGGTACTAATTGAACGTTTTCAACTCGTTCAATATTCATCTTTTAACTCATAACCCGAGGGCTGTCGTTAGAAAATCATGTTATTTCGTAGGGAAGGATTAATATGTGTTTACTTGTGATTTGCTTTGTTTTGCGTTAAGGGTGTGTTTTAAATTCATTAATTAGCTTATTTATTAGATTTTCTTATAGGGTAGTCGATTTCTTGGTTGCTTTTCAAATCAACTTTACTTCTCATCAATTTTGAAATAATATTTTATTCAAATGTCTGCCTCGGCAGTAGGCCACACTTTAAACCCAATGCTTCAATACATTTTCGTTCTCTATTCCACGAATGCCTTGACTCCTTGTGTACCTGAATTTACTCGGATTTTCCGCATCCATGCTGGCCAAGCAATATCACCAAAACAACTGATTACACGATTATTGAACTTACTTGGAGAGCTTATGTGGCACGTTTCACCATCTTGTTGAGGCTGAAATGCTTAGCGCGTTGATGTTTTCGGATTCGGACATAAACTTGTCTCAGAAAGTGTCCTCACAAACTCGCGTACATCAGCTGCAGTTGATGCATTATTTCGACTGAAATTCAAATTTAAAATTCTCACGGTGTCGAATTCAGAAGAAGCATCCACTTTGCAAGTGACTTTGCAACTTTTCGACCGAAATTTCTTTGCGCGGAAATGTTATACTAGCTTTCTTTCAATCCTTTGAGTGCATAAAAGTTGTAAGTTTCAAAATTAGATTAAACTCGAAAAGAAACCAACAGATAAACCACCCTTCACTTGATGACCTTTCGTTGTATTTATGTTTGTATTTCTTTTACCAACACTTCTTATATTTATTTTTAGGTACTCACCCATGATGCATCCAGTGTACATGAAGTTTCCTGTCGATGGTGTTCGTGTCACAGATGGTCAAAATATTTGCAATGAGTTTGCTTGTCGCATCGAGCTGAGTCTGCAGGGAAACAAATCATCCGGAGTGTACCGGTGTGAAGTTTCCGGTGACGCACCTCATTTCAAATTGACAGCCAAAGCTGCCAATATGACTGTTGCGGGTAAGAAAACAAAATAGCTAATATTTCAAATTAATTTATTCATTAATTGCGTGAGCATGTATGCGGGATTGTTAAATTAGGGAAAGACGCTTTTTTTTTGCATATCCTAAAAGTCATATTCGCTGAAGCCATGTATTATTATTTCTCACGAACGAACTCGTTCGAACATTATGGATATTTACGAACACTGTTGTCCATAAGATTCGGAATAAAGGGTTGAATTATCCCAAAAACTGCTATTCAAGCAGTGTTTTTTGGCTCCCGCTGTCTTTGCGACGTCCAAAATCTTTATTTATAAAGAAAGTGGTAACACTGTTAATATCTGAATGACAATGATGCACGTAAGAAACAATTACCAATGTGCTGCTATTGACCATTTCCGTGCATACCGCGGGTATAAAGGATCATTTAGTCAACCAGGATCCACACTTACGCTTACAGATGAATAGCAATAATAAGAATATAATAATTATGAAGCGGTTGATTTATGATAGCCACAAGATCATCAGTACTACGACAACCACAGATCTGACTCAATATTGTAAGAAAATGTATACCCCGTTGACTTCGAAGAAGAACCAAATGAATTCTTCTAGATAGCAGAAAAATGTTATCACCGCGCATGAGGCCCAGACGAGCAATAGCACTGTCGCACTAGCATCACCCGGAATTGAACGATCCGAAGTTCACTCACACATATTATAAATAAAGTAACTCAATGTTTGTCGGCGGGACGTTAATTATAATACACCAATCACTAAATCCGCTGCCAGACAGTCCCGAAACCCGCAGAAAAATTATAACAACTCTGTATGAGGAAGGACATACTAGTGTGGTTTAGCATATCGAATTTATAAACGTCACTCTCATCATTAACTCCTCAAGCCCGGAAGAGTAGCGGACGTCAAAAAAGGAGAACAAGAATATAAAAATAGTGCAGAAGAAGGAATTTAGGAACCGGTGCCGAGTTGAAGCATACGCTCCCAAAGCATATATCAGTTACAAGGCAAAAAATATGTCCAGGAGCTTGATTGGGAAAAATAGAATAAAATCAGAAGATTGCTCCTTTTTTTACATTAATGGCATAAAGTGATAAGAACAGTTATCCAAGCTTTGCCGGGCTTACGTAGAACAAAGAGAGCTAAAAAGGAACACTGAAGAAAGGCCAATAAACTAACCTCAAACCAAATAAATTTCTGTGGGACAAACTTAACGCCTTAAAAAGTTAAGGATATCCTTAAAGTGTCCTGGAAATCAATATCATTTGAAATGGTTGAGTCAGTTTGGGATATCCTTGCCAGTTTATCGATAGAATTCCTAGAAGAAAACCTTATTGCCTTTATCTTTTGTCTGGTCTCCTCTTCAAGCTCTTGAGTTTCCTGTGTGATGGAATGGCATTGTGAACAGTGTCTCAGTGGTTCGTGCTTAGGGACCCAGATTCAAATCTGCGTAATTTTTCATGGCCCACCTCTCGCGACCAACCTTCCGATGAGTACAACTGTCTGGAAAAACCTTCTGGTGCCGTTCGGAGTCGGCGATAAACTGCAGGTCCAACCCTCGCCATTTGCAAAAAATATAAAACACGCACACAAATGATGAACCCATGCCGTGGCCTCCAAAAGAGGTACTGTGCCACCAGTTAACATTTATAGTACATTGTGACCAAATATTTCTGACGTTTGTGGCTTGAATACTGTCTGTGGGCTCTGGCTTTTTCCGGTGTGCTGATGATTTCAATCTTGAACTGCCTTATTATTATCTGAAAATAGAAAACATTAGCACGTTCGCACATCTTGAATGTTTGATAAGTGTCGTGCGCCAACACTCGGTCCATTTGGTTCGCAGTTAGAGCGTCTGGGGATAGCCAGGTTTTTGCGTGTATCCTTTTTTGAGGAAGTCGTGAGCTACTTGCACTTTTTCTCGTGGTTGGATTGCTTACCTGACGCAATCTGGACCGGTTGATTGACTGCACACGAAAGTTCACCATTCACCACTAAGCTGTTGCTAAGGTGGTTATCCAGGATTTCCACGAAGAGTCCTGTCGGCCTGAGTTGCACAGAGACACGGAACGTGGCTTAGTTCCTTGTTGTAAGGAATAAGCATTTTACCCAAATTGAGATTGTGCCATGCCTTTGATGGAGTTGAATCACCTTCCATAATATGAGCGTTCAGGTGTTAAATCTTTTTTAATTAAACAACGCTTTAAGTTGACGCACACTATAATATTCATCACTTTTCTGACGTGGCTTTGAAGACTAAGTAATTGCTTAAGTTAAAATGATGAATTATATAGGGAAACATTCAACTGTGAAACAAAAATCATACATCGACCATAATGAAGGGTTCAAACGTTGGCATTGCATCATCACTTATACCCGTTGTGAAACTGAAAGCATAACGTATGGATAAGATTAACGAGGACGCATATAAATCAAGGATTCTCATGCTTTACGACCTCTTCGTGTCTGCAGCAACTCAACTGCAGTGAGGCGCATTTCGCAAAGTGAATCCACTCAATCTTCAACCCATTCGTTCATCCGGTTCGTGAAAATGTACGTGGGAAAATATCTTCGCCCTTGGGACTCTTAAAATATTACTTTGTATGCACTGTGGTATCCTCTTTATTGCCAGTTGCATTATATTTGCCGGAGAAGGCTCCCTTCATGGCATCTTTAAAGTTCAAAATCATTTAAAGTAGATTCCATGACAATGTCAGATATATGTGCGTTTTATTCTCTGTCATGTTCATGTTGAATGTTAATATATTTCACTGTCACACATGACAAGCGGACAGATTTACAAGGTACTTCATTAAATAACAAGCAATGTGGGAAGGCATTTGAAAATCTTTGGAGTTATATAAGCAAGGAAGAGGTTTTCCAATCTTTCAATCCTTCATCTATTTATACAGAAGACAATGTCTTCCGAAGTCGTTCAAAGTGTTCCATTTACACCTTAATATTGAAAGAACTAATATAATATAGCTAATCATCTGCCTGCAGTGCTCGTCATTGACGAAAGTTCTGGCTCCATCTTTTCTTGCCGAGACCCGTAATATTATCTGCCTTCCACTCTCGTCAATCCCGGGCAGGCTGCTTACAGTTATCTTGATCAATCGCTCTGGCGACCGCGATCGCTTCATGAGGTTCTATCTTCGTTGCCGTCTCGATTCGAAGATTTGCTGGAGTATTATTGTCCATTAGCTCGCTTTGGACGAGCCAGTGTAGTGGTTTTTGCTTTTTGTACTATATCCACATCTTGATATTGCTCATTGAGTTCTCGGTTATATCTTCTCCTCCATTCGCCCTCCTCGAATACGGGACCAAATATTCGACGAAGAAATTGAACGCATTTGTTTCACCAAACCGAAGTAGCAGCAGGTTTCTTTGGTGGGGCTTCGCCGAATCTCCACTTATATGTCATTCGTGACTTTATTTACGTCAAGGTAGGTAAACTCCTTAACCACCTCAAAAATACTCTTGCCAACAGTTTTGTCTTATGCGGGGGACAGATGTTTCTTTGTTTGTGGACAACACGTACTTGTATTTGTTCCCGTATACTTCAAGGCCAACTCGTTTCTCCTGTTCTCCAATTGCCGTAAAAGCCTCTACGACAGCGTTCTGGGAGCGACCGATGATGTCGGTATCGTCTGCATATACCAGCAGCTGGACTGATTTCCTTAAGATAGTGCCTTCCGAGTTTACACCTACCCTGCACGAGATTGAAGACGTCACATGATAGCGCATCTCCTTGCCGAAATCCAGCACATGTTTGGAATAGTTCGGAGGAACTAATTCCAAATTGCATGGCTGGATTAATTTTGCCGGGATCCTGGACTCGGCCATCGCTTTGTTGGGTTCAAGACTATGAATGCTATCATATGCGGCTTTGAAGCCGAAATCCGTTGGTCTTTTCCAAGATTTTCCTTAGTATGAATATTTGGTCGATCGTCGGGAGCCTGGTACTTGTAGATTAGTGTAATGCAAAAAGGCTTTAGACCTTTAGACATTCACACAGAACGTTGAATAGGATCTTAAGCAGCAGTCACACTCATCTCTACAAAAGCCATGGCTTTAACGATACGCACATTTTGTTTTTGGTTGATTCTTCCATTGCAGCCTAAAAAATAATCAATTCGGTAGGCCTTGCTGAATTAAAGACTTTTGAAAATTACATAGACAGTGACTATGAAGTTTTGCTACGTGCAAAAATGGAAGCTGCAAAAGATAGTAATCTGTTCATCGAGCGTAGGAAAATTCCAAACCTGAATCATCACTCATCTATAAACAATATTAAGTCTGCTGGCTGGAATCCTGAAACCGTTGCTCCAAGAATCGATGTTTCACTGGAGGATGTCTACCGTGTACCCATGGCTCACTCACTGATCAGGATCCGTCCTCCAAGGACTTGATTTATTCGGCAGAATGTTTTTTTGCCTCAATATATTGATGCAGCTAAAATGTTCATAACTGAAGCGGGCATTTCACTCATCGCAAACATCTTATAATGTTCAAGTCTTGAAGCTTAGTTCATTTCTAAGGAAACTCGCTTTCAGCCTCGCGAGAGACTTAGTATATAATTTTTGTAATAAATCCCATCGTTTTGCTGAACAGCCTACGTTATTAACAGAAGATACTTGTGACATAGGAGATCCTTGCCTCCATAAGTAAAGTGAGAATAAATCGAGTCCAAAATAGCAGCAGCATATTTAGAATATTTAAATGCTGAATGACAACATCTTCGATGGGTCGACACATAATTCCTGCTCATGGTACCAAAACCTTACTCTGGTTATCTAAGTTATGTCGAAAGCTTGAAAGATCTTTTCATATAATTTCCTTCTAGCTTCCAATGACATTAGAATTAAGGTTTGACCAGACAAACAAACGAGAGAAGCAGCTTAGGAACACAAGTGTTGGCAAATTAAAAGGAAAAATATATTGTTTTCATTTCCTTTCGATAGTATTCATCAACAGACCTTTTGTCTGTGAAAAAACGTGTACAAAACAAAATCCGATTAGCTCCCTGAAGGGTCCATTGTAACTGGGTATTTCCCCCAAAACCAAAAGTATCTTTGGAAACAAATCGCTATTTTGTTCAACGGACTTCTATTCCGATACATACTCCCGCAAATGAAATTACATAATTTCCATCCTAATTTGTTTAATGTTGGGTGTCGGGTATTTATTTTTCAAGCTCTGCCGCAAAATAATCCGCTTATAAGCAGCTTTCACTCAATGTACAGACTTGAAGAGTTTGTCACGGCGAACTGTTCGTCAGACTATTCCAGTCCACCGGCCAGGCTCACGTGGTACATCAACGGTGAGAGGGTGAGTAATTTTTAATATTTTCAAATACATCCTTTTATTTATTAATTTTTTTGGTAATACCATATAAAAAATTTTAATTTTAATTTTCGTTCAATAATAAGGCCTTTCCGGGTGAGCTTCAGCCAAGAACGGAACACACTATACCTGCGCATAATTATGACTTGAAGCGACAGACGCTTCAGGTGCACTTCTACCTGAATGGGCCTAGGTTTTTCAATCCGGGTCGAAGTTTAAAGCTTAAGTGCGTAGCAGAGATTGACAAGTATCCAGAATTGAAACGGGAGACCACACTGACGGCCGTCCTATTGCATGACGAAAGTTTAAACAATCAAATGCTGCTCAGTTCGGGTGAGTAAATCTTTTTTTTACACATACATTTTTTGCCTCCACTTTGCTTGAAACTTACAAAGGGTAATTGATGAATCGTTTAATCGGGGAGATCTCTCACTCTTTTCCATATGAAGAGCAATGTCAAGATATGTATGAAATTCAAGGACCCTTAGAAGCCGAGTTATTGGCAAAAGCCCGTTAAAAAGACCCCGCTTAGTGTCTCTCCCATACAGCTTTTGAAGTGAAACTGAAATACAGTCCGTGTAAAAAAAAGGCAACCCTACAACTATAAAAACAAATTCTTTCCGCGAAAGCTCCTTTTAAAACCAAGGCATGACTTCACCATTTGTGGGATCGTGTTTTATAGTTCGCATACATTTCGAGGATATGACCATTTTTGTGATCACGCCAAATGGCCCTAGAAACTTTCTCATTTATGTAATCTCCTCGGAGGATCAATCGCCTTAAATAAAAATTGTAAATGCTTCTACCCGAATTTGAATTCGGATACACTGATCCTGATGACTAACCTGGGTCAGCGACCGACCAATTTGACAAATGCTGGAAAATACAAGATCTTACTGATCCAGCATGTAATCCTTAATTCTCAAACATGCCCACTACATTGGCATCGAGAGATTGAAAAATAATACGGTAGCTAAGAAAATGTTTAACTTAGAGGCCTCAAGTCCATAAGTCCTTAGACTGTCAAGAAAGATAATTAATATATAATTTCTTTCTTTTTTCGGGCTGAAAAACCGGTGTTTACCGCTTTGCATTAGAACTTAAGCTACGTAGTGGTCCCAGTTGGTGTTGACTCCCCACTATATAACATACAGGATTCTGCTTCCCTTTGTTTGTTTATGTGTTATTAATTCGACACTAGGGGACATAGGCAGCAAAAAGAGAGGCAAAGAAAAAGATCAACGAAATAAGAATAAAAAATCGAAATCCTGCAGTCCGAAGCCAGCCTTTGCAAAATATGTTAAATTTTTGCAGATTCTTTTTCGCACTTGTTAACAGTCACAGCGTTGCAATATTACCAGTACATTCATGGAATACGTCGTAAATCGAATAAAAACCCAATTTATTACATCTACATTTAATTTCCTCTGCTCAAGTGGCGGGCACTGCGGTTTGAAAGGAAAGACCTATTGTATAATGGAGAGTGGCTAACAGACATTCCATCAATCTGATGAAGGTCAGAATATCTTTAGCATTTTACTGTCAAATGTTCAATGGGGAACATATCTCTTTAAGGAAGATACGCATACTTAACCAAATTAGAGCTGGACATTCACAAAGAAAGTTTAAAGAAAGTTTAAATCCGTTTCGTCATCTTCTAAACAGAGTCGGCATTCGGTGGATGTATTGTGTCCTCACTTGGTTAGATATGATCTCAAGCGGCAATGGCCCAGAGGAAGCTGATGAGCTTTCTAATTATCATTCTCTCATTCCATCTGAGAATGGAATGATCCATAGTTTTGATTGCCTTAGCCCCGGTAACTTTCTCCAGCGAGAAATGAGAACTGTAGCCGTAGTCCTGTTTGCGCCACAGAAAGCTAGTTCGACTGCAATTTCATTACTTTCGATTCCATTATGACTTGGAACTCACCCTAAGATAACTTTGTTACATTTGGCTAGAGATTGTAAGGCATCTTAGTACCTTTTGATAGATTTGGAGTCCAATAGATTGGATGACAATGCCTTCAAAAACAGCTTGGCAGTCTGAATATATGAGAATTCTGGCCCCATCTAGGCCTTTCGCAAGTTTTACTTTGGCGCAGGATTTGATGGCTTGAAGTTCGACCTGAATAAAACTTGGATGATTTCCCATAGGTATAGAAATTTTCGTGTTGGGTTTTTGATCCATCAGAGGGGTCGGGTCAGATGTGTTGTTCGACCAAAGGTCACTGCCCAAAGCAGTCACATTCATACTATCTGGGATCGAGCAGAACATGTCCTTATCCGTGTTGAAATTGAGTGTTCTCAAACGTCCTGTCTGTTAACCTGGTTTGTATTTCATTGCCAGTTGCATCTTTAGGACATTTATGGCGTCTGTTTTCCTAAGAAAACTCCAAGAGGAGACAACATTATATCAGCTTCCGGTGCTACCTTAGGGCAGGTGTGATGCCCAAGCAAGCTACATATATCCTGTACCTTGTTTAGCTTTTTAGAAGTTGTTAGTTCTAATGATTAAAGCCACCAAACTATGGCTGCGTAGGATATAATATGTCTGACCATCATGATCATCATGATGTACAACCAGTATAACATCCTTGGTTTTAGACCCCAAGTCCTCCCGTAGAACTGCTTACAGGCACAAATGGGTTTGGTTGCGCTTTTTGTGATGGACTTGATATGAGAAGTTCAGTTCAGTTTCTTATCCAGGATAACACCCATATTGTTAACTTCACTAGAATATTCCAGCGAGGTTCCCTTAATCACAATTGGAGACAGAGTCATTTGTCTCCCAATTGTAAAGGAAAGCAGGAGAGCAAAATGGTTTTGCTAGGATTCAGTCCTGTAAATGCTCAGCACTAGAAAAGCTCATTATTAATATTCCTTTAATTAAATTGTATTGTATTGTATTGTAAAACTGCTGATAATAAGGCCAACAAGTTGTTACTGGATGCATGAGGTTGCAACCCAGTTTTTTACTCATACATTAAATGCTGCATATTGGATTGGTGATTATTGTTTTTAAAATTATGTTAAAGGACCATTTAGATCACTTTGGGTTTGTACCACAAATGGCTCCTTCGTTGCTTTTTTTCATAATCTGTTTGGGATGTGAAAAATATATTGCTTCATCTTTTATTACTCCTCAAACTGGGTTAGAATGATGTATACTTTAGGTTGGATAAAGCGTATGACCCCACTGAACATTGTCTCGCATCGTGACTTGCGGATTTACCACAAATTGTTTTTCTTCAACTACATTTTCTTGGTTAGCTTTTTTTCCAGCACACATGACAACCTATATAAATTACCAGGTGTTGTCGAATACCTCGGCGCAAGGCTTGCTTAACGTTACTTTATATCCTTCGCACTTTTATTTATTTTCAGATTCATCTGCCACAATGCCTGCCGTTCGAATGCTATTCCTCCTAGGCACATCATCTTTAGCGTCACTTGTAATTTTATTGCGAAGCTAGTTAGGTAATCTACTTTAAGTACTTTAATTAAATGTATTATATATATTATAATAAAAAACACGAAATTCATACAAACAAGCAAATATAGATGTTATAAAGTTCAATACGAAAGCACAAAAGGAATTAATTGAAAATGTTAAATAATAATCACATTTATCTTTATTTTTTGTACAAAGTCAATGGTTTTGTTTTTGTTTAAAAAATCCAAAACATTCAATCTCTCTGTCATTTTTATAAATAGTACAAAACAAACATAGTCACACATATATTGTAAATATTGTAATTTTTAAAAATCACTTTAAATGTAAATTGGAATCAGTTATGCGTGCGGGGATTTCACGGTAGTCTAAATCAAGGCGCTTATGTGCGATCAATTTTTTTTAAGTTTTGTGATAAAATTACACGAAAAAAACTCAATGAATTTGAATTGAAATAAAGAAGAACTCGTAAATGAAAACAAAAAAAATTAATGAATGAATCTGCATAGATAGGATTGTAGTTCGTTTTCTTTTTTTTAACAAAATGTGCATTTATACGATTACGGGTGCAGAGATATAGGGTGCAGCATTATTTTCATTGTAACTTTGATATTTAATAATTTGTTTTCTTTTTCAAATATAATTTCATTGAGTTTTTAAATTTGTAAACGCGCACTCATTTTATACGAGACTAACTTACTAAATGTATAACGTACTTGTTTTAAAAATTCTCAAATAAGTTTGAGTTTTGAATATGTCTGATCAGAATTGTCGCTTAAGACTTTGGATTTTTTTTTATAATTTGCTAAAGATGTTATTACCACACTTTTAATGCTTTTAATACAGAGCAAATAGAAGGATACAAAGAAAAATAGAAGGATAACGTAGTGGAATCAGATGTATTTTTGGTTTCAATTGCTCCGTTTTGAATTCGTTTACTTCGATACTTTCAATCCAATTATTGACTGTTCTTTGTGTTCTCCCAATTATGTCAGTATCGTCTGCATACGCTGTAGCTGGACAGATTTCTGAAAATCCGGTGTTTGCCTGTGCGTTTCGAACGATTCCTTCGAGAACGATTTAAAAAAAATGCAATAACTTAGAACCGTTTTTAGTTACATGATTATCGATGCATTCTCCATTGCTATTCTATAAATTGTACGTGTTTGGTGAAGAGGTGGAGAGAATCGATTTGAAACTTCGTTAGGATTATATCTTGCCCGCTGTTTGGCGCAGTTTATAAGGTGTCCTTTGGGATCGAATGAAGACATTTCCGAAAAAAAACCCATACTTTTTCTTGAGTTAATCACAATTCTTATTTATTCGAAATTTTATTCCTCATATGTGATTTTTTGACTGTTCAGTTTTTCAGTGTTCTATAATGTTTTTGGCAGTCCATTTATTCGAACAAATAATTCAATTTTATAATTCAAGCTACACTGGCAGTGTGTGGAGGAGATTAATAGTAGGAGGAGATCCCAGCCTATATAATGGAAAATATGACTCAAAATTGGACTCTTTGTATGGGCCACTTAAAACGTAGTAGAATATACTTTTGCAATTTTCCCGTCTTTTTTGACAATTTAACACCAAACGATTTAAAAATCACTCGTTTCAATTAATAGATTTCTGTCTTTAATTAGCTTCTTAGATTCCTCGTGTTAAGCACCGACGTTTAATGAGCCAATCAGTGCTGCCATGAGGAATTTATAAAAATATCCACGCCAGTGAATAACCTACATTCTTTAAATTCGATTAAAGTGAGACAGAAGCAATATTTCAAATTTCCTGTACTCGTATATTTTGTGAAATTCAAAGTTATCCTTTTATATTTTGCCATCGTTAATCAAAAGCTATATAGACACAGTGCTTGTGAATTCATTTAAGCGCTGACCTTTTCAGTCACAACCTGCCCACCCTATCTACGATACATAAATGTGCTGATATGTGTGGAGTGAGCTCAACAAAAAACGAACAAGATTGATGAATGTGAAATATCTAGCTCTACAGGATGCGTTTTGTTCTTTTTTAAACATATTTTAAATAAAGTCCCAAAAACAGGATATATATATTTTTCTATAGCACTTTCAAAGGCTACTAGTCTAGTGGGCTTTTAGAAAAAATATACAGAGGCCATTGCGGTGACTTATTATTTTTAGTCATGCACTTAGTTTGTCAAACTGAAGTATATTGTTGACATTGGCGCCCTTGTGGGGATGATCCTTTTTGAGGGTAACTTGAGTTGCTTTCTCATATAACAAGCATACGAAAATAGGATTGTCTTCTTGCAAAAATTGTATTCTCTACTTCGGTATAATGTTTTAAATGAGATAACGACGTGCAATATTAATCATAAATAATAAATGCAAAATAATGAAGAAAAGCCGTGTTAAAAGTTTCTAAAGCTTCTTGCTGCCTTGCTGTAACACTTTAAAGGTCTATATGAAGACCTCTTACGGTTTACTTACAAAACCATCATCTTTGAAGAATCTGAGAGTGTTTTGAGTGTTCTGCGACCATGATTATCGTCTAGGAGTTATTTGGACATACCAAAATAGCATACATGGTATAAGATGAATCTTTGTTGGATCTCTAGATTTTTATGGATTCGTTTACTAACTCAATTTCATAGTCGGTCGGTTGTGAAGTTTTTTCTCAGCTGGAATTTTACTGATCAATTTCTTGTCGAAAGCGTGTATTTAAATAATTTGGAGAAAAATACTTTTGCCCTTAAGTGTATGCGATAATGTCAGTATCATCTGAGTATCCTAACATCTGCACAGTGTTGAAATAGATATTCCATGTTGATACCTCACCTTGCAAAAATCCGGTACAAGTCTGATAATTGCATGTTTTCGAGCGTAATGCGGAAAACCACAATCAGTTTTCCGGAATCAGCCTTAGCTTTGCTTAGTTAAGTGCGATAAATGCTGTCATATAAGTCTTGAAGCCAGTGATAAGTCAGTGATAAGATATCGTTTGTTTTAACACGAAAAGAAGTAGTGGGGATTTTATTTCCACTGTCGATTTGTCGGGCCTGAATGCATACTGGATTGGCCAATTAGTCTGTTGCAAGAAAGCTTCAAACGTTTACATACATTTTACCCCGGATATGATCTGACAAGTGACGTTAAGGAGAGATGTATTTTGTTATTTGTTTCAACTTGGAACAGATTTTTTTAAGATGGGACGAAAAGAGCTGATACTCCAGATAATATTGACAAGTTTAATCTGTAGAATTTGTAGACTAGAAGCGGGAGGACTACTTGATGTTTCAATATCTCTAATTAATTTTTGCTTAACAGCAACTCCATATGCTGCCTTAAGACATGCAATTTTTCCTGCGGTTCAGTGCCAAGATTTCCTTTAGAATTATAAAGACATAGCAATGGCTCATTTGAAAGAGTCTTTCGTCCAATGTTGAAACTACTTGGTTAAGTTTTTTAACATTGATCAGCCGAATTCTAAATTGGGATGCTTCTAAGTGTACTATTAATGAGTATCTCATTTACGTCAATCAGTAAGTGGTCAATTTGGCCCTTACTTATCACCGTAATACTAATTGCTGAAAAGCCTGTGAGTCGGTATCCTAAATAATGTAAACCAGCTGCATGCACAATTTTAGACTTTCATTTAATTTATGAAGGTACCAATATTTCAACAATTACCATTTTCAGTCAATCCCAAACATCGTTAGTCACCTTTTTTACAAAAAAAGTTGCTCAATTGAAATCATAACGAATTTCGAAAAAACCAGAAACTAAGTAAAAGAGGAAACAAAAGCCAAACCAAACGAGTCCATAATAAACATCACAAAAAGGACGACGAAACAACCATCGAGAAGCATCATGAAATGAAAATCTAGATTGCCATGATTGTGTGTTCCCATCAAATATATTCCACCATTTCAATTATTACTGACAATATTATTCAAATTTCAAAACTCAAGAATCCTCAGCAAAAGGTGAAAGGAGCGGCGCACATCTCCCAAATGATATCCATTCAGTGAAACACTCAATCGACGAAATTGATTATTACTATTGAGCTATTGAGAGCCAATAATGATGCGAGTCCTGGGCCAGGATTGCTGCGATTCATTGAATTGCGTGAATTTGCGTAAGTGTGGGAGGAGCGGCACGAAGGTCATTTAGATTTATATTCGATTTGACTTTTATTTCGTGTATATCTGTCTGGTTATTGGGGTTTATTGTGTGCTCAGATAATGGCTGGGAAATTGACAAAATATGCTAATGCGATATTCGAAGGAATAATTTCGTTTGATTGATATCGTTTGCTTGTGTTGGAACGAGTGGATTGGCGCACGGATGACTGCGGATTGTTACACAGTTGAATGCGCAGAAAAAATTGCTAAATTCATTTTACGTGCGGATTTGAATAATGAAACAAAAAAAAAAATCTGTGAAAAACAGTGATTCAAAATAATCCAATAGATAGACACGAAGAATTGATTTTTACAAAAATATAACGTCTTTAAATAAACTTTATTCTTTTCTACTTTATAATGTAGTCGTTTTGTTTATATCACTTTATCGTGAGTTCTTAGTTTAGATACTGAAATGTCCACGTTTTCTTATTATTACATAATAAAACAATATTCCAGGGAAGTTCGCTTTGGAAGGTTATCAATGTAAAATATGCCTACCGCATCCTTACAAAAATGACATCTTGACCTTACATGCAAATGGAATTACATTCACTATTATAGGCGCATATTCCACCCTTTAAGTTCATTCTTAAGGCGCAAATCCGAACAAACCCGAGGGAAAACTCTTCAATACGAGGGTAGTTAGTACCGATTCTTGCATCACAAAAGTTAAATGGTATTGAACTGACTTCAAATAGATTTTGAAAGACAACAACACTGCTCGCGTTAGGAAGCCATACAATGAGACATAGGGTCTCAATCTTTTACTCGTGTATTGGATGTACGAGTACACTGCAGTTGTCCAGTTGACCCATTCTTATGTGTGATTTTTCTGTGAAAGATACTTAAGAAAACATGAAACATATCCTAGTGCCAAAAGGAATCAAAGAATCGGCATCTAATGGGAACGGGCGAATACATTCACGCTCCCCCTGAAGGTGGAGCTTACCAGCAATCTCTTGAGAAAATCGTTAAGGAAAAGGTAACCATAGCTTAAAGGCAGTGAGGTCGAATTTCTGTGGTCAACTATTGGGGTAAAAAGATGAAATACTATTAATCCAAATCGGAAAGATTTATGACTCAAGTCAGTCATAATAACTGGCTACTTTTCTGTGTGTAAGTGAATGAATTTTGAACCTTATATTATTAACAACATGCATATTCAAACTTCTTTACCTCAAAAACTTACATACCCGTTTTATATATTTCTGAAAGTTGAAGCTATTCAACAAAATTAAATGGCTTTGATAAATATTTTTTCCCTCAGATATATTTGGAAACAAATTACCTTTAAAATATTATTTATAGTGTTTCAGTTTTATTTTTGTATAAGTTATTTGATTGTGTAACAAAACTAATATCAAGCACAGACAATGAATATCTAATCATATACACGTTCTTTTCACCCGAGTTTAAAGTTAGACAGACATAATTTGGACATTTAATGATAAATGTCAAATATATATTTTTTTTTTAATTACCTAACTCACTTAATTGCTTCTTTTTAAAATATTTAAAATACTTACTGAGAAATCTTACAAAAACACCACCTTAAACATCCATTGCACTTATCTATCAAAAGTGTTTAATAATATATAAGCATTCTTAGGAACAATTAATTATCTCCTATAAATTTAATTTAATAAAAAAAATGTACATATTAATAATTATTAATTGTATGCTAAAACAAAACATAAAATATTTTTAAAAACAAAATAAATGAATAAAGAATGTTTTATAATTTCATTCGAATGTGTTAGAGACAAGAAGTTCAGATTTTTTATATATCATAAAATATATCAAAAAAGAGAAATGGTGTGTTTTTTTCATCCAAATAAATAAAAAAATTATTTTTATGAAGATGAAGACGTTGTTTCTTTTCCCTTTGAAAAAACGATGAAGCTGTGAGTAAGTACAAATGTATATGTAAAGCAGTACCTTTAAATATTTATAGCAAGCAGTGTATATTTATAACAAGCCCCTGGAAAATGTTGATTTCATAAATGAAGAATGGTTCAAATAGGTAAGATTCAAAAATGTATTTTATTTGGAATAAACTCATGAATCAATCGAGACGAAGCCAATATTTTGAAATTGATCGAATTAAGGTTCAAAAATAACAAATTACAGTTCAATCACTAACATTTTCGACCAAACAGCTTCTTCGGACTTATATCTTGTTTTGGAATGATCGAATAACGAAGACATCTTCGACACAATTAAAGAATAAAGGGTCTTCCAATACGGGCTTCCGAACTTTGACAGTTGAAAGCGGCCATACTGTTGAAGTTGTTGTGCCTTTCGCAGACACCAACTTGGCGAGCTTTCGTCATGATTCGGGCTTGCATCCGTACAAAATTCAAATGACCATAGCACGGCTAGATGGCACAGTTGGTAGAGCGCCTGCCTTTCAATTGCTTCAATTGATGGGTCCTAGGTTCAACTCCCAGTCCGGTCACCATATGCCACTGGGATATCCCATTTTAGGCTCCGCCCACGGATCTAAATTGAAACGAAATAATTGAGTTTCTCAAACCTTCAAATTATCTTTCGTTCTTCTCATAATTCTTCCTCGCTCTGTACCATTAGCTTCATAAGAGTATTGGTATCCTCTAACCCAAAAATGACGGAACTCTTCAACAGTAGCAATCTTACTAGGAGGCAGAACAAGAAATATTAATGAAATAAATGTATACATATCTTATATATAAAATTCTCGTGTCACAATGTTAGTTACCATACTCCTCCGAAACGGCTTGACCGATTTTTATCAAATTTTTTATGCATATTCAGTAGGTCAGAGAATCGGCTACTTTTTTTTCAAACCCCTAAGTGATAAGGGTTGTCCACCCCTAACATTTTATTTTTTTTTTGGACAAATTTTTAATTTTTTTATAATGTGCCATTAAAAAATACATACAACCCTAAATTTTCACCCTTTTATCACCAAACCCCTATTTTTTAATAGTCATTTTAATAATTTAATGATTTTTCATCCCGCTCGATAACTGAACAATTATCACTTGATAAATTATCCCCGCCAGTTGAGCCTAATATTTAGGACAACGTCGTTCTACGATGTCGTGAGTTTTGTCAACAATTTATGGTCAACATGTACGCAAAGATAGAGGGCGAACGACTACGATACTTACGATATAATCCACTCAAGCTGCGTGCCGGAGAGTACATTCATTTGCGAGACGCCATTGTCAACAAGGCCGACGCCGCCGAAATTGGTAACTCTGTCGTTCTACCATCATCGTACGTATTGACACGAAAATGAAGTCTATGAAATTGTATAAATGAAGTTCTACTGTTGTTTTTAGTTTAGTAGAAAGGAAACTAAAGAATAAGATGGCTGTTACCAGTCAAAAATAAATTAGTCATATTTTCTTTTTAAATTGGATTTATTTTTTTTTAGTCGCAATCCAGCGGTCGAATCCAGGAAATCGTAACAATTGGTGTGCCGGTCTCCTGTTTCTCTCACACAATAAGCCTTCTCTCACTCCCTCCACAGTTTTCGGCCATTATTATTGTTCATGCATCAAGCGTAGTAGTAACGTTTGCAATTATCATTTTTATCATTTAACTATCTCAGTGTAACCCTCATATTAACTATATTCTCAAGTAAATTTATTATTAATTTGCTCGACTATAATTATTTATTCCTGTTTTATCAATTATTATTAATATTGAGTGTAGTTCGCACGATTAGTTAATAAAGTAATTATCATAACCTCAAAAGTACTCAACACGTGTCACGAGCTCCCGCCAATAACGGCTATTGTGTTGTAAGTATAACTTATTCTTATACATTTATTATAAAATCCATAATTTTTTATTTTTATTTATCTATATTTTTTTATTTTATTTATATCGAAAATAGATTGTTAGAAATGGTGAAAAAATGTTCGCTTACTTAAAACAGTCTAATATTTACATTTACATGTATATGTATGTGCATGTGTGTATAATCAAAGATTAAAAACATTATTACTATAATGTTTTGTACAGTGAACTAATTTGCGCTAATTTGAGCCATGGTACAAGTAGAAGAACAAACCAGCAACAAATGTTTGATGTTTTGTTATTTTTATATTCGCTCATCGCTCACAGCGCTCCATGCATCTTTCACTCATATACCACATCCTTACACACTAACAATAAGTTATTTTTTTTAACACTAGAAATTCCCTAGAAATATTTTATAGTATATGGCAAAACAACGTATGCCGGGTCAGCTAGTATATAAATAAAAGATACGAAATATTTAACCGTCTAGGCGACAAAAAAAAACTATAATTCATGCTATAAAGTAAGAAATATAAATTACTGATTGGTTTAACGACTAGGTGCAATAATTGGACGGCTTCCCCCATGATACGATGACATGTCAATACCGCGATACCGCAGGGGACATAGGAAGATGGGAGAAGGGGCTAGTGGGTAAAAATCTCACACCGTTATCGAGTACGGTCTCAGTTTCGTATTTTGAAGATTCCCAGATACCCTCCAAGCGTAAAAAAAAAAACAGAAAAATTCTCTAGGAGAGCAAATTATAAAAAAAAATGTATACAAGACGTGAGTTCGCTGAATGTGCTCTGGAGCAGTTGGAAACTGACCCTTTAGGACAATACCATTTCAAAACGATACATGACGATACATGAGATCCAAGGGCATCCAATGCCTCCCAAAAAAGTCACTGTTTGATGTGGATTTTAGCCAACGACATATGGTTCCAATAGGATGGTGCTATGTGCCACACAGCCCACGCCACATTGAAATTCTGCACGAGCGATTCGTGAGCATGACCAACTTATATTCAGGTGATATGAACTGGTGACCGAGATCGTGCAATTCCACCTTTCTTGTGGGGCGAGCCTCAAAGCCAACCTCAAGCCATGCCATCGGTCAGATTCGGCCCGATTTATGCGCCAGTCATGGAAAATGGACCTTTCAGATGTGCGCAACTCATGGAAGTCGCGGCGGACATTTGAATGATGTTATCATTCATACATAATGGCATCGATAGGCCTTTCATACGAAAAAATGTTATGATATCTCACACATTTGTTTTATTAAAATTTAAAGATAGAAAGCAGTTAATGAAACACCCTTTTATTTTCTCTCATATTTCACTCTGCGCTGCTCACCACGATTGCAAAAATAACTTTAAAGTTAATACGTTAGAAAGTCAGGTCAAAAAATATGAGACACCGATAATCAAGTTTTTAGCCGGCTTTAGGGTGGCTGCAAATTAATCCATTTATCCAGAAATTTTTTAGCTTAAGCTTCTCCATTATAATTTGAAATATTTAAAGTATCCCAAGCATAATAAAACCATGTCCCACTTAAATATCAATCAGAATTTGTGAAACTTCACTATGGTAAGCAGCTCCTTTTAAAAGCAGTGCCGAGATAACAGACATTATTTACTTCTCGTCCTACGAAAACTAAGTCATAGTTTGCAAAGTGTTCTAGAGTTCCAAATTACAATGTACTTACAACCTCCCCTTTGTATCTTGTCGATGCTCTTTCTGCCGGCAAAGGAGCAAAAACAATTTTATGTCAAACTCGTTGACCTGAAAAGATTAAAAGTTAACACCACTTTTGTGACACTACAACTACGCAACTTAGGTTCACGACAAAGTTCAAAAGAAAACCTCTAAAATTGATCCCAAGCGCTCTAGCCCGAAAATAATTGCTAAGAACATTTTCACCCCCATGCACCCACTTTGTGATAGTGGAGCTTAAAATTTCTCATCTCGTGCATATGGAAAACAACGTTCGAGTTCACTGGGATAACAAAGTGCAGCGCTAAGGGAGGAAACTTATTCTTGAGTTTCCCCATGATAAAATCATCCAAGCGTGTTTGCTTGTGAAAATTAAAAACTAAAAGACTTTCCTCTGATTCCTGGCAAAACTCTGAAGAACCTAAAACTTGCTCTCGATACCAACACTTTGTTAATGGCGTCTCACCTCAGAGGAATAAAAACACCAGCAACTCGGGTGATATCTTCTTCTCCAAAAAAAATGTAACTTTAAAATTTGGCTAACGTCAGAATATTCGCACATCAACCGAAGCGTAAAAAGTTCATAATATCGCATTGGAAAAATGCGGGATTGAGACCATGTCTAACCCTCTTAGGCTTTGAATAAGAAACTAGATTACTCTTAAAAATAAAGCAGCTCTATATTTAAGTCCCTACTAAGCGTGTACCGAACTAAGTATTGTGCAAGGGCACAATACACTTTTTGACTTCATCATAGAGCTACTTTTGGTGGACTACAAAAAAATGGTGCATTTTACAAATTACTATATTGATCTTCCTTGCACTGCTCACATTTTATTGTAGATTGCAACATTGGAATAAGGGACAAATGACAAGATTGCGTATTTTTTTTTTTTTTTTCTGCTAGGTTCCCTGTCTAGTGATCCCTGAATGAGCCTCAGCTTAACCTTCTTTACATCCTTCACAGTCACAGGCATGTCACTTGTTGTTGGTTAGACCAAAATGTCTGCCACGGATTTTTTTTTTTCTAACTTGATCTTCCTCCATTTGTCATCCTCGTAGATAGGACCGTATA
This sequence comes from Orthonevra nobilis, assembly GCA_963555765.1. Lineage (NCBI taxonomy): Eukaryota > Metazoa > Arthropoda > Insecta > Diptera > Syrphidae > Orthonevra > Orthonevra nobilis. The sequence continues at coordinate 24,304,211 of OY743225.1, read as the reverse complement.
TCCGACGGAGTATTCGAAGGTCACTGATCAGCGATGGAAAAACTCCTCTGGCACCTTAATGGAATAGCTTTCGATTGTGATGTTTTACCTCCGGTGGTGTACCACTGACTGATTTCTTGTCGACAATAAGCTTTGTTTAATTCGAAGACCTTCTTTTCGACAATAAGCTTTGTTTAATTCGAAGACCAACACTTCTGGCCTCGTGTGCGTATTCCAACAGCTGGGCATAAGAAAAATATTGCCATCCATGTTGACAAAATAATTGAAACAATCAAAACAAATTTCATAGTACGTTTTCGCGCGTCGTTGTTCTGGCATTTTTCAGGATTTGACGGGGCTTAAAAAACTTGCTCTACTATATATTTGCATTCCAGCCCAGAGGACATGCTGGTAATTGTCTCAGACATATATTGTGTTATGCCTGAAGGCTGTATTATTATCAGAGATTTGGAAACGAGATGATGATATGAGTAACGATGGTTTTTTTAAGAAAAAGATAGGTAAATTAACGTCAGAACACAAACGTAAACGACTTTTTGAATTTTAAATGGGAGAAACTTTTACTTTATCATTTATTTAAAACAACTTAACTTTACTTTATTGAAAGCCTGTTACTGCTTTCACTTTTAATCATATTTTACGCCCCCTATTTGTGTAACAATAATGCTTACAATTTAGATTTCGGATCAATTAAAATTAAGCAATAAGACCAATGATCAGCAATCGATTTAATTGGCGTTTGGTCTGAGTCAGCTTCATAAGTTGGCTTCTGCTGTGTTTTCGTTCCTTCTTTTCTTATTTTTTTTTTCTTTTGTTTTAAGTGCTGCCTGCATAGCAATTGTAATGCCTGGTTTGGCTTTGCACAAATAAAATAAAGGAGCTTCCCAAATGGGTGCTGTCCTTCGGGCCAGGTTTGATGTCGTGGTCCCTCGACGCTGGTATTTCCTTCAGGTATGCTTTAAAATCTGAATCAATCCAAAATGAACAACACAGCAGAGGACATTTTAATGAAAAACACGGTTAAGGTAAACTTTAAATAATATTTTTTATTATTAACGATTAGATCTAAATCACGCGCTGACATATCAAAAAACCAAAAAAATAATTCCTATTTATAGCCTTAAAGTGTTGACACCTGAAATTCATTGGTTCCCATCAATAATTTGTTTTCCCACTGATTCTGCTGATGTTAAGTCTGGCGTTGAACTGATGTCGAACTGGGTCCAATATGAGACGTCGATGACATGCATAACAATATACATGACAAGTAATCGCATGACAAAGGATCACCTATTTTTGTAGATGGGGTTGAAAGAGCTAATATTCCAGTCGTCGGGCATGCTTACGTCTTCCTATACCCGACAGATGATCGGGAAAACGTTTTTTTTGGAGCTGCAATTTTACTGTTTCAACGATTTTATTGCCAAAATAGTTTCATCTTCAGTGGGTACGAGAGCTGCTTGATAAGTTTCTTGAACACATCCACAATTCCCTGCGGATGGGTGAAAAGACTTCCTCTTCAATTATGGAAAGATCGGGTACCTGTTTGGAAGCCATAAGCAACGTTTTTACTTGCATTGTTTTTGATTTAGGTTCTTTTTCTTGAGCTGGAAGAATATGTGGGATCGTTTCATTTCCGCAGAAGTTTTCTATCACTTTTTCTATCTTAGCACTTTGATCTTCCTTTGTTGCTCGAGTCTTTCTTTATGCCTCTTCTTATGGGCCTCATCTGTTGCCCTCTTCTTCTGCACACACTCGTTTCTTTCATTTCTTTCTTGAAAGCCTCGAATTTTGAATGGCTCTTGGAGGAATGAGCGTGTATGTAGTTTGGGCAAAATGTCGTCGTCGTTCATCTAATCAATTTGTAACCGAATTGCTAACTCTTAGCAAGTGATGTTTTACTTGGTTCAGGTGAACGTGTTGGTACGCTTCTTAAATTTGGGTGGTAAGTCATCTAGACGACAGCAATAGTAACTACTGGCAGCATTTCTGTTAAGTGTTGCCACAGCCTCTTCAAGGCGGGTGGCTTAACTTAACTTAACGATAAAAATCACTGACGAGCCATGAATTAGGCATATCATGGCTTGTCGACGTGAACTCTGCATCTGTTTACTTCATAGGTTTGAAAATAAAACTGACAGTTGCCGCTTTTTACTGTAAATTCTTACGAAGGGGTGATACGTTTTTAGCTTTTTTATCTAGTACGAAGAGGTCTCAATAAGACAGACTGTTATAAAAGTATCTGACAACATACTCGTTTATTCCTAAAGACCACAACGCGACAGCTATGCAAGCTCTTTTACCAAACTGCAGCCAATCTATGTTATATAGTTTTTATCAAAAAATGTCCGTGACGTAAAAAGGCAATATTTAATTAGATAAAGATAAAACACCAAACCTGCAAAAAAAAATAGAAATAGATGGACTTCAAGGCATTTTAGTAACACACATCACAACGGCATCAATTTTCCTTCTTACTCGCAAGGCATACATCTCGTATGGAAGAAATTCGCTTGACTGCAGTGGATAAGTTAATCCATAATAGCAATCCAAATTAAGTATACCCCAAACAGCAGTCCGATTTAGATAAGCATTAGAGTCGGTAGCAGTGCCTCAGGAATTTCCCTATAACATTTTCGCCACATCCGTGGAAAACGCATATCGTGCGCCTACAAACGCATGCTCTTTCGAATTCGAAAACAACAAACCAAAAACCAAAGAACAATCTCAGAGGTGATTAATATTGGCTTAGGGTTCCTGGTGCTGGCTCTATCACTGTGTTTATTCTATAATGAAAACAAATTGCCCATTTATTTATATTTGCCGTAATAAATAATAAATAAGCTAATGCCGTTCGCAGCCTGGTTATATTTGGGCTTCGCGGGGGTTCAAAACTTTCGCAACAGAGCATCTATCGATGGGTGTGACCATGGCATTTGCAGGCTCCAGTTCCTCGTCCAGGCGTTCCTTCGAATAAAAAAGACGAGCGACGTACTTTATAAGTATCTTGTTGGTGATAAAAACTTGTGGAACCATTCACTACCCGGTGGCAATGGTACAATTGAGGTTCGGAAGCCAATTGCCACCCTCGAGGCAGATCCCCACTCATTTTCGGTACCAGGAGTAAGTCGCATTGCACCAGCGATGCCAAGCAATTTTTTATCCCTGTTTGTGTGTACGTTTTCCGCCACCCCGTGTGTCTCTTAATATGCGTTTATAAGATGACCGTTGGGTGTAATTTAAAAGTTGCTAACCTCCAGTTCCGCTTTTCCAACTCCCGGCACACTGCTTCAGTACTATATTCATGGAGTTGAATGGAATGAAGCACGAGCAATAGAAACGGAAAACAAAAAAAAATTTATATATAGCAAATAGCAAGGGAACACTCTGGTGAACGGCGGTGGCCAATATCTCATGGCCGAGATCACACGATAGCGTCAGTGTTGACTTTCAAAGTTTGTCCTTCTTTTGATCCTGGAGAAATGTGTAAATTGACACTCGGGCAAAGCAACTTGCCAATGCCGTTTTGCCGGCAGTTATTCCAGATGGAGAAAATGGATCCGAGAGGGTGAAGAATGTTTTAAAGTTTTACCAAAGAACAGAAAAAAAAACAACAAAAACACAGAAAAAGTTTAAAGGACGAAAAGTTTGCAGCACAAAGGGAGTTGGTACAACTTTGGGGGTAGAGGCGATGTGGTAGAACTCGTTGATTGTCGCCCTTCCCTTTTTTATGGCAGTGGTTTCCATGGAAATGATGAGCTGGGAAGATAATTAATTTGTCGTTTATCCTTTCGCAGATAATTTCCCAGGACAGTAATGTGGAAAATGTGCCAAAGAGGTTAGACTTTTCTTGTGGTGAACTATGAGTAAGTAAAAGGAAACTTCTTTTTCAAAGTTATAAAGTTGCTTACTCTACAATCTAAGAAATAGGCACTATTAACATCTGTAAATAAGCAGATTCTATCAGTTCGAGCTTACTCGATAACAGACAAAGGGATGATGCCTTAATGTCGGACAAACTGTTTGGCTGAAATTCAAATCGAATAGACGGGCAGCAAATGACACCAATTGTTCATTCAGGACAATTGATTTTCTTACTGGCAACCCAAATATCAGCAACTAGAATTCGCGTTTTAAGAAAACAGAATATCTAAAGGGCAAAAAGAAAAATTAAAAAAAAAATTCTGAGGTATTATGAGCATTAGATTTTAACTTCTTTATCAGGACTGATTCCATCTCCTGCCCCAAATCCATCTCCATTCATCCTTTATCTTTTTTAAAACGTTTATTTTTCCGTCTGATGCTTGCTTGCCTTCGTAATTAAGAGCATCGGAATCAGAAAAGCAAATAAAAACGGATAACAAGCGGAAAGCAAATATGTAAACGAGCACATACATACATGCACATTCAAAAGGAAAAAAATGAGGATCCACGACGACAAGGAACCGCACGTTTTGAATAGGTTTTCACTTTTAAGAGTTGTCGTTCTTCGGTACTCGAATTTGTTTCTATGCTCCTGGCATACAAAGCTCGATTTGTGCGAGAACGTGAACAGAAAAGGCAAAACAAAGGATATGTGTACCTTTAAACAATGTCCCGGGCAAAACGCTTCAAACATACACATATGTACTCTGAGTGAAGAAAAAGGGGAGTCATTTTTGTTACCCCTACAAACACAAGTCAAGTAATCTTTTCGTGCACTCGTTTAACTCCGAATAGAGTTTGGCTTGTTGGGGAATGTCCCTAACCACGGCGTTGCGATTGTTCTACTATTATATCTCTCAGCCCGATTATCATACGGCATTTTAACACAATTTACTTAATGAAAATCGTTCAGCCTTTTCAGCCATTTCCCTTGTCTTTGACCGTTGTTCTACTTTTACACAAAAACCGTCGGAAAAGTAAAAAAAAAAAACAAGAGTAAGGCAGGTCTACGAATGAAATCTTACATGTACCTACGTGTGTATGTTTTTAGTTAGCTTCAAGACTTACAGCGTACCGAGTTATATCTGGCTCTCATATTTCTGATGCTTTGGTACGAGATTTAAGATTTAGGTAGGTAGGTAAAGGAAATATTATTGTTCAGCGGAAAATATCCGAGCACTGCGTATGCTTTAAATAAGAACTGTGCCTTTATTTTTCATACATGCCCCTTAAGTATTATGAAATAATAGCGAAGCTCTTACAACTCTACCCTATATCGATTTTACTCAATTCCTGGGCAAATAATAGATGTCTGAAGGGTAGTCCCAAAATATTGGGGAAAATATTCTCATTTCTCTGCATAGTAGGAAAATGCTCCATACACTTTTCTCAGCGATGAGTTATAGATTCAATAATATGTTTACAGTGAAAATCGTCGTGTTCCGTGGAAATAGCCAATAACCGCAGAATGCATCTTTTCATTGTTGGCAAATCTTTTACCACCGAGTCATTCTTTTCAAGGTTAGAAAATGAAGATACTGAGGCTTAATCTGGCGAATGTGATAGGTTACGAACCTCAACTCACTGTTTTTGGCCATAGCGATTTCAGATTAAAAATCTGGTGCATGGCCTTGAGGATTTGTTTGTTTTTAATAAATGCGCAAGTTAAGAAAATTTGCCAAAAACCTGATTGAAACTTTCTCACCAAACTGGTTTTGTTAGGTTCTGAGTAATCTGGCTGGATGGAGCAGTAAGTTCAGCGCCTACCTTTCAATTGGATCAATTGTTGACCCGTTCAGATAAAATTAACGACGTCGGGTTCTTCGACCAGAGTTAGTAATATAACCTAGTGGGTGGCCTTGTTGTAGTACCGGCTGCTGGAATACTTATTTTGTGTCGACAAAAATTGAATTAACACCAAACATACATCGTTAAAGATACAAATGACTCAGTATAATTTACAACAAAACAGGATAAAAAGACAGGTTCACTCCGGTTTGACTTGATTTAATTTCGCAAACTTTACAATGATGAACGAGGTTAATAAACTATTAATCACGACAGATGCGTTTCGATGGTGGCTCAGATTCGGATGGCGCAATGGACTGCAACATCGGGCAGCTTGTGTGATTTCCAAAAAGAGTAAGAAGCAGAGCTACTCCATAGCCAGTCGCTCGTTCACCCTGTTAAGATAAAAATAACAAAAATATTCTTATTCAATTTTTTGAATGTAAAAGGATTTGAAAAAAATGTACTCACGAAATGAACTGGAGTGGCCATGTCAACATGCATCCACACACCAGGAAAATCGAATCCAATGTGTGCGGCAACGAAAAGACCAGCACAAGATGATTGAGCATTACTGCGGTCCTTAAAATGTAAAAAAGTGAAAATTTCAAATAAAACTTTCCGGACGTAGAAAGCATTCATATGTACATATATAAAGGAAATAAAAGGTCAATAACATAGAACAAGCTCGATACAAAACAAGGCTTTCAGGACATGAGAACATTCACTGACTTCAAGAATACGCACTTCAACAAGACAATACATCTGCTTATACCAAAATTTACGAGTTGAATATCGAAAATAAATGCAAATTTTGTTCTTACTTTTAATCAAAATAATTTAAATCTTTTCAAAACAATTTGCTGGACAACTAACAAAACGGCGTAAGTTTCTGTCCAATTTCAGAGCCTAGCTCCCAAACGAACTGTCACCTTTTATGTGTTCAAAGGAGGACTTGCTTCCTTGAGCAGAGAGCCAAAATACAAATAAATGAAAAAGACACACAAACGAAACCGAGACAGAGACTTATGTTATAATATAGCATAAGCCGTATCGTGAAAAATTATTGTTTCTTTAATGCATAAAGTACCCCCCCATCGATGCAGTCTCAATTCAAAGATCCATTATCATCTACTTTATGTCCCATTTTTATTTTCATCATCCAACCAAACCCAAAAGACAAACTCGTACAAATCCCACTACACCACAACTATTGCTGCGAATCGAAATTTAAGTTGCAATGAATTGAAAATGAAAGTATTCCAATAACTCAAAAGTGTACAGCAAGTCTTCCTCAACCTCAGCTACTCCTGCAAATAGAATTATGGAACATTTTATTGTCCCGTTCTAGTTGTTTACACCATCTTATGGTGCAATTAATTGAGATTAGAGCAATCAACATCTTATTCTCGATGCTATTTTCTTTTCGCAACGAATATATCATAAATAAGTTGATTGGCAATTTCTGAGGCTCAAAGGATTGTGGAACTGCTGAATTGATGATTCCCTTTCTGCTATGCTCCGCACCGAAATCAAACACCGAATGAGCCCATTTTTTTTGTTTTTTTGGTTTATTATCCTAGAAAGGGAGTTGACGAAGGGATGCATGTTCTGGCTTGTGTTCGAATGTGTGGTAATAATTTTTCTGAAACCGAAGGATATGATTCACACACAGCGTTTTATTTGATGCAATAAAAATACAAGTATTGCCCATAAATAGCATCCACATTTGAGTTGTTTTTTATGGCTTCTTTTGATTCCGGAAAAGAAGACGAGATGTTGGCGCAAAGGCAGAGGGTTTGATGGAGATTTTGCATATGGGTCAATTTCAATAAAATATTTATTTGTTTTTTTCTTATTCATCACAGTATACTCTACTCTGATTACAACAAAAGTTCGACAAAAATAAATTCAAAGAAAAGCTTAGCCTAACCAGCAGCATTACAATAGAAGAATATTGTTTGAATACTGTTTGTTCTACATTTGTCCAATGCCATTTATTTCCTTACCAATTTATTGTTTAATGTAGAAAGCTTGCAATAAGTTTGTAATGAGAAGTCTTTTGTATTGGAAAAGTTTTGTTAATTGAGGCAGTGTGGTAAATATGGGGTTTTCCTCGTGAATGAATGAATGAAGGAAAATTATTTAAACATTTTCTTAATGAAGGCTTAAAAATGGAAATGTTTTTAAACGGGAAAGTCACACCGTTGAGATGTATTGTTTAGAAAACGAAATTATTTCTTTTTTGCAGGAAAATAATTGAAAGACTGAACTTGAAATATATAGAAATGGCGATCCGAATTTCCGCCCAATATTGTGCACCGACTCTCTTTGGAGCCTCCGGAAAAACACCTTTATACCAATATTCTCAGTCTATTGAATAACTCGAGGCCAAAAAGTGTCCTTAACGACAGAAAAAAGGCGAACATTTTCATCAATCGTTCTTGTGTCGGTCGAAATATCTTGATTAAAAAAATGAATCATTTCATATAAAAACGCAGTTCTTACTCGAACGAAAATTTGCAGAATGATGCATAGGCAGCTCTTTTAGACCTGATTATGCGACTGAAATCTCATCGAATAATTCTTAAAATGTTATATCGGTAAAAACACGAGAAAAAGCGGTATCAGACTAAGACTAGAGTCTTGAGATCTAAGCACGTGAGCAAGCTTCTGGTTGCTATCCTCATCAGGACTTATATCGCCATGCTTCATCAGGTGCATGTGCTACAATCCTAAAACAAAAAAAAAAAGGTAGCCGCGACGAGCTTCATGGAGCCATACTTAGTTTTGGCATCCGTGCCAAACTTCTAAGATACATTTATTTGCTTTTTTTTAAGACAGCCGATTTGAAACTTCATGTTGAAACAAACGTGTTAAGAGCAAGAAATGAATTGTAAAATATACATACACAGAAATATATTTTTCTTTTTCCAAATATTCACCTCAAACATTTTTCTGATCTTTCAGTTTTAGCGTAAGCCTTAACAATATAGTTTTTTCTTCGTCCGGAAAGTTGAGGATAAACTGTTGAATCAATTCCCTGTGCTGCCGGTTTTAAGGCGGAGTATACATTCTCGGCATGCAACTTACGCCGCTCTTGGTATTTCCAAAATGATTGTGAAGATTTAATCTTTTTGTCGAAAAATCACATCGATCTTAAGGTCTGCCTTTTTTAAGGATACATTTGTAAATCCCTTTACCTGATAAGGAGATTTATAGTAGCTGTGCTCGATTTTTTCCAAATTTCACACCGAGTTGCTTGGTCCACGATAGTTGAAAGACCTATTCTGTAATGACCTCCATATCTAACCATGAAAACGACCGCTCTTAAATCAAGACAGTTGTGCAGTCCAGTAGTTGCATTTAAGACCTCAAAGTTCAAAGAATTAAATTAAGAATGGAATCATAATAGTCAGCAACTGAAGACTCTTAAGTTGGAAGGAAACCAACAACCCTATATACAAAACATTAATCTGTGATAACCGAAAAAATCCTTTATCCCCTGCCTCAATTATGTTCCATTTAGAAATACAACTTGACTTTTTATAAAGCACTTTAAATTGAAAGCAGTGGATTATTAGGCAACTTACCGGTCCCAAAATACCACCCTGGCATTGACCCCTCTACTGTTTTTCGACGGAAGGATATTAGCTACAGTATATTATACAAAATATTCATCTCATTACTTTTCACATCCGACACACCAACACCGACTCCAACTCCTTTACCATTGCCACCCTTTTTGATAAACGGTTATTCCAAATAATAACATTTGCTCCCTTTCCATTACACGAAAATTCTTCCATAAAGTATATTGGGATGCAACGGCAGCGAGCGCACATTTCAGATTCATATAATCCCAAAGCTTACTGGTGCTTCTACTATGACTACTGTTGGAACGGCAAAAACTTTTTGAAGACATCTTCGTTATGATTTCGGATGGGGTATTGGCTCTGGCTGTTATGCTTCCCTGAGCCGGGATGACTGGTATTAGAGTGTACTACATAGGGGTTCTCGCTTTGCTACCAAAAGAATTTTTCACATTACGTACATCGAATGGTGTACACTGTTCAGTGGGGTTCTTCTTCCGGTCTCGCCCTCTCCCATAAATAATGCAAAGTAATATTGTGTGTTTTATTCATCTTAAGTAAAAAACAACGTGCTGGAAACGATAGGGAATCGATTTAACACCATAAAATATATGGAAAAGCTACTACGGCTGCAGCTATACTGTATATGAGTACGTTTAGACGTGGCAGGACTTTAGAAGACGCTGTGCACAGCACGATTCCCGAGAAAATAGGAGATGCTGCTGAAGCTGCTAGCGCTTCTTTCCTTCGTTTTTTCCTTCGTTTCCTATGGCCGTATAACGCCAGTATAGAGAGATGTACACGAATTTTATGACGGGTGTTTAAGAGAAGCAATTTCCGTAAACTGAATGTTAACTCGGCGGTTTGGTGTTCGTTGAGCTATGCTGCAATTATTCGTTTATGTAACATTAAGCGAGTGTTTGATATGATAAGCCACCACCAAACTATGGTACGTACGCTGACACTCGGCATGAGACCAGAAGAATACAAATGAGCAAAATGTCTACGATTAGTCAGCGCTCACTGCGGTTTTATTTATGGAGCGTATTCTATCCTTCTCTCGGAGGAAAAAACAGACTACCTTCCTATAAGAACGTTTATAAGAACAACAGTCCAAAGGAAGGGAACAAGACTCCCGTCAACCAGCACAACCATCATAGTTCGTAACCTGAACCAAATCCCAATCAAAGGGTTTCATTGTAGGAGTGGGTCCAAACTTGCAATACATTTACTAGAGTTCGTTAAACTAATGATGTACTTCCGTTTTAATAACAAAATCTAAATAGAAAAAGTGGTAGTCATTTCACATTTGAAGCCTCAACAGATAACAGCTCCCGGACTCACAACTTCTTCACTAAGAGATCAAAATAGCAACCACAGGCGGTAGAACTACCAACCATCCGAACTGGTGCTGATTGGCTCAGGGCAATCCGCAAATATGAATGTGCGAACTTTAAGAAATTCATTAAAATCACAATAGGTGGTGAGAAAACTGATCTGGTTATGATGCACCGCAAAGAAATGAATTGTAATTTAATTTCTTCAACCTAATTCTTATACAAATATTATGAGGCGTCTACATCTTTTGGGATACAATTTGATATTGACACATTTCCGCATTTAACGTGCTGACATTGAGGTAGTAAAGGAGTTTATCTGTTACTAGGATCAATACAAAAATCACAATCCCCCTGCAAAAGCTGACAGCTCTCTTTAATTGAACCGAATGCTATACGCAAAGAAAGACAACGGAGCAGATTATAGAATGCGTTGTAAGAAAAATTCTGTCTTCTGCTTATGAGGGCAAATACACGAGAAAGTACAACCATGAACAGAGTGGTGTTATGAAGGATAGTGAAAGATAGATGGTAGCTTAAGTTCAGGCACATATCATCCAAGGATCAATGGCCTGATAAGTAAGTTAAAAAAGTGAAGTAGACGTATCATAAAACTCCCATTTGTAGTCAAGTGTCGTTTCGCTGCACTATGTTGAAATTCATATAAAGCCTGGCCATAGATGAAAAGCGAAACTACTGCAGGTATATGAATTTTTTTGACTTCCCAGGATCCATTAGCCATTAATGGCTTAATTATGGGGAATACCCGCGAATTTCAACGCTGAATTTTTTGTGTGCAGCAGCAAATTGGTCTTATCGTCGTTTCGTAAGTGCAAGTGTGCGCATCGATTTTCTACGGATATCCTTTTATTCATTCAAAGTTGTTGGCTTTATAACAATAAAAGTATTTAGTCTTAAAATGGTTAACCCAAAAAGACACGAATGAAGTGTAGCTGAAACGGGCCAAAAAGTCTTTTTGACTCTCAAGGCATGAGGGCATCGTAAGGGAGACTAGAGAGTACATGTCCAAGGCATCATATCGGAAAAGAGCAGGTATCATCGAAGGGTAATTTTTCATGAAAAACGATGGAATGGTTTTTAAATCGAAATATTCAGATCTTGGAATGGTCAGCTCAATCCTCATTATTTATAAAAAAGAGGAAAAGGAACAATACTCCTATACCCTCAAAAAAGCTAGGAAGAATGTTATAATTTAGTTGCTTGCATGCCTCGTAGGGTTTTTGCAGTGGTCAAGCCCAATGAATGGCCAACTAAATATTCAATTATATGAAAAATTTATCTATGTTCGCCCACACACTAATTGTTTTTTTTCGTATACGCATAGAATTTTTCAGATAAAACGGCACTATATAAATTTCCGCTGGGTGGGTTTCATTATGGCTGTATTACCACATCAGTTTTTTTTTTAAGCTGACATGACTTCTGTTAAATAAGTTTTTTTAGGGGATTTAGTATCAAAATTTAAGTATTCTGTTTTCTTATCCATTATTTAGTTTCATACCTTTGAATGTCTCTAGGTGTGAATTTAAACTTTACACAATGCCCAGTCATCCAACATCTTTATTGCTGAATGGCACAAATAGCACTTTCTCTTCGCTCTCACAGAAGTGTTGCAATACCATTATGTCATTCGACCCAATCGATCAAAAAATTCCACCGGGTAACAACCACCTCGCTCTCAATCATCTCTGTGCTGTCTCCATCAAATACCCCCGAGTTATTATCTCTGACAATGTCATGCCTCGTTGTAGACGTTGATGTTTGAGCAAAAAAAAAAAATTAACAAATAAATCACCGACCGTAACCAGACTACGACCAAAGCCACTTGATAACTCTTTTCCGCCTCTCGTATTCGGGCGTGAATACATGCCGCACTTCGTGTTCTTCAAAGCTTAAAATCTAATCTCATACTAGTACCATTCTACCCAAAATACAACGAACGTGTACAAAGCAACGTCATGCAAAACGTATGGCATAAAAATATAGTTCTGAAAAAATAATAAAAACTATTTTCACGGGATCTATACTTACAGCAACGGAATTTTTCATGTCAGCTATCGCCGATGCAAATTCAGCGAAGTGCAATTCAGGACAATAAATTATTGGTGCCAATAAATCTCCAGATTTGCGTCCAGCTTCAAGTGATTTTACCTCCCAATCCTCGGAGTTTGTCAAAATGGCACCATGATACTTGCCTGTTGCTATTCCCTGAAATACAAAGAGAAAAAAAAGAGTTATTGCCATCCTGTTGTTACAGAAGACAGATCCAAGCCAGCAAGGGTATTGTAAAGTTGCTATAAATTATTGTTAATTTATTGAACCATTACAGAGCACACCTAAAGGCAAAATACAGAAAAGAATACCTCCCACGAAACGCAGCGCTTTCCTTACCTAACCTCCTAACATTCGTTCACTAGCTGTATACTTCGTGTTTATTTTGCGAAAGGAAAAGTATACCAAGGGGAGGTCGGAGATATTCGTTCGTGTGTGTTATTGCTGCTTCCTTCCAAACAAGCGCGTCAGGAGGACCCTTCCATTTTGCACACCTTGCACAGATATCCAGGTACAGATGGTAATTTGTTGCAGGAAAGGAGAATGCATATAAAGAGAATGAGTCGGAGCACATACAAGTAGCAAGATGTACAAAATTGCGATTGAAATAAAGGAGAAAAAATATAAGGCAACAAGGAACTGCCACATAACACACAGAGGAGGAAGAAGACAATCGAATTAGAGGAAGGAAACAAATTTGTGAAATAGGAAATTTCCGTTGATTCTATTCCCTCGTTTTTTTGCACCCCTCTCAAGTTCTATTGTTTCTTGGAGATTTTTCTGGCACAGATGCCATGGTGTGGTGTGATATGAGAAAAAGATAGCAGACGGGCGGAGCAGATCACTTAAATCATTTTTTAAATCATCTCAATGGATAAATGGTAAAATGACTGGAAGGGATATTTCACTTATCTGTTATGGGGAGACGGCAGTACAGCAAGATATTCCTGCGATTTATGAGCTGAATGGGTGGCTTAAAGGAAGGATAATGGTAATTTTAAGCTTCGAGGAGCAATATAATTTATTTAGTTAGGTTTTGTGGTGGATGGCAGCATTGCGAACTAGGTACGCTCTTAGTCGATTGGGTTCATATATCAGGAAATTGCAATTAGAGATTGAGTTAAATGCAGTTCAAGAAAATAACTTCAAGTACCTTCAGTGAATTTCCTGTTTGATCGTTTTTTTTTGTTTGTTCGTTGAGTTAACGAACATAAGAAGAAACGAACTGTTCCTATTTGAAGTTGCAGACAGATATAAGGGACTTCTCAAAATCCCAAAACCGTGTATCCGCTTCTTTTAGGAGGGCAAGTAGAGGAGAAGATTCGACAAGTTGTACAATGGTGTGGATCTAGTCAAGAAGGAAAAAAATTGTAGACTACAAAAGGCTCCTTGCTTCAAAAGAATATGCTTATTAAATGCTATGTACGTAATTTGACTATGATATTACCAGACAACATCCCATCCGATAACTTGCCTGTGGAATCTAGAGGCGCTATGTGGTACTGAAATGTTTTTTTTTTGAGACAATTCGATGATATCTGGGTAACTTCCGACATGCTGGAGTGCCCCACGGAACACCAACTTTACCAACAAATTACTTTAAAATCTGACCAATAACATGCTAAAGTTCCAGAAAGCTTCAGGAATACAAAATTTCAAATAGTGGGGATCAAAACGAAGAAAACTGCAATGTGGCATGGCCGCCTCTCAAACATCGCCTAATCGGCATCCGTATATTTGATCTACCTGTTGAAAGCATAACGAAAATTCAAATACATCTATGAAGCAGAAGTCACAGCTTAAAACATACTTCTCCCGCTTCCTGGAGTCACATTTCTAATTACGTTTATTATGTCTTGTAATCCACGGTAATATTACCAAGATTTGATCAATTGATCACGGTAAATTTACCAAGATTTGATCAATAGTTATGGATTTAGTTATATATCATACGGTTCTTAATCAGTACTCATTACGATGTGCTTTTGAGGAACGCATTTACGATACTCTTGTATTACCTGATTCCCTTAAAAATTTAAATAAGAGTATATCCTCCATCCACCAATCAAGGTAATATCCATCACGTTTCTTGGTTCATTAAAGCAGAGACGCATAAATTTCGAAAACGAATTCCCACTAGCTACACAGTTCGTACAGCATACATCCATGAAAACATAAGCTCTCTAAGGAATTCACACACAAAAGACTACTGTCTATTCAAGGTGAGCAAATACCAACCAGAACAGAACCACCACAAAATTGTATAATTACCCTGGCGCTGCATCAGCATTTACCTGAGCTCCCGTGAGTGTCGCCATATCCAATATGATGTTCGCCTTTAGATCCTTTTGTGCATAGGTTACACCATCAGCCAGTACCAAACGTCCCTCGGCATCCGTATTATTAATTTCCACCGTGCGACCAGAGTACAGTGTATGCACATCATCCGGCCTTTGTGTGTATATGGATCACATGAAACAATAACATCAAAACAGTCCACATCCAACAAAAGAAGGAGTAGAAACAGCAGCAGCACCAGCGTCAGAATCAGTAAATACCATAAGAATAGAAAAGGAGGATAAAAAGCAGGGATAGTAATAATTAAAATTTGGTATTATTCATTGCCGTCACAACGGTTATCATCACTGTTGTTTCAATTAGCTTACTCACCGTGTAGCATTCGGTCCGACAGAGTTCTCAGCTAAACAAAAGACTGCATGCAGATTCTCTTTGAATCCACACTTCACAGCCGCGTAAAATGCGCCAAGAATAGCTGCAGCGCCACCGCAATCCCTTTTCATGCCAGGCATTGCAGTCTTGCTTTTGATGCTCAAACCACCGGTATCATAGACAATGCCCTTACCCACCAACGCGATTGTTTCATTGGCTCCCTTGGGCTGGTGTGAAAGTACAACGAGTGCTGGTGGCACAGCTGCTGCTTTCCCAACGCCATAGATGCCACCAAAGCCTAGTTCCTGTAACTTCTCTCCACGAATAATCGCCGGTGTTAGCGAGAGTTCTTCAGCTATGACTTGCACCTCGTCTATAAAATGACTCACATTCATTTCATTGCACGGCATATCAACGATTTTTGCCGCCAGACGAATGCCCCGAGCAGCTTCTTCCATGCATGCAATATCTTCTGCAGATAATGCCGATGAAGTTATCTGGCCATCTTTTTCGATGACGACAAACTCAATGCTAACGGTATTGTTTGATGTTTCGTTACCATTGTTGGCACCAGTTTTACGGGAGTACAAAGGAAAAGCTCTCACGGCGGCACAAGCACTAGCAAATATGTCAATGCGTTCACATACAATTACGACAATATCGTTGACGTTCATTGTTTTATTCTTTACTAAACTAGTGATAGCGTGACCTCGGGAGGTGGTATTGTGGCGTGAGCTCTTGAGTGGAAGTGCGGCTATAGTCGCCAAGTCCAAATACAATGAACAGGTATCGGTAGGCGATGGATGAAGACAGGAAACGGCATGTTTGAAAGTCTCCTCGGTGACACGTTGTGCAAACTTGCATTGAATATCAGGGAATTTCAATAAGTTCAAATGACGTAATTGTCCAATGATAAGAACCGGATTGACACGCGGATCGGTTTTGGTCAGTGATGGATTGAATTTAATATCAGTACTCATCTGTAACAAAATAGATTTTTGAAGTTATGTTACTTGATTTGATTATATACAAAAAAAAAGATTATAAAGAGGGAAAAATCAAAGGTATCATACATAAGAAAAACCTTGTCGGGTGTTCGATTCATCGTTCGAGCAAACCCATTTTTTTTTAAATAAAAATTCACGAACTTGTAAATGGTTATGACTGCCCTTATAATGCTTGCATTATGCAAGTGGAAGGGATCAGGGAGGACGCAGAGAAAAGGGGGAGGATTGCAACTGACTCATTCGCTAGAGCAGTGCTTGTGATAACAGCGATAAAATATGGTAAAACAGGAGACGTTACGACGGTGGCTCAGTAAAGGGTAAAGTATTTCTTGCATCGCTTCAGGAAACCTAGACATTTCGCTGCATTTTTTTCTTTATCGGTTATCGGAATGTTCACACATTCCAACCATTGTTGTTTATACGCATACCAAGTACTGAAAGTCTTTCGGGTTCAGCAATACAAGTGCCATTCATTGATAATTTAATTTCGCTCTAGTGGCATTGAGTTTTGGAAGCATTAAATTCCACTCTACTCAAAGATCCCCATGATAATATGTTATTAATATCGGAATGTAATGATTTAATCATACGCTGCCGTTCCGTTTCCACGGCCTAAGATGAGGGACATGAATTTGAGAACGAAACTGAGAGTACAATCATCAACGAATGAATGAATTGGCTTAAAAGTAGCAGCCAGAAGATCATTTATGAGAATTAAAGAGAGTCGGATACAAAACGGATTTCAAACTTGCAACCGTCCAATACTTCGTCGATTCATCGATACCAAATGCACGCGTATTCGACAAAAGAACTTTGTGCCAAACACTGTCCACCGCTTTAGAAATATCAAGGGCAACAATCTTGTTTTCACCAGAGAGATGCAGAGAGTGGATCCACTTTTGCTCGAAAACCGTACTTGCGATCTTTGAGAACTTTTCGTGTCTCGAGATATTTTATGAGCTGAAGAGACGCAATGGTTTTGCCAAAGTGGAAGAACACCTCTTTAGAAGAATGGGGTGAATACCATCTGGACCAGCTAATTTATGGAGGAAGCATAGCGACCAGTATAAGTTCCTAAAGAAATCGTTGAGGCCGTCCCAATTGGCGTTCTAGTATTGCCAAACTACTCTTTAAGGAACTGGTTCTTTAACTGTTGGGTTATGGAACAAGAAATAAGCCGATATGACACAATGGTCCGGCGAGCCTAGATGCGAAAATACGTCTATGGTGTATTTATCAGGATTGGAGGTATGAAACAAGTCTTATGTGTTGGCACAAAAACTAACGACGTCTGGAATCCGCGTTGGCTCATTAACAAGCTGGGTTAAATTGTTAAGCGTGGCAAAATCTCAACATACCTTCCTTCGGGTGTTGTCTGTCCAGAATGTCGAAGCCATTGTATATTGAAATCGCCCGTAATAACGATTTCAGAACGAGCTACGAGGACAACGCGAAACAATTCTAAAGGGATAACATAGGTGTCACGGCTTTAAAAAAAAATCAAGTTTTCATGGTCTTATTAAATTCTGCAACATCTCTAGAATATTGTTCTTAATTTTCAAGTTGATCCGAGCAATAGTAATAGGAGATAGGAGATACAGCTTTGAGAATTCCAAGTCAAGGTCATTTAGGCTTAGCACACATCTTTAAGCACGTTTTTCTCGAAACTGTGTTTTCAAAGTCGGTTGTAAAGATTTTTTGATAACTACTCAACCGATATTGGTGAAATTTTACACAGCTCCTCGCGAAACAATTCAAAGGAGTTGGGCGCAGTCTTTTTTTTCGACTACAACAATTTAAAAAAAATGAAGAGACATTTTTACCAAAATTGTAATATTTTTGTAAAAAGATCTGCCAAATTTCTTTTCTTCTTTTTTTCGTCCATTTTCGAGTTTATTATATTAACTAAAACACTATTTTTTACATAGGATGATCCTCTAAGTTCTGCTGTCAACGCGGACGCGTTGGGGTCGTCGGAAGTAGAATTGCTCGTCAACAGAAGAATTGCTGTATAAGTTGGTGCTTCTAACAATAAAACAGTAGTGGATATGCCTACGGTCAGTGAGTTTTTTACACGTTCGAGTAAGCCCATCAAGATGTTTTAATAAAGAGTTTTAAAAATATAGAGAACGAATGACTTCACATTTAAAAGTTTTTGTAATGTGCGGGATTTTTGCAATTCAATCCCAAAGACAGCTGTTTTTACTTGACTAGTTTTAACCAATCCTCGTAAATGAAAGCCTTGAGCTTGGAAGGGCTATTAAATCACCAGTTGTCTCCTCAAGAAGGTCTGATGGCCGTGGTTGGAAGTATGGATGGAGACCTTTTCAACAAAGACTACACATTTTATCGAAGACTTAACTGGCATTATTTGTCGATGACATTGATCTGCTGACCATGCAATTTAGCGGTCGCAGACCCTGTCGCCAACAGCGATGGATGAGTACGCAGCGCAACAACAGCAGTATTCCGGTCGCTGAGCTGCACCGGTAGGACACAATTATATATTTTAAATTAAGCTTAAGTTCGGCAGCTTACTAAGTCAGTCAAATAAATGAAAACAAAATCATCTTTTATTTGTAGAATAACCTATTATATGAAATTTTTTACGGAATTTAGTTAACCTTATGTTAGGCTTTTTGTCAAAATCATTACATTGTTAACACCGCAATATTTTAAATCATATCTGTTAAGAGGCGAAAATGTCCACCCAATTGCTGCAATAAGAAAACTGTATATGTGCGTGATGGATGGACCTATTTCCAGCTGTTTGTCTCTAGTAAGTACAGTAATCTGAAATTGTTGAACTAAAAGTAAAGTTGGTCGCAAGCAGATTTGCTTAGACCAGAGAGTTGATAACCTTAATGTGTTTGTAATTTTAAACGAGATTCTGAATGAAAGAAAGACGTACTACTCTTTATCTTTTATACGTTATTTCTGTGTCGTAGAGAACCAGTATTGCATTCAATTCTGACTTGTTTTTATCTTTTTTTATCGGTTTTAATTGCAGTTCGAATCGCACCACGAAATTGCCTTTGGCTTGATGCTCTTTATCTCGCAAGTTATACTCAATTTCACATGGCAAGGGGAACAGTGTTCGTGGTCTTATCAGGCGCAGCATCCATATCATTACCGAGGAACCATAGTAATATGTAAAATCTCCAAAAGAAGTTATCTAAGCCAGGGCAGTAAGATTTCTCGGTACGCCCAATAACTCTCTAAGGAGCGGCCTCTGAAACTGTGTGCATATAATAGTAGGCCTACCTTTAAACTATAACACGTTAACGTTTGAAACCGCTTAGAATTATGTATATTGGAATCGTTCGGAATAATTCAGTGCGAAACAATTCTTAAGATGAAACTGGATAGCGTAGCAAACGCGTCGTAGGCAGAATGTTGATGCTTCAATAGAGTGCGGGTTTTTTTTTTACGCAAATGCTGAAGTTGGAGTTGCAATTTCTTGCAGACTTTGAACGCCCCCAGCAGCTTCGTTATCATGGCAGTTGTAATCAACTGGCCCGTTGTTATACGTCGTTGAGTCCCAATGCTCAATAACTACGAACCAAATCAATGTACAATAAAAAAAAATACTTTTCAAGAGTATCCTAGATTTACAATCGTATAATCGTACTCTTAACAACAATAAAAATCACAATCTTAACCAAGCACTTTTCATTAATCCAACAATCAATCTTTAGAACACCTCAAATCCTGCAGAAGTAAAATGATTAACTTCACTTTAGTATATTGAACCGATAATGAGAACACAGCGTATGTGTTATCTCTTTGGTTTTTCTGTTTTCAATTTGTATTTATATCACGATCTTGAAACTGAATCATAACAAGCAACAATAAATCTTCATAAAAAATGTCTGATCCATAACAGAGTAGTTCAAACAGCAACCACTAAAAAGTTCACGAAATACAGAAGTCCACACGATAACCTCATGACCATAATTAGGGGGATTACAAACATTAAAATTAAAACAATTTGTCGTTAAAAATTAAATAGCGGCTAAGTGTAGTGGAAGTTGATAATGAAAGCAGTGTTTTGTATTGTTAGGCGTGTGTCGCTTTGTTGGTCAAGTTTCAAATGCATGTCGTAGATAAAACAATTAAATTTATCGAACTTTGCCTGTTTCTCTTTTATGTTTTAGTTATATAAAGTCGTGCTAGGAGAAGTCTTCCAATCGTTGCGAAACATAATGATTAACCCCAGTTTCATGCTCGCATACTTGAGTTTTCTACTTTACCGTACGAAGAGATAAGATTAGATAGATAGCAGCCTTAAAAATAAAATGTATTCTCTTTATACACTGGTTTCTATTGTTAGAATCCGCAGAAACTTGCTCCTTGGATATAACCGGTTGGAACTTGTATACAAGTTGAGCGTAAAAAGTTGAACTAAATGGACATTTCTTAAGCTTTACGGCTTTAATTAAATTTAGAATGAAATGACAACACAACGAAAGGAATAAACAGATTCATGTTGTTTTGAACTCAAAACGTTGTGACCTTCGCCTTCAAAGATGGTTCAAAAACTTCTCGAACCACTACATTTGATGTTGGAAGGATCAACTTTGAAACAGAGAGTTTGCCGTGCACCGCACTCCTATTTACAGCTGAAGCAGTAGCCATTATGGTGAAGGCTAACAAACTTCATATCTTATCGACTTAGCAATGTTAAGACATCAACAACTCATTTTAAGCGATACACCTCAAACTTTTCTCAACTTCAACAACGCAACGGCTAAGGAACATCTTTTAAATTGTCTTGAAGCTTCGATAATTTTGTTTGATTCCTCTTTTGCTGACCGAATTTAAGTTATTTAATGGCTTCTGAAATTACATTTACCAGAGGCCAATAATCAATTCTATGGCATATGTTACCCAACTAAAAGCTGTAATTTGGCATTGGATGGATAAATTTAATTGCGACACATATTTGCTTCCAAAACATTCATAAAGATACACAACAAGCAGAAGGTTTATTGATTATTCACCAATGCTATTTTATTCTTTCAAATGTGTGGAGCTGTAGAATAATTTATTAGTATTACTATAATTTATTGCAAATAGGTGATCGATAAATTCAGTACCGTGGTTACTTAGGAAATAAAACTAATAGAAACCTGTTGGATAACCAATCTATTTAGTTCCCACAAGTCTTGTAAATATAATAACCAATTTTTTTCAATCGGCTTTGAATTGGAAACTGTGTTTGGTTATACTAATGTTCTGCTACAGACACAATATTTAAAGAGCATTGTACGTAATTTCTTCAGTTTGTTTTAATTTTGCTCCTCATTGAATCTTGGAAAAATCGTTGCCCTTGAAAGCAGAGAATTCGATGAGTGTCTCGTAAGACACAGATATTCCGATAACCAAACCAGCTCCACTTTTAAATGCATTGAGTGCTCTTAATTATATGGGTTCTTTTATTGCAACTTTTCATTGCTATAAGGATGACTGATTTGCAAATAATTCGTATTTCGGCAGAACAAAGACCTGTAATAAACATCAAGCATTTCTGAGAAAATAAGTAAGATCATATATTGGATTAAATGCAGCACACAAGTGAGAATTAATTAAAAAAAAAATTATCAGAGAAACGAAGGCATATGTACATATATGTATATATGTATATAAGCATATCTACAAAACTAAACTAGCAGCAGAATCTCAAATCAAAATATAAAAAACAGGCCTTATCACACACTTTAATTTTTCTTAGCTTATCCTATGAGTACACGTCGACTACTAACACTGTACAGGTCTTTGACCCAAATATGCAATAAAAGCCACAAAGAAACCAAACTTGTGAGAACATAATTTACTGCTGGAGGTGATAACAACGTTTTTAAACACTTGCTTAAATCAAATGTATGGTGTATAAAAGAAAGTAGTTTTAATCAGCCACACCCTGGCGATCAGAATTGGACTGATCTTAACCGCTTGATGATGATACTGAAGTAGAGTAGAGAGAAGAGAGTAGAGTATTGCAAATAAATGATCGATAAATTCAGTACCGTGGTTACTTAAAAAATAAAACTAATAGAAACCTGTTTGTAAATATAATAACCAATTTTTTTCAATCGGATTTGAAATGGAAACTGTGTTTGGTTATACTAATGTTCTGCTACAGACACAATATTTAAAGAGCATTGTACGTAATTTCTTCAGTTTGTTTTAATTTTGCTCCTCATTGAATCTTGGAAAAATCGTTGCCCTTGAAAGCAGAGAATTCGATGAGTGTCTCGTAAGACACAGATATTCCGATAACCAAACCAGCTCCACTTTTAAATGCATTGAGTGCTCTTAATTATATGGGTTCTTTTATTGCAACTTTTCATTGCTATAAGGATGACTGATTTGCAAATAATTCGTATTTCGGCAGAACAAAGACCTGTAATAAACATCAAGCATTTCTGAGAAAATAAGTTAGATCATATATTAGATTAAATAAGTGAGAACTAATTTAAAAAAAAAATATCAGAGAAAATAAGGCATATGTACATATATACTATATATGTATGTATATAAGCATATGTACATATATGAAAGCACTCGATACCATTTGGATTGAGCGGCCAGAAACTCCCAAAAGGCGATTGGCCGGTCGAAAATGTCTACTGTTGTTGCACGGGTACTCACGAGTGCTCAAAATAAGATACCCGATAGTAGGTCTACTATATATAACTACATAATTCTCACGTGTTTTACTTCTAATGCAGTGAATAATAACGTATAACTAAACTAGCAGCAGAATCTCAAATCAAAATATAAAAAACAGGCCTTATCACACACTTTAATTTTTCTTAGCTTATCCTATGAGTACACGTCGACTACTAACACTGTACAGGTCTTTGAACCAAATATGCAATAAAAGCCACAAAGAAACCAAACTTGTGAGAACAATGAATTTACTGCTGAAGGTGATAACAACGTTTTTAAACACTTGCTTAAATCAAATGTATGGTGTATAAAGAAAGTAGTTCTAATCAGCCACACCCTGGCGATCAGAATCGGACTGATCTTAACCGATTGATGATGATACTGAAGTAGAGTTGATTTGCATTCTAATCACCGATTATATATGTACCTCCGAATGTAGGTAAGCTCACGCTCGAATAAAGTTTTAGACATTAACGATCGGTTGGTAATCGAGTGGCGTCATGTTAAAAAACAAATACGTAGGGATTCACTCAATAATTGAATTTAAATTATTTTCTTAAACTCATGAGCTAATCAACTAATAACAATCACCCAACCAATATCAAACTTATTACGATTTCCAAACAAGAAAAACGTTTTTATATTTTTGCTTACAAATAAACAAGCAGCAGCTTATATTTTCAATAAAAATATATTTAAAAAAGCAAGCCCCTATCTGAATCCAGTTCTGGCATACTCAATAATCATGAGCCAACTGCATGTTAATTGGAATCGAGTAATACGATCTAGAATTTGATTGATTACAGAATGTCATCAGTATATAAAGTTTGATTGGTTTGACATCAATGCCATATGGAACTCATTTTTGTATTTTTTTTTTCTTTTACTAAAAGCCAATGAAGAACAGCACACATGCAGAGCACGGATGGACCTTCAGTCATTCAGTCATTGCCCTCGAATGCATGCATTTTTAACACTGAGCAGTACCGGGAATGGTCGAAGAAACAGATTTTTTCCAATTTTCAACGCCTTATATAGGTGCAATCATAAATCAATCATAAAATTTCAATAAAGCCAAAGATAAGATATCGCGTATGGTCACTGGTATGTTCAGCCACCTTAAGAAAGCAGATAAGTACACATGTACGTGTATTCTCCGCCAGGTCAATTGGTTTTCAAAATCTTAATGCATAGTGTTGAAGGCATGTCGCTCCAACAAAAGGAAAATGCAAAACTATTTATAAATCCAATGGAGTATGTAGGTACAAAATACCCTCCCACATATGTTGACCAATTTCCAATTGGAATGAACTCGTATTCATTTTCCGATTAGACTACATCCAAACGTAATTTATTTTCGGAAACAAATATTTCTCTGGATTATTGTTTATTTGTCGCTGGCGCAATCGTTTCATGACGTTATGGTTGTGCGTGGTGCGAATGTTGACGAGATGCAAATGTACTCATTGTATGCACGGTTGCAGTTAGGTCATTTGGGTGGCCTTGGCTTCGGCTTTATTGTAAAGGTTGTTAACCTTTCCCGATTGTATGTAAACACAAATTGACTTGCGGCACCCACACGCCCCTCAATCTATAAATAACTTGAAAATTGCAAAGATTTTCTTTGCCACGCACAATAAATGAAGCTCGACTTACCTTGGCAGTCCTTTGGAGACCGACGTAACTTGAAAATGCGTTAAACTTGTTTTGTCTTTGAAAAAGCAGCAACTTTAGAAATCTCATCAAATAAATAATGAATAAAAAATTATATTAAGCACTCAACAGAGAGATCGCAGCAACCAGCAGCAACTCTCTACCCCGTTTATAAAGCGTTCTATTTATTCCGCTCGCCTTTGTCAGCGGGTAAAAGCGATCAAACCTGAAAAAGCTAAAAGGAAAATCAGGGAAAAAAAAAGTCGGCAAATTTGAAAAGTGTTGGTGTTGCTTTTGTGAGGCTTGCTTTTGTGACTTCTTCGCTGACGTTTCGGGGATGATTTGCAATTGGAATGGACTTCGGTATGAATGTACTAGACTGCAATCAA
The DNA here is from genome assembly GCA_963555765.1 of Orthonevra nobilis. Lineage (NCBI taxonomy): Eukaryota > Metazoa > Arthropoda > Insecta > Diptera > Syrphidae > Orthonevra > Orthonevra nobilis. The sequence goes on along the minus strand of OY743225.1, from coordinate 24,279,102 downwards.
CAAGAATCAAAAGTTTGTTGAAAACTTTTTAACAAGTTTATTTGTGTAGTAGGAAAGTGATGATTTGGTTTTTCTTTGATATAGGAAAATGTCTTAAATTCAAGTGCATATCAGCGGTGATAGATTTACATCCATTTTGTGGCTAAAAAATTATATTTAAATTAAACACGTAAGATTTCTATTCCGATTAAAGATGTAACCAATTTCAGATGAAACTATTATTTTGCCATTATTAATATAGCATATAAAATGATTCAACTGTCCTCCATGGCTGTTATTGCAAAACTCAATACTGGCAAGTACATTTTCGATGACTTAGATACATATTAGGCTATAGCTGATGAATGAATGAATCTTCGTTTTAGTATTAATGAATATCGGCAACAAATCACACAATCTTAGTTGCCATATATTATCAGCAAGTCGAATTTTGTTAAGTTCTAGATGCACATATGACATACGTTAATATTGTCCCAAATTTCTTCGTCTTCTATACTCGAGAGTGGTGCTCGATGTGACGGTTGTATAAATAATACGCTGGATGATTACAAATTGTACTGCACCCTTCGTCGCAAAAAAATGATGCGCAAAATGCAATGCGTTGCCACTAATCGGATAACAAAGTTAACATTGACATCAATATACTTTGGAAATATCATCCATCGCCTTTCTGCGATGTCTGCTGACTGCATTCTTCACTAAAGCTGTGCCCTAACTAAAATTTACCAATTGGTTAATTGTCAAGAACTCCTTTTGGCTAAAATAAGAAAATGAAAATGACAAATTTGAATTTAATTCGTGAACGTACCGTTTCACTAATCATCGAACTGTCATTGTCAATTTATTCAGTAAACTCAACACTTTCGTCATGGCAAATTAAAGGAGCTCCGATTGGGCTCTGGAGAAAATGCGCCAAGATACTGAATCTTATCGCAAAATTATCTTCAGTGACGAAGCTCATTTTTGGCTCAATGGGTTCGTCAATTAGCAAAATATGCGTTATTGGTCGGGTGAAATTCACATTTGCTTCATGAATTTTCACTTCAACTACAAAAAGTAACTGGTGCAGTTTGGGCCATATTTGTGTGAATGGCCAGCGTAATTGCGCCATTATTGTGAAAAATTCAATTTTGTAGTACCATTTCCATGGGATTGTTTTTTATTTAGATATGAATCCTTGCAAATAACGACATCACATGAACATCCGAGATCTAAATCGTATATGAATCCAGTCATAAAAAGTAGTAATTGCCTTGTTTCAGTTTTATAGAAAAAATAATAACCCCTGAATGCATGCACTGAATCCGTTGTCCCAAAGTTCATCGAAAAAAAAATGTAATAGATTCACAGCATTTTGACATTTTCTTTTAGCAATTTTCTTAGATGTGACATATGTCTTCCGTGTGTGAGTAATGTTGACTAGTATGACTGCCTAATTCGGGCGTCGAGATCAAAAATATTTATTTGTTTATAATTTTTTCACTATTAGATCAATAGAAATTGTAAGTGCATTTTGTATTTTGGAATGTTGAGGGTCGGATTTTTGTTTATACATAATGCGTAGTAATACGCTATTGAAGTTTAATCAATTGTGGATCTTTGTGAAAAACTCGATAGAGTTGGGGAAAAAAATATGACCCACCCAAGATAACCAGACGCTTTGATTAGTTAATTGAAGGCTTTCCTATGCACGATGTTTAATGTTTCGTTATATGAATATTGCTTCAGTAGTGCCTGTGTTTTTTTTATTTAAGCAAAGCGATGACGGAGAAGATTACTCTCGCTGATGCTTTGTCCAACGTGGAAGTTCTGGATGAACTATCATTGCCCGACGAACAACCATGCATTGAAGCGCAACCATGTTCGATTATTTACAAAGCAAACTTTGATACAAATTTTGAAGATCGCAATGGGTTTGTCACAGGAATCGCTAAGTACATTGAAGAGGCTACAACACATGCTAATCTGGTGAGTTAAAAGCTGCTGGCAAAAACTATAAGCATTACCAAGTTGAATTTTCGTTTAAAGAATGTATTGCTGGACGAGGGACAAAAGCATGCGGTTATGCTATATACTTGGAGGTGCTGCTCTCGGGCAATTCCACAGCCAAAATCCAATGAACAACCTAATCGGGTAGAAATATATGAGAAAACCGTTGAAGTTCTGGCTCCCGAAGTTAACAAACTGTTGAATTTCATGTATTTTCAGGTAAGTTGAACATAATCAACGAACACTGTCTGAGCACACAGTAATTGTAATAAAGATGTCTTGTTTGAGCTCATGCTTTTTTTTCATGTTCCTCATAAAATTTTGTTTAACATTAAATCGTGATTTGTCAACTGACTCAAGCACGACGACATGCACTGTTTACGCAATCGAAATCGTTTTTCATAAAATCTGTTCTATAATTTATTGATTTGATAATTCTTAACACCTTGTTACATCAATGGTATCATTTGGACTCAAAATATGGTCTTCCTTTTTCGCCACGAGTTTTTATTGCTTGTGCAGAATCCAAAAATTAATGATTCGCAAATTAATGCTTATTTTTCTGCTTTGGACTACGTATTTACTCTTAGGTGTCACCTTATGTCGCTATCATAACTAAACTTAAGCGGTGTTTAGTTATAAAAAGCATGTACACAGTTAAATTTAAGCACAACTGGCCTGCACACACGAGATGAATGCAAAACGAGTGCGACTCATACTGCAAATTTTACTTCCTTCTCCCTCAAAACCGGTTTTCCTCCGATGGAGTTGGCCAATTTGTCGCACAACAAGATTTACTGAAAAATTGGAACAGTAAAGCATAGCGAACTGAAATTATGTAACGTTGCCGCTGAAACCTATACCATTTTTATTTTAGAAGGTATCTTGAAACAGAAATTGCAAATACAGGCAAATACAGCTTAAAAAAAAACATCAACAAGTTTTGAACATTTAAATTCGACTTTTTCAAAGTGTGTACAACCTTCGCGGTTTCGTAAGTTAACGCACCACCCACGGAATTGAATTCATCTGAGTTTCCCAAACCACTACAAAAATCGTTCGTTCTTCTCATAATTCTTCCACTGGCTCTGTGCTACTTGCATTAAAAGAGTAATTATAACCTCTTGAGAGCGAGCAAATTTAAAAAAAAAGATCAAAAAATTAAACACTCCATTCTTATCGACATTGCAATTTTTTTTTCAAATGCAAAGTTTCAGTGCCGAGAAAAATGCAATCATAATATGCATTTCCTTTGTTAAAATACATTTCACCGTAATATTCATTGCGATGCTTTGGTGAGGAGGGCGGCAAGACCTCTTTTCATTACAAGTTTTGTTACAAAGATGAGTTTCGCTTCCAGTTTGTCACAACAATATTTTCAATTGAATGTTATTCGGCACTCTATTGAAACTATCGGTTACTCAAGCTCAATTATGCCATAATAGCTTTTACTAATTATTCATTGTATCAAGCTCAACCAAATGAGCAAGATTTTTTTTATTAAAATTTAATTTTTTTCTTAACTTAGTCATCAACGAGACATGCAAACCAATGCACAAAGCAGAAGAAAATTGGAGGGTGACTAAATTTCACTCACCCGTGCGACAAGGGTAGCGACGTTGTGCGCCAGTTTGATATTATTTCTGTCAACTTTACAAAAGTCTGCTTCAAGACTATCTGAATGACCGTTCGGTGATCAAGTAGTTTTATAATTAGAACCAACTTAAGGCTCATCTTCCTTTAATAGTTTTCCTTCTTAACTTTATTTCGATATGCAATCTATTTTCAAATTTGCTATTATACAAAGTAGCTCATATTAAGGTGACGTGATGTTCTGGAACTCGCATTAACACCAATTTATTCAGCTTGGCAAATTGATAATTTTTTGCTTTTCGATCCCATTGATACGTTAGCACCCTTCAGAAGTAAGAAAGTCATCTTCGTTGGCTTGATCGTTTAAATGGCTTACAACACGTGCTAGAATACGTCACATTTGAATGTGCTCGAGATTCGTTCTATTTTTTAAAGATGTCGTTACCCTTAATTTCTACCATTGATGCATTTCTATAATAAAATGCATATAATATGAACTAGAGCAAAGAAAGGACAAAGATTGACCATTGATTTATGTTATTTGTTAAAAGTCGAAAATTTGCTGACAAATATGCAGTTCTAAGTTGATACTTAAAATGGTAGAAACAATGCAATAATGATTTTATATGACCGTTCACAATGATACTTTTAAGAGTGTTTTAAACTTGAAAGTTTGCAAGATTAGCTCACGCTCTGCTGTCAGAGTTGTGGCTTCACAGTACACAACCTACAGCAACCACTACAACAACGCTACCCATCAGCTAGACTACTATCGCTTATCGATAATATTGAAGTAATGGCAAATGGCGACTGGACCAGATTCAAAAACAAGATCACTTAAGGATTCGAACTTGCGATCTATCAATTGAAAAACAGGCGCTTTACCAACTGCGCCACTCAGCAAGTATATTCGTTAGAATTCTTGTTAGTTTGCTATCTTTGTATTGCAATTAATCTGATTATCTTAATTAATACTACTACCGGTAAAAGCTATTTATTATTCAAATTAAGCTAAATTACCTTTAATAATTTTCAAAAGCCTCATCGTTATGGTGGCTTTAATATTAATTTCTAATTGAAACGTATAAAACTAGAGGATTCGGTGCACGATAAAAAAAATGCATTTTATTTTCTAGCGGAAAGCAATTGAAGCATTCTCGGGCGAAGTGAAACGCTTATGTCACGCCGAAAAGCGCAAGGATTTTGTCTCCGAAGCCTACCTTCTGACATTGGGCAAGTTCATCAATATGTTCGCTGTATTAGATGAACTGAAAAACATGAAGTCCAGTGTGAAAAATGACTACAGTACATATCGACGAGCTGCACAGTTTTTAAAAGTAATGTCAGACTCGCACACGCTTCAGGAGTCTCAAAATCTTTCTATGTTTCTGGCGACACAAAACAAAATTCGTGACACCGTGAAAGATACATTAGAAAAAATTCCAGGGTATGAAGACCTTCTTTCGGATGTAGTCAATATATGTGTGCATATGTTTGAGACGAAAATGTATCTAACGCCAGAAGAAAAGCACATGCTTGTGAAGGTTATGGGCTTTGGTCTTTTTTTAATGGATTCGGATGGGTGCAACATCAACAAGTTGGATCAAAAGAAGAAAATTCGCTTGGATCGCATCGATCGTATTTTTAAGAATCTCGAAGTTGTTCCACTTTTTGGTGATATGCAAATCGCTCCATTCAACTACATCAAACGAAGTAAGCATTTTGACGCGAGTAAGTGGCCGCTATCAAGCTCCACCGCAATCAGCCCTCAAGCAGACTTAATGGTGCACCTGCCACAGATTCGAGAAGACCACGTTAAGTATATTTCGGAATTGGCTCGCTACACAAACGAAGTAACAACGACTGTGAAAGAGAATCCGTCTGATGCGGAAAATCGTTGTACCTCGGATCTGGCATTGCGAGGATTACAATTGCTTTCGGAATGGACTAGTGTTGTAACAGAGTTATACTCTTGGAAGTTACTTCATCCTACGGATCATCATCAGAATAAGGAATGCCCCGTGGAGGCCGAGGAGTATGAGCGTGCTACGCGCTACAATTACACTTCGGAAGAAAAATTCGCCCTCATCGAAGTAATTGCGATGATTAAAGGACTTCAAGTGCTCATGGCTCGGATCGAGACTGTTTTGTGTGAAGCAATTCGTAGAAATATTTATTCCGAGCTCCAAGACTTTGTTCAGCTCACTCTGCGGGAACCACTTCGCAAAGCCGTAAAGAATAAAAAAGATCTTATCAGAAGTATTATCATGTCAGTACGAGAAACATCTGCGGATTGGCAAAAGGGATACGAACCATCTGACGATCCAGCTTCTAAAGGTAAAAAAGATCCCGACGGTGGTTTCCGCATTCATGTGCCACGTTTGAATGTTGGACCTTCGTCTACACAGTTATACATGGTGCGTACAATGCTGGAATCACTCATTGCGGATAAAAGCGGCGGTAAACGAACTCTTCGCAAAGACATCGATGGAAATTGCTTGATGCAAATTGATACGTTCCATAAGACTTCGTTCTACTGGAGTTATCTATTAAATTTTAGTGACACACTGCAGAAGTGTTGTGATTTGTCCCAGTTGTGGTATCGGGAATTTTATTTGGAAATGACAATGGGAAGAAAGGTAAACAAATGCTTGGTTCGTCATCAGCATAACGAGGAATGCAAAGATTTGATAACAATGGAAAAACGCATTCAGTTTCCTATTGAGATGTCTATGCCATGGATTCTGACAGACCACATCCTGCAGACCAAAGAACCTTCTATGATGGAGTAAGTTAGACAAATCATATACAATAAAGTTCCCTTAATGAAGATAATATATTTGTTTAGATTTGTTTTATACCCGCTGGATTTGTATAACGATTCAGCACACTATGCTCTGACTGTCTTCCGTAAGCAGTTCTTATATGATGAAGTTGAAGCTGAAGTAAACTTGTGTTTCGATCAGTTTGTCTACAAACTTAGTGAGCAGATCTTTGCACACTACAAACAATTGGCTGGAAGGTTTGTCGTTTTTTGTTTAGTGAAATTTACCAAAATTAAATATTCCTTGTAGTATATTTTTGGATAAAAGATTCCGTTTGGAGTGCGAAGTGCTTGGGTTCAATTTCCAATCATATCCGAGGAACAATCGATATGAAACTTTGCTAAAACAAAGGCATGTTCAGCTGCTAGGTATGTAGACTTGTGGCAAAAAGAAATAAAAATTTCAGTAATGTGAATTTTGTTAGGACGATCTATTGACTTGAATAAACTTATCACACAACGTATAAACGCAAATATGCATAAGAGCATTGAGCTGGCTATTTGTCGATTTGAAGCCAATGACATAACTGGAATTGTGGTAAGCCAAGGCAAATATATTGTTTTGTCAATACATATTCCCAATAACAATACTATTCCGACTTTTATACAAATGTTTATACTTCTCTATGGCAACACGCTCGATTTTATTTATATTTTGCGTTATGAAGGAGCTAGATGGGCTTCTTGAAGCTAACCGAATTTGCCACAAGCTTCTCAGTAAATGGCTAGCAATGGATAATTTTGATGGGATGGTTAAAGAGGCCAATCATAATGTGCTCGCTCCCTATGGGCGAATAACATTGCATGTTTTTGTTGAACTGAACTATGATTTCTTATCGAACTATTGTTACAACGCAGCAACGAATAGGTAAAGAAAAGTAAAGACTACTTTGTATTTCGTTTTTAATGGTATCTTCTTTTTTAGATTTGTTCGCAGCAAAGTCAACCTATCTTCCACTCAAGCAATACAACGCGAGAAACCGCCACAAATGTCTCACTATTACCTATGGGGATCCAAACAGCTGAATGCTGCTTATTCAACGCAATATGGCCAATACGCAGGCTTTGTAGGCGCACCCCATTTCCATGGAATGTGTCGCTTGCTTGGTTACCAAGGCATCGCTGTAGTAATGGATATTATTCTAAAAGATATCGTGAAGCCTCTTATCCAGGGAAGTCTGCTGCAGTTCACCAAAACGCTTATGAGTGCAATGCCAAAGTCATGCAAGCTGCCACGATGCGAATACGGCTCTCCAGGTGTGCTCAGTTATTACCAAGCTCATTTAACAGACATCGTGCAATATCCGGATACGAAAACTGAACTGTTTCAGTCATTTCGAGAGTTTGGAAATTGTGTGATATTTTGTTTGCTCATTGAACAAGCTCTTTCGCAGGAAGAAGTTTGCGATCTACTCCACGCTGCCTTGTTCCAAAACATATTTCCTAGGCCATTTTGTAAAGGTGAATACATTTTTAGACCACGAAAGTTTCAATAATTTTAATTTTTGCTTTCAGAAAATGAAAAACCAGAGGCAAAACAAAAACGTTTAGAAGCCCAATTCGCCAATTTGCAAATAGTTTCGAATGTTGAGAAGCTCGGATCAGCTAAGGTCGGTTTATATTTCTTTCTCTAGTTCCAAGATTTGAATTTAATTTATATCATGCTTATAGCAAGCAATGATTGCCAGAGAAGGCGACCTACTGACCAGAGAACGCCTCTGTTGTGGTCTGAGCATTTTCGAAGTTATTCTTAACCGTATTAAAAGCTATTTGGATGATCCTGTATGGATTGGACCTCCGCCAGCCAATGGCATTATTCATGTTGATGAGTGCTCTGAATTTCATCGGTTATGGTCGGCACTGCAATTTGTGTACTGCATTCCCGTACGAGGAACAGAATATACCATCGAAGAACTTTTTGGTGAAGGACTTAACTGGGCTGGCTGCGCTATGATAGTTCTCCTTGGGCAACAAAGACGCTTTGAGGCTTTAGACTTTTGTTATCATATTTTAAGAATACAACGCGTAGATGGTAAAGATCAGGATGTCAATGGAATTGTAAGTAAAACAAACAAATCGTATTTTTATATTCTATTTATTTATATTTCTTAGAAATTAAAACGAATGGTTGATCGTATTCGTCGGTTCCAAGTTTTAAATTCGCAAATATTCGCCATTCTTAATAAATACTTGAAGAGTGGCGATGGTGAAGGATCGAATGTGGAACACGTTCGTTGTTTCCCTCCTCCACAGCATCCATCGATGGTGTCGTCACATTACCAAGATCCAAATAAACTCCGCCAGAGTATAAATAATTGAAATCCAAACTTAGACAACCTGGTAGATCTATCAATTATCGATATTACTATATCCATGCCAATTTTTAGAAATAGATTGTAATTGTGCATTTTACATAAAAATGAGCGGTTTACCTATTTTTTCAATTTTATTATTAACGAATGTCTGGATTAAGTTTTAAGATCAGAACCTTGACATATATTCGAGAAAAACAAAAACATATACTTTGAATGTATTATTTTATTATTATTATCGTTTTTTTTTTTCTTCATTTGCTCTTTGCTCGCTTGAATTATGAAGACGTACTATGTGTTATAGAAAATTAAGCGCAAATGGCTAATATTTTATACAGTTTTCTTTCCTATTTTTTTTATCAGTATTTTCTTCTTTTTATTAAATTTTTTCTATCTATCTATCAATCTCTTATTATCGAAGAATATTATGAATAAAGAATAATAGAATGAATAATTTATACAAGAATTTGAAGAACATTTTTGTTTTTTGATTGCCCTTCGTAACGATTGACTATTAAGAGGAGAGTTTTTTTTTGTTAATTTTATAACATTCACAAACGAATCGACGCATGCAAAATACAATAATTATTAATAAACTATTTATTACTATTTGGAAGAAAGAATTTTGTTTTAAAAGTAACATAAACATTTTCCATACGTCCAATGTTTGAATGTTGGGACTCAAAAATGTATTCATTATAACTAAGACCGTGTATCAATTCTTGCGAAATAACAATTTAGGAAATTCTCACCACACCCTTTATGCAGCACTTCACTCATTGCAAACAGTAACGTAAGATAAGCAAAATTTTTATGTTAATCAAAAAAGGATTTTAGCCAACGGACAACAATGCTTCCGTAGAGTGTCTAAGAATCCCAGCCACCGGGTTCAATGAAAAATGGAAAACCGAGCCTCTTGCTCAAAGATCAAAAAATTACCAACGGGAATCAGCGTGCCGGCGACCGTGCAGGATGGAAAGCAGGTCTAGCTTTAGGTTTTTATTCACCGCCCATCTAACCAGGAACACGACAACGGGACCGCAACTTGTAAAACATGAAATCAATTAGTCTTAGTATAATTCCAGGGATTCATTACTACCCTTATGTTTGAAGACGCAATGGTTCGTTTTATTGGTAAGTCTTTTACCATTATCATATCAAACATTTGGATCCGACAAACAAAATAAACAATAAGCTCAAAAAAGAACGAATTTCTTTGAAAACTTGCAGAATCCTTTCGAAGGAGACATTTTTGAGGTTTCTACACAAGAGACACTCGACATAAATTTAGTCGATGAAGTTTGTCTGGCCAGATTTATGCAGTAAGTCAAATATTTCTAAATGTTAAATATTAAGAGCGTCAGAGTGCAAAGAGTAAGTAAGGTCTTTGAATCCGAGAAATAACTTCTGGTAATTCTTTCATTCATTTTCAACTTCAATTTTGAAAATGTAATTATTTCAATGAAAATTTAATGCAGTAACCTACAGTGAAAAGTAGTCAGACGCAAAAGACCGCGTAAGACTCATGAGACTATATATGAGTTCGATGCAAATTCAAAGGAAGTTTTTTTATTGATTACCCGAATGTCCTCTAAAAGCTAGGGAAGCTTTTGCGAAAAAAACAAGTATAACGAGATTTCTGAATTGAACAAAATATTAACGAGCGATGAAACAAAAGTTCGAAGAGCGGTATCAGATGGTAAAAGATATGTCCGGCATCCAAAAAATCAGGCATTTAATCCGAAGTATACGACGGTTACTCGTAAATAAAAAGGAGGACTTGATTTTTAAGAATGGCTATCGTGTAAAAAAAAACTGCTGTCTGAACTTTAAACTGAACAACAAGCACAGAATAGAAAATTTGAACGAATTATTTGAAGTTGGTAGGACGGTTTGGGCCTCCATACCACCCACAAATATTTCGTGATCTTATTGCATTTATGCCCCGGAGGTGAAAAGCGGTGATGCTGCGTAAAGGGTTTCGTACGAAATATTCAGCTAGGACATAAAAAATAAAAGAAAACATTTTCATAACGTTCGTAATAAGATCGCCAACCGTTTCGATACACGAAATTGAATTTTTTTCGGTTGTTGTTACGTGCTTTTCTTAGTTTTACAAAAAATTGACAAAATAGCTTATCACAAATTCAATTTTATTTTTGGTGCAATCGGTCCTTATTATGTATTTGTACAAGAATGACGAAATATATACGATATATAATTTGAGATCATTTTCTTTTGCAAAATTTTTCCAATAAACAATTTTCAAAACAAAATCTGGTAAACTGAACACAACAGCACTTCGATTGGAACGAACCGGTGAGCATGCCGCCGGTATAAAAGACGACGGCAAGCAGAACTCCTTCTCTTTACAAAATTTTCATTTGATTTTTTCTACATGTATACCGAAATAGAAATGTGATTTCTTGAAACTTACTCTTCAACAGTTATACAGTAAATACAATATAACAAAGTGCTGCAATTGAAGCTTTAACGGCTATATCTTTAAATTAAGTAAGAGTTCGAAAGGCAAAATTGCATCAAACAACAAATTCACAATAACAACAAAAATGCGGTAATATAATAAAAACAAAATTACTTTGAAATATATTTTGTAAATAACACTTTATTTTACCTTACTTGTTTAACAAACATGTACATTTGAATGTAATACGATTAATATAAAAATTTGGCAACTTTGCTAGTGTAAGAACATAATGAAAAAAAAAATGTCCTTTAACTAAACACAAAATAGGAATGCAATTTTATTTATTTCTTTATTCTTAACTTGAATTACCGTTAATGTTGCCATTCTTTATCGGGGAATTCGGATAATGAAACATCACGGTAAAGTTGTCCGAGTAATTGCGTGGAAGATTAAAATCGATTTTATCAGCCGCAATATAGACAGCGCCATAGGCCATAGTTTTTGTAATTGTGATGAGGTTTAAGCCGAACCTCAGAGGATACTTACTAAGTTCCCTAATAAATCCGTCACGCAACAAGTGCCAGCTGATCCAAACCGAACCGACGCAAACTATATTCAAGTCACCACTTTCAACTAGTTCATCGTGAACCTTTGGAAATAGAGATAATGCGCTTCGTGCCATATGATGTCCAGCCTCTTCAAATAGAGAGAGGCAAAGCTGATCACCGTCTTCTGCTGCGGTGGCTAACTTTTGGCATAAGCTTGCAAAAAATGGCTTATCAAACTTTGCATAGCAATGATCCAACAAGTCTAAACGGTTGTTAATGCTGAAGTGTTGCTTAATCAGTTCCCAAGTTTGTGAGATGGGATATTTGGATTTGTTGAAGTTATCCATATCATCGAAAACTATCTTCATGGCCCTGTGCGCAATGTACCAAGCTGAAATAAAATAAGAGTTTTGAGTTATTTTTATTTATTTAGTTTAACACCATTTTTGGCGGCTTAGAGTTTTGAATCCTAGTCAAATCAATTCGTTAAGTATCGACATCGCTGCAGAAATGTGTCTTTAGTTTTTTGGAGACTTAAGCTTTTGTGAAATAAGAATATGAATTTCAAGATTTGAAAAAGAAGATGGTGTTATGGAGTGCGAATAGACCGTATAATCTGCTTATCACAAAGATGCAAAACAGAAGTTAAAATAGTTCTTTGATGTGGACAGCGATACCATTGCAGTTATAAACAACGTAATCGCTTTCTACGAGTCGCATATGGAGCGTTAATGTTTTCCTTGAACAATTTGAGATGTGTCGTGCAGAGTGGCTGAGGGGGGCTTACATTTTTTGCTAACTTGGTCATGACTTCCAACATCTCCAGAAACCAGCGTTCAATTCAAAAAGACTTGCTGCATACTTATGCGACATTTTGCAAAATTTTGCTCGGATTGCGAAAGTTTATGGGTCTATACGTTAAGATTGAAATCACAATATCTTTTTCCCAAGCATATGGGAACTATTTAAATTTGGGGCAAGAATTTGTCAAAAAAAAAAATTTTAATATCGTATTCCGAATTTAGGCAGATGCTTAGCATCTTAATTTTTTATGCCATCAAAGCCGTGTGCTTATTTAATCCGCAAATGATGTACAATTTCAGCAATGAAATTTCAGAGTGATAAACTGCCAAGTACGGTATTGATCATTAAGTTTAACGACAAACCTTATGACGCCAACTTTTTCGAGCCAAAGCATTTGTTTTGTCGAGTCCGTAGGCTTTTAATTAAAAAAAAAACACCCTTAAAGCTGTAGTAACTGTTGTCTATAGCTTACTGTTCCATGTTTCATTTTGGTGCTTTCGAATTCCGGCCGATATATTTTATGTCGAACCATCGATATCGTTGGAATTTTTGACAGGGAGCACTTTTGTTTACTTAGTTAAAAATGTGATCAGGAAAGAATTCCACAAGATCTTCAAAGTCGGAGCGTTGATCTGAGTTCATTACAAAGTGTTTTTAGTTTACATTTTCTAGGTCAAGTACAGACGGACGGCATGATATGAAATGGGATTCGAACAGCAAACGAACGGACAAGATCAACAAATCTGGAATAACCTTAATATCTGTATTGGAAATTTAGATCACCACTAATAACTTAATCATCGTTTGGGAGAAAAAGTTTGCGCATGTCGTGTTGAAAAGGTTGTCTTTTTTCCTCTGAATGAGGGTTTTTTTTAAATTTTTCTCGGATTACGTGTATGCTTTTGGTTCAAGAACTAGTCCCTCTAGCTTAAATCGTGAGTCATTTTAAAAAGGTCAATGTCTGTGCGAGAAAGTGCTTCACTTTTAAATTTGTATGAACAGGTTTTGTAAAAATTTCATTTCTCGAACCGAATAACGTGATAATTAATTTAAATGTGTTGAGAGGGAAATGTTATACTATAAATCAAATGATCGATCAAACGATAATTTTCGAGGGAACCCTGCATTATTTTCCTTATTTCTCGATCATTTTTTCTTTCTTTATATGAAATTAACATCAGATAATAAATTCTACTACAATTGATGGTCCAAAAGTCAAAAACAGGATAATTTAAGCTTACATTGGGGAACTATTTTTATTTAGACCCGACTCTGGGTCATTAAAGTGTCGTTGGTACTACGCATCAAAGAAAGTATGTACAGAAAAACTTAAGTGCGAGAATGCCCAATTTTGAAGATCTCACCAAATGGTTTCTATACAATAACTCAATTAATGCCAATTGAGATTGTTCATGCTTTTTACTGCTACGCATTAAACGCACTGGAACGAAAGGTTATCGGAGTTCGTTACCCGCCTATGACAACGAAACTAAACAAAACCAGCATCGGATTCAATGACCCACTTCCACATCTGAATTCGTAATTTTTTGTCAATGAACCTGCTACTTGTGGGCTCTACTTACCACTGCCCTCGTCTCCGAGGAAGTTTCCCCATCCACCACATGAGTATGACGTTCCGTCTGGATTGCGCAGCATGGCATTTGATCCGGTCCCAGAGATTAGAACAAGGCCCCCAATAGGAGATGCTGTAAACACACTGCCAATAGTATCACTGCAAACTACATAGCTATCAGCAAGATCGGGAAACGACCCTCTCAATTCATTTTCCAATTGCCGGTTGGTGGCTTCCTACAATCAATCGAGATAATCGTAATCTTAACCTTGATACTACCGTCCAATATGTATGTACATATATTGACGGGTTTTATCGATGGCTATGCGTACCTGTTCGCATCCACTTAAACTTAGTCCCAAACTGGCCAAACGTGTATTGTGTGGTATTTGAGCGTCCGATTTTGCTCGCTGTACCATGTCGGCTATCCGTCGAGCGCATTCCGGTATTCCAACCATCCAGTGGTTTGTGCCCAGACCAGTTGTCTGTGATATGCATTCGCCTTCAGCATTGCAAATTACCAAGCGGGAGTGGGTTGCGCCACTGAAAGTAAAAGAGAATGTTTTAAATGTGATAGTACGAGTAGATAGGTTGGCTTTTTGGCCAGCAGTAAAAATAAAAAAGTTGTTAGACGATTTAAATATTTGGTTCATGGTACAATTCAATTTTTATAATTGTACAAAAGAGAAAAGAAATTATAAGAACAAGCTTATCAGGTTTCGAAAAGCTAATCGTAAACATTTATGCTGATGTAATTCGAATGTATTTAAAATGTAACCCTTGAATTTATATACATATTTTTAAACAAGTTTCGGTGAAAGTAAACCTATTTATAGGCTTTGGCACAGTCATGACTACTCTTATACATGAAATTACCATATGTATATCAACATATAACTCAACATATAACAAACAACCCAATTAGTTTCGCAAAAATCTAGGATAGTGTGAATTGGCCTGGTTAAAAGTACTCCAGATCTTTAAAGTTCACAAAATATTATTGTTAAATAAAATTTAAAAAATTGATTAAGGTGCGATTCAAATGAATCCCTGCGAGTGGAACGGGCAACGAAAAAGCTGACGAAATAGAGACCAGAACTCTGTAAAGGAAATAGGTGTCCCGCTGATAGCCATGGAATTAAAAAATCATTGGGTCATTCTTACAATGTCCAGAACGGTAAAAACTATAAAAGATAAACCAAGACACAAGGTAGCAAAACGAGCTCTGAATTCCAGCAAGAGGAATCTACGGTTTATAAAGGGACTGGTTACAGGGCACATTAACCTAATTCTCTATTTTCAAAGAGGACTAACAGAAACCTTAATGTGCAAAAGCTGTGAGCAGGAAGAGGAAGATCTGGAAAACTTTCTCTACCACTGCCAAGTAACAGCGAGACTTCTATTACACACAATACTGGATCAAAACTGATACGACATGTGTCGCACCTCAAAGGAATAAAGAACCGGTGAGATCATGGATTTAGCAAAACGGACTAAATGAACTTGACGCAGAATATTCGCTATCGAAACGGTATCAGTTGCTTTTAGAAGATTTGAGATCTACAGCTTGAGTGAATTGTCTGCTTGTTTACACTGACTTCCGACCTTTATCTTACCATTTAAAGTTTTTTTTATGATGGACAGGCCTAGTCTCTTCGATTTTTTTCAGTTCTGTCTATAGTTCGCTCAGATGGACGATTATGTTGACTATAATCTGCTCGTAATTCACGAAAAGTAGTTCTATGAAATATTTTTTTTTTTGTATTCAGCAATTTTTGTTAAACGAATCATATTGTAAGTGGCGGACCTGAAATAGAAGTTTGGTTTGACGCATATTAAATCCGGACCACGAAAGTGACGACATTGTATATACTGAATCTCAGTACAGTTAAATTAACAAATTTAAAATTTAACATAATTTATTAGGCGAATCTAAAGAAGCAATTCAGTTTGCAGAAGTCAATGCTCAATATCCTTATACTATACGTCTTTCGAATAGCCTTGCAAGCTTATTCGCACAATTTATGTTACCAGACACTGAAGGAGTATATTCATTAAGTCAGTTAAAAATGTCCGAATCAACTGAATCGAAGCGACGTCACAAATACGCCTCATCGATATGTTTGAAATTAATTGAGTATACTTTGAGTATTTCAATCTTGTGATCAATTTAATAAGGTTTTATTTTTGTTTTATTATTAAAGAATTACTCGCGCATGCTGGTATTGGTATACATTATGAGAAACAAGTATTGCCAGTTTTAAACTTATTAATGTTTGCTTGGGGAGTCAATGAACTGACTTCACTTAATGCATTCATTCCAACCTGCATGGTTAAGTAATCTTAAGATGACATGGTCGTTCGAATAGAGGCCTGATGAGTTTGTATCACAGCTTCAATTGAGATTGAAGAAAGTCATATTCGTTATTATTTTGCAAAGCAATTTAAAGACGCAAGGCCTTGTATATACAGATGTAGATAAATGTATCTGTGTACAAAATGATATCAAATAGCAGACAATTAATGGGAAGTCGTTGGTGATTTAACTGGGTACAAGCAGACGTGTGCAAAATAGAAACGCGCCACTGTCAACCTTCGAGGGCTTTGGCCTTTGCACCAATCAATGCTCGCGAAGTGTGAAAGAATGTCTTAAATATGCGCAGTATTGATAGACAATATCAAGCGCTTGAGCGATTTTTATTGGACGCCAATAATGTTGAAGTCAGTAAATAAAAGTTCCGCCATAATACGTAGTTTATGTATGCTTCTGATTGAACTAATTTTGCTTCCGGTGTTTGTTGCTTGTATATGTCTTGATCGAAGTATCTCTTCAAAATAGTCCTAGCTTTAACAGCCTATTCAACAATTCCAATTCTACAACTTTTTATTTTTTTTTTCCAAGAGACATGCGTGAGTTATAAATATTTTCTAATTGTAAGTTCTTTTCACAACTGACCCGCACATGATCAATTAAAAAAAGTTTTCTCGTGATTCTATCGACGAAATGAACAAAGATGAGTTTATTAATGGCGTGTGTCTTGATAGGGGTAAAAAAAGGAGACGCACGTCCATACGTATGTATGCATTGTACATATATTTATTAAAATCAAAGAAGTCCAGCGGCTTATTAAACACAATTTAACGTTGTATCTTTATGAAATTGTTTATGTATTTGCGTCTACTAGCAACGTTGTATTCATTTTGAAGAGAGCCAATGAAATGAAAACTGTTTTTGTTTTGAAAAAAAAATATACTGCGTCATTAGAACGAAATGCGATATCGGCTTCTTTTGTATCGTCTTGATTGAGTAATATGATCGAATTCTGAGTAAATTTTTTTCTTCATTTACAGACTTAAATTCTTGCTTGCATTTTATCCGTAAATAAAAGATACTTTCGATAACTTTGAGTTCAAAACAAAAATCTTTAGTAGGTACACGTGACAGCGAAGTTTGCGGCAGATTTCTCATTTCCCGACAAAATAATCTGGCTTTACCCGGATGGTCGAACTGCCAACCAAATTAACCACGTGTGGATTAAAGGAAAACGCTCGTCAGACATTTAGATATACGAAGGTTCAGAGAGGCTTAAATCGGCTGTGACTACCAGACAATAAAAAGAAGGTTCGACAATGGACGTCTCAGCACGACAACGAAGGATATTAAAGATTTTGGTAACATAAATTTAACACGTTCTTACTCCAAAAAAAATAAACAAAACCCTTCCTGCAGGCTAAAAACTAGAGTATCTTATCTCTCCGTATTTGTAAAAGTAATTTTGTCGCCAATCCGCATGGAATCGTATTTAACAAAGCTGCGGGTGCAGATGCTTTACAGGCTGCACCTTTTATATATGGCGGAGATTTTCAGGTGAGGAGCATTCGCAAGATCATCTCCAAAGTTTGGGTGGTCAAAAGGAAATCTTAGGTCTCGTAACAACTATCGCGGCATATCCCTTACTAACACACTAAAAGATCCCACGCAGTGTAATTTATGAGCCTCTGAAGCCTTTTTGCAACACAAAAATCTACCAAAGTTTTCGATCTGGCATTTAGATAGTAAATAAAATTTTCACGGAAATTGACATGGAAAAGACTACGCAATTCGGGGAGGAGGTGCTCTGACACGTGATTTCTTCAACCTTATATTGAGACGGACATTGATATTGATTTCAACGCTTGTATTCAACATGTGGTTAATCAAACATTCGCGACTTACTGGCCAAATGAGCTGCTCTTAGTTTATAGAACACGATCTTGAATAAGACATAACAATCATAGCTATAATTTTATGGTAGAAAAGAGTTTATTCATCGGAGATGGAGATATTTGCCCAAAAAAAAAGCGTCAATACAGCTCTTGATTCGAAATACAATAAACATTTAACAGTCTTAATCTCGCCAGTTCTATTTTTATGGAGCCGAATTTCGGACAATAATCAAGATTTATTTCAAATAACAATTCTTCGTCGGAAATATGTATGTATGTTTATTTCTGTAATGTAGACAAAATGAAAAAAAAAAACACTCCAATGCACATCCCGACATTTTATTCTACTTTGGTTGGAATGCACATAGTCTCGCTCGTAGTCAAAGTTTCGTAGGCAACATAATCAGAACTGATAATTTTCTCTCAACTGGTCTAAATACCCTGATCTTTAGGATAAACCCCCAATTTAATGAACAACGAGAGCAGCAATATTCTCCCGACGCTTTCCTCTATTTCCACTTAGTTCAGGATAGTTTAACCCGTTATATTATATATATAGTATATATGTATATACACAACAAACCTTGGTACTACATTTTTTTTTTTTAAATAATTGAGTTTTTTTTTTTTTTAATAAAGTGAGTTAAAGTAATAACAGAGTAAAGTAAGTTAATCTAGCTTTTTGTTTTTTTTTTATATAGATTGCTAGTGAACCTTTAAGAAAAAATGCACTTTGAACTGAGTGGGCAAAATGTTGATCAATCTTTAACAAAGTTAAAGCTTTTCTTTTAAAATCACCTAAAGTTATTAATTCTACTGCATCGATAGATAATTAGCTGCTTTTAAAAGCTTTGTGTTAATGATACAAAAAATAACTCCTCTTTGCTTATTTTGTTATAAGCCGTTATTAATTTTGTGAAGCGTAACGAATGGAACTGCATCACTGCATAATTGCGGCTCATAGCGTAAAACGTGCTTAAGAAAGCACAACTTCACGTATTTTTTATATAAAAATAGTGATTAGATATAAAATTCAATGAAAAACTTATAAAACAAAATGCATGTAACCAATTGGAAAACATGTCAATTGGTAATTTATTATACGTTCGATATTAAGATAAAATTTTAAATGACTCGCTTTAATGTGTTTCCTCTTTTAAGCCCTTGTAAATTAAGTATAATGCCAATGTCGCATTAGTGGCACAAGTGGCACTTGATAGCTTTAATACTATTCTATGAGATACATTTCGCGATAAAGCCAGCAAATATGCGAAGCGTCACAAACAAATAGAAACACCCTAATGTACTCATAAGCAGAGGACTTGGGTGATATATGTACATAACTTGTTTCTTTGAAAGAGCACGATGGGAGTATGAGCTCTTCTCTACCATCTGTTTAACTCGGACATTCAAAGGCTTCATGGTGCATATCATCAATTAAACTACTAGATAACACTTGTACTGAAGAGTGCATTGCTTGGTTTTCTTTTTCACTATCGATTTTTACTATTCGATGTATTGGTGTTCTTTATAGCATCCTGTAGCTTGTAGTTTTAATAAAGTTTTTAATGTCGATTTAATTGAGGTCAGCCTTGCTTTCCTCCTTGATAGAAGCGTCAGTGAAACAAATGTCCCATAGTTAGAGTTTTACAAGTAAGATTCTCAAATTGATGTACGATATGAACTCAGAATCTGATATTAACTAAATAGAATCAATACTATTTTTTACGGTTGGCTGTAAAACCATAAGTTCGTGCCGAGGATTATTCTTATGTTGGATGCTTCTACATAGAGACGTCCTTAAAAATTGCAGGACCGAAGAACTTACTGTACCTGAAAATGTTTAAAAAAAAATGTACACGAGTTTCGATTAAATTAATTATTTTAAACGCTGGTGGTATCACCTAAATCGGGCCAGAACAAACACGCTATCGGAGAAACAAGTAAGTGCTTATTTCATGGATTTTAATCATCAGCATCAGCTATTACGTATTTTGACGCCATTTAACATTGAAAAACAACTAGTCAAACTACTAAGGTCATTCCGACGTGTGTTAAACTTCTTCCAACGGAAAATATTGGTTCAATTCAAAAAATTCAACGATTACTCTATGACCTGGAACATTTCAATTGATTAAACGCCTGACAATTCGCGACAACAGTTGTTACTTCTTCTCACGGAACTCTGTGAAATCTTTGAAGGAGACTGATAAATCAGAGACTGGTCACATTTAATGTCATAAACCATTCAACAAACTCACTTCCTTTTTATATTTTATGTTTGCATAAGCAAATAAAACAAACGGATTTCTTGCAGGTGCAAATAACAATGACGTGAAAATATAATTCTGTTCAACAAAAAATTTATAACACCTAGATTGCCCTAATCGAAAATACCCCTAAAACGTTGAGCCGTCTATCGTTTGTACCATTTGCTTCTAAGTTAGTCCAAGCGCTAAATTTTGTCGTATCAACCTTATCATATTTTAGCAATAACCATATCTTCAACTCTAACCAAATAAAATGTCAAATAAACTCATTTAATCAGCAGATTTTCAAAAAAATAAACAATAAGAAACAAACAATCTTACCCTTCAATTCCCCCGAAATATTGCATTGCGTTTGCAAATTACAAGCCGGTGTAATTTATCACTTCGAAAAAAAAAACAACGCTTTAAATAATGCACTGATATCTAGTATGTGTGAACAATTACATACGTGTACAAAAAAGAGATATAATAAGAAATTCTCGCAAATTATCGCACTTCCTATTCTTCGTATCGCGTACGGGTAGGGTATCTTTTACTCTAGTGCTTGTCCCACCTGCCGCATTCAGATCCAGAAACTGAATTTTCCGTTGGAATTTGATTCCACCACCACAAACACACAATATAACCGAAACGAATAATCCATTAACTTCAATTCAAAAAAAATTTCAATTTCCACATAGCCTAACTACTCAAAACATATATAATTTCCGCCAACCAGATGCACCCTCTACGTAGTCTCGTAAACAAAAAAGCAAAAGTTGATGACCGGTAGTGTAGATTTTGGCGAAATACCTGTTTTGGCGAAGGTACTAGGTCAAAACTAAAACCGAAAAAAAAGAAGAAGAAACAAATGTATCCGCGTTATTTGACGACAGCAGAAATATAACAGAGCTCAGGCAGCCAGCAACCACATCAGATGTCGCGACGCGAATGAACAATTGGAAAGCAGGCTTGCGCGGTCTTAAGTCAAATAGATCTGACTGCCCAACTACATAACAACAGCCCTCTTTAATACAGTGTTGACACTCGTGAGTTGTATGTTGTTCGTGCCCACTGTATTCAATTCACTTTTGCTTCACACAAACTAAGTTTTCATTTAACAAATGCACAACATATTCATTGATAGTCTCTTTTGATTACTGAGTAAAAATGAAGTTCCGCGTAATCATTCACACAAAACCTTAGCGAAAAAAAATATTTTGTATTTCCCCGTGGGCTAGCTAGGAAAACTTGTTTGAAAAGCTTTTTTTACGAAAGCTTTTGGTTTTGTTCTTATTTGAGCCAATGATGACAGGAAGTCTGTCAAAGACGCCATTTGGTAAGCTGTTTTACGTTATTTTTTTATTTATAATCCAAATGGCACTATTTCTAAATGCAAAAAATTGACGCTGAATATTAAAGTACACCTAACTTTCTGAGTGCACATTTTCACCAGCCTAATGAAGTTGTCCAACCATGATTTTCAAACAATTGGAAATGACAACCAGTTTAATTAATTTTTCATAAAACAACAGCATGGAACGTTATTTGCATTTTAAAGATAATATTTTATTAAAGCAGCATTAAGGAGGCTAAAGTTAATAGAAAAGTTAATATAAATATGTACTTTAGATATATTAATGTAATTCTTCTTCAAGAATAATAGAGAAACATTACACGTGCAAATTTCAAAAGGTTATTTTTCTAAGCAAAGATTTTAATCTATGTGACTTTGACTGTGATCAATTATGCTAAGATCCATCTTTCATCCAAAAATTTCTGTCGTTTTTTTGCAAATAAATTATACAAATGAACTGTGCCAATTCTGAATCGTAATAGCTTTGTGTGTTGCAGTCAGAATTCCACTATTTGGGGCCAAAAGATCAAAATATTAGTTCGCGCAAATCGCAACGGAAATTTTTTTGTGTTGATTCCGCCAGAAGACGACAGCCTTAAATGTGACTTCGTCCACCGATTCGGCGAAAGCAAGAAGAAGATGATTCAAAAACTGCTCGCTGAAATAATATCGGTGATCGCTGACCAACACAATTATAAAATGAACGTCTTTGTTTAAGAGCACGTAAAGGAGGATTTTCTAAAATCACTTTGTATGCTGTATGTTTACTGAAGCACGGACAAGCCAAATTGCAAGTTTCCAGTGAAAATCTATAATGCTTAGCGAAACTATCAAACAAGATATAACAAGTTGGTGGCATAGTCGTTATGTCAATATTGCATGTATATTCAAATAAACTTCTATGTAGGCATTCGGTGATCGAAGGAGTCTTCGAAAATGACGTTTACTTATCATATGAATAACTAAGAAAATATTCGCATCTATACCAAATCTTCCCATGGTTCCAGAGGCCTCGCCTCTATTAATTTTGCCATGAGCGGTCTTCAATTTAAAGAAAGTTCTGATATGTTGGCTTCTCGGAACTCCCGATCATCCGCCAGATCCCCTTGCGACCATTGAGGTGAGGACGATCACCCAATCACGAATGTCAGGAAACAAAATCGACTCAAGTTGGATGTCGGATCTGGTCAATTGAAAATCTTTATTCTATAATATATTCGATCGCGAAGTTGTGTACTAGATTACCTTTGACAAGTTACACACAAGTATTTAATTTTGACAGCTTTCAATTCAAACTGTTGAAGAGCAAATAAAATAATATAATAAGTTGTGTGAAAATAAAAAAAAAAAAATAAGAATTTTCAGAATTCGGCAGCAAAAAATAAGAAAAACAATGTGGTTCGTTTAAATAGGAAAACGCCACAAATTTAATTATTGTTAGTAAGTCTTTCACCATAAAATAAATTGTCAAATCAAAAACCATTTTTAAATATTAAAAACAGGATCGTACAGTTCTTATGAGTGACAAAACATTTACTGTTTGAAGAAGCCAACACTTTTTTGACCTGATCTTCAATTCATCACCAAATGATCACTAAATCAGCATCACCAATGATCACCCAATCCATCGCAGCTTCCTCCACAGCAGAAAAAGGTTTTACGTCAAATGAGTCATCCCCCGTAGCCTGATTTCCATCTCATTTCAAATAGGATAGATAGATAGATAGAAAGATAGATAGATAGTCGATAGCTGATTCTTAGGATTTCCTACAGACACCATCGGTTATCGTGCAAACGTTCGTTGTATTTACGAAGAAAGTAGATATTATATAGATCTTATCATCAGACTAGAAAGTGGAAGCCGTAAGAAACAGCCACTACGACAGGAAACAAACAGACAATACAATATTGTCGTGTCCAACCACAAATCTACTCTACAATCAAAACTACAACTAATTTTGATCCCTTATTTTTCACTTTTTTATCCTTTTTCCTCGTCCGGTCCAATTGAGAACATTATTATACATGAAAACTATAATTTATAAAGTCAAAAATTTTCAAAAGTTGTGTCGAACACACCTTTTCAGCGAGATTACCACTTCAAGCAACGCACCCAAAAACAGATTGTACAGTCTGATGCTACCTTGACAGGAAATTGGGTATGAATACGGCGGCAGACTTTGCAAGAAGCTAAAATTTAGTAAGTTGTTATGCTGCTCTTTAGTTTTTGCAAAAATAATTCTCATTCGGGAAACTACTTTGTTTCATAAATCTTGGTTTTCAAGTTTCTTTAATTTTGCATTGTTTGCTTACAACACACAATTTAAACTTTGACGTTTATTGATCATTATTAATACCCAACAAATTAATTTTTTACTCGTTAATTCATAAATTTGTGAACATAAATCTGTGAAGATAAATTTTCGTAGTGGCTGAGTAATTTTTAATTATTATCATGACGAAACAAACAGCACTCAAAGTGATTCCTTCATAAAATGTTTGCTCTCTGAACACTACAGTTTCACAGCATCGCACAGCTCGGAACAGACATATTGAACACACTCGACATCATCGCTTTGATTTGAAAGGCTAGGCTGTAAACAATTGAAATTCATGGTTATTTTTCTTACTGAATTCACGGTTTCAAAGGATAATAAAAAGGTGCAATTAGTTAAGATATCCTCTAAAATTATTTTTGTTTTTTCTTTACCAAAAATATTGTATGGCGGTAAGTTTTTTTTCCAACAATTTTGTCCGATTTAGATTTGCTCTCAAAATGTCAAATATATGTCAAATTGGATTCGTACATATTTGTTTTTTCTTTTTCTTTTTTGCTTCGCGTCCGCTAGTTTTCCAACGCCAAAAGCGTCTCATATTCTTTTCATTTCCAATTTCTAGGCATAGCTGCCTTTGCAATAAAATGACAGAGCTTGACACAGCAGCGGATTACAACTCAACAAACTTTTTCGGATCAGCAGAAACTGATGATCGCAACGATGTGATGAATGAATTTGAGGACTACCATCAGCAGGACGAGAGCAATGATATGCTGCCAACAAACTCCATATCATTTCGATGGAAACGTATAGTCAACCCAACAGGTCCTCAACCTCGGCCACGCCATGGTCATCGTGCTATTAACATTAAGGAGCTAATGGTTGTTTTTGGCGGCGGTAATGAGGGTATTGTGGACGAACTTCATGTCTACAACACAAGTAAGTTTAGATCGGAATGCCCAAATACTATTTTGAGAAAAAAAAATTACAACAATAATCTCTGCATAGTCACAAACCAATGGTTTGTGCCTGTTATGAAAGGTGAAGTACCTCCTGGAAGTGCCGCTTACGGCTTCGTTGTTGAAGGCACACGAATTTTTGTGTTTGGCGGAATGATTGAGTATGGTAAGTATTCAAATGAGCTGTATGAATTGCAAGCTACGAAGTGGGAATGGCGTAAGATGTCTCCTGAAATGCCCGACAATGGTCTTCCGCCTTGCGCTCGTTTGGGTCACAGTTTTACAATGGTGGGAGAGAGAATATTCCTTTTTGGAGGACTAGCCAATGAGAGTGATGACCCAAAAAATAATATACCCAAGTAAGTACTCTTCACTTCCACTTTTTGTATGCAACTCTGACGGAATAATCGAAGGTACTTGAATGATTTGTATATACTGGAAACACGGGGAAACTATGCAGTCAATGGAAAATGGTTGATTCCAAAGACATATGGGGAAAGTCCACCGCCAAGAGAGTCTCATACCGGTGTGGCATACACTTGCAAGAATTCTGGTAAACTAAATCTTTTAATTTATGGTGGAATGAGTGGATGTCGCCTTGGTGATTTGTGGCTCTTAGATGCTGGTAAAATATAAACCAAACGTTTTATTTTTTTAAATTAAAAAAAATTGTTTCCTTTTTAAGACTCAATGACTTGGACGAAGCCATTAACTGGAGGAAGAGCACCGTTACCACGATCATTGCATAGCGCTACAATGATTGGCAATAAGATGTACGTTTTTGGAGGCTGGGTGCCTTTGGTTGTTAATGACTCTAAGGCTACAACTGAACGGGAATGGAAATGTACAAACACTTTGGCTGTTCTGGATTTAGGTTGGTGTGCCTTTTTAGAAAATTGCGATCTCGTTTAAGTTGTTTTTTTTTCTTAGATTCAATGAACTGGGAAGATATAACGCTAGATACCGTTGAAGAACATGTTCCCCGCGCGAGAGCGGGACATTGTGCCGTCGGTATTCAAAGCCGCCTGTACGTTTGGTCGGGTAGAGACGGGTATCGTAAAGCTTGGAACAACCAGGTCAGGGTGAGCTCGAGTTTATGCTTCTGTTTGTCGAGTGAAGTAAATCATTGTATTTAAAACAGCGCGGCATGTAGAACAAAATATTCAAGAGGAATGTGTCTTTACCAATTTTTAAACAACTCACATATTTATTCGTTTAGCATTAAATGATCGGAATTGTCATCAGTTCTGTATTTATATTAAACATAGCAAACTGAAGCTGAAAGCAAACTCGACAGGAAAACATTAAGGAACGCTATAGGCATTCGTTAAAATACTAATTGTAGAAAAGGAGCCATAACTATTTTTCTTATTGGTGCTTTAAGAATACCCACTTCACGTTAGCACAGCACAGCACGTGCATTTACTAAATAAAAGTCCTCAACCTGGATTAGATCCAACGTTAATAATAAATTTGGTGCGTCCTTCTTATTAAGTTTATAAAGAAGCCAACTGGAGAATACATACCATAGTTTTCACACACTACGCTTGAGCTGGCATGAATTCAAATCACAATTTTTCAACGACACATTATTACAACAAAACATTACCACTCCTTTTCAGGCTTTCTTTCGAGACTGCGCAAATCTACTAGTGGTATATTGTGTAACTTCCGAAATCGAGAACTTCTTTATGGATTTGTACTCACACCGGCTCTTTTTTAACTGGTATTCATCGATCTATTTAAGTCGAAGAAAATACAACATTCACTAACAAGCCTTCGGTAACTTTATGAAAAAAAAAAACAATCAGAACACGAATGAGACAACGCTAACTCACCCATTTAGAGCAGAGATATACATTGAACTGGCAGAGCTTACTTATCGAGTCAGAAGTACAATTCGAGCTTGAATATACCTTTCACATTAGGAGCACAACCCCTAAACAGACACTTAATTTATTCGATAAACTTGAGAATTGAAGGTTCAATTAATTGATCATTGCGCTCACAATTGCAAATCATTGACTCTTCGGAAGGGTGGCAGCCGACCTATACTTATTCTTTGCATTAGACTTTCTAAAATACAAATCAGCTTTAGGTCCATCTTGAATTCGTATCGCTTCCAAGGCACTTATTTATCATAATACATAAGAATGATGGATCACTTTTCCCACGGGTTGATAAAAAATAAAAAATTCGTCATAAAAGGAGAAGGTCCAGAGGAGACATGATATTGGGTGTTGAGATGATTAAGTGATGGCTTACTATGAACTGTGAGAAAATACTGAAAAAAAGGACAAGAAGATATCTATATTAGGAGAGACTCGATTGATTTTTTTTTAAAGTACACTATTTACATCGATGTTAACAAAAGTTGTAACAAATATGATTAAGTAAAAAGTTTTTTCTAAGGGCACTTTCCTCTTGAATCTTTGCGTTTAGAATATATTTAAAATTCATGTCTTTTTTGTAATTGTAGACATAATTGTCACAGTGATTTCTTAACGACTAACGGATTTGTACGCTTGTCCAATTTCCTAAACATACTTGTGTAAATGTTATTGGTTTATGGGCTATTATTTTGTTTGAAGCAGTGCAAAAGATTCTGTTCCTAACAGAAGTGTCTTATAAAGTGAATTTAGGTGTACTGTCCTGGACTACAGAAAAAAAACGGGTTAATTGTAATCAAACGAGGGTATGTTATATTTAATTGTTAGTTTTGATTGACATTTGAATGCTAACAAGCAACAACCTTAGGATCTATAGAGAATGGTTTTCAAAGAAATAACTGGTTAAGATAAATAATTTGTAAATATCATGTACAGAGTTAGGTGACCAAGGCATAATTGGAAATAACATGAGCAATCTAGAGTATTATTGCCAGGTGATTTGACAATCATTTTTTTTTTTTCCAAAAATGATGACACAAAATGATAAATAGCTATACACGGCTCTCAAGTGATTCGAGGTGCCAAGAATAATCTTAACACAATTGGAAGATTCGCATGGATTGTCAATTTCGAAAGAAATTGTAATTGCACCAATCAAGCAACTTAAGCTTGCTAGTTAACTTGCTTTTAAATTTTCGCACCTAATGCAGGTGCAGGTGTACCTAATCCGGTAATTTGATAATTTATGGTAACTGTAACTGCATGACAAATGGTTTTTGCTTTATTTTGGAAAATGTTTCAATACTCAAGCAATATATTGGTAGAAAATAAAACAGTGGGCGGTGTCTGAAAAACAAAGAAAAACGTGTTCTAGTGTAAAACTTGTAATTTATCTTCCGTAAGCAATATATGCCAAAAAAGTGCCCCTACTTAAGATCAGAATTCTGAGAGCCGTTGTCAGGTGCCAGGTCCACTCCAAACTGTAGCGATTTCCTGAGTAATAGCAAAACCACCGTTTTTGTTTCATCAAGTTCTTGGTACCTTCGAAATGAATTATGAGTCCATGTGTTTTTGAGTCCCGTCGAAATAATGTGGCGAAATGCAAAATTTGTCAGACCTAGGACAAAATTAAGAAAATTCGTCAAAGTAAGGGATCAATTTAGTTGTGAAGAAAAAAAATATTTTGCAATTTTTTTTGAACTGGACAACAATTCTTTTGCATGCAAAAAGAAAAACAACAAACACGTGTTAAAATTACAATTAAAAACAAACAAAAAATTCAATAAGCATATGGCTCGATGAAAATTTTTTAAGAGCGTATGTTTTCTTCCAGAACTTTTAGATATTCATTCAAAAACAGAGATTTAATTTTTCGTCCGAAACTGATAGTATTTTTTAAGCGCCTTTTAGGTATGAAGCATAAAAAATCGTACGAAATTTTGGAATAAGTGGTGCAGATTTTGCACTCTGATATCATTGAACACAATTCGAAATCCTTAATTGCAAAGTTTAAACAAAAATGAAATCTCAAGGAAACAAATGAGAAATGAGTCAGCTTCTAGCTTTGTCTCCATTGCGCATAATATAGGTATATAGTATTTGGCACAAATTGTGGAGAAAGGGGACCAAGTTTTTTTTTGCCGATTGCGAAAATAGCTTTTTATGTTACAATACAATGACTAACGAGATAGCGGCATATTAAAGATATCTAATATTATTTTCTGAAAGTATACTCAGTACGACAGAGTCGATCATTTTTATTACAGTTAGCCTCTCTTTTCGAGAATGATGGGTATCCAAGAAACTTTTCTTCAGAAGATTAGAATTAACTGCTCGAACCGTTCAATTTAAGTTGTATTGGACGGTTTCAAGTCCTCAATTCACCATATAAAAACAGGTGTGCCCCAGTCGTACTGATCTTTACGGCAATAGATCTCCCTCTCTATCTCTCTCTCTCTCTCTCTCTCTCTCTATTTGATTTTCATAATTGATCTTTTGACTGCCACATCTTATTGAATGCACTTCTCAGTGCGCGTTCCACATTTATGGAGACTCAAGTGAAAAGATGTATACATGTAGATAACCGAGAAGCTCACCTCTCTCGGATGAAAGATATATAACCGCTTTGGCAGTTAATAAGAGTTGATTTCTCAGACAAAGACACGTTGACAGAAAAGTGTTCACTCTATTGACATGGTCTATATTTAAATTGTGGAGTTTCCAACGTTGCCAACAACTTGTTTTCATCTGTGAAGAAAACAATAATTCGGTATTGCTGTATATATTCTTCTTGGCTAGCTTCTTTATAATAACTATGTCAGGGACAGAATTTTATGTGCAACTGCGTAACAATAATGTTTCTCTACAATATTTAAAAAAAATATACTGCATGCATCATTACCAGGTTTGCTGTAAGGATCTTTGGTATTTGGAAGTTTGCAAGCCACTCTATGCTGTAAAAGTAGCACTAGTACGTGCTTCCACTCACTCGCTCGAGCTTTGCTGGACTGCCACAACATTTGCTGGAGCGTACGAATTACAAATCCAAAAAATCGAACCTGTTGCCACACCGAATAAAGTGGTAGCCCCATCTGTAGCTATAATGCCACAAACAGCACAACAGCAATTATCAAATAGCAACAACAATTCAACTGGCAATGGTAAGTGACACAAAATCTTATTTGTACTTTTTTCGCCACTAACTTGATCGTAATAGGTATCAAACAAGTTCACATTATCCGAGGAGGTCATACTCCCCAGTACAACCCACAAATAAATCCGATTTTAGCAACGCCACAGCAATCACAACAACAACAACAACAAATTCAAGCGCAAGCCCATGCACAGCAATCCCCACAATCTCCAGCAATTAATGTAAAACAGCAAGTTGCAACGGTCGCACAATCTCAGGCACACATTATGTCCCAAAAACAACAATCGGCAACTACACCGGTTATGGGAGTTTCACCACAATGCCCAGTGTCTGCAAGTGTATCCATGACATCTTCAATAGTTGCTGCTTCACCACCAGTCTCAACGACAGCTAAGATAGTACAATCACCGAGTACACCAACAAACTCTATTCAAACAATTGTATCGGCTCCAATTACTGGAACAGTGCAGGGAGGAACCGTGCTGCAAAAGTTCCGACCCACTACAGTTCTGTCGCGACCAGGAAATACGGCAGCGAACACAGGCTTGCGTGTGGTCTCTGGATCTCCACCAGTGCGTATACTATCAGGTGGACAAGCCGTGCGTTTTGCAACAAGTCAAGGTCCATCAACGACAACCATATTAAAAACCTCAACTGGACAAACTGTAGGAACGCCAACATCTATTGCCACAGCTACGACAATAGGCGGCAAACAGTACTTCATCCAAAAACCATTGTCACTCGGACAAAATCTCCAATTTCAACTTGTTAAAACGAGCACTGGGGTAGCTGTTCAAACTGTGCCTAAAGTAAATGTCTTAAAGAACATGCCAGCTGGAACGACCACAGTGTCTGTTGGTCAAAACCAAGTCCAAAATATTCAAACTTCGCAGGCGGCAACGGGCGCTAAACCGGCAGTAGTCACAGGCAACTTGGTGAAACTAGTTTCGCCGGGTGGCAAAATTGTCATGAAGAATCCCATATTACCGATCGGAAAAATGTCAACCAATGTCAGTGGGAAGCCAGCGTTCGTCATCACTAACAAGCAGGGTCAACAGCTACGGACAAACCAACAGATCATCATCGTGACTACAGGCTCTTCGATTCGTACGGTTCCCGCAGGAGTGGTCACGTCAGCAGGCGGAAATCTAGTGTCGATTGTTGGGTCGCAGGCAAATACAATTACATCAAGTGTTGCAGGAGGCGCAACCGCCAGCACTGTTACACAAGCTGGCGGCATGAAAATGATACGAGGAGTTACGAGTGGTACAGGTCGCCCAATAACATTTACCTTACCAACCAACATGAATCAAGGCAAAACTACACAAGGCGGTCAAATCATTCAGCAATTTCCACAAAAAACTATAACACTGGGTGGAAAGGCTGTCACTGTTCAAATGGCCAATGCGGGAGGTGTTCCCAAAACAGTGACAATTGTTTCATCAGCAAATGCAGTCTCCAGTGCGGGCACCGTAACTCTTTCGACAGGAGCTCAAGGCAGGCTGGTAATGATGCCCAATAAGAAAAACTTTATATTTGGTACAGGAACAAATGCAGTCACAACTGGAATCAATAAGTCGACAATTCAAAATGTGCAACAACAGACGATTGTGTCGCAGAAGGTACAACATGATAACAATGATGCCACGACAATGGCTTCGTTTGCGAGCGATAATTCATACATCGAAGGGGATCCCATGGATGATATAATAGAACAACTCGATGGCGCATGCGATGATGTAACAACTAACTGCATTGAAGACCTTGACATGGTATCCACAGACAGAATAATGAAATATGTCAATATGTTGCCTACTCTCGATCAAATGGACGGCGCATTTGACGCCGAGGACATTGATACTGGTTTCGAACGCCCAAAACAAACCAAATCCATGTGCAAAATAAAGCATACTACCGAATTCAAGGCGAAACAGAGCAAAATCGCAATAAGACCAAAATATGTCAAACTTGGATTGTTCGGCGGAGCTGGTGGAGGGCCAATAAATCCATCGGAATCGGAAGTTGAGAGTACAAGTAATGAGCAGCTTGAACAGGACCTTAGTATCGAGGAAAATGCTGCAGTTTGTAGTTCATCGGTTTCCGATACTGAGAAAAATATGGGCGAAAGTGCTGACTTTCAACAACCAACAAGTACAACGGGAACAGATGCAGATGAAGCAAGCAGAAACTTCGTTCAGTCCTCAATGAGCATAGGTATGAATTCAAAAAATCGGTTAAAGCAATTCATAACCTTTCTCTTTCTTTTCATAGATGAACGTTCTCCTGACACAACTGCAGATACTCCGATGTCAGAAGTAAAATCAGCAATTGAAAGCAACCAGCAAAGCAATGAAGCATTGGCAGCCGATATTTTAAACAACACCGACGAAAACTTATTACAAAGTTTGTCAAGGCCGGATCAAGGTGTAAGTGTAATATTTTTAAGGGTGATCGTAGACATATGAAAACAAACGCAACCTTACAGAAAAGCGCAATTTTTGGCGCAAAACCAACGGCATCGGAAACTGAAGCTGCCAATATCTTAACAACAATCAAAAGTGGTGAAATGCTTCAAAAATCTTCAGATGACCAGAGCTCTGAGGAAGTGATGTAAGTGCAGAAACACACTCAACAAGTTTTCTCGTAATCAGTTTCGTTTTTGCATTTTGCAGGCAAGTGGATCAGCAAACCTCGTTAACATCAACGAATGGTAATTAGTAAATTGTTTTTTTATTACTTCTTTAATTTCCAATCAATTGTTGTTCAAGAAAATTTATGAACGGAAGGTTTTTAAGCATTATTTCGGCAGTCTTGCGTTGTTTAATTCATCGTTCATCTGAGTATCAATATTTTTTTTTAATAATCGCTTTCAATATATCATGATTACCCCTTAAATAAATTTTGCAAAGTGCGACCAGAAGGATGAGAAGAACAATAGATATAGTTTGTCACAGTTTAGAACTCAAGTTAACATATTTTGGAACAGAGAATCTGTTATCAGTTCGCAGCATTTTATTCGCAATTCTTCTAGTGCAATGCTTTGTTAGTTTCGGACTACCATAGCTGGTCGACCATAATAGAGCTATTTTATCGTCATTAAAGTGATGTATGTTATTGTGCACAAATAAGTTTTCAATCAGTTCAATAGTTAAATTAAATTGACAAAAAGAAACGAACCTTTTTTGAATCCCGATTCTATAAACAAAGTTTACGCTAGTATATAAAAAGCCTGATGACACCTCAATGGGTTCTTTTTAGAAATTGCTTTGCTGCAAGAAATTGGTTCTGATTCAAAAATGAATGCGAAATAGAATCAGTTAATTTCCTCAAAAGCTCAAATTTGCAGCGCAGAATGGGATCACACATGTAATGCAGCAATCTTCACTCTCTGATAGTGTACCACATTTAGTCAATATCATCAGTTCAAGCAACTAATGCACGTACCAAAGTCGTAAGAAAGAGTACTAGACCTATGTACATACAGTGACTCGCACCCAATGTGTGACAGTAAAATGAAAATATTGCATGTCAAAATGTCCCACACTCAAGTGAGTGAATGTGTTTAAGAACGATAAACCGAGGAAATTTTGTACTGCCCAATATGCATATGAACGTGATTCAGAAACAGTATTATAAATGCCTCAACTCAACTCAACAGTGCGGTTGAGTGTCTCTTTTGTGCATGAAACACTCAATAGTATTTTGTATAAATTTAGCTTTGAAGATTGTGATTAGTGTCGCTGTTCAATTATAATATAAGAATACTCTGAGAACAACGGCTTAAGTACATTTTTAATTTTAAGTACAATAAAACTGTAACACTTGTTCGCTCCGTCTACCGTTGGATATTTTCAATATTACTAAATATTACTTTTATATTTCAGGTTTGTTAGATGATTTGGCATCAGCGGCTGTTTTGCAAGCCGTTATGCAGGGCAACACCATTCGAAAAAGAGAAAGCACTTATCAATCATTTGAAAATACAAATCTGACCCGAACTACGCAAAAAGAGCTGGATGCTGACACCATCAAGCTTGGGAGCCAGACTCAATTTGATTTACAACAAAGTCATCAGCAAAAGCAAAGTCTTAAATCGCCACAGCAGACATTTACTGGAATTTCAACAACTAAAAAGATAACTGATTCTCTATCGAATCCAATACAACAACTGACATCCAATACGGATCTTTTAGTGTGTCAGAAATCTTCTCCAATCTCAACACCACCAGGAAGTACCATGCAGTCGAATGTACGTCTTGCGAATGCTAGTAATCAAGCTAATCGTCGAACTATAAAAAGCAAGTCTGTAAATTCTGTTCAAAACAAAATGGCTAATGATCCCAATGAAGTAAGCTGAGAAAACTTTGAATCTTTTCAGAAGAAAATATTGTCATAATTTGATTAACTTTCAGCAATCTCAAAACGATCCAAATTCAAAATGGCATACCGTAGGGATTTTCAAAGGACTTTCACACACTGTTACCAGTTACATTGATAATAGTCATTGGAATGATTCAATGTTTGATAATTATGATTCGGATAATTTGCCAGATTTATCGGAATATCCTCGTATAAATCTTGAGCCTGGCACAGGATATCGTTTCCGTTTAGCTGCAATTAACACATGTGGTCGCGGAGAGTGGGGAGAGGTACTTCAAAGAAATTCTCTTATTTTTTGTAAATTGCTTCAAATCCTTTTATTTGTCATAAAGGTGTCTAGCTTCAAGACATGCCTTCCTGGTTTCCCGGGTGCTCCTTCTGCTATAAAAATATCCAAGTCGCCCGAAGGCGCACATTTGACATGGGAACCGCCACCGTCACAAAACACTGGTGAAATCATAGAATACTCTGTTTATTTGGCTGTCAAATCGGCACAAAAAGAGAAAATGCCACCACCGCAATTGGTATTCGTTCGCGTTTACGTAGGCTCTACCAATCAGTGTACGGTCGCTAATAACTCATTGGCAACAGCTCATTTGGATTGCTCGAATAAGCCAGCAATTATCTTCCGCATAGCTGCAAGGAATGAGAAGGGTTATGGACCAGCAACGCAAGTAAGGTGGTTGCAAGGTAAGAACATTTTTTTATTTAACTTTATTTTCTGCTTGTAATACATTTTTTTTTTCAATAGATCCTGTTTCATTGAAACAACCCTCCGCAGTTTCTACGTCTCCAGTCTTAAAGCGTAGCCAAGACAAAGTTTTGGGGTCACCAGTTTCCAACAAACGTCCCAGGGGAGCAACGACAAGTATGAAAGTGATGCCAAATTCACTCAACGCCGATTAGATTATCATTTTATACAGTTGCTACTCATAACATAAGTGTAAAGTGTTTGCAAAAAGACGTCTTCGCGATTATCATAGTGCTTTTATTTTGATTTTTAAGTTTTATAGCAGTTACTTCAAATATCATGTATCTTGTGTTATTCATCAATTTACTTGTATACACAATATAGGTGTAATATAATATTTAAGAAAGTTTAAAATAAACCTTAAAAATATATATTTAACAAGTTTGAAAACCATTAAACAAGTCCCTAAAAAAATGGCATGACTATATGCCAATATCGGTGGCTTTCTTGAAAAATACAAACCTTTTTAACAATTAAAGTAACAAAGCCTGCTGTGCAACGATTGATCCATAGAAATATTTCTGTATTAGTTTAAATATAAATTTACTGGTGATATTGCCAGATAAAACACATTATGTATATGTAAGTTTGTATACTAACTTCTGTCAGTCTTGGCTGTATAGATATTTCATGAATCAGATTTTCCGTGTGTGAGGCAGGAGAGAAACCTTAATGGGATATTTTACCATGCAGACGTAATTGATGCCTGATAAGAGAATGAAACTTTGGTATTGTTTGTTTGATTCATGTTTTTTGTGACTATCATACCAACTGAAGTCACTAGACTAGGCAACCAACTGAATAGCCAAATGAATCAAAAATTGTCTCTGTGCTCTGCAGGAATAACTGAAAATCGTAGGCTGATGGTCTCTCGCAGGTCTTCGTACTAACATAATTTTTATGCATAATACAATACAATGTCTGAAATGAGGAAAATATTTTTGATATAAGCGAAACGAAATTTTCGATGAAGCGATCGATGCCCACAATGGCGAGTCTGACTTAAAGTAAGTGCTCATTCAAGTCGCTGTCTCTAAATTCGGTTTCCGCCAGATTTGTGGACGATTGCAAAAAGATTTGCTGGTTGGTAGCTTCTTTTATCAAAACCATGCGCCATAGCAAAATGTTGCAACGTTCTAGAGGCATACAATTCGTATTCATTCATTTGCTGTCCAACCTTTATAAATGCTGTTTATTGCTTTTGTTGGTATTTAGTACCTTCTAGGTTTTGATTCCCCTTGCTAGTGTGAAATTTTGCTACATATTACACACTTTTTCTAATTTTATATTTCACATGTAAAGCCTTCGTCTTGGCTTAAAATTGAGTTGCGATTTCAATTTTTCCACTTACTTTTGCTATAAGACAATGCTACCTGCCTATTTTTATGATTTTAGCTCAACGGACAGTACGCCACAGACTTTGATTTCGCTAGCGAGTATCAAAATATCCGGCAAAAACAGCCGTATCTTATGACTGCGTTGACCAATAAGCTTGATTTACAACTTTGAGGGAATGTAGTCATAATATTTTGGTATAAATTTCATCTAAACGGGTTCCGGAGAGAAAAGAACAGACTGACTGACAGACGGACGAACACCTCTTTTTGAGGAACGGAAACATAAATAATACAAATCTTTGGCGTGATAGCATGAGGGAGCTAGAGTTAACTGCCAACTACGAACGGCAACAGCAGTTTTTATCAGACCATTTGGCACTCTGGAGAATTGGCAATCACATGCGAATTTAGGCAACCATGGGTTGAAACCCTGGAAGGAATGCCAAATGTTCCGCCCTCACGCTCAGAGCCCAACGAACTGACCTTTTGACCAATTAGACACTCTCATACATGCAAAATTGTTTGTTGCCCGTGGCCCTTTCTAGGTCTAGCATTTACATTTCGTTATTCATATATTTTATATTCCACGAAGTTTTTGTTTCGGTTTTCTCAACAAAATTTCCGCAAGAAGTTGTGTGTCTGTCGGAATTTTTTGAATAAAAAATACATACATACATATGTTTAAACTCTTATGCAGGCTTATCATGGATTTAATTAAAATACTTCAAGTTCAATCGTTATTGAAACCAACTGTAGCAGAATTCTGTGAAACTACCCTTTCCGTAATTTAAACTTAAAATTTCGAAGAAAAAAAGCGCAATTGAAAGCTGTAATCGAAACTCAGATCAATCCCTCCACGTCCTTTTTATACTTTAAACCAAATACCTTCGCTACCGTTGTATGAACTGTATTGATTGATTGATGATTTCATCACAGCAGAAATACTTGTGAAATGGTGACCAACTGGTCGAGTCCATTCATCTATCGGTATCGGAAAAAAGAATTTTACATTTTCAAGTCGTTAACGATTCATTGTAATGAACGCTACTTATTGTTAGCTCATTCGGGATCAGAAGTAAAATATACCCCATCAAGAGTTTACTCCAAATAAGGTATTTTTTCGGCACCAATGATTCGATAAGTAGACAGGCACCTTATTCCAGGAGAAAATCTATCCGGTTATTTGTCAAGTACTGAGCTAAAATGCACTTAAGCCCCAACTCTCATAGATGTTTCTTCAACCACCGCAACACATACAATCAGATTAAATTCGCGAAGATTTCCAAATGACTCCGGTGAAATTAATATATCAATAAAGGTGAATGATCCATGTCGTGTGATGCCTCTTTCGAAATTAAATTTGTGAATTTCAAATGGCCTGTGGAGACTATGCGACTATAGAAATAACATCGGATATGTGGTTTTATGATATTGAAGTGTTCCAGGTGTTACGAATACACTAATAATGTTAACACATAGCACAAGTGTTAGGGCAATGGTTGCTTCTTTAAAGGAAAAGAAGATTCGCCTTATTTAGGACAGAGGAATCAGCGGGGAAGAACATTTCTTGAAAAGAATGGTAAGATTCCTTTCCTATTTTGCTTTTTCACAAGTGCGTAAGTAGGTCCGTACCATGGAGTATTTGACGCGCTCAAGCACGGGATTTAAAGTGTTAAACTAGCGACACACAGAGCTGACAGCTCAACCAAATCGAAGAATTGGTATAGAAGTTGAGGCACACATTTTTTATATTTTACACGCACACGCAATTTTTTTCTTCCTGAGGTCTGAATTAAATACTAATAAAATGGAAGTATGTTCAGTAATGTAGTTTTTACCTCGAAATAATCATTCCGTAAGGGCTTGAACTAAAGTGCGAAACCTATTTTCATCCATTTTGAAATCATCGTGGGTGTAGGCCAAATATGTCCATACTGCTGCATTTGAGCGCTAAAAAAAGAAGCTAGATCCTTTTTCTAAAAAGGACTATCGCTCCGCGAATTTTTATATATAAAAACAAGGTTTATGAAAGCGAAAATACAGACCTCCAGATCTCAAGCAATGGCGGATGTAACGAAACTTCATCTGAAATCAACTGAATCGTAAAGGATGGAACACAGCCTGAATTGAAGTGCAGATACTCCGCAAGGTTCCAATCTGGTAAGTAAGGCCGACAAGTATTTGAATATTACGTGAACAACCTTGATTTTAGAACATTTAGCTAATACTTGCTAAGATTGTGACTTCAATTAATTTACCAACAAAATTAACATAATATATTGCTTTTTATTTTCAATTCCTTATTTAAAAAAAAATGCCTAAAATAAAAAACAAATCATTTACTTAGTTCCTATTAACAAACTTAAGCATCACTCAAATGAAAGACTACCATTGAATCGCGAGTTTATTCTTTAGTTCTTTTTCACACAATCTTAACGTAAAAAACAATTAATATGTATATAAATGAATCTCAGTCACACAATGAATGAGTATTTTCCGTTTAAATAGTTACATTTTTTTTTTCTTTTTTAATTTAATGACTTTGGGAGGGCTGCTGGGGAAATAGGTATACAATTTACAAAACAAAAACACTATGTGAACGCAGACAACGAAACAAAAGTAACAACTTGTTCACTTAATCAGTCTAAAGGTTTGAAAAATAGTTAAGAAAATATCTAGCCGCCTGCAGGAACACCAATGCTTCAACACAAATCCTTATGACTTCGGCACTGCTCTTCACATAGTTGTCGACAATGTGAATCTTCCAGCCCATGTTAGCGTGCGTAAAGCTATTATAGTAAACTACATCTGGCCATGTTATATTCGGTGTTATCTCCAAAATTCCTGGATCTCCTTCACTGCAATCGTATATCAGAGATCTGTTGAATTTCTTGAAACTCGGGAAGTTATCATCGAGCCTTCGATCGTAGTTAGGTGGATATTTGCCAATGCACAAGGGACCAGCTGCAAAATAAGAATAGTTGAAAAAAAATGAACAATGTTGTATAAGGTTAATCGCTTTACCGGCAGTGGGTTTGGGCCGTCCACGTCTGGTGAACTCAACACCAGCTAATACACGAATTTCACTTTGTTTCGACTCGGAAAGACGATCGAAACCACCTTTGGGCTCGTCTGTGATTACCAAGGGATGATAGTACTCTGGAGAATGTGGGTTATTTCCACCTCTTACCTGAAAATAAATAAAGTTATATATATATTGTATGTATAAATTTAAGGCAAGATTTGCTAAATTGTTTCAGCACCTTGAATGAATATGTTAGACCCCTTCGTAAATAGAGCTCTGGTACCATATATCCATTAAGATACCATGCCAATCCATTTGAAACGTGACCTGTGAAAAAAGATTGATAATCCCTTGACTAAATCACGCTCACTAATAATATAAACCTGTTATTCCCTGATAGCCACGCAAACCAGCAGCAGGCCCCAATACAGCATTGAATGTTCTAATTGACCTATCAAATATCTTTACCCGATCCCAAATCTCTACTGAACTTTGCTCCTTTCGTGTAAAGCTGGTGCAATCATTTACAGGTTCTGTTGTATTAAAATCAATGAGAATATCGCTCTTTGGGTAAAGATTGTGAAAAGCGGGCTCGTAATTAGAATCCATTTGTCCAATGGCCCACACAACATAATTGCTCTTGTCCAAACGAATTTCTTTGTCACCAGGATCGGCTAAAAGAATCGTAAAAGAAATTTCAAATAATACACTAAAACATTTGCAAAGTTACATGAAATCAATGTGCGTCGGAATGTAATTGTGTTGATTCCGTCCACTCTGCTGTAGGTATTCAATTGAAAGCTGTCCAACCCTCCAACCACGTCGTCTCGGCAGACACCTTTGTTTTGACCAAGAACCTGGACACACTACAATTTAAACAATATTAAAGAATAAACAGGTTTATAAATAAAAAATTTACTTCAAAGTTATTTGCTTAGTGTGTTTTTTTTCTGGACTAAGGTAATATCAGCCGTTTAAAGGACCATTTCTGCACACTTTTCACCATCACCATGGCTTACTTAAATCAATAAAATAAAATAGAGCTTAAATTCTGAGTAATGATTACAGACAATTATTCTATAAGACGTTTCAAAATAAAGCCGAAAAAAATTGACAATAGTAGTTTATTTTGAAAAAAGAACTCAGAAATTCAAAGCTTTTTTAATAGCACGGAACAAATAGGAAGTGACAATGTTTTAATGAAACGTCACCGTTTAAGTAAGTTGTTCGTTATTTGAATAAACAGCAAGTTTTGTCTTTTACGGGCAAAAAGTCTTTGAACTATTGTCGACCAAGTAACTCAATCGGGAAGAAAACAAACCATTAAAGTCGATTAAAACCAAACAGGAAGAGATGGCATCGGTTTACGTGGACTCTTGTTTGAGAAAAACTAAGAAGTTTCACAGAATTCATTGAGAAGTATCAATTCTGGCTTATTAAACTTCATTATATCCTTAAAAATTCACTGTTTGGCGCGGGATATACATTTTTCTTCTTTTTTCATTGCCTTTGTTAATAAAAATCTCATTAAGGGGAAATGAGTTCAGAAGCTGCGAGGGAAAGCGATACATACCATAAAGCGTATAAGACGTTTGTTTAGCGAATCTTCTCAAGAAATGGACCTATTAATTGCCCATTCAGGTCATATGAATGGACTTTTTGGAATACTCTTTGTGGGGGTAGATTGAATGAAAAAGAAGAAACAGATATCCATAAACATTCAATATAATATTTCAGGAGCGACTTTGCCACGTCACGTATCCTGTATTCAATCAAAAGTAATAAAAGGGATAGCGGCCTTAAAACAATTCTCCAGATTGAAAAGAGCAGTAACGGTTTCACAAACTTGTTGGTATAAGTCTGCGGTTTCAGATAGTCCCGACTACAGGGATTCAAAAAACTCTTAACGTTCACCCGCCCTTCTTTAAACTTATTTTATTAACTTATCATACCGAACATAAATATTAATTTACGTTGATAGTTTTTTTCACCACAAATGGGAGCCATTGACTGATGTTATTCTTCATTTCACTCGGACAAGTTTAATTTGCACTCTCAAAAAAAAAAAAATGAGAGGAAATGGTATTGACTTGTAATAGAAGACTTGATGAAAGAAAAAAAAAACTGTTTTATCCTCATCAATCACAGCGTTTTCAGCTGGTTAACGTAAGTGTCCATTATTACTTTAGCATATAAGCTGATAATAACAAAGTTATATTCAATAGCAATGACGGCTGTCGATGGGCAGTTAGCGACACTGGTTTCTCTAGATGGTTGAAACATTCAAAGTAAGCGTTGGAGTAATAAAGTAATTTGGCCAAGCTTGGTTTGCCAAAAAAAAACATATGGTTATCAATCAATATTCAGAAGCCTACAGGCTGAAGAAAATTGGGATAGGATCTAGATTTTGTAATTGCATTTTTTGCTTGTTGTTTCCTTTTGCTTAGTTTTCGAATCTTTTTAAATTTAAAATTTAATATACATTCTTTAATATTTATCATTATAAGGTAATTTTTGGACTCGTGAACCTTAAAACGCTCTTATTATGATTTTAGTCCAACTTTAATTGCATCTTCCAGCTTTTAAAAGTTGAAACGTATAACTGATACACCTTAAATATTTGTAAGCTTAAGATTTAAGTTAATGTTTTACTTACCGGTGCTAATGATGTTATATTGTAATCAATTGAATGACCTCGAATATCATCTATATACGCCACAACAACATCAGCCCCAATCATTTGACTTGAATGCTCTGATCCGGACAGCCCGAATGACATATAGTCATCCTCCCCAACCATTCCAGATAATTGGAATGTTATCTGCGGTCCAAACACTTCCCAGGCAATCTGTAAGTCTTTATGCAACTGCCGACAATTAGGTAATGCATCCGTGTAAGGTATGACCTTCACCAATGATGGTGGTACATTCAAATTATCCTCTATCAGCATGGATCCATAGTTCTCATTATCCGCTAGGTCATATACACTAATCCAATCGATGTCGAATATTGTCATATCTCCTGGTAGCTCCAAAGTAATAGTTTCTTTTTTATATGCTCTTATTGGATCTAGACTAAATAATGGAGCTTATTACGATTTTATCAACAAATGTTTAAAGTTCTTACTATCCCATTTCATCCGGAATTTTATGCCCCCTACTCGATGGCTGTGCTCCAACGCCTGTCCAAAAGAAAGTTCTCTTTCCGAGGCCGTCATAAGTGAAATCTGGTATCATAATTGTTTTCGAGTCAATAATTTCTATTTGATCGCTGCTAACATTGTGACTTCTACGAGAAAGTGCACTGGCTTTCTGTGACTTAGGAGGCTCAAAATCCTCCGGAATATATACATCGCCAAAATCATTTTGATTGTTCAAATCGTAAACAGCTAACCATTTAATTTCTGTTATTTTCTTTTTGTCCGGGAGTGTAAGGGTGAATTCCTTGTTGAGATAACGGTCTAATATATTTGTCCTAAAAAAGAAACAAGTTTAAGGGTTCCTATTCGTTACTGTTACTCACTCACTTTCCATATTCATCAGGAACTATGAATCCTTGAGGACCTGGCCTGTTTGAAGCTCCAGCCCAAAAGAACGTATCTGCACCGTTGCCATCATAACTGAATCCGGTTAGAAGGAATGTGTACTCATTTACAGCATAGACGTCACCAGAGACTTGATGATGGTATGAGTTCAATTTACCCAGATATTTTCCTTGATAAGGTCCATCTTCGTCTGTAGCAGCATCTTACAAAATAAAATAAAAGAATCATTAGATAAACAACATGGGTCTTGTTCTTTTTCATAAACTAGCCGATATGAATCACTAAATTTTTATGTTATATAATTTGCAGGTTTTTTTTCTGATAATCAGATTATATTTCCGGGAGAAAGCTTTGCACGAAAGTCTATATTGATTCCAATAATTAGGTAAGAATAATCGGTTTATACTCGCACAGAATCATTTATCCTCAGCTGAAATTTTTTGTTATTTTCCACTGAAATTCATAAACTGGATCACATCTAACTAATAATTACTCGAGAGAACTTGTATGTGGCATAGGAGGAATGAAATGAAGTGGATGGCCACAGGAATATATTCTTGGACCAAGCCCTTTAAGAATCAGTTTTAAGCAGCTGAAGTAATGTGCACCCGGATGATGTGAAATCACGAACGTGCTGCCATCTCATCCAAATTAAGCAGGCCATAGAATTGATAAATGATGACATTACGGATATACACAACCTGTCACTGAGACACGACCTGCTATTAAATAGTGGAAAATCGAAAGTGGTTCTTATTTACCTGGGATCCCTTTAGCTCTGTGGATTTAAGAGAGTCTCTAATGAATGAAAGAAGCTCTTAGTTCCAATAAAAGCAAAAAATTGACTCAAAATCAACAGCAGCAGATCTCATATCTCTAGGACACCAACGACGACAATCAGAGGAAGATGCCGCAACATCAAACTAATCCTCCCGTGTTCACCGGACGATATTTACAGCAACATGAATCTGTAAAATGATGCATGCCTGATGCCAATTAATATGTACATCCTACAGCTTTTCGGGAGGATACTCGACAATCCAGATCGAGAGATTGCTTCGCCTGCCTAGTCTAATAGAGACTTATGACCACTGGGTCATACCGAGATCATTCCTTGAGACTGCTAATCGCTTATTTACTGGAGCAGCGCTGAAAAAAGAAGCGATAAAAGTCGGAGCGGCAGGAGACTTTAACGTGAGTCGATTGATTTCGCAACATTTTTTTTTTAAAAGTTTTATCGTTCGAGACTGAGTCCTATCGAGCACT
Organism: Orthonevra nobilis; assembly: GCA_963555765.1. Classification (NCBI taxonomy): domain Eukaryota; kingdom Metazoa; phylum Arthropoda; class Insecta; order Diptera; family Syrphidae; genus Orthonevra; species Orthonevra nobilis. The sequence goes on along the minus strand of OY743225.1, from coordinate 24,234,638 downwards.
CTGGGCATTACATCAGCGATCATAGAAGGGAAAGCCTTTCGGTTTCAGCCAGCGAGACAAGTTCCAAATATGGGAAACGGCTGTTAGATCATATTTCGCTTTAACGGTAGTACTTAACAATGATGATGAGCTTTAAGGGTAGTACTCAGCAATGATTTTAATACCGGAATTCAATGAGCTGTGAATTCATACCCTGTCGCTCCGGTTTTACGGCCGCTCATAATAATTTTATAAGGCTGAAAATGGTATTTGGAGTGCCTGCCCACAGTGTATAGACATCAGTAACTTTTTACAAGCAATGATTCATATTACCTAAGATAAGTCTTTCTTCTAAACATGATTTTAGAATGTAGTTGACTTGCAAAACATTCGAAGCACTGTTCTATTCCTTTCATGACTGCATGCATAAACATATTCAAAACTCAAAACCGGTTTCACCGGCTTTCTTTATTCAACTTACTTAAAATTAAAAAAAAATGTATGTTTAGAGCTATCAAAATGACGCATATTTGAACATATGTATTTAAAGCTCCTAAAAAGTTTGATTTTGAAGAGAACTTGTACAGGTTAAAGTAAATCAACCATCTTATCGGAACTCTAATTACTTCCTTGGCCGCAGCCTATAAATATAATCATATGAGCTTCATTTATTTTAAAGCAAAACTGGTTCTAGGCCCATATTAATTACTTGTTTTATCGACCAATTCTTCAAAGTACATATTTATGTCTTCCAATCAAATCTGGCTAAAAAAAAAAGTATCTCATATAACTTCATCACAAGCCACAATTTGTGAATCATCCTCAGACCATTTGACAAGTAAGTGGTGCAAAGGTAATCCCCAAGAGACTTTATTTTACATATGATGAGTCTGCATCACCTTCAAGTATCTGTAGAGAATTCCAACAAGTTATCCGCACGGAGTCATGAATTTGCTTGTGGCTGCCCCCCAATGGGTTGACATTGCTGGAAACTGGATCCCTGTTTTTTTTTTTAAGTCCGCATGGACAAAGAAAGCCTCACCCTCGCAATTGTTCAATTGTTAATATCACAACCATTCACACACCAAAAAGTACTCAACCAGTTGTGGCAAGGCAGCTAGAAACCCGCCAGCACTCCACAAAGGAAATCAAGTTCGCAGCTTATTTCTCTGCATTGAGCTCTTTTGTTTCTGCTGCCCTCGTATGCTTTTGCAAGAAGCATGTCTAGCACACTACAAATGCGTTCACTATCGTTCTTCGGGGCATTGAGTGGGGCTTAATATGTTGGTCTCTCTACACCGTTCACACGCTCACATTCTCAAACCACGTTCACACATTTAAGAAATCAAAGAAACTTATGACGTATTCTTACTTGAAAGTGAAGTGAAAATTTCTCTTTTATTTTTCCTTCATCTATTAATTTTTCTAAGAACTGGTGCACTGTTTTTGTTGGGAAAACTGAAAAATTTCTCCACTTACCTATTGGAATTGAATTGAACACCAAAAACGCACTAAGAATCCTTAGGGGGACACAAAATAAATGCATATCAACGCGTTGACTTGTCGTCGATTGTCGAATATCGTGGCCAATATAAATATGCTCCAAAGCGACACGTATAAATTTTTTGCTTTTCGCTGAATGCTTGCGGTCAATTACAGTCAGTTGTTGGTCATTTTCAAAACTCTCTTTGATTCGATAAATTTATTGAAATATTTTTCACATCACAAATTTAGATTTAGATTGTGAATATATCGAGTTGTATATATTTTGGCTGGAGCACTGTTTTTTACATGAACACCACACGAAATTTTGACTTGCATATGCCACCACTCTTGACAGATACGATTTTCCGCTCCGAACACTTTCAGTGGTTGTCTTTGACTAGTGTGGGTCTGCAAGCTCGAGACCAGCTGCTTTGGTATGTAGCTCGCGTTCTTGGTATCTGCGTCCGTCGATTGTTGTTTCCACTACGAGGTTTAATTTTATATTCTCTTTTCATTCTAACAGTACTGTGCAGCTGCAGCTTATATTGTTGGTCAACTATGCCGTAAACAGCAGATTATTGAACTCAATTCACTTGGAGGTGATGTTTTTTGCTCTTAGATACTTCTTAAGAGAATAATATCAGTGAAGCTCTTGAATCATTTCAACAAACTTTAAGACTTAGAGACCACTATAAATATTCATTAATATAGAGCTCTTTTAACTATTGACTGCATTTTTTAATTGTTTTTTTAATATAACTTGGAAAAAAAATAAAAACAAGCTTTTATTTAAAAAAAAAAACATGAACTTAAAAGAATAGGTTCTGAAGTAAGCATTTAGTAACTTGTGATCATAGAAACGTATACTTTCAAAATGTAAAATATATATAAATTTAAATTTGATGAACGCTTTCCGTTTTACAGAGACCTAAAGTACGTCCCTATTACTTACGCCCCTATTTTACACCCGTCTCCCTTGATTACGAACAGGAAGTTTTTTGTTTTAATTTTACGATATTTTTCAAACGCTTCGCTTATCTGGGAAAAACCAATTGCACAAGGAATGAAGGAAATATTATGTTAATATTGTAGACAAAAAATAGGATAAAGTTGATAAATGCAACTTTAACGACGCTGTTCCCAAAAAGATCATAAAATTTACCGGTATTTTTTTTTTGTTTCACTTAATTACGCACAGTAGCCATCAGACACAACCAGACTGTTGTATTGACACCGGACTTACTTTATCGTTTTCTATTCTTCAAGCCCTTCTTTATTTGATACCCATATTAAGGGTTCTAAAAAATTAAATCCGCCATATAGGAGCGGGGGCTATATGGAAATTATTACAATTTTGAAAACTGCATTCTGTATTGTCACTAAAACTAATCACAAGTAGACGAAAATAGTTTGCAAATTTTGCAGTGGAAATCTAACTTAAGACCAGTAAAAGTTAAATTAAAGCTTAAGCAAATAAGACAACTTCACTATGCTTACCTAACTATCTATCATATTTGTAAAAAGCATTATTTGTAGTGCTATTTCATCGAAGCATTTTAAAAAAGTCGCCGTACTTTTTTTTATAACAGCTGTTTAAAATCCGGTCGGTCGGTCGGTACTAGGTTATTTTAATTTGATAATCTTTAATGAAATTATTCTGATAAGTGGTTGGCGAGAAAACGAGACAATCGCAATTGCAAACTTTTGGATCGCACTCGGTGGATGCAATTAAATTTCAATTTTTTTAAAAACACTTCCTGTTGTGCATTGTTTTATCCAGAAAAATATATAATATAATAATAATAATATATAATAATATAATATAATAAAATATAATTTTAATCATCAGTCGAAAACAAAAAATTGTCTATTTCATTTTTTAACCTACAAGTCGCCTAAACAAAAAGCTTCCATACGAGCATGGTTTATGAATGAATAAAGTGCGATCGTTGTTACGTATAGGGCAGGAATTTGTATGACTTGTTTTGATGACAAAACTGAAAATGCCTCACAAGTCTATGTGTGCTAATCTGTTTTGTTCGATTTGTTCCAGTTTGTGTTGTGTACATCAAATAAGCTGAATCTGAATTTTGAAAGACAAAATTTGGAAATAAAATATTTTATTATTATTTTAAGATCTTTCTTTCTACTTACGTTATCTATGAAGGATCCTTTGTTGCACTGGGTAACTTTTTCAAATTACTTGCCAGTTATATCGGTTAAGCATAATACTTATTTGGCTGGAACTATAAATCACGTCAGGTTTGAGATAAATAACATGTAACCATATAACCACTGTAAAACGCAGTTTAACGTTCTCTTATTAAGAAATCAGTTCTGTATATAATTCGCGATTTGTTCATTAATAAACACGTTATTTATTGTTGTTTTATATTTGATGTCATCATTTATTTCCGTCCCCTGCCCTTTATTATATCATCCTTTTTCGACTGTAACTCAAGTTCTTAAAGTAAAACAAAAACCTAAATAAAAATAAAACGGCATTCTTCAATGTTTAACATTTCGTCTTTGTTTGTTTCTTCTTTTACATTTTTTATGTAAACTTAAATATATAATTACGTTCTTATTTTTTAATTTTTCATTATAAAAAGCCAAAGTTTTATAGCAAAAGTAACAGTTACAATTTTGTATTTTAAAGTATTAAACTGACTTGAAGTTCATTACTTTCAAACAGAAGATGGTTCATTTATATTTATTTTTGTTATTCTGTTATATATAATATAATATCTCAAGCACTTTCCTTATATGACAAGTGGTTTCTTTCTTATATGGTTTTTAGTATGTAAAAATATTTATTATTTTTTTGAAAACATCTTTTTTAACCTTAATTTCTAATTTCTATCAACAACATATTGTTAAACAAGCAAAATTTAAATTGCCTGCTGCTGCAACGAAAAACTCAATTTCGCAAAATAATAGGACTTGACAGTCATCCATTCTCGACATGTTGTAATATTCCATTTATATACCTTACCTAGGCTTTTTCATTATCAGACAAAATAATTATTTATATTTATTGTTCTTCATTATCAAATCGAAATTTTTTTCATTTTCATTTTCAATTTTTATTTTTAAATTTATAAAGCTTCTTTAAATTTTTCTTAAAGTTTCAGCAAATTTTGTATGAATTTTATAAATGGTTAAATAATACTTTACAATACAATTTGCTTCTCAAATTACTGCACCGATTTTTACTTTGGATTCAAAAAATAAGAAATAATAAAAAGGTTGGGCAAATCTCATTTTTAAATTTTTAATTTTGAACAATGGAAATAAAAATATGCGATATTTGATTCAAATGAAGCATAAATAATGAATGATTTAAGAGCATTTACTCTGTTTAATTTTCTTTCTAATGTAATAAGCCGTAATAGTTGCCTTTTCTTCGACTCTAAAAGTAGTCTGTGGAATTCTTTATTTCTTTGTCCGAAATTTTAAACAACGTTTATAACAGACAAAATATGTAAATTTTTTTGTGAAGCAAGCTGTAAACATGTTTTTACCAATAGAGATTATCGCAATTTTTCAGATAAAGTTTGAGCCACAAAAATCCTTAGCTGAAAGGAACATCACTGAATTGTTTTTCTTAAGAAAAAGCTTTATGATTAAATGCTATTAAAAGTCAATGTAATGTTAAAAAGAAAAGAGGCTATGTTTATAATTTAGGTTTAAAGATTAAATGCATTGTTATTGCATTCAAGCCCGCGAAATAAATTTGAAGCAATGATATCTGAGGAGTTTGCGCAAAATCAATCGTTTGTGGCTCTTGGTTAATGATTAAAATATAATATTTAAAAGGTGCTACTGCAAGGTCAATATGCGCTTAGCGTGTGTTTTCAATATTTTTAGATGTTTAAAAAAAATCAATTAAATCACTGCATTTAATAAAAGGATTAAGTTAATATCTGAGAAAAACCAAACGATTTTTAAACAAATGTTTCGAATTTTCGAAGGAAAAAGGTCTCCAAGAAGGAATTGATGAATTAGGAATATTTTTAAGAAGCAAAATATCGACCCACTTCGCCATTATTCTTGAGCGAGAGACGTATTCGATAAGGTCAATTAATGCAGATTTTTGAAACTTAAATTTAAATGTTGCGTTTTAACATTATTCTTGAATCAATCAGACCAAAGTCTGTCATCGTAGTGGTTCTACGCATTATGGTGCTCGAAGTCCAAGAGGCCGGTAGAGAATTGATTTATTTTCTGCAGGAAAACCGACTTATCAGCTAACTGAGAAAGTAAAAACGCTTGTTATTGCAGTTCGCAAAAGGCGAAGCAAGAATTTTACAAAATGAAAAAAGATTTTACTATAACTAAGATCACTCTCCCTTTATACCTGAACTTAACCTGTCCGCAACTTATGGGATATAATATAAGTATGATAAATTAATAACATTAACGTTGGAGAACCGAGTCACCCAAAGTCTTGGTGATCTTGAAAAAACTTAAGACGACTTTGTCAAACTGTGATTCCACGAAATCTCCTTGGTGATATGAGATGAGATGCAAATATAAAGTGGATATAGGCTAGTAAGCTTGAATATAGCCTTAGAGACTTATGACCCTATGATAAGGAGTAAGAATATGCCTGCTTGTTGTGAAAACAAAAATAATCGGACGAATTGGCACTGTTAGCTCGAGCTAAACACCAAAGAAGCTTCTCTCTAAAACTTATATTAAGACTTACACGACTACTTCTCAAACTTTGAAGCAAAATGAAATCTTTCGAGGAAAGTGTTCCTTCCTACGATAGGAATTAATACAAGGTTGGGTACTTCTATTACAGATCTTATCATAACATGCTTATCATTACAAATCAATGTAATCAATTGGATAGTCTCGCAAAAAAATGTGAAATAAAATGCAGCTACAACTGAAAAAGAAATAAAATGTTCAATGTCAAATTAAAATAAAACAAATCAAAATATTTTTTAATATATTAAAAAAATAAAATGTTAAATGTATTTATTATTACTTATTTTGTGTACAACTGATTTGATATTCACTTCTCTAGATATCAAATATACTTAACAAGACTAAAACTGCGATGTATTAATTAGCTTTTTTCGTTTTCTCTATAACGTAAATCTTAAACTTATTCCATACTTAAACTATAACAATGGTTCATTTTCAAATGTCGTTTCAAATAATTTTCCTTTCTAGCTTTCTTGTTCCATTTGTACGAAAAGAAAAATGATTATATTTTTTATAGCAATTATTAATAGTATAATTCTTCTTTATTGAAGTGTCAACAAGACGTCAATTAATGCCTGTTGGAATTTGTTTGCAACTTCGAAGTTCAACAACACTAACATAAAAATATGTGTTGAAATAAAAGTGAAAACAACGAATTAAAACCGTAACCGAACACATAAAATTTGAATTTTGATTTGGCAAAACAAGATAATGTTTACATGGTTTAATGAAAATGAAGCAAAATAAAGTAAACAAGATTTATAATTTACAGCTTAAGCAATAAACATTTTAAAATGTATACAAAATATGTATATACATACATAGATTGACTTATGAAACAAGAGGAAATTATTAATACAATAATATATATGTATATATGGCATTTCTGTTGTTTATTATTTGCTTTTCTTTTACATGTAATATACATTAATATTCTTAACCTGATTTCTTTTTCACGTATAATATTAATTAAAACTTAGTTTTCCTTTCATGTTTTAAAATTAGAAGCACTGATTTATGAATAATAGAGAAATTCTTATATTATATAAAAATATATATCTTTCCTTTTACATCTTTGAATATTTCTCTGTTCTACAAATTGATTTAAGAAAAAAAAATATTTGACAAAATTTAGTGATGGCAAATAATGTATTCCCATTTATTGAGATTGGTACATTATTGTGTTTTCAAAAGAAAGGAAACAATTTTTTTAACATCACTGCAATGTTTCCCTTTTACTTTAAGAACAAATTTCGAAACATTTCCTTGATACTTTTAACTTTTCCATTCCATTTGGTAAACATTTTTCGTTCTTCAAGCACCGCATGCAAAGTGAGTTTTTTTTAGTTAAGATACATTTCGTTCACTTCGAAATAGCATTTGTGCTATTTATTGGTGTTTTGTTACTCTTTTCGTTTAAGCCAATAAATTAAGGATAACATCATCCGCATTGTTCAAAGCGTTTCTCAAAAATATTTTGATCTTTCCTTTTTTAAAAATAAAGCTTGAAGAAACAGAAACCAACGTCCATTCCGAAAGAAACTCTTCAGAAATCTTTCGTGTGCCGAAGAGTACTATATAAGAAGAGAATGGAATATATTTCCCTGGTACGGTCGCGGAGTACGTGAAATTTAAAATAATTTAAGCCAGACGCTAAAATTAACCATTAACTTCTAAAGCAAGGTTTGAGACAGTAGTTCAAGCTCATACATGAAACAACAAAGAAAAAGCAAAGTATGGAGATGATTTTCATTAAGATTCTATCACTTTGGTCGCTTTAAACTATTTCTTAGATTTTGTGTAAATTTCAGAAATCATGAAACTATTGAAAAAAAAACCTCTGGAATATAAAAATTATTTGTGTTATTTAATTTGAGAGCTTAAATAATAAGTTTTCATAATTTTGTTGAATTTACTACGATTTAATGTAATTTATTCGGCAACATTTTCAGATTTGTATTGATTGTATTTTTATTGCTGCTCATAAATAGTTTACTGTCCTGTGAATAAAGGATCTTTCGACAGTACGACTAAAACAAAAAACGTTCTTCTCAAAGCGTTAAGTTACATCCCAAGGATATACGAATTAAGTTCATGGTCGCATGTTAATTAAATTTATAACTCTGCTTCTCGTTGTTTTGGAAAATTGCCGATGTCTCGGGAGTATGAACGATTGATATCTTTTTTATAATTATTTAATTGCATCAATAATTGTTATTGATAGCTTACACCAAACAAATCATTTTAATTTTATTTTCGTTGGCAACAAAACAATAAAGCGAAATGGAATCATAAACCCGACACTTGAGAAATTGCCAAGTATATGTGAAATAAAGTTTCAATCTGAAACGACAACCGAAAAACAGATGGAAACAAAAAATAGATTTTGTTAAACCATATTTGATAGAATTTGAAAAGAACAGTGCAGGAGAAAGATTAATCCATGCTCTACATCGAAATTAAGAAGCCCGAAGGAAACAGCATATCCTTGCAGAAAACCAGTTAAGAAATTAAATTTCATTCATTATAATTAATATCGTATTAAAATTTTTGTTAATATATTAACCAATAATAAAAAGATGGGCTTTTGCTTAAAAAACAGTGAACATCTCACAGTACTTTGTTTATAAACTTGCATAAACTATTACCCTACCATTATTATGAAAGTCCATCGAAGAGGAGCTCAATCCTTTAACATCTTATTGTTAATTGAAAAAAGCTGAATTTATAAACATCCAATGCACCATCAATAATTCGAAGACCACAGCTGATCGTAAAAATTGCTTACGTGGCAGCAGCCCATTACATTTTCGAAAAGAAGTTTCTGCCAATTAGAAGTAAAGAGTAAAGCAAGTAGGAAGCATGATTCGAATAGATTTCCTAACCTTTCTAACCATCATTTGTCTCCAATGGAATTTCATTTTCCAATAAGTAAATGGGTTGAAGAACAATCACGTCGTTTAAATTATATGTAATATATTTTAATTCATTTAATTCATTTCATAAAAAAGGAAACAAGACAATTAAACAAAGCATATTTTGATTCGGAACGAACAATGAAAATATTTTTTCTTCTAACGTCATAACCCTGGAATACAAATTATGTGTTATGCAACATAATATATTGTCGTTGATATTGCCAAAGCTCGTCTTTCGAAAATTTCGAGTGTTGGAATTTCTTTTATATTTGTAATCAAATTGAACAATTATTAAAGTTCTTATAGATTCCACACGTTTGAATCACACCAACACTTTTGTTTTTTTTTTTTTTACAGTAATAAAACATGGACTGTAAAATACGAATCAAAAAGACGAATTATTTTTTCTTGAAAATTAAGTCTCTAGACATACGGATTGTTTCAGTATCAACAACGATATGCGCATTATAATTCTTAACATAAATTAAAAGGAAAAAATATACATAACGAGAACAAAAATTTATAAGTTTAGTTTTTTAATTGATTTCTTCCTTTTTTTGATTTTACGTTACTCTTTTACGTGTTATTATTTCATGTTTCAAGTTATTGATTTAGTCTAAATGGGCTTAAATTAAGACCTTGTGGTGAAGTGAAATTCTACTGTTTTATTTCTAAATAAAAATCTTTTCTATTTAAATACGTGATTAACTTTCAGTGTTTAAGTTTACATGGTATTTGGTGTAAATGTTAAATGCGCATTATTATTTATGAGTTCCTTATATTTAAATGGAAAGTCGAAATAAAGGATAATTTAAATATAAGTGTTTAAGTCAAAAAGTACATTGTTTGTTTAATGTTTCATCGCTCTCCTTTGAAATGCTTCAGAAGTTACTACGATAGCCACCGGGAAGGTTATCTTTTCCTAAATAAAATATAGGAGTTTATTTGTTAACATTCTCTTCCCTTTCATACTTATTCGATACCCAAGATGGTCAATAACTTCTTCTTCTATTTTTCTTAAAGCGTTGCAGCATACACACACTATTATGAAGAGAATTGTGGTCAGGTGATAGAAAACAAATAAGGAAACTACGCAAGATGCAACGCTCCAACTTGTCAATTCCAACTTACGGTATCAAAAATATATAGGAATGAAGCTCGTTACACGTTAAATAAAAAAGTTTTGATGCGGATGTCATATTGAAATGGATTTTGTTTCTATTTTTATTCGCGTGAAGTGCTTATATAAAACGCCTTCCATGGCGAATGAAAGTACATATCGAGAGTGATTTGACTTTCGTACATTTTGGTGCACCATGAAAGTGGAAGAGATGGGCCATATATCTGCATCATCTGTCACTATTGATTTTATTGATCTGGCTTTCCGTTCGTTTTGAGCACTCGAATGGAATCATTTGGGGATTCATGAATCCCAAGAGTTCTTATTTTCATTCAATTATTATATTCAGGAGGAATTCATGCTCTCATAAGTTTTCAATTGAATGCTACCCTTTGAATGTTGAATGATTGTGATTGTATAAATTGTTTTAAAATTTAAAAGTTAATTTAATGAATGCGATCAGAATTCATTGAATGTGTGCAAAAATATTTGCATGCTTTTATAACTCTGCTCAGCAGACAACCGTTGTCGTGTTAGATGCATTTTTAATTTTAAGAAACGGTCCCTTATTAAGTAATTTAAAAAATTAATTATTTTATAATAAGGAAAGGGGAACCAAAATATATCTGTGCCAACAGCTAACAATAATTTCCAATGGGCCAGCATATGATTGAGAAGGAAATTTTTCTGATGAGGGATGATATATTTTAAAATACCACAACTACTGGACCCTTCATTTTCATGAAAGTGTTGTTTAATTTAATAGTTGTTCGTGAAATTCAGTACCATTAAATGCTTGTTTCCATTTTTTAAAGGAATCAATACAAACTGATGCTCCTGAAAAGCTACAAACTATAAAGTGAAACTAATTTCGATTTGAGAGATTTTCATCACCATTTTTTATCTTCATTTTTTATTCCAACTATAAGAGCTTTTCCACTGTCATCATTGTTTATAGAAGACCGCACACAAATTTTTCACATATCTTTGATTTTGTATTTGATTCTTGCTTTTTTGTTTATAAATATTGGAATTGTTGGTTTTGTTTTTCAATTGAATAAAACTTGAAGACACATGAAAGACACTCAAATTGTAGTAGATTTGAGTTCTATTTTTTTAAGAATATTACTTGCGGCATATTTTGTTGTTGTTGTTTTGTTTTTCTCTTAAATTATATTTAATTGATTAATCGTTTGTTTGTTTACAATTAAAAGGTATTTAATTTGTTGCAGCATTTGTTTGTGATTGATTTTTTTTTTTTGCTTGTTTGTTTCTTCGCATTATTATTAGCAATATTAAATGAAAGAAATAAAATACATGATAATTATCATAATTGTAATAGCAATAATAATAATAATTATAATTAAACATCAATAACAAAAGTGTTAGCTAAAATTTATCCTGAAATATAAACAAATTATTGGTAGCTGCAACAGCGATTATATTTTCTAATGGATGCCAGGCTGTATGCAGTATTTTCTTATTGAAATCAAGGCAATCGACACTGATTTCGTCCTTTTTTCGTTTACCACCGGTGCAAACTTTACGCGGTTTTAACACGGTTCGCGGTTTAATTATATCCCTAGATGCTTCAAGAGTGACATCCTTTTTGGTGTTACGATCAAATACACGGAAGAAATTATTGTAACTTCCAGTCATTATCGATGTGTCATTACCGTTCCAGCAGCACTCGAATTTATCGAAAATGCAATCGTTTTCATACAGGGAACAAAGTTTTGCCCGTAAATATTCGTGTACCTATAAACGAAAAAAATGCAATATTTGAGTAAACACAACTAAAATAAACTTTTGATAAAATAGTTTATGCGTTACAGACAAGTAACAAGTGAAAATTAATATCGAAGGGGTAAATCTCCGGCAGATAAAATACTCCATTGAAATAAATTATTCGCCGTATAGCTGCATATCCCAAAAAGCTTACTTATAGTGATAACACTATGTTAATGGTGAATGTATAAATTTGTTCTCTTGGGATCTCTTGCTAAAAAATGTCTGTACTCATCTGTACTTATGCTCGTGGAATTCCCGGTTTTTTTTTTACCTCCTGCATTGGATGTCTTTTTCGAAATCCATCAGAACAAAGTGCAAATCCGGTAAGGAATCACACTCCTTCTTCATAAAAATTCATTACGAGCGTTGATTAACAGTCGTATTAGTTACCGCTTTCGGCCATCGTATACACGTTTAACGATTATTTATGATTGTGGATTCATAACTTACTTAATTGCGGAGTTGCAGTCGAGATGAAGGTGGCCCCATATGGCACGATATGAAAAGATGTGAACAATTTATACAAACCAACAAAAGAAATTTTTTTATTTACCGAAATATCAATCTTTTCAAAATCCCTCGCGAAAAAATACTTTGCTTCACAGCACCTCAAATGCACTTCATATGTAAAGCGTTTAACATACAAAGAGAAGTGATCAATCTACCCAACAAGAGAGAATGAACAAGAAACTGCAAGGAGATTTTTATAACAATAACCCCCTTAAGAGTTATGCAACTCAAGAGCAATTTCGCAATCTGTTCGATTAAAGAGGAAAAGAATGAACATGGTGATAACTTATTTGTTTATCATGTTTGTTGTTTCTTGCTTTTATATATGAAGTACATAACTATGTAAACAGAAAAGAATGGGTATTCGTTGCTTACACGTGAAATCATTTTTTCGAGGAAAGTTTAAAAGTTTTTTTGCACCAAAAACGAAGGTAATATTTTAAGATTTGGCATATAAGCTTCGATTATACATACAATTTGCTTGCTGTTACCAACTGGAAACAGCGTGCTCAGGACCGACAAGTCTGCAAGGCAACAAGGCTCGTTAGCCGTATAAGCAAGTAAGTGTACAGTTGGATGTACGGACCGGACTGACGTTGTCATTTTCGAAGGTTTCCTTGCCTGCTGTAAGCGGGTTCAGCAAATGTTTTCCCGATGTTTTTATATTCGATAAAGTTTAAACTGTGTGACATTTGGCACTGAATTTTACGTTTTAGATTACCTGTTTACTCTCCGTAAATTTTATAGACCTAGAACGTGAGTAAAATAACTAGTTAACTTGAGTAACTTATAACTTCTCTTTAGATTGTAGCACTCTTATAGACGGATGGAAGTTGTCCGATCATTGCGTCCGACTGCTGAGCGTAAGTACACGGGTTCACACCCGAACAGTAAATAAACATTTCTAATTACTAATCAACTTCGCATTGAGGGTGCACTAAAAACTCCTACACAATGTATTTTAAAAATAAGATTTTAATTATTTAAAACTTTTTTATTCATTTTTACAGACGGGCCAATCACCAGACCTCAGAGGGCTATCGCGAATAAAAATGAAGATAACAACTCAAAGCCCCTATTTCGGTCAGTCATATCAGCCTTACCTATTCTATAAGTCACAACACTTGAAGACGAGTAGTAATAAAGTGCAATGAGTAAACTGACGCGATGTTAGACTTGAATATAATAATTTTGATAGTTAAATAAGCAAATAGTACATTATCATATATTTATCCTCGTTAACTCAGGGCCAAAAGCCTTCTTTGGAGGCGCTCAATATAAGTTTTATTATTAAACCTTATTTATTTATTGTTAAAGTTTTAAAACAATAATTATAATTCAATTTCAGTTGAATTCATTTAAATGCCCGTTTAATTTCACTAATTAAATGCAAATTCAAAAACGAATTATCTTATTTAACTTCGATACCCATTCGTTAAAATTAAATATAAAAAAAAATATAAACAAATTCAATTTAAACTCACCGGGTATGTTTCGATTGGTTTGGTTTCCATAAGCAAATCCCACACTTTAATGCTCAAATAATCTCTAGAGATCATATATCTGCCGGAATTACTTAATTTAACGTCACTGATCGAACTAATTATTTCACTGAAGAAGCTCCGATTGGTGGGATTCTCAGGCTCCTCAAACTGTTTGCTATGCCTATCGCATAACGCCGATGAACGCATATCACATAAACGAATTGTGCCTTTACTACTCGAGTAAACGAATACATTGCATTCGGTTGGATGAAATTCGGCAGCAGTTATAACTTCGGTCAGTTCCTCCATATTGGTTGGCTTAATGTCCACAATATTAAAACTCTGATCGGTTATCTCGAGATTCCACAGATTAATTCGTAAATCATCGGCGGATAGATACGTCTCTTGGTCAGAATTAACAGATATCGAATTAATGTGATAGGTGTGTGCATTGGCGAAAATTCGTCGCGGCGACGCCTCCACCATTAGAGGAATTTGCTTAACTGAAGGAACTCGTAAGGCTGTTATGCATGTGGGATCCTTAACAATACCATTCTCCTCTTTCGTATTATAGCCCTCGAAGGATTTGTCGCGTTCCGAAACCTTCCATAGTTTGACAGTTTTGTCATTTGTTGACAGCAGGAAATGTGCAGGATTTTTTCTTCGAAGCCATCGAATCTTATTTATTTTTTCTTCAATTTCTAGAGATTTCAGGTAATCGAATTCGGGCTCATGCGATTGAAATGTTGAATAGACATTGTATTCACCACGACGGGGCAATGATGATTTCGATGATGGATCTCTCTGAAAACCATGTTGCTCGTACAAATTATCATGGTAATTATATATTTTATGTATTTACCTGAAATATAACGACACGTCCACCCTTATCTCCGGTCGCGAGGAGCTCCCCATCGTGATTAAATTCCACACAAGAGATAATGTCGGCATCTGTGACATCATCGTCTAACGCTCCCTTAATTTGTGAGAAGCACCACGATGCCTCGCCATTACCTGTGAATATTTCGAAAACAATAAAACATTATTTTCAATTATCATTTGTCAACTTTGATATGGACTTTTTTGTAATATTACAAAATTTAAATTACAATCTAATACGATGTTTCATAAATCGACAATTCTTTTTAGTTTTGAGATTAATTGACGCAATTGGTAATTTTAACCAGTTACTCCAATTTTTTCAAAGCTTGGTTTAAAGTTACGAATGCGGGTGTAAGGACTTAAATTGTGGACGTTGCATTGTTTTTCTTATTAACGTATCATTGAATGAAGCATCGCCATTCCCAAAATAGTCCGAAGGAGTATCCCATTTCTTTCAACTTTGCAAAAAGTCCTGAGAGCCTTCATAATCATTAAAACAAACAAACTGCCCACATTGAACAAATATTTGTATAAAAACTTCATTCATTAATTTGGTGGACCGACAAACAAATGCCATCACATGACATTTTTAGTAGGGTAACATAAACGCTCTCCTCCAGAGTATCCTAATTGTACTTTCAGAAATCAGCGTTATTCGATTTCGATTACCTCGGCAAACTATTTTTAGTTTCTACAAATTCAAGCCATTTACGGATGTTTATTAATCTGTATCTCGTCTTTTTTTATTGCTCATATGCCCCAAACAATTAGTAACTCCGTGTTATTCCAGTCGCACGAGACCCCCTGCGAGCATGGAATATTAATTCTACATGTTCAATAAACTAACAAAACATGTACTCCAAGTCCAAAATAATATTCAATCAGCTTTAGAAAACGAACAAATGTCCCCTTGTCCGCGCAATAAGCGAAATATATCTTTATGGTGTAATTCCAAATGAATTCGTACTGAATTTTCAAATACCAAAATGTAATTGCACAACTTTCTGATATTCACATCAATCGCCGTCACTTAAATAATTTTTGTAGGCGATTGGAAGGTTAATAGATTACATGGGTTGTAAAAGGCCCTCGATACAATGATTGATAATTGTAATTCAGAAGTGCTAGAATATTATGAATTGATTTGTAAACGATTTGTTCTTGTTTTAATATTGCTTAAATTATGTCTTTCCAAAACTGAATCGTAGCCAGGAACACGTATTAATATTCGCCGCGTCTGGATTATATTTGTTTAGTTCATGCAAGAGATAAAGACTTTTTTCTTCACGAAAAATGAAAATAAAAGCGAGAATTATCATATATTGACGAGAAAAGACGACGTTTTTAGCACTTATTTTTTCCACATGTGTAACATTTGAATGAGTTAATGAATAATGAGGTATTGTGTCGGCGAAGACACACAAGGGACAGAAGTTCAAAATATTCTACCTATAGTCAAGATAAAATTAAACACGCTTGGGATTACATTTGGCATAAGGATAATTGCATTCGGTTTTTCTGACTCACAGGTGAGTCAGAAGTGTCCTAAGCATTCTTCAATTTTTCACTTTGCATTCATTACCACATCTCCTACGTTGAAATTCATTTAACTGTGGAGTAAAACCATGTCACGTTTCAAATGAGTAAAAATATGGATGCATTTATATGAAAGAAAGACTGGGATCCCATGAACTGTGTGTGCCCCTTCTCCGATCCACCCTGGCCTATTGAAGATATTTATTTGAATGAATGGCAAAAAAAATCCCAAGTGTGAAAAGTTCGAGTATTTGGAATCAATTATGAAGCAACTTTAAATTCAACTTCGATCACCGCATAAGCGTGGGGTGGATGAGCATCATATTTGGTTGGCGCTCATATTTGGTTAACAATGTACAAAAAAAGAGCAAATAGACAGCATCTGCGATGAAGATGATTTGTACAACAGCAGGAATTACAAATCTTCTACGAATAAACAGTTTAACTCATTTAAATATAAACACTACATGACCGCTGAGTTGGCACGGTCATACCAAGCTCGCCAAAATGACAATGTACACGCATGTTGAGGCTTGAGGGATAAAAAGATCATATATCAAGGTTTGTTAATATTTATTAAGACCAAACTGGAAAAGGCTGAAAAGAAGAAGCGCTCACAGTTTTTTATATTTTCTACAATTTTTAAGCTAGTTGCACAAATTTCAATTTTAACTTCAATTTTCAATTCATTTTAATATTTTGCACATGTTTTACCACCACCTACCTTAGAAGACAGCAGATGATAATCTGTTTTGTTAAATTGCAATCTAATAATAAAAACCATCATTTTCTAGGAATCGAATTTTTAAACAGTAGGCCGCGGAGGTGAGGGAAACAACAAATAAACTTTAAAAATAACAGCCATATATAACAAGCTCAATCCAATAACAACGATGCTTGTTGACAACAATCTTATCATTTAACATATTCGCTGGCAGTTGAATGCAAGTAACAATTACCTTACAATATCCGATGCTCATCAGTCAATACAAGCGCCAAGCGTTTGAATGTTGATTTATCGAATTTGTTTGTCACTAATATTTATTTTCCAATAAATTTATTACACAACGAAAGCTTGAAATATGTGCGCACAACGAAGCAAATGAAGAAAATTGTGATCAACAATATTAGAATTAAGACTTTCGTTTTCTGTTTTGAAACAAATGTTCTTTTTTACCTAGTTTTTGAATCCGGTTCAGTCAGCATTTGGCATTTGCAACTGGAATGCTCGAACACTGGTCTGACTAAGCTTGTGGCCGTGTCGAAATGGTAAAAAAAATGGTATGTCATATTGGAATTCCATGTCTTTACTAAGCATATCAACTTATGGCGAATAAAAACGCGAAATTCTTAGACGCTACTCGTGGGAAAGAATTAAACCCAAATAAAACAGCTACATGCTTAATGAAGTGGAAGGAAAGGGAAACAACAACAACAATCTACGAGCTGTACAAATTGTGTGTGGATTGAGATCGGAAGGCCGACTGTCAACTACAATCAATCGGCCACATTGAGTGAATGCTCCAACTAACATCTGCGAATCGCAGGCACCAGGTTCACGGAACAAGGGAATACCTTATCTTCGATTCGCTAACTAACTGGAACTACCGTGTCCATAAAGCAAATAAAACCTGAAAAATTTGTTAAGTTTACTTATTTCTGTTGTTTAATTCAGATGTCAAAGCTATCCCCAACGAGATCGGTCCTGACAGATAAATCCGTAAATAAATACGTTTCTTTTAACTTCGAATAAGAATAGTCCAATTTACTTTTTCTTTTCGTCTATTGTGCTGTCATGTAATACCACACAAGATCAATAAAGAGGGGATGGAGGTGCACATAAAGCAATGATATACTATATATTGTTCTCTTGTGTTTACTTTTTCTGATAAGCTCGTCCCTTAAAATGCTGTCATACACCCAGTTTAAAATCAGCACGGCACAGCAGTTTTTTTTTTGAACCGGACTATGCGAGTATTTGATCGATTGTCGACTATTTTGATTTTAAGCCGCAATGATACATGTCAACAGGCTAAACAGGGACCCACCAGCCTTGTGGATCCCTGTGCTACATGTCTTGGCAGGTCCGAATGGTACAATAAACGAGTGCTGGACCGCTCTTTTCACGCTTTGTTGTTGTCGTTCATCTTAATATAATGCATTGTCATAAAAAGAGGAATAGATATAACAAGACGATAGTCCATTCAACATCATGCGCAGCTGTTTTGCACACTATGTGGGGACCTACGTACCTTCTCGAAAGATATAGTGATGATGTTTCTTACCGACAAATCAGGGAAGGCTTAGGAAATAAGCTAGAAACTTAGTAATCATTAAATTTAAATGTGATACTTAGTCTCAGAAAAACAAATGATTTTATATATATAGTAGCACTTCAAACTTTCGCAATGTAGTGTTAACCCTCTGTCAAATATAAATCACTTCACAATCCATTACACAGCTCTGAGTGCACTATATCGTAGTGTACATTTCAAACCCGCATAGACAATTATACGTGTGAGCCGTTCAATTCAATAAATGATAAATACTTTATTTACATGTACAAACAACAACTCTGACGAATGATATAAAACTAGTTTTTTTCTCCTTCTAACTACGTTATGATTAAATTTGCCTTGACCTGGAAAATGTTTGTTTTGTTAAAAAAAAATAAATAAATAAAAACATATTCTCGCACGAGAATTACTTTGTATCCGTAATACATAATTTCACCTAGTTGCAGGTCAATTAAAAGGTCAAAGATACGTACATAAGAGCACATGATGACGTCTCGATTCCTGCTCTTCTTAAGTAAAAAACACACAACGACCGAGATGGGGTAATCGAATTATTGTTATGCACCTATGGTTGTGCTTCCTCTTGACATACACAAAAGATGAGATACGGAGACAAACGACAAGGTAACTTGTTTTCTACAGGCGTTAGGGAGATACGATAACTAATTATGTCAATATTTGTCGCTACACTGAGCGACTTTAAGTCCAGGTACAACAACAATCAGGCTGCCGCTGTTGCTGCAGTGCAAACAACGTTAGAGATTACTTAGCAATTTCTTCTTGTCTACTACAGAAAATATACAAGGCGGTGGAAAAGTATTCAGTCCACTAAAATAAAACCGAAAAATCGATATGATGGAACCCAAACGAATCATTAGACGCACTTTCGGTATCAAAATTTGCTGAAGGGTAAAGTTGTAAGAGCAACGGCAGAGAGCGGCAAAACGAATTGTTTGCACCCAAAGACGATATCCAAACCAATTATCTCATCCGATCTGGAAATAAATAGGTCTTAAACTATGCTCATTTTACTGCAACGCATTTTTTAATTTGGGATCGAAATTTATTCAGTTTCTCGTAAGAGGTGGGCCGTGATAAAAATGCCAGATGTTTTTACGCAGATCTTCACTCTCAGCTGTTGAATCAAGTGTTCACAAACGATTTAGTGTAATAATTCAGATGCAAATAGTGTATTTAATTTTGTCTATGCGTAAGTTTATAATTTTCAAAAGCAATACTTTTTATGAACTACTTGCCAATACGAATGAAAGCGAATATTACAGAACAAAATTCAGGATGACTGCGATGATTATAAAATAAAAGATTCATTTCATCATCTTAAAATTGTAAGATTGACTGTACGTGATTTAACCAAAACAATTTCTTAGGCTAAAAATCGGAGCGCCCGTAAGCGTTGTACTCTATCTATGAAATCTCCCGGTTCGAGAAAATTATATCATATGTTTTCATAAAAAATCGTTACGAGCACGAGTAACGTGTTTTTTTTTAGTATAAAATTAAGTGAATGACTAACTTTTCGAGCAGAGCAAGGCAAATTAATACATTCAAATATCAAAGCGTACTATTTATTGTGCTCCTCACACTAGTGACTTAACCTCCTTTTTTTTAAAACAGACCGGCGTTGTTATTCATTATATGTTATATGTTATATGGTTATCGCTCCGTGTTTTTATTTTTTTTTAACGAAAAGACAAATTTGAGTTTGGTATAATTTCGGAGCACCAATGCTCATCTAGCGGACGGTTAACCAAAAACAAAGTTTAGGCTCATCTCAGCAGTTTTGTTTATTTATAGTTTCTAATAAAATTCGATATTCTTGTGACAAAAACCAAAGTTCGAGGATTGTTCTTGTAAACAAAATAGAAGAGAGAATGTTGAGTGAAAATAAGAACTTGGAATATAATTTGATCCCTCAGGTTTGCGATGTTCCATTTATTAAACAACGTAACATCCAGGCCCGCATTTGTTTTCATTTGTCTACCAAATGTAAAGTATGCCAAAATAAGGCGCAACCTAAACTATATGTGTTTTGTATTATCATTTGACTAAAAATTCGAGATATGTTACATATATTAATTGGAGCTTTAAGACTCTTAGGGCCTGTGCCCTTTTTGTATCAATAAATATGACTTTCCTTCCACCATTTCAATCCTCTCTTGACGACAACTTTCTTTTCCGATTTTCAAGGCATTTTCGTCTCGTTGGCACTCGGGAATGGACAAATCCATTTAGAAACATATGCATTCTGACCGTGTGTGTCCTTGGTTTGGCGATGCAGAACAGTATTTCGAGAAATTAAGAATTTGGACTTAGGTGAGCTATGGTTCCAGCAAGATTGGGCTTCACGCAGCGCAAGCCTTCCAACAATCGTAATTACTCGAAACACTATTCCTTGACCTTATGAAGAATCTAGACAATTCAATCACTTAAGAGAAGTCCTTGTCAAGTTTGTTTGACCGGATGGCTTACTCACAAGACAGCCGCCGAGTAAGTGGGTCATTTAAATGAATTTATATCTGAAGTTTTACTCTTTTCAGTCACTCAACAAATTGAAGAGTTGTATTTATAAAAAAAAAGACAAACAAATTTGAAATAAGATTGGACTCATTTTATATCATTGCAGCAAATCATAAACCGAAAGGTATTATAGCCTCAAGTATTTGGTCTAGTCAGCACCAATGAATTACTTATTTTTAGCAGACTGGAAGACGACGAAGGTTTGTACTTCAAAAAATATTATTTTTGCAGTGGCCTTGTAAATTGTAGTTTGGCATAACAAAATTTGAAAAGATATGTACGGAGAAACCTGCTGAAACTGAAAGGTTAATTATTTGCTTATTAATATCGTTAAAGCTATGTTTTTGCTCACAGCTGTGTTCCATATATGATTTTCAGGATGGGTAAGTGTGTAAATATTGCAATATTTTCGACGATCTTTTGTAAGTAATATTTATGGAATATGTTGAATGTGCTAACAGGTAGATGTAACAAAATGTTGACTTAAAATTCATGCGCTCCTATACGTCTACAATTTAAGTTCTTACCTGTTCATCCTACAACTTAAAATTTCTGTCTCTTCGATGGCATCAAACAAAGTTATTTACGATTTTCGTCAGTTTATCCCGACTAATCTTAGTAATGTCTGTAACGATTTCGACTGGACCTTTATGAAAGTTAAATATTTTGTGGACATTATTAAAGTAATATTGATTTTACAATGGGTGCGTGGTAAGCCACCACCACGAAAAGTACATACTATTATAAAAACGTTCCATTGTTCGAGGTGTCCGTGAAGAAAACTAATTACCTTCGAAAAAAAAGCTCTACCGATCTGCATTGGACTCAAAATTTCAATGAATCGTAGATTAAAACTTAAAATGCACTATGAAGGGACATTTAATTTTCAGCTTTAGGTAAAAGTTATTGGTTCAGTAAAAGATTTAAAAAAATCGAAGTCGAAAACTGGTTATCGAGATATAAATTGACTTTTTTTCTTCTCAGAGATACTCGGTCAGTAACGTGCAAAAGAAAATATATTCTTTATTTTGTTAGACAGACCTCTGAGTTAAACGAATGACTTCAACATCTGTTGCACGTTCTAACTCTTTTGATTAAATTTACTTCTAGGACGTTTTTGGGGGCAGTAGTCCAGTATACTTGACTTATATAACATGGAGGGAAACATAAATCCAACGGTTAAGGGTTTGATTAATTGATAATGTTTTGCCCATTTAACTCTGAACCAAACAAGATCCGCTTGCTAATGAATAAGCCCTTATTAACATGATCCTTAAATACATAAGTTACAAAGTTGAAAAGATAAAATGCATAGCAAACAATTATTTTGGAATTTATTTGAATACGTTAAACATATATGACATGCTTTAATGAATATTTTCTGTGAGTTTAAATTGAATCATCAAAAACTTATTTTATATTGTTAAAGTCAGTCCGAAGAATAAACGTTTTTCTGGAATTTGCATGGACCCCTGAAGGCAATAAACATAATACATTTAGGCACAAAGCCGTGTGAAAACTTTGTCACCACACTGTGCGTTATACAAATTATCATGGCCAATCGCCACTAAAGATCTAGACAAACACAATGATGTGTGGTGTTACACCTCTATGGGGAAGCATTTCATACAAATTACGTCTGCTCTCCCGAAAACGTTATCAAGACAACCAAATTGAACATATTTTTTCATTTACTTTTAAGAAAAAGCTTTCAAACTCACAAATGGAATGAAAAGAAAAAAGTTTAATAAAAACTATTATGCTTGTCCTTCAGAGAAGAAAAAAATTGAAATAAAAAAAAGAAAAGACGCATCGTCTGTCGGTGTGTCGGGTGGTTAGGGTTAGAGCGAGAAGAGAAGGAGCAATGCTAATGACACCACCGACCGTTCAGATTACAGGAGTAAAATAAAACGTAAGTTAAACAAGTAGCACAAGTAGAACGGCTGCTTGAAAGTGAAATTGATTCACTCACCCCCAACAAATACCATGGAATCTTCAGGAATTCTATAAACTCTGTTGCAGGACTGTTTATGTCTTCTCCTTTTTTAAATAAATTTTTCACTATTCACACGTATTTTATTTGCGAAAATCACTTCGACAAAACAGTGTTTAAAGAACAAAAATCTCAACTTTAAGGCACTTTGCACGCGACAGCGGCTTCTACTACACACAACTTACCGGCCATGTCAAATTAACAGTTCGCACAGTCAGTCGCCTCTTTTCCTCTCCGTCTACACCACTCATAAAACAATCATTCAGCGAATACGGGGCGGCGGCGGAAATGGCAGAGGCAGGCAGAGAACAAGCGAATAAAAATGTAGTCCACTCTCACGGCAGCGGTGGCCCTTTTGCAGCAAATTGCTTTTGCTCCTTCTTCTTCGGAAAATAAGAGCCCAACAGCGGCGGCAGCAGTAGCAGCGAGCGGCGATCTCCTTCGGATTGAAACTTGGTGTTCTTTTGTCAAGACCTCAGGTTTAGAGCAAGTTTAAATTCCTGCTTTTTAAATCGCCTCCACAACAGGCTAAGATCAATATTTCTATCGACGGTTATTTTCTTTTTTCGTCGTTTTTGTTTTTTCTTCTTTTTTTGCTTTTGGTATTTTTTCGCGATGCGATTCACTAGCCAGCCGCCAGGAGGGAGAACATTCAGATCGAGGACTGCTCTTGGTTCCTCTTCACTCTTGCAATTCGGATTTTTAGGTGCAAAGGTGAGAGTTGTGATGATTATTTAGTTGAAAGTTTAGCGTATTTCAATGGTTATTCGATTTGACAACAAATTCACGTAAGACAACGACAGCTAGAGATTTTTTTTCTTGCAAATTCGCGATTAAAATGCTCCACACACGGTCGGTTGAGGGAAAACACACGCACGTACACTGACAGACGACATTTGGATGTGTGTGGGACGGGAACGCTTGTTACAATGCAGTGGTAACGTGTACGCATATGGTACGGTCATGGCGGGGCTTAACACATGCATGCAAATTTGACATCAGTCCTGTTTGTGTGAGTGTGAATTGCCACTTTTGCGTATTGCGCCAAGTATTTAACGCTAACAGCGGCACCTGGTCGTCAAATATGAAAAAAAGAAAATGTCAGTTTGGCAGGTGGGTGTTTTAGGATAAGGTAGTGTAGAGACTGGGTGAATTTAACGTCTAAGCATTTGCTATATGTGTAAAAGTTCATACATAATTAGTGAAATTGTTTTCGATATTGTTTTGAATCGACCTGTAGTCTAGTGGAATAATAACTATATATTGTTGTGTAGAAAGTTTCTGTGTGGCATTGAAAAACTGGAGTATAACGTTTTCATAAAAAAAATAATTTTGAAATTGACCTACGCTATCTAAAATCACTGATATATAATGTCTCTGAAACACAAAACTATCTACATCGCTTTAGTGAAAGAATAATGCGTATCCTTTTCAATATAATGATGTGCGTCAAAAATGACCTCAGTTTGAATGACCATAAAAGCGATGTTGTCATAAATTTTGCAAAGTCCCTTAACATGCAAGTGTTTACACATCACCACCATTCTAAACTGGCGCAGTATAAAGTTCGTTTATCTCGTACAATATTCTTTAAATAAATTCTTATTAAGCCACAGACAGAGTTCGAGAATGGCAAAACTTTACGAAACTCACATAAAGTCAGACCTCCTTGCATAATATAAATTATAACATATAAACAAGCCTTGACATGGAAGCAGCAAACAAAAATCTGAAGTGTCGAGCAACAAAATTTTGGGCAAGGTTCAGCGCCAAGTTTTCAAACCAGACGATTACTTTTCATTAATTGCCGGAGAACGAAATATTATTTTCAACACCACATGTAAACTTATCCGTTATAAACATAATTAACATATCTCTATCTCTAAAAGTCTTACCTGCAAATTTCTTTGTTCCATTTATATTCATGGCTGTATTTAACATATTTCCTATTTTTGTAAAACTAGACTGTCTGATAAACGTTCTTGGCGGGATCGGAGGCGGTGGGGGCTCAGGTTCGGGTCCAGGGCTTTGCCTTCCCCATCTGCCCATAATGGAATTACTTCGGTTATCCGTCTTAAGGAGTGCCGTATTCGTTCTGAAAAATCAAAAGAAAAAAAGCTTTAAGACTGTAAGAAAGTTCTTTTATTTTCTGAAGCCATGTCCATATCTTTTTCTAAATAATATGTTTATATCTGAACATAAATAATTATATGGACACTTTTGATATTCTTGATAACGGGTTTTTGTTTTAATGGAATTAAGTGATAAAAAAATAACTTAACTGGTTTAGATTTTGACGAACTTCCACGCTTCTTGATGTACATTTCACGCGGTAAAAACATGTGACAAAAAAAATCGAGAAGAAAATAGTGTGCTTACAAGGATGGACATAGAAGGGAACTCAGTGTGAATGAATGCAAAATTGAAACTGTATCATCAAGAATAAATTCAATCAAGGATTACTGTGTGTAACAAGGCCATATCATGGATGACCAAACTCACTTCGTACAAGAGCTTCATGAGCCCGGTCATGCTATACCTCCCTGAAGCGGGGACTGTATAAAAACGCATATAGAAAACATCGTCGTATGATTTTGTTTTATTCTTTGTGCTTTGATGGTCTAGTTAACAGGTTCTTCCTTAACTAATTGTAAGTTGAGGGATTGGAAATCAGCACTTCGGCCCAAAGAAAAGGACTGTTATGCTTTTGTCCATTCGAAATTCGGCCCCTATTTGATTTACATGACCTACATCTATCGAAATATCAGAATGAACAAGCAAAATATTATAAATATTATCTTTATTAATAAATTGTTAATTTACATTATATGAATCAAATTAATTACATTAGGGCAATCGGCTAGAACAAAATAAAAAGTAATCTGCGATGAAGTAACCGGTTCTTCCAACTAGTTTCAGTGACATCTAGTGCTGAGTTTGTTTTTTTTTTTTTAATCACCCATGTTCATGAGTTGCCATCGAAAATAAAATGAATTCGGTTGGCGCTTTTTTAAATCCCGAAAGTTAAAGACTTCGTTTTTAAATTTTCAAGATAATGTTATATTGGGGATAATTTATGTTTTGTTGCAACAGTATACATTAATTCAAAGTCGAAGTCAACGTGAACTCAGCTGCTCATTGAAACCACTTTTCAAAAAGTCCACCGTATCTGGTACTGTTTGCTTTTTAGCACCGCTTTTTGAAACCAGATATAAACGGCATCACGGACTGAATTTAAAAAAAAGTCAGTAATTTCGATGCGATATCAGTAATTAATGACGTTTACATTTCGGAAAATTCCGTCTTTTTTTTTCAATTTTAATGCATTTTATTATTCAATTCAATTATATTCATAATCTTACTTGCTAAACAAAAATGCTTAAATCTAGCTTAATTAACTTAATTATTTCTTAAATAACTTACTGGCCCTCTGCGGGCGCTCTAAGATAAACTTTACAACTTAAAATATGTCTTTCGACTTAACACTATTTATTATATTTAATACTATTCTAGAAAAAATTTTACATTAAGAAAAAACTTAGTATATGGACTGTTTTTTACTTAGACTAAACCTATAACTAAACTTAAAACTTACATAAAACCTTAATCTAACTTAAAATACACTAAAACTAACCACCATAATACAAAAATGTTAATATTTAACACCACATTCGTAAGCCGGCCAAGGCTAACACGGCATGCTATCACGTTTGCCTTAAGGGCACTCAAGACTACAATTTTACATACGACAGAGTTCAATCTCCGTCCAGCCACCAAAAGTGTCGATATTGCCTTACGACATCAGCCCTGTCGCGGTTAGATACCGCCCTACTAAACCTGAGGGTCTCCGGTGAGCTACTTGCGACGTCTTGTTCGTAAGTGACTCGCCCGTCCACAGCTTTTCGACCAACGTGGAAGATTAACGGTACCGCTAATCTATCCTGGACCAGACCTTTTCTATCTAAATAGAGAAAAGCTTCAGGGGGAATAAGGCCGTTGAGGCGCACTGTCTCATGATGCAAATCATTGGGGTAAAAAGCCCCGGAGATCAAGTTGTTGGTCGAAGTCATTGCTCTTGCAATGTGACTTCGAATAAGTTTTATCAGAAAGTTGTCCACTCTGATCAGGTTGGCCCCGTTGTACAGGACCTCATTACTATAGAATTTTTTGTACTCAGACTCTGGAGAAAACCCGTATCTTTTCCATTAAGCTTGTTCCCACGTTAAACCAAACGGGACACCCATAAGCAAGGACAGGCCGAATAAGGGTCGTGTAGCAGATCACCTTTACCTTGGCATCGAGTTGACTGCTGTGAAACAGTCTCTTTGTCAAGGCAAAGGCCGCTTTGGCTCTGGCCAGAGCAGCATCTATATGTTTGTTAAAATATAGATATTGATCTAGCCAGATCCCAAGGTATCTGACAACACTTCGATTCGCTAATGGCTGTCCGTTTTGTCCAACAATAGAGAACATTCGCCACTTCTTTCTAGTATTTCTAGAAGCCCCAGACAACGGAGTCCTGAACAGAATGGTCTCGCACTTTTGAAAATTGATTTTCAACTTCCAATCATCGCAATAACCCTGAACTTTTTCGAAGTCACGCTGCAAAAGACTTACAATGACCTCGATCTTCGGACTCGATCTGTACGCGATCAAGTCATCTGCGTACGCTATGGATTGGCGGAGAGATCCTACAAGATCACTTGTGAAGATCGTAAATAAAATCGGCGAATTAACTACACCCTGTTGTAGACCGTTTTTGATTTCAAAAGTCCCAGCAGACACCACACTGCCATTTTTCACAATAAACTGTCTGCTGGTGAGCATATCTAAGATTATGTACAGCAGCGGTTTGCTTATGCCGAGCTGGTCAAGCTTGAAAAAGAGCCCCTGCAACCATACAGTGTCAAAGGCCTTTTCCAAGTCAATCAACAAGGCACCCGTGCATTGTTTCTTACCTTTGTTCCATTGGATATCCGATACCAGTTTAGACGCGGCATGTATACAATCATGCCCCGCTCTGAAACCGAATTGGTTATCCGGAATAATATTTTTGTCCTCAACCCACTCGGTCAGGGCTCTATTGATTACTTTTTCAAACACTTTGCTGATGTTGGGAAGGAGACGTATCGACCGGAGATTTGCCGGATTGGACGTGTCTTTGTTCCGTTTAGGAATTGGTTGCACCACCGCTGTCTTCCAATGAGCTGGATAATGTGCATTATTCAGCAAATTGTTGAACAGGGTAGTGTAAATGTTTACCGCTTCTAGAGGAAGGTGTTTAAGAACAATGTTTGGTATTTCGTCGATTCCTACAGATTTCTTACTTCTCAGAGAACCGAAAATGACCAGGAGATCTTCCTTTGATATGAATGGAGGGTGAATCCCTTCATTGGCGATGACATCATTTGCCAAATTATCGTCATTGAACATGGTAAACCCAGTGTTCTCCAATCGCCAGTGCTCAATGTCATATCGCAAGTAGAAGTTGTGCAATAGGACACGATTTTCCAAGATATGGTTCGGGCGAGTGCTAACATTCACCTTATACACATCCTGAAACGCCGCACCTATTACTTCAACTTTCTCCTGAGGATCTTCGATCACAAAAAAGTTGTCATCTTCGATCGCTTCTATTGGATCTATTCCTGCTGTCACAAGTACTTGTTCGTTGTCTGTAGTTCGGGGGAGCCTAAGACACGGAAGCTCATTCTGATTTTTTCTTCGAAAGATTTTATTAATTTCCGGGAACATACTAGGATTGCTAGCTTTAACAGCCCGGATTTTGTTATTCCAATGCGAATTAATTACAGCACGGTAATTTTGCTGAATTAATTGCTGTAGGTTTTTTAACTGTGATTTCAGTGTCCTAACCTCCGAGTTTTGTGGGTCGGTGAAACGTCTGTAGAGGAGTTTGAGTCTCGTCAGTAGCCTACTCTTTTGTCGGTGAAGAGCGTCAATCGTAGCATTGCGGTAAATGTTGACATTGTCAGTCAGTTGGTACTTAGGAATTGTTCTGTCCATTGTTTGTTTTATTGTGTCGTCCATCCTTTTAAGGTAAGTGTCGATCTCTTCGTACGACAAATTCCTATTGGATGGTGGGTTGAGCAAGTTCGAAGAGAGTGCTCTTGTCATTGTTCGGGAGAAGCGTGTCCACCGCGTCCTACTGTAATTGTAAGAATGCGTTTGAACATACTCCTCCAGTTCCGCCATTTCGTTGGGAATTGTTACTACGGCACTAAATCCGCAATGGTCACTGTCGTACACGAATGTGTGAAGACAGTTTATTGTTTGTCGGTCCATGTTAGTTAGCTGTATCCGTTCGTCAAACAGCATAAGATCTATATAGGAGCCTGATCTGGGATAAGATGGACTATCCGTCGCTTTTAAATCGAGTCGATACTCGACACTATTCTGACCCCACCAATTGAATAGTAGGTTCCCTCTAGTGTTTGGTGATTGATTTCTCCAATTACTATGTTTGGCGTTTAGATCTCCGGCCATGAGGTAATAATTCTCCTCCGAACCCAGACGTAAGTATTGAAAAAGTGTTTCGAGCTCTGAGATAAAACAGGTTTGTTGAGTAGCTTCAGTTGCATAGGCTGCGATCATATACAGCCTCTTCCCACTACGGAGGGGGATGCATATGATGCAAGCCTCTAGCACCTGGAATCTACGCACTTCACCGCTGTACATAACCTTAAAACGCAGATTTTTTCTAACGAAGATAGCGACGCCACCAGCTCCATTGGAGTTGGGTCTGTTGGAAAATTCCATCTTTCAACAACACATATGGACAAATGATTCTGCTAGTAACCAATACAAAACCGTGAAAGGAAACTCATCAGGTTTAGTGGCTTAAGTAACATAAGCAGAGTAAAGTGTTAGGCACCATTACGACCTCCGGCTATAAAAGTATTAAGGTATCGATGAAGATATCAGCATACAAGTCGTTTTTGTTTTTCAAGTAAAAGGTAATAGTGGTTACCATAAGGCAACAATGGGATTTATTTTCCAACAAGTAACTATATTAAAAACGAACAATGATATATGGAAAGATAATTCTTTTATTTCAGGAAAATACAAAAACACGCTTTTAATAAATACTTATTTTCGCTATCTGAAATGTAAAACAAATGTATGTATTATTTTTGTTTTTGGAATTGGCGACAGACTGCTCTATTGGTAAAATGAGACATTATATAAAATGGAATTTTGCACACATGTACGTTTAAATGATTAACATAATCAGACGAAAAGAGAAAGACATTACATTAAAAAAAATGTTGCATGCCTATACGATATTGTACTTATAAATCAATCTAAAACTAAAATTATTTCACCTCATTAAGAATGCATATTATGCTTTAAAACATTGCAAATGACGGCCAGGGAGAATTGTCATATCCGGTTTTAGCAAACAAAAAATCTTAATACAATGGTTTTATTATGCTGATATTTATATATTTCAGTTTGTGAACCTTAAAAAAAAAAACAAAATCATTTTCTCATTTTGTATTTTCCGATGTAAACTTATTCCGAACTTGCTACGAGTATTACAATTAATAAATCATAACAAGAGGTTGGGCCTTTATTTGGAGATAAAAAATGTCAACTTCCTAAACTTGGCAGATAAATATTTGGCTCGTCACAAACTGCCCCTTTTGGTTTTGACTTTTATTGGAAAACAGGTGCAATGTCATCTTTAAGTATTTATGAAGGCACCTAATTTCCGTAAGATGAAAAAACTAAACAATTAATTCTCGTGTCAATTGCAAACTTAAGTTTATATTCATGTCTCTGTCTGGTAACAATTTAAGAAATGCGCTAAATTTTGTCGTTACGGTATAATTGTTGGGTAAATATTTGTGTTTCTTATTTGTGCAAGGAATTGTTTAACTTACAATTTCACCGCTTTTATTTGGATAACCCATTAACGATGTTTTTTTTTTTTTTTTAAATAGGGTGTTTCTTTAAAAATGTAAAATGTAATAGTTATAGAAAATTATCTTGTTTAAACACCCTCCAATTCCACTTGTATCAATTATAAAATCTTCTTGATCATTTTATGTCTTACCTAAAATATAGGTCAATGAGAGTTCAAGACTAGGCGAATTATGAGTCACAGTACTTCTGTTCACAGTGATTTTTTAGTTATATTTAGCAATTTCCAAATCTGGATTGGGAAGAAACATACAAAATGGCAGATAGATTAATTGTTTGTTGCATTGTACAAACGTTCAGAGGCGCTTATGTTGACCAGTCTAACATTGGGCCCCCCACCACATCGGAAATAGCCAGTGCCTACATAGGAAGTTTTGTTTTTGGTTTTATTATAATTAACTCGCTCTGAAGAGGTTATGATTTAACTTATAAAACATTTTTGTACGGAGCGAGCACAAGGTTTATGAGAATAGAAATACATAGATTGAATATTGATTTGAAACTGGGATGGTGTCCGAATAGGGACGGAGAATATGATATCGACCTAATAGCCGACGCTAGAAAGTTGTGTTTTGGAAGATTGGTTCACCATCCTGCTGCCAGTTTTATGCCTTTAAAGCCTGCATAACATCTACGCCAAACGTTATTTTTGACAACACGAACTAAGAATTCCAGCGGCCGACATAGCAACCACTACACCAAGGCCACACATACACTGCTATTGCTGGTCGACCTATCAAGCGATACCGCCGTTAATTTGATCCCAATAAAATGGCGACTGGAATCCAAAAATTTTAAAAGTTCAAGATTAACTTAAGGATTCGAAACTACCGACTTACCGACTCCGGTATTAACACACAGTTGAAGAAGCAGGCAATTCACTAAAGCCACCGACTATTCATTACAAATTTTTATTATATCATAAAAAAAAAAACTTGGATTACTTTTCAATCATAAAGGGGTTCTAAACGGTAATTTCTGTGGTGTAGACTAAATCCTCACTAAACTGAACTTGGATGATCCATTATAGATAAACATTTCCTGGAGAGTGAAATGGAAACAGGCATACATAGTGAATACATTGCAGTTGATTGTCATTATTTGTATTATCAATCGCACAGATGGTTTTTAGGCTTTATTCTTCTTAATAACAAATCTTATGGTGCTTGATAGCTATAACTATTTTAGACGCCGAAGAACTCATTCACGAAATCTGAAATTAAATCAGTATCGAACAGTGATATTGTATGAAGGTAAAAAGAGGACAAAGCACCCTTACCTCTGAATGTGATGGAATGGTTGGCAGAATCATAAAATTGCATTAACATTATTATTATTATAATATACAGAAATCTGGTAAGCCGAGTTGACTTTTGACTCATTCTCAAATTTAAAGGGGATTATGATGTCTTGAAGAAAAGGTTTGATTATGGCTCTTTCCCCGGAAAGTCTCGAATGATGATTGCTTTATAACAATACTCAACTTAACCTAATCAGAATTTTTCAAAGCCGTTGACGGAGTTGATTTTTCAAAAATCGACTTTAGATGCTGCGAAAAAATAAATTATCGATTTCGCCATTTGATATCTATTTGGAATTCATGTTGAAGGCGTTAATCCCGCTTAAAATTATTTACAAATAATATCAAAAGGAACTTTGTGCTAAATGACTTAATTATGATCAAAATTTACTTATATAGCACGTGTTATTGATGTTTTTTTTAATCAATCAATTTTTTTTTCGGCAATTCTCAAACACGTTTTCTTCAAATATACTCGTAATGTATTTACTTAAACTATTTCTTATGAATGACACAGGCTTACGTGAAGCTTTATTACTATTATAGCCCCACTCACTAGTAGTAACAATCAACAAGAATGCGCTCTAGTATGTGCAACAATAGTTATACAGAATGTACAGACATTTTTAAAAATGTTTTTATTTTGGGTGAAATTGAAAAATGCATTGCAATGCTTTTTAATAAACAATATTCTTGCTTTTTTACCATCGCTCGTGTATAAAAAAAGTGCAGATGGTATTCAAACTCGGGGGCATTAACTTTGATGTGGCCAAACGAGAAAGTGGAATTTAAAAATTTGTTCCGCACATCTAGAATAAAAAACAACTAAAATGGTTGAGAATTAAGAGCGGTAGAAACTTTTGCCCGCTAAGTTTTATATTTGAATTTATAACCACACGGTCATTTGTTTTCTCTAACTCATGCATACATTTCCCCTTTACCAAAACGCAGTGTCTTACGCTAAAAAATCCATGGATCTCGGAATCCGCAAAATCCTCCAAATCTTCATAATGCCACTGAAGCAAGCTGCAGAACTACAGATTATTTAAGTTCGAATAAAAATAACTCTCATCTTAACAGAACGAGAGCAGCGCGGAATGGGATTTTCTGTCACCAATATGCAAAAAAAAAGTATTTGCAAACAGCCTATTCAACTAAATTTAGATTTTTAGTTTTATTTTGGGAGTACACACGTGGGTGGACTTATTTTGCTGCAAAACTTCACATATCGTTATTCTTCTTAAATTTCCAAATATGGAAAATGATGATGATGGCATATTTTGAGCTCAAATAGTAACTCATTGGGTAATATAAAATTTGTATGCACCCAAAAACTAATCTGCCGGGGCCGGTATATTCTGTAAAAACAGGTTCATTAATGGCTTTTCCGTATAGGATATAATTGCAGCGTGTTTAAGGCCGAGGTCACAACCCTACTACAAGCCACAGAAATGATCATTTGAGATAGCTTAGTCGTTGCTGACAGTCAGGCTGCCATTAATGCTCTAAACTCGACACAGATAAAATCCAAGCTTGTTGAGATGTGCAAGCAACAACTCAACATTATATCAGCGGTCAGTACGGTAAGTCTCTGTTAGGTGCCAGGTCACCAGGATATGATAGGGAACTAGAGGGCAGACGAATTTGCTAAACAGGGATCAGAGCTGGAAATTAACCAGCGAATGTCTGCAACTAGCCGCAACAAGATTAAGAACCCTAGGCAGTTACTTTCTTGCGGGTTTGAACGACCTAAATAATCCTGACCCCAGGCTCCTTTGTACCAGAGGTGCAGCTTTTCTTTCTTTCGCGAACTCTGTGGAAACGAGATCCCTATCACTTTCTTATATTGCTTATCGCCAACATTTGGATTCATTGTCAATGAATGTCAATTTCGTCTGGTTATCTCAACAGATGGACAGATTGGAGTAAGATATCGCCTTCCATGTTGACACCTTCCCGTCGCAATATCTGAGCAAGAATCAGGTTAAGAAATCATATGACAGCGCATCTTCTTGACGGAATCATATGCAGATCTGAAATAATTCGGAGATTCCTGGTAGAAATTGCACTGTATGAACATCGCGGTTTTTGAGTGCTGTGCATGATACCCGGATAATTTTTTCCGAGATCCCGAGTTCGGGCGTCGCTTTGTATAGTTCAGTTCAATGAAATGCTGCCACATGCCTCTTTGAAGTCAATGAATGGTGAGGATGGTGAGGATCGACATCAAATTCGCTGGCCTTTTCTAAGATTTAGCGCAGTGTGAAAATTTTGTCTATTGTCAATTTGATCAGCCTTCAAGTGAGGTACGAGTTTTAAGAAATCTATCCACCTACTTGCATGTGAAAACGATATTGATACAACTACAAGAACACAATGCGTAAGCAGTAAATGCTGCACTTGCAAGAATCAGTCGGGGTATACGGTGCACAAGCCTGAACCTTGTCTAAGGCAGATGAAAATGATCTTGGTCTCTTTGAAAAAAAAAATTGTTTGGTTGGTGGTCCCCTTCGCGTATATAGAGTGTGGAGGAGAAGTTTCATCGAAGGCTGTACAGTAAAATGAGTCAAGTCAGGTGGCTTCGGGTACAAGGACATACAGAACGAATGGATGAGCTCAAGAAAAGGTTAGGTTTAATTTTAAAAAACACATTTTTAATTGTTTTTTTTTTGTATTTAACAAATGTTTAAGACGCTAACACAATAGGCTGTATAAAATCTTGGATGTGCAGTTAAGCTTTGATATGCTTTGATATTTGTTGCGAGATATTGGATCTCCTTTTTCGTAGATACCAGCAAATCGGTTTCGTCATTGTGTTCTTATTAAGTATAGATTTATTTGTGAACTCCAATTTTAAAACGTAGTAGTAGACCAAATATCCCCGCGGAATAACTAATACGTACCATATGTATAGTGATAATTAATTAAGATGAACTTAATAACAACAAGCAATAAATTGTAGCGTAATAGATCCAAGGTGCAAATATGTGTATATATGTTTGTTATAGAATGGCCATTGACTATGAAAGTCTGCATTAAATCAAACACTTTAAGTGAAATCCAAATTGCAGCAATAAAAACAAGTAGAAACACAAACAAAACAAAAACAAAGCAGACAACCATTGCGCTTCAAACCTCCATTTTCGAATCTACAAATGCATTCACCAAAAACCATTTATAAGATCTTATCTCAGTTTTAAAACGCTTGTGTGCTGTTGATCAACCCATATGAATCGCCTTCACGTATTCACCTTACATCGGCTGATGACGCTATGTAATTAGCCATCGAAT
This sequence comes from Orthonevra nobilis, assembly GCA_963555765.1. NCBI lineage: Eukaryota > Metazoa > Arthropoda > Insecta > Diptera > Syrphidae > Orthonevra > Orthonevra nobilis. The sequence goes on along the minus strand of OY743225.1, from coordinate 24,198,851 downwards.
GCGAACTTGAAACGGCGCTAACAGATCAATCACGCACTTCTGTGCTGGGGCCAGTGAAATAATAAATAATTGACGCGAGATTCTCATTATGGAAAATCTTCTGAAGAAAAAAAAGGTTACCCATACGCCCTCACTTAACCACAATTGAAATTGATTTTTAACCCCCCTGTTGTCTCACTTACCAGCGTAACGGTTATGCTATTGTTATCCAAGTGGCAAGATTTATCTATTGATACACTATTGATTTCTTATTAACAATGTTCCTCGAATTTGTGTTACATATATTTACATTTTAGCGAAAACACTCTTCTGCCGGCCGATTTGCACAATTTGTTATTTTCTTAACGACAAACAAAAAAAAATTATTTCCACCACCAAATGATTCGCACATTCTTACCATGTCTCAACTGTCCGCATCCGTAAGTTAGGCGTTCTAATAAATTCAAAAATAAACCGAACACAAGTGAAGAACTAAATACGAATGCAAAGTTAAGATGTCTTTTTTTTCTTTTTCTTTTTTACTTTCGAAGTGAAACACAACGACTACGAGTACACGAGTGAGTAAATCATATCAGAACTTGACCGCTCTGCGCTAGTATCGAAACTGAAATGTCTGACGACCATGATTTGGTCACCTGTCGCCTTGTTGCTCTAGCGTTCCACACATCGTCGATGTAAACAGCACTAGAGAGCTGGTTCGGCTTGAATTTTTTTGTTCTGTTGAGATTTTTATGTTTGTTGTTGGCGAGCCATATTGCAATGAAAATGAAGCCAACATTTCGCTTATGAGCCAAGGTAAGTTAAGGTAAACTGCTATTGCGAACGACAATACGAGACCTAAACACTAGCATGCTATAGAAGTGATGCACACGTCGTAACGTAATCAGAGGAGAACGGCGCTAAAAGCTAAACCAGAAAAAACTACGCGCGCATATGATTTTGAGATGAACCGGCGCGCGGTTCGTTAATACGCATACGCACACTAAAAAAGGAATTAAAGAAACAGTGTGCTTTGCCGTTCAATATGTTCTTCATTATGATCCAGGATAATTACATCATACCATACCATTCTTTCTATGCACCAAGGGTCTAAGATCTTCTATTTATATACGAGCCTTACTCCTAAAACGAATGTTTTGTTTTTAATAATTTGCTAACTCTCAAGGAATTTTGAATACCCTTATTATGGGTTTGTTTGCAAAGGTTTTAGGGGAGAATTGATGTAAAGTGTATTCGATTGCCTCATGCCTGGAGTTGGGAAAACAATTTTGATACTGCATTTTTCGCATTAACTTCATAAGCAGGGTTTAATTCGTCATTATCTGTTCTGCAAGATTGCGACATCGCTCTTCCGCAAATGTTCACAATCACTATAGCCCAAGCCACTTAGTCAGGCAACTATCGCTACTAGACCACTCCAGTAATAGAACCATTTATTTGATCCTAACGGCAAATGTTGACTTAACCACATACGAAAACTAGATACAAGTTCAAAACTTACTCTGGGATTTTGTGGCCCACCGAGACAGGCTCTTAACCAACTACACCACCCAGCCAACTAAAACCCATTTATTGATTCCCATCTGTGGGTTAACTCTATAAAAATCCGCGTTTTTTATCGCATTGTTTGCAAATACCTTCAAAAGCCTTCACTGAAGCATACAAATTTTAATTACATAACAATTCTTAATCCGATTTCTGATCTGATTAGACTACAGAGCCACGGATACTTCGTAGAAAGAAGTGACGGCGAACTTTTTGCCGAAAAATTGAACGTTACTCGAGATAACCTGTAGTTGGAAAAAAAAATTGCTCAACGAATAGATCATTATAATTGTTTTCTTGATCCTTAAAACAAGTGGACTCCCTTGACTGTGCCATCTACAGGGGATATCTTTTAAACTTCGTATGTAAGATCTTTTCTGTCCAAACTGAAACCCAATTCAACAATCTATTTTGTTCATGTTTCTCGGATGAAAAAGGTTATCGAGGAACGACTAGGGTGAAACGACTTGGGTGGCTTTAACATGCAGAGCGTATGGACAACATCGCTCTCCGAAGAGTCTTCGAATAACGCAGAAAAATTATCAGCACATGCGGGAAGAAACCACATGCAGGCATTTAATGGCAGCTAGCTATTGGTCGAGCTGAATGGAGGGACTTGTTATCAAAGGTCAGGGTACACCAAGGGCTTTAGTGCATATTGACGCATAACAGTAGCAGCCAACCTTGTAAATAATTTGATATGTGTTTTAAAAACATTCGCTCCATGATTTGTATGACTGGACTGGACTGTTTGTTTTTTTTTCTTCTCAGATATTGAAACAATTTTATGAAAAATTCCTAATAAGACGAATTAGTGAGGAGGAGAGCGGAGAGAAACAAGCCAGCATTTGAACTGAAGTTAAACAGTATAAAACTAAATGTAGAATATATGTTTTCTCCAATTTTTACTCTCATGCGTTTGAAATTTTTTTCTTTTTTCCAAGATGCTGGTTGGCTGCCTTGTTAAAATAGTTGTGACACCTTTTTAAGTTGCTTAAAAGATGACTCCTTCATTTGTTCACACAGAAGAAAACAATAACTTTAATTTAAATTCTTATGTTTATTCATAAAAAAATATCAAACAAAAACAAATTGATCTGGTGTTAAAATTACGTCACCAATGTGACTGGAAAAAATGGCGTGCGATCTTGTTTATGTCTTTTATATTACACTGGTTTTGGAAAACGATTCGATCCTCGAATTTTTCCAACGGTTCAATTATGTGAGCGAAGAACGTTTCCAAAACCATAAGCTGATCATAAAGCTCAGTCCACTCAACACCAAGTGTATTTGCACAAGTTTCTAAAAGCCAAAAGAACGTCCGAGGAAGCTTGTTTTTGAGTTCTTCCGTTTGGATCTCAGTCAGCTCAAACGCTTTTCCCAAAATCATCCAACAGTCTAATTTGGAAATTTTTAATATCGTTGCTATGGAATCATCCGTTTTAATGACGTCCTCTTCTTTAATATCATTCTCGTGATCACTTATATCTGCGAAAATATTAACATTTTCTAAATTGCGGCGAGGTGTTGTTAAACACAAATCCGCCGGCTCCATATCGTCCTCTTCAAATAAGTCTATTGATTTATCGCAACTAAACTTTATTGAAGGGCCCTCTTCTTTTGAACGTTTGAAACCTTGCCTATTAAGCTTTTGTCTTCTCATTTTACTTATTGTCCCGTTGCAATAAGTTTCCATCTGAGGTTTAAATATTACTTCGGCGGGTTTGTATATATTAACTTTTTCCTTCCACGCATCTTCATCATCATCAAAACAAACCTTGTGCGCACTTACTCCTTTGTTCAATAAGAGAGCCGGATTTCTAAATGTGCCTACTTCGTTTCGCTTTGTTGTACAGTCAAGGTATATGACACTTAACTTTCTTCCACAAGTTGTAAATATATTTTGCAATTTTTTCGGTTTTAGAAGAGGTTGCAGCGAATGTTTCGAATGATCCACTCGCATGAAATCTGGAATCATTGAGTTGATCGTCGGGTCTAGCTGGATGTGCTTAAAATTATTATGGCACGGCGTGAATGAGGGACTAAATGTTAAGGACTCCGCATCTTTCTTCAAGGTTTGTTCACAATAAGTGTCAATGAATTTTTGAAAAATAAGTTCAATGTTTTGCTGGTGTTTTTTCTGGTCTTTAGACAAATTGGGTTCAACGGGTTTGGAACATTCCTCCAAATGTTTTAAGTACAATTCCCGCGGTGGAATATGTTTGAATTGCTTGCATAACGATATAATATTGTTGCAGAGAATTACTTTCCTCATTTCAATGTATTGCACCCAATCATCCCAAACGAAAAGTTTCTCATAATTTGGCAAATTCATTGAGGCCAACTGGCTATTTACCCTCCTTGCCGATTTAGAAATCTGCTTTTCCTTGCGACCATCAAGTCCAAAAAGTAATTTTAGACTGAAAATTATGTATGCCATTGCACGACTCTCATAGCATGGTGTATAAATTCTACGGTCCCATTCCATTTGGGGCGGATACAAATTGATCAATCGTTCAACAAATGTATACATATCGGTAGGCAGGCTCAACTCTGTAACATAACGTTTTACAAGCATAAGCATATCAGGCATTTTCAAAGCTTTTATATGGATGCTTTTACATAAAGTGCTACACTGTTCACGCATGTGTGTAACCCCAAAGAACCTTTTTTTCATATGAAACCGAATGGAGGACAACATTTGCTGACACTGATCCCCAATGTTTTCTGGAAAGAATTTTTCAACTGTAGCTGTTGATATATGACCTTCAGCTATGAACCGCATAAGATCTGTTAATTGAATATTATCTTCGATGAGGTTAAGCGCAACTGATATGATGGCGTAAATTTGTTTCATATTCAACTCCATTATTTCGTCATTATATTTCAGTTCAGAACTTTTAATACGAACCTTATGGCATGTCAGGTTAAAGTTCGATAAATGTTTCTTTATATGCGCTGCAGGCATTTTCTTTTTGAGGTGCTTTCGCGCCTGCGAAGAAAATTTAAGCTGGATTGCTCGATTACTTGCTGCAGATCCGGATGATATTCCGCTCGATTCGAAAAAGGACGATGCTGAAGCAAATGAAGCAGAAAGCATTGACTGTGACATGGACGATTCATACTGAGATTGGTCAAGATTTTTCTGAAAATAAAATCCGAAGTTTATCAATAGGTAAATGCGAGCATTAAGAATATAATTGTAATATAATTTTAAATACTAGAAGCAATTATAAAGTAAGGGAAAGTAAGTAAGTAAGTAACATCAACATTATTGGAAGGTTAATGAAATATATGTTATGTCGTTATATAGCAATCTACTTTAGGTGATGTAAAAGCCAGAATAGGCTTTTCCGAGTCATTATTTAAGAATGTAATAATAATATTTACCACCCGCTTTCTCCACTCGCGCCCGGTGTTAACACTTGAATTCTTTTCCGATTCCGCTCTTTTCCGTTTCTTTTTCAATCGCTCTTGATTATAAAGAATGTTGGCGTCTCTGTTGAGGCAAATATATTACGGACTTTCTACTGTCTGGATTGAACGGGCTCTACGTACCTTTCTTCGAAGCGTATTCCCAACCTAGGAAGCTCTGCATGCTTTCTACTGAAAAATGCCACTTCTCTGCTTCGAAGATATGCTGCCCATATCTGCAGCGCCATTAGTTTAAGCTCATCCTTGGCACCCAACAGAATTAATTCATCAACAATACCACGCAAAATGTAATTATAACATTCCCAAGAAGTAAGCTCAGCTGAAAATTTCGGTTGTCTGAGACTCCAATAACATTCTGTGGAAAGTAAAACTTACGTTTGTCCGATTTGACCGTCTTGATTTTTTGTGTTTTTCTTCGGACAGGCTTCTCAAAATCTTCGTCCCTTTCCACCACAACCGCTCGTACCAGCTCAGACTTTGTTCCGCACTCTTTGCAATAGTAATATCCTTCTTTTAGTTGAAAATCATTTTCTCCACAAACTGTACAATCTATATTTGGCTTCTGATCCATATTTATTATATATCTGGACAAAATCCTTTTTTGTCAACCCAGTAGATTCTTGCTTCGTTCTCTACAACGGATTATAGGTTATAGTGCAATGCTCACAGGGCAACTAGTTCAGCCTACATGTTTACCATTTTAATAACTGTTTACATATGTCATGCTGTCTCCAACACACGTGCAATAATCAAATGAAAACAAAGTACACTTATGACCAACAGCTATAATATTGCGTATACGAGTCGAAAGTAAGTTGGAATCTCAACCTTCGTTTTAGATCTGGTTCAACTGATTGATGGGTGCTGCCACTGACCATTTAAAATGTTTGTATTTAAATGCTCTTAAAATTGTATTTAGTAAAGAAGTTAGAACTCCATAGTTTCCGTTAGTATTGTCGTCTGTCGGCTCATCCATCCCATATATATATGCAGTAATTTCGTTTTTTTCGTAACATTTGTCAAATGTCAAATTTGTCATGCACAAATTGGTGGCCATGGTGGCACACTGCCTGTGCGACATGTATACATTTTTTTAAGTTTTATTTATTGAAACAAACTGTTTGTATGTCTGCTTAAATACATATTCTTTTGTATTACTCGTTTTGCTAACACAAATTTCAAGTAAAAGTTTAACTTTACTTCAATTCAACAAATTTCTGTTTATCTGCCTGATGTTGTTTCAGTGTAAGTGAATTGATAGTAAGACCGCTATTACACAGGCCTGTCCTTTTGTCTCTTCATTCCCTATCTCAAACGCACTAACAATTGAGCCACGGAAATTTTATACAATTTTTAAATTTACATTACAACAGCACCTCTCCTCATCTCACAAAATAGCATATAATACTACTTGCTAAGAAATCAGGATGACAGCAATGACATGCTCGCGAAAAAGTAACAAGAAATCTAGCTGAGGCATCGAACCAACAAAGCCAGATCTAATGTATAATTGACAAACGCCTTTAATATTTTCACTCCACTGCTTTTATTGCTTAAATATTTTTAAACAATAAGTTTGTTTCAGTTACAGTGATTGCATGATCAGCGTGCAAGTTAGAACGTTTTTTCTTTATGAGTTGTGTGTTTTAGTTACCTGGTGAGCAACTTGTAAAAACATCCATGACTTATCTTACAAACCAATTGATATTAATTCTGTGAACTCGATAAAAGGAACTGGTTGTATTCCGAATTTAATTATAGTATTTATTTATAAAAAAAGCACATGACAACCAAGGGGAAATTATGCGTCTGTCAACTGACTGAATTATGCAAAAATGCCCATAGAATAATACTTTTTGATTTACATCTACAATTTATTGATATGCAATAAACATTTAAAAAGTTCACAGAATCTATGATGAATTCTTTTCCATTGCCCCCATAAGTGTTTTTCACCCCGCTTCGATTGACAAAATATTCGAGAATGTTTAACACAGCATAATAAATGGTGTAGAGCAAATTCCAGAAAGTACATTTGTACCAAAAATGTAGCACCAACATATATTGTGGCAAATCCAAAAAGTATGTATGAAAGATGCAACCAAAATAGAATGCCACCCAGAGAGCAAGCCGGTCAGGCGGCATAAAAAATGGGTGCAAATTCACTGAGTTCTATTCAAATATGACCAGACTATATAAATATGTTTATTCATTTATACGTCCAATATGTAAGTAAAGCACCATAAACAAATAAGTGGATGAATTATTTCAACTAAGTTAATTTTTTCTATTTTAAGTTAATTTGAAAATTGAAATTGTTTTTTTTTCAAGCTGAGGTCGAGCCTCAATTTTTTTTTTAACGCAGAAACTTCAAACGATAGTTGCATCTTCAAGCAAAAAAAAAGGGGGAAGCTTATTCTGTGACTATAGATAAGCTTGATTAACATCATGTCAATGAGTTGCTTATCTTCCATTTAAAATATTTAAATTGAATTAAAAAATGATAACCCATGGACTCGTTAAATTTTAAGTTTGCTTGCTGGATTGAAACTACTTTCACAATCAAGTAGAAAAGAATATTTGACTTTGAATTACATAATCAATTGAATAAATGTTTAGACAACAACATCTCGATAATTTAACAAAGGTTTTCATAGAAGATTGTTAAGATTTTAAGTTAACATACACATATATTTCAATTCGAAAGATGTTTAGAGCAATTATGATTATTTACTTTGATGACAGACCCAGTTCAATCCTTCATATAAAGGCGTTGGTTGACAGGCGATATGCATGCATGCGCACTGCATAATTTTTTCGCCCTTCATCAGTTATGGAAATCGTTTCAATGTCATCAGGGCTTAAGCATTAACCGAATTTTGGGAAGATACTGGCATAATTGGCAGTGGTTTTTATTATTTTTAGAACAAAATTATTATAAAAATATTTGTTTGGTACTGTCTCCGTGTGAACATTCACCCAGATTCTTGTGATGAAGAAAGTCCTTCAATTTATTTTGTTTAAAATGTTTTGTGTGTGACGGTGTTACTACCAATTCAATTGTAATTAAAGTATTTCTGTCCATTCTCTTATTGTCAGCTTTCGAAACGTTCGCAAAGAAAATATTGCACAAGAAGTAGAAGTAGTAGAAAAAATTGCAGTAGAATGAAAATTGTCATTGTGAAAAATGTTCATTCAAAACTTTCATTCAAAAAAACTTGGTAAACTGCTGCAGTTAAAATTAATAGGCAAACTAATAAAAAAGGCAAAAAGTCTTTTTAACAGGTTTTCTATTTGGTTTGTTCTTTGTTCAATTGGGGAATTCCAATTTATGTGAGAATCTTGTTGCCAAATTGGTTGCTTATTATTCTTTTTCTTTTATGACAGTTAGGTTGTAGATTTGCAGCGACATTTTTTTTTTTGCAACATTTGTGGTTGAGTAGCCAAGCAGTGACATTAACCCTTTCGAAGTCTTCTGTAACATTCAACAAAAATTCTGGTAGACTCTTATTTTTCTACCATAATTAAATAAATATGAAGCTAAGCTTATTTTTAAGTTTTCTTAGGACAGTCAACATAGCTTTTAACATATTTTTTTGAAATCATTAAATGAATTTTAAAGTTCACTAATATATTGTTAGGCAGCCGGTGACATTTTATAACAGATCAGTGCTGCATCATGTTCTTCTGACATACGCTTTAATGAATACTAAATCATAGGGTGAAAGCGCTCAGAAAATCAACAGAAATTCATTCCTAAATGAACCGTACATAAAAGTGAAATCTCTGAGGTATAACCATGTATCACTGTTGCCATCCAATATATATTACACATTAAGCTAACACTTATTTTGCGATGCAGTCTCGACTTTATACAGAACTGAGTTCTGTCATTTCAGTTGTCATATAAATGTCACTGCCCCTCTGCACCTTAGTTGGTGAGTCACTTCTTCTGCCAGTAAAAAGTATACAACATACTTTCTAGTTGTTTTAATAAAATTCCGGCTTAAAATAAGGCACATTAAACTCCGTGGCTTAATGTGATTTGATCTATATAACAAGGTATCCTAGACTATCAATAGGTCAAAGTTTTCCATCAATGATATAATTTATCTTCTAGAGCCCTTCTTCAGTGGTTGTGTGTACGTAGGCGAAAAGTTCTATCGACTTTTTGAAAACTGCCACAGAGTATTATGTTTGTGTGAGATTTGGTGGATGTGAAAAGGTTTTTTTTTCGAGAATCAGCCGTGCAAAAAACAAACACGAAAGCTACGCCATAAAATTATTGCAGGTGTCGCTCCGTAAATATTTAATCTCAATCAATTGAACTTATCGGAAAAAGAAACAAAGAAGGAATACCAACGAAATAATGTCATCATCCGGCGATTTCGGCAATCCCTTGAGAAAATTCAAATTGGTTTTCCTCGGCGAACAAAGTGTGGGTAAAACTTCTCTCATAACTCGCTTTATGTATGACAGCTTCGACAACACTTATCAAGCAACTATTGGCATCGATTTTTTATCGAAAACGATGTACTTAGAGGATAGAACGGTGCGTCTACAATTGTGGGACACCGCGGGCCAGGAACGCTTTAGATCACTCATTCCATCGTATATTCGTGACTCGACTGTAGCAGTGGTAGTCTATGATATTACAAATGCGAATTCCTTTCATCAAACTTCCAAATGGATTGACGATGTGCGCACGGAACGCGGAAGCGACGTTATAATTATGTTGGTAGGCAATAAAACGGATTTGTCGGATAAACGACAAGTTTCCACCGAAGAGGGTGAACGTAAAGCAAAAGAACTAAATGTGATGTTCATTGAGACCAGCGCCAAGGCCGGTTACAATGTAAAGCAATTATTTAGGAGAGTCGCCGCTGCACTACCCGGAATGGATTCTATGGACAATAAACCACCAGAGGACATGCAGGAAGTTGTTCTTAAAGACTCACCACACGAAACAAAAGATCCCGAAGGAGGCTGCGCTTGCTAAATGACTTATCTAGTATTCTTATTCTTTTTACTTTTTATATGTTCGCTTGATAAACAAAAAATTAAATTCAATTAAATTAAGCACTTTTAAAGAGCAAAAATAAATATTACAAACAGAAAGTATATACAATACGCTCTTAACGGAATAATAATCATCTGTTGTACTTTAATTTTATAATCATGCAGAAGTAAGATGAGCTTAAATAAAGGGTAAGGGTGCACCGAGCTCTTGTGATTTTTGCTCCTTTAATCACGAGTTCATTGCGGTCAAGTCCAACATTACATCCTTTGCGTAAAATTTCGCTTTAACTAGTATTTACCGAAAAGTAGAATGTCTTTCAAGATATTAAAACAACACCAAGGTGACCTAGCCCCCATTCTTGAATTTACTGCTCAAATGATTCACAGAGTGTAAGGTTGGGTTGATTATCAATTTCGTTAGTCTGACGTCATAGTGTCAGTAACCCAATTAAGAAATCACATTTTACGGAAATATTGCCATTTCTTCCTATGTGTACACATGACCTGAATCAAAAAATCGTAAACCAAGTTTCTAACCAGAGTCTTGTCTTGTCATTAAGCATATAATGTGGATGTTTGTGGTTGCAATAAATCTTAAGTGAGAACGTTATCTATGGATATATACCCAATATTTTCTATACTGATAAAAATTAACAAAGAGCAATAGCATTCTGTATTGCGTTATACATTACAATTAAAGAAAATGTAAAATGTTCGCATTCCTTCATGCTTATTTTCTTATTAAGCTCATTTTTTTTAAATATCATGGGTAAGTGTGAATTGTACTTCCAATGTTCACTAGTTGCGTTCTCTCCGTCAATTACAATGTGCATCTAATGGGAGGAAACATCAACACCACTCAAAAGAATTTAAGGAAACGAACAAGCAAAGAAGAATGACGAATCAAAAATGTTTGAAATGTCAGAAAATCAGTAGATCAAACTGTTCTTGAATGAGGTCATTGCCCTGCGTGAAAAACTGATGTAATTAATGTCCAGGTACACGCCATGTCAAAATGCTCAGTTCATTGTTTAAAGAGGTGGGCAATTGTTATGCCAGTTTGGAATCAAAGAGAGTAACGTATTTACATGAAACTTGGGTCTAAAGATAAGATGGTTAGCGATTTTTAAATTCCGGTGTTTGTGCATTGAACTCGAATATATGAATACTTTTTTTTGCGCTTAGTTTTTTTCGGTTGCGGTCACTGCAAACAAAATAGCAAAATAATGACTAGGTACCGTTCGAAACTGCTCCTGCTATCGACGAATCGACAATAGCGACATATATATATTTATATAGACATAGCATACACACAGCGCGGTTTGCACGTTGTTTTCAGACTACAAAATGTTAGATGACTTACTTAAATTTATCTTTATTAAATCAATATTTTTCATAATAGCTTTAAATAATCCTCACTATGTCCATTTAGAATTCGGTGTTTACTGCTGAACATCTAAACAAGAGCTTTATATCTAACAGGCTTTACGTTTTCGTACTCTTATCCTTACATATTTCAATGGTGTTTCAATTCGTGCTGGACTCCGCCGCTAATCAAGGAGTACATTCAGCGATTTCATTCCTTAGTTAACTCCATTCAATAATTTGTACCAAGTTCATTAAAGCCTCTTACCACTTACGTTCACCATCGAAGATACGATCGCAATCTAGTGCATATTTCGGGATTGCAGCTGTTGAACCTTCGCATATGAAATTCAAAAAGTCTTTTTTCTGCATATGATTCGCTGAGTTATTTTAACGTTGATAATCTAAGATTTGATTCCGAAATGATTTAAGATAAGGTACTTTCATTCAAGTCCTTCAGCTCCAACTTTAACTCAGATCTTTTCAAAATGTTCGTAGTGAAATCGATATTTATGATCCCGATATGGCTCATTTTTAAATCCAATAAGCCGCAAATGATAGCCACAGCGGAGTTTAACATCTATACGTCAGTCTGCTCTACATTAAGAGTAGGTGCAACATTTCTTGCATTTATCAGACACGAAAACCTCAATGAGCACAAATTAGATCAGTTTCGAGCAGAATTTGTTCTCACTGAGCACAAAAAGTCGGATTCAAATGACGGCTATTACATAGTTGCGCTGTGCAATACTCGGCGATTTTCTTTTGAAAACTTATTCCGAGCTGCGCACGTTATTACACGAAGGTTTTTTGATGCGCTAGAGCTGGGCGTTATTTTGACAGTTATGTTTTATTTTTTAATCGCTGTTCCCAGATGAAGAACTTGTTGATGAAATTTTATATATTTATAATGATGCTTTTGAGACAGGGAATGAAAAGAAAAAAAAGATCTAGGATAAAATCATAGAAGAAACATCGACATGTCCAAGGATCATTCAATTTCGTTGCAAATGCACTGAAAGTGAATGATAAACTATCTTTCATAATTGCTCAGTGTTTACTTTAACCATCAACTTTTTTTATTTATTTAGTTTAACGCCAAATTCAAAATTAACATCTATTTTTTGGCACGTAGGCAAAGTAAATCTGCTGTTTATCCTAAGAGTGAGAAGTATAAATAAAGCAAATTCAAAAAAATAAAGAAAAAGAAGATAAGGAAACGTGAAAAACATCCAATCCTACCCGTGCATGTCCGGCTGGGTTATCGCTGTTTCACCTTCCCTCTCTTTAGAACTCATTTGAATCTTGCAAAACATGTAGTTTGTAATAGCCGTCTACCCGTGCATGTCCGGGCTAGTTTATCGCTGTTTCTTGCTGAATCTTGCAAAACATGCAGTGCGTAATAGCGGTCTATATTGTAATTTCTAAGTTAATGCAATAACGGTCCCATATTGGAAGAACAACAATGTCTGCATATATAAGAAATTTCCTTTTTATATCATGGGCCTGCTTTCACCATTTGATTGTATGCGGTATATATATCGTACAAAGCGGAAATGGTCTTATTCAAGACAGTGAACCACATTTACTACTGAGCCACAAATAACCCGGTTTTGAATGGAAGCTTCAAATTAACTAAAAATCTGATTCTCTTTTTAAGATTATTAATTTATTTTTTAAAGTTAAGACTAGACGTTACCTTTCTTTTTATGAAAATCATATCTGCCATTTTGACAACCAACTGAATATATGAATTTCTAGTCCTATAACCCTAAATAATTAGGCTTAATTAGGTCTAACTTTAGGAATGCGCCCACTATATATGGAAATACCTTTTGTTTTCGAAACAAATTGACTAAAGATGTGTTTGTGCCAAAAACAACTCATGCACTTGTTTCCCACACGAAGCTAACAAACAAGTGATAACATTGTAATAGCTCAGTTGATTGTGTTAAGACATTCGAATTTATTGCGCCGCTAACGACTGCATAACAAATTAATTCCCTCACTCACGACACCTCGTGCAAACAACAGAGTTCATTAAAACGTTCTGCAAGGGGCGCCTCCCTTTACTTAATGCTGACTAGATTATATCTTCCTTGAAATGGAACTTAAGACGACGTCACCGCTTCTAAGGGTTCAAGTTCAAAATGCGATGTCACTGCTGTAGTCCAGTCAGCGGAATTGACCACAGCTTTCCAATTACCATCAATTTCCGCGGTTTCCTAATCGAATTAAATGCACGCATCAGAAAGCCTGTTTTAACTACGGCACAAACGATACATTTAACGTTTTATTATGAATTGAACTGCATTGTTATTATCACAAGCACCGATTGCGCTTATCGTTCTTCTAGCGTTAGAAAACAAAGTCCGCGCAGTCCGTCCCAGTTTTCAACAGTTGTGTGTAGCCAGACAAAGAATTTACTTCGGTTTGGGTTTACGTTGTGAATGCAACACGAAAGCAGTAGTAAAAACTCAGAACTGCGAAACTGATTTTTTTTCTGCTTCGCAAAATTTGGAATAAGACGATAACGCTTATGAGTCGTAAAATAAGACCGAGCGAGAGTCCGGAAAAAGTGAGTGGACTGGGTCAAATCTTGCAGTGGCTTGATCAAAACCCAAAAGTGAATGCATGTCGCGAAACAAATCATTTATTGTTTTTCCTCCGAAGCTGTAAATATGATCTGGAAAAGACAAAGAAGAAAATCGAGAGGTGAGTTTAATTTAAAATGATCTGATTGCAAATTTTCTTGCAAGCACAATAATTTTTCAACAGAAATTAAAACACATTTTGCTGTTTGTTTTTCAATTTGATAAGTGAGATTGAATTTAAACGTAATTGAAAGCTTATTGTGCCTATTTTCTCTTTGATTCCAAGAGAAATTTAAAAGTATTACGTCCCTTCTTGATTTTTTTAACGAATAGCATGAGTTGCAAGCCATTTCGTTCTTACAAACTCTTAACTAAGCCTACATTTATTACCCAAACCCCCGACCTACAAACTTAATCCTAATTAACCCCACTTTCTAAGAACTTAAAATAGATAACGGACACTCAATATGTGCATAATCCGTTAATCTTGAGATTAATTGATTTAATTGCTTATCATAATAATATCACTCTTTCAGCTTCTACTTAATGCGAGGCATTCGTACTGAGTGGTTCGCAAATAGAGACCCATTTTCATCAGAAATTCAAGAGCTACTCAGCTTGGGAGTCTTTCTACCACTTCAAGAAAGGGATGAACAAAACCGACAGGTGGTGATCATAAGAACAGCAGCGCACAATCCAAGGATTCACACGCAAAACAATGTCTTTAAAGTAATGTTTTTTTTTTATCTTGTGTTGATCAAATTCAACTTAAAATTAACATTCTTTAAGGTAAGCAAAATGATCTTGGATTTGCTCCTGAAATTTGAACCTGATATCTCTATCAATGGCATTGTAGCCATTTTCGATATGGATGGCGTACAATTGGGGCATGCATTGCAGTTAAATCCGAAACTTATAAAGAGATCTGTCGAAAGCTGGCAAGTTTATCCATGTAAACCAAAGCTACTCGAGTTTGTCAACACACCGACTCACGTTAACTTGATCCTTAACACCTTCAGGTAAGTTTTTCATATGTACCAAAAGGCTGAAAGATAAAATCATCTTCCATGCAGACTCTTTATGACGCAAAAAATGCGATCTCGCGTTGTTGTGAGCAAACAGTCTTCACAAGTTAAAGTCAATCTTCCAAGAGATCTCGGTGGTACTGGGATGTCGTACAATGACCTTACCGTGAAATGGAAGAAGATCGTTGAGGATCACGCAGCATATTTTGCTGACTTTGAACAGTATAAAATGAATATCTCCTAGGGAGATCAATATTTTTTTTTTAATATTTAAAGGCATATTTTGACAATAAAGGAACATGACAATACAAAGTTATATGTTATAACTTACATAGATAACATGGATGGTTTTCAACATGAATATGATTGTTTTTTGTTAATTTGTGTGTTTAACAAAATGGCAGACCTTAAGACATTTTTATATCAAAATAAATAAATCTCATCAATGTGAAAATAATAGTTTTAATCATGGAATATGCACTATGAACGTACATAAATGAAAACAGAACTATAAGAAAAATATTTTCATTCTGTTCTTAACATGGGGAATTTTATTAAAAAACAAGAAAAATCATACCGATTAGCATTCACTTTTGTCTAGTTTTAATTTCTTGAATTGTCACAATCCAGACTCTGATGATGGGCCTTGATCTCATTCAAACCAGCACCTCCCAAAAGAGATGTTTCAGGCGGTTTTTAAAATAGCGTATTCATCTTATTCCATAGATCGTTTTCTTCCTATGTTGTTGGTTTCCTTACACTATTTTTCGTCACTTAAACCATGTAAGCGAACCGCTTCTTTGGTTCATGAATAGACGACAGACTGGCATCTTTTTTTACCGCTATCTCGAAAGAAAGTGCCAAATGCCTTGATCTTAGATTCTAGTCCACCATATCTAAATCTTCATTTGAATGTTAAGGCGGGCATTTTTATTGAAATTTTTGGTAAACTTTGTAAGCCTTTTCTGACTGTTAGCCTACACCCTTGTTAAGTTCTGTCTCTGGCAAGTCCCACCCGTGATCCATCCGGTTTGAGAGAATATTTTAATGGTGCTTTGAACACAGCACATTAAAACTTTCAACTGCGAACAACTTCCTACTGCAAATTGCCTTCTTTGAGGAGATTTATAATTGTAGATCGTTTCTCGATTCGCACTGTTGCCTGAAGCATACTTTTTTGGGAGAACTCATCATCCCTATCGATCATTTATATGCTTTCATATTTAGTTGTCTCGTAGTTTTTGCTTCCGTGGCGAATTTAATTGTAATTCATATTCGTTAGTCAATGCGTTCCACATCTGCGGGAACTTAAAATCATCATTCCATTTATTAGAAAAATATTCAAATTTCATTCCTCAACGCGTTTGAATAGTAAAGAAAACACATTTTTCATCTGGTATTTTAATGAAGTCTTATTTGAATTATTAATTAAGAAAGCTTTCGAAATACACGTTACTTTTTGCTTAGTTTTACTGTTTTCAATTTTTAAACAACGTATGTAGTTAACGTAAGAAAAATCATATAACCTAAAAAAATTAATTTTACAACATCAAGTAAGTTCAGAGGGCCAGAACTGAATTGAATGAAATAAAATATTAATAATTATATAACTATGAAGAAAAGACTTTGAGTTTTTTTTTTGTTTTTGTAATGAGAAGTAAGAAATCAACCAGACTGTTTAATATTGGTTCACCAACAGAAATTTAGCTTGTACTTCCAGTATTCTCTATTAATAAATATCCCATTGGTTGCTCCAGCCTTCACATTTCGCTGTTTATATAAATATAGATATCCTTTGTAGTACAATATTTCTTATTTTTGAAAGTGATAGAAACGGAACGCGACTTAATTCACAAAAGTGTGGTAAATATTGTAATCGAGACTAAAGAATGCGCCCCACTGTCTTGAGTTGCATTCTAGTTTTCGTTCTTTTAACCGCTGTTGTATGTTATAAGACAGATAAGGTACAGTTAATAACAAAACCGAACCAAATGATAAACATATGAGAACATAAACTGAATTCCAAAATTTTGTAATTTAAATGGACAGCATACAGTGAACGGAAAACGAAAGAATAAAGCCACATCATTAATATATTACTCCAAAATGACTTTTCCAAGTATTTCACAAGAAAATATACACATTTTATAAGTACAGGCAAAGCTCGATTTGCGCAATGCTCGGTTTGCGCAAATGCTCGAATTCCGCACTAGGTAAAATATATGCACTACCGCTCGATTTGCACACACAATTGTGCGGAAATAGAGCGCTCAGTGAGAATTTGAATTTTTTTTGAAGACCAATAGTAACATGCAAACATTTTTCATAAATATGTATGTACATACTCCGTTAGTTCAGCTAACGGAATGCTGAAGCAAACCTAGACATTTGTTTTTGGGTTACAATTTCTTTATTCATACCCTTTTCAGTCGAGTGTAGTGTTTTGTTCCTTAGACGTGTGCAGTTTTAATTTATTTTCAAGTGCGTTTTCAATAATGCCTTCTTCAAGTAATACTAAGCCCAATCACCTTTCTATATCGTCTAAGGCCAAAGTACTTGATGATTTAAAAAAAGGCATATCAGCGAAAAGAATATCTTTAAACATGGGCATTCATGTAAGCACAATTTCGAGAATTAAAAAAGCGGAGAAGGCAATTATAAAAGAAATTTCTGAGACCTATAAGGGAGTTGGAAAGCGTAAGTATCTTAGGAGGTGTGAAAATCCGGAAATGGAAAAGCGTCTCTTTAGCTGGTTTTTGATGAATCGAGCGCGCAATGTACCAATGAATGGACTGCTTTTAAAAGAAAAAGCCAAAGAGTTTGCAAAGGATATTGCTGGCAATGAAAATGTCCAATTCAATGCTAGCGACGGATGGTTTTCAAATTTTCGGAAACGCTATGGAATCAGGCATTTATCGATTGCAGGTGAGAAACTATCATCATGTTCCGAAAGTGTTTCCCCTTTTAAGTGCAGACTCGAACAGCGAATTAAGGAAATGAGAATCACAGGTAATGAAGTGTACAACGCTGATGATTCCGGATTATACTGGAAACTTCTTCCAACAAAAACGTATGTGAGTTCAGAGGAAAAAACAGCACCAGGACGAAAGGTAGCAAAAGATCGTCTTACCTTTATGGTTTGCACAAATGCATCGGGAACACACAAACTCAGATTATTAGTTATTGAGAAAGCAAAAAAACCAAGATGTTTCGAGAAAGGTTTCCGGATTCCCGTTGACTACCGTAATTCTAAATCAGCGTGGATGAACGCTTTTATATTCAAAGATTGGTTTCACAATTGTTTCGTTCCAGAAGTAAGACCATCTCGCGAAAATTACCAGCAAACATATCTTATTTCTTTCTTATTTGCTTAACTTTAGGTAACACGATTTCAACGCCACAATAATTCATTAGTCGGTTGTCTATTACTATTGGATAATGCCCCTAGTCATCCCCCAGAGGTTGAACTTGTAAGCGCAGATGGGAAATTCTCGGTAATGTATATGCCGCCAAATGTTACTGCATTAATACAGCCAATGGACCAAAACATAATTAAATTAACGAAATTGTACTACCGAAATTCCTTACTTGCATCTATTGTCGCTAATGAAGATATTGGAGTGGCCGAGGCATTAAAAAAAATGACTGTTAAAGATGCCATTGTGAATCTTGTCTGCGCTTGGAATCAGATAAAGGAAGCGGTTATTATATCATGCTGGAAAAAAATATTAAATTTTTCGGGTCATGAAAATGAAGACAGTTTCTCATCTGATGACGAAATACCGTTGGCTATATTAAAGTCAAATCCACAATCTGCAAGATCATCAGCCAGTGTCGATACAACAATTCATAGAGAAGTCCAAGGAACTATAACGCAAACTATCAACCTATTAAACGAAATTGGAAAAACTGTACATAAGTGGTTTTGTTTTGCTTTACATACATACTAACTTTTGTTTTCTATAAAGATCCACACTGCTAACGAAGTAATTGATTGGAATGTCGACACAATTGAAGAAGAGGAAATATCCGACGATGAAGACAATCTTAATTTGAAAGCAGAAGTCCACTCTGAAGTTCAACGAGTGTCCCATCAAGATGCTGTTACGATGTTGAACGGTGCTCTTAAATGGGCTGAGCAAAATACTAGAAGTTTTACCGAAATCTCTCTTTTACAAAAATTACGCGAAGATGCCGTTAAAATGAATGTTATGGCAAAATTCAAACAAACAAAATTGGATAATTATTTTAATATTGGGTCTAATAAATGAAATTTACCATGAGCAACTGAAGTCTTAAACGTCTTTTAAGTGCTTAAACATTATTTTTCTTACATATGCCCTATATGTACATACAAACTTTACTTGTTTTATAAGCATTCGAATTGCGCACATTTTCGATTTCCGCAAATGGCCTAAATTTTACATGGTGCGCAAATCGAGCTTTGCCTGTATATTATTTAATTAACATTCGAACATTCATGGTGGTACGTCCAATTGCGTTTTTTTTTGTATTTGTAAAACTTGCTTTCAACTTTCCTTAAAATTTCGAATGTTTCTATGTATTAAGTATGGGGTAGTGTGTAGAGTTACATTTTAAAGAAAATTTTGTTTGCATGTTTGTGATTTAACTTAGATTCTATACTTATTGTTTATTATTCTTTGAGAAATTATGTGAGGCCCAGTTCAATGAGGTTTTCCATGAGTTAGCCAATGCTTCGCTGAATTTCGAACGGAAATGCTCTCGCGCATTGTCTTTTGTCAACTCCAAGACCTATTAATAATAAGAAAGATTTTAAACATTTTCATTTTCAAAACATTTTTTACCAAAGTTTCTTTAAGGTAGTTGAGGTCCTTTTCCGAAGAAAGTTCTGGCAAACCAGTGGATATCATCATTGAAAATAATGAAAGGATAAGACAACCGTGCTCTCGTAGGATAAGAAATGCCTAAAATTAATAAAGTTTATTTGATTAATCCAAAAAGTAAAAGGCTTCACGACCTGCGTGGTCAAAAAAATAAAATCATTTTATGTAGGCAAATACTTAATGTTTTCAATAAGAAATTGAAACTAAATACAATATAAGTAAATTAAAAAAAATAAAATTGTTACTATGTAAATTTGTCATATGATTTTTATCGAATATTATTTCGGGATCTTTTGATCAAGGGGTCTATGCTCCTTAAATATTTACTATAGTACAAGTCGAGAAGATACTATTTATTTATTGATTTAATTGTTGTGTGAGAATTTTGGAATTGAAAATACAAGCGTGAACTACAATTCATTCTATCAATTGAACAAAATGGGCCTGATTTATAACGAAAACAGACGTTCGAATTATGAAACAAGTTCGTACCAGTACAATGAGTGATTTAACATTTTTCAAATGTATTATTTGATATATTAAAGCTAGTTCGGGCCCGATAAAGTAACAAGTAAGATATGACTTCCATCACCTTCGCTTTATATATAATGACTTCTTTTTCGTAGGTTTCAATTATCGCAGCTTTTTTTAATACATACGATAAAAAAACTTTAAATTTAAACTTACATCTTCACAGAGTTTTTGAAAATACCGAAACTCTTCGGCTTCTCTATCAGTTCGTCCTTTGTTTATAACGTAAACAAAATCATGGGTCAAGACGAAAGGAACTCGTTCACGTCGTACTCCAAATTTCTCCTTAAAGTGTCCAAGTATATGGCCGAAATCGATGTGGAAAAGCTGCATACAAATATATAAGCATAATGAAAAATGGTTTATAGTATTTTCATTTATACCTGTCCATTTTTCTTAACCATAATGTTATCTGAATGACGGTCAGCAACTCCGAGCACATAAGTGGCTACACAATAGCCAGCACAACTTAAAGTAAATTCCTCTACAGCTTTATTCATTTCCTCCTCAGTGTTATTATGCTCCTTTAGCCAACTGTACAGAGATCCCTTTTTAAAAGGTGATGTTGCAGAGAACATACCCTTAACTTTCTGGATATTTGCAATTGTTTCAGCATTCAGTACGACTTCAATCATCCCAAGCCGTCGTTCCATACTGATGCAGTTATAGATATTCATACGAAAATCAAGTCTACCAAGAGAATAATCAAAAATTAATAAAAAAATCAAATTTTGACGTGAATTATAGATCACCCCTCGTTTTTCCACAGTTGATCCATGACCCGCAGCATCTGTAGTGTCAACATGTCTTGCCGAAGATCATCACCGTTCTTAAATATAATATAAATGTCCTCGCAGACCATGTCAGCATTTTCGAAGACGATCCATAGTGGTCGCATTTTTGAGTCCATAACCTTACATTTGTCAGGCCTGCAAGAATTTTTATTTTACATATGAACTCACTGGTCTTCAAATACTCACTTTACTCCCTTACATCGAAAACTTGGATTGAGGGGACTTTGTATCCCACTGAACACAGCACTAATTCGTTGATTTGCTAGAAATGTCTGCAGTGAATGTCTGGATTTTTCTTTACTTCCTTTTTTCGCTGACTCTGATCCTTGTTTCAGTTTTTCCAAGCATTGCACTTGTTTGTAGAGAAGTGGTACATGGGACTTACAACCTTTAAGATAGGCTTCTAGTAGTAGACCAAAACGCACTTGCATTGATGGTGTCTGCATTTCGGAGCGTAAATGCCAAAAGAAATAATGTCCTATACGTTGATTGCGTAAAGCCCTTTCTAAAACAAAGCAAACTAAATCCGAGTCTAAATACGATTCATGTTTGATCGCCTGAACCAGTTGTAACAGATAGAGAAGCAGTTCTTCATCCCTATTAAAAACACAACATTAATATGAGAAGAATTTAATAGAAAGCGTAAAGGAAAAAATATACTTTAATTGTCGCAAACAGCGTATGGCAAAGTTTCGTACTGCTGGATCAGGATAGGCGTAATCTAGGAGTTCTAGAGATCGCTCGACTGAAATAGTTGGCCAGTCTTTAAGAAGACTCCATATTTCTGCCACCTCATCCCGTTCGTTCCAATTCACGCAGTGTAGCAGAATTGACAACTCTTCAGGACATTCATCTCGACATTCCAATCTAAACGAGAAACAAAAAAACAATGTGACAAAACATCTCAAACTAAAAACTGCAAGAGCATAATTTAGAATAAAAAAAGTATGCATAAGTTTTCGGACAGTAGAGTCTGCAATAGAAATTTCAGCTTTCAGTCGGTTGATATCCCCATCCTGTTACTCTTTCTCTTAATCCGGCCACTTCGAGTGCAAACGGTTGAACTCTGTACAGATTATTGGATCTGCAAGCCATCGATTACACTTGCTTTTATTGCGACCTTGGCTTTTCATCCGGTGAACTCTGTTAGTTTGTTGCACTTGTCTTCATTTTGAAGATTCTCTTCATTTGAATTTAACTTAATAGAAGGGGAAGGGGAGCGGCTAAGCAATTTACACACATAACTCTAGAGCAGATAATGTTTATGTGCGGCGGAAGAAAGAAATAGCGATAGGGTTTGGGACGTGCTTTTGGTAGTGTACCAGTTAATAAGCACTTTACTTTGGATGTCATATCACATATGGGTATAAGGAGGAATTCGTTGGTGATAGTAAAGGACTCATTGAATGGAGTTTGAATTTGTGCATGCAGGGAGATTACTGAAATATGCGAATCAAAATTTGTTTTCAAATGGTAACGTGAGGGTAGAGGTCATTAAAAACGATTTATTGAGAAAAAGAAGTAAACACTCCTTGACACTTAAAAGTTTTCAGCATTTTATGTTATTATTGCACGAATAAAATGCGTCGAAGTGCTGAGTGTGAGTCCCGGGTTCAAAAACGGAGGGCATCATTTGGAATCTGTGGAATCCGTACTCCGAAAAGTACGAACTTTTGGAACCTTTCAAAGTAGGCAATAAATAAAGTCCAACCTTCGCCATTTATGCGAAAATTAAATCAAGCAATGTGTGCGATTTTTTTTTTTAATTTTTAATTTTTGACAGTGAATGATTGGGAATTATTGCAGAATTGGCTTTGGTCTGGCTTTTCCGCGACGATAGGATTTGGGCAAATTGTGCAGAAACGGCAAGTTAGTTGTGATAAGTATATTATTATTTTGAGGATTAACATCTACGGCCAATGTTTTACTTTAGAGTAATAAACATTAGTTTTTAGTCAAACATCTGGGTACACCTATATTCGTAAAATTCTGTAAGGAAGGCGACTTGTAAGCCTATTTCTATAAATTTTTTTAAATGCCTGGCTCTGAAAATACCTTAAAAATTAAGCTATAACTTAGCGAATATTGTTCTGACCTGTTTGCCCATATGTCATTTCTGTCTTGATCGTGCATCTCGGCGAGCTTATCACTGCGCAAATAGCTCGCCAAAACTTTATGTATGATCTTATTTTCTTGTGACTTGGTGCTATTTGAATTCTCCGCTTCTGATAATTTTTCAGCGTGCAGTAGAACAGTTTCATCCTCTGGATATACTATGCCATTTTCGCAATCGTAACTGAAATTCAATCAAGCAGGCATTAACTGAGATTCTATGGACGCATCCCAATCACTACTTACTTGTGGAATGTTAACTTTACAACAGCACAATCTTCGTTTCTAGGATTTGGTTCCACCGTACCCAATGGATGGAATATCTCCTCCGACTGTATATCATCGGCATTCGTCCATGTGTGCAATGTTAGCTGGCCAGTCTTAAGTTGATGTTTATAATCAAAGAGAGTTGTATTCACCCAAGCCAACGGACTAGTGTGGTACTCTCGATTATCTTTTACGCTTTCCTTGTTATTATCTTTGCAATCTTTGTTGTCTTTACTGTCTTTACTATCTTTACTAGTACTGATTTTTTTCGACCGTGATCCGACTATTTTTACTGTCTTTGCGTATATAGAAATGCATAGCCGAGCGCACCGCGGCACATTCTGCAAGAGAATGTCGAACGTTATTTGTTCGTCAAAGGTAATTTTACCATCATTGTCCAGTGTTAGCTCTGTGCATTTTTGCAAAGCGCACAGTCTCCGTTCACCATGAAAGAGACCAAGATGAACGCCTATTTCAGGTGTTGGATTAAGATCACAGTTTACATTGTAGATTCCATGCAACACGAGCCGAAATTGCTCTTGTATGTCCCATGAAGAGGTGAGCTTTTGCCGCTTTCGTATTGTGCTTGTCTTGTAGTTGAGATTTTCCGTAGGTTTGGGTGAAAAATCCGCATTGAGTTGCTTGTGCTCAATGAATGTCTGCAGAGTGTGTATGGGCTTAAGCACAATCAGGGGGACACCGTCGCGAGATAGACTTTCCTGTTAAATGAACAAGCATATAGGTTTGAGTCATTATTCCATGTTTATCCTTACCTGAATATAGATGAACTGAATCAGGGGAAACTCGCCGAACAAATACTCATCACGACCTACAACTCTAAGAATATAAGAAGATGTCGGTTGGCCCGTCAGCTTTACCAGAGATCTAGACATTTTCGCCAGTGCCATTTCGATAAGCTTCGTTGGTGTATCCGTATCGTAAGCACGCAAAGCAAATACACTCTCGTCATTTTCCAGCTTAACTGAAACCACAAAATTGTCGCTGCGAACTCGGCCCTTTATTGTTGGCATTCGCGGTGTCCTTGCCAAACGTAGAGGATGCTCATACAACAGCTTCTCACTCCATGACAAAGTTGCTCGTTCGTTTTCAATTTCTTCACTCAATATTGACATTTTGTACCGAAAGTCACTTACTTCCGGACTTTTCATGGCTCGAAAGTCATCAACAGATTTCCCGATCATGTAACTTATTAGATTACAGAGCTCCTGATCGCTCGAGTACTCCTTGGATTCAGCTAGCTGTACAAGACACAAGTACGGTTGGATATCGCAGAGCCGTCCAGAGTCTTTGAAGTTTTCCACAGTTGCAAACTTTGATATGCCTCGCAACGCGTACATTGAGTGATCTTTCAGTAATTGATACAGAGGATATGCTTTAGCTGCGGCCAAAAGTTCCTAAAAACAAACAAATATGCACCTTTATGTAATTATAGGGGAAAACCCATGAAATACCATTTTAATCTCCCGAATTGTCGCAGTCGCGCATACTTCTTGTATTATGGTTATTCCAGTTGGTAGAAGGCACGTTATTGACACTATATCGGGCGGATCGTTTAGCCAGACCTCCATGGAGAAATTTGGACTCGGTGACGGCACCATTGCTGATGTCTTTCTGAGGTTCCGTTCCCCTCAAACAAAGTCAGGAGCTGATCAAAACAGAACCTGCACAGGAGGTTCTCACAATTATTTGTGGACTTGGTTTAATGAAATAGTAGAACGGTTTTTTTTAATCGTGTTTAGACTTAAATTTTTTACACTTTCACAATCACTAAGGCGGAGACGTTTTCTTTCGCGAAGTATTTTTTCATTCCTTAGGTCAACTGAAATCCAACTTTCTGTGCAGCGCGAGTCATGAAGTTCTTCCAAAAATTCGACATAATTTAAAATCAGCACTTGACGGTACTTTTAATAACTGGAGAATTGATGTTATTAAAGAATTATCTTTCTATTGAAAATAAACTTTCTGTCCTTAACTATTTTATTGCTCTCCAAGTTTCTTAATTTCGTTCTCTTCTTTGGGCTATTTCTTTGTTTTCCATTTGTCATTAGTGCCTTTTGCTTTTTTAATTCTTTAAATCGGCTAGCAGCTAGGGGGTTTGTTCGATTTGTAACACAAAAATTGGTTTGAGGATTTCCTATTTGAGCAAAGCACATATAAGTCACATCAATTATCATCAACGTCAATTCTTCAATTGATTATTTATTTGAAGAGCACATGCCTTTAAATGAAACTTTAGAACAAAAAAAATTAAACAGCAAAATTTTAAATAGATTTATCAATTTTCTCTGAAAAAACTGGCTGAAAATAATATCGAGTAGAGACCAACTGAATTTCCCACTGAAAATATTATTAGTCAGGGGTCCAAAATACGGGAGTTTTGCTGTGATCACTTCAGCTCGTCACTGGATCATGAACCAGCGCCAGTTCTCCAGATGAACGAAGGGATTTGAAAATTATGGTTTATCACATTATCACATTATCGCCTATAAAAAAAATGAAGCCGTCCAAACAAAAAAACCTTCGTCCGTCCGGAAGACAAACATATATAGAATGAGTGTGAAAAATTAAAAGGAAAAAAATTAATCAAATATGGCTAGATCTGCCCCATTAATGGCTTAAGGCTTGATGATAAGGATATTTTATAAACCAGTTAAAATGATATAGCTTATTACATCAAGTTTATTCAACAAAAAACATGTTAACGAAATATCCCCATATCACAGGAAACCATTTCATTCATGCATTCACTGGATGTGAAACTACATCAGCTTTTTATAATAAAGATTAGAAAAATTTTATTAAAATATAAAGAAATAACGTGCAGCACATGAAGCTTCCATGGTTGAAGTATAAAATGAAGGTATTGATTGCATTCTCACGATGTATGGTGTCAAAACTGCCAAAAACTTATATGAACTCTGTGAAATATATAAGCTGCAAAGGACTTCAGACAGAGGATGTAGCAAAACTATAAATAAAAAAAGTTTATTTAGTAGTTCAACAATTGAAGCATAATTTATCAATTCCTCCTGAAAAAGGCTCAAGGAATAAAATTATGAGATATTTTTCTTTGGTCAGCAAAATCAATTTATAACTTTCGATTGAATATTTGTTGATTTGAATTTCATTCAACTTCAAATTAGTTTTGAAAAGTTAGGATTCACGTTTCATACGACAGAGGACAGTGGTTGTCTACGTTGTCTCAAGATGGATAACTCTCAAAAACTGTTTCTGATATCGATAGGGGTTCCAAATGATAGCGTCTTCATCAAAATTTGTATGCTCAATTTAGTTTCTGATATTTAGTTTTAAATAAGATTTCCGCATAATAGAAACTTAAAATATTTTCTTAAATATTGAGCGAACGAAGACAGGGAACTGCGCTTCAAGATAATTCTCATTGCTCTGTTTTAGAAAAGATTCACAGATTATCTTCATTTCACAACTCAAATTGAAGTTTGATCCCCCCGCAAAAAACTCTTTTGAAATTTTTTAAACATAAATTAAAAGATTATCGGAGTACAGATTCTGCAAAACACTCTTGATCCAACACCCCATTTCCACGAAAGTAATAACGAGAACACTCAATCGGTGAAACAAGGCTCTGGTTGCATAAAAAATAAATAAAAAAACATTATTTTTAATCAAAAAGTGAAAACATAAAAGACATATGTTGATAGACTAAGTAACTATGAGTTCCATAACGCTATGTTCTAATTGAATCTGAGCACGTGCGGTGCAGGGAGAACGCAATGCACGCACAGAAGGCAACACGTATTTAATTCGGACAGCTGTGTTTTTTAAGAGCAGTTTATTTGAAAGCGTCACACGCACCGCACGCAGTCACACCCATATTCAATAAAAATATTATGCAACTTCGCCGATAACCAGCAATATGTTGAATTTGTGTTGAAGCAAATGTCCTAAAATTTCAGAGGGAATGTTAACCTTGTATCAGCTTTTGTAATGACAAGGATATTGTTGGACTATTAAATTTAAAAGAAGATTTCATTAATTTTTTGAAAGAAGTAGCTTTATGTTGCCACTTCGCATCAATCTAAGTGTAACTATTATAGACGTTGGGACAACCTGGATGAAAATACAAACATAATTTAGGTAATTAAAGTGTAAGAAGCACATAAAAATACTTAATTATCTAAGCCGTTTGCCAAATCCCGCTCACTTCCAACTTAAAAAAGAAGGATTTCTTATCTACACGACACGATGTTATCCGATCATTGCTGCTTCTTAACCTATGAAGAAGAGTTCATACACCTCCAAAAGATTTCTGAACATCAATTCATAATGATGTTTAGCAAGTATATAAATTGTTGATAAATGACAAACAGAGGAAGACAGAAAGGATATCTGTATATGTGTAAGAGTTTGTTGGACGAATTTAAATTTAAATCGCGTAGTGAAACAGAACTTATTTAACTTAAACCTTCTCCTGAAAGTATGCACTTGTTCTACACGCAGGCAGAAAAACCACTCCCTCGCACAGGAGCGAGTACCGTTATCACACTTGTCATGTCACAAAACTTTGAAATTAATTCAATTTGGACCTTTTTATCGACAAAGCTTGTCGCAGCGCGCAGCTACCTTTACGAAGCAATTATTTGACCAAAACATCATCAAATTTGAGTGAACAAAACATCAAAAGCACTCCTGAAACTCTAAAGCAATTTGCACCTTTATCTTGGTTGCGCATTTGGTTAACTTATTTGGACGTCATGTATAGGAATAACGTGGAAACTAAAAATGTAAATATATTTACAATAAAGAAGTCAGAACCTCAACTTGTTATAAGAATTTGAATTTGTTTTTAAGAGTAGATAGTTTATCACCGAAATCTTTAAGTGGCTTGTTCCTATGTCAAGAGTTTACTTATTAACCGTTAAATGTTTGTTAAGCTACACTGGAGTACTAAACATGCCAAATACTTGTCGTTGCAGGAGAACTCAGGTTCCTTTAAGTGGACAAAATGTCGCTTTGATATGTACTTGGGAGACATAAGTACAGCAGAGGAAAGCGATGAGATTTGCAGATCACTGAAGATGTTCGCCATGTGGACTGCTTACAAAGCAGGTAATGAAGCAAATATTGTTAAAATTATCGAGGGCACTGCTTGCAGAAGATACCAAATGATTTGTTGTAGAATATCTAAATGCTGTATACTGCCCACAAGCCGATCATACTAAATATACGCAAAAAAAATCAAATTCTTAGAACAACAAGAAGGGAGTCGACCGATATGCATGAAAATATGTTTTTTCAAGAAAGGAATTAGCTAAACCTATTCTTACAACAACAACATTAATGGCTTTATGAATTCATGTCGATGTGCATAATATTGCATAGTTTGTATCACGTCAATCCCTTTATGGTCAATTTCAATTCAGCCACAATGATTGGGGTAATGTTAGATTTTCTCCCCATGTATGAGGACAACTAGGATATCATCAAAGTCATCATATTCTTACCTTCAAATTGTTGAATTCTCTTCGAATCCCGTATTTGGGAAATTTCAGATCATATTTTCTTTCGCCTTTTCCTAATATAATTGGAATAACCAGCAATCTTGTAAATGTACCCATTCCGATGCTCCGTAATATAGAAAAAATCGCACTGAGTGATAACAGTGAAGTTGTATGGAAAAAATATGAATTTTGTCTTAAAACTGTGATAGGAAAATGGATTTATATTTATTCTGCGTTCAGCGTTTGTGAAAAATGGGTGAGGGAGAAGCCGAGCCTCTTTGCAAATTATTGCTTGTATGATGACGCGCTGTCACATGATATAGCATTTCCTTGTGGCAATACATTACATGTTTGGAATAATTCGGAAGAACTTATTTCATGCTGTCTATCTTCACGCGGCACAGCTGGATTGGTTTTGTCGGGAACTCGCATTGGGCCATTGCCTTATAGAGACAATAATTGCTCTTACATGCGGTTTTGAAGTTGATGAAGAAATGGTGAGTTTCGACTTGAAACACATTGGTCTGTTCACGGTTTGTCTTAGTGTTAAAAATTGGTCGGATTTCGATCTCCCGCGCCCGAATACTTGCCAGACCAAATCAGAGCCAGCGGGCTCTTTTTACTTCAGTTAAAACTGGAAGTGCGGCGGTTTCTTGCCGAGACTTGTGGCCTCGTTTACCTCTTAGATGATATCGCGATATTGTTGGCGTTTTTGGATAGTGAGTTCACAGCTTGGAATCTCAATATATAACAATATACTCACCTACCTACAATTTTTTTTTAGACAATGTGAGATATTTTCACCTCGCATCAACACAAATGTGTATTCTTGAATACAAATGAGGTGACAAAAAACCATCCAAATTCGCAGTCAAAAAAATTCAAATAATTGGCAACGGTGGTTGTTCTATTTAATAATTAATAAATTGTTTGAATATGTGTATTTGATTTATTTGTGATTTGATAAAATTTATATTTGGGTAAGCTAAAGTTTTCTCTAATATCTTTTTGTTTGTACTCTGCGGTTTCCTTATCGTATCGTATGAAGGCTTCAAATTTTTTTTCTTGAGCGTTATTTTCTCTCGTTCTCTTTCGTTATTTGATTGATTCTATTCAACCTTTGTGTTATTATGTCGTATACGTTATATTTGACTTGGATGTAAAACTCTTCTGAAGGCCGGGTTATATATAATCAATAAAACGTGCTTCAATGTCCTTTGCTATTATTTTGGGCGTGCTTGTTCTGTTCTGATTTCTTCCAGGATTTCATAAATTGAGATTTGTTCAAAAAGTCGAATATCGACAAGTATATTTGTGTAAACTAGTTACAACTCCGACTGACCTTGTTCGGAGAAGAAAACACACCTTGCTTATAAGAGCCACCACCTGTTGAATTCATTTTAGTCTTGTTAAACGCCATTTAATTTGAGTTCCTAACTCTAAGTCAACCTTCACATTCGCGTCAACGTGGACTTGAGCTATTTAACTTTACCTCCGCCCTATTCAAAGAATCGTTTACTTCATTTTGGTCCGTCGATTAATTAAATCCTTTCGCATTGGCTATACTCTCCTCTATTAAATGGATTATAAATTTGTCACAGTGACATATATTTTCTGTTGACAGGGCTAATGAAAAAGGTTTTCAATATGATTGTCCTTAATATGTTTGTTCGGCTTTTATACCTTCTAATATATTTTTATTCCAAATCACTTATGCTTTTTTATTGTCGACAGAACCATCACCATCAAACGTTCAAGTCGATGCTATTATGCAAGAGTTCGCTTGCAATGGCTATAGTTGCGACGAGATGAAACACCAAACCGGAAATTTTGAAGTGCCTTCCTTTCCGGACGAAAATATAAGAGGTGATTTGTGGAAGATGGTTCCATCACATGCACAAGAATGTAACAGAAAATCTCTGAAAAAATACAACTTCAACAGCATCAAAAGCGAAACAAATGTAAGTTCTATATAATGTTTAAATCAGTTATCTTATCATTAATTTTCTCAGTATCCAGTGAAGCATTGCGTTTTCTGTGACAACAATAATGAACCATATGCTGTCGTTAAAAGTCATGCTGTGCGCGATGCATTCGGCAGAGTTTTGTGTCCGAAACTGCGAACGTACGTTTGTCCAAAATGCAAAGCATCCGGTGACGATGCACATACCTTAAAGTATTGTCCACAAAAGACAATTGTTACCATGGATGATACAATCAAAATGCAATCTTTGCGATTGGCGAAATATTCCCAAGTTAAACAACAAATGAAGATCTCAAAAAGAGAAATCAAAAAACAGATAGCGCTTGATGCGTACTCGTTTTGAAAACGTTTTTTTTTAATACGCTTAAAATAAGCGTTTGTTCAAAGATGAAATTCTTTTACAAAAGTTTTGTTTCCTAATATTTCGTTACATAGTCACGAATCGAATGCGTAGAGCGCACCGTTTCGTGTTCACTTTATAACTATTATTTTTTTTTTTGTTTTTTCATCTTATTTTGAAAGTTTTTATTTTAACCTTTTTACAGAAAGCGCTTGATGCGTAATCGCTTTGAAAATATTTTATTGAATACGCGTATCGTATGCGTATGTTTATCAAGTGTTTGTAAGCTCATATTTCGTTATAAATTCACGATTCGATTGGAAACCAATTCGTTTCGCGTTCACTGTATTCTTAATTACAATTTTTTTTTAAATTTAATTTTCAAATCATGCTTTTGAATGAAAAGCGTTCTTTTTTTTAACAATTTTGACTAAAATGCATTTTATATAAAACTATATATTCGGCAAGAAAAAAAGACTTTCAAAACATTTTTTTATTTTGAAATTTCAAACCAATATATTTACGAATATCTTTTTATCAATTTATAGAACATAAAGTTTTTCGAATTTTCTTTATTATCGATTCAAATAAATATATTTCCAATTTCATATTGTGCTATGAAAACCCCAAGTTTAGTTTTCTTTGAGTGCAATTATTTAAGTTATTTACAGGTTTTTTTTTACGTTTTAAACATCCTCTTTTTTTAAAGTTGACTGAAAGAGTGTTTGGCCGCTGTTTCTTATTTCACAACCAATGCTATTATAACAATGAAAGTAACAAAAAAAATTAAGCGACGAAGAGGTAATGGCGGAGGTGATCATGTACATTACCTTGTCAAGGATCGCACTTTATGTTAAAGTTTTTCTTTTTATTGGCGTGGAGGAAATACGTGGAATGCCAGACCAAGCTTTGCGTGATGATTTAGTGAATATTTTGATATATCCTCTCCTGTGCTATATATACATAGAGGATTATTAAGATAACTCTTTGAAATTGCTTATACAAGGAGCAGAAAGCAAAAAATGGAATCGTAATTTTAAGTTATCTGCAATTTTGATCAAAGTCCGTGTCGGTGGTGGAAAATAACATCAACAAAAGCCCAAGTCCTTCTTACAACACTTTTCGTAGTTGAAGCACAAAAGAGCTATGGCACAAGGACTTAAGACTTAACTTTGAAAAGTAACCAAGTTGAGTAAAGCCTATGTGCAGAATCTATTGAAAACATTTCAATGTTGGGTACGATTTCTTCCCCTTCTTTTTCGAAACGAACTAGAAAGTTACAGTGATAACAACACTATTCATGGTTTTTATAGTCATACCCTTCAACTCCAATCACTCTGATTCATATAGACGTTATTGCAAGCTTTCCTTCGATTTTGTAATATAGATAATCAAGGACGATTGGAAGGAGACGGTTTTTATATGGTGGAAGACAAAGAGTCTAGGTAGCGAAGTGCAAACGAACAACGAACAAATTCGCGCTGTTCGGGCTTGATGCACTGACAAATTTTTGACCCTACATTGGATGCATATTCAAGCAAAGGATGAGTCCACAGTTCTTGTTATTAATGGACTTGCAAATTCTTTACCTCAGTATTTAATGAAGCCAAACAGAGAGTAAAAAGAGAATATATCATTGTGATAGCTTTCCTGATGTTAAGAAGTTTTACACATATATATAAAGGAAAAGACGATTCTGAGGAACACGTGAAAGAATATAAAGAGTTTTGAAAATAAATGTATCGAAAGATTTGCATGTTTTTGTGCGACTCAAAATTTTTGAAAAAAACTGGGTACGCCTTAATTTGTTCCTTATACACTGCTCCCCCATTATTCGCGAGGTATGCGTTCCAAAAGAAGTGCGAGTATTGAATTAGCGAATATCGGTGTTCTAGTTTCATACTAATGAGAGGATCAATATAACACCGATAACGAACTTTGATCAGAAAAATATTTATATGATATATGTTATTCCTCAGAACTATTCGAAACGTGTACCTGAATTTGTTAACAAATTGTGAATTCTTCGATCTCGAGCTTGAACAGAAACACGGCAGGTGGTTAAAAAAGGATACGACAAGCAAGACCGTTTTAAGTAGCAAATGATGCCAGTAGATTTAAATGGGCACCCTTGTTCGAATTTTGAAAAAATCAAGCTGATCAGTGAATTACCCTTTTGTTTGGACCTCTGGCAAATTTGTTGTATTCCATTTATTTCCTTATTCTTAAGTAATTTATAATATTTTCTTCAATTACATGTCCTTCATGTGTTATTAATTATTTTAAGGTGTGGCTAAAAAAAGTCCTTTTTTAGACGCGACCCCTAAATGTACGCAACTGAAAGCAGCGTGCCCCTGATAGAAGAGACTGGACGGTT
Source organism: Orthonevra nobilis (assembly GCA_963555765.1). Classification (NCBI taxonomy): domain Eukaryota; kingdom Metazoa; phylum Arthropoda; class Insecta; order Diptera; family Syrphidae; genus Orthonevra; species Orthonevra nobilis. Next base: position 24,165,097 of record OY743225.1, on the reverse strand, counting down.
GACGTTGAAAGTAAGTAAAATAATTGAAAGAACAATCAACAGCAATAAGTGAATAAAAAAATATCCTTCCTGGCATCATATATTTTTGTTTCAGTCATTTCTGGGTTCTTTAAATCTAGTATAAAACTTTTCAGATAATTCATCTTTGGAAACTTATTCGAGTTTTTTGGTTTTGTCTTTGATTTCTTAGGTTTATTCGATTTGGAATGAACAACATAGATTTGTTACTGCCATACGTCATTGCGACCTTGGAGATTAAAAATCATGAAAAAGAATCTGCTGCCGTTTGTTGTCTCCACTGAAGATCCAACCCTTGCCATGTTCGCTAAATATAACCCAGAATGACTGTTATTTTATGGTAGGTTAAAGGAGAACAAGCGTTAATTATTGTCGAGCGAACAGTTGCTAGTACCTACTTAGAATAAACTAAACCCAGTCTATTATTGCAGGTTGATGATAAAATGGACTACATAATTTTGTAAAGAAAAAATAGGAAACACAATTTCATTGTTTAACAATATGATGTTTCAACATATATTTTGTTGATCGTTTCTTAAATACATATTATGTACACAAGCAATAATATTGCGATTCCTATGTTGAGGCTATCAATTTATCAATAACAAAAAAAAAAAAAAGAAAAAAAAAATTAAAATACTAAACAAACTGTTCTTGACTATTTGCCGAAAGTTCTAAGAGTCGCCAAGCTGCTTTTGGATTCAGTTCATTGGGATCCCGACATAACACCCAAACGTAGTTGACTCGCATTACTTTTTCCGGATCGCCCTCCACAACCTTTTTGTGCACTTTATCCCGCACGCACATAATCTGTTGTGTTTGGAAGGTTATGATTAAAACGGGCCCCTGTTCCATAACTTTACCCATAACCAAGTCGATATTTTCGATATCGAGAATTTTCGAATCGAGAAAAAGACCTGCTTTCATGGCTTGGTTAATTGGTGTTGCAATTATATTATACGTGCTTTCGAAACACCAGTCTTTCAGAATCTCCAAGTTTCCGTGCACCATTGCCTCCAATATGTTCGGAATGATGTCGGTTTCACAGTCTCGCAGGAATTGTTTCTGGTCAAAGTTAGGGTCGATTTTGCATATTTCGGTGAGAGTTTCAGAGAGCTCGGTCTTTGAGAAGAGATTACCCATAACACCGGACACTTTGTCTGTCAAAAGGCGAGACGCTCGAATCACAGGATTTTCCGATTCTTCATACTTCATCTTCCAGTCTAAAACCTTATTAACGTAAGCGTTGTTGTTCTTGAAGTCCTCCCACGATTGGTAGAACTTTGAGTCTTTGTGTAGTTCGACTCCAATTGCCTCTTTATTTGGTTCGAAAGTTCGTTCGTCTGCAGATGCAACTACCTCAACACGCTTTCTTAGCTTTTCTGGACTAGTATACACACGACCTTGTATGCTTTGTGTTTCCATCTCCTGCTTGATCAGTTTCGTTGTGTCGGATATAGTTTGGAATGCACCTGATTTACCTAGCTTTCCAGTTTGCTCAGATATTGTGTCCGTGACGCCCTTAGCTGATTTCGATAGTTCCTCTCCCAATTGGCTTGCTTTTTTGCCGATCTCTGTTTTACCAGCCTCTTCGATAACATCGCCAAACTTTTCTTTGATGTTTCCAAGGCGGTCTTTCAGTAGGCTAGAACTTTTTTGTGCTTCCGATTCGAGAGTGTTGAATTTCTGCCGCGCCGACTGCAGCGCTTCGGATTGTTCCAGTTTCTGTGCTTCTTCACGAAATTTTTTTATGTTTTCTTTCATTTCTTTGTTCTTTTCCATTTCATTTTTAATGTTATCGATGAACTGCGATAGGAAACCTGGTCGTCGGGATGAGTACCACAACTGAAAAATTCTCATAGAATTGTATGTTTGCGTCAAGTGAAGTCAAGTTTACCTGATGTTGAAGTCCTTGTGGGTAAAATTGGGAAGAGATGCGGCAACATGCTCCTCGGGTGAGAAGAACAATTCTTTGCTGCAGAACAAAAATATTTAATAGATTAAATGTGACCCCAATTAACCTCGAAATTTTACACAATCAATGGTGTTGATTCATGAAGGATTTGAGGATATTCGCTATGAAATACACGTAAAAGTTTACCATTTTGCTTGGATTGATATGTCGGCAGCACGACACTTAAACTAACAGGAACAATTATGAAGTAAAAACTGACCAATTTATGTAATGTTTTCTTTTTTGGAAGAAAGAGCTATCGTTCCACTAACATGCTGGTGGAACGTCAAATTCGTATGACATTTGGTTATCGGCTGTCAAGAATTTTTATTAAAATGGTTATCGTAGAACATAGCTTGTTCAGTTGTTACTTACAGTAGATGCCTAATTGTTGATTCACAGTTTTGTGGAATACAAGGATTATTTTAAAGAAGTATATAGAATTTTAAGACCAAAATAAGAATATGGCATAAGCCTATGCGTAACGCGAATTCAACGAACAGTTGACTCGTCGTTTTTCTTTCGCAACGTTCGGGTGTTTGTAAAACACCTTAATTACTCATCGTCAACTAATTTATAATATTCAAAGCAAATAAAGGGTTGCAATATTTCAATAAAATTGTTTATTAAACTAAAATCGTTCAGCATGTACGAAATCTTATATGTACTAAGTATACATAACGAATTGTATGTTAAACCTGAACGTATAACTGCAGTTTAGAGCATTTATATCAGCCGTCATCAAAGCAGGAAAGTGACTCGTGATCAGCAGTACACGATACACGATATATCACGTATATGGATGATGAATTGAACCGTGATACTTCCAATGGAGTACCATGGGTCACTGTAAAGTGCGATGCAACTTTTTGTACTAACGCATTTTTTTAATGCAACGGACGGAAACGCAAATCAATACGTTAACCACTTGACAAATAATCAACAGCTTTACGACCTCACCAATAAGAGAACTAAAGTCTTAAGCACAAGAAGTGAGTTTTTATTTACCTTCAGTTGTCGCAAATTTTTCTTTCCAGATTTTTAATTATAATTTGGACAATACATTTTAAAAAAAAATGAATTTGTGGTGATATTGTGGAAAACTCTTTGTGGAACATATTTCACGTTAACTTTAGAAATGAGTGACTCCGACGAAGGTGAGTTAATATTAAATTGCGAAATTCTCCCCCAAACAAATCGTTTTGGAAAAAAAAATAAGCTGATTGTTTTGCTCTACACTAGCATATGTGCAGAAGATGTATGGATATGTTTAACGCTGTCTACTGCTTAAATTATTATTGGTGTTTGTGTGACATGTTTATGTATTTTTGTTTCTGTCAGATTAGTGCTGAATTAAAGATAAATAGTATTTAACATAAATTTGTTTTAAATTTGAATAAGTGAATCACAATGGAAGTTTAATTTGCGATGCTGTGTAGGTTTTAAATATACATATTCGGTGCTCTCAAAAGTTTTTTAATCTATTTAGTAAGGATTTTTCTCACTAAGAGGTAATTTTTTCTGTAGTTGGTTAGAAGGCGACTAAAGCCGATTGGTGATGGAAATAAACTGAAGATTCATCCCTGACCATCCATCTCAAAGCGCAGAGAACAAATGGTGATCGGAAGCTAAAACTTGAATTCCGAATTAGTTGCATTGCTATGAATTTGAAATGCTTAACCCTTATATACCTCATACCTGCTCTCAACGCAATGTGGTTTTTAATTTGGCTCTTTTTTCGGGTGAGTGGGTGACAATGATGTAAACAATTAAATTGACATTCTGGAGTTAGATGCAAACCCACATATGGTCTACTATCAATGCATTATACTGACTCACTTTGTGCTAAAGCGTAAAAGAACAGCGAATTCGAAATGAATAGGTCGTAACGAAATTATTCGTCTCAGATAAATACTGGTGAAACGCAAAGACCATAAGCTAAAATATTGATTACTCGTTTTTCTGAGATAGTCGTACAGAATGAAGTACCAAGTCAATTGGTGAATTGAATATGAATATGCAAAAAGGGCAATGAGAAGGAGATGCCGTTTTAATGACAAATCGCCTAGGAGGTAATCAAAACATCTACAACATGAAAAAATGTATGAAACCATTTTTTTGAATTTCTTTAAAAAAAGGAATCTGCTATAATTCTTATTCATTATTCATTATAAACATTCATTCATTATTTTGCTCCCTGTGTGCAGAAGTGGAACAAGTATATATAAGATCGGATTTTTCATCAATTTCTTTGACGAAATAAAAATGTCGTTTGAAATAAAAAAATCCGCTTGAACCAGAAAAAAATATTATTTAAGTTGCCACTTAAGAGCATTTACTGGGCTGAAAATTTTCAAATTTTGCTCAGTAACGAATTTCTTATTGAAATGTGGTCAACTTTTTCATGCATGCTTAAATGTTAATAGATTCAATGTACTTTTATTTTTACTCCTTGACTGAAACACGACAGTCTTCAACACATGCCGATCCCCGCTATCGTTACGTTCCCTTCAGTTACGTAGACCAAGCGCTCTGGCATCCGCGATCGCTTGATCCTTAAAACGGAGCTCAAATTCTGCTATGCTTTCCTGCTAATCAGAATCAACGTATTTTAGTGCATTCATTTCGTCTTCCGGGTTTTAAGTTCTGAACCCATCTGATGGACAGATGCTTCTTTGTTTGTTGACAACATGAAATTCGTTTACTTCAGGGCCAATTGGTTTCTCCTGTTCTCCAATAGCCGTAAAAGTCACGCTGGGAGCGTTCGATGGTATCAACATAGTTTGCATATTCCAGGAGCTGGACAGATTTATTGAAGAAAGTGCTTTCCGAGTTTACACCTGTCATGCGCACTATCGTTCCAGCACGAGATTGATGGAGTCACATGATAGCACATCTCCTTGCCGGTCGCATGTTTAGAATAATTCAGTGGAACTTTTTCCAAATTGTACAGTGCACCATGTGTTTTCCAGCGTCACCAGACACAGCTGGATTATTAAAATCGGGATCCCGAATTTGGCCACCACCTTGTAAACCTGAAGAAGATGAATATCATCATATGCGGCTTTGAAGTCGATGAAGAGATGCGAGTCTTCAATTGAAAATCCTTAGTCTTTTTAAGGATTTGCCTTAGTGTGAATATTTGGTCGATCGTCGATCTGTTGGGGCGGAGACCACATCCACCCATAATTGGCTCATAATTTGGTGCATGCACCCTACCAAAGTATCACCACCATGCTTGAAAAGTTGCTCTCGCAGGCCATTAGAACTGGCGGCCTTGCTTGTACGCTTAAGACAAATATTTAGCTCCTGAATAGAAGAAAGAAGAAGTGTTTTTATTTACCATTTTTACCTTTAAGAAGAGAAATAGTTGTCCACCTGTTGCTTCATGCTTTTGTAACTTTACCTACCTCAATTTCAATACTCCTTATTGCGTAAATCGCTGCTGTTTTATATTTATTGATATGGAAAACCTGCCTTACCGTATTCTCATGTCCGCTCATCATGGGTGAACTGCAACCACACGAGGTTTTGTTTTAATATCACACCAAGCCTCATTAATCCGCAACGCTTATAGTGTTTGATTCAGTTTTGAAAACTCATGCTCGTATTGGCGCCAACCGCAAATAATATGATATGATATTTCCTCCAGCGTCTATCATGCCTCCTCCTGAAGTAGTATTATCGCTAACCATTACCATGTGCGTTTCTTTCACTTGAATACAACCCTTACATATTTCGCATTGCCTTTGCGCAATAGCAGATTCGCTATACAAAGTCCATGTCATTGAATGAATGGGTTGGAGTGCGTCGTCCTGTGTGCACTCTTTATTGATTTTTACCACAGCCATAAGGTTGAACAGTCTTAAACAGGCAGTGCTCACGAAAAGATCGAAGAAAAGAAGGCGCATATAGTAACGTCTATTGAGTTTTTTTTATCACTTCTTCAGTTTCACAATCGGAAATGAATGGTTTCTCAGATTGCATATCGCTTCCAATGCATTTAACAATTAATCATTAGACAGGCGTTTCAATTATCCACCATCAAACCACCAGCATATGTGTTGTAATTATGGAATGGAATTTTGGTGACAGGCCAAAAGCGGGAACTGAAGCCGCATTAGATGCCTGTGATTATTTTATGGATGAGGTCATTGAAATTACAAGTTGCTTGGGTATTGTTCTTAAGAAGTCCAATGATAATTTTGTCACTAATGCTTTTTGGTATTGTATTTTTTTTTGTGTATGACAGATGCTCGCGAACAAGTGCGCTTGATTAAACATAAGGAATTGAGACAGGCGGTGGTGACCGGCGATGAGAGGACAGTGCGGGTGCTGTTGGAAGCCTTAGGAAATGAACGTGTGATAATTGTTAACATGGCACCGGCGGGAGCGAATACCTTGTTATTTCTGTAAGTATAAATGAATGTGACTTTAAAAAAATCAAGTGAATTATTTTTGTGAATTTAAATCTAGTTATTTTGTAATGGGTTAATTGGCAGGGCATTGAACTTTTACAGCTCATTTATGTACACAAACTCAATATGTATGTTGAAACAATAAAAACATTCTTAAGGATATACATATATTGTTACCTTATAAATTATATTAAGGGATCTCTGGAGGGAAGTACCACACTTAATCCTAATTGCATTATAGAAGAAAAGCAAAAAGGATTGATAATATTGACAATTTCAGCTTTTTTAATTCATAAAAAAACGCCACGACGTTACTCTTTTTTAAAACACTGATGGATTTCTTATGATGAACCTCTTTTTGTTGCCGAGTTTCGCTTCCTTCCGTGCTGCTTAAAAAATGTGGTCTGAGTTGATATTAGTCCCTCTAAAGCTTCGCATGTCCCAATTGTTTGACGAATTTGATCAGGACGTTATCGATTTACTTTGAAATAAAACTGTCGGAAAAAACAAGTTCACTTGGGTGACTGAAATTGTTTAAGCATATGAGTGCAGCTACGTCACAATAGACGCAGATATTCTCTTATGTGGTCAGCTGACTAGAGAAGTTTGGCTGCAAACTCTTCATATACAAGTAAAGTTTCAATTCATGTCTTGCACCCTGAACTGTCTCAATTAACTGGATAATCTAATGTTTTTAGTCATTTCTCTTAACCTTTCATTAGTAAAAATGTATGTGTCCCCTTATTGCTCCAAGAACCAAAAAGCAAAATATCCAAACAATTACTATTCATTTTTCAGGGCGGCTCAATCAGGGTTTGAAAACGTCACAAAATGGTTGCTAGACGCTGGTTCAGATGGGCGTTCACATACAGTAACAAAGTATTCACCACTTTATGCAGCCGTGCACCATGGACATTACAATATATCTAAGCTTATGCTAGAGAAGTTCCCTGACTTAATTCAGGTAAAAAAAAAAACAAAAACAACACCACAATTTAAACCGAAATAAGAATTCATTGTTGTAGCAACCTACAGTTGAAAGATGGCTTCCACTGCATGCAGCCTGCATAAACGGGCATATACATTTAGTTGAACTGCTTATAAGTCACCAATATCCAGAATATTTGTACAGCACGTACAGGGATGAAGATGGTGTTTGGGAATGGCGTCTGCCGTTCGATCCAAATCAACAGGATGTAACCGGGCAGACTAGTCTCTATATTGCCAGCATATTAGGAAATAACGCTCTTGTAAGTGTGATGCTGAATTGGAAAGCGAAATGCCGTAAGACACAAGATGAAAGCCCGCAGAGTACTCCGATCACACCAACGCGAAAAAGAATCTCCTTTGGCATACAGGCAATCATGTCAAAATTGAACATCTCTGCAGAAGGAGAAAATCTAGTTAAGGTGGGTAACAATTCTGCACACTGAAAATTCGTGTTGACATTGGTACTTGTAATTAAAGGAGGACACTGAATGCGAAAAGTGTCCTATAAATTTGAACCTTCTATGTGGAGCTGCGCGAGAGACTGCCCTTTTAGCTGCTGTTCGCGGAGGATTTCTAGATGTAGTCACTTCGCTTCTACAGCATGGTGCAAACCCGAATATTATCGCCAAACCGGTCGAGGACCAAAATGATCCAAAGTATTTACTAGAGCGAATGTCAAAATTGTCAAATTGTGCCTTAAGAATATTTTTTTTCAGGTGCAGTGAAGAAATTTATGGCCTTAGTAATGTGCCGATTGCAGAAGCATGTAAACAAAGGTCGCTTCCTATGGTGGAGCTATTGCTGAAGTGAGTGTACACTGAGGTTCACAGAAATCAGAAATCAGTTGTATTGCTCTTACTCTTTCCAGATACGGTGCTCGTGATGAACATGGCTCTGCATTAAATGTCGCAGTAAGCAGTGGCGACGATGCTATTTTAAATCGTCTTTTGGCAAAACGTGTACACCCTGATTCTGATTATAAGATTAATAAAAAGGGGTTGCCTACACCTGCAGAAGTCAGTGTTTTTACTCCATCGGCTACAAACATGACCTACAGTACTATGTTTCCAAATGTACCTACTATTATCGACTGGCATAACAACAACAATGTGCAATTACCATTAATAAGGTTAAACTTTTTTTTATTTTATTTTTTATTTCGTATCGTGTCTAACTTTCGGATTTCAGAGTGACTTGGATGGTGAATGGAGTGCTGCAGTTGAATCCAAAGCTGCAGGGACATCCAAAAATGAACGAGGTTGCCTTGACAGCTATTACAAGAATAGATTTTTCGCACAACAACCTTACCAACTTGCCCTTGGAGATATTTTCGTTGGCAAGTCTAAAGTGAGTTTATATATACATACACATATATTCATCCTTGCTTATCATGATTTTTGATCCAAATAGATATCTTAACGTAGCGCAAAATAAGCTTTCAACTCTGCCTGTAAGTTCCGAGGGGAAATCGAATTCTTATTTCTGTCCAGTGCTCGATGAGATTTTCCTTCAAGACAACCGGCTAGTCACCATTCCAGCAGAAGTATTTCACTTGCCATCCCTGACGATTTTAGATATTTCCAATAACAAACTACAAGAGCTCCCTTTTGATATGTGGAAAGCACCAAAACTTCGGGAATTGAATATTGCATTTAACCTTCTCAAGGATTTACCTATTCCTCCAATGCAGGTATGCACACCTTCCCGTATAAGCATCCCGAATTATTAAGGTTCTTTAATAGACTTCGACTTCTCAATTGAGTTTGGATAAGATTGACGCGGAACCATTTTCCCATCTGGAATCATCAGATCCACATAAAAACAATCCGCGAACGTTGACTTTTCATCAGCTTATACACAGGAACATATGGTCTGGCTCACTCGAGATAACCGATAATGATCTCAAATGGAATGAATCTAAGAAAGAGGAGGGAGTTTCTCAACTGAATAGTCTTAATATTGCAAATAATCTTTTTACAAGTATCCCAGCGGCTTTACCATGCCTGGCTGTTAATCTTACACGATTGAATATGTCCTACAACTGCCTAAGGTAATATTAATGCATACAAAATTCATCGGATTATATTAAATAATCTGATTCAGGTCGATGGGACATGTGACCAGCTATCCTTCAACATTAAAACAATTGGATTTAAGTCACAATGAAATATCTTGTTGGCCAAGTCTACCTCGGATAACCGACAGTGATCCTCACTTATTGTGTTATAGCTATGTCGAAAAATCACAAAGCGAAAGTCCTTCCGTGGATATTGACCAGGGTCAGTTCACAAAGCCGGGTGCAAACACAAAACCCTCATCATTCCGCAGCACGGTGCTCAAGAGTGTGTGCCGCCATAGAAGGCACTTAAGGTAGACTATTTTTGTCAGCTTTTTCAAATACAATCGAATATAATCTCGATCTTTTGAAGACTCGAATCTCTGAGGACTCTCATCTTAGCAGACAATCTATTGACTCGGATACAGCTGTCTACCGACGATGTGACTACTTTGTTTAATGAGTCCGATGATTCGGATTGGAGTGTGGTGGGATTGACCAAATCCAAGCTTATTTTTCCTAACCTCTCGATGTTGGATATCAGCAACAATTGCCTTAAGGTGAGCGATTGCGAGATTCGATTAGTGTTTAACTTATATATTATTATTTAAAGGAAATTCCAACTTCTCTTCATGAGCTGAGTAGCTTGAGCGTCCTCAATATCAGTGGTAATGTCGATATAACGGATTTGCCACCTCATTTGGGTCTACTCTCGAGGCTTTGGAATTTAAATACACGTGGGTGCCTTCTGCAGGACCCGCTGAAATCCATGATTGAGAGTAAAAAGTACAAAACAATGGATATCATTGGTTACTTAAAATCAATTTACGAGGACGCTCAACCGTATGCGCGGATGAAGCTTATGGTTGTCGGAGTTCAGGGCATAGGCAAAACAACTCTTCTCGATCTTTTGAGACAAGGCGGTTCGCAAAAGAATCGCGCATCAGAGAATCACTGGGCCAAACGGATGGGCCACACTAAAAATCTTTCTAAAACTAGTCGTGGGGTGAATATCTCCACAGTGGGTGTTGATATTGGCACGTGGATCTGTGAGAAACGAAAGAAAGGACCTGGTTCACATGGTCCGGTGGTCTTTCGAACCTGGGATTTTGGTGGTCAAAAAGAGTAAAAACTGGCACAATAATAATTATCAATGGCAATTAATCGCATTTTTACTAGGTATTATGCAACTCATCAGTATTTCCTTTCAAAAAGAAGTTTGTATTTAGTACTATGGAAAATATCAGATGGACACAAGGGTCTGGCAGAAATTTTACAGTGGTTGGGAAATATTCAAGTACGGATCTTTTTTTCATACCAATTCTGAATATTATTATAATTTTGTTTCAGGCTAGAGCTCCCAATTCTCCGGTTATAATCGTTGGAACTCATTTCGATGCAGTTGGCGAGAAATTTTCAGCCCAAAAGGCAGAAGAACTGCAGCAGATCATAAGGGAGAAATTTATTGCAATACCGGATGCTGAGAAAATAGGATTACCGCGTGTAATAGACTCAATTGAAATAAGTTGTAAAACGTTGCACAACATTCGATTGCTTTCGAACATTATTTATGACACAGCATTTATGTTACGCTCACCGGGCTCGAAAGAACCCCTTCTTTTGCAAAAGATCCCTGCCAGCTATATAGCTTTGGAGGATATAATCAATTTGATTTCGTGTAATCTCAAATCCGTTGGTATGGATCCAGTGCTAGATGCAGAACGTTACAGAAAAATTGTAACAGAAGAGATGAGATTACATAACTATAAAAGCTTTAGGTAAGGATTGCAAAGATTTTCAAATTCAATTCGTGGCTAACATATTGAATTGCAGAGATGTTGCGGAATTGAATCAAGCTACTATGTTCCTTCATGACAATGGGGTGGTTTTACATTATGACGATGCAACGCTGCGTGACTTTTATTTTCTTGATCCACAATGGCTTTGCGACATGTTGGCACATGTTGTTACTGTTCGAGAAATTAATCCATTCGCTAGGACAGGCGTAATGAAGTTGGAAGACTTACAGCTGCTATTCAGAAATACAAGTTCATCCGCAAATAATAATCGAAGGTATGGTTTATGCACATACATTTTTTTAAATCAATTGTACAGAGTAAAGGTTCAAAAAATATAATGAAGCGATATTTAGAGGATTGGTTTCGACTTAAGCTACATCAATTATCCAAAGAAACAGGGGTTGGCAAGATTTATTCTCCGTTTGATTGGCATAGTTAAATTTTATCTTATGAAGAAGAAGTTCTTGCTGCCTAAAATTATATTTGTCGGTCCGATATGCCAATGTTGAATGTCCTTGATTCATTTCAATTTCGAATACAATCGCAAAATTCACTGGTCGTTTTATTCTTCCAATTTTGTCAATAATGCCACACTGGTTGTTCGATTGTGGATCTTTCTGGCATAAAATCTCACGTTATTGACCAATCATTGAGTAAATAAGGGTTCCAGGGACATCATTATTGAGGTTTGGCGAATAGCCATGAAGCGAATTTAAATGAATGCTGCATTTGTTCGGTGCAATAATTATTAAATATCACACATATTCACAACTTCTTCACGCCAGGCGTACGACCGTGACATCCAATTTCTTGGGTCTGCACGTGTAATTTGGCTGGCGGCACTTCTTTCTTTTACGCGTCATTTCGAATTATTTTACATATTGAAATGAAGACCAATTTGACTAATTAAAGAGTAGCTACTTGTTGTACCAGCAACCCATTTAAATGGACATACTCACTACCACCCATTGGGACTGTCGTTTACTGTCTAAAACGCTGGAGGCAAAAGATATAATACTTCTGCTCACCGTTCACTATTACAATTTTGAACGAACTTTAAATCGTTTCTGTTTTTATTTAACGTTTTCAGTTACATTGTGAATTTGCTTAACAAATTCGAAGTAGCGCTTACTTGGGACTCTAGAACACTATTGATTCCGTCACTTTTACCTCTTAACGAAGACGTTACTCCAAATGCTGGAACAACAGTGAAGGTATGCTTAGAACACTATTTGATATCCGTCCGTGTTTCCGAAATATTTTAATCATTCCAGATTTCTCAACGAATACGCGGGCGTAATATTAATCTAGGATGTTCCGTTTCCAACGAAATTAATTTAAACAACTTAATTTACGAACCATTTCCAAGGGATAATGAGTGCGGTATTCGCAGAATACTGCTTATGACATATTTTCCCTCGGGATTTTGGTCTCGGCTGCTGACACGGCTTCTGGCAGACGAACAGATAATGGAAGCAATAAAAATTTCCTACAGTGCCGTAAATGAGGTTCGTAACTTAAATATCTCTTATTGATCCACTGTAACGTGTCTAGTTCTTAGAATTCCAGAGAATTTGATTTAAAAACCTGTTTGGAACAAGAAACTCAGTGGAATTTATGGCAAAATGGTGTAGCTCTGTATTTTGGAAATGTTTTACTGATGAAAATCTGCGAAGTTCCTTTTGTTCATAACTCAGTACTTCGAAATCCAAGTAATCGCTTTAAACTGAAACTGGACGGAGTATGGAATGACATGAATCTCGCAGCTTCGAGTATTTTGGAGGTATTCTTTCCTCTGCTTAGTGTGAACATAAGTCAGGAGCTGGACGAGAATGCGAAACAAATGGTTGCTTCAGTTGAGCCGAACTTGACAGTTATTGCAAAGTTGTTGGCACTTTCTGTTGATCATATTGATCTACTATTGGAGGACTGGTATCCATCATTGGGTACACGTTTCGTGCACACTTCTGAGGGGAGATTTCTTATAACTCGTTTGGTGCTGTGTCCAAAGTGCCTTAGAAAAATCAACGACAATTGCATTCATTTGGATGGACATCATGACAATGCAATCCGTGGTAGACATGGTGGTGGAGTTAATAGACGAAGTCCAGCGGCTGGCATCGTTGATCCGGATTATTTTAGCTCACGCAGGGAGAGACGATCCGAGGTAAGCTAACAGTGAATTTTTTTCAATGTTTGCTGTTAAATTTAAATAAATGCCTTCATTCAGGATTCCCTGTGCCTGTCTGATGCTGATTCTGGTGTTGGGCCTGATTCTGCGGGTTCTTCGAGAAATACATCTGTCGACGGACACCCACTTTACAATATTCCTGACATTTCTAATGTGTGCTATACATGGATGATAGAAGAGTGCATTCTCTCTGTATACAATCAGACTAAGATAACCTGTCCTGTGCATTTGGAAGTCAACATGATGAAAATTGCTCCAGATGTAGTATTTTCCGACATTCCCGAAAAGTATACAATCAGTCCAGAGAGCATAGTTAAGGGTTCACTTCTGGGTCGGGGAGCCTTTGGATTTGTTTTCAAGGCAACGTGCAAAGTAAAGGGATCACGATCTTTCAGGTCGGTTGCGATGAAAATGCTTCAACCTGTACCACCTGGACCAAGAGCAAAAGACGTAAATAGGAAAACTGCCATGTAGGCTTCAGTTTATTTTTTTTTTTTTTGCAGAGTGCTCTCATGGCCTACAAGGTTGCCTTAGGAAAATGGGATCGTGATCCCTTGCAACACTCGTGCAAGGCTTACTGTACCGCAAGACAGGAACTGGCCGTTCTACTCACTCTGAAACATCCCAATATAGTGCCATTGGTAGGAATTTGTATCAAACCATTAGCTCTGGTGTTGGATCTCGCGCCAATGGTATTAAACCTACAAACTCTCTGAGGAATTTTGTTATTACATAATTTATATATTTAGGGTGGATTAGATTCCATTTTGAGGCAGTATCGGCGCAGTGGAGCGCATATTGGGCCCCATACTTTTCAAATCCTAGTCCTCCAGGCAGCACGTGCCATCGAGTATCTACATCGCAGAAGGATTATCTATCGAGATTTGAAATCAGAGAATGTTCTTGTATGGGACTTCCCTCAACCGCACACTGACGACAGTCCGAGGAGCAGTATTCACATTAAAATCGCGGATTACGGTATTAGCAGAATGACTGCACCCAGTGGCTCAAAAGGATTTGGAGGCACTGAAGGCTTCATGGCTCCCGAGATAATTCGTTATAATGGTGAAGAGGAATATACCGAGAAGGTAAATTTATCTTTTTCAAGAAACTTGTCTAACAGTCTAACATAGCTAAATTTTTTCTTTCAGGTTGACTGCTTCTCGTTTGGTATGTTCATTTACGAGAATCTTAGTCTCCGGCAGCCGTTTGAAGGTCACGAATCGATAAAGGAATGTATTTTAGAAGGAAGTCGACCGCCGTTGACGCAGCGCGAAACTCAGTTTCCAACGTATTGTCTTGACTTAATGGTCCTGTGTTGGGACGAACTACCAAAGGTAAGTAAGATTATGGTTCTTTATCTGTATCTCTCTCTCTAAGTGGGGTTTTCTTGTTGTTTTCAGAAACGACCATCGGCAAGCCAAATAGTTTCGATTTTGACTGCACCAGAATGTATACATCTTCTGGATGTTATTGCACTGTCTCATAGTGAAAAAGTCGTTTGTGGCGCGTTTAATACTCTACTCTCAAGTGAAGGTACGTATTTAACTTAATTACCAAAATGTCAAACAAAAGCATGTCCGTCATATGAGTTTCTATTGATTTCACAAACAATAATATATTAAAAATTCAAATTTCAATAACAAAAGTGTGCAAAGTGAGAGCCGCATATTTCTGTCATTTATCTATATTCGAGAGGTTGGCGTAGCTGCAATGACCGAAACTTCACGGTGGATACTTCTGTAAATCCTTAATTGTAAGAAGATTGTTCTTGTAAAACGTTGACATAGAGGATGCTAGGAAATATGGCCATACTTGATTATTAATTTTCCTCTGAAAAAATGCTCTGATCGGTTTTGATGGTCAATAAATATAAAAATGTCCTACTCAGTGACTAGAATGACACTGTGCACCGACGACGATATCAGTCACTTAATCGTTGTACATACATATATTAATTCAGTGCAAAAAACCCGAACCCGAAGTGATTCGCCGCTTTTCAAACAATACGCTTATGCACTGGAATTTATAAATAAAATATAGGAAAATTTAGTGTTACGGCAAGATATTCCTTATTATATTCAAATCTAATCGCATTTTCCCATGATACGGCAATCGTCAAATTAAAATATAAACGTTCGCCTTTAATTTATCATTTATAAGATGACACGAATGGGTTTGAATTTTGGCTACCGACAAACAATTCCCGAATCGACATTCTAGACACATCCTCGTTTGGCAACTATCTTCAGTATAGTAGCATTTTGTGTGAAAACCGAATCAATTTAGACTCCACTCGAGAGCACTCAAAACGGAAAGCACAAAAATTGAATATGCTTTGTTGCTGCATTATTGAAGATCGCTTCTGGACTGGAGATTCAGCTGGCAATTTACATGTATATAGGTATGTAAGCAAAATTATACTTTAATTTGCTTTTATTTTAACATTGTTCATTTCAACTGACTAGCACAACGAACTACACACACGTCTTCTCTTATATGTTTGATCCGTCCATTAAGAGTCCTATCGTGAGTATGGTGTATTTGAAAAATATTGAGCGTGTTGCTGTGGGCTTGCACAATGGTCGAGTGTTCCTAGTAGACTCAACAAAAGTGCCCACGAATTTTGCTTTTGCTGAGGGTTCTTTTGTCCTAACAGAAATTTGTTCTGGGCTAATTTTGCATAGTGCTGTCGCCGTTTTAATAGACGAGTGAGTAATATTTCGAAAGAAGGTTGTGTAGTCCTTTACCTTTATTTCTTGTTTAGCAATTATGAATTGTGGTGTGGTGAAACTGGTGGAAAAATAAACATATTTCCTCTGAGCAAATCTGGCGTATCAGGACACCAAGCGGTGTGCCATAGCGAGGAACTTAATGTCATCGAAGATGTTAAAGTAGCACGATTGTGCTCAAATGAAAACTTTGTATTTTCTTGCCTTTATCCTGGATTCATGGTCTATCAATGGAATATAAGATCGAAATCAATTGAGAACAAATTGGACTGCTCCAAATTATTGCCCTGTTCTGAAAGCCTAAAAAGCATATCAATTGACGAACATCTAAGCTTGATTAAGTGTCAGGTAAGTTTTGCTGTCTTCACATAGCTGACTATGACTAACATTTCTTTTTTTGTGTTTTAGATCTCAGCTTTAGCGACACATGGTGATGAGTTGTACGTTGGCACAACATGGGGGTGTTTGATAATAGCCGAAGTTAATAGTTTGCGCCCCAT
The DNA here is from genome assembly GCA_963555765.1 of Orthonevra nobilis. Classification (NCBI taxonomy): domain Eukaryota; kingdom Metazoa; phylum Arthropoda; class Insecta; order Diptera; family Syrphidae; genus Orthonevra; species Orthonevra nobilis. Next base: position 24,148,439 of record OY743225.1, on the reverse strand, counting down.
TACTGTTTTTCGTCCTTATGAGAACGAGGTAACATAAATTTGTATATTTTTATTCACTTAAATACCTTCATAAAAATCTCTTTGGATAGATCAAAGCTATAGTCCCGGTGTCTTGTAAAAATACGCCTCTCATTGCCACAATCGGTCGTCGATATAGATCATTAATATCGAGGTATATGGATAATATCGACAACAGTCACCATGCGAGTGGATCACATTTCGAACATCACAAAAGTCCAAAGATCTTGCCACCAGATGTGGAGAATAATATTCACTGTTTGCTGTGGCGTGCAAAAAATTGGACATAACATCTAAGTTAGATTTTACTCTTAATTTATTTACTTTTTTCCCAAAGTTTATTGTTGATATTTTCGTCTCGAATAAAACGTTTTCTTAATGTTTACCAAATTCGTGGTTATTTTTTCTCTTATTATAGTTTACATTTAGGACACATCATGGCAACATATATAGTATGTATGATCAGACCTCTCCATCGAATTGCCAAATTTTACTTTAAGCACTAAGATTTTTCAAGCTAGATATCCAGTCCATCGGGTGGCATGAAAAATGCCCCCCTCGCTTACCACTTGCTGAAGTATTGCATGTTTGTATTAAAATATAAATCGGCACTTTCGTACCTGATATTTTGTTGCTCTTTCGTGTTTTTTGAAGCGGAAATAAATTACCACTTCAGCATGGAAGTGGAAGGCATATTCTGTTGTTTTAAATATAATTTAACTATTTTCACCGCACGTAAAATGTGTTAACGAATGGTGTTCATATTATTTTTTTTCTGAAACTTTTTATATGTCTTTATGTTTTAATGTTTGTCATTGTAGCAATTAATTTTTTTTGTCGGTATAAACCTAGACTATTGGCAATATATATATATGTATATATATATGAGTCAAGTATTGAATTATCTTCAATAAGATATAATTTTGTTCAAGAATTCGTTGAATACTGTCAAGAGTTTTACCCGAAGAGAATTATAAGAAATCCTTAAAGATTTTAGAGGCAAGAAAATAGGTTAAAACTTTTTATTGTTGGAAGAAAAACGTATTAACATTTGGAAATGACCAATTGAAAAATACATCCACTTAACTAAAACCTGTGCCGAAATACAACTCCATGCTGGACAGATTTCTGAGGATAAGTTTATTTAAACTGAGTTAGTCGATGTACTACTGTGTCCAAAAAATAAGGTGACATATGAATTTAAACTGCGTGCGTCGAAGGATTTGGAAATTTTTCTTTCTTTTTAGGTTGGTAGTACTGTCAGTGACATCTATGTGAAATTTCATGTCAAAATATATTTATAGTGTTTGAGATACGCGTCGTTTTGTGAGCTGCTAAAAGTGAGTTTTTCGTTTTTTGCGATGTCGAAATTTATTGAGCAAAGAATTTGCATTAAATTTTGTTTGCGGAATCAATTTTCTGCTGCGGATACGTTGAGGATGGTGCAGAAAGCATTTGATGATGAGGCTTTGTCTAAAAAAAATGTTTGCAAGTGGTATAGTGATTTCCAAGCCGGCCGTGAACGTGTCGAAGACGAAGAGCGTTCTGGGCGACCATCAACCTCAACCGATGAAGCTCACGTCCAACAAATCAAAGATTTGGTGTTGAAAAACCATCGATTTACGATTAGAGACCTTGCTGATGGAGTTGGCTTATCGAAAGGCTCAGTCAATACCATTTTGTAGGATGCTTTGGGCCTCAAGCGCGTCAAATCTCGACTGGTACTGAAAACATTGAATTTTTTGGAAAAAAGTCGTCGCGTTGAAGTGTGTGAAACAATGCTTTCCGACTACCAGGATGTCATGAAACGCATTATAACTGGCGATGAGACTTGGATCTATGCTTACGACCCCGAAACAACCGATCAATCGAGCGAATATCGTGCCAAAGGAGAGCCGAGACCAAAAAAACCGCGCCAAAGTCGCTCAAAAATCAAGGTCATGTTGACTGTTTTCTTCGATTATCGTGGTGTTGTGCTTTATGAATTCCTTCCAACCGGCCAAACACTCAACAAGGAATATTATTTGAAAGTTATGCATCGTTTGCGTAACGCTATCCGCCTAAAAAGGCCGGAATTGTGGAATGATAATTCTTGGTTTTTACACCACGATAATGCACCATCCCATACCGCACTCGTAATTCGTGATCATTTCGCCAAAAACTCAACCCATATCGTTCCGCAACCACCGTATTCACCTGATCTGGCGCCGTGCGACTTCTGGCTATTCAACAAGCTCAAAAGACCGCTTCGGGGACACCGTTTTGATACGATAGAGGAGATTCAAGCCGCAGCGAAGACGGAACTGAAGGCCATCCCGGAAAGTGACTAAAACCAGTGTTTCAAAGATGGGAAAATCCGTTGGCATAAGTGCATTGCATCGGGAGGGAATTACTTTGAAGGGGATGAAATTGATTTGGAAGAATAAATAAAGTTTTTACAAAATAAATGCAAAGTCACCTGTCAGAAAATTGTTAAAAATAAAAAAGAGAACATTCGATGTGCCTTCAAAGAACAAATTGGACTCCTGTTAAACATTCCCAAAGCGGAATTCGGGTATACTATACAACGTCTTCTCGTGTTACTACCATCAATCTTGATTTATAAAATTGGTTAAAAATTATCATGCAAGGGTAAAAACTCAAATATTTTTCACAAGAGGTGATTTCAGCTAGCGAGTCTGATTACCACGATTTTCCTCGAAAAAATCGTAAGTATATATTTTATGAGGATAAACAAATAATGCGTTTTATTCAAGTATTTTGCAAATAAAGGAATAAGAAAAAGAATAACAAAATTATGAAATTGTTTTTTTCAGGAAAACTTTGAATCACATTAGATTTTTGTATATAGAGGATAATTTCAATGAACTGATGAAAAAAAAAATTTAGTAAAGGTACGAGGGGTGATCCAAAAAAAAACATAATTAATATAAAACAAACTTAAAAAACACATTTCTATATTTAAACACAAGTTAAAACATTTAGTCCATATTTTTTCCAAACCCAGGGTCTTTACGAAATACTTAAAAAAAACCAAGGGCCTTGTCTCTCCCCCAAACGCCTCAAAAGCGCCGTCACTTGGCTGTCAGCTTCAAATTTCTTGCCTCGAAGGTGTCCCGTGGAAAGAGGTTAAAGTAACTTGGAGCTAGATCTGACGAACAGGGTGGAACCTTTACGTTGCCTTGATGAAATAGCACTCCGGCTCGCAGTTTGTTGTGTCTTTTTTTCAAAAAGCCTCCCACAGAAATTTTATTTGGTGTGTGAAGTAAGAGCCTTGTATAGCGGTACCCTCTTTAAATTTTCCACCATAATAATTCCTTCAGCGCAGCATTAAAAAAAACTGATCCAAAACCTTGAGTGCCGAACTCGACACTTTGACTTTTTTAGGTGGATCAAGACCTCGTTCATGGTTTCGATACGTGACAAAAATTCTCCTGATCTGCCTTAAACTATTCGAGATTCACGCTCGAAATGTCCACTTGTTTTGCTTGTCATTTAATATTTTTGGTATCCAACGCGCAGGGATTTTCTGCATTTATAATTCGTTGGCAACAAGTCTCAATCACTGCAATATGAAATCCCCGTGACCTCAGCTACCAACATGACTTCGACTTTTTCAAGTGGCCTTCAGTGAGAGTGGATGTCCTTCGCGGCGTTCATTTTCAGTGAATGTTCTTCACCAAATGTTTCCACCAATTTCGGTTTTCTTCATTTTAATGTTTTCTCTACGACGGTTCGTATTCAAATGAATATACCTTTCTGGAATCGTCATAGATTTTTTTTTGTAAATAACTTTTGGATTACCCCTCGTAAAGGCTGTTCCAATAGCAAAAATTCTTGCTCACAACTCTGCCCTCGAATGAGTTGTGAGATTTGAACGGATCACGAAACGTGCTGGAATCAGAATAAAATCTTCAGATTAAGTGTCTGCAAACATGAGAGGACCACACCAAGTTTAGCAGACTACGGCAAATCGTATTATTTTTGTGTTCTGCCTGTGAGTATTATTCTATTTTGTTTGTTTTTTCATTGTATTTTTAACTTTTGTTTACATTATAAAAATATAAAGTTTTGGATTTTTTTTTAAATAAATAATTATAATTCTTAGTTCTCCTCAGTGTCTTCGTTTTCTACAGATTCAATTGTCAGTGAAGAGTTTCTCGAATATACCGACCCCGTGCTTCTTACAACTCTTGTGTTATTGGAGAAGTCAGTTACAATTTTAAACTCTTCCTTCAAAGCATCAAAAAAGGAAACCTAAAAAAATGGTAAAAGTTAAGGGCTTGTTCTTAAAGTTTAGCCAATGCAGGTTTCTTCAGATTACATTAAAGTGCCTTGCTTTCCGAAATACGAAGAATAGCCAATCGAGAATTCCGCAAGCTGCAGCCAAGGAGCTGCCAACTAGGAGGACAAAGTACACTCCACCCAAATTTGGCATACCTAGTTCAGCAGCCTCTGATTGTTCATTTTTGTTCTAAACAAAGAAACAAAAGCTTCAACGCAGTTGTACCAATTTTCAAAAGTGACCCTTAACTTACCGTGCAACCACCTGTTCCGACTTCGTTCCACCACTTGGATTTCATTTTTGACAAAACCCCCGACTCCTGCAGCTCAAGAAGTGCATGATTAAGTTTATCACGATATGGCCAATCTATACAAAGATACATTTGTCAATTTTTTCCTTAAATGAATCCATCAGCTTCATTACTTTTTCGCATAGCGATTCCGTAACCCTTCTCATCGAGCAAACCACCGATTTGTGTGAGATTACAAATCCTAGCTACATTGTATTCTATTGATGTTGACTCCATCAAGAATGCATAATTTTCACTGAGAACCCTTTGGACACCTTCGTCGTTTGTACTCGTCAGGTACTCAGGATAAAGGGTCATAAACTCATTCATGGTGTGGTATGTTTCGTCATCAGAAGTCTGCAAATTTAAATAAGTTGTTTGCTTTTAAGTGTTAATCTGCGCAAGACTTACCTGAAAGAAATTTCTGGTACTTCCTTTGCTCTTGGCTCCATATTTAACACCGCCTTTATTCATAGCTAAATCCTTTACGTTTTCAATCGGGCTAGTAGGTGTTTCAATGGTAAGGAAAGCCGCCAAATTTGCAGTGTAAGATGAAACCATAATGAGGGTAAAGAACCACCATATGGATGCTACCGTTCTTGTCGAGGGGGCCCTGGAAGTGAAAGTTTAAAATGTTCATCTGGTGCAAGTTGAGATTTTCTTACCGCGGAGCTATTTCGGAACCTTGCTGCAACAAAGCACCAGTAGTAAACCACACTGCATTGCCCACGCTAAATTGGTTTTCCAGTTCGGTTGGTTCTTCAATACATGGATAGGGGTTGTCCCATTCGGATGGCGATATACGACCCAAAATGAAAAAACTCAAGGACACTCCAAGATAAGAAAGTCCCAAATATAACCAAACCTCCCCAGAGAAGGGGTCCATGAAGGAGAAAAGCGCTGGTGGAGCTTTTCGTGGTCTTTGATATAAAATTGAGATTCCTGGGAGAAAAATTATATCTTTAATGTGTAGGTACATTAAAGAGTAAGTATTTTACCCAGATTCATAAATGGAATAGTGAAGTCAACGCCAGATTCGCGCTCGGACGTTATAGTTAAATCGGTCACTCCTAGATCGGCTCGCTGGAAAATATAAATCAAATGATAATACTTTTCAAACAAGGGCATATAAAATGGAAAGGGTGTGGTAGGTTTGAAACAGACGCTTAGACTCTTCCGGGATAATTATATTTGTAGATGCTTGTATGTTTTTTTTTTTTTTTAATATTCTAATGTCTTCATTCTAATGGTAGTTTTTTTTTTATAAATCAACTACTAAATGAATAAAAATTAATCTTTACCCTGATAGTGCACAGATTTATGTGTGGAAACATATTGAACTTCGTTAGTATGTTGATTTAATAAAGGTGTGTCTTTAATCCCAAATTGGTCTCTAGAAAATGGTCCCCTTCTTATTCCTTCCAAGTATCGGTTCATACTTGTGTGCATCACGTAAACAATATAACGCTGTAGAAATACCTTCAAATTCAATGTCGTGTTACCATAAACTTGTTCTTGGTTGTATACCTCAACAGTTTTGGAACATGAGGTTATGTATGTACCTATATGTAGTCATTTATATCCTAAATCCTTCTTATTTTTTCAATAAACTTCCATTTGCTCAGCCATCCAGAACATGCAACCTATACACTCCCCCGTCAAAAGAGTTGCTTTTTTTGTGTCAAGAACCATCAAGCAATTAGAACATGTATTAGCCAAATTTTAAGCATGTCTTCAAGTTGTATTTCTTCGATTCTTCCCTTTTGCCTCTTCTTTGTTTTTCTCATTTGTCTTTACTTGTGAACCTTGTAAGATATTAAATACAAGCTTATTTGGACGGTTTCAACTTAACAATTCAGTATATGAGACTGTTCATCGGCAACGCAATGGTTCGCTCCCGAGATATATCAAAGTCAAAAAACTCACTGCAACATCATTTCCAGCGAAACGTTTTCTTAAGCCTTACGAACGTAGAATAATCTTCCAACTCATTACAATCTCATTTAAAAATAGTAGCACCTACACTTTTCCCTTCGGATTTCTTCTACTGTTTTAGTATTTGGTATGCATAAACAAAAGCCCAAGTGTAAGTCAAACACGAATACGAAGGGTTCCATTCCACCGTACAATATATTTTATACTGCATAATTATTTAATTTCATGTTTGTCATTGCCTACGTCTTGGCTTTAAGTTGAGCTTTTTTTGTTCAGTTGCCTATTTATTGGTGTAAAATTGTGTTGCGATTTTTAAAGGTTAGGTTTTTTTGTATCTGGGGACCGCCTCTTGTTTTAACTTTTTTTTACAGCGGTTATAGCAGTTAACGGTGTTCACATTCTGTGAAAATTGTAATTGTATACGTATGACTTTTCAAAAAATACAGCCCTGTGACAGACAGACGGACGGATAGCAGTGCGTAAGTAATAGGGTTCCGTTGGCACCCTTTCGGTACAGAACCCTAAAAAAGACAATGAATTCTTACCCCTTCCATAATTTCATGAACCATTCCAGTAGAAATATTACTAGTGGCATTGTAAGATCCATAGTTATCGTCCACATGCATGTTAAAGGTGTAATTGAATCCGAGCTTTTCAGCCAAGCGTTGAATGAGTTCGATTCCAAATCCCTCATATCGGTTGTTTCCCGACAGCTTTACGGTTGACTTCTTTAGCATTCCGTGAGGTGCATTCTAAATGACAAGAGAGTGTGCGTAATATACATGACCAATATATGTTACATAGCTCATTACTTACCAGTGCCAATAGAACCGTAAATGTTTTATTTACCAAGGAGAGCTCATCATTATTTACTAAGGTACTTGTTGGGGTATACCGACTGATAGTTAGTCCTTCTTCCGTATGCCAAGAGCCGACTTTGGCCAATCCAGATGCGGTGAGTTCAACAATTTCCAAAGCGTACTTCTTTCTAGTCCCTCCTTCGAAAAAGATTTTTCCTGTCAGGCCATCTGCCACACTCTTTAAAAAAACTCTGCATAACAATAAATAGTATACATTAGAGGTGTTAGTCTCACAAAGGCCAAGTAATTTCCAAAGGTGTAGCCCCTATCCCAAACACTCTCTTCTGAGCAATTCAGCGGAACTGGACGGAATTTCAAAGCTTTGGTGGTTTCTGCGTAAAGCTGCACAGCATCGTATAGCAAAGCCATTTCGATAGTTATAGGGCAAGTAACTGAAAAAGAAAGGAAGATGCAAGGCAACTTCGAATACCTAAATAATATCTTACTATTTCTTTCGATGTCATCATCTGGATATCCGAGATCTCTGATTAGGTTTTTAACTTCCGGGTTTTCTGGAGAAAACATTCGGATACCAGTGATATTTGCTTCACTGTGTTTAAACTCATCGAAATTGAGTGTCTGAAGATCTAAATTTCCAATTATATATTTGTAATCCTCCGTAATTATGCCAACTTGTTGTGCCTGTTAAATTAAATAAAATTGTAAACTTTATTTTGCGTTTTTTTTTCAAATTAAATCCCTAGATAGGAAGAATTCTGTTTTTAATTTTGAAGTCTACAATTGCACAAACATTCGTAACTGGAAGAGTAGCTTATATAATTTTAAACCGAAAAAATTTGCGATTTGAGCTGTTTTACGACTTGGGCTTTTAGAAATACCTAATTTTGAGTGGTAGAACGAGGAAGAAAACTTATACAGAAACAACTTTTTGTTATCTTAGGTCTGGATGAAATACGAATTCAATGGAAGGAGGTTCATGTATAAAATGTTTTCAAAATAATCACCACGTGTGTGCTTGTGAAGTCGGTTTTGTGAATTCATTCCGAATGCATAGGTCCATTGTCTTAATTGTCTTGTTCGATGTCTTAATCCTTTTTATTGGATGAACTTTAAAAAGGGCTATAAAAAAGCAATTTTTCATTAAGTAAGATTTACCTGCCGTAAGACTTCAGGTAAAGATTCCGTTGAGCCAACGATCACTATCAGATTGTCTTGTGATTTTCTGACCCTGCGCAGTACGCTTCTATAGTTGCCGTTCAGTTGTAAATCATATCGCTTTACTGTTATTAATGGCCCTCCATTCGTGTACATCTCCAAAAGCTCATTAAGGATCTGTAAATATTCGCCTAAAATCTCAATATTTATCACATTTGAGAAACTGTTGAAAATTAATTCGTACCAGATTCATAAAGAAACGTAAAACTCGCCCAGCCATATGCATCCACCAAGTCGTGTATCACTCTTGCGATATCCCTGGGATGCGGATGTAGATTTATCACTGTCTTACCCGGATCAAAGTCCATATGCGAATAAATGTAAGGGATTTCCTTCGCGTCACAAATATTCATCAAATGCAGCGCTGAATTTTTCGCGGATGGTCCGAAAACTCCACCAACTCCGGTCTAAAACATAAATCAAGGTCAACAAATATAATAAGAAAACAGCGTGTTTCCAACCATCAACATTGTGCACAAAGTTTTATATGCTTCAAATGAATTGCCGTAAGGCACTTGGGCCTGCGTAGATTGCAGCTGCATCTCCAAATCTCTATTGGCTCTCTTGATTGCACTTTCAAAAACCGTTGCCATTTCGGATACATTCTGATCCGAAATCAAACCTGTAAGCAAACACATGTTTTCAAATCAATTACGGCAAAAATAATTTTCCGTGAAATTCTTAACAAAAACACAAACAAAATCTGTACTCGAAAATGTTTCGAAATGAATGTCGTGAACGTTGACGTTCAAGTTTATTTTTAAAAACTCACTGCCGATCTTGTAGACGACACGTGACGGCATTATTTACTATTTTTATGGAATTTTCAAAAAGAGGACAGGAAATACTAATTTGCACTTTACCGATTCGAATACCATCGGAGGGATAGTAGGAGTATGTTGAACTTAATTGCACGAAGCTCAGGATGGTAATAGTTACAAGGGCAATACTAGAGTACTGCATTTTAGTTTGATCTTTAATGGAATTCAGTTTTATAAGTTTTTGGGCATAATTTTGTGATATAGGCTTTTTCAGTTTCTATTTTTGAAAAACAAAGGAAAAGCACGGAGTGTTTAGAAACGTAAACTTGTTCCGCGGAACGGACAAAAATGACTGAGAGCCTCTCACTATTTTGTGTCGCATGGAAGATTATAGAGATTGATGTGGAATATTTAGAGAGCCCCTCCAGATGTTGGTCAAATTTCATTGGTCGCTAGTGTGTAGGTGTTTTACATATTGTTTTTTTTTTTCGTTTATTTTGTGCACTGGTGTGTTTCTAGTTTTCTATAGTGAATTCAATAATGATTTGCTGATTCCTGGTTCGTATCCGTATCAGAATTCGTTTGAAAAGTTTTTTTTTTTATATCATTATTTGACTAGATCAAAGAACATCTTTTACTGATTGGCGCTTGAAAAAGTTTTGATCGTTTTTGGATATGAAACCGAACTCAAAACATCATTAGATCATTCTTATTATTCGATTAACTTTAAAACAACTTGTTATAGAAACCAAATGCGCCAAAGGTGAAACTAGTTGCAAAGAAGTCGAATACTTCTATAAAAAAATAAAGCGGTGCGCACACGGGAGTCTAAAGCCAGCTGTTTTTCGCAGTGCGGAAAAAATCGTGCAATTCGTGCAATTCCATTTCAGCTAAACCTTCCAAAGCAGACAAGCATTCGCTTTTGGCTGTGTGGTGACTGATGGCTGGTCGAAATAAAGATTATATTATGAACAACTCACCTTCGATTTCATCAACATGTGTAAATGAGGTGGCGATTCGATTTTTTTACAAGCGATGCGACTTAGATCACAATGCGTCGTTCTTGGAGCTAAATGGTATGCGCTTAGACTTCTTCATTATGGTAACCTATACACATGGACAAACATGGCAGCAGGATTCAGCAACAAAATACCTAAAAACAATCTCCATCAGAGTGTGCAGAATTTCACTTTTTGGAATGATTTCTTTAAAAGGATAACGATCCTAAGCATACTGCTCATATAGTTCCACCCTCCTCTTTGGGATGAACTCGGTTGAAGGATGGAAAAGCATAATATTACTAGCAAGGGCCAGGGAGGTGATGTTGCAAGTAATCTCTCCTGATGTCAATATTTATGACCGACGCAAAATTGTGACTGATTTTTTTTATTTTTTATACTACTTTTGTAAAGTTTTAATAATTTTTTCCTTGTTTTTAATTACAGTTTTAATATATAAATTTTTTCGATCCTTCGAGAATTATCAGAATTATTACACTGAAAAAAATAAATAAAAGATTTGGTCGAAGAACATGCGGGGTGTGAATAATAATGTCCATGTACATATTGTATATACATGCAGATATTACTTGACTTCACTGGAGTATACATGAGAGGCTCCCTCAATAAAAATTGGAGACAGAGTCAGTTGCCTCCTCTTTGTGAAGGGGACCAGAACGGTTTTGCTAGGATTCACAGAGACTCCTTCTCACTTCCGCATTCTAAGACATGCATTAATGCTGAATGCATAACGCCAGTGATTGTAGTGTCATCTATTCCTCTTATGATAACAGCCTATTTCATTGAGGTTCTCATGGAGGTTGTCTATGTCCAATAACCAGAGGAGAGACGACAGAACACCTCCCTGGGGACAAGCTCATTTTGCAGTAACTGGCTTTGACACGCCTCCAAGCGAGGAAGTTATAACTCGATTTTCTAGCATGGATCTTATCCATCTATTACTCGCGTCGTCAGTACCTTGAATTGCGTTCGTAATCGATCTGTAACTGGTATTGTCAAAAGCACCCTCAATATAATGGGTGGTGTTTTACCTTCCCTTACTGAAACAAAAATTCTTTCTTTGCCGATCTTCAAACTAAGCCCGCCGAGTACATTTTTTTCAACTCTTGTAAGGCGTGGGGTTATCGGAGTTTGCTAGATTATTGAATATATGAAGAATACTTACCGGCTTTTGAGAGCATCCATACTACCCCCAAAGATGGAAATAACTAGGCAATTGTAGATACAGTTCTCAATGTATTAACAATACCTTCTGCTTTGAAAGTAACTTATGACTAAGCAGTCATTTCACATGCAAAAAAGATAGTTTGGCATTCATATTGTTTATTGTTTATTATCGTTTGTTTTTTTTTGGTTGCAACTTCTATCTCGCGGATCAAGTTTTTGAAATTAAACACCAAATAATAGTTTATGTTTAATAAGCTGATTGTAGCTCATAAATTAAAATTTTTATTATGTAGATTTTCTACAATATTGTCAGATCAGTGCTTAAATTCATTAATTACAGTATTTATGAAACCTTATATTATAGTATGTATATTTTAGTGATATAGTATGCTGGATAGAAATCAAAGAAATTCTCGCAAATTTTTTAGCTTAAATAATTCATATAAAATCTTTCAGCCTGAACAATAAAATAATGGCAAATTATTATAAGTATTATTATTGAAAACTGTGATGTCATATTTAGAACATACTTTCTCATGCATACTTTTCACTTAAAGGCATATAGTTCTAGTCTTGTTAAAGCCTTGAAACATCTATTCTATAATTCAATATTATGTTAAAAATAAATAAAGCTAGTTCTACTAAGTAGCACAATTTACAAGATTATCCATTCGATAAGTTTACAGTTAAGTAATTAATCCTATCATAATTTTATAATTTTATTATTTGTATAAATATATTTAAATTGATCACAGTTTCACCGTGGAATCGCATCAATTACATTTGTGTTTGTCTATTTAAGATTTGGTTGTCTACGATAAAGACAAAAATCTTACAAAGAATATTATAGAGAAAAAAATAATAATACTACGTCTGTCACATGTCAAGCGTACAACCCGTCTGTTTTTTTAAAAAAAAAAATATTTGTACATTTATAGTACTTAAGTTTAAAGAGAACTATTGTGTCCTTAAGGTTTTGAAAATCCTACTCAAAACATGAAGATTACGATGTTGGGTATATTTTGGGTACAACTTCATAAAAAACCCTTAAACCAATTCTTTTTCATTGATTTTCCTATATATTCCATTGTTTATGTCCCGCTGTGGTGGCAGGTTAACAATTCCGTTTAAACTATTTACTAATTTAAGTTCATTAGCATCAGCTGGTGGAGTGGACACCACTGTTGCATTTCCATATGGAATGTTTGTAAGATTTATTTCCAATGGATGAGGCTTATTTTTGCTCGTTTGTTGGCCGGAATTATCTGAGTCACTGTGTGGTTCAAAGCCATGATTGTCTTGTGCACCACTTTTCGATTTTTCGAAGTGATCTGTTGTTGTTGTCGTGGTTGTTGTACTCACTGGAATTGGTTCTTTTACGTAGTACGGCTTGGGTCCCGAGAAATATTCACTCCACTTGAACACTAGCGGATGGAGGAGGTTGTTATCATATTTGTCATCTTTGTCGTTACGTGTCAGGTAACTGACAACAACGCCGATGCTAACGGTAAGGACTGTTCCCAGAAAACTGTAGTACATGAAGCTGAGCGAGTAAATTGATTCGAGGAAGGTCCTGAAAATGAAAATAAAATTATATTGATAAAAGCCGACAGTTATTTGTCTTAATCTACTTAAAAACTTAAATTTGGGAAAACTTCGGCTTTTAACGCTTTAATCTTTTATTGTATACTGAGCATAATGAGGCCAATCTCAGTACTCGAACACACATCAAAACAAATCTCTTTAGTAAATTCATAATCTTGCAGAAAAATATAATTTCTATGTTCTTTACATAAAATATGAGTTGACATGTTGTTTCGCCGTAAAAGCGATCCTTGTTCTGGTGATTGTTGCGGCTTTATGTGTGAAAATATGTTTACGAGCACTGCGATTTCAATAAGTCCACTGGTCACGAGCGTTTCTTCCTATATTATTTTTTAGGACTCCATTAACTCGAACAAGACCACCCACATGAACTGAAGACAAACCTACTCAAGCAAAACAAAATCGCCTTTATGATAGACGGTAGGAACTGCAGATTCTGGGACCATGCGTCATTATATAAAGCTCGTTTGAAATCTTCTTTGTTCCCTTGAGAAATTGACATTGCTAATATTCTCTACATTCCCTTAGATATTAAACGATATTATCGACTGTTCTGCATTTCTTCAATCAATATTTATACAGATCAACTCCCATACGGTCAGATCCTAACTGAGCTGTTAGTTAGATAAGCCTGCATTTTGAAATTGATCAAATAATAAGCTACACACGTTTGAATCCTATCTACTTCTCGATTCTGGTCCAGTCACCATTTGGCGTTTTGTTCCAATTAATCGGGAGACACCTCGAGAGGTCGACCAGGAATAGTTGTCTGATTTTGAAGGTAGCTATGCTGCAGTATACATTTAAACATTTTCAGTAAGCAGTGCAACGAAACCAAAAGCACTCGTTCTGACGTCTTCGAAATTTCGCCAGTGGATATTGAATAGCCATGGTGGACTGGTGGTTGGCGTCTTAAGGATTATTTTCTGTTGCATTTCAAAACTTTACAATTCGATAATCAATCTAAATATATATTTTTATTGTCGCGGTTCAAGGTTATCGAGTTTTCAACTGCGAGGGACAAATTGTTTCCCTATAAAGTAGTCGATGGAAGAAGCTTCATCGCCCAAGACAGTTTGAAACTGATTCACTTAGCAAACATAAGTCAATACTATCAGCTTGCTTACCAAAATCGAGTACACCATGGAGGACCTGATAATTGATTTGATTGGCGCGACATAAAAGTGTATTGTTCCGACGCAGAAAATTGGAACACAAATCGCAAAAGCACTTCTCAAGGACATAAAAGAAGCAACCCATACTCCAGAAAAGTCAACTGGATCAGCGAAAGAACCAACACAGAACAAAGGTGTAAAAGAAGCATGCTTAATAGTCACGAGTGGCCTAATCGATACAAACCGTTTAGGTAAGAAGGAAACAGTTTGCGAACAAGGTAGAGCCATCGAACAGGGACACTGTTTTGCAAGGAATCAGCACTGATTGTTTAATGGACCTAAAGTGCGCACTTTTCGTGCCAACAACGATTAAGCTGAAGAGCTCATTAGTCATGGGGTATTCTTTTTTAAAGCGTTGAAGGACAAATTTCTTACTGTAATACTTAAAACGAACGTTCGTCAATCAGCTGGATAACGAAACGATTCAGTTGGGAAACGTTCTCCCGGCTTATTTCAACACATCTCTAAGCCATTACACCAGGCACGGAGAACGTGACATCCAAGGGACACTAAATACGTTTAAATTAGACATATTTGCTGAGTATGTCACCTCGGAAGTATATTGAATCCGTTAAAATTGCAACTGTGCTGTGGCGGGTCAATAATATCACTGCAGCGTCTTTCAGTAAACAATTGTATGCTGGACTGGAGATTATCGGTGTCGAAAATGTAAGTCCAAACAGACTTGCATGTGCTTTTGAAAGTATCAATAGAAATGCAGTTGAGTGCTGAGAGTCGTAGAACTATGATTTCTTTTAATGAGTAGAAGACCTAACCGAAAAAGGAAGAAGTAAAACGCAATCAAGTTGCAATATATCCTTTCGAATTTAAAAAATCATTGTCACAGTTAAAATCCCCAAAGATTTTGTAAGATCTCGTCGTCTCTTCAAGCTTTTGTAATTAATAAAATGTTTATAGAGGCGCCTTAAGACAAAAATGCCTAGCATTGTTCCATTCGTAAAAGTCAAAACTTCATCATTATATAAAACATTTAACTACAAGAAAGAGTTTGTCAATAACAAGATCACATACCTGTCCATTACGGGTGGTGCTGCGGTACTGAACTGAGATGAGGTGTCATTAATCACCCACGATGTATCCACAGGCTTGTTCTGTAGCAACCAAATGGACTGAGGCTTTGTAATTTCCGCTGAAAATGTGAAATTCGAGCAACCCTGTAAATAAACAATGTAGAAAAAATGTGTAAAGATTGGAAAAACTTCATCATTTAATCAAATCACCTCTGTAGACGTCGGAAGCATATCGTTGGACTTGTCGATTGTTAAACCTCCGAAAGTAATCCATAGCACCAACACACTGGAACTGATCATACCAGCAGCTGCACCCTATGTTCAAACGAAACAGATTGAATACTCATATATTCAATGATTTGTTTTATCGACTTACCTTCCAGTTAGCGATGGGAATCAACATGGCAAGAACGAAAACTCCCAACAATGGTCCAGAAGTGGCGGAAAAAGCTAACATTGAAGACTCTATCACACCCGACAGCAGACCGACGCAGAAAGCAATGCCCATAATAATAATGCCAAAGATCACAGTTACTACTTTGATTATTCCCAATTGCTGTTTGTCATTGAGTCCCTTGAATTGCGGCAGCTGCGACAGAAAGTCCTCCCACAAAACAGTCGCAAGAGAATTCAAATTTGACACATTCAAGCTAAATCAAAACGGATAAGAATTTATGTAAAGTTATTTTGAAAAATCATCGAGGTACTCACCATAAAGCTCCATTGAAGAGAGTCGCCATGAATATTCCCAAAAATCCAGGAATAAAAGCCAACTGATCTTCAACAAAGAAAGGCAAGATTTCGTCCATTTTTGTTATATATCCTTCGGCGTAAGGGTCACAGGAGGCGTATGTGGAATAAATCACCATTCCGGCTACCCATGCCAGCGAAAAGAACATTATGATGATGGGGATGTTAGACATCATGGCTCTAAAGAACAAAACAAGATGTTGTAAGATTGGCTTGGAAAGTTTATAAAAGTGCATTCACATACCTCTTGACGTGTTTCATCGATTTTAAGCTTACGTAACGTTGCATGAAATTCTGCTGGCAGCCGAACTGTGATAACGACACGAACAGTTGTCCCACCCATGCTGAAAGCGTGTCCACGCGAACTGTTAGGTCACCAGTAAAATTGAAAAAATTCAGTCGACCTGGAATAATTAAAGAGTGGGATTGTTAATTGAGTACTGGAGTTTAAGGTAAAGTTTCAGTTAAATTAAGTTCACTTAACTTAACGCCACAAAGTCACGTTTTCTTTTTGGAATAAAAGGGCACAAGTATCTGATACGAAGCCTCTCTTACTCATAGTGAGTTCTAAGTGCCGGATGGAAAGGATCAGGGAGGAAGTAGAGGCATCTACTAATGCATACTGCTCTTTAGCTTCTGCAAATTGTAAGGAGTAGGAAATACCCAGTGTAGGAGAGCGTTTCACATTCCTGTTGTGCGTTTAAAAACGAATCCCTATATTTGACTGTGCGACTTAAATTGGGATTTATGGTGAACTGATAAACATTCCGGTCTAGGCGGACGTACTGTTAAAGTGATCTGGAGTAGAAATGCAGCTGGCTTATTCACTGGAACCATATTTATGAAAAAAAAATTATAAAATATCGAACGGTAACGTCTTCTGATTACCTCGGCGTTTGTAAGTTAGCTAGTCAGAGATTGGGCAAAGTTTATCTTACAACCGTTTCAAGAAACCTAGACATTCTGCAGTATTCATTCCAACCAATAATGGCTGATGGTTAACGTTTCATTTAAGTTGCAGTATAGAGCTATTAACGGATTTAAAGCTGTCCCAAAATGTGGATGTTATCCAAAAAGCTTAAGCATGTCGAATTTCAGGGGTTTGAAACTCAGATGCATTTTGATTTCTATTGTCCCATGGGTGGAGTCCGAACTGGAACGAAGGATTTGATATGAACTTATTAGCTTTCGCTTAATCTGCACGATTTTATTCAACATTGATGTGCTAGAAAGAGTTCGCAGCAGAGCCAATCACAGATCATCTACAAAAATGATTATTCTTGGCAATACTAAAAAAGAATTCCAGCAGCTGATAAAGTTACCACTAGGTTACCGCATCGGTAGTGGCACTTATATGATCCCAATGACTTGCTGGACCAGATTCGAAAACTAGATTTTTTTAGAATTCATACCTGCGACTAACCTAACAATTGAAAGGCGCCACCTTATCCCAAGATGCCCATCCGGGTAATCTTTGAGCGGTTAAATTTTTTTAACCATCTTGCAGAATGGTAAATGTTAGTCGACAGTTGTCACTATTTCATCTAACACACTTTGAAAAATCAAGCAACGAATTGTGGTCAGTTTTAAAGATTTGGGAAAATTTGGGAAGAATTCTCTAAACCGAAACTCATTTGCATCAATGAAGGATTTTTCAACAAAGAAATTTTCTTGCTGCATCTATCTTGGCAATGAACAATAGAGTGCTAAGTTTTAAACCTCTTAAATTATTAAATGTTCAATTCCTTTGTGGAATTGTGAAAATAGTCTATTAAACATATTTCTGTTCCTTGTACTCACCATCATCTCGATTGACTTCATAGACATGTTTAGGGCCGTTACTAACCATGGTACCCTTAATTATAACCACAAGGGTAACAATAACAATAGTTACAGTTTGGATGACATCTGCATTGATGGCCGCTTTGAGACCGCCCTGCAAGAAACAATGAATTAAATGCGCTTTGAATTTTGTGTGTACACTTACCATAACCGTGAAAAATATGCATATTATGGACATTGCCACAATTGAGATCCAATAAGGTATTCCAATGACTGTGGACAGTGCTATGCTAGGTGTATAGACTGTGATGCCAAGATTACAAATTTGCCTCACAACATAAGTGCCAGATGCCAGACATCTTACCAATCGACTTTTGAACCTGAAAAAAATTATAAAGATAATATTGAAACTATGAGTAAATAGTGATGTCATACGTTATGTGGTTCTAATAAATAAAAGCCATTTTGCAATAAACAGAAGAAAACTCTATGACAACAACAAGTCAAATCTGACGTAGTTGTTAGTTGTTAACAAAACTTTCACCACAATAAAAGGGTCATTACCGGGCTTCTTTTGTGTAGTTATTCATTGACTTTTTTTCATGATTGGACATCTCGATTATATTTGGAATACCGCTCATAAAAGCGGCTTGCAAATTTTCTTGATAGTTTTTTGATTTTGCAAATCATTGGCTCAACAATCATCTCTGCGTACTAGAAAAATATGTGAATCACATATAATTCTAATCGGAAAAGAAGGTTTATGACTTCAAAACGTCTGAAGCTATTTGGACAGTTGATTTATTTATAGGTGAAACAACAAGAGTTTCTGCTTATGAAGGTCTTTACCAGGATTTTGCCCATATTTAGACAAACCTTCTAAAATATTTGAAGAGGAAACATATTTTTGCCTTACTGTGGTCCCATCAAAAAGCGATTATTGGCTTGAAGGTAAAGTGCCGAAAGACAATGTTTATAAATAAGCACTTGCTGATGGTAGATGGACATCGTAAGTGAGGTTGAAGAAGCCCTGCAATGGACAAGTGATGTACTGGTGGATGTTTAAGAACACCAACGGGTTTTCTTGAAAATATAGCAGAATTACTCGTATGTACGTGCCTAAGGCTGCTTTGTTTATTTGAAGTTAAATTTCAGACCTTAAAAAAAATACACTTCACAAAACGAAAACTTACCTTAAATCCAAATACTGGTACACGGAAGTTATTCCTAGGTTAAAGTATACAGGTACAAATATAAAGCAAACAATGGGATATGCATTCACCATGCCGTACATTGTTTCCCACATTGAAGAGCCTCGATAAAATAGTTCACTAGGATAACCTGAAATATTAAATAAATTATAAGTCAATACTATTATTATTATTATTATTATTATTGGTTTTTATATTTATATAATAGACCCAAGACTTTTAACTAATAGCTCTAAGAAGAATTTGACAGTAGATATTGTAGATATTTATTTAGTTTGAATCTTTTATTTATTAAATTAAAGCTTTACATTCTGCAGTGAATACAGATGAGCAAGTTTGAAGAAGACCTTTTAAGAAAAGTGAGGTATTTTCAGCGACGATTGCTTAATATGTGAAGGTTAATAAAAATAAATGAATTAAAAAATCTCTAACCAGATAAAGGATCCTAACTTCCGATTACTACTAGTCAAATAAATCCATGGAAAAATACTTTCCGTAGCCATGAAACGTTCAGTTAGAAACCAGCCACACACTGTATTGAGATCAATAAAATTATGTGTGTTTTTTTATTTCTTAGTATAGTGCTCAAAAATCTTTAACATTCAGTACATGTCAAGTTTTAACAGTTGCACGAGAATTAAGTTTTCACCTATGCTTATTCTGATTTAATTGTTCGTATAAAAGAATATATTTTTTTACCAACACATTTTGACAAATAACAACCACATATTATTTACGGATAACAGATTGCAATGACTGCGTTTCATGGTGGCTCCTAAATCAATCAATTAACATTTTCTATTAAGGTTCTTCAATAAACCATCAAGTTCAAAGCTAAGCTGCAAAAATTAAGTCAACACTTGGTGGAAGAACCAAGCCAAGGAGCAGCGTTGGAATGTCCCATTAAGGTAGACGAGTAAAATCGCCGTATGGTCCTGGAGAACATAAGACAGCATTACTGTAATGCACAAAGAATAATTGAGAAGTGTCTTTTTGTATATGGCAAGAATTTGATTTACTTTTGTAAATTTTGGTGATAACAAGTTATAAGATGGAACCTACCTTCGCCCAAAGTGAGGCATACGCAGACGATCTCACAATACCGAGGCGGGGATTGATGGATTCTGAGACTTCAATGGTAGCTGATTTATGAGAACAACCGACTAACTTGACATACCTCCACAAAAAGTACTGCTTCTAGTAGTACTAGTAGTAGTAAGAACTAGATGGTCAATCGATAGGCCAATTTATTGGATGACGCTTATCATGAGACAACTGAAACTATTTGACAGTCGAATCGAAAAATAGCGAATCATTTGCCTATAACGCTCGCCAGTTTTGGTAATGTCTGCATGGTTGGCTGCAGCTTAATATTTATATTAAAAGATCGAAACAGTGACTATTTCCATGTATAATGGGGTCTTGAGTATCTCGTTGGGATTAAATTTTAAAAAAGGTAAATTTTACTGGTTTACTTACCCACCACGTCGGATATGAAGGATCATTTCCGATCACTGAATATGATTGGATGGCAAAATGTCGGTGCGAGTTTCAGTTAATTTTTAGCCCTTTTGACGAACGCCGTTCAAAACAAACGATAGACCAAACGCTTCAATATGGGTTCTTACATGGATGTAAAGCAGGATCTTTCCCAAAAATATTCTCGCGGATGGGCCGTGTTACTGTCGACACCGTCGAATCGTTGAATTTGGGCTCTTGGTCACTCTCAACTCACAGAGGCAATGGTTTCTCCGGTATAAACAGTAAAAAACTCGTGAAATTGATCCCTAGTATTGTATACCGATACAAGCTTCTCAGAGGGACCGTAATTAAGGCGGAGTGCTCTTAGAATTCCGCACATAGAAGGTGTAATTTGAAAAAAAAATCTATAATACTATTTCTAAACGTTATTATGGTGTACATTTTTGTAGCGTTATTTGTTATCTTTGAAAATTATATCAATTTCTTTGCATTTGAACAAATCGCAGAATCTTATTCGCCACAAGTAAGATTCTTACAAGAAAATTTTGTTTGGGTTACGCTATCGCTCTCCTGTCGTATTAGTAATATATCTTCACTGCAGAACTAATGACCTTCATCTAATTTTGACTTATTTCGAAAAATGTCAACACTTCAAAAAAGACAAAAAAGAGACAAAAATTAATTTTTCAGTTTTACGGCACAAGAAGGTGCCCAATAATTTAGATTAACATCTGCTTTAAAATAGTTAATAAAGTGTTTCGTAAAAAAGCAACTGTAGTTCTTTGTTGATAAGCCTTCAAATAAACCAGTTTTTTTTCTAATTTGGCTGGTACAAGGGACAATTTTAAGTAAGCTTTCGGAACCCTTACAGACTAATGCACACATTTTAATTCAGGGAATAAATCAATCAATTGAAAGATTTATTTAAATAAAAAATTTAAAAAAAAACAACTTAAAACTTATTCAATTTCGGCTCATTAGCAACTTCTTAGAGCTTTCATTAATATCGAGTTAGATTCAGTTTTTGTGTGAATTCTTTACACGAATGCTTTATGCTTTAAAAACATTACTAGTTATTTTAAAAAAAAATTTACTTACCTAGGACTGATCTTATACCCAGTGTTCCTCTTGCTATTGACAACATTATTGCTATCATTGAGATCCCTCCTGTGGCAAATACATAGTCGGCCTTACTGCGTTGCTTCTTTTTGCCAAAAAGTCTACCCCATAACGGTGTAAGAGTTGAAAATATTATAAATAGCGCGAACGCTAGGTAATCCCAGCCTAATGAGGCGAAACTTTTTGCCATCTGTAAATAAAATTGTAAAGAAAATTAATTTTTAATAATTCTAATTTCATTTATCATAATAACATTTTAAGACTCTGAAGTCTTTTTATTTATTGTTATAAATATCCAAAAAACACAAAAAAAGAGAATTTATATTTTAATTTTAAAACTTTATGAAATGATGTCGTTTAAATTTACGCGCTAACTAAAATATTTGTATTTGCTTGAAATTGCTCTTTAAAAGCTTTTTCTAACTTTAAGTCTTCTAATAATTGCATTACGCAATATTAGTCTATGG
This sequence comes from Orthonevra nobilis, assembly GCA_963555765.1. Classification (NCBI taxonomy): domain Eukaryota; kingdom Metazoa; phylum Arthropoda; class Insecta; order Diptera; family Syrphidae; genus Orthonevra; species Orthonevra nobilis. The sequence goes on along the minus strand of OY743225.1, from coordinate 24,126,307 downwards.
GTTGCATTACGCATAGTTAGTTTTTGGTTAAAAATAACTGCCAAGTTTTTCATAATTTAACTTAATTACGCAGCATCAAAATTGATTTTAGAGAATTGCGTTGTGCCAATAGTACTAGTTTAAGAAAGTTTTCCTTTGATCACTTGACAGCAAGCTTTAAGATCTTCATTTCAACCGGCTGTCGTATTCTAGAATTCTAGAAAAAACCATGTATGCATACAATTGAGTTTTGCAGTGCTCCAGGACAAAAGGTTGTTTTTCGTTCGCATCTATGGAAAGTTGTTTGCCGTCCTGCACGTTTCCCTAGCAAGAATATGAGGGAGCAGAAAATATTCCCCCAAGACGGCATGTATCTCTCGGGTTTTTTTCTATTTTCACATTATCACACTGGTTGTTTGTAAACAGAGTTACAGATGAGGGTATTAGCAAGCTATTGAATTTTTTTATTTTTAAGTAATTAAGACGACTAGTAATATCTGATTATCATTACTTTTGCCTCGCAAATCCGGTCGGCACCTTTAGAAATAAAAGGGTTACAGCCTATTGAGTTAATTTGCCTAGGATTTTTGTGTTTTGATTGAACTCAAATGATCAATTACTATGCATCACGGAACTCATGAGGTAAATTACAAATTTGTATTCATTCCAGAAACTTAGCTCCGATTAATTGAATGAGAGGTTTGCTTTGTTTTTCTTGTTTTAATTGACACCTCCCACAGTGGAACTTTAACTCAATATCCCATCGTTGTTAAATCATGTAAAGAACGAGCTCGTTTATTTAAACACAGAAATTTCCCGCCAAAGATAAAATTAACATTAACAATGTGGAATTGAATACCTGATATTTAATTGCAATGTAACAGTAGATTTACACTAATGGGAATGCAAGTAAAAAGAAAATAATTGCTTGCAGCCTTTTAGCTGACACATTGAAGTTAAGTAATATCTTTGCCTCACCATATAATGCAAATTGATATTGTGTGATATTATCGACTTGCATATCTACTTGATTAAATAGTTATCGGTACATTACTTCTGTTGGGTACTTACGTTGAACTTGTGTTTTCCGATATGATTAGCCTTTTTTAGTAAACAATTGGTAGGCAAGTAATAAGATGTACTCGTATTCACGTATTTATTTCAATGTAAGAAATATTCAAAGATATTTCCTGGTAACCGTCACTTTTAAGGGTTTTAACAGGTTAAGCTTACGAGGAACAAATTATCTAGGCTGAATTATTAATTTGTAGATAAACTGAAATAGTAATTGAAAAAAAAAGTTGTTATTAGAATATAATACGATAAAAAAATTATTTTATAAAATAAGGTTTGAATACCATATAGCTTTATGGTCTGTGTAGGGATCAGGGAAGCTGTTCAATCATGCCCAACAGTAATCTAAGTCGAAGTCTTCCAAATGTGTTTAACCTCACACTTATTGCACATCTTGAAGGGTGTAAAGATGACCAAATTTAAAATAAAAATTAAATTTTTATCTCCACAATAGGGATGTATCTTGTCTTTATGGTGTTACATCAGTGATTCGTATTTTTAAGCTCTTCACTGCATGTGGATATTTTTAAACGAGGAACACGGCATTCATTATCGAAGAAATGCCATAAGGATGACATGATAGCCGCTTTCCAAAGTTATCGAAGCAGTCTTATGTAAAACTAGACCTATTTGAACAGACAATGTAAACAGTCTGCTTTTAATCTGTTTTAAGTAAACTAATTAATTAGCTCTTTCTTTGCTTTTAAATTAATAAAAAAAAACATACACCACATACAATTCTGCCTCATTAGTTTTTTTTATTAATTAAAGCTTTAGTCACATCAGTATAATTTCACAATTTGACAATCTATTAATGTAAAGATGCTCATCGTGTCTTTATTCTGCCGATGACATTGTGTTTAGGAAGATTTCAAATGTGTAAGACTTAAGAAAATTGCAGCGTGATTTTAACGCTTAACTTAACTGGCGTTTAACGATTTAACGTTTTAACGGGGGTATGTTAGATGCTACTTGGACATTCAATTTTATTCCATTATCAGAATCAAGTCGGTTTCGTTTAACCAATTTTATCGGAAAATCAGGATTAAAAAAGAATAGGAAATTGGAAGAATGTATCTTTTACTTATATCTTCACATTCAACTAGTCCTTTTAGCTAGAGCCGTTTACTAACTCACTTGACAATATCAATATCAACGAGTAAGATGTTTTTTTGAATGAAATATAATCGATTTGTGCCTAAACTTCTTTTATATGAATAAATGAAAATATCTGCCTACATGTGATAGTCCTCGTGACTTTTAATCTTTTGTTTACAGAGAAAATGTATTCAAAACAAAACAGTAAACCAGTTCAATTTATGTTTCATCCGAGAACAGATTAAAACAGAACCGGAATCTCAAATATTCATCCAATGTTTGCATAACGATACATTGATCTGTAGTAAATATATGAATGACCAAATGACGCAAATCTAATCAAATCAATTGATGTTAATTTACGTAAACACATGACGAATGCAGTCTAGTGTCTTAATTATCTCTAGAGAATTCACACTGAAGAAAAAAATAAGCTACAGAAAAAGCTGCCGCTTGAAGATTTCTACCAGTAAGCGGCGATACTGTCTATAAATTGATACGAATGCACAATAATTAAGATAAACGCCGGCAAATCACCCCCTGCACCCCATTTTGACATTATAGTGAATTTGTCGCCGCCGCCACTCTGACAGATACGAGCAATTATGAAGCATTTAAAACGTGTTAAGCAAGTAAGCTTTTGTAGTTTCTCAGAACTCCCCCGTCTGGTATTCGATTTTCATTGAAGCCAATTAGATGAGTGTTCGTTGTCACAATATTTACAATTTTTATTTTTATTCACTTGTTATAATAAGTATTTATCACGTTGTTTGCTTATTACTGTTATGTTTGCGATTGTCTTAATTAGAAGATTAATTTGCATTTTGAATTTCTGTTTATTTTATTTTTTGCATCATTTCTCAATTCATCAGATAAACAAAAGTGTCGTTCATTTCGTGGTAAGTGTAAGGATTGACATATTCAGAGGGAGAGCGATCATATATTTCATTACTCTCTGCACCTGCTCATTAATCAATTAAAATTAACTATCAATTTAAAAGTTTACCTGCGTTTTGATAAAAATTTTTTAGTCTTATTACGTCAGATATGATATCAGCCGTTAAACAAATCAAGTAGCATAAACATAGTCGTTAGCTAAGCATTTCGTAAATGAGTTCCCACTACCAGGCGAGTAAGCGTGGCTTAGTACTTAGAAAAATCACCAGATAAACTTTAACGTAATATTTACTTTGTTACACTTTCGAATTTTGTTGTAAATAAATGGCAAATTGCGAATAATGGTTTGAGTTTAGCGTAAAAATTATGACTGTCATCACAATCGTATTTTTGACGGTTGACATTGTTACTGGCTATTAAATAACAATCCATTCACAAGTTAATGCCAGATTTATTACAACTAAAATTAATAATGAAAAACTTTTACGTTAAAATAGTTATGTATGTATATAAGGAATAAATTTCTTTTCAATATTTGACTTTTTTTAACGTGATAAATATAAAAAAGTTTTGATTGAATGAGAACTCAGCTTTAGTGCAGATGCAATACTTGCAGGCAGAATGAAATGATCAATAGCCCTCAGTTTTTAAATGTTTTAATGGCGTGCGTAATTTAAAATGGTGACTGCATGTGTGTGTCCATAATTCATTTGAACATTTTTAAATCGAACTTTCATGGATGGAAGTTGTCATAAAAAAAACTGTCGTGTCAAAATTATTTGTTTTATTGTTTTCGTTTCCATTTCCAATATTTCGAAATTCTTTTCAATCACTGTTTATGAAAACTTAAGAAAAAATCATAGACTGTTAAATTTTCACAGTCTTATATTAGATGAATTTGAAAAGGGTGAATGAATAGTGCCCTTTTCTTCTCGATATGTTCGAGGAAAAATGCATATTCAATAATGTTTTTTAATCATTTCACTATAAATTGCTATTTTACGAATCCAATCTTACAGTAAGAGAAGGTTGACTAACAAACATTTATATCCCTTTAGATTCGAGAGATTCAAAGTCTGCGACTTTTCAATCCGTAAGATCGATCCTATAACAACAACCTAAGAAATGGGCAGTTAAAAATGCACAGGATAAAGTCATTTTTAGATCCACTTCTTTTGAGCCTTACTCGATTAGTATATGAACCTAATTCTCAATCTCAAAATCATGCATTTTCGCTCTGTAAATCTATAAAAAAACAAACACTCTATTTTTTTTTGTTTTCTTTTTTGAAAAACGCACTGAGACCTACACTGATAAACTGTACAATTTTAAACTCTAATATTTTATATGCCGAAAACCCATCCAGAAATATGATGATCCAGATAATGATTTTGCTTTACTTTAAACTTTAAGGTACTATTCATTTGCTTTGCACATCTACTGTTACATCAAAACTTATTAAAATTGAATTTTTCATATATTAACATTTATAAAATTGAATTTAAATAAGTAAATTATTTCACTTATTCTAATTTTCTACAAATCTTTTATTTTAATTTTTAATGTTAAACCTCACTCTTTGTAATATTACGTATTTTCCGCTTTAAATAAAACTTTCATAAATAAATATAGATAATGATGACTTTTTTGTTTACCACATTTGAAATTTCACAATTTCACACAATTTTATCAAATTTAAAATTTTAAAGAAGCCCGTGATAAAACCGACAGCATAATTTTTATTAACTTATTAGAATACACACACTGCAATTAAATTAAATTTTATTAAAATGTTATTTGAAGTTTATTACTTCATCGGCACATGAATATTGACAACTGACGCATTTTTTAAACAAATTAACCGACATAATGTGGAACACTTCCCAAATCATTTCTTCAGATGGATAGTTCCGATCAAACTGAATTGATGCTGCGAGACATTCGCTTTTGAATACGGCCAATTTTGTCGCATACTACAAGCTATGACTGTTTCCGTGAATTTCGTTAATCGAAGTTGCTAATTCGAATAGCTACACTTCGTTATTTTATTTGTATCCTTATTGGCATTTAACAGTTCAACGTTTTGATGTTACGAGACTTAATGTGTTTCGAGTAAGTACGGGTACGGCATCAGCCAAAAAATCAGTCACGAGTTTTGGCTCAGATAATGTATCTAAAAATTGCCAATATTTAAAATTATCATTAATCTTATTGAAACCCTGCGCCTGCCTACAGTCACATTTTTTCTATAAAAAATTAGTAAAAAAAACGCTGAAATCATTGATTGGCACGCAGATCAAACCGCAAAAACCGGATGATTATTGCATCAATTTCGAGGGTGACATTATTATTTACGCCAAAAACAATTTCAGCGATAGCGGGTCACAAAAAAATATATTTTGATTGAAGCCTGTCCTTAAGTAACTTAATGACAAAACTTCTTCGAAAAGGGAGCTAAATGATGAACAAACAGTTGACAATATTTGTTAATTTATTGTGGAAAGTCGATTGATTCATTTGACATTTGTGATCGAAATGACTGTCCTATTTGTGAAATTTAGAGACGTTTCGTTTAATTTCAAGAATTCGAATAGAGGTGCTAAGCATATGTGTTCCATTCGGTTTGGTTATCAAGAAGATTATTTATTTTTTCTTGTGAAATGTAAACATAGTTAGTTTCAGATGAAGCGTTGCAAGTAGGTTAAGAACTGTTAAGGTTGGCTGGGCGGAGAAGTTGGTCAAGCGTCTCAGTTTCGCTTGAATCAATTTCAAGGTCACAGGCTCAAGGCCTTAAGGAAATCTTTGACTTTTATCAAGTTTTCGAAACTGGCCCTATCACCATTTACCGCAGTGATACAATTAACGACACTATCACTGGAGTGGTCGACCAGATTTGAAAAACTGGGTGGCCTTACTGTAGAGATTATTTTATCGGCTTGATGTGCTGGAGCTCTAAATTTGAGTCGTAAAAATAAATGTTTGTGAAAAAAAATTGGTACAGAGAATTGAACGAATGCAAACTATAAGTCGTAAATTCGTAGTCTCTGAGAACGAGTAAATTATTAAAAAAGACAACATCGACTGTCGGATCAACACTTCAACTTGTAAGGATAATTCCAAATAAAAAATCATTTTACGACACAACAAAGTTTTCACACATAGAGGCAAAAATCCCTGTAATCAGAAATAGAGAGATGCACTTCATAACTGAATACAATACGTATTGGCATGGAATGCCTATAAAACAGATAAAACATTGGCTTTTTAATTAACAGTATGCTGATTTAGAATCTATTCCTTTTCACATTCTGTTATAATGTTTATTATACATTATCATCCATAATTAACAACTTTCAATAGCTTTTCACTTTGTTACAAAGAGTAATTGACTTGTTGTTAAATAAATCAAAATTTGATTAATTGGTTTCAAATTCATTTACTTCTTCACATATTTTTCATCTTGTGTCATCTTTCTTTTCAAAATCCATCATTGTTTTTAAATTTTTATTGAGTAACTTGTATTTTGTATTTTTATTAAAGCCAATTGAAGTGGCACTCAAGACTATTTTTATTACTTTGTGCTTTTAAATATTGAAAGTCATCAATATTTCTTATTGTGTAAATATAAATATAGCTTTTTTGAAACGCTTTTTATGAATTGTTAATTTATTATGTTCTTATAAGAAATAAATCTTCAATTCTTGCTTGCTTAAAATTGATGCAAATAAACTTTGTTGCAAGCTATATTTATTTGTAATGTGTACCCTTCAGAGCAAAAGACTAAAGCATATAGAACAAATTTAATTTTAAAATTTGGAAAAAATTAAGATATTTTAAACATTTGCCTATGAGAACGTGAGGTTTGGTATGTTTGATATGTGTAGAAATTGAAATGAAATAAGCTGTAAAAAATGGGACGAATAAATTAATAAATGAATACAAAATTGGCCATCTTTTGGATTCTCTTTAAATCACATTTTATTTTGTCACTGGCAGATCTAAGGGGCTCAAAAATTGGACAGAAACTCGGTATTATATTTTCGGAACGAAATGAATAGACTAACGTTGTATTGTAGTGTGAACTCTCAAAAAAATTTCAGTGCGAAATTGTAAATAAAGTTGGCTTTTTGACTGATATTCGAAATTCCAGTCTTCTGTATCACTTAGTGCACTCAATGCAAAATGTTGTGTTTTACACGCAAATAAGCTTAGGAATAAAACATCAGTCCCAATAGCCTGCGCACAGGATTATTCTTTTTGGGCTGAAAACTATTTTGCTCAAAAAATCGTCTTTTCAGATGAGCCTCATTATGCCCAGTAATTGATGAATTATTATGTCGAGATGCGGCACGTGCCACACAAGCCGTCCATAAATAGATTTCTTGCACAATTCTTAAAAATTTAAGGATGATCAACAAGTTGAAACTGAGTGGCTTTTGATTTTTGAGCCAGAAGGCATATTAAATAGTTTGCATCTTAAAAGAATAGTTTAGCATAGTCGAAGATGGACAATGTTTTTTAATTTTTTATTGCACATTATTATATTGAACGTAAGGTCTGAACTTACATTGACCAAAAAAAAAAAAATATCTTCTCATTGTAGGTGATTAAAATTTCCTTTCAATCTCTAAACTAATTTTGTATAAAAAAAAAGACACGTGCCCCCAATTTAAAGCTGGACATATACAAGCTCAAGCCCAAATTAAACGTCATATAAACTCACAAACACTTTAACTCATCCATCGTCTGTCGGTGCAAAATTTATTAAAAAAAGTGTCAAATACTAATAAGAGACACGTTTGTCCGTTGGCATTATAATTCTAAAAAAAACCTTATACATATATGTCTACTCGGCTACCAGTGAAAATGATAAAAAAAAACTCGTTAATCGCCGTGGGCGTAAAAGTATCTCAAATTCATATTCATGACGGTAAATTACTCAGCACCACAAAATTTTGTATCAAATTGATTTGGAAGAATGATTTGCATTCGAAAGTTTGGTTATTTACTTCGCCCACACCCGCTTTGGTCATTGCTGTAGCACTTGTCTGGAGTTCCTCATTCCAGCTGTGATCTGATTGTCTAAGCAAATATAGTTTCGTTTTATTAGTTTTTTTTTATCAATTGAGATGGAATTTGCATTTGAATTATTTATTCTTTATAAAGTTCGAATTGTGTAGTTCGATTTTCATTTCATCTGAGGTAAGTGACAGATAAGAGTTTGAAGTTGATGAAAATCGTTTGCTTAAAAAAGCGGACTGGTTAAACATTTAATCGACTGAAACACATATTAACTTTGGCTCGCTTTGGGTTCATTTTTATTTATTTATTTCAAAAAGTATACTGCTGCTTTTTTTTATTGGCAAAACAAAATTATTTAAGGCCGGTTTTAGACCTTTCACATACTTCAGAGGCTATTAGCCAGGTATTATGTGAAAATATATTATCTAGAAGGCGGAATTAAAATCTTTTTTAAGTTTACCCGGCTTACTTAAGGCCTTGCAAATTCCAGAAGCCTAATCCATCCGACACGGTCAAAATTACCGGAAAATGTGAAATCGATCGAATTATTTATCAAATTTATTTTACGTGTTTATCTAGAAGTTTCAAATTTCGTGTGCTGAGATGCAAGATCGAATGAAAAAACGGAACAAGATTAGACATTTACCTCTCTGAGCAATAAGGACAAAATAAGCAGTTTTCCACCTTCGTTACTTGCAAAGTGAATGAAACCAAAATTATTCAGATATTTACGGTCGGTTGGGCCATATTTTTTCGTCAGTGTAAATGTTCCTTAGATGGAAGCGACATCAGTGATATCAGGTTCCAATAAGATGGTGCCACATGTCCCAAAGCTGGTCAAACAATTGATTTGGATCAAACTGGTCAATGGCGGAAAATTGGATCCACAGAATCGATTGCTGCTCATATGAACGAGATCGAATTCCATACTTTGATTTCAAATAATCTTTGCACTACATTCGGAATTTCAACCCGACATTTTCTATTTTATTGAAAAACAAAATGTTATGGCCTTATTGAAAAGCTCATTATAGTATTTTTATGGAAAATTTTGAAAACTTTCATCCATATGTTTCTGGAAGAACCCTTTTTTATTTATTTTGCTTGATAATTTTGATTTCATATTGGTTTTGAGCTTGGTGGGTTTTCAATTTAAAAATGTACACTATGTTATTTTTTGTTAAATCTTAACCTTAATCGGTGTACAATGGTTAAGATAATTGATTATTTGCAACCATTTCTCTATTAAGTATAAAGATACATATAGTCTTATTGACCGTTGCATATTTGCATATGTGAAAGGTTGTGCTTTTCTTCACTACATTACCTCTGATAATCATTGCAATCTAGCTTTTTTTTGAAACTTTTTGTAGTCATATTTGATTACAATTGTGACATATGCAACCGGCTTCAAAACAAGTACACATTTTGTTTCTAAAATAAAAAAGAAAACAGTAGTTAAGAATTTTTTATTAGTTTGTTTGGCTGAGAACTCCATTAAACTTCTTTTGATTCATACAAAAAATGTGCAAATACTTTTCAACTGAAATTAAAACCAATATAAAAAAAAAAAACTCTCCAAGATAGTATAATTTGTTTGCGGTCTCGAGCTATGAAAATAAATTCCTTGGAGAGAAAAAAAAAGAGAAAAAGTTTATGACGCGTTCTTAATGAGGTGTTTATGTTTTTGTTAATTAAAATATTCTCAGAAATTTTATTAGTTGTTTATGTGCTAAATGCAGCAATTGATTTCGATAAACTGATAAGCAAGGAAGGTATGCCCATAAATATATTTAAATTACTAAACCTGTTTCGTATAATATAAATCATTGTTAATTAAAATATCAAATATAAATGTATATGCTACTGTTTATTTTAAGTAGAGTCAGTCACACGAGAAGTGTTAAGATAAAATATCTCTTAACCTAGAACGTGAGTAAGAAACATGCACGCCACGCTTTGTTAAGTGCACTTCAAGCAAGCTTCTGTTGAGATGGAAGTATGTAGGTAAACGACCTCAAGCTTGCGGTCTCAGCGCAGAGCTTCATTTATTTGCGGCTTGACTATTAATACATTTTTAACGACAACAATGTCACGTGATCGTAACTGAGTGGATTGTGAAGTACTATATATCACTGAAAGGACTTTCTCCAACCCAACTTTGACAATCCACGTGTAGGATTATTCATCTTGTTTAATTGATTCGTCGTCCGCTTAGGCTGATAAATAAGTACATATCTATAAGTATCAGTTTTGTAAAAATATATTCTTGCTCATTCACAAATCAAGACAGAAATTCTGAATACGGAGATCTAAAAGTGCTAATTGCCCTGATAATGCGTTAGAAACCCTATTTGGTATACCATGCTTATTTATCACACTATCGTAAGTAGAGACACCTTTAAAATTCTTGGGATATTTGAAAGTTAAAACTAAGAGATTTTTGTTTTTTTTAAGAAGACTACCTTTCAACATTTAACGTTTTTATGGTATATCCGTTCCACATAGAGCATTGAAATTAAAACAAAAATTATGATTCGGTTCACTTTTCCCAGTATCTTTTTCTTTAATCATTAACTGATTTATGAATACTGTGAGAAGTCGTGTACCTATATAAATGTGTTTTTCAACAACAAGGTTTATCTTTGTTGGTTTTTCACCGAATTGTGTTGCTTGCAAAAACGAAGTTACCGTGAAGCTTGAATTGTTTACATATTCCCTTTTTTAATGAAACTACCCCTGGATTTTATAGATGTGTATACTGAACCGTATACTGAACTCTTTAACCGTTTTTACTTGAGACAAATGTGATAACACTCCAAAACCAGAATGTGATCAAACAAAATATTTGGAACTTCACAGACTACAGAAACAGCACAAGTTATTTAAGAAAAATAAATAAACGTCAAAACGAAAAATTACTTTCAAAACCAGGGAAACAAAATTTCGAGGTGAAACTCTTATTTTGTGCCTGTTAATATTTATTTTGTGCAAAATTTGTTCAAATGCGAGTCGCATTTAAAGTCTATAGCCTCATTATACAGATACATTTAATAGAAGATAAACAGTATTTATTTAAGCATATGATAAACATCTTTTGTGATGCTTACTACCCCACAAATAAGGCAAAATTGTTTTTCTTTGACCTCGCTTTCAAAACTCTCAATACGAAACAGACGTGTACAGAGTAGAAAACCCCTTAAAAGTCTACGAAATCTGTATGATTATTATAACAGCTGTATCATATTTTTATTTGCCATACTCAATTCAACGGAAAATTTCGCTTAAATGTGTATTTAAAATTAAAACAACAGTCTGAACAAAAATACGATTTGTGTAAACTCAGTACGGTGATAAAATACAAATTGATTTGTTCCAACAGCTGTCAAAATTGACAGTGAGTCAATCGTAAAATAAAGGGTGTACATACTTCATTACCGGCACAATTATTCGTACGTATGACTCAGAGGCAATGTTGATTGGAGTCGTTAGACTGAAATAATATCTCTGTACAAGTTTCATGAAACTGATAGCGCTAACTTGATCTACTCGTACTCGCACTGATATCGAATGGATCTTCGCTTGTTTTTCATGCTGTAAGCTTAGTTTAGCAAAGCCTTACAGGATCAAATATTATTTAATTTTATACAATTGGAAATCCTGATTTGACATACGTTGAATATTAAAGCGGCTGATTTAGCACTCCATTTCACAATTTTGAAAAAAATTGGTCTAAACTTGTTTTTTTGATCAAAAATTTGAGTTTGCATGCGAATTTTTCAAAAACTATTAAAGTTTACTATTTAATTTAAACCCAGGATTAAAGAACATATTTCTGGCTTTCAAAGCCGGTATAGTACTTCATTGTTTGTGTTGCCGTTGTTGTTGTTGTTAATTTTTTTCATTTTAAGTAATTTTTTTTTAATTGCCCCTACCTCCTAAACGGTGCGAGAAAGACCCCCCCTCCCATAGTAAAAAATGCTTGTTTTCGACCCCTCTACAAAAAACCGTTATCAATTTTTGGCGCCCCAGTTATCGTACTCATGCCGGAATAATTTTACTAATGTTTTCGGCAAAGACAAATAATCTAAGCAACCAAAACTCTAGCAAAAAGTGCTTAAATGCCCCAAGAGAAGAGAATCAAAGACTTTTAATGGTCAATAAGAAATTTAGTTACTAGTTCCCAATCCTTATCCCAAAAATCTATTAGACGACAATTTCTCTTTCAGTTCTCTGGACAAAGCTCTATCGGATTCAAACTCGAGTTGTGTTAACATAAAAAGTGAGAGTCTGTTTTTATTATTTTTTTCTCCTGGTGGGTTTGAAAGCTTCGATATAAGAAGGCTTTTCAATTTAAATTATACTCAGATGTTATTGATGAATTTTTAAGTCCAGTTCTAACCCCTTTAAGAGAAAAACCTAAATTGCGAAAAAGAAAAGGCACGCCGGGACTTCTTCTGTGAGTCAATTGATTTTGTATATATTCGTAACAATTCCAGACTGAAGAAAAATTCTTGGTAGGCTGCAGGGATGTTTGTTTTCGAGCACCAATGCATTTGGAAGTGAACAGAGGCGGATGATTAGAGTGGATACAATTTTTCCTTCCACAATGTAACGCTACTGAGGTTGTTATATTTTCAATAAAAAAATATTTATGAATAACATATATTGCGGAATACTCGAAAGAGGTAAAAGCACTATTATTCCTCAAAGCGGATTAATCCAGTCACACAAAAGATGGCCAATTATTATCTCTTCATTTCCCCTTAAATTACAAGATGTAGAAAACGAAATGCATATCGGAAGGTGGAGGTGAAGGTCCCGGTGAAAAAAAGTTCATAAGAGAAGAAGGAATCCAGATTTCTCGAATTTTTTTTAAATCGGAAACATCATCAAGCAATTATTCATAAGCTACAAACGTCCAATGAGTGAAAATGATGAGTTGCACTCGATAGAAATTGTTTTAGAATCTAACCTTATCGAACTTTAGTATAAATTTAAGGCATCAAATGTGAAGCTTATTTTGTGCGATGGTCAATTCGATTTTTCCTTTTTTAATTAGGGAACGTTAAAACGTAAACAATTACCAACATTTTCACTAATGATGCATCGTATTTAACCAGAGAAAGCAAAAAGCAAAAATAACTTTTTTATCACCACAGTCTAGATTGATCTTGTCCAACATTTGTGTCGGCTTTTATAGTATAACATTGAATTTTCAGTTTCTCAAGCCTTCGCCTGCGATTTATCAGATGCTTTAAAAATGCCGGCTGAAAAACTCATAATGTTTACATAGCTTCAAAAGTCGTATCAATATGTATTGTGCTGATGAGAGTGTTAAGATCCCAGACAAAGATGTGATAATGCGTGTTAAAGACGTGTAAAAATGTTTTATTTAGTGTGAACTGCGTGTCGTGCTTCATGCGAGAAAAAAGATAAACAGAGAGCAAATATTTTCAAAGTTCTAACCCTTGCCTGCTTGTGGATTTAATTTCCATGCATTAATGATTTTTAGGTGAGGCATTGTATATTTTTGAACTTGTACAAGTATGTCTTATTTGTGATAAGAAATAGGGCGACTTGTGATAACCTTTATATGGTTTAGACGAAGTGATTCGCATTTATGTATTGAAATGGATCGGTGCATCTTTTATTCCACGGAGAAAGAAGTTTTTTCAATAACAAATCATCAATGTTCGTAAGGTACTTGACAAAAAATTTGTTGCTTATGGTTTCACACAAAATGTTTGAATGTTATTTTATTATTTCATGGTGACAGGATTATTTCATAATTTTAAATTATGTTAAAATAGTTAATCGGCTTGGAACAGTTTTTCGTTCGAAGTTTGAAGTTCGAAAATTCACCGCTGTCGATGTTCGAAAATAGTTTAAGAATTTTGAAATTTAAATGTCCTGTTCTCTTATTTGTCTTAAGAGCAGAATTAACGTAGTTAATTTGATCCCAACAGCTAATGAAGACTGGACCAGATACGAAAATAAGATAAAAGTTCAAGATTTCCATTAAGTACTCAAACTTGGGGCTTAACAAATCGCACAAGTGAAATGCAGAATGTTTAAAAATATAAAGTTTGAATGTTAAAATCAAGGCAATCGCTATAGTCTGCGTAGATTTTTAAATTAAAAATCGAACAAAATTTGGGAAAATAAGGAATGCTCTACTCAGATAGTTAACAAATCTTAAAACTCGATTAAGAATTTTTCCCATCAGTACGACCGTCCCTGCATAAATAGACTGAGCTTCAAACTTTGCAAAGGCGCATTGAGATCAATATATTGTAATCATTTTTTTTTTATTTTTCAATTGGCACTTGATATTGTGTTAGTAATGAAAAATGATTTTTTTTTTGAGAATAATTAATTTTACATGGTATTCAACATTCTTTTTATATGTGTCTTTTTTACTGAACAATACAATTTTGAATTACTCAATGTATGGTATTTTAACTTTGTAATCAAGTAGAAATAAGGTTGCCTTGACCTTCAATAAATTTTAGTAGTCCGTGAAAATAATTAAAGTTAATTTGCGAATTTTATTGAAATCAATAAACATAAAAAAATCTACTTTACGGAATAACATGAGTTGTACAAGTCTCTTGCGGATTTCGTGGTATTTTTATTAAGATAACGTCTCGTTTTGCAAAATGTTACTGCAAAAGTGATCTCACTCTCAATCGAATAGATCTCCTTTTTATACTAAGAATCAGGCATGTACTTTTAATGATCAGCTGTAGTACACTCTGTCATTAAGGAACCACAGGTTATAAACTTGTGTCCCAATTCATGAAGGCCAAGTTCCATAAAATAAAAATACAGAAAAGTTGCTAAGCAAACATGAGTCGCCCCGACAAATAATTCAAAACAAGAATGAAGTCGACCTTAGGGCCCATCTCGTGACTCACCTTTGAAGATGAAGAAACTCTATAACAAAACACAACCCAAATTTCTTGCAAATTTGTAAACAAAATGGTTTTCCATTCACACTGAATGCTTATTAAAAATACAATTCTCGAGCTAAATTTTATTTACATATTCAGATTGACTAAAAACATGCGGCTTCAACGCGGCAAATTGAAACAAAACTGTGCAATCTCGCCCGATCACATTCCATACAAAATTTACGCAGGGTTTTATTAATGTGAGCTCAAAACAAAGCTCAAATTTATTTTTATCGCATAGTGTCATCCATTAAACACCAACGTAAAGAGGACGTCGAACTACGTATCTACAACAATCATCCTAGAATGACTGCCGCTGCTGGACCACACCTCTCGGTGGGTAAGGTTAACTTCTTTCCCACTTCATCGTTTTTGGACCTGAAACGAAATCAAAGTCGTAAACAACAGATTGCTTACTCTGCCGGGTGCGTTATCAATTTCCAAGTATCCGTACAGGTGGAAAACTGGGTTCGGCCAAATTGACTGCCAATCTCCGATGACACATATCAGGTTTCGCTCGCGCATACATCTCCTCCTCGTACTTGTCTTAATCAAAGCTTAGCGCCCGATACGCAATGCCATGCATTACGATCGATCTTGTGTTTGAATATTAAAGCAAGATTGTGATGTTTGAAGGCAGATGGCGTCAAGCAGCACAATTTACGATTCAAATTAAAATCGCTAATGATAACCAGAACAAAAGTTATGAGAAATACTCAGTATACGCGTTGAATATTGCGGAGTTGCGGACTTATGAATGTGTAACTGGTAGAATAATCGGCGGCAGCAGGTTTGGAAGCTGAGAAACAAAAGGCTGGTTTTGTTTTTTTTCGGTATCATTGGGATTATTTCTATTCTATTTCATTCAAGACTTTTGCATAACAAATAATAATGAAAAATTTGGGATATGCTTTCGCTGCTTTTGGATTAAGGTTTTTAAGTGTTTTCTATGATTACTTAAAGATTGACAATGAAATTGAGTTCTGGGCTTATCATGAACCCATCCCGATGTTATAATGAATCTCAAAAATTGCATTGGGTAAGCATGATAGAGGTCCTCTATACCCTGCGAGAAGCTACTGCCTACAAAATTCATTCTCGTTGCCGTGACTGCTATTCCCTGATCGAATTTTCTATGTATCACTGATTGATACTTAACCATAAGGAAGGAAAAGCACATAGATCCGCTCTGCTCCTTGATTTGCTAGTTCGTCACCTTCCTACTTTATTACAATAATTTCATGAGCAGTCTCTTATCGTAAAACTAATTTTATATCATTCAAACTTATTTTAAAAAAGGGTCAACAGTCTGCGTTTGCTATTCGTCGATTTGTGGACAAATCTTGTGTCATCTAAGGTCCACAACACAACGGAGCCAACAATACGTTAACCTTATGCCAAATTTGGCAAGTAAATGTAGACCTTAACTCACAAAACGAGAATCGTAGTGTCAAGTCTCACTGAATTGAATCGAATCAATTTAGTTGCATTTTCAATCGTTCTGTTCGAGAGCTGCTGGCGATAAGTTTTCGCACTTTTTTCGAATATCCTTCCTTTGCAATTCGTCAAAACAAGATATCGTTCAAATGGTCAATTATCGCGCCAGCCGTGTGTACCAGCCAGCCATTTTCCTGTTGGCATTCCCTGTCTTTCATTCAAATTCATCAACTAGAGCAATAAAAACGCGTCAAACAATACTGCACCGTTCATCGTTCACAAATACCATATTGCGTATCGATGACATTGACCTCATCCATGACAATCTTCAGTCACAGCACCGATATTCTCGACGCATAGAGCGCCAAAATGTAGTTGGCCATCAGATGGTTGCATTTTTTCTATCATATAAAGTTTCGCAAAACTACCACACATCCTTTTAAAAACAATGGAATCCAAATCCTGATACCTCTTTATGTGGAGATATATTAAAATTTTGAATTTAAAAAATCGGACTCATTTCAAGAATTTCGAGATTTAAAGTTACGAATGTGTTTTAATTCTTAACCAAATAAATGTAACTATAAAGTTGTTTACATTCTTCATGTATTATTTTTATCATAGAAATCATATGAGTATACTACAATGTCTAGGTAATTAAGTATTAATAAAGTCATTGTTTACGCCACGAAACAAATTTTTATTGTGAAATAATTGTGAAGAACAGTTACGTAGCTGATTGTGAGAATTGTATAGATTACATCAAGATCATATTTTGGAAAAGAAAAACACGAAAAGTATAATGTTGCTCTTAGATGGTGTTTAGGAGGTTAAACGCAAACTCCAATTCAAGCACAGAAGTACTCTATTATTATTTTATTGGCGGCCACGCCCATGTCCATGTTCCTACATAATAAATCAGTTCATTTTATGACGAAATATTCATTGCGGGACAATTTTTAGCACCCGGGCTACCTTGTGTCACAACTTTGCCTTGGTAATACAAATTCGATTAGCACTTATAAAAGCCATCATAAGATTTAAGGGAACCTTTCGAGCACGTCATACATACTCCCTTAAATTTGAGCTCTCAGTCTTAGTCAGTTATATCCACGCCATACGACAGTATAAAGTTGCGAAACACGATCGGTAACTGAGTCATGTCTGCAATATTAACAATTGTGACTTGCTATCAATTGACCACGTAATTGAGTTTTGCTATCTGTGGTATGAGCATTTTGGCTATGCAAATGTTTATGAATTGAGTAAGAGTAATGAAATGATGATAGAAATGATTAGACACCATCTAATATTTATGTTATATTTTCGGTGTGATAAAATGGATGCGCAATATTTGTATAGAAGAGTATTATCTTGAACTGAGATAAATACGATCAACACAATGTATTGAGTCTTTAAAAGCCTAAAATTGAGGCATAGAAATAAACTTTCATTTATGAATTCGAAGTTCAAATTGTTTCTTATTAGATTTTTAAATTTTTTTTTTGTATTTTCTTCATTAAAAAGTAATAAAATTTAAACGAACAGTCCTAATTTGTATGCATCAGGTGTTCATTTTATGTCCACTTGAAATCCGCTTTGAATAGACTTCTAGAATTGTGTGTCCATGAACATGGTTGCTAAAAACACCAAAGACCTCTTTTCCCAGTTGATAAAAATACAGGTTGCGGTAATATAACTTCCTTCTAAAGGGTAGTAGGTTTAGACTAACCGGGAGTGTGACAAGTGCCACAGTGCTGTGGGCTACATCCTCAGCTGGGATTGTTGGTCTCAGTTTCTTTGTAGAAAATGAGGTCACAGTGACAGTGAATTCAGTGCGGTATGAGAACATGTTGGAAGAATATGATTTGATAAATTGAACCATATGCTTCCAACATTTAGGAGGATAAATTTGATTTGATAAATTGAACCATTTGGAGCACATATATGCTTCCAACATTTAGGAGCAATGGCTCACTATTTATTTGGCTGTCTTGAGGGCATACTTTTTGGTTCACATCATCTCGATAAGGGGCGATGCTAGGTCCACAGCCCGTTCACCTTGCGATTGTGACCCTTGCGATTTGTTTTCCAAATCATTAGCAAATTCATCATTCATCAACATCCGGAGATTGTTAATCGTACTGGAATTCTTTTTTATGACGGCAGTGCAAGATAACGCACAAGTTTGGCCTGCCACGAACAATTCAGACGCGATTCTAAACAAGCCCTTCAGTTTTTCGCCGATAAAGAGGTACAAATTATGAAATTTAATTAATGGCATAGTGTCAGTTAAGCGGATAGCATTTGTGTTAAATATTAAAAAATAACATTTACAAAGCGTTGAAAAATGCATCATGTGTTGTCCGGCAATGCATTATTTACAGTGGCTCATCTGTTGGGTTCTTTTTGAATCATTTTTGACAAAAGAAATTATTTCTACGGGGGGTTACGCAAACAAACAAATCTCGCCATTGGGGCTCTGCAAAATCCACATGTAGCCATAAAGAAGCATACGAATCCAGAGGCACCTAAGAATAATAAAATGTTCGGCAAGCATCGCAAATGTATTGGAAATTGGGTTGATACGATGGTCCACTGTGAGGCCAGCCGAGGCAGGAATATTATTCAAAAATCTTACTCTTCTTAATAAAGTTCTAAAAGTTGAACCGTTCTTTTTTGTCTGCCTGGTCATTTTTTCATTTAATTTTCAAACCTTGCTTTAAAAGTATCGACAATTAACTTTGTCATTTAACTGTATCTATTTCATCTACCTATTTTAATTCACGTGGTTTAATGAAGTACTAAATTTGCACATAATGCATCATCATTTGAAGCACTCTGTTGACTTTGTGGGTCATTTGCAGTGATACTTTAAATGCTTGCCAGCAAATAAATATTAAGCGGTCAAATAATGGATGTATGAACGCTGCTGCATCATTACTCTCTTGGGACCATTTCAAAAGGAGGGCATGAGAGAGATTCTGAAAAATAACATTATAACAAATAGGACTCTATAAAATCGGCTACAAAAGCCCAAGGTGCTCAGCGCAGAACCAGTAAATCGGAAATGAAATATACCAAAGCCAGGTAGAATCTCTGCTCGGCAAAGCTCGCAATGACAATTAACCAGTCATTGTCATTTCTGTGTGTTATGAGTCCTGCGGTATTAAGGGACATTCTAATCTCACATGTGTCTCTTCACATCGAGGATTTACTTATTGCGCGGAAGCTCAAATCAATTAACATAAAATTCATATCTGCTAACCAATTTGTCACTGATTTATTTGAGTTTCTAAGTTTCGTATTTTACTAATTTTTCCTGTTGTTTATAAAAATTCTACTTAAATCCAAAACAACGTATTGTAATATAAGAACAAAAATAAACATCATCCAGCCCCTAGCGAACGTACATATTTCTTTAAAGAAACTGAAAACGTAAAATTTGGTTCGATTCCATATTCCAAATATATACGTCCAAGTTTGGTTTTCATAAATTATTGGTCCTTAATGCAGGAATATTAACATAATAATGACAAACCTTTTTTTGGAGAGATAAATTTGTTTTTAATGTATTTAACTTTTCCAAGAATCAAAAAGAAATAATAATTTACATACAAATTAATTTATGTGACAGGTTTTGTTGACATTTCAAACTATTGCGCGATATAAGTTTTAATCACCGACAAAATCTCACACAATAAAAATGTGCAAATTTATTCGAAAACATATTTAAGTGTGTTTGGTGGTAAGTAGAACTTGCGAATACGAGACGAGATATAATCATTCAAATCAACAGCTTTACCATGAAAATCCAAAATCGAAAAACCGAGAAAGCTGGTACGAATTGGAAGAATCATGGGTAAAGAATATGATATTTATGATATGATACTACAAATAGGTTGCTCAGTTTTAAATACACATTTTGGAATCCTGAATAAAAATATTTGTCGATTGCCGTGTGATTTTCATGCATGTTTAGATGAACATTTTTAGCATGTCAACTACTATGGGTTGGACTATTCAACTCCCCCAAGTTTTTATAGGATAAAGTGCTCAATCAGGCGGAAGCCAACCACGTTATCTGCCTCTGGGTAATTCATACCCACCTACTAGAAAAAATTGGAATCGATTCAAACGCAGTATGAAGCGGATATTCCTGCAGTGCAATAAGTACGCTTGATATATTCGAAAACATAGAAGGGGAAAGAGTGCGGCGCATGTTAAAACATATTTCATATATTAGAATGCGGGAAAACGGCTAAGAATCGAAATATTGGAAAAATTCTATAATGCCAGTTTCACACTTGAATGGGGACTTTTTCAAAGAGTATGTCTGCGAACCAGACAGCAACAAGGCTATCTGCCAAATCGATGACTCTTTTCGATACTACTTCGGTTTATCCAAACAACAAGGAACACAACATCCGTAATTTGATTTGTACGAAAGAAAAAATTCTCCGTGGGATATAAGGTTCTAAAGATTGTACATAGCATTATTTTGACGACGACGGTGACACACCCTCGGAGACTAAGTATTTAAAGCCGTTAAGGTAACCAGCAAGGCACGAGCACCCACTTAGTCAGTCTAAGGTTGTTCGACCACTCAATTGATGATGACTGAAGAAGGCGAGTTCAAGACATTCTTAAGGATTCGAACCTGTAACCTATCAATTGATCAAACTACGTTGGATGACGTTTTTTGTCTTTTTTTTGACAAAATAAAATAAAAAATCGCCCCAGAGAACGTTTTAAATACGATGCATCCCAATGCATCATATATCGATCCCGCCGTCGTTTTGTATTATGTGAAAATGGGAATACGCCTTCAAAGTGAATCCGCTGCTCTCTACATTTATACTTAAGAAGAGCCGAACTTAACTGACATCAAGATTTAAGTCGTAAACTTAAATAAAATAATAAATAAATTGATAAATAAAATAGCAAAGGTAAATCTTTTCAAAAATGTCTCTCACCCTTGAAATGTAAGTCATGGCTAAATATATTATAAAATCTCGTTTCTCATTACACCGTAGACTTTTTATCACTCTTCATGTTGATGGAAACTTTAACACACCCGCTAAACATAATGACATAGGTTATGCTATTAAAAGGTGTCAATAACATAGAACCAGTCTTATCACAAATTATTTAGCAGCATTTCATGCTCTTAGTCACGTTTCTTCTGCTCCAGGCTCAGTTTTACTTCTACAAACATTTAATTTATTTTTCAACTTTTGAATAAAACGTTTCGTATTTCCGAAAAAAAACTTAAGTACGCAGGCATTAACTGTTGAGTTTCTTTCAAATACGAAAGGGGTAATCATAAATTCTTTCATTCGAAGTTAACAAACACTAGTTTGTAGTTTGACTAAGAATTATTTTTAAAGTGTAAACTAGTGTAGTGACCTATTTTTAGATTGTAAAAACTTTTTTAATGTAATTTCTGTGTACTTTTGTGAGAACTTTTATCTCAAACAAAATGATCAATACAATTTCTCATTCTCAAATGTACACAAATGTTTAAAGGTTTATAAATAAAACAAGTTCCAATGACAATTTAAATTGAATGTCGTCATGCATTTAAAACAGATGCAGATTTGTTTGTCTACTAATAAAAATAGGTTATTATATAATTATTAATTATTGGATTTAACATTTTAGATATCAATTTTTAGACGTCATACTTTGAATTGTTATAGTTATAGTTATAGTTATAGTTATAGTTATAGTTATAGACTTATTTGACGGGGAACGAGTCTATCTGCCAGTAAAAGGAGGGAAATAAAAACAATCTCTGACCCAAGACAGATTTGACACTTGCAAATGAAATATTTATTTAGTTATATTATTTTAGAACGAATCGATTTCACAGGATGCGGCGCACATCTTCAAAAGAGTAAAATTCCGAAACCAAAATATTGACGACCCTGTGAAGAGATACTCGTATATCTGACAAAATACCATATGTGTTTTCGGCCAAGTACGAGTATAATATGTTTTTTTGATTGCAAATTTTTCATAGCCTTCTTGTAAATGTTTGCAGGTGCAGAATCGCACCTACGAGTAAACCATTTTTTTTATTTTTAATTTCATATAACTTATATTTTGGAGTAGAATTTACGTTTTTTGAACGGATATTTTTTCTTTAACTTTGTTTTGTATTTATTATTTGCTGTAATAGACCATAGTATGGTAGTACACATACTGTGAAAATAACAAGTGTCTAACATCACTGTCGAGTGACAGACGGGGGACAGCGAAGACTCAGTAGATAGGATCCAGTTGACACACTTTGAGTACCGAATCCTTAAAATCAGTTCACAATCCCGATATGAATCCCAAGAGTATCGACGAGCATGTACATATAGTATATGTACTATATATGTGCGCTGGTCTATAGATTTGAAATCCAATCAATTGAAAAATCATACGTCTCAAGCGACGGCCACGGATTATAGTATGTATTTCTGGCCCCATGTATTTTACTTAAAATATTCATTCAGTTGACTTATTTCATCCCATGTGTGATTCAGCTCTCAGTTCACTAAGAAGTTGAATTATTATTATATATTATTATTGAAAACTAACCGAACGCTAAGAAATTCAAATTAGTGTTGATTGAGAGGCCTTAAAAGACATTCAAAAATATTCCTTACTTTGGTTATGAAATTAAAGTTAATTACATCAATTTATAAAAAGACGTGTCGTG
This sequence comes from Orthonevra nobilis, assembly GCA_963555765.1. Classification (NCBI taxonomy): domain Eukaryota; kingdom Metazoa; phylum Arthropoda; class Insecta; order Diptera; family Syrphidae; genus Orthonevra; species Orthonevra nobilis. Next base: position 24,103,132 of record OY743225.1, on the reverse strand, counting down.
ACTGTCTGATTCAACATACGAGTACCACATTCGAAACAAATAATGCTAGAACAAATAAATTTAAATTACTTTTTTGATGTTTATTGCAGAAGCCCTGCATAAGACTGACTTCTTGAAATTTTGACCAAAGTCTTGTTAACTGCGATGAGTATTGGGAAATTTTAAGTGCTGAATTCATAGTGATTATAATTAATTTGTCACCGTGTGTCTGTGAACTGTTTTCTGTATAATTTATCAGTCAATTAAATCCAATCTATGAAACTAAGCGAGATGAAACGGATCTTGTTTTAATGACAGATGACAAATGCATCTAAATGTAAAAAAAGGAACAAATATTTTACAATAGAATGACAAAGTTTCGTTACAATGTGTTTCTATTTTTTTAATGTTCTATCTGTCATTAAAACGAAATTCGGTTTCTCCCTGACTCTGGTATGCATGCTGTCGAATAAATTGACAGCGTTTCGTTATCAGAGTTTTTCAGATGCTGCTAAATGCCGTTCCGTATTTTGTTTTCTATTTTTCCTGGTGCACGTTTTACGGCTCAAAATTTTACTAATAAAGGGTTTTCAAACGGGGACTAAGCAACTTTGAATTTAATAGGTGAAAAACAATTTATGCAGTAAACTCAAAATTTTCATTATGATAAAGCACGAAGAAAGATTGGGCTCTGGAGAAGATGCGCCAAGATGATGAATTTTATCTCAATATCAACTTCAGTGACGAAGCTCATTTTTGGCTCATTGGGTTCGCCAATAAGCAAAATATGCGTTATTGGTCGGGTGAAAATCCACATTTGCTTCATGAATCGCAAAAAATAACTGTTTGGTGCGGTTTGCATGCCGGCGGCGTTATTGGGCCATATTTTTTTGTCGACAAAAACGATCGTCACGTTTCTGTGAATGGCCGTCGTTATCGCTCGGCTTTGCTCGAATTGGAAGATATGAACTTGAACGACATGTAGTTTAACAGGATGGTGCCACAAGACACACAGCCCACCTTACAATCGATTTATTTTATTAAATAAAAATTGTCAAAGTCCTATTTATTTTAATTCACTTACATACTATATATATTGAAGAAGTATACAAACACTCAGTAACAAACAAAAATATGCATGAATCAGATCACATCCAGTTTTACAATTTAACCTAACAACCTTACCTTATCTAAACATAATCTTCCCGATTGCAATCAGCTCCACGACTTTCATTCTTTAAACTTTAAATCACTCTCTTCTCTCATTTTCTAACCGGAAGCCAAAAGGTTATGGAAAATTCCCAAACTCATCTTCAGTGCTATCTTTCACAACACGGCATTCTGCACCACAACATCTTTATGCTTAAGCACATATTCAACGTTTACTTTGGAAGGCGTTAATCGTAAATATACCTTAAAGTCGAGTGACAAATACGTTAAAAATATATACCTGTGATAGAAAAAAAAAATACTCCGTATCTTTGGTGCTAGCATACCTACAACATATTTGCATATCAAGTTTGGAAGTGCTCAAATTTTTGCTACAAAATGAAAAACTAAGACTTAGTTCCGGTTTGGGAATCACAGGCAGTGGTCAAAGACACATCGTACAATTTCGCATTTGTTACTTAGCATCTCAAAGAAGACTTTGTTTCTCAGATGCATTCCAAAAATAAACCAACAACGACCCTGAACTTGCGCTGCACAGGCACTTTGCGCCACGTCGCTTCGCTGCAATTAGAAACCAGAAAAAGAAGTGAAGAAGAAATAAATAAATTGCAAATAAAAATTTATTTATATACATAGATATACTATATAAACACGTTTTAACGCATGCCTAAGACGGTGAGAGCAACTAGTTGTGCTCACGCATAAGTTTTTCTTTTACAGGCAGATGATGACGAAGCGAAAGAAGATGCTGCGTTTTTTTTTTATAATATTATGCAGGGTGATCTTGAGGTTGATAGTGTCACTATAGTAAAAAGTGTTTCAAGATAAGTTTTCTTCATCTTCTTCCCTTATCAGCGAGGTTATTTTTTTGACCTTTACTTTACTTATTCTTAATGATGACGTAGCGAGTTGATAGACTTTGCAATATATTTATTTCTTCTTAATGTTATTGGTTGAATTTGAAGATTAATAGCTCCGACAGGGTAAAGTTATTCTAACAACATTTCCGGAAACCCAGAATTTTACTACAATTTTGGCGGTTTCAGATTTGTTTTCAAATTTAGGTTTCAACGAGTATTATTTTTTTCGTACTCAGAATCAATTCAATTAGGAGTACAGCAAGGAAGAGTTTTGGTCCCTCTTCTTTTTATAAGGCCGCCACTGCAATTGCAACAAGTATGTTTATTCGTATCTTTGCTGGTAATATGTTTATTATGTTACATAAAATAAGCAATTGACAATGGTGATGTTTTGGTGTTAAAAGGAAGATAAGTCTTTTGCCGTTCTCGTTTTGCTTACTCGGTATAGTGACTGGCCGGCTCACAAGCTTTACGTTAAAAAGTAAATATATATATACGCAAATTTTTAACATATTTATATATTGATTCAAGTAGCTTTAAAAATATATTCAGACAGTTCTAAGTTTATAGTTATGCACTTCATGTAAGCTTCATATTAAGTTTTCTGTCGTGAGTCATTATTAAATGGAAATTAAATAAAAAAATAGAAATTAATTGCATCAATAAATCACATCGCTGTGCATTATGCTTTCAAACATGAATCATAATCGATATACTTTATCGAACTGCATGAAAATTCAGGCTACTTACAAAATTGAAGAATTGGAATAAAAGCCCTACTTGTTCGCTTAATATAAAACTTACAAATATTTAAACAAAGGATATACTTCTTTTGGTTAGGGCTTGACTTAAATAACATAATTATATAATAATGAATACTTTTCTTTAGTTTTATACTAAAAGAAAACAAACAGAATAAACTCGGCTCAGTTTATTTTAAACTATATTGCTAAACCGAAACAATAGCTCGACTTCTGCTTATCATTAACTATAGTCAAAACCTACCAATAAAACATATAATACTGTATAAAAATAAAAATATTGAACTCCTCATTTAAATTCACAAAGGATTTTACCATATCGAATTGATACAATAATTAGTTTAATGAAATAAGATAAAATTTGGCGTAATTTTATTTTCCTAAATGTTACTATACGCCCATTTATTTCATAAATAAATATTGCCGTTATCATATTTCGTGATATTTTTAAAATCTCCGCGTTGCAATAAAATAATTATGTAAAATCACGTTAAGTTGTTAAATAGAACTTGGCTTTCCTCCTATCCAAATGGAAGCATGTACATTTTTATTCGTTCAGAATGTGTTTTGTCTTCAAAATGGAAATTGTATTGGAAAAACACCGTTAATTTAAGAAAAGGTGTTTTTAAACTAGTTGGAGTATAGAATTTCTTATCGACTAGCAAATATCGGTTTCAGAATAACATCAATTTATAAATAGCAATGATAGAAGCAAGATTTATCTCAAAGGAGCTAGCTTACTCGTTGAAGTTAAGCAGATTCCCAGAATATTTAAATAACTTATTCGTATGGCTTTGCAAATATTTTTCAAAAAAAAAGAAAAGAATCAGATGGGAGATTTGTAACTTTACACAAAAGAAACACGGAAATCTTTTTTCTTACACTTGACAATAAATGGCATTTGTGTTTTACAAAAATTATATCTGTCAACATATTATTTATAGATATTTTTCCGTGTGAGGCGTTATAGGGTAATTTATTTAAATTTAAAGGTATTCCTTAAAAGAACAGAAAACTGAACAGTTAAATGATCGGGCTATTTTTGGAAAAGTTTCCTCATTTATTTATCCACATTTATTTTTCCACAAGAGAGGTGTATCTAGGAAGTTTGCCAAATCATTAAATTGAGATAATTTTTTGGAAAAAGAAATGCTTAAGCTTCAGTTGATTTTTTGTTTTATTTCGCAATATATTTCAAGTGAAATTGGAATTTAAATAAATATGAGCCATCTGTTGGTTTCATTTTGTATCAAATATTATTTTGACACTGACAGCTCTTATGTGATCAAAACATAAACAGAAACTTAGTGCGAATTTCGTTAGTAAACTTGGTTACTGAGGAGCTGATGTGCTCAAGTTTATGAAGAAAGTTCTGAAGACTAGATTTGGAACTGTCCGATCACAGAGAATGTTACAGCTTTTGTTGCAAGTGTGCGCCTTAGCCCGAGAGCCACAATTAGATCAAGAGCCCACTTCATATTTTTGGTGTGATGATATTCAAAAAAATGGTTTAAAAATGTTGAGAACTATACCAGGTGCTGTTAAAATTGAAAGTCTGACAAGATTTTGTGGCGTGCAAGATTATTAAACTAAATTAAAAACGCAAGTTGTTCCGAAATCTGGATTTTTGGTATAACCACTCAAATGCTTTTTTAAATCATAGAACATATCAACCTTACTGCAAAAATATGCATCACGAACGTTTAACGTGTCACCCTCAACCCGCCAGACGTCTACAAAGTATGCAATTTTTATTTAAAATATTGATCAAATTGTAACCTATTTAAACTGACGTTTTTTCTCTCTAAGAATTCCAAATATGAATTTGTGACCTAAAAACTTGAATTCAAACAATTCTGTTGTTTGATTAGATGCTTAAATGAAATGGTTATATCAACGATTCAGGCACTTAACAACACTATTGATCACAAAAAAGGTGCAAAATTGATTCAATATTTCTTAGCCAGGCGGTCATTTGAATGAAATAATATTGCATATTGTACGGAAGGCTTATGCTGGAAAATGCAACTTGATTCGCTTCATTCGTATTCTGTACACTTGACAATAATATTAAAGGTAAAGATATACTTTTTTTTTAAATATTTTCTCTAACAGGGATCTGTTAAACACAACCGTTAAAAATCGGCTTCTGTTTTAAGAAATTAAACAAGCAGTAGCTAGATGTTGACAAGTAACTCATAAGCATATTTTCAAAGAATTCCATGTGAGTATAAAAGTCTTTACATAAGTTTTATATTTCTTTTGATTCTAAAATAAAAGCTGACAGTTGAACATCATCATAGTTAAAATCTGACTTTAAAAATTTATAAGGGGAAGCCCTCCTCTTTTCAAATGAAAGAAAACTTAACCAATAATAATACATATGGTATGTTTATAATAAGAGATAAACACAGATAGTGATGCAGGAACGCTCTGCAGTATACAATATATCAAAGGATCGTATTGTCTCTTGGACGTTTTTAACTTTTTTGTATAAAAATGTTTAACCTGGCTTTTTACAAATAAGCTGAGACATAAAAATTCTAAATTCTAAAATTCTAAAAAAAAAATTTAAAACACCAGCTCTAGAAATTAATTGTTCGGGTTGAAATTTATCGATAGGAATTGGCTTAAACCGATCAAATGTTAATATTCAGCAAATTTATAAGATTTTGCTGCCGCATCTGACATTATAATCCGAAGATAGAAAGCATGAATTTGTCAACAAATGAAAAAGCCAACCAGTTTCGGAATATAACTCTGAGCTTCATCAATTTTTTGTTTGTTTTAGATAGAATAATTTTGATTTAAGATTTATTTGTTATATTTTATAGCAATTAAGCTCAGAATAAGGTAGGTAAACATAGTTTTATATCTTTTTAGGTATCTGGCTACCTCTACAGTTGTGAACTCAGCCCCTGAAGTCTTCCTGCTACTTCTAGCATCTTTCCAATTTTTATATTTTAAAAAAACCTTTTAAAAAAGAAATAATTTGCAAATAAAAGAAGACAGTATTTTTTTTATTACTTGATTACACTTAGTCGCTTTTCAGTTGAAAAATATTGAACAAAACCAAAAGAAGTTTAACTTATATATTCGTATGAACTTTTTAAATATTAAACATAAGGCTACACAACATTTTTATCACTGTGGGCTTTGCAAAATTCCGTTAAGCTTTTATATTTTGAACCCAAAAAATTAAAGGATTACTTATAAAAAAAACAACAAGCTCCTCCCGGTGGACACGTGTTTGGAAATACATTTTGATCTTTAATAACATGTTTTTGCGGATTATAAGACTATGAAGTCTTCCTTAAGACTAGGCGAAAAAGAAGATTTTCTAAATTCATATGTACATGATTCCAACTTGACGTAAATCAAAAAATAAAACTTGCTCAGTCTACTAAATATCAGTGCAAACTGCGTCAATAGAATTCACAGACAATTGCTTATTGATAATAAACTTTAAACAACCACACTTTAAACATATTTGTGTTGGTCGCACAGAGCAAACTTTTTGAAGGACACAAAAAAATAAACAGACTCTATTTTGCAACGCCCTGTAAAACAGCTTATCCAAGGCCAGCCAGAAAAAAAGTACATACTCCTTATTTCATCTTCATTTTAGTGATTTTCTTCAAGTTCTACGCAGGTATGCATATTGAGATACAACTTACCACTTTTCGTTGTGTCCACAGTCAACTTGTATAAACTCCTTCTCGGCCAATGTGTGTTTTTTATTACTTTAAAATATAAATTTAATTTTTTTTTTGTTAAATGGAAGCCGCCTAAGCTGATTAGTGAACTTGATAATTTGAAACCGGCTACAAACGCGACCTAAGCTACGTAACGTTGATTGTGATAGGAGAAGCTCAATCCAAAATAAAATTAGTTTGATAAATTTAATTAAAACGTTATTCGTTACAAGTGCAACCAGCACCTAGGTGTTAGGGGTTTCAACTCAACAAGTACACATAGAAGGTACTCTGAATCAGTGTCACCAGCAATTACAATTAAGCAGCGCGATACTTTTTTTTATCATTTATTTTTAATTTCTCGACTCGACCAGCGCATGCCTGTAAAAATACCGAAGGAAAAACTGATTGTTGCACACGCGAGGCGATCTTCCTGTTTGCTAACAATGCCCCAAATGAAGGGACGGTGGTAATTGACTTTTTTTTAAAAACCGACCGCACTTTGACTTTGTTTGCTTTTTGCTATTTGATGGCAAAATGCCAACTCTTTATAAATCTTTTTTTATTTGTTTTTAATTTATTTACTCGATGATGATATTGCAATATTGTATCTATTTTGTAATAACCCGGAACTGCATTGATTGTGAGTTCGAAATTATAGATCAGAACCGTATACACTTGAAAAAAGAAAACATTCGAAAGAAAAGAGGATCACTTTGCGGAGAAAAGGATTTTCAAAAAGTACTTTTCGCCAAATTACACAATTTTTTTTAACACTAGCAAAGAATTCGTTTGAATCTTTATTCTTTCTCTAGTTTGTTGTCTTAACACGTTCTATTCAAGAAATTGACGGATGAAGAAGAAACGTTCTAGATCTGACAGGTTTGGTGGTTGCTCAAAGACTACAGCGGCTTATAACTGACTTTAACAATTTTAAAACGAGGAACCGAACCGAACACGCTATGAAAACAGCTGCCACTGTCACTGATTCGTTGGTTTTGCTCCCAACCCAACGAGTTCCGTTGTTAACAACATCGCCAACGATAGGAATCGTACATCGCAGTGTGGTGGTGTACGCTGTACAATCGCGTCGAATTGGATAGCGGCACGGAAAAGTCTCAATGGCAAAATGACAAATACACGTAGATTTGCTCGTGGTACATCAGAATCGGTGCCGTATCGCATCGGTGACGCTGAATCGATCATGATGAGCAATGGGGATGAGGAAATTGTATTCGTAAAGGTTGAGCGCGATGGAAGCTCTGCCAAGATTTTTGAAAAGAGAAGACGTGCACAAGATCAGCTGAGGAAGACCATTACACCCCGCGGGTGGTGATAGTGAAAATGGCTGATGAGACGCAGCGCAGTTCAGTATCTTTGCTGGTATTTAGGAATCTCGATCGAATCGATGGAGAATCGATGGTTTTGAGTGGTAACATCAAGATCAGTTTAAAATTATCTTCACAGGTTTTGATAGTCTTAAAAAGTAAGATAGATTTTTATACTTTAGTTTTAAGAGGTTGTCGTTACTGATTGATGCAATTGATATGGGCTTTGATGTATAATTGCAATTTAATCCGCGTGTTTTTTTCTACTGAGGGATTTGACGAACTTGTCTACTTGCCTGTAATGGTGATTGCGCTTGTCTTGTGCGTTATTTTTTTAATATATGATACTTTTTGTTTTAATTTATTGTTTTTGAATTCGTATGCGTTAATTTAAGCCGTCTAAGCCTAAGCCTTTTCATATTTTTCTTATTTTATTGACTGCCAGTTGAACTACCTAAGAACAATTATTTTGAAAGCATTTGGAACCATTGGGATGGAACGCATTATATAGATATTCATATACATATGAAGAAGATTATGTTACGTTGTTAAGCGCTTAGTATTGTTTTGATATTTGTGTAGGAAAAATAATGATGAATTGAAGAATAAGATGATAGAGAAAAATGCGAGAACTTAGAGCCCAAAGATCTCTCCAAAACGATTGAAAATGTGGTTAAAAGAGCTTAAATTATCATCATCAATGATGGCACCCACTACTCAGGTATCGTCTTCAAATAGTCAAATAAAATGTCCAAATAATCATTTATAAACAAAAAAATCGGGTGATTGCTCTCGGGCAAAATCGTCCACGTTCATGAAGTACTAAAGAAGAGCTATTTTTTTATTTCCGCAACTACCGTTAAGTATGAGGATGTATTTTGTGCCCTGTCAGAATAAAGATATATAGTATATTTTATTAGTATTCTCACAGTCACATTTTCGTGCTCCAAATCTTACAGTTTCACTACTTTGTTGGTCTCCGCAGTCTGTAAGCTACAATCTAAAATATCCGCAGTAGCTTAAGTGCATCGATCAAATGCTTGTTCCAAAAACTTGTGTTGAAGTTAACTATTTCAAAAAATAGTTTATTTCTCCTTCCTTTAAAGAGGAACTTGATCGTTTTTTTCTGTATTTTTTTTTGTAAGTTTAAATAAATGGCTTGTTAGATATGTCATTTTAATAAAAAAAAATACTTTTACAATTATTAAGTTAAAATCTTTTGATAGCATCAAGACCTTGTTGAAGTTAAAGCAGTTCCGTAAGATATCATTTGTCAACTGGTCATTACAACTACGAAAGGCAAGCTGACGAATGCAGATGGAATCAAATGATGTTCAACCAATGAACCCGTTCTGAATTATTTGTTGAGAGCTCGTCATCGACTGTAGAAATAGGAATTTTGTGTAGTAGTAGACTAGAGTTTCAGTCAACTTAAATCCGCCTGAAATTTCAGTCAAGTTAAAGAATGTTAAATTTCATCTGATGTGGCGAGTTATCATTTACTTAACAAGTGCCGTTGTTAATATTTTAATGAAGAAACATGAAAACATTTAGTAAATGTTTCAGGGACCTTATATGGCGACATGAAGAGGATCCAATATAACAAATTTCACATGAACATGCTAGCAGGTTGTTATCAAATTAATGTTCTAAGGGCTTTAACTTCCGCTCGGGTGCTTTTGACCACTTAATTCAAAGCCAAATAAAGCAAATTCTCAAAATGCCAGTGCAACCAAGCACGATTAATAACAACTCGATTTTTTTGTACTCATATGTTACGTAATTATTTCCGGAAAGGTGTCGTTTCAAGGTTTTTTTTCGGAAGCTGTCATGATCACATAATCAATTATTGAAGTTAGGCGCGAATTATGTCTGATTTTAAGCGTTAAAATAATTGCTGAGTATTAAGCTTTGAAACACATTGATGGAAAGTTCGACTTACGACTATGTCGGCTGGATGATGAGCTCTTCTATGTTGAACGACATGGATCAACATTTTAAACAAGTTCATTGAATATAACAAAGTCTTTCTACGAACAACATTTAATCCATTTTATCCAAACGAACGTGTTATCTTGCTATGTAATTCGTCGCGCCGTCTACACCTCATCACATTTTGTTGGCTTCGGTCACTGACACTTCCTTCCGTAATGATTTCCTCTGCGAACGGTTGACTGTCTGCTGATTCACTCGTATTCAAATATGAATAAAATTTATTAATTAAAACGGTTATTAAGTCCAAAGATAATGGCACACCAAAAATAGAACACGGTTCATCATTTGTGATGCACGTGAAACGTTTAGTTTATATCAAATGTCGCACGACATTGCTACAGATAATAGAGTTAGGAGTCACAATCCAATTATGGCATCTGTTTAAGATAGATTTTACACAGATGGGCTACAATTTATAGCATTTCATTCAGCAAAGCATCGGTACGTTAATTTCTAAAAAAAAAAGAAAATGTTTGCTCTTCAGATAGCTTGTGATAAGGAGGTAGGACCAATGCTTGAAGTTCTCATTTATAGGCTGTTATGCGGCATTGTGATTAGATGTAAAATTTTCCACAGCTGCAAGTGTAAATATTTGGCACTATGCAGTATTGCATCTTTCTTTGGCATCTGTACTAATCGTCTAATCTTGGCGCCGCCCTGTAACGTTATAAACTCTTAACTCCAAGTCTCTAAGATCACATGTGCGATCGGTCACGTTTTCTTGGTATTTCCCAGTCATTATATAATTGCACCTGATGTAAATAATAGTTATTTAAAATTCTGTTTTGATTTTTTGCACTTTGAATTAATGTAATAATAACCTAGTAAATTAGTTGCCATGTGGTTTAAATCGATGAGTCAGATTGGTTTCGTCAGAAAAATGTGGAAAAAGATCTTGTAAATCACATTCACTTTCATTTTAATCGATCAATCTCAGAAATCCATTTACAATTTCTATTATAGAGGACAGCAATCTTAATTGTCAACAATATTTTGAATTCATTAGCAAGAAAGCTTAGAATTAAATGAATTTAAAATATTTGTGAGATACCTTTTTTTACAAAGCGCCAAGAAGACTGCTTGAATTAGCACAACCTAAAGCTTGCCAGTGTTATACAGCAATATAGGCTGCATGAATCTTAAGTCAATTTTTCTTGCTTGGCCATTCTAGTCACGCTTTATCAAAAAGTCAAAAGACAGAGTTACGAAAAAGTATTGCGGCATCAGATGGGCTAGCATTGACTTTGCTTGTTTATTTTTTTTTGTCGGCCATCAGCGAAGTCAAAAGATTGCTGCAACATTGCTTTCGCATTCCGTAAATTGTTGCTATTTTATAGCCATAGCTAGGTTCTCATATCAATATAAGACGATCGGTGTATTTTTAAGGCACTTTTCTTCCTTCGACAAGGAACGGCAAAAGTTATGCTATGTTTATGGAATGTACCATTATTTTTGCAAATGGCGACAGATGTCATTGTGCATTGACATTTATGTTTAAATCACCTCTTAGAAGTGCCTTCAACATGGAAGAGAGCTAATTATGACATTCGTTTTTCTGGACACTATATGCACTACTGGCTGAGTCAGTTACATACACCACTTACAAGGAACAACCATCTTTATTTGCTGAGGCTGCCAATTTTAAGATCAATACTACACTCGTCTTTTCCAGCAGATGTTTAGTCGAGCTAAACTTTCTGAGCTTTCCTAATCTTTGAATTAAATCAAATCCAATAAAATCTGGTTTAGTCTGAAATATTTCATACTATCAAAAGACTATCGATGACTTCTGTTTTATAAAGAAGCTAAGGAATTTATAGTTCAAGTCCAATAACACTTTTGTTTTTAGAAAAATATTTGTCCAATTTATTACCGGTTTGATTCGTGTTAATTTGATTTTGCACGTTTCCTTACTAATTGATTGTCTCGTGCATGAAAATATTTGCTGAATTTTTTAATGTTCCGAGAAAATTAATCTTCTTATTTAGCCATTCATGATTCTTGATCTATACTTATACTTTATTAAGACTTTATCAACGATCTTATTATCACCCCGTTAATTCAATAAATAGGCGCATTCAATTCTATACCATATCGTCACGTGAGTTTCTAAAAATTCCTTCATTATTAGTCTCTTACCTGCCTTCGCAGCCATGTTTGCTGTTAACAAATACTCTGATTACTTATACAAATTCGTTTGATATATTATGATGGTTCTGAAGACGACCGTTGGTAGTCCCTTACCCGGTATAGTGCTTAAAAAATTTGTAAACTCCGTATTTATCGACCATCCAATTCCCATGGGGTTTTTCCCCAATTTTTGAAGAAATGCACTTATATTATAATAATATTTCTCCACAAAAAATGATAAGGGAATGAAATATGAATTTCTGAAATTTCTCCAAGACAGCATGCATTTTTTAAGGGTAGCTGATACACCTATACTTTTAGAGTTCGTATCTCTTACCACCAACGTCATGAGAGATGTAAACGAAGTCGACTTTAAGACTACGGATTTTAATAATTCCTTTGACAAAAATAAAACTAAAAGCTTTCGATTTTCACCGTATTTTATAACTTGTACTCTCTTCAGATCGTCCGCATCTAACCCAATCATAGCGACCTCAGGCGCAGGATATTCAAGGTTATTTCATCCTCCTATGAACTAGAAGACGACCTGAATGGTGCAAACACAATCTACGAGGATAGGCGATTCTATTCTGCTTAGAGATTTTTCATTTGGACCGAACCGGTTCCTCTTTTTAGATCTGGTGTTGGTGTTTTTGGCTATATAGAACTTTCGCTCAACTTATGTTCGACGTAAGCCACGACAAGCACTTCACCATTGTAAGAAACTTTTCCGATGTTTAATGATGTGTAAACGATTTAATGATTTAATGGTTTAAACAAAATGCAAATATAAAAATAAAAATGGTCATAAATCTTTGCTTGTTGGTTAAATATAAATGTTAAAAATAAAGACTTACATTTTTTTTATCTTGAATTTTCAGAAGATTTCACGAAATCTTATTGTAGATTTAAAAATTGATACGAAAATGATTCCACTTGCTTCTAAAAGTGTTCACGTGACATATGCCTTTCATTTCATTGCGTGGTTTTATTTTCTTGATGAACCCGTAAAGCCAAATGAATGGAAAAAAAAACAATGACGACATACTGGGTTTGTTCTTTCACAAAAGTTCAATCAAACATTCAACATTCACATGAATCGTACCCGTGTTTTGTTTTGAAAAATTGTGCAAAAGATTTTATTGATAAAATATAATAAAGTAACTTATAATACCAAGGCTGTTCAGTATTCATGACACACATGTGCTGTTCATCTGGATACTAGAGAGACATTTGTTCAAACATTCCTGCTCTCTTTTGAATGACGTGAAAGTGCTCACGTAGTCAGTCAAGGAGCATTAATATGTCCAGCACCACACATCAATTTCATTGCCTGTGCTTTTAACAATATACTTACAGACATACATAAATAAATGCAAATTTAAATAATTTATTTTGTTGTCTTTTAAATAAAAAGCTGTCGATATTTCAAAACGAGGTAGAATGACTTTATTACCTCGGACTATGTCTATTAAAATGGATAAAGAAGCTTAGTGCCCGTTAGAGTTTGCGCATCTCAGACTCTGCATATAACGTACGCGAAAATTTGGAATCAGTGGCATATTCAGCTGAGAATTACTTCTCACATCTGCAAGTGCTCCTTTGAAATACAAAGCGCCACCGCTCCGACTAGTAGAAGTTAAAATAATTCAAAATAATTCATAATTCGTAATTCAGGTGATTGTTATAGCTAAAAAAAAGTGACATTATCAGAACGGTTTTGATGATCAATTAGTAAATTAATTCTTTTTGTCGTTTCATATAAAATATCGATTGCCCACAAAGCATTTCGAATATAACTTTTTTTTAAACAGATTCCATGAAGTATCATCTACAAAGTTCGTGTGTTTATTCCGGTGTTGCATGTAGTTAAGATGCCGAAGCTAAGCCCTTAATTTGAAAACCGAAAGATTTTAGCAAGACATTTGGAATCCTTTGACATGTGTATTTATCCGACTGGTCAAGGCTGTGATTTATACGATGGACTACCGAGCTCAGATCCACGTTAAAGATCTGGAGTTTTTTCTCTTGGAGAGTCATCTGTCATGAAATACTTTCTGTGATCTTTTAGATTCAGCAATAAATAAAGGCCAAATGCTTTATTTTATACGGCATATACAGGGTGGTCCAAAAAGCTCAAGATGAATCCGCCATCTTGAAAAAGTCATCTGTCATGAAATACTTTCTGTGATCTTTTAGATTCAGCAATAAATAAAGGCCAAATGCTTTATTTTATACGGCATATACAGGGTGGTCCAAAAAGCTCAAGATGAATCCGCCATCTTGAAAAAGTTGTAACACCTTCATATCGTGTGATAAATTTCGGGCTTCACATTGGTGGAGCTATTGACAGTTTTTGGTAACTTCAATTAGTTAAAATAAATTAGTTCTAAGTTTTAATAGACTGATACTATATAACTGTCGGTAGTCAATACTTTATTTTGAGAAGAAATAGGTGAAGAATAACTTTTGGCTTTCCCTGCAGGCTTAGAAATCTATTGTGTGATCAGGTCCTTCTTTAGATGACCAAACTAGCTTTTCTTCTGACATTCCTTTTCATCCTTCAAGGCAAGATTAAAACCCGAACTTGTAATCCCTGCCACTCCACTTCATCTCTACTGATCTAGCTGTGTGGTTGCCCTGTTTGGCCTTAACAAATATCGATAGATCTCTCGGTTTCGAATCACTTCGACACTATGGGCAATCAAATGTTGTGGTATTTGCATTTATACTCTCCAGGTATTCTAGGACCTGCCTATTTTACGTGATCGCATTGAAACAGTTATTGATTTTGCGTTCGTTCATCTGCTGTGTGGGAACCTTCTTATCAGCTTAGGGTTCATGATTTATGTCGTCACAAGATGCTTCAAAACTAAGCATGATCGAAAATATCCAAACATTTCACACTTGGAAATAACTCCCCAATTCAAATTATTATCTGGAAAAGGACGAAGCAGATCATATAATGTACATTTCAGGCACTTAGCTTTTTTTTTGGACAGATTCGATGCTTTTCCTTTTTTGGAGTAGGAGACCGTCTTCCAAAATTAGTTGACTGTTATGCCAGGGGGAGCCGGGGAAACTGCCGTAAGAAATCAGATAACAGCTTAGTTTGACGAGCGAAAAAAATCGTAAGTGTCTTAAATGTTTGGATGTCTTCACTAGAAGCATTCTTGGTGTCATATCCTAGACCTCCACGGCAGTCTCCATTGTTTACGTGCAAATCACTCACTTCTTTTGGGATGTTCTGAATGTTGTGAAAATACAAATTCTTGTCAAATGTTACCAAGTTGCTCTCCCGCAAGGATGATGCCGATTCTTCTTTTACCCTGTTCAGTTCCAAAATAGAACATCTTGTCTTAACACCCGAAAAACGAGCCCGCTTTTCAGTGTTTCACCGTTTCGTTTCTTGAATACACAAGATGACAGCAATCACACTTTCTAATTATTGTCCTTTCTATGTTACCTTGTAGCTGCCTCTAAGTTCCCAACTCGTGATCCTTATGATTGGCTTAAGCCGATTAACCGCTGTCGGAAATCGAATAGCTTCAAACTCGATTCGCTCGATTGCTTATTCGAAGATCAAGACATTTATATAACAAAGCTCATCCTAACTAACCAACAAACCAGTGCCTGGCGAATGTACATGCATGGACAAATTGTTTTTGTTTGGTCATTTTGAACCATACCATTGGTCTCCAGTCGTGCCTACTCACGTACTCGCAGGATAACCTTGTAGGCGCACCTGGATATTAAAACTGCCTAGATGTGTTTCGCCTTCGTTGCATTTTACGACAATCATCACAGCACGGACCGCCATTGTACAAGACCTTTATCATCACAATTCTGACATCTTCACAAATGAAATAACAGGCCGTTTCACGAGCAGTTCACGTATGTATGCACACATTATCACGAGCCTTTTGAACGCTCAACGCATGTTGCTTCCTATTTTTGGATCAATAAACTCACTAAATTAAGCCCGCTCCATTTTTTATCGCGCATGTAGTATTGATCGTGATAACTTTTTTATGCCGACAAGCACCACATTACAAGCCGCCGCATACAGTCTTCTCAACGTGTGCAAAATTCAGCACATGTGAAAGGCCGCCAAAATGGCGTTAACGTAATGAAAAATCCATCCGATGTAATACGAGTAGATCAAGCTGGAGACATCAACAACAAAAGTACATTTCAATTAATTTTTATCTTCTTAACAAGTACAGAACTAACGACTCACTTAACCATATCGGCACAGTCATTTCCTACTGAGTTACACAAATTGTGTTGTTAGATCGATTTCGAAGATTACTCACCGTCAATTTTGAAAGCTGTTCGGGAAAATCGGTTTGCGCAAATCGTACTATTTTTGTTAGGACTATTTTTTTATTTACTTACACACACTCATCTGAAATTTTCCATTTAATTAAGGATGGTAAACATAAATATGATACAGCTCTTCAATTATTTATTCGCTAGATCTGTTAGGTTTTTAGGGCTTATTTACGTCATAGAGGTCTGTTTTGCATAAAAGGCCTTGAACGCGAGGTTTTTTTTTTTAAATTTTGCTTCCTTGGTGAGGCATAAGATATGATGCAATTACTTATACGAAATTTGCCTTTTATTGATTGAGATATTTTCAATAAATTCTGTTTCATATAACATTTGTATATGCCAAACAAAAAATTGTAGAATTTGTGCGCAAAATTAAAGTAAGCAAAACTCAAATTTCATATCAAAACGTGTGAAGGTTATTTGAGGTTATTCAAACATTTTTAACCATAAGGTTAGTATCTGGAAGTTTCCCCAACCAAACAAGAAACCGTTATGTTTAATCCATGTCTAGACTTGAGTTAATTTGTTTAACAGACAGGAATAAATTAAACTTTGTGCCATTTCAGTCAAATGTTATCCAGTAAGTAAAGTTTGTAGTCGTTTGGTAATCCATCATTGATGCTGGCCTAATGATGCCCACAGTAATGAAAGTGTTATGGGAATACGAGCAAGAAAAGTTATTTTAAAATAGTTACGCAACTTATTGGAAATGTTAAATGCTTGCAAAAGAAAAAGCTGATTTTTTACAGTGGAAATACTTCAACAGCCAAGCACGTCTCGCAAGTATAAGAACAGAGGTCTATAAGTCTAGAGAAAATATAATTAATATGTAATTGAATTTATGTATATGTTTCACGACATTCTAGAGCATCCAACAAACATTGGCAATGGCGAAAGTTGATTTGTCAGCTATCAGTCAGCGTTTAGGGGGAGGAGTCGAAACGAATGGGGCCCAATCTCGCAGGGGGAAGAGGGGGTCACGTAATTTTTTTCCGCAAGAAACAGTGTAAAATATTGTGATAAACTGGGTAAAATAAATTAAAGCGTGCTTCTCCGCTGTTAATGATGTACGAGTATATGTATATTATTTTCTACAAAGAGCTTTACAACTCGCGCCGGACAATAATTCAATAAAGATATAAACTGAAGATCAAGTCTTAAGTTTGTTTGTACTAATTGTTTATAATAATGTTAATTCCCACGACGGCATAAAAAGCCAGAGGACCGGAGCAAACTGGGACTATGACTCTGACATATTGATGCTGAGACATATTCTTTTTTTAATGCTAACATGAATTTGCCTTGAGATATTAAACTGTCAAACTTTCCATTTAAATCTTAATGAAACCGTTTTTACTTTGGTTTTATTCTGAAAATATTTTTAAGTGTTACTTAAAATAATCTTAAATAACTTAATTATTAAATTTCTTAATAAATTACACCATACTTTTCATCGCTGCTATGCGAACGCAAGTAGCTCAGTTTTTTAGCCGGAGTTGCCCTGCTGATGATTTGCCCTGCCATGAGTTACACTGATGCTCACACAAACCTCTTCTACACTTGTTGAGAGAACATCTTCATAAGCTTTCACTGTCTTTTAAGGAAGTGTTTTCTTACACTCTCTTTTATTACTTAAGTTGTTTTACCGCCATATGGAGGGGTTGGTATATATTTGTTCATCATTAAAAAGATGACTATCCAAAGATTTCCATAAAGGGACATTGATCATGACTGGCTTCCGCATGGTTGTAAGCACTTTACTCTGCATGAACTCTGAACTCAACCATGCCTTGGAATGAGTTAGTTGTCCCAACTCATCTGAAGATTGCCCGCTATGAAACATCAAGAAGAACAAAATAGGGGCCAACTGAAAAAAATATGATTTCCCGCACCTCTAAAAAAGTATATACATATATAGTATATATATGTTTTTTTTTTCATATTTTAGTTCAATTCTTGTACTTTTGTGCTAATCTGTATTTAATGCGGCATTTTACAAAAATTTAAATTTTCATTTTTGTACTATTTAATGGAATTAATGTTGTATCAAACCTGTATTCTTTTTTTTTACAGCAAAAATTAACTAAAAATTACTAATGTATCTGTAGCACAGTAGACTCGACTTCGACTCAGCGGCATAATTAAAAGCTTTATCCTTAATTTTGTTGGATTTTAAATGCTGATTTGCATTTGAGTTGTTCAAAACACGTAACATTGTTGTCATACACTATTAATGACATCATTTTACCAAAACACTAAATATTATTTTTGTCGCATTCATTATTTGAGAAAAAAGTACTATGCCGAACTGTTTTTAAACATTCAAAGTTATTCATAGGTATGTCAAAAATGCCGACTGGGTACATTCATATACCTTATAAATTAATAACAGGTTCTTTTGAATTCAACATCTGAATAAATGCGTAAGAGACGTGTGCAAAAAATCAAAAGAACATTTTGCCATTGCAACTTTATATCCGAGTTTATATTAAAATTATTTTTTTTTGTATTATTTAAACGAACATATCCTTAAACTTAACCGAGCGATTAAATCTTATCAAATGATTATCATTTTATTTAACTTTTCGAGTACTTACTTTTCACTTCTGGTACCTGCGACAAATAAAGGACATTCTAAGTATTGACAACTAATATATTTCTAGTTTATCGACAAGGTTGCAAATCAAGCATGATGGCTTTCACTTCATTAAAATTAGCATCATCATTGCTTTGAATCAATCATGATCATCATCGTCAGGCCGATTTAAAATTTAAATTAATGTTTACTTTTGAAATGTGTTTAATGACTGTTTACCATTGTTTTATTTGTTAGTTTATTTAATGTAATTTGCGAAAAAACGCTGACACAAAAGTTACGAGCACTAATCATCAATCTTTTGTATGCATAGATACTTAAAGATAAAACACGTGGGATTGAAAACGTTTGGTTGGTGGTATTTTAAAAATATTCATTGAAAAACAGTTAAATGTTGTATTTGATGTATTTATGATGCATATTGACCATGGAAATTAACATATACTTAACGTGGTTATGCTTCTTTCCTACAACGAGGTCCTTCCTTATACTTATACAATTAGTGTCTTACGGTTGGTCAGTATACCTTAAAGCACAGCCACTGAATATGTGGGCGAAGTAACAAAACTTATTATCATCACTGTATTGACAAATCAGCAGCCAGTGGGGGCGATTGACGTCTTAACTACATATATTGCGTATTTTGAGGATTGAAAACATGACATCAATTCAATCTGACAATGTACATGGATCAATACAGCTGGAATGACGTTTGTTCATTTTCAAATAACCATAACCAGGTTTTCTTCAAATATGCGGTCATGTGATCTTTTGGCAATATGTCAAAATATGATGCAACACCGTCGTAGTTTATTGAATATGGAGCCGTTTTTTTTTTACTCATCAAACATTATTTAAAGCAAAAGGTTCCAAATAGAAGATTCATAACAGCTGAGCAATTTACTTTTATATTTTTTGGAGAAAGGGTGTAAGTTGTACTCTTCGAAAGATTGATAATAATGAGCATGAAATTCCTTGATATTTTCATATACAGTAATTAAATTTATATTTTCTATTTCTCCCTACGATTCGTTTGCGAATTGCCTTTTTTTCATAAAATTCATAAAAAAACCGATTGCATAAGCTGAGGGAGAAAGGCCCAAAATGGATCTCCCTAAAGATGGAAAGGATGGAAAAATGCGCATGCTACGAAAGTTAACTTATTTTCCGCAGGTTATAGCATTTTCGTGTGCCCGTTGTAAATTTCTTACAAAGTCGTGGACCGGACCTTCAGTTTATTGCCGACTTCAAACACAGAGTACGAAAAACGCGTTTGAATGAAGTAATCTTTCGACATCCTACCGGCTACACTCAGAAAAGAACATCTGGCATGATAAAGCTTCCTTGAGATGTTGACACCGCCATTTCTGTTCAAATTAAAACGCGCACATAAAATTGGTGAAGCTTTGTCATCTTAAAAAATAAACATGAAAGATTATGAAATTTTGTTGTTTGATTTGGTTGTGTTTTTGAACAATCCTTTGAGAGATACTAGCTTATTTCATGATCAGCCTATTATTAAATGGTATCCAGTGGAGATTGTTTAACTATAAAAAAAATATTAGCCAAGTGAGAGCTCACTCTCACACGAAGGGTTCCGCGCTTATGAAACACTAGGTTTCTTTAATTTTAGATTTATTAAAGCATCGACCTTAAATACGGAAGAACAACAAGAACATCCAGATGGGGAACTAAAAAGAATAATCAAACGAGGATTTAAAACGAATAAAAGATTAAGATACTATTTTAGTTTTACTACAGAAAAGTGTGAATGTATGGTTTTGATTTTATTTTTTTTTTAATTTATGTCAGGAATTCATCGCAAACGTTAAATTGTAGTTGTGCTGAAACTCAATTTCCCACCCAAACGCATGACACAACCGTGTATGTGTTTTGATATCGCAACCAAAAATATTGATTATTGTGGTATTTTCTTGAAAACTAATAATGAAATGTAAGTGTATCATGCGATTCTGGAGAGTGTTTGTATTAAAGTTGTCATTGTATTCAAAAAATTTCTCTAAGGAAATGTTCACATCTGCATATCTGGTGGCGTATTTTTGAGACTGGAACCTTCTGGTGTACAACGATTTGAAGTTATATAGAAGTCGTCAACGGAATACATTCACTTAAACAGTTATGCGCTGGAATAATCCTCAACAAATCCTGTCAATCAATTCATTTCCTGAAATCAACGCTATTAGTCCACGAAAGAAACGAGGAGCCCTTAACATATTTAGAACTGCAGTCAATTCTTTGTTCGGAATACTAGATGCTGACTATGCCCAGAAAATTTCGAACACGATTACAAACAATAAAGCGAATGCATCGCAATTGCCGAGCTGCTGAAAAAATAAAACATCTATCGTAGATTCTACCATTACTCCAACAAAGAACAAGTCATCAATACGGTCCTAGGAGTGTCCATCGAACTAACACTGGTCATCTCTAATTTACAATGGATACAAGCAGTACTGATCAATGTATTAATCGACACTAACCAGGGCAAAATTAATCCAATGCTTCTCTGAACATAGCAATTAAGCAGGGAAATCTCATTATTAAAGGTTCCCGTCCCACTCCGGTTGACAATAGATTCGTTGGACTCATTTCACCTGTAAAAACTAATGCTCATAAGGAGCAGAATGGTCAACAATCACATAATGTCCAGCTAAAAATTCCTCTCGTCAACAAAAAAAAAATGGATATATTCAATATTTTACCTGTACCGATGATGAGCAATACCACGTTGGTTGTAATCAAACCATATACGCCATATTTAATCATAAGCCAACACCGTGATGAATACTACTTCCTCACAGAGCAGGTGCTTGGTAACTGCACCTGCCACGTTTTCATGAGAACAGGTGAGGCCACTGTACCACAATGGTGCTAGTGTAAGCACACATGAGGCCAATTTACTTAAATTGAGATCCTAGACGAAACCCAAGCATGAAGTCGGCTATCGAATCCCAATGCAGTTAAAGTTAAGACGACGCGTCGATTAGCGCGGTATGTGGCAGCAACATCTCATCAATTAAACTCGAAGAATCAGGTCGCCTTAAGGTTGAACCAAACTGTGTGATCCAACAATCCCGCTTGACACTACGAGGACATCAGAATTATCAAAGTAACACAAGGGCGTCATACACCAATCAACCACGGGCCAGCAGATAACAGGCATCCGGTTTCCAGTGACGAACGGAATAGCTTGAAGAATTAAAGCAACAAACCAATGATCTCATCCAAGCTGAGTTCGGAACCAAAATTAACTGTCTTAATGTTCATCAATATTCCGTTGGGTGCATAGCACTGGCCATAGCAATATCCGCCAAAAATTTTTGGGCATGCAAAGGAATACCATCAAACAACCAGGCGAAACCCATCCACCAAGGAGGCTCCGTAACGTGGGGGATGTCTAATGTTTTTCATTCAAAGAGTCGTGTTTTATTTAGCTATTCCCCCACCCGAGGTAAGGTGGCTAAATAAGGTTACATTAAGACATTTTTGCACCTAATATATCCACAAGAAGCGATCACGGAACGTGCACCCTGATCCCCGACAAAACAAAAGCGATAGGACGTAAACAGTAACACTCTGTTTTTAGTGATTTATTGAAATGCGGAGAAAATCAAAACTCAAACACACATCAAAATGACATGAAATACTTTTTTTTATTAATTTATATTTTAAGAATGACATTGTAATTATTTTTTTCGGATTGAGAAAAATGCCGCCACGAAAGCAAAACACATAAACATATGTCGATGTGACACTTCGTTGGGTATGGTAGAAATATTTTTACATTCTTTCCACTAGTTGCATTGGAATTCGAGTTTTTACATTGTTTTGGATCGACGAAATGATTGCATACTTTAAATAGTAGTTAAGTTGCTTCAAGAAACTAATTATGTCTTTTAGGCCCCACGGAAGGACAGCGGAGGCTTAGTAATAGGGTTCCCTTGGACCCTTTGGAAACGGAACCCTTATTATGAAGAAAACGATATAGTTTCTAGCTTTAATTTGTTTTTATAGACAAGAATTAAGCAATGCGGACTTAATTTTAAAAGGCAATTGGCTTAAAACTATTCCTGTTTCGTTTTTTTACAATGGAAACGTTACGTTCGCAAATATGGGAGGAGAAAACGTTGTACCTACGCCGCAACTTCGCAATGGATTTATACCTATATCTCACAGTTACTATTAATCTTTCCTCTCTGAGGCCTTGCTCTCTTAAGTAAGCCAGTAACGTAATCGCCCAATATACTATAAGTCATCAAAATATCAGCTATTTTGCATATATTTTGCTATGTCGTGTAACAACTAATACCTTAATTAGTTTTCTCTCCACAGAACTACGAAATTCAACACGGCTGTGTCAAAACTTGAACTAATTATAAGTGATCCATTTAAGACTCTTATTAGTTTTTATTTTATTTTGAAGTTCACTATTCAGCTGTATAGCAATTCACCACACCATCCCAACTTTTGAAAATATTAAACAAATAGAAAACCTCAAGAATATTGTAGAAATTTCCTAAGAATGCAAATTCTTTTTTTGTCATTCAATCATGTAAAATGTGAGACTGGAAAGTAAAAAGTCAATAAAGGCGGGTAAAAACTATATATCTATGGTTCAAAGGACTTCCTATGGAAAAATCAATGTCAGACGGAATCTTATTTTGTTGCCGCGGTTTGCAATTTCAATAACCACTTACCTCATGGTATAAATAAGTTTAATTTGTCGTTGCGTTAAGTATATTTACACGTTTAATGAGTACAAATTTCATAGTTGACTGCCGTTATGTATATGCCCTTTCCATGCTTGATGTTTTTCTCATTAGAAGCAGGAATCGTCAGGTGACTATCAGTTGAATGGATTCATTTAAAAAACAGAATTTTTTTAATTGTCAAATGGATTCTAACGTACTTTTGGCGGATTCAAAAAACTCACTTTACATGTAGTATGAATTATCAAAATAACCATTCAAGCACATGTCTTAGGAATACTTAAGCAAAACAAACCCATATGACATTGACATAAGAAACAACCTGTTGATAATACCTTTGACAGTGGTACAAAACATTTTTCAAAAAGTGATAATAAAAGCATAAAAAGCATCAAACAATTGTTATGTCGAGTGTAGAGTTCTTTGACTTTCTGTTTATACTCATATTATAAACAGTATACAGTGAACGCTGTATTAACGAACACCTTTTCGCGAATCCATTTTTATCTAAAATTTCGAATACAAAATAGGTTCTCATGGAGAAAAACATTCTCAAATGGATGCGGACAATTTTTTTTTTCAAAACAAAGTTATTTTTTATGGCCATCTAAAAAAAAAAATTTTTTTTTTAAAAATAAAATGGCCGAAATTAACAATAAAAGTTCTCATAAGACGTCGAAACAGAACGCATTTTCGAGGTATTATTCACAGGTAAATAGCAATTTCGTTTTAATTTCCACTTTGTAACATCATATACTTGATATTAAATTTGTAAAATGCGATAAACAACTTGTGGAAATAAAGAAATAGAGGATATAAAAACAGCAGCAATAATTTTCAAAAACTATCGGCAAATTGGTAATTGCCTAGAAATATGCAATACAATACAATACAAAAAAAAACAATATTTTCTTCTCTTTATGATTCTAGAGGGCAAAGCAGTAAATTTGAAATGAAATCAAATTAGGAGCAAATCAAATAGTACCTGGGTGTAAAAGGATTCAAGTTTCTTTCCATGGTCAGTCCACGCTCCCGAAATTTCGTCGGTCCGCTTATTTTCACTTTCAACTCCAGGTTGCATTTGATCGAGCAATTGAAACGAAGTTCTTGTTTCAAACCGCTTCACAATTTTTCAATTCATCTCCTCATTTTCTTCTCGCTCTATGCAACATGTGTCATAAAGTAAATTAAAAAAAAAAAAATTGGAAATTTAAATATGTTTATTCGAACAGATGTACATACGTATGTATGTATGAGCGGTGCTACGTACGGCGGTACGGAACCCTTCGTGTGAGAGTCAAATTTCAGCTTGTCAGCCATTCGGTCAATTAGTTATCCAGAATTTGAAATTTTTCTATCGGGAAATGGTAATGATATTCTTTCGAAAATGGAAGATGCAAAAAAATTGTCAGAAAAATTATCAGAACTACCGCATCACAGAGGCGGAGAAGGTTTATATTTCACTGATAGATTTTCCAAAAGTCATTACATTTGAACCAAAAAAAACATTCGCATTATTCAAACTTATTTTGAAGCTTTGTTTCGTGGAAATAATGGAAGATTAAATTTGCGTCCTCATAGTAGACCGACTCAGCTCGCCATGCCAAATGCTGTGGATAAATTTCAAGACAAACAATGCGTCTTCTAGTAGTCATATATTGGCTGTGTTAAAATTTCAAACAGCCTCCGCTGAATATTGTGAAGCCACTGTTCAATTTCAAACACTTAATCTTTCGATATTCGATCTTTCGAAATTCGATGTTTGTCTAGCCAAGAAAGAGGGGTGCATGTACTCACTCGTTGCTCACTTTGCTCATTGGTCGCTTGTTAATTGCTCACTTTGCTCGAGGCTCAATTTGCTCGTTGCTCACTTTGCTCGAGGCTCAATTTGCTCGTTGCTCACTTCGCTCGTGGCTCAATTTGCTCACAAATATTTAGGGTTGTGGCTATGATTAGCCTATCTCAAACGAACCGGTTTGCCGTATAAAGCAAAGATACTAACTCGAATGAAAAGGAAACTTTCATAGATGTCACTATGCAACTCAGGTTCGTGGCTAAAATTAGCTAATCTCAAATAAACCGGTTCATCCCGGTTCACAGATACACTAACTCGAATGAAAAAGAAACTCTCATAGATGTCACCACGCAATAAAATTTTTTTTGTGATGGCTACATTGTCAATTTGAGCTTCGGTTTCTTCAGCTGTTATCCAATGTAATTCAATCTTTGGAGGATGTGGGCTTGAGCTAAAGCTGCGTTTCAAACCTCAAGTTCCAGATTCATTGAGAAACTCCCTTTCTTCCTCATTGTAAAAGCAGTCCATTTTGATGTTTCTTCAAAGATGGTTTCTGATAGATCGACTTTTTTTTTATCCTCGCGAATTTGAAGATTTACTTTTTTCACTTCTTCTTCAATCGCCTTGAAAGCTTGAACGACAATACGTTTGATTTATACTTTGAACGAGGAATACATTGTACATATGTACATGTTTCTTTTTTAAAGTGATTTATAAAGTTCTTTTTTGTTTGGCAGAAATTCTTTGCCTTTCGGCTTCCAAGAATAGTGGTACACTGCTGTCCATGGTTCTTTCACTTTGAAAACTTGTCAGTTATTTATTTGTCATACCAATGTTTTTATGTCAACTAAATACACGGGTACTCTTACGATTCGGATGCTATGAACGAGATATATGTTCCGATGGGAGTTTTTTTTCTGATCGGAGATTTCTCCGGACGGATAGTGCTGATTGCCTTCCAAGTTGAAAACTGCCCGTCGCAATATCTATTCAAGAATTATGCAGAAGAAATTGAGCGTTGTGTGACATAACATACTATATATATAAGCGGACCAGTTTTCTCGGGAAAAATAAAGAACCCGTTTTTCTGTGTTTAATTTTCATATAAATTAAACTTACAACAAAGCATGAAGAAATGAGTGGGCGACAAACGTTACCATTCCAAACTGTAGGAGGAACGGGGACCCAAAGATACCGTTGTCTTCAAAGCAAGTGAGCGGAAAGAGGAGAATTAGGGCACGAAAACCGACTCCAAACATCGTGAAGCGCTCGTCCCTATCGGCTCCAGCAGAAAAGCTGCCGCCTTAAGCAGAGGAGCGGGCGCTAGAAGGAACGTCGGCTTCGGCGATAGCGGCAGCTTGAATTTCAGCAGCAATAACAGCTGCAAAAACAGCATCAGGTGATCGTGACGAGTTCACGTACGTTTTCTATGGCGGGGAGGGCCGTTACACCGGGGACAGTAACTCGTTTCTATTTTTGGCGGCATCCGAAACGGATGACGAAGACGACGAGATCTGCCGACTCGAGGCATTACTAAGGGACATAAAGGCCAAGCAATTGGCTCGGTGCGAACAGGAGCGGCTGGCAGTCACTCAAAGCGCGAAGAAAAAAGCTCTTGAACAACAATATGCCAACCAACCAACCAACCAACAAACCAACTAACCAACAAACGAACCAACCAACCAAAATCCGGCAAAATTAATTGCTTAAAGGATCAACAAAATTTTACAGACCTATGAGGTACCGGACCTCGGCAGGAAACCTGAGGCCAACCGTATAGAACTTAAAATATCAGAGCAATACAGTCCAACATGCAAAAGCATGCAGCTCGGTCGTAGTTACTTGAAAATTCCAATGAAAAAAATATATAATATTAGTAAACTTAGTTGTGGTCTATTGAATTGATATGTGATTATTGTTGAGCCAAAAGCAAGTGACTTTACACAATGTTATCAAAAGGGAAAAGTAAGAGTATCGCCTTTGAAGAATTGAAAAATAACCACCCGCTTTCAAAAATGATTATAAAAAAATTGAAGCATTTTAACAGCGTGCAAATATTGCGACACCACCTGGATATGGGCCCTACTGTTTCAAAATTCACAGTAACATTTATCATCGTGTTGGACCTCCATATCCTAACATTGGCGAACAAAGAATTTTCGCACAGGTGTATATTTTTAATCCTGCTGCAGCTGCCGATCAGAGAATGAGCTTTAATTGAAAAAGGTTATACGATCCTTTACTGATGCGGGAAGTAAGGCTTTTCATAACAATAAATTCTGATTAAAGACGCTATAATGTACCAAGAGCTAATGAAGTAGCTGTCGTTTCACAAAACACTGATGGTGAACCAATAAAAATCCTTTTTTAGTTCACTGCAGATCTAATCCAAATAACTCAAGTCCTTGTCTCTGACTTGTTTTTGATACAAATTTAGATCCAATGGTTTTTCCACTTCTTTTTCATTAAGGAGATCAAATTTGGGCTTTAAATTTGCTATGAAAATCAATAAGTTACAATGGCAAACATTTGGCTGGTGTTTATTAACCAGAACCAGTATTTTGACATGGGCAACTCTATGTTGCAATGTCCATAGTTCGTCGCACAACTGACTTGAACATTAGAAATTATACTGGGTCCACATAAAAAAAAATTCCATCAGCAAAATTAGTATAATTTTGAAAAACAATATAATAATAATTATCGACACACGGAAATGGGCCCATATCCCTTACGCTGGATTTATATAATTTTGCGTATTCAGCAAACGCTTCCGCCGTATAAATGTTACATCAGTTTTAATTTTACTAAAAAAGATTTAAGGAATTTCCAAAATTGAAGCAATTTATATTAAACAAAATTCATAAATGTGTATGACATTATTCCTGTCGTACGGCAGGCTTTTCTAATAGTAAAGTAAACAAGAACTTCCTGATGGGAAGTTAATAAAAGTTAAAAAAATTCAAAGAATATTAGGTCCACATTAAATGCTTATTTCTAGTTCCATATTTGTCACGTACCTTATGCATCGTATTTCATCATCTGTTGATAGTTTAATTGTTCCAACTATCTCGTTTTCTAGCTTAGTATTGAAACGTGAATATAAATACATATATATGTATATGTTAATCAATCGATTTCGCTCTCGTTTTGTTATTTCGGGTTCCACTATAGGGTATGTTGCCAAATTATGGGATATTTGATCTTTGTTGTTTTCAGCCGTAACAAAAGCGTCCAAGTTAAATTTCCTATAGCGGAGTCGTACAACAGATGCTTCGAACATTGTCATACAGTTCGATGTAAATAAACCATTTCCGGGAAACGAAAAAGCACAAACTTACCTAAGTTGAGTATCTCTTTTGTTGGCCCATTCACCTTGTTAAACGACAAAAAATCAACACACACACTACGTCTTTGCGCTGTTTTAATAATTACAGATTTAAACAGTCATGCTTTAAAAAGTTCAAGATTAATAGTTGTGGCAGGTTTAAATGTTTATGTTTTGATAAGGGCAGAGCAACCGATTATTATTATAATGACATTGGGCTCGAGCAAATGATTTATGACTCGATAATTATCCGGATTTTGTGAATATTCATGTCGTCGAATTCTTTTCGACAACCAAAAGTAAAAAAAAAGGTTGTGCGACAGCTCTTTTGAGGGCCAGGGCCTAGCTTCACGGTTTGTGTGTGCGAATTAAGTTTATCACAAATGGCAGTGGTTGGTTGAAGTTATTCTGGGCATTTGATTGAACCCGGGTCCTCACGCTAAGCAGCTGACCCAATTTATTTTCATTTCAACGCACTTTGTTTTGTTCAATTCATTTTTCTTACGTGCTAGACAAAAGCTTGCTTAGTTAACTTAACTAATATTATACTTACTGACTGACTAACATCTTGAAATATGTCTATCGACTTAACTTTCATATCTAACTAATGGAAATTATATGTAAAACTAAGAAAAATATTTATTGTTTTAAAAAAAATTAGTGCATGGACTTTTCAATTTTTACTAAAACTAAATTTAAAACTAATCTTAGACCTAAAAATCTTAAACTAACTTAAGTTAACATTAAAACTACTTAACACCCAAGACAACATACGACGTATTACGTACGACAGGGCTCTAGTCCCCGTCCAACCACCAATAATATCTATATTGCCTTACAACATCAGCTTTGTCGTGGTCTGATACCGCCCTACTAAGCCTAAGAGTGTCCTTAGAGCTACGTGTGACGTGTTGGTCGTAGTTGACTCGTCTGTCTACATTTTTCTT
The DNA here is from genome assembly GCA_963555765.1 of Orthonevra nobilis. Taxonomy (NCBI): domain Eukaryota; kingdom Metazoa; phylum Arthropoda; class Insecta; order Diptera; family Syrphidae; genus Orthonevra; species Orthonevra nobilis. Next base: position 24,073,483 of record OY743225.1, on the reverse strand, counting down.
CCTGCACCAGACTTTTGCTATCGAGAAAGAGAAACGTTTCAGGGGCAATAAGGTCGTTAAGGCGCCCAGTCTTCTGTAATTATTACCATTAGGATAATAACCCCCGGATATCAAGTTGTTATTTGAAGTCATTTTAGTCTTGCAATGTGACTTTGGAGTTTTATTTAAGTTTTCTCTATTTTCTATTTTAGACAATCTCTTAGACATCGTCTCTGTAAAAGCCGAATCTTTTCCATTAAGCTTGTTCCCACCTTGAACCACATGTGACATCCATGGGCAAGATCAATAAATATCATCATAAATAAATAACCTTAATACATTTGTCCATATGTGCATACGTCAAAACAAAAAATAACTGAGATAAACTCAGTATCTTATTTTCGCGGTACGAAATGGATCGATTTCCGCTTGAACAAAGGTTTGGTGTTGTGTCTTGACCCGAAAACGTCAACCTTGCTGAACATCAATCGTACAAGCCTGAAGAAAATTTAGCATAGCTCTCGAATTCTTCGCATAGAAAGTCTCGTTGTATAGTATACTTATTAAAGGAAAATGATGACCCGCTTTTTTATCGCTTCTCTATTTTGGTTTTGAAGCAACTCCATATTGACGAGAATTTTTTTAAGATTAGATGCATTTCGTAGCGATTGACTTTTGAATTTTTTTTCTGAAACAAAGCTATTTATGAACTGATAAAGGATTACCACAGGGTGCAGAGTACTATGTATATTTAATTAATGAAAGTTTCGCAGTGTTTGTGTCAAATAAATAAATTTTTTTTAACAAATGAAGACGCTTCTCTTGCGGTGAATCTAATTATACTTTATTTTTATTGAATTCAAATCTTTGGGGTTATCTCAATATTAAAAAAGGAACAAAACGATACGATTTTACAAACTAAATGCTACCTATTTACAGATTTGCATATCATCAATAAAATTAAGGTTACGGTTGTAACAACATTGAAAAACTGCAAAAAGGAGTTGATTTCATTTCTTCGATAAAAATCGATTGGGTTTTCTGATTACTGAACAATTTCGAGGGTTTTCATAAAATTGCTAATTCTTTTCATTTTTCATAACAATTTAAGATCTTAAATATATTGCACATTTTAGAGACACGGTACATGTTACCTTACTACTATAAATTATCACTATATTTATACAATTATTATCACAGGATTATACTTTTTATTGAAGGAAAAGCTACAACAAAAAACCTTCGTAATAAAATTGCTAATTGTTTTCATCATATAGAATAGTATAAGAGCCGGACCGCACTGACTCCAATTTTTACTTTTTTTTAAGCATGTTTCATTAGCAACCCTATGCTGAAAACTTTCATTAAGCAAGGTAATAATAAATGTGTTGGTTTTATAAACTCGTACAGCTTTCTACTTGTTTTCATAGTCGCACTCTAAACCAAATAAAATTAAAAAAAAATCGATCACATCAACTACCGAGATACTTTCCTTTCCTAAAAGTGCAGTTAGATTCCTTAACTCTGACTCGAGAAATTCCTTTTTTTAAAGAAACAGCATGAAGACGCAGTTCTACCTGAAGTCAGAGCGGCCTTTACTATTAAAACAAGACAAGCATTGAATTGTCGAATGTCCGATTGGGGGCACATCGCTTTAAAGAAGATACGCCGTCTTCACCCAATTTGAGCTGGAAATTCACAAAGAATGTGTGCAGCTGTTTCGTCGTCCTCTTAACAGATTCGGAATTTGGTGGTTGTACTGAGTCCTAATTTGGTTAGATGTGATCTCAAGCGGCAATGGCGGAAGAGGCTGGTCAAAGCTTTCTAATGTTCTCCTTGTTGAGTTTAAAGATTTCTCTGTAAGTGAAGGGATTGATTAGAAATTTAAATTGAAACTTCTTTGGCCATTGGCAATCTTTTCTTTGGTGCAGAGATTCTTGTTTTGGGTCCATAGACACCTGCACCTACCCCATTTGTCATTTAAAGCAGATTAAGTTTCTGCTTTTAGAGGAAGGTGTGTTGCTCGAACAATGATCACGGTCTACTTCAAAGTGACGCCCAAAACAGTATGTTGCCTTCATACTATCTGGGACCGAGCAGAACATGGTTTATCCGTGATGAAATTGAGTACGCTCAAGTGTCCCGTTTGGTCACCTGGTTTGTATTCCATTGCCAATTGCATCTTAAGGGCATTTCTGGCGGCTATTTTCCTAATGAAATGTTTTTGTGACAAAAAGGCTTACTAGGAGGTTGTTTGTGACCAATGCCCAAAGGAGAGGCGACAAAACACCTCCCTGCGGACGGCATCTCGATGAAGTGACTAACTTTGACACGCTTCACAGCAAAGAATTTATAGCTCGATTTTCTAGCATGTATCTTATCGAGTTAGTCGAGTCGTCTTCTTCTATGCAAATTGGTTAGGGTTCAGGGGTGAGTGAGTTTCCGAGTGTCCCCTGATACGCAGGTCTATAAGTCTCAGGATGAAGGAGGAAAGACTGATAGGCCTATAATATTTAGGTAGCTCCGGAGGTCTGTTTCCAGGTTTGGTATAAATATAACGTTAGCCTGTCTCAGGGGATTATCTCCCCAATTGAAGAAGCGGAAGGATGTAGTCCATGACCTTTTAGAGAAGGCCAGGGAAGATACCATCTCCACTATGTGCTTTGGAGGGTTTTTTACCTTGTCACTACTGAAATTTTTTTATCTTTCAACTGGTGAGTCACCCGCATTGGCAGACGAGCTTAGGAAGTGTATCGTGCTGCATTTAGTATATCAGTTATGCTGCAGCACTTTTTCCATGCAGCACGCTTGGACCTTTTCAACTCAGGGTTGTGCTCCGTAAAAGCCTATCTATATTCGTCCCACTTTTTAGTTTTCTTGGCATTTGAAGAGTTTCCTCGATACAAATGAACTTGAAAATAACTTTATGTCTGACTTAAATAAATTGCATTAATGGTTCACGAAGAGCAAATTAAATTGAAAATGAATAGTACTTAACACTTTATATAACATGAATTTAAATATTAAAAGAGAAGTCATTAAACAAGGAAAACTTGTGCGAATACGTCTTACCAAAATAACTCGTGCGACTTGAATTTATATAATTTAATTCATAAACAGGGGTCTGCTGTGCTTCCGAGCTATTTTTTTTTATTCATCAATAATCTAAACTAAGTATACTCCGATATTATCCTTCGCTGAAAAAGATATACATATAGTACATATAGCTAAAACATTAACATCATCTTATTGTGACCCTGATTTCAATTCGATATCATGTTCAATCCTAATTAACTATCTTATAGCGGAATATTAGCCGCCTTTCATTATTGTAGTGTAAATTCCGTTTCTTGTGATTGTCCATCCTCGGGATCTGGGTCAATAAAAAACATCAATAACCATTATAGCCAATAAAGGTGCGAACTTCCAATTCTCGTCAAATGGTGCAAAAAATACTTTATGGCCTCTGATTTGGGTCCCATTTTGAAGTGATTTTATTACTCATCTTCTCCGGCATTATCATTAAGCTTGTCTGGTTGATTATTCATTCAGTTTATTCTCAAAGCCAATCTTGGCGGCATTCTGTAGCGTAGGGACATATTCGTTGTAACTTAATAGCAATGTGAGACTAGTCGTTCCATATTGAGGAAAAAAAAAGAGACCTTCAAAAGAAGAATTTAAAGGCGGGTTAACGGTTAGCTCTGAGAAGAGAACCAATAGAGTTAAAGATACAACCGCGAACTTCAAAGATGTGAATTTAATCCAAACGGCAAAAACCTTTCGACTTCGCCGACTCTACAACTCGGATGAGAATATCTCCGAATCTTGACTCAAATAAAAACCAGAAACAGAACCTCCGCTCCAAGGTTCAAAAAGTTGCCAAGAAACTCGGTCCAACAAAGAAAGTAACTTGCCTGCCACTGTTAAGGATAGAAAGCAGCAATTCTTTGAATCAAGTTCAGTGACACCTTCTATAATCTTGATTCTTCACTTGTTTCATGTCTCTCTTACTTCATGTCCAAAGTACTTTGGGATCACATTAACATATGTCCATGCATGTTCAATGTCAGTTTGCACAGTCTGCAACGAAACTCTTCAATGTGAAGCAAACGTACCCCATTCGATTGTGGTATTGCCGACTTGCAAAAGAAAGCTTTCAAGTAAGCGGAAAAAACTAAACCTGAACATGTCTCTTTGTTGGTCTGTGGTAAAAACCAGAAAAAAACCCCTTCAACTTTAATGATTCAACCTTAGTTATCATTCTTCCATCGCCGTTACCGCAGAAATGTACGTACATACTTACCAAACTCCGCTCCGCGAACTACCAAAATACTTATTCGGACTAAGCAGAAGGTCAGACAGTGGAATGGAACTTGAATTTTCTGAACCAAATGAAATGACTCAACATTCAGCGGCAGCAATGACAATGACAACAAAACCTGTGTAGGGGCAATCATTTTTAAACGTCCTCTGTAGTTCTCTTTATAAAAGCTTAGCTGTGAACTGCCGCAAAAAACCGCCAAATTAACGACTCTCTCTCGCAAGGCTAGCGGCAATCAACACAAAAACAAACAAAAAATATTCAATCACAACGCTAATCAATAAAACAAAATTGAACGGCTGATGCTTCCAAGACGATTCTCCGACGCCAATGCTAGCAATCGAATCTGTGCGCTGCTAGTGACGGACCATCAGCTGTCTTATCTGTAGAGCCGTGCTTGTTGTTCCAATCTTATCTCGTGTGTTTTAAAATCTATTTGTGGCATTTTTTAAATAGTTTAAAAGCAACCAGTTCAAGTGTCGTGCAAAGGTCAGGGTACCCTTAACAAAGCTATATACAGATGTAAACATGACCTGTAACTATATCCTGGTGAGTGTCTTCCATTGATTCAAGTGATAATATCTCGATGTTATGTGATGAACACAATATTAAGATAAACAAGCTGTCAAAAGACGCAATAAGCAAGTAAAAATTTGACCAAAAATAATCAAAACTTGAATTTAAACAAATCAATGTTACGAAACATCTGATTATCATACAATAAAGAAGCGCATTACGTATTTTAGTCGAAATGTGTAAACGGGTTATGGGCTTTCGGTTTTATCGTTATAAACTCAACGTTCACAACTTGAGTACTGATACTTTTCACCTGTAGTAATTTTACGAGTACGCTTAGTTTAAATTCTTTATTGCAAATTTAAAGATGCCGAAAGTAAGGTAATAATGCTGACAAAATAAAAAACAAAATAAATTCACATAAATTTGTTAATATTTGTGTTAACCAAGCTTAAAATTTCTGTAATTTGAAACGTGTATGGAACAAGCTTTTGGTAGCGTGGAGAAGTTTTCCCTCCAAATAAATGATTCATAGCCTTAAGTATATCTACATCTCTGATAATTAAATCAGTGTGTATTTAGAATTTGATCTTCTCCTTTGGAAGTGTAAACATGAATGACATATTTACAAAGTTTCTGTATGAATAAAAGGTTTGCAAATGCTGCGTATTTGCTTCTCAAATTGGGGATTAATATAAGTTTTCCCGAAATACCAGCAGAACTATGCATTAACTTCGGCCTTGTTCAATTTAATGGTCGCTTAACTTATTAAATCTCAGTACTAACAACATATTCGGAGCATTTCAAATATACTTGAGACATTTCCACTTTCTGCGTTAATTTACTATTGACGCATTGAATGGATTTCTTAAACAGGATTTATCTATTAACTCTGGGGGCTAGTCTACAAAATTTATTGTATTCCATTGAAGCTTTGCTGAATCAAGCGTTTGAAACTGAGCCGTTGTGCATAAGGTCCTGGGCCTTATCTGTTTATCTGTTATTTTGAACTTGTCATTTCTACTCTTTCACATTTATCGGATCAGTGTGATACACTCATCGATTCAAAGTCTACATAAATATTGATTGACTGTAATAACGCAGGATAACCTGAGTACGGACGCCCTCCAAACACGCATGCGCTAATATAAACATTTACTGAACAGTTCGCTGTTTTTGATAATTTGGGAAATGTAATCGTTCAAATTTAAATTCATTAATTTTTTATTCAATTTATTCTTTTTTTTTAATAAAAAAAAAAAAAAAAAAACGTTTTCAAAATTTATTTCATACATTATGTTTAAAATATAAGCAATATACACATTATTAATATTTAAATTCAGGATGACCCAAAAAAAACAATCACCTGGGTATGAAACTCTCCGTTATTCACGCATTATTTTGCGGTGATTTTGAGGAGAAATCGCATTCCAAGATTTGGGGACGTGCGTTCTTCGTCTTTGCTTCACAAATATCAAACCAAAACTGAAGGGTCCCGCCATTAGCAAATACTACTGTGTCCAAAAAATAAGGTGACATTGTATTTATTTTGAAAATTCTTTATTTATTCTTCCAAATCAATTTCATCCCCTTCAAAGTAATCCCCTCCCGATGCAATGCACTTATGCCAACGGATTTTCAAATCTTTGAAACACTGGTTGTAGTCACTTTCCGGGATGGCCTTCAGTTCCGTCTTCGCTGCGGCTTGAATCTCCTCTATCTTATCAAAACGGTGTCCCCGGAGCGGTCTTTTGAGCTTGTTGAACAGTCAGAAGTCGCACGGCGCCAGATCAGGTGAAATGATCACGAATTACGAGTGCGGTATGGGATGGTGCATTATCGTGGTGTAAAAACCAAGAATTGTCTTTCCACAATTCCAGCCTTTTTAGGCGGATAGCGTTACGCAAACGACGCATAACGTTCAAATAATATTCCTTGTTGACTGTTTGGCCGGTTGGAAGGAATTCATAAGGCACAACACCACGATAATCGAAGAAAACAGTCAACATGACCTTGATCTTTGAGCGACTTTGGCGCGATTTTTTTGGTCTCGGCTGTCCTTTGGCACGATATTCGCTCGATTGATCGGTTGTTGCGGGGTCATAAGCATAGACCCAAGTCTCATCGCCAGTTATAATGCGTTTCATGACATCCTGGTAGTCGGAAAGCATTGTTTCACACACTTCAACAAAATTCAATGTTTTCGGTACCAGTCGAGATTTGACGCGCTTGAGGCCCAAAGCATCCTTCAAAATGGTATTGACTGAGCCTTTCGATAAGCCAACTTCATCAGCAAGGTCTCTTATCGTTAATCGATGGTTTTTCAACACCAAATCTTTGATTTGTTGGACGTGAGCTTCATCGGTTGAGGTTGATGGTCGCCCAGAACGCTCTTCGTCTTCGACACGTTCACGGCCGGCTTGGAAATCACTATACCACTTGTAAACATTTTTTTTAGACATAGCCTCATCATCAAAGGCTTTCTGCATCATCCTCAACGTATCCGCAGCAGAAAATTGATTCCGCAAACAAAATTTAATGCAAATTCTTTGCTCAATAAATTTCGACATCGCAAAAAACGAAAAACTCACTTTTAGCAGCTCACAAAACGACGCGTATCTCAAACACTATGAATATATTTTGACATGAAATTTCACATAGATGTCACTGACAGTACTACCAACCTAAGTAATCAGTATTTTGGGATCGGTTCCAGTTAAGGGAGCGGACTTTTAAACTTTCTCAAAAGAAAGCAAAAGAAATTGTTAAGTTTACTTAGTTTAAATAGCTCAGCTGGAGATGCTTTGTGAGGGCAGACACAAGCCTTTGACACATTATTTTTCCGATGGGAATACTGTCTATGTACTGTACTGTACTATGTAAAAATTACCGCTCAAAATATATGAAGAATGTGAACAGAAAATATGCTGAAGACAAGTTTTGTGAAGCGGCCACTTCTGGTAAAAAGTCATCAGACAAAGTTATTCTTAAAGGCATTAAAATCTATGATCGTTTATTTTTTCAAACATAAAGTTTAATCCGTATCCAAAGTGCCGGTAATGACGCAATAGGCATTGTTAAGAAAACTAAATGGTCTGCTCTCGAAAGAGATGAATTAGAAGGAGGTAACCTTTCAATCTGATCCTACCCTACTTCCGCTTCATAATGAAAGTCTTATTCAAAACTATTCGAACGAGCCTTAAAAAGGCCATGTCTTATCGAAATTGGCTATCGAGAAAAATATATTACAAATGGCTTAGATTCCCTCATCCTTATGGAAATCGGTTTACAACCGGCGCAAGTATTGCGTAAAAAATGTACATTCGAAACCTCCTTATTTTTATTGTAAAAATAAATTGTGTGCATGAAGCGAACGGTTCATCAATTACGGAAAAACAGAGCGTTGCTTACGCTTTTATAATCATCAACTTTAGTTCCGCAACATTAAGAGATTATGATAAATATTTTTAGGGCCTCATTCGCACGGAACACAAAGCCGAGTAGGGAATCGCCAAAGAACACATCAATTGCACGCAGACGAAACCTAAGCAACAAATTCACGAATCTGTTTCTAATCAAGGTCAAAATTTCACCCAAATTTCTGCGACTTCTTTTATTAAAACGAAATAATTACAATAATAAAAGTAGATATTTTTGGGTCATTAGTTAATTTTAATGTTCTCTTTTTTCAGGTATCACTTGCCTTATTTTGTTGCTTTGCGAGTACAGCAAGCCACGGTGACCGGCCATTTGCATGTTTAGATAAGTATGTGCATTGATCGTACAAATAGATTTTTATTAATAAATTTTTTTCTCAAGCATATGCGGATATAATCCACAACCATTGCAAAATGCTAGAGCTGTAATCAGCCAAGCTGTTGGTTCAATCCAATCGATGATCGAACGTTTTGTCATAGATCCACAAAATAGCCCATCGTACAATTATGGACGACCAACGCCACCAGGTCCACAGCAATTTGGTGATCACCACCACCATCACCATGGTCACGGTCATGGATCGCCAGCGCCTCCACCTGCAAACAACCCATTCCTTTCAAATCTTAATCAGCAGCAAGGATTCAACAGTGAGCCTTTAGTTCCGTACTCAACAAACCCATTCTTAAATCGCAATCCATCTTTGCCGATTTCATTTTCAGGATATCCTCAAGGTCCAGGCTATCCAAATAATCATAGATTCCCACAACTACCTACTGCCAATAGACCGCAGTTTCCAGGAGTACAATTTCCACAGCGGCCTTTCTTTCCTGGTCCTGGATATCCTGGAAATGAAAACTATAACTGGAACGGCAATGGCTATAATGACTATGGCTATGATAATCGGCCGCAACCACAGCCTCAACCGAATCAACAACAACGTCCTCAACCACAACCATCACTGCAACCACAACCTCAACCCCAACCACAACCGCAACCGCAACCTCGACCACGACCACAACCGCAACCGCAACCGCAATTACAGCCAAAACCACAACTCAATACGAATCAAAATGACTTGATAAGTAATGTGTTCCCTACTCCACCGTCTAACAAAGGAAATGTGGCTATTACAACCGGCCCAACTTCAGATTTGATAGAGAGCACTTTTGCGGGGCTTGGTCCTGACACAAATCCAAAACCACCACCAACGAATACAGGAACTGTTCAACTTCCTACTCGAACACCTCAACCCAATGCGGAACCAAAGGATGTGAATCAGCCTGTTGAAGACTTAATAACTTCGATTTTCGACAGTGTAGACTCAAATGCAGATCAGTCAAATTTAGAGACAACGACCAACAGTAGAGGTCTAATTTACGACATCGATGTAAGAAGCTCCTGAGACTTGCTCAAGAGCTGGCATACTATGGAATAAACTCTACACAAATATTGCATGAATCATTTTTTTCTTACTTTTAACATTTGCTTAAATTAACATGGTTCTTGCAGCAGAGAAGTATGTACATACGTACAACGTACAACGTCCGAAAAAACGACTAATTTTCAAAAAATTTCGAGCTTCTCTAAAACCTTAACAGTGAGGAGATCACGAAGCGATTGGTTATTTGTATTCCAATTCTGCGTCAGTTCCCCTTAGTGATGTTCAGTTGCTGAAATCTTTGACAAGTGGAATTTCTTGTACTCTGGCGCACTCGTTCTCCGTTTTTGGCACCAGACGAACACCAGTGTCATGAACTTGCTTTCTTAAAGATGTCTACACCAGTTACACACTAGGTAATTTTCGCACCATTACCAAACGTTAATCAAGCTTAAAACGATCCGAAAAAAATAAAAACAACCGTCAATTTTAAAACCCGCATGAATCAAAAAGAAACCAATAGTTGCGCTTAAAGGTGCTCTCATCACCAGTTTCTATCGACTATTCATTCTTACAACCGAGGCCATGTGTCAGCATTTCTGTATGCGCATTACAACCTTGGATTGGCCCTACAAATACAGTTGGCGATTCAGGACTTTATATACTTTTCTTAAGGAACGACCATGAAACTTTAACACAGCCTAAAATACAAGGTGTGTTTTTTTTATGTCAGATGTCAGATTTTCGTGTCTTTGTGCCTGGTCACACCGGCATGGGATTGAAAAGCATGCCCATGAACGAAGTGGCTACAAACAAAAGAAGGTGTCGTGGGAATGATAGTAATTTTGACTTATGGAGGAAGAGTGAAGTCTGAAACGAATATTTGCTTTTAGCAGCGACAAGAATGCCTCTTCCACCCGGTGCAATATTTTTTTGTGCAGCTGAAAACGGAAAACAAATAACAAATAAGATACAAATAATATGGTGTGCAAACAACCGTTCTCAAACTCACTAAAAAGCTGTCGACATGCCTTTCAATCCCATGCTCGTGTAGCCAGGCACAAAGTCATCTTCATAAGATGACCATGCCTAGGCATGTACGTTTCTTTCCAAACCATACCGATTTTGAGGTCATTTTACAATTGCCGTGATGAGGGAAACCCTTCTTCAGGTGAACGCAACATGATACATGAATTTTTCCTAGTGATAAATTACACGTGCCAAAAATTATGCTGCTTTCAGGATTGAACCCATTCTCTTAGTTCTTTCCTTAATTGTTGTATGTTTTTCGTTTTCACCTGCAGAAAAAAGATACATTTTGGTTGCTGCTTAAAAACATATGTTTCGTTTTAGATTTCACTGTTCTTCTGTCTGTTTTAATTTGCAATATCAGCTTCATGATCTAAGACTCGAGTCGACATCAACACATTTAAATTAAAAGAAGAAATATTAAAATACAGACAAATTAAATGCGATTAAAGTTATTGTATTTTTGTGAAAGATAACAGGCAACATTTTGTATATGCATTATTATATATTGCGGAAAGCATACCAATAGCCTGGCAGTTTAGAAAGTGTTTCTTTAAGTCCAAGTCGTCCAGGGAAGTTTATTGAAAAATGAAAAGTTTATTTTTTATGGTGGGTGTTCATATTAATGAAAGGAATAAATTCGTTAAAAATATTAACTGCATTTATGCAGTTACTATTTTAACTGCTTTTATGCAGTTAATATTTTTACTGCAGCAAAAAAATCAGTCATCATCTCATTCGTGACATTCTATTGACCATTGTGTCTCAGTTTTTTTTTAAATAAAGCTTAAATATTAATTTTTAGGCAAACAGAATAATAGTATTCCACTCAAGACATTATAAAACATATTTTTTACAAATGTGTATATTATTGTGTAGCGTATCGCATACATTTCTTGTCACATATTTTTTACAAATGTGTATATTATTGTCTAGCGTATCGCATACATTTCTTGTCATGTGGTATCATTTGCAGTGAATAATTGATCTGACGAACGCGTAATAATAAACAAAGATCAAAAGTTCATCAGCGAAATGATTTCGGGGTTTTCCTATTACGCATAACTCTTCTTGTCATACTCTGACATAGTAGTTTTTTTTTGTTCATCATAGATTCCTTCGCTTTTATTAAATAAAACCATGGAAACATAAGCATAGAAGTAAGTAACATTTTTTCCTCAATTTCAGATAACTCTTGCCCTTTACGGTTCTTCAACTGCTACTGTGTATCGAGAGTGCTGCAAGTGTCCAAATAAGTAATTAAAAGCATCAATTAAGCCATCAAACCAATAACAATTTTGTCTTTTACTTTTTAGCGCCTTGGAAGAACAAGTTTATTATGTACCACAAAGTACTATACTAGATAACATCAAAGTAATTTTTAAAAGTTTTGCCAATATATTTAAATCTAAGCAAGATGCTCGACAATTAACATCACATCCTGTGAACTCAATTAATAATGGTGTAAACTTACCACCATCATACCTAAGTCCGGTATACCCATATCCACCACTAAGCCAGTCAGGTCCTCCACCATTCATTAATGCTGCAATGCCAACATCAAATCTTCCAGGCACATACAGCTCCAATGATCAAAATACAAATTCAGAATGGCCAGTGGAGTATAACCCCCAACAGAGTCAAACAGTTTATAATAAATTTGTGTCGACATCAGCATCGTCAGCAAGTAACAAACCTTACGATAAACCTTTTCAGCAAGGGTACCCAAACACTTATAATGGCTTTCCGCAACCAGGGCCCCCAACAGTCTTCAACAACTATGGGCCACCCCCTTTAAAAAACCCAGTGATTCCAATTGCCGCAGACGAAAATCTCCGATCAGGCCCGACAAAATACTACAATCAAATTGCCCCGCCAACATTACCAGCAGATAGTAGCTTCAGAGAGAAGCCTTCCCGGTTAGCTCCTCCAGTAGTCACAAACCAACCGTTACCACAAAAAACAAACTCTAAGGACGAAAATTCACAAAATACAAGTTTCGATAATTATGATTACAATCGCAAAGATTCGGGAGAAACAGCAACTGATCCGACCACGACGGCAAGCAAGAAACCTCGCTTTCCAATTGATATTCGAATTAGTTCGGACGACCAATTTCAAAAGTGAAGTAAAGTATTTCTTGAAATATGAGTGTGTCACCATTAAATTCAAAAAAGAGAATATTATAACGATAACTATTCCAACTGCATCCTTATTTATCTATTTATAAAAAAAAATGGTTGTCGGCAGACTTGCTCACCGTAAACTTAAAAAAAAAGGCCGAACACGCACACGAAGGGTTCCATACCCCCGGCCAATGTGCAACACTACCATTTATTTTAATTTTAAAAATCTCTTAGCTTACCTCTTGGCATAAAATTGAGTTTAGATTTTTTAAAAACACGGCCATAGTACTACACATTCTGTGCAAATTGCAAGTGACCACCTATAACGTTTAGATGAAACTTCCCTGTGACATACCACTCAATAATTGTAGAGTTTCTAAGTTAAGTTGGATCATGTAAGTACCATTTAGAAAACTTTTAACAATAATTAATTAATTACATGAAGTCGTCCGTGATAAGCTCGGTGATATCGTCGGTATTTTTGCGGTCCTTGTATTATATTTGCAGAAAGCGAAATATACAAGATCCAGAAATGATCAAAAGTTCATAGTTGAATAATGAGTATTTTTAAGTGGGTTAAAACTATGACTATACTGACAGAATTAATACAGTTCTCATAGGAAAAAACACAGCAATGCTCAACAGTTTAATCGTGAGACCTTATTTAAGAAAAAAGCCTGGCTATTTCGATATAAGATATAACAAATTTCTTCCAACGATAAGCAAGCTATCGGACTAACATGTTAATTCATTATTCTCCTATTCACAATGTAGAAGAAAGGTTATAACAAGGGATCCAATACCTTCAACGGACCTTCGGCTTTAATCCTGAAAATTAGTAAGCAATGAAATTGAATCACACAGAATTAAATCGAGCTTCCATGCAGTACTCAGTAAAGATGCAGGATGCATCGTAAAGATCATTGATTTTTCCACAAACCAGTTGGTAAAATGTACGATTTAAGATTTCCGACTTAATCACAATGGCCTAACGTTCTCCGAGTGAAAATGAGATGGTTACTCGTCACCCACAAACATAAGTTTACGGCAAAAAAAATTTTCATCATTAAATATTATTGGCTTAACGCAGGCAAGCAAAATTGCATCCAAACAAATTTCTCACATCAGCAACCTTTATCCAGCTTAACTAGAAAAAGAGTGTAACGATCAATTTAAGTTTATTAATTTGTGTATAATACAAGTGAATTGAATTTTCAATTTAATTTTAAATTAAGTTCGTTTTATGATTAGGTCTAAACAATCACTAATTTATCCAGATTCGTGGAAAGCTTTATCGGCTTTCGATGAACTGTAGATGATTTTCGACCCGAACTTAAACTTTTCACTTTTAACTCCCTAATCACTGGTGGATTGAACTCATATTTATTTAGAAAACCACCTCCTTTAGACTTCCCCAGTTGGATGTTAACCTCATCTTCAGAGGCATTTTCATCATACTCTGGTCCTTCGTTCTTTCTCTTTTCTCCCTTGCCACTATTGCCCAAATTAATGACAATCTCGTCATCATCATTAAATGTTGTTGCATAATAATTATTTTGTGGATTATAAAATTCAGAATCCGTTTGTTGTACTTCGTAGTACTGTTGTGTTACCGGATCGTAAAAGTATTGACCACTCTCCGTTTCAATGTTGTTGCCATACGTATTAGCATACTGGAAGTACTCCGGCTGCGTTACTTTCTTCTTCTTATTTTTATTGCGGATAGGTTGCGCATCTGTATCGGAATCGGAATCAGTTTCATCGGGGAAATCTACTTTGACCACATATGGAGTGAAAAGCTTTGTGAATGGATTTGTTATATTCCAACTGGGTAGGCGAGTTCGCTTAAGAAGTCTGTTCCAGTACGAGAATATTGACGGACGGTTCTTGTCAGCATCAGATTCCTTTGCAAACAACGGATAATCGCCGTAATCGTCGCTGTAGTCATCGACATCATAGTCCTCCATGGACTTGTAGTCCTCCCTGAAGAAACATTTGTTTTCAATTTGAAATGCAATCACTGTGAATAACTTACCGGCGCCTTGAGTTCTTGGTCCGGTAGGCTTGCGAGAAGACAATACTTATTAAAATCACCAGAAGCTGAAAAAAAAACAAATGTTATATTGTTACATTTATATCCACTTTTAAAAACATACACTGTAGCGCAGCATTTCGACCGAATGTGAATATACTTAAGTTGGGACGTTCCTAACGGTTGAACGGTCACCATAGAACTAAATTTCGAACAGAGCTATTTGCATGATTTCCAATACGAAAGAGAGGTCATCGTAACTGCTGCCTACCCTATGTGATCTTTTTTTTACAACTTGACCCAGATTTCTTAACTTATTTACGGTGAAATTTGTTTTAAAAAGAAAAGTAAAACCATTTATATTAGACAAATATCGGCCGCATTTACATTTCTGTTCAAGATATTCAAGATTCGCGGATACCTAGTTTGAGATGTGGACATATGGCGAAAAAAAATTAAAAAGAAAGGCCGTAAGAGAGGTTTGTTTGCAATATTTACATATTTCTATCGTTTCAATGTTAGTTTCTTCCATAAATTCTTCTTGGTGATTTAAAGTTTTGATCTTGTTTTTTTGTTCTGGCGGCCATCCTCATGTTTGGTTTGGTTTTTGTTTTTCACTAAAAACTCAAACCCATAAAAAGTGTATTGATCGGAACATGAACACCATTGATTTATTGATCATTCATTGAAATGATGCCAAAGAAAGCGCTAACTATTAATAGCTTCATAATTATTAACTTATTGTTGGCCGAAAATTAAAGTACACGAGAATTCGATTTCAGGTGTTAAGAGCCTGAAATAATCCATTCAAATTTCTCTTTCTATAAAAAAGCTTGCAGGCTTTCAAGAGACTAGGTTTTCGCATGGAGCAGGAAAAACACGTCTTGAAGAGAGTTTGGTTATTTCTATTTTCAGTCAGTTGTTAAAAGAACCAATTCATTGTTACCCTTCTGCAGAAAAACTTTAATAAAATTCACCATTGTTGCAGATCAACTACTTTGCTTAGAACGCTCTTCTTTCGAGCCGCAAGGTGAAATTCCTTGAATGAAAGAATGAACGAAGGATCTCTATCATGGTATAGTAGTGGCAGCCACTGACAACTCGAACTACTTTGGCGTGCCCATACATTTTCTGATCTCGAAAGTAAATTTGTATAAAACCGATTTGTGATTGATTACCCTTCGATCAAATTTTTACTTCAATATGTTTTTTAAATCTTGTCATTATGAATGTAATATATAACGTTAGTAAATTGTGTTTCACGGATGTTGTTGTAGGACTCGATAATTTTCAAGGTGAGGGCAAGGTAATCTTCAATTACTTTTCGACGATTTTGTTTGATTATTTATCCTCCGAGTGCAAATGCGCTAAAGAAAAATAGTCACCAAGCTTCATCCGTGGCTTCAATTCTTGAGTGAGTTGAAATGTCTAAGGATCCAAATGTAAGAACAGATAGATTGGATCCATAGCTAACGGCAGTCATTTTTTTTTTTTTTTCATTTTCTGCAGAGTGTGTATTTCGTAATGGATAGGCCTTTTAAAGTAAGATCCCAGAATGTACACACGCTTAGCGATTTTTTAGCAATCCATATAATTAATTGACAAACATTAAACAAAAGCCTCAGATGACAGTTCGGTTACGTTTGTCATTGAAAAAGGGGATGACAAATCCGGACTTCGAATTTGAAGATCCTGTAGCGGCCAAAACCAAGCGACTGATTCACCGTACTCAACTCGATGCTATGGTGAAGGTGATCTGGTACACAACTCTTGTTCGACCTGTAAT
This sequence comes from Orthonevra nobilis, assembly GCA_963555765.1. Classification (NCBI taxonomy): domain Eukaryota; kingdom Metazoa; phylum Arthropoda; class Insecta; order Diptera; family Syrphidae; genus Orthonevra; species Orthonevra nobilis. The sequence continues at coordinate 24,056,878 of OY743225.1, read as the reverse complement.
TGTACATGAAGATCGGATATGATTAAACGTGTACGCAAGACATCCTAAAAACATTGCAAGATTAACGATCTCAAACAATTACCTGATCTTTAAAGCTTATAACTTCATTCAATGTAACACAAAACATCTAACGCGATACTCTACTTGAACTTAAAAGGCTCGATTCAAGATCTATAACCTAAAAGGCGATTAAACTTGAATGGAATCTTCGTATACAGGTCTTAGAAAAATCTCCGGTTCAGTGGGGCGGTATCAATCGATGCCATAAGGCAATATGAACCATTACCAATACCTATTGTGGTTTAAAGAAGGAATGAAATATTTTGTGAATCTTAAATGAATTCCATGAAGATCTAATCATCCTGAGAGTGGAAGAATGAAAAGAGGATCTGATTTTGCAAATTGAAAAGATTGATCTTAAAAATAATAATAATTGAAAATAAAATAAATAAAAATAATTCTATTTTAATAAGCAGTCAGCTCGAAGAAGCGCTTTCTACTCGGGCTTATGTTTGCTGCCTATTGTATTTGCATTTTCTATTTCGTAATTTTATATTATGCTACAGACAAAAATTCCAGCAGCGAAAGGTAGATGCTAATTTTATTCGGAAAACATAAAAACTTATTAAGAGACATGATAGAGTTGTATATTTCTGCTGAAACAGTTTTTCAACTAAAGTAAAAAAAATAGTTAATCTCATGTTTAAAATAAATCGTGAGAAACATTCACAAGCACCGGAGAAAAAAAAAACAACAAGATCATCGGATCCGAACATTATTTGTTTTGTCAGAAAAAAGTATATTTAAATAATGTAGGTAAATACACAACAATAAAACTCGACGGAAATTTAAATCCTGATGAACTTTGTTAAATTTTTTTTTTTTAAAGCAATCCATATCTGCAATGCAACAGTTTGGAAGCCATTGACAAGGACTCTAATACTTTTCATGAAGTCCTTTTTATTGGCACAATGCGCTGCCTTGTTATAATTTGTATAATATGTCCTCCGGGCTTGGAAGTCTATCGCATTCGGATATATTTCCATGTTTGATTAAAAAAAAAGAAAAAACGCCATAATTTTTCGTGAATTTTTTTTATAACATCTTTGCAAGTGTATCATTTAAATTTTGAAATGTTCAGTCTCCGTTCATCTTTCAACAACGCCTGAACATGTTCCGTAGAGATGTGCACTGTTGCCGACCGCTGTATGACTGCAGGGCCATTTCCTTTTCGGCGCTGCCGTAGCTCTCGCATTCGTTTGGCACTGGACTTAATAGGCTTATTATATTCCTTTGGATGTCAGCTTTCCTCTGATTTGTTTTTGTTTTTTTTTTTATATTTTCGAGTTACATATACGAAACGCAATCGATTTTCACGTATATTTCGCCGAATATTGTTATCATACTATGCCACATTGGACCATATTAATACTCCTCGCGCACTTCACGACCACACAGGAATTCCTGTAGTGCTTGCATTACACGTAACACGAATTTAGAACTTTACTATGACGTTACAATTGCGCGAATCCGCCTACACTTATGCGATGACGTCACAGATAAAACATACTGCGCAACAAATACCTAGAAATTCTAGTCTTGTAGTAATGAGCGATTCGAATCTAAGCATATTTTGTTACACAAACAATTTCAACCGGCTATCGCCTACCACAGGAACGCGAGAATTGATTTTTTCACGTCAAAATCTAAACGATTTTCGCCGTCGTATTAACTTTCACGGATTTAAACTTTCAGGAGTGCTTCTACTGAAAACGTACACGCGCCAGGATGTTACTCCGTAAATTTCGTTGGCAAATAAGCGTTACAGTCTACTACAATTTCCTGTCTTTTGATTTTGATTTGAAACTTGCGACAAGTGCAAACGCAGCAGCAGGTAGGGAAATTTGTCATGACATTTCTCATATTTTTATTATAAACGTCATTAGAAGTTCTGCGGAGTACACATAAGTGAAAACTTTTAAATATTGAAATCAGCACAAAATAAAAATGAAAGAAACGGAAAATGAAAACGTTAAGAAACTGAAAAAATACATTTTGCATCCAGAAATTTCAATACACGATCCGCTACCCGATATTATTCCCAGAAAATTTGACGAAACCCGGCTTTTCCATTTACCTCCATGTCCCGCCAGCACAAAATTGGAACAAAAACGAGATTTCATTACGGGGAAGGTTATAGATTTTGTTGAAATAGAAGTGGAACATGTTGGAGCCAATGCAAATAATTCGATGTCAATGAGCCGCGAACCAGGTCTTGTCGAAGAGGTTGTTCGCGGATCGGCAATGAATTTTCCCTTTTGGCCAGGCGGCCTGGATGAGCCACAAAAGGAAATCAAGCACATGAAATGTAACAACTTCAATTTTGATATGGAGCTATTAACAACACCACCTGGCTTCACAAGTGGCTTTAAATTTAAAGACAATTTCCGGACAACAAAAGAATATGATAGCAGTGTTAATCTATTAAGCAACTTGGAGGAGGTTATGGAAATTCAGGAGTGGTTAAAATTAACCAAGGAAGAAGAAAAAACAAAAGAGTCCGAACCTGACTTGTGCCCCAATGAATTCAAAGACCTAGACAATCAGATTCTGCAGGCGGATCATAGACCTGTTTTGGATATATCGGCGTCAAACACAATTCCCAATTTTAAAAGCGAATGGGCTGAGATGGTTGATATATCGCAGCCAATACACGATTTCCACGAAAAAATTCCTGCACCTGCAATGGAATATCCCTTCGAATTGGATGTTTTTCAAAAGCAAGCAATTCTTAAATTGGAAGAGAGACAATACGTATTTGTAGCTGCGCATACATCTGCAGGTGATAAAGCTGTTTGTTGATGATATACAATTCTCTAAGTACTTCTGTTTTGTTAAAGGTAAAACCGTTGTTGCTGAGTATGCCATTGCGTTGTCGCAGCGTGACATGACCAGAACAATATACACATCTCCTATAAAAGCGCTCTCAAATCAGAAATATCGAGATTTTAAGAAAACATTCAAGGATGTCGGACTGATAACTGGGGATTTACAAATTGATCCAACTGCAACATGCCTGATTATGACAACCGAGATTCTTCGTTCAATGCTTTACTGTGGCAGTGATATTACTCGAGATCTTGAATACGTTATATTTGATGAAGTTCATTACATAAATAATCCCGAGCGTGGACATGTCTGGGAGGAAGTAATCATCCTTTTACCAGATCACGTGAGTATCATCATGCTTAGTGCCACAGTTCCAAACACTATGGAACTAGCTGACTGGGTGGGAAGCACCAAAAAGCGGAAAGTATACGTGATAAGCACACTTAAGAGACCTGTTCCGCTCATGCACTACCTGTATACAGGCTGTGGGGGCAAAAGCAAAAACGACATCTTCCTCATTGTTGATGCAAATGGAAGATTTCTAAAGGATGGCTACGACAAAGCTGTGGAGAAAAAGAAGGAAACAACCACAAGCAAACCAAAAAGAAACACAGGTAAGGGAAAACAAATTGGCACCAAACAAGATCAAAATCTCTGGATCGGTTTGATTGATTTTCTTAAGAGGAATAATAAAATGCCTGTGGTGGCATTTACACTCTCACGAAAGAGATGTGATATGAACTCATTCGCACTGCAGTCATGTGATCTGAATACGGCACGAGAAAAGGGCGCAGTCCAAAAGTTCTTCCAGCAATGTTTGCAGAAACTTAAACCCCCAGATCGCATGCTGCCACAGGTGCTCACAATGAAAGACTCTCTGGAACGCGGCATTGGAGTCCATCACAGTGGGATATTGCCAATTCTGAAGGAAATTGTGGAATTATTGTTCCAGTCGGGTTTGGTTAAACTACTTTTCGCCACCGAGACATTTGCGATGGGAGTGAACATGCCGGCACGAACAGTTATCTTTGATTCACATCAAAAGTTTGATGGCATAGAAATGCGTGATCTTAAACCAGCCGAATACATTCAAATGGCTGGTCGTGCTGGTCGTCGTGGTCATGACGAGAATGGCATGGTGATTTTGTTGTGCAAGCAAGATGTCCCACCTGCTATAGAGTTGCGTTCCATGATTCTTGGACTCCCTGAAAAACTGCAATCGCAATTCTTGCTTCGCTATTCAGTGATTTTGACATGTCTGCGAATTGAAAGCATCAAAGTGGAAGATATCATGCGATTTACGTTTAAAGAATTCAATATGAAACTGCAAATACCTGCACAGGAGAGGCAACTGAAGTTGGCTGAGGATAAGTTTGCTCTTATGCCCGAACTAGGGGAACACTTGGCACCGCTTTGCAAATTTTACTACCTTGCGACTGAGTATATTGGGGAAAAACAACGTTTAATGGTGAGGCATCAGATTTGTTCACAAGAGATATTTTAATTTTGTTTTTAAAGAAATTTCTTCTCGCTCAACCAAAAGTTTCGAAGGAAATGAAAGTGGGAAGAGTTCTAATAGTGACCCAAGGACGTCATTTCAACAAGCTGGGAATTTTGCTCTCAGTTAAAACAGTCATGGGCAAAGAAAATCTCTATAAAGTAATGGTACTCGACCATCAGAATGCGTGCGCGGAATCTAGGGTAAGTCAAATCGAAGTGTAGCATTTCGAATATAACTGACCGATTATAGGCACATGATATATAGTAACCGTATTTCTTGTAACAGTTTTGTTTGGGTACGTTCGATAGAAACTTTTCTTGGTTAGATGCATTCAAAACAAATGTAAAGTACCCCCAAACCTTTTTGTCCAAACAAAATGCTAGTTTTGCGTCCTCAGATTCTTCACTGGAACTCGGGAATTTATAACGAGATTTTCCCCTGTCACAAATTGTTTATCCACCACTTACAAAGAAGCTCTTTCACATAATCCTTGCATTCTTAATGACTGCATCCAGTCAGGGTCAATTGCAGACCCACTTGTGTGCTGCAAGTCTTTGGACTGCTTAAAACGGGGAAGTTCAAGCATTTATCCACAGCGGAAGTATTTAGTATTATTTGTATTATCTAAGCACTTTATTAAAGCATGGTCTAACACCCACCACAATGAATTAAAGAGCATCTTCATTCCTTGTTGGCTTCCAATTCAGGATTGGCTCCTTATTATAGCTTATGTTATCAAATCACACTTTTGAGTTAGAACACAAACTTGCGTTGAACAAATGTGTGCGTCTAGCGGTTGTGAAACATTATAAACAGTGGTGTGTATCCATTCTACATAGCCGTCGCTTCGAGTCATAATTTGTTGCCTGTTTGACAAAGACCAGCAAGGACCAAGGAGTCAATGGAATTTCTTTGAATATATTCTTAGGCGAAGTTTGCCATTATTTGCTGAACTGGACTTGTAAGTAAAATTCTGATGGAAAACTTTTCCTGAGTCTATGACTTTCGTTAAGTAAGTGTATGTTTGACCCAGCCACTCGTAAACAAATATCATAAAGCCAATAATTTATAAATATTTACGTATAAGTTATTGCTCATAAAACATTCCTTGAACCCTAGGTGATATTCTCTTAACGAAAAAAAATAAGCCAAACCATTATCCTTGCCTGTTGTAGCATTGCTTACAGTTCATTGAATAAATATTATGAATGTCAGGAAAAATGTTAGGTAATATTCTATTGTGCACATATTATGCATCGTTTATAATGTGTATATACCTATATACTGAAAATAATTCAAAAAAGAAATAATCTTCCATTGAAGGAAACGCTCAACCGTGGAGAAATCTTCAACAAACTGATCTCACTTCAACCCCAAAATAAGTTCTTCCAACCGGAGGGTATCGGTGGGTATGCTGTCCTGGATATCTCGGCCTCTGATATCGTAGAAATCACAAAGTCAAACATTAAAATTGATCCAGATATAATAATACGACAATGGGATCAACGTCAAATCGAAAGATTCAGGGACACACCACCTGGTGCTACTGTTGTAAAGGCTGTTTCAGAACTTCAAAAACTTAACAGTTCATATAATGCGCAACCAGATTCGTTACAAATTGTTAATTTAACATCAGAAGTTAGTGTTGGTGCTGGCATTGACATGGGTGATATCGGTTACATTGAGAGCCTGTCGAAGCAATTAAGTGACGTGTTACCTTACACGAATATAGCTGGTTTCGAACAGGAATTCGCAGCTGTATACGATAAAAAGATCCTGGAAAAACGTATTGAAGAGTTGAAGTTCAAAAATTCAACGAAAAATCTGTCGCTTTACCCAGACTACTGCAATAAATTGGAAGTTTTGAGGGCACTAAAATACATCGACGATTACGATGAAGGTGAGAAATGCTCAAGTATTATATATAACATGTCTATTTTATAGTACATTGACTTTAGTAACTCTAAAGGGAAAAGTTGCCTGTGAGATGGGTCAAAACGAATTGCTCATGACCGAATTAATTCTGTGCAATATGTTCAATGATCTAGAACCAGCAGAGATAGCAGCATTGCTTTCGGCTTTGGTGTTTCAGGCGAAAGTCAAAGATATGCCAACAATTCCGGAGAAGTTGAAAAAGGTTTATTGATTTACATTATGTGCTTCATCACAATCAATTACTTATGATTTGTTTATAGTGCGTAAAAGAATTTGAGGAAATTAACAATATAATCCTTTCTGAAGAGTTAAAACACCAAGCCGTGGTTGAATCAGAAAATCGTCTGAATTTCGGTCTCATTGAAGTAGTGTACGAGTGGGCACGCAATAAGGTATTATATATATATCATCAAATACAGACATACGTTCACTTTTCATTACCAGCCGTTTGCGGAGATCATGAGATTGACAGAGGTTGAAGAGGGGATAATTGTACGCTGTATTCAGCAATTAGATGAAACACTTCGTGATGTTAAGACTGCAGCCATTCGTATTGGTAACCCAACTCTTCAAAGTAAAATGGAGGAAGCTTCGAATGCTATCAAAAGAGATATTGTTTTTACAGCAAGTTTGTACACTGAATTATAACAGCTTTAAAATAATCAAATTAAAATTTTTGAATTTCTGTGAACACATTTCTTTGTTCTTTATGACCTTACATACGTCGATACGTTTATAATAAACTCGCGAACTCTTCACTCTGGATGACTTCGTAGTCGTTAAACCCTTAATTAATCGACTTAACTAGCTCGACACAACATAAAATGCCCAACTAGTTAATTTAATAGATGCGATAGTTAAACTAGCATATAAATCAACTTGATGAATATAAGTAAACGGTCTTGAAATTATTCTCAATGAATTCAAAAAAATTATTGGTAAAAAAAAGATCAATGTAAAAATATCGAAGCGAATAATAAAAATAAACTAATACTAAAAGAGCTTGACAAATTAAACGTAAACTGCCTTGCCGTGATACATTTTGCAATTTTTTTTCAAGAAACTCCTGCCGGGTTCAGCTGTGTAAAATACAGGAACCCTTAAGCATTACGAAATCATTTTTGACACCATACACATCGGAGTAATGCTCTAATCGGTCTTTGGATGATGGTTCTCTCCTTATTTAATATCATCTGTGCAAACCATTTTCTTGCTCTGGTTCTTAGTGACAGCTTGGACGACCTCCTTTTAATTAATCTTTGATCGTAGACAATCTGACCTACGATAAATGCGTGTCATGTCACCCTTGTGTAATGAACTGACTTTGGGGGAACATCCTTTGGAAGGCTTTAGTCTTACAGCGCAGTATATTTAATTATTTTAAAACTTATTTGATTTCTTTTCATTTAAATACAGAGCTTGTTCCTTCTGGATCAACCTTAGAGAAACTTTGACAGCCGCCAATGGTGAATGCTAGTACCTTATATGTAAAAATTGAAAAAAAAAAAATGCCCTTCGTTAAACGTAATAAGACGTTGGATGTACGTGTAAAAGACGCGACTCCATAAAACCTACCAAGACGACCAAATGAGGCGACGAGACATTTCTCAGATTGTTTTCTATTTCGAAAGGCGGTGTTAAAAGATTTGCCAACAGTGAAGAGGTTGAGTCTGTAGTCAAAAATAGGTTTCCACAGCTATTGGCAAAAGTGTCTCAAGCTAAAAGGGGACAACGTAGAGTAGTCGTTTTTATTTTTCAAATTCTTTACGTATTGTTTGTACGCCGGGTACTTTTGGAATTTACCTCGTTACCCAAAATTAAAATAATGTCCTATCATCTTACCAACAATGTTCCCTCGTATGGAGTTGTATTCTTATTATATCGATAAAATAATTGTGGAAAGACAAGTTTACTTAGTTATTATATGTATATTTTTTTGCATAGAAAATCAGAATTACTCAAAAAATCATAAAAAAAAACAAAAAGTATTGACGGCTTCATCCAAAACTTCTGTGTTACAACTGTTTTCATTCTCCGAATGAATTGTTGAAAACAACAAGTTCATTCTGGAAATATATGAGTTATCCTATCCAGGCTATTGTTTTGAATGAATCTCTTTCTAATGTAACTTAAAATATTTAACACAAACGTATGCATGGTTGCTTAGCTGATGATGATTCGAATGATATAGTTGTGTTGTTACCTATCGAGTTTCTGGCTTAAGTTTTGGCGGTTCGAACATTCCGTGCATTTTTTTCTGTTTTTTACTCTTTTTCTTAGATGTTCCAGCTTGAAAGTCGTGCCAACTATTCACGCGACTTTGCCTAGACTCTTCAAAATTTTGCTGCCATTCCTTGTCAGTTTTTCGCTTCTCCTCCTCTTCGATTTCAGCTTCCCGTTTACGTTTTCGCTCCTCCATGTCGCGTTGCTCTAATTGTTGCCTTCGGCGTTCCATGTCAGCGAAGAGTTTCATAACCATTACATATATTGCATGTTTATATTTCTCCGGATCATCTTCGGGTATAGGTTCGTGAGATTTTCCATCCTTTTTCAGTTTTTTCTTCTTTTCCGCTATCTGTAATTTGAGTGATATTAGATAAATTCATTGTTAGTTTAAATGCACCTGTACCATGTGATCTGTTCTATCCTTGGCCTCCTCATACACGTCCAAGCACTTTTTTCGTGTTTTCTCGTTCTCCAAGGTCTTCCAGGCACGATTGATTATATCGAACGCTGCCTGAGCTTGCTCTTTATTGTCCTGATTCTTGTCCGGATGCACTAAAATCGAAAGAGAACGATATTTTTTCTTAATTTCTTCGATGGTCGATTCAGGCTCGAGTTGTAGAACTTCAAATGGATTTAAATTGAAATATGTAGAGCCAGGGCGTAGGATTCTATCAATTTGCTGTTTCGAGGTTAGTACAGAATCTCTTTTTTCGATTTGTTTTACCTTTTTGGAATCGGACAGGTACATGGTGAGAAAAATAACGATAATATTCGCATTATTGTAAACAATACAAGGATTGGGCGAGTTTTATGTAAAAACTAAAATTAAAATTTAACTTACTTCAGTGTAGAAACAATCGAACATTTCCTCTTTGGAAGAACTCGGCTTCTCTTTGTGCGACATCCCAGCCAATGATGATTTTGTTACTATTGCTCTCTAGAAAAACTAATTTGTTATTTTAATGAGAAATGCAGGATATATGATATTTATAAAAAAATTATTTGTTTTACCCCGAGCTCACCTTTGTGATGGTTCTGTCAAAACATATAACTCAAGTGATGCCAAACTCGGTTTGGATGTAGGCCGATCAACTTGAGATTTGAATATATATAAATTAGAAATTCTACAGACTGGACAACAGTTTACAGAACAACTGCCAGAATGGAATAAATTTCAGTATATTAAAATATTTTCCATTTCTATCCTCTCGTAAATGAAAGATATGACAAATCCATATTGCGAATAATGCTCTTCAACTTCAAGTCAGTAATTGATTGAGTTATTTTTGCCTGGTCCAATGTTTCTCCTCTTCTCTGCACCATGTTGCGTAGCTGCAGGCGATAGACTTGGTTGTGTTCACTCGCAAATAACATACGTACAGCCTGAACGAGTACATTGGATTTCCTTTTGTTTTGTTGTGTTGTCATTCTAACCATAAGTTTTTGCCGAAGCTTCAAATTTTCTGTTGAGCGCGCTTTATAATATTTAGGTAGAATATAAACAATACGTGCATATGGATTGTAGTGAAATGTAGCCTTGGATGGACAGTCGCTTGGTTGTTAAAATCTATTCATACCTACGTCATTCTATTGGATGAATTTTGTTACTATACTTAACGTATAAGAATAATATAAAATTAGAGTAGTTTCTTTGTCCCACATTTGAGTGAATGAAATCTAAGCATACGGATATAACGTGTTGTTGTTCCAATCTCGCCATGCAGAAACAACGTTTCGTAGGTGGCGCTTTTGACAGAACCCTACGCGTTGAAGTTTCCAGATCGAGCAAACGCCAAATTGCGTTTTATGAAACGTTTTCGCCTGATTGATGTTCCGTTCAATTCTGAGTTCACTGAGCAAACATAACTCCCGCAATTGTCACAAGCTCCGTCAAAACACGAAGATGCTCGTTTAATTATTTGGTCAGCAAGCAAGGCGAGGATTTCACATTTTGCAATTAATTTAACAAATAAATCTAAGATGTCACCTGCGGAAACAAATAAAAAAATTCCCAAACACTCGTTTGTATCTAGAAATTTAGTAACAATTGTAATGGTTCCAGCTTTGATTGGTATGCACTATGGTTGGGCAATGTTACAAGAAAACAAGTCGTTAGTGTCGGAGGAAGAAAAAATTGAGCTTCCTATAGTCACGGTAAGTAACAAACCAAATTCTACGTCCCACTGCAAAGTCAACTCTTTCTTTCTAGGCTGCGAAGTATATGTGGAGCAAAATAAGGTACACTGCTCCAGACAAGAAAGTTGCAACCGAATAATACTTCAACGATTAGATAACTTGTTTGTGTAAAATTAATTATTAAAACAAAAATGTGTTCTTACGAAATTGGGTTTTCATTAAAACGAGCAGGATTTATTCACTCTCTTAAACGTTTACAAAGAATACCTGCAACGACATAAAATTTTGCAATGACTCTCATACACATAATGTGTATTTAATAAAACTTGAATGAATACATTTACTTAGGTACTAAAAGAACCCTTGGGGAAGTATATATATATGATAAAATTTTACACACTAAATAATACTATTGTCAATAGTTATTGCGCCAAGCTGGACGAAATGTTTAAGTTGTCTAGCTGACCGTTGAAGAGGACGTCACTGATCAGTTTTTCCGCGATTATTCTTTGTGTGGGATTCATAACGCGCAATTTGCTGGCAACATTTATCCCAATCGCATCGAACTCATCATTATGGCGCGGTGTTTCATACGTTGCGGAGTTGAAAAGCGTTGGTAAATGCTCCCTGGCGATTTGTATGGTGGGAACTTGTTGATGATGAATCTGAGTTACTTGTGCTTGCTGAGCCTGATGCGCATTCTGCATTTGCTGTTGCATCTGCTGCTGATGATGCTCGAGCGAGTTTACGGCCTGCAACAAAACAGTAATATTGATTAATTGTAAACAATGAAATAAATTAACAAAAAGGTTTAAGACGAGTCTTCCTGACAGCCTTTTCTATAAGAGTACGGTTTCACAATTATTAGTATAGAAGATTCAAATAACATAGGGGTGTATGGATATTGAAAAATCTGACGAAAGTATCAATGTTTTCTAATAACAAAAGTTGTGGTTATCTAGCGACTTAGTCATTGCGGAGGGAATCAAATGTGCTGAATATATTTACATTTTCAAAATGGCCATTAAGGGAACTTTTCTATGAGTAAATACAATAATTTTGCAAGTATAAATAGTATTTACAATGACATGTCAATTGAGATGCCACAAGAGCATTATTATTTTTTTATTGTCATATAAATGATTTTCGCCTGGTATTAAAAATAAGACGGAAAATCAAATGATTAGATGAAGGGATGATCAGGGGTTAAAAAGGTTTGCGGTTTCGCAAGTACGTCAATCACCAATCGCCTCGTATTTTCTTCTAAATACAAAAATTAAGCTAGATGGCGGTTACATTTTAAGTTTTCACAACATTTTTCATACGCCAGAAGATATAATTTTTTTATTCAAAACAATCAGAACGGTCTTCAAAGCTGTGGATTTTTTTTTTTCAAATACAAATGTATAACATATCCTTTTACAGTTTTGAAAAGTTATTTTCTGTAGCGAAAATATACCTAGATGCCAATGTTTGCGGCTTCAAAGAAAGAAGAACCTTCACGTGGGTTTGAGCACTCTACTCAACTCAGAAGCAAATAAAACAAATGCCATGGTTTCGAAGTCAATAAGTTAATATTCGTGCTGAACGTGAGTTTCCGTATCCAGGTCCCGGAAGGAATTTTTGCAAGACTCCAACTTCGCGATTGATAAGCAAATCGAAAACAATTCTTCAGCTGAGAGTGTCCTTGGTATAACGCACGAGCTATCGTGGACACTGAGAAGACATCTCAAATCATTTTGAGTAAGCATGCCTTCGGTCGTGAAAAATGGGAGCCAAACATATGTATCTCGGGCACAGTTATACTTTTATTTAAGACACGCTTCATGCGCCGAAAACCAAGCATAAATATACAGATCAATTTTTTTTTTAAAAATGCTTCTCTAGATATTCGATCGGTTGTTCGAAGAGATAAAGAGTAAATGAAGATTCTTTAAGGAACAACGGATTCACTTAAGCGGTGGCGCCCGGACGCTTCAAAGTAAAATACAATGAGATAGTAATTAGGCTAAACAGAAAAAGTACACTAGCCTCTTCTGCAGTATAATCATAATGATGATAACCAAAGACGAGAGCAATAAGACAGAATTGAATAAAAAAAATTATCCTACAATATCCAGTAGAAAATAATTTAAATTTCATTTTAAACAAACTCACCTGCTGTATTTCTCGTTGAGAATTCGAGTCGAGTGTTGTGATTTCAAGGACCTTCACCGCTGTTGTTTGTTGTTGCTGCTGTTGTTGTTGTTGCTGCTGCTGCGTCTGTGCAGCATTACTGCTATTGTTTTCTGTTTTTATTTGACTACTCGTTATATCCGGCATCATATCCCCGCCATCAGATAGGATTTGGTCACCTTTTCCATTTTCTTCATCATGATCATAATCCATACTATCGTCTTCGAAACTCAATTTCAATTGACGCTTCGGCGCTCCACACAAGCGTTTCGGATTTTGATCGGCAATAAACAAAAGTTTGTCAAAATACCATAATCGCGTTTCATAGTTCGATTTAGACGACGTCTTACGGAATTCTCGCCTGAATGCTGACCGCAGCGAGTTAATTTTTCGTACAACCATTGCTCGATCTGGATTTGGTTCGACCTCTTTTAATTTATCCACAAGTTTATCATAAGCCTTATTGCGTACAGCATGATTGCTGTAGTCGGGATGTTTGGACTGCCACAGGCACTCTTCGTTGCGATATGTATCGATGAACTCGGTAAGCCAGTGGCGAGAGTAGCTTCGCAAATCGTTGATTAAGCTGTTTGCAGACATTCTTTTCTTTTTACTTTTACCCAGTTTATCGAATCAATAGAAGCCCCTTCGATCTATTTAGTTTGTTTATTTACTTTCACACGATATTTACAACTTTAACGCGCCTGGTTTGTAGGTTTTGTTGTCATCAATTTATTTGCCTCGAGTAGTGAAAACTTTTTTGAACAAATCTGTTAGCTCGGCATCAACTCGAACGTCAAACACGACCGACCATTTTGATTCCAACTCTTGCAGCAAATTTTATCAGACAGTCGCCCCGTCGCTCGTCCGCACATTTCTCGTACACTATCAACCCACATTAAATTTTGGTAATCTAGTACAATCGTATTTTTCATGCGATAAAATAACTGATGACATAAGGACGATATAAAGACCCAAGTTGTGTGCTTAAGGAAATAATCATATATCGGCAATTAAAAGCAAAAGCCTGCTTTGCATTTATTTCGTCAGAAATAATACTGTAAGAAAAATTAAAACTTTGATTCGAAATAAGTACATACCTTGAGTTCTGGGTGTAGCTCGCAGCAAAATATTAGTAACTATAAAGGATCGCTTACCTGACAAAATAATTAAAGGAATCATAATCATTATTTTGGATGGCTTTACTTTCATATTGTACCTATGTAAATCAGCCTATACGCGAGATTGCCACTGAGTGTTAATTGAAATTTAACCCATTTTAATGCATTTGAACTAGATAATTTAACAAAAGCACTTGATAACTATAATAGGTACTGCATTGTACACCGGTTCAACTTTTCAATGAAGTACCTTATTCTTATTTCGAAAAGCAAGAGCAAATATGTTTAACATATTGAATGAAAAGAAGGTACTTAAAGGATTGAGCAAAATTGAACACTTTTACTTAAGAGTTACAGGTACTTGCCACTGAGGACTTTGATTATGGATTAGATTAAAATAATTTTATTTCGATATTAAGTTATTCTCAAGTTTTATGAATTAATTTAAAATCTACGTTAAGTAAAATCACTTATCAAGGAAGTGACACATGCAGATAAACATGCACAAGTTTTTTTTTAAAGTGACATTTCAAGTCTCATGACACATTTTAAATGTCCAAGTACATTTTCGCACAGCTGTTAGTGGCATCAAACCATTCTATTACATTTTCGTAAAACCTTCCAATTCATTTCCAACTTTTCAATTTGTTTGACATTTGAAGCCAACCACAAGTTTCTAGTTATTCGCGATATCCCACCCCACCACCCACAACAGCAAATAAGCCAACGAAAACTAAAATCAAACATACAATAAAAAGTTCTCTACGAACTTCGCATTCTTGATAGTCTTTTCTACGCCAATCGCCAATTACAACGGGTTCACTGCTGTATGAGCTAACCAGTTGCCGTGTTTATCGACCTCGTAAAGAATTTGTTTGAAGATTGTCGCAGTTTTGGGAATTTATTGTGTGTGAAAGTGCGGAAAAGTGAATTTAAAAAGTATTTGTTGATTGTTGTCGCATACAATTGAGGTAAAAAAGAATATGTAAGAAAATATGCCCAATAAGTGCTCGCGGATTTGAAGTCGCCTACGAAAATTATTTTCGGCAACGGAATAACCAAGTCGCAAGACAAGCAGCAGTCACCAGCTCTGGGCGACGACTCGTCAAAGGGCTTCCATGAGTGCCTGAGTCGCAGGCAGGGCTTCCTACACTGTGAGTCGATATTCCTTCCAAAAGCAATAAACAATAATTGGGGACAAATCGCTGTGATGTCATCCAGAAACTGCCTTCTAACGCTATCGAATTAGATGAACGCACATTGATTTGAAATATTATGAATTGTGGTCATAATCAGCTTGGCTCATTAGTTCTGAATTTGTTATGTAATCATATCAAGCAGTAGCAGCAAATCAGAATTAGGATTAGGTTCAGTGTTAGATAATTCGGTCGGTTGGACATCATGGCAAATCACTCGGTCTGAGTTCACCATCACCGTGAATTTCTCTTGTTAGTTGCGTAATCTTAATGAATGCGGGGACAATAAAAAAATGTGGATATATGAACAATGAGGCAGGTTCGTGCATACCATCTTCAATTGTCAATTGATAACGTATTCGCATCGCAGCCCAGATTTTGATTGATACTAATGCGCAATATTTGTTGTTGTTCACTGTTGTCGACTAGGTCTTTGTCCGTTGACTGTGTTCCGGTGCTATAAATAAACAACACCCGTGAATAAGTGACTATCTGGGCGGTATGTAAAAATAATATGTTGTATGTAGCTTGCGAAAAATATGGAGGCTCGAATTTTCTGGGTTTATTTTTCTCCTGTGATAACAAACATTGGTTGTTTTTTTGTTAATTCGCTACACTGAAGGTTCACGCACAGTAGTCGGAGCCTGTATGTATATAATAAGTGCAGCTGCAAGTATGGATTAGTCGTACTGGGGCAAGTCGAAAGGTGTTTGAACTTAAAATTTGTTGCAACCGTTTGAGGGTGTCCGATACGTGGTTCGCTGTCAATTTTTTAAACTATTAGACTCGCGTCAAAAAGAACAACCGTACCATTTTTATTTAAATTTACAATTATGTATGTTTTTCTAATCTTGCGAATTTTCTAAGTCATTCTTATCATTGATAGAAAAAATTCAAAGTTTAAAGATAGTATCTTTAAAGGGCTCTGCACTGATCTAACCAAAGCGTACTATGAACTTGTCCAAACATCGTTGTTTATATGACAATTTTTATCTACCTTAAATTTCCTCTACGATAAGCTAAATTAACTTGATAAGAATTTAGCATTGCTCACTTAAATTACCCTGAGATTTAAAATAATAAAAGTTAATTAACCTTAACGTATAAAGATATGTCATCGTCGACTTTTTTATAGAACATTTTTAGTTCTAAAACTTTTCTATAGAAAGCAATTAAATATCTCCAACCTTGAGGCAGGGTTCGCGAAATAACGCTCGACCTTCTTTCATAGACTGTAACATAAATGACAGCTACGAATGATATATAGTATGTCTTTATTTCGTCCGGAAAATCCATCGCAAATATAGGTGAACGAATTTTTTAATTCGAATGGGTAGAAGAAGATAGCCTCATACATACAAACCAACAAACATAACCTCTTTATAATTATATATAATATTATTAAAGTTGATTATACTAATTATAAATATGTACTCGTTTAATCCGTAAATGGGAATGATTGGAATGCAAAGCTTTTTCGTAACTGCTTAGGTTTTCAAATTCTTCGGCTGTTAACTCAAATGCGCCCCTTTTAATTGCTTAATATTCAAACTTCTATTCAATTGGGTGAAACAATTAAAGAAATACGATTGAAAATTTTCTTAAATTTTTTATTATTTAATTTAATGACTACAAATTGAAGATCAAATTATTCGAAATGTTGTCCATTTGCTTTTAAACAACGGCGAAGTCGTTCTGGTCGCTCATCAATTGCAGTACGCAGCTTATTCATCGGAAAAGCGCGTGCTATAAAGTTCTTATATTTGGGTGCCGACTACCACAAACGATTGTCTCTAAAACGGAGCACAAATTGTACCCCAATAGATTGAGGTCTGTGCTTCCAAATGGTAATTCTTCCGTAGAAAGCGTTATTTTTAAGCCATATTTGTGTCGTTTTTGTCTAATGGACCACGAACTTTTGCCCAAGATTTAACACCTTTTTCGAAGAAATGGAGGTTGGTGACTCCATCATAGGCGAAACCATCACAGACGATAGTTTATCTCGAAATGAGTTCAGACGCATGCCGAGATGTCCGAGCATAAACCCTATAATTCTGTTTGTTACTCGGGAAGCAAGGTTTCCAATTCAGACTCAAGCTTTTGTTTTAATGCTTCCGTAAAAAAGTGATCACTTTTTCTCTTGCAAGCGGTGAGTCCCAAATCTGATGTTTATTCCCTGAGACATGTTTTTCTGTTTCCGCAGCGAATTTCGATGAATTCGATTGTTGTGGGCTTTGATGGCTTCTGGTGTTTGTACAGTATGGGGACGTTCAAATTCTTTGCGGTCTTCTAATCCACCTGTTTCCCCGAATAACTTGAGGGTACGGTACACAAAGTTTCGGGAAACTTCCAATGGTCATAAAATTCGAACAATTTCACCTTTTTCGTATTTTTGCAGGCCAACAAGGTCATCACGAGCTTCGAATCTTCACAAATGAGGTTTAAACTTTTGACGCCGAAACTTAACATAAATATTACTTTACAAATAGCAGATTGACAGTTAAACTTGCTTTAAGTGCTTTCAAAGCATTTTAAAAATCAATCTGATAATTTCGTGTACCATAACAATTGCAAGTACAAGGAAGAAAACCACATTCCACCTAAAAACGACCTTTTTATTTTAAATGACATTTTAAAACAATAGATTGCGGAACAGAATCTGAAAAGACCCCTTCTTAGACTAAGCGATCGTATTCCAGTTATTGACGGCAAGATTGTCGTGCAGGATAGATAATTTTACCTTACCAATATTGCTTCCAATCTGTCGGCATATACATATATTATTGAAATCTCGATTCCTTCTAAAATATCTGGCTGCTGAAGCTCAGTTTTGGAAGAAAACCTTACGTATGATCTTCGATTTTTGCATATCAGACCTTTCAACCAATTTTTCTTATAAGCTCTTCTCAGGTGGAAAACTTATCACTTATCAAGGTGCAATCTTTACCCTTGTTAATCACGTTACTAATCTTTGATTACTTTTGTATAACATCGTGCAATAGTTGTGCAGAATAAATACCAATTAATTTCCCTGCGAAGTGCTTCAAATCAACGGAAACCCATCTTAGAACAACACGAACTTAATATTAGCGTATACCTACTTTTCGTTCAACTACAGAACTGCAATTTTATAACTAATTCATACTTGTTGCATATTGAGATTTATAAATTACCTATAATTGTTTACTTAAATTTATCAGTTTCAGCAAAACATATTAATGCTTTTGACAAAGCGTTTACATACAACATTTTGGTTTCTAGAATAAACCGAATATCAACATCAACAAACAATCACAAGTTCATATACGCGAGAAGCATTGAATAATAAACCAGTTCCGTAAAATAAATTTGTAGAAACATAATCCCACCAAAGGCAGGTGGATACTTTGAGAATGAGTCCAAAGTTCTACATTTTATAATTGATTGAGCGCCTATGGGGGTTTCATTTATAAATATTCGAAGTCACCGATACGAAATAATCAGAGAACGAAAATAAATACTTAGCTCGAAATAATCTGATAAGGAATTCATTTCATTTATTTGTTATATTTTCTTTTTCCTCTTTTAACTCATTCTATGACGCAGTTTCTAGAGTTTTTATTTGGAATTGATGTAGGTATAAAGCGATCAGATGATCTCGATTCTGATAAAATGGTGCTCTTAGGATGGGAGAGAGAAAGATTTAGCCGATGATAGAAGACGAAATATGTCTTATCATCGTAAGTTTATCATATTTATTTTTATTGTTCTTGTTTACGAAGTTTTTTGATTAAAATATGTTTGCCTTTGACAGCAAAAGAATAATTAAAGAAAAGTTTTGGATAAATAAGTGATTTCAAATTTGAAAGTAACTTAAGTTTAAGCCAATGATTATGGCACAAAACATTATAGCGTTAGTATGACTTTGGTATATTGAAACATATTCAAATGTAAGTACTATCCATAACGGAGCCAACTTTATTTGAGTGAACAATTTTCTTTTTCGACCGAAATGGCCACATTAAAAAAAAAATACAGTATCGTTTATGTTATGTGTGGAAAACCATTTAAAATACATTGAAGCCAAGGGAGAATCTCCGGTCCAGTATAGCGTTATAAATAAGAAGAAAACGAGACTTTTTCGTCGTCTTTCTAAGTGTATTTATGATGTATTTAGAAAAATCTGGTTTTATGTTAATATCATGGTAGACATATGGTTTAAGTTAGCACCATGATTGACAAATAAATTGTTCGCCGAATCGCTTTTTCGAAACCTATACTTGAGGTATTCTCATAAAAAAATCATTGGTGCTAGTTCCGGTGGGTGAGAGGTCCAATTTCTCTATTTTCTCTATCGAGACTCCAGTGGTATCTTCCTTGAAAATTGTTGGAGTTTTTGATCACCGATGTAATGTACACTTTATCTGGCGTTGCTACTGGAGAAGACTTAAAGAAGTCTACTTTGTCGACCGTTTAACAGTTCAATCAAAGCTGTTTTTGTTAACATCACAAAAACAATATGTTTTGGTAAAAGAAATCGTAAAAAGATAAATTATAAAGAGAGATATTCCTGAAAATAAGAAAAAATAATTGAATTTTAGGTTGTTTCAACGCTGAAACAAGTTTATCTTCCAAATTTTCAAGTATTGATATATAGTACTAATGTAAAATAAATCTTGAAAATTAAGCGAAAAATCTAATAAATCGATATCGTATTCCTCGCCACACTACAGATTCCAACTAAATGCAACTATTATACAATCTTTCATTCTTCCCCTAATTATTCTGGTCGCTCTTTAGAAGTATTCTCCGAGGCATAAATGAAATGCACATTTCTTCTCTATGGCTGCTCAGTCCACATCGAAAAATACGGTTTCACATGTGATTAGTTCATTTAAATTTTTGTCTCGAATGTTCTGTTATCGTTGATGACTTCGATGATATCTGAGGAATCTCATTAACCATTGTCCCATGTCTGAACCCATGATATAAGGTGCCCTGTGTAATAATTTTTTTTTAAAGGTCAAATAACGGCCTGGAACACTACTTTCCTTAGAGTCTAAAGCAGAACATTTAAGCACCCCTTGTCTTTTTCCCCTGAAGCGCTCAAGAATTATCACACGGATTAGCAAATCAACATCAGATGTAAAAATGCGAATACATCTACACAATCGAGTTACCAAGTCCACATTCAATGACCTTTGAGTTCGACACTACAAGTTTACTTTTAATCCACTTTAAATGAAGATATAATCATTCTGTAACTCTGACCAACCGCAATTATCAACTTATTAGCTTTTTTTTCGCCTGGTTTCAATATTACATATATACTGCTAATACTGCCATTGAATTTCATTCTCATTCGATTACTTTGTCTTCAATTATTTTATCAGCTTTATCGTAAATATATTTTCGTCGAGGTTAAATAAAAAAAATACGATAAAATTGAAATAAAATATCTACACACGCACTTTTAATATTTGATGTTAATGTAAAATATGTGAAAAAAATGAAGATATTTATTTGCTTTTAAAATCGTGTTAAATTATTGAACACGATGACCTTTAAAAAAATGTAGATTTTTTATTTGCTGTTGATGATAATCGACCAATACAACACATTGACGTTAAAGATCTCGCTAAACACCATTTTGTTTCCAATAAATTTCTGCACAATAAAAAATTGCACTTATAGTAGCTGTACATGTTTATATTGTTTATAATTTTTATTTTGCTGTGGAGAAGCATAAAACCAAGGAGTAATTTTTAAACTTATTGTTTTTTGTTCGTGCTTCATCAAAATATTGTTGATTCAATCATATGGAACTCTCAAAACACGTCAAAGTCAGAAGGTTATCTTTTTCAATTTCAAGACCTCAACGTTGAAGTTATTTTATTTACAGCTTATATTCATAATTTTGCGAATATTAATTTAGCTGAAGACACAGTCTAAAAGTCGTGTATTCAAAAACGGCTAAAGTATTTCTTATTGCTTTCGTAAAAGTTTGAAAACGTAATTTACGCAGTACGGTTGCATGTTCGATTTCTCTAAATTGCATTCATAAAACAACTGGCGTCCAACCTGATCATTTTGACGTTTTGGAAAATTGCCAAGGCCAAAGGCAATGACTTTTTCCAACAATACCGTGTTTTTGACATGAGAGCCTGAACATTGCCGGAAAAGTTATGTTTGAAATAGCAAAAAAGAATGGTTATTCTAAAAATAAGCACCTCATGCTCAGCCTGTCACCGGCAAAAATATTTTTACACTCCCACTCAAAAGCATTTATAACAGTCATGCAGCATAAAGGTGTGTAAGATATAAGTTGAACATGAAAGTGAATGTGTTCTTAAATTTAATCCGCACAAGTATGCATTATGAATCGCATTGTATAAAGAGGATGCCATGAAAGCGTTTTAATTGACATGCAATCATATGAGGGACGAGGTTTCGCTCAACAACTGAATGCTCAAAAGAAATTGATTTTCTTTTGAAATTCTAATACCCATATGGAACGGAAGATTATATAATTTATCCTCCGCAAGTTCAAGGTTCCGTCATCGTTATATATTTTGGCACCTTTCCCAAATCTTATGACGCAAGATATTGAAAAATATAAAAATAGTGGCAAGTTGCCCGTTCGCCGAGAATATCATTGCTATTGCCGAGGACATCGGAGAGATTCCGTAAAGTTCGGCGAGTCATACATAGATGTACTTAATTTGGTATCAGCAGACTTTATTGATGTCGAATTTTGTTGAATGAACTGAAGATGCTCCTATAGAAAGTCCAAACCAAACTGCTTATCGTCAGTCTAGTGAGGTTATCTTACCCCCATGCTCTGTAAAATGGGAAGCAACAAGAGGATAATTTCGTTTCCGAAATCAAGATGAGGAACGAAGACCATTTAAACTTCAGTAGTTTTATGAAAAATCTCGAAACCACAGAAAAGGCGAGCTTACGAAAATGTTTATCTCCTCAAGATGTCATTTGACCGATATCATTTGTTCACTTTAGTGTCATCAATTTAACAGTTTCAAATTTAAGTGGGTTAATAACCGACGCCGAACTGCCCCACGAGTTTTTTTTTTGGGGTCGTCAAAAAATTCCAGGTGTGGCAAATAAATACTGATCAAAAATGTTTTGAAGTATTCAAATTTTATAGCTTCATTGAAAACAATTTATTAATGAAAACAAGATCAACAAAAAAGGTAATTTATTCCCTCTCAAAGTATTGGTCTTATACTGACTACCTCAGTGGCAATGCTTGCCATGGAATACATCAAATATTTTGGACTAAGTTTGCGTTATAGTACAAAAAATAGCGCCCAGTTGCGCTTTTAAATTAGGTTTAAATTTCATTGCCTTCTTTTCAGCTTAAAATTGAGTTGCGAGTTTTTAAAAACACGCTTTTTTGCAGTGGAAGGGGGTAGTCCGACAATGTGTAAGTTTGAAGTGACAAGTGCTTACGTCACCTCTTACGCCACTTGATGGCAATCCGCCGAGAAAATCACTGCCAGGATAAAACTTCTGAGCCCACAAACTGTATCGCCATTTGTGTGATAAATATAAATTGCAAGACCCCGGCTTCCAAAAGACCTGACACGTGAAGAATTTGTATATGTAACGGTCTTCTTTTGAAAAAGACATCCTATAAACTTCAAACGCAAAAACTTATTCATTATTTACGTTAACTTGAATATTTTGAGATACTTAAATAATTGTAAAATAATAAATAATAAAGAAAATAACTCTTGGAAAAAACGTGGCTTTAGTTTAAAGTATAGTATATTAAATGGACGTGTTTTAATTACTTAGATTTATTATCACAAATATGATTGTGCTAATCTATTTATGAGTACATATATGATTATCAATCTAAGTTGAGAAGGCGTTAAAAATAATTTTCTGTTTGTTTGTTAAAGTGATGTTTTGATTACAAGTATCTGGAATGTGCCCTCCATTATTAATATAAAATGTTTGACTCACTTAACGTTGCAGTATAATTGAAAATATTGCACACGTTGTTGATATGATTATGATTAACATGTTGTTTACAAAACAAAATATTTATTTAGCTAAATTGCTTATTCTTGTTGTTAAGGAATAACAAGACCAAACAATTTGTCGTAATTGTGCACAAGTTCAGGTGATTGGGAAATTCATTGGAAATGTGTAAGCTGATGTCAGAGTCAGCTTATATAAACCTGCCAATCAACAAAATGGATGGTTAGTGGTTTATTTGCAATGATTAAATCAAACTAGGCTTGAAGAACAGCCTTTTTTCATCAATCTGCAATTTGTGTCCAAATTGGTTTGAAAAAATGTATTTTGACTCCAAGTTTCTTACTACACTGCTCTGTTCCTTAAGCCGGGGAAAGTGAAAGGAACTGATTCAAGATTTGGAATATAATTTAATATTCAAGCAATTTGAAAACCGCTTCTCGAATGGCAGCCATCTCCACTTCCGCTTTGTTTGTTTTCTTTTTACGTACGCCAACAACTTGTCCTCGAAATGATACGTATATTACATCGACTAGATATCTGATGGTCACTCTTCTTGACTCAAGGATATAGGCAAGCTATCAAAATTTCTTGAACTTTTAAAGACCACAAAAAATATCTTAATATCGTAACGCTTGGATCACCCCTCGTAAGCTGTTCTGCACAATTGATTATAACTTGTCAAGTGACCACATCAAGATTTAGATGAACCATTTAAAGAGACATTTTGAGCTTTCCTCCATCACAGCATTCAAAATCGGAAACATAATTCTATTATTTGACGGCTAATTTATGAAGTAGAAAAGATTGATCCCATATAAACCATTGCATATTATGATAACGATTGACTGTTAGTGAACCCAGTGAGTATTCTCTTTTGTAATTTTCCATGCAAATGTTGTTTCCGTTTGTACGCTGCGGGGTTTCAGTAAAATATTAATGTGATTATTTGAGATAGTAATGCTAACCGCTTACAATTCAAAAGTATTTGCAAAAAAATCGTTCAGGCCATCGATCTCTGGAAAATCTGAACCTGAGCTAAAGATGCTTTCTATACTTCACATTTATTGGCACGCTACTCGAGTAGGTAAGCTGCCTGGAATCCTGGCTGGTAATCTTAGAACTGGAGCGGAGGT
The DNA here is from genome assembly GCA_963555765.1 of Orthonevra nobilis. Lineage (NCBI taxonomy): Eukaryota > Metazoa > Arthropoda > Insecta > Diptera > Syrphidae > Orthonevra > Orthonevra nobilis. The sequence goes on along the minus strand of OY743225.1, from coordinate 24,032,580 downwards.
GTGGTCTTCTCGTTTTTTGTGGACCTAATGAATTTCATTTACTAAGAAAACTTAGAAAATTAAAATAAAAATATGATTGAAAAAAACTTTATATTCTGGATCTTATATTTGACGGAAACGTTAATCTTTACATGAAAAGAAGGTCTCCTCAGTCATCTAATGGGATTTAAACATTGACGTTGCAGATAAAAAGTATATGGCGAGAAATTGAAAGATTCATTGTTGTCCATCCAACGGATAATTTTTCTTTCGAAGGTCACTTAAATCTGATCTGTTGTCTTACTCAACGAAGGCTCCATATATAGAACAACTGGCAAAACGCGTGTTTTCTGGATTATGATAACGAGTTAGAAGGATAAGTCTTTGCCGTATCTAAACAAAGGTTTCGTATGTGAAGGCGATATTTGTCTTGATATACCATAGAAGAACTCCAATGAGGTAGTCATTGTTATGCCTAGCTGTCGACTGCGAAATTATTTTGTCCAATTGTCGTTGTTTGGCGGATAACTATCTTGGCGATTGCATGTTAATTGTTTGAAACAAAGTTTATTAAATGAAATTGAACACTAAAACAGCGGGTGCACCTGAAAAATAGCCTGTGTGATTGCTTTAGGAAATCGTCTGCAAAACGAATTAATTTGCATTTTATTGCGAATAACAAACGCAACAAGTACATGACTCCATCCGAGCAATATCCAGAGTTAATTATATAGTTATGTATGAGCTTGTTCATGTTTCTTTATTGATTGTAGCAAATAACGTCTATATGTTTTCATAAAAGTAAAAGCATGAGAATGAATTCCTCAGAGATATTATCTAACTATTTCAACTTAATTTGTCGGAGAAGCGTCACGATACTTATTTTCTGGATGTTTTGTGCTATAATTAAGGAACCCATATAAATTTGCTTGTAAATTTCTTATAAAGAATGTGCTTCAATTCATTTTCTTCTTAGATTGCAATGAGCCGTTTAATTGAAAAACCAAATTTAGCAATGTCAATCAAGGCGAGTAGCGCAACAAATTCTCCTGGAACAATAGGCACAGATGGTTCTTCCCTACAACAGTGTGGAGGACAACAGAAGAATCAACAATCCTTGTCCAGCACTGAAGCCCGTTCAGCTGAAGGTATGTTAATGTGTATGAAAAATTTTTCCCAAGCTAATTATTATTTATTTGCAGTCAATTCGCTAGGTACTGTACTTACGAGTTTGATAGCGGGAGCTGCGGCTGGAGCGCTAGCCAAAACCACAATAGCGCCATTAGATAGGGCGAAAATAAATTTCCAAATTCGGTAGGTAGATTGGAAAGTTTTAAGAGACAACATTAAAACTTAAAATAAAATGCTGAACAGTATTGCATTATATTCTACTGCTCAAATAAATAAGTTCTTCCTATAATGAATTCTCCTTTGAAGCAAAGATACCCCATACTCTTTTCGAGCGGCTGTTGAATTCCTGAAGAACATTTATGTTAAAGAAGGCACTCTTGCACTTTGGCGAGGAAATTCAGCTACAATGGCTCGGATTGTACCGTATGCGGCGATACAATTTACAGCGCACGAACAATGGCGAAAGATCCTTCGAGTCGATGAGGACGGTAAAAAGTGGGTGTTTTCGAATTGACTACTCATGAAAAATTTTCAAACTCTGTTATTATTATTTTTTTAAGTACGAAGCTGTTAAGGTTTACGGCAGGTTCGTTAGCTGGAATCACTTCGCAATCAATGACATACCCATTAGATTTGGCCAGAGCTCGAATGGCTGTTACAAATAAATATTCAGGTTACAAGTGAGCACGAAACTTGAGTATTTTCTCGAAATGGCATTTCTTAATATTTTGCATTTCACAGAACACTTCGTCAAGTGTTTGTTAGGATATGGGTGGAGGAAGGTCCGCGAACTTTGTACAGAGGATATTGGGCGACGATATTAGGGGTTATCCCGTATGCTGGTACATCCTTCTTCACCTATGAAACGCTGAAAAAAGAGTATAGCGGTATGAATGAACATATTTATTTCCTTCAGTTAAATGTTAATTTTTTTTTCATTTTTTTCTTCAAAGAAATGACGAACGGCAAAACACCAAATACTCTAGTCACCCTTGCGTTCGGAGCTGTTGCTGGCGCAGCAGGTCAAACATCTAGTTATCCGTTGGATATTGTTAGAAGACGTATGCAAACAATGGGAATCAATAACATGTCCAAATCTGAATACACAACCATATACTCTACCTTGAAAAAAATCTACAGGTAAGCTATAATAAAGCTCCTTGTTGGTTGTCTTTCAGAACCTGCTATTGATCCTTTAAACATAATTTTTGTGTACTGTTGAGATTTAAACACTTATTTGGTTAATTCCATTTATGTTAAATCACTCAATCTGTAGTGGAATGTCTAAGATAGTTTAAATAAGTGTTTTTCATGGACTTGACGCCTCTGTTTTTATGTTAAATGTGTTTGGTCAGCTCGTCCCATTTTGTGGCTGGTTCATTTGCTCATTCGTTTCCTTCAGTGTTTTTGTTTTGATTTTTGATCAGTCATACGATTTTTAAATTTATAATGTCCTTATATGCAGTGAAAAACAGCAAACCCAAATTCCAACTTTTTTTAAGTTTTGATTGACCGACGACATTGCTAATGAATGCGGCAATAGCATTTTTAAGGTGAAACGCATGGTTTTTTTCACCTGTGAAAAAAATACGGCTAAGGGCAGAATATCTACAGCTCATATTCCATAGCTTTTATTTGCCACAAGCACTCCTTAAAATTTGTTTTTCAATTGTTCCAAGCTTCGATAAAATGTGTTAAACATTAACCAAGTTCACATATATAAGGTGTGATGCTTAAGAAATCTAAAGTTCGGTCTTCGTTTCTGTGGTTTGTTTTTCAATGAAATGGTCTGTTGGCCACATCTTAACAAGATGGTCGAACTGTGATGTCAATAAACATTTATGGTACTTAAGGCAAATGAAAGAAAAAGGAGAACGTTTAAAAAAATTTTTTTCTGGCTAGGTTAACGGTTTGGGATTATGATGCACTCAACATGAGACCTCTCAGGCGATCTGTCGCTGGGAGTTGATCTCCACAGGGAGAATTTCCACATAGAAATATCATAAGTGTATGCTTGTTCTCATTACAAATATTCACCTGGAAACATATATCAAAAATTATTTAAAGCATACTTTTATTATTTTTAAACACCCGTAATTAATCCTTGTTTCTATTTATTCATTTCAGAGAGGAAGGTGTAAAGAATGGCTTTTTTAAAGGTCTCAGCATGAATTGGATTAAAGGACCCATTGCTGTTGGCATTAGTTTTTCAACTTACGACCTTATCAAAGAATTTATTAGAGAACTAGCTCATATCAAACGTGGCAGGTCTACGTACCCAGAACATTAAAACCCTTGCTATCGCATGGCTTCAAATACATTTAATGCTAAAGCTTGATTAAAAGTGTTGGGTCGTAGAAAAATTCGCGCAAATTCTCGTTCAACCATAAAGTTACGTACATATGCAAGTTTTATCCACCAATTATCTCAGTCGGATCTAAAGTAAGCTATATAATTATTTTGCGACCGAAATGTTGCCCAATAAATAAAAAAAAGTTGTATTTGTAAAATAAAATTAACCTTGTTTATTTTTGCAAACCAAAAAGTAAAATATTTAATGTGTTATACACAAACTATGCGTTTAGTTTTTGTTGTATTTAACACTTGACTTAATGAAAACGTTAATCGATACGAAGAAGAAAGTGGTTGTGTAAATTTGGCATCATCAGAACACACCATTTATTAAATATTTTATTAGAACACAAATTTCTGAAAGTCTGTAAATTTAAAGTCATTTTGTTTAAAAGCGTGATGTGTATCACAGTAAAAAGCTTAAATCCTGTTGCAATTTTGAACTGAAAGATATATTAACTTAATGCACAACGAGACAATAATTCGATTCCTCTGCGATTGTTTACAATCATGTACTAATTATATAATGTTTTACAATCATTTTTGTCATTCTATTTTCTTGTTAAACATTGTTTTTTTACAAACATTTTTTAATGTAATTTATGGGAGAAGTTAAATGAATTATTGCAAATATACAAAGATGTGGAATGGAACGAGCTAACTCCTATTATAGATAAACAATTAATTGAGACATTGTGATAGATAGCAAAGTATAATGTTATTGTAAATGTGTATATAAATGTATAACTTAAAGTGTAATACTTTAAAAAAGATCGGTTATAGTTGCTTGTTTTTGTATAACAAATTCTTTCTACAAGAAAGCGAATAAAATGTACAAGAAAAAAATTTAATCCATTTATGAATGATTTTGAATCCGCCTTCATGGCACACTCTGCTCGGTATAACATTTTGGTCACATACCAGAAATCAAAATTTGAATAGCACAACTGGATGTCACGATGGGGAACTTTTGAATAACGAATCAACCATTTATCCACAGTGTCGAAACATTCTGTAAAGTAATATAATTTATTTATTAAAGACTTTGGTGTTCGCTCTTCTTGACTGTAAACCTCAGAGAAATGGAACTTAGATTTCGATAAGGCGCGCGTACGGTAAACGGTTTACCCTGAAAGGGATTAATGGGAAACGAAATTTGTAATTCAGCAACTGCTGTATATTCCAATGGATCTAAGACCTCACAGTGTATCGGATCTGGTATCTTTTTAATATTACAGAAATACAATCATATGAAAAAAGATCGACGCAAATGCTTCGAACTATTTTTTGAACCTAAACACTGAAGTCGAGGGCTGCGAAATTGCAGACGGACTCCCAAGAAAAGGGGTAAAATTACCACTGGGAGAAAGTGTGTAAATTAATCGTCCAACATTATAAATAAGACCACCCAACCAAGGCCTTTACCTCAAAATAACGAACGAGATCCTCTAGCTTAGCAGAGTTCAACTAAGGATAGTAGTGGAACCCGAACTGGGCACTGCCTCTTAGTGCGGACAGATACTGCGACGGGTATTAAAAAGGACATTACTCATATACTCTGTGAATGCGAGGCAATAGGAAGATGTCGTGGGAAACTCCTTGATAACTACTTCCTTTGCAACTTAGAGAAAGTAGGACACGTTAGCTATAACCAAAATTTAAATTGTAAAGGGAAATAAAATTGTTTATGGTGTTGTTTGTTTAGGCCACCCTTCAGGGATCGCGGGCAGAGACAGAAAGTGTCTCATTAACCTGTCTAACCGGTAATAAAAAATAAAAATGTAATATCCTGAAAAACAACAAGTTTTATTTACTCGACGAGTAACTTTAACGATAAAACAATTAATCACATATATTAATTAAAATATAATGAAATACTTATATACGATTTTAAAAATTGAATAAAATATTTTGTAACATTCTTGCTTTTGATGTTCTGCAGATCGCTCTGCGTTGTGGACAAACAAACCGTCGCAAACATCTCGAAAGATTTAAATCACAATTGCAAAGTTTTGCCGCACATGAGTTCGGACCACCCCATTGACCATGATCAATGGCACACAATGGCTTACCGCGATAACATTTCCAAATATACGGAACGAAGTATTGTGTATACGAAATGCAATTGCTGTACTCATAACATTTATCATGTAGCTTACAACATTGATCGATCCCATCTACTGAAACCCCATCCCCCAAGAAACCGCAATAACAACCGTAGCCCTTGTAAATGATTGGATCACATCCCGTTGAACACTTGATCATTGAGTACAGCTCAACTACTGCTCGTTTTTTACGATCATCGATGTGGGCATCTGAAGTATTATTTCTGAAACAGGAAAATGTAGTTAAAGTGAAATTATGTTCAGTTTTGATTGTACTTGAGGTCCCACTTAGTTGAGTGACCGAATGGATCATTGACTCGACCAATGTAAACATCCGAATCCGAGTGCTCACTGTGCATTTTTGTAACGGGGTATGATGTTTGACTGAAGTTTCCTAATACTTTCAAAATGCTCGTGTTTTTCATAGACTGTAGAAGAGTGTCCTCAAGTAAAGTTTCTTCCATTTTCCCAGGTAGATCCCACTTTTGTGCTGGTCTTTTTCTTTGCCCTTGAACGTGTGATTTGTTTTGACTGTTAAAGTGCGTAAAAAATGAGAAATACTTTGCATAAGATCAGTGCGGCTAGAAAATTGATGCTGAATTCGTTTGCTTACAAATCAAATAAGAAGGGAAATGCACGAGTAGCTTGCCGGAGAAAATATCTTTCATATTTAAATAATTATGCAATATGAAGATATTTAAATAGTCGGCAGTATAACTAAAAGTATGGAACTCAAAATAAGTTAAAAAAATTAAAGAAGTTGTTAGAAAATATATTTTTATGAAGACCCGCTCGTCCGAATAAGGTTAACCAGTGTTGTCTAGATAAATGCCGGTAACCAAATGAAAAATTTGTTTTAGTGTCATTTGATGTTGAAAAAATTATAACCGGAAATTAATATTTACCTCCGGTTAAATGAAGTTTGAAGAGGTTAGATGGTTGGTACCCATCTTATTTTCACGCGGAGAACGTTGAGCTCTTTTTGAATTCTTTCATTCGGAGATACCTGAAGCCGCTCACTTTTACCAAAAAGTTTGGGAGACAGTAGCTGATTTCTACGAATTGAGAAATTCTCCAGCATCTTTGGTTGACTTAACTCTCATGTGCATCATTCATTTCAGGGCAGTGATAAAGTATAAGTTAAATAGCCTAATCTTTAAAATCATTTTATAAACATCTGGAGATGTCGTTGTGCATGATTTGCAATTTTCGGTGAACAGCACGGGAGTCGCCCTGAATCCCGAATACCCAAAATCCCGAAAATCCAAGATTCCGAAAAGTGAAATTCTACAACTTGGCCTTATAACGTTTTTAAAAAGCATAAAAAAAAAATCACTTTTTCCTTGATCAATCCTACAAGGTAATAAAATATACAACATTTTCGTAAATTCTCGAGATTCTGACCATAGCCCGGACAGTACCAATGAAACAGTGCACTGTTAATACTTCAGTGAGAATACTTCAGCTTGAAAAATGTATATAGGGTTAAGGAATGTTTGCTAGTTTTAAGTTTAGTACAGGTCGTGGTGAAGTATTACGAATTACTTTAATCAGAGGATGCTTAGTAGTCATGTTCTAGTCACTCATATTGTTAAGATATTTAGCTACCAGATCCAATTTGCTTTGAAGTTTAGACTCACGATGATTGTCCCAAAATTGTTGCCCAGAGGTTGATTTCGTGTTTCCGGGATAAAGTAGGTCGTTTTTTTTTCTCGAAAAAAGTGGCAGATCGGTCACTTCCAACCTGTTTAATAGTACCTTCCAATAAGATTATGAAATATTGCTCATCGTTTGAAAAAAATGTACCTTTGATTGAAGTAACTAAGTCATCCGCATGAGCGATTTTTTTTATTTAATTTTCTGACTGCAATCGACAACTCTACAGAGAATTCGGACTAGTGCCAATAAGCCAGTTCACTACAACTGATTCACAACCGTCAAATACGGTATGGCTTACCATGAAGAATTTCAGGAATCTCGAGTCTTAAACGTATTGGCACTACCAGATGAAAATGTATTGCCTTCAAAAGACGCCGAAGAACCAGCACTCTACAAGTAAATCGGCAAACCGGCATCACCAACAAAAAGAACAAACGTCGGAGCAAAGTACCGAACACTGTACAAATGGTTATTTAATAGTTTTGATTTATTTTTGGTTAATTTTTCTTTTTCTTGCATTCTTGCAACAACCGTGTATAAACCAAATAACCACTTAACCCCTTTTGTTAAAACAACACTAAAACTCTAACGCTGTAAAACATTTTCTAAAATTATCCGTTTAGAAGCTGAGCTTCTCTAAAATAAACAAATGGTCACCGAATTTAAACACGTTTAAAATCCTCGGAAGACTTTCTCGGTTAGTACTTTTATGGTGTTCGTAATATTTGTCATAGCAGAGAATAAAGAAAACGAGGTGAATTAAAACTAAAAAAAAAAGTAAAAATCCAAATAGACCTTGCATCCAATAAAATGAAGATGCTTAAAAAAATAAAAATCTTGAGAGCCTCACCCTACTTATATGGTTTAGTTATATGCAGAGACAGCACTAAAACAAATACTTTTTTACACTAAGGCTATTAAAATTAAGGCAAACCCGAACTTTCCAAAGTTATTTGCAGTGCACAATCAAGCACATTTTGAAGGCTAAATGCGCCACATGAAATCGATCAGCCCATTAATTGGCGGAATATAACTTGAACGTGATTAACTTAACACTTGCGTATAATATTGTATGGAGGTTGAAACTAATATCTAATTGTCATACTTACTCATTAAAAATGTGGCGGTTTTCATTATTTGGTTTCGAAAGCAAACCAGTCCAGCCATCAAGTCCCAACAAGCTCCAATCATCTTTATTACCGTCTACCTTATCAGAATAATTTTCATCTTTGTCATTCAAATTGTTAATATATTCAATAAAACTTCGTTCAGTCTGCAAGTTTAAAAATAGCGTCGGATCATCTTCATCGACCGAGTTCGAATGCCACAAATCATCATCGCCTTTTTCAGTCATTGCATCTTTATGCTTTTCGTAAACGTTTTTAATGGCGGTTTTGCTTTTCATTAAGCGCATGTAGGAGGCAGTCAAATTGGGAAAACTCGGTTGCGCAAAATCACTTCGATGCATTGTCAATATAGTGCGTTTCACAGCCCCTACTTGCGGTAGTCTAAATACATAAGTGGAATTCTCTTCACGAGTGTCCAACATCTTCGACATTAACTCGTCGAATTCCTCAGATTCATTACTCACACTTTGTAAAGCCGCTTTTATATCTCCAAGTGTGATAGAAGGCTTAGATTTGTCTTTATGATTTAATGGCGCTATTGATACATACTGCGAATTTGTATCACGTTTTAAACTGGCTAAAAAAATTAAGCAATTAAAGATTTCAAATCTTACGGAATAAAATTAAAATTTCATACTTTCCTCACTACTTGCCGTCTGAAATCCTTGCACCGCAAGCAACATGAAAATAAGTTTAACAAGAGATTTAAATTGCATTTTTTTTTAACTGATTATGTTCACTTTGCCACCACTCGGCTTGTTATTCATTCATCAACTGAACTTATTGCTATAAAAAATCAAAGCTTTTGCGGTCGACTCAGCTGCTGGCCCACGCTTCACATGCAACCACCGTCATGCTGAAGTTATTGTGCTGCAAAAAGAGCGCGCCAAAGACAGTGACGCTATACTGAAAGTGCAAGTAGCCCGAGAGACCTAGGCCTCGATTCACAGCCATGAATGTGCTCTAACGGTGCGTGAGCTCAACGATGTTTTAAGTAGATGAGACCATTGATTACCAAGATAATCCCACCTGATAGATATTATACCCCCGAGAAGCATGAGGCTAGATGTTGGATAGAGAATTTAAAAAAAAACAAAACCTTCATCCATTCGAAAATTCCTTATTTAATAGGAGGAGATGTGCTCCAAATTTTGCAAGAGATATGTAAGTTCCATCCATACAAAATAAAAACTGGTGAAAACAAATGTACCATGCATTCTCTTGGCCCAGACAGGGTTCATCGCTGTAGTTACCTTGACAATATTTGTATTTGAAAGAAAAGAAGAAAGTATGCATTGTAATTGACCTCAGGAAAGTTAAGTCTGGTTGCCTCATCTATTATCAATGATTGTAGTTCGGAACCATTTGCCTTGCGTCGTTCTAGATACATCAGAAATAATGTTCGTCGTCGGTGCTGGGGAAAAGATCTTCTTGGAAAAGTGTTTGCTGGACTGATCAATAATGCATTTAAGTCTGGCGGTCTAGAGCACCACGCACTGGCTCGCGGTAGTATTCCGGATTATAATATACATATATAAAGCCCGTGGCTTTATTAAGCTCCAGTTGAATTGAAGTCCAATGCAGACGGTAAGTTCAAATATTACGACTGACTGACGTCTCATATTCCTTCTTATACTGTTCTACTGTCGCATCAATGGGTATTCTCTGTCAAATGCGAAAAAGGCCTTTCGAAAGGTAACTTCAAATGTACTCACCAGTGTTCCAATTTTGTAGACATTTAGCTTTGAGTTAACTTATCTTCTTATGAGAACCCGGCTAGATTATATTTAATTTCATCGACCTAAAATGCTTTTTGCGGTTATTATAAAACGTATTTCTTTTGTCTTCTTTAAATTTCTTCTTAGTTTAAAAAATATAAATTTATTTATTTAAAGAACATGTTTGCTCATACTCTTTTTAATCGAACTTAAATTTCGACTTTGGACCGACCGAAGACATTAAACTACTAGTTCATTCAGCTTTTCAGGCCATATCATCAAGTACAACGAGTAAAATCTCAAGGCATGCGAGAAGTGCATTCATGCGCTACATTTTGACAAAACTTAATCTTAGGATCTATAAGATTTTGGCGATTTGCTTGACTTTATTCGAACGAAGAGATAGTAATTCTTTCTAATTCTGATTCTTTCTTAATCTGATTTTAAAAAATTAAAAAAAAAAGTTGCTAATTTTATTAAATTTTAAAATAAAATTTATGATTATTTAAATTTGGATGGTCTAAAAAAGAGCCAGAAAAATAAATCACGACTGAATTTGATAATAGTTTTTCGAGATAATTCAACGGGTGATATGATGCCTTGGATTCCACAAAATGAAGGTGAAAATAGTTCAAGAGCTCCTCCGAGTCAAAGTTTCTTTTATTACGGCGCATAAAGCACTTTGCACTGATAATACTGATAACACATAGTGAAAAGGTTATTTTGCTTTTACTACAAAGAAAGGCAAGCGATTTTCAATTCTTAATTTTAATGTCGACATCCTGATGAATTCTTTTCAACAGAACAAGATACCAAATTACTAAAACAAATTTAATATTTTATTCAATCCTAAACTTTTGTTCTCCTCTAAAAGATCACATATCGCCCATTATTCTAACTTCGACAAATAGCTCTGGCTTATGGTTTTCAATTATTAATTATATTTTTTATATTTTCATTATTCAAGCATTCACAAGCATATTTTCATATTCACAAGTTTTTAAGTTTTGATGTCACTCATTTGCTCATTTTCATAAAAAAAAGCTTTCCCATATAACGTTAAAAAAAAAAACATTAATAAAAAGACAGACGAACATTATAAACAATTTAAAAAAAAAATGTGTTACTTTCTTACTGTCCTATTAATGTGGTTTAGCTTGATGATATACCGAAAGTGCAAGTAGCCCGAGAGACCATATTTCTAGTTTGCATTTTCTTTTGCCACGATTATATGTAATATATATGAACACACTTCGCGTGACTAAAGCAAAAGTAAACAACCATCAAGACTCTTCGGTTTTGAACGGGCTATAAAAGTTCGTGCATGTAGCAAATTACATCAGTAGGAAGCAGAATTATGGTAATAGTTGTGGCGCCATTACCGTTGTTGAGTTTTACATCGTCCAAAATAACACAAGAAAGGTTTTAAACCGGTTGACTTACGAAACTACCGGCAAATGCTGCTTTCTGCATCGGATTGATATAAAGGCTAACTTCTTCCTGAACGCAATGCAATGTCTAAATTGATGAATGGACGTGAAGTCCACGAATAGGCAACGGAGTGGCCAATTATGCATATGTTTATTTGAAAAAAGATCCAAATTTTAACAAAATAGAAAAACAATTTATACTTTCATACATATAATCTTTTCAACGATTTTAAGGCTGCTTATTTTGAGTAACGTTAAATTCAAATTCACATTTTGAAGGGTATTGATCTGATTCTGGATCATCTTAGAGCTCAGAAAAACTTATTAATAAGAAGCGAAAATCATACATTTTTCTTAAATATTCTTAAAATCAATTTTTTTTTTTTTTTTTCAAACTTGTTTATTTCCACCATAATTTTAACAATTTTCAACGACAAACAAGATAAACGCTAAATCAATTAATTTACATTTTCGTAAATGGCCAACTAAAAATTGGCTCTCATTACTTATAATTTTATAATATATACTTAGACTTAATTACTAGAACATATTTTGTTTTGTGATATTTATAATTTATATATAATTTAGTTTCGAGAAGAAAAGGTGGAGGTTAAAAAACTCCTCATAATAATATATTTTTTAACAAAGAACGAACAAAAACAAACGAAAAAAAACAGTACTTACAAACTAAGATAAAACTACTTAACCTAACTTAGCCTAATTGTTAGCTTCTATCCAATCTAGCCACCAGTATTTATTTAAATTTGACCTATTGTCATTATTTACATCTCTATCAGGTACGCTCATGCAGTATTTCCAAATATTGCTTTCATCGCTTGAGTGTGCAGGCACATGGAGGATTCGTTTATCTGTTGCTCTTCTAGCAGCATGATATATGATAGGGACATTACTCGAGTCTGAAAGATAGCCATATGCATCCAGATAAAGAAATGCTTCAGGTGGTATATGTCCACTTATCAATGAATTTCTAAAATACCCAGGGTTAGGATAAAATAAACCCGATATGAATTCATTCTCAATAACATTACTCGACCGCGCAAAATGATTCCTCGCAAGGTCTAGAATGACATTGTCAATTCTAGATACGCCGGAAGCATCCAATAGTCTTTTGTTGGAGACGTAATGCCGAAAGTCGGAATGAGCGCTTCTGTACATTCCCGTGCATGCTCGAAGACATTTCCTCTCAAAAATTCTGTACTTCTCCATATAAGATGGGCTTTTGTTCCACCACACTGGACTCGCATAAGTCAAAATTGGACGCACAAAAGCTTGGTAGCAAATGACCTCCACATCTGATCTCAAATAGTTGGAATAAAAAAGTTTCTTCAGCGACATAAATGCTGCCCTTGCTTTTTTTTAATTGGATATTAACATGATCATTATAATATAGGAATTTATCTAAGTAAACTCCTAAATACCTCACAACAGTTTTTGATTTGATTCGAAGGCCATTTGAAGTATGGTTTCGCATTTAGAATTGTTTATTTTTAGTTTCCAATCCTCACAGAATTTTTCGAGGGTATCAAACTTCAGTTGGAGTTCGTTTTTAATTTCGCAAATTTTTGAACCATAAGCATACAGAATGACGTCGTCGGCGAATGCTATTGAGCCATGCAAGTCCCTCAGCATTTTAGAAACGTAAATATTAAAGAGTATTGGTGCGGATACTGTGCCTTGTAGCAGACCATTAATGACATCAAAAATTTGTTCAGCCTTGTACTTTCTATCTGTTACAACGAATTTCTTCTCGCGTATCATAGATACGATTATCACTGTAAGGTGATGGGGAAACTCATATCTGACTAGTTTGTAAATAAGCCCGTCAATCCAAACCGTGTCAATGGCTTTCTCGATATCCACTAGATAGGCACCTGTACTTTTTTTTCCATTAAGGCTCCAGTTTATATCAATTGAAAGGAAAAAAATCTTTAAGAAATAAGCTTAAAAATATATAATTTTTGAGGATTTGAGAAGAGATTCAGAATGATATACCAGGTTCACGAAAGAGGGAAAACCAAACCTACGGTTTCCAGATCAAGTTATCGCAGAAGCCAGGATTCTTTTTTCAGACTACATGGTACAGCGAGCCCGGGATCGTTAACCCAGGTTCAGTTCTTAAGTATTTAAGTGTGTCCTTGCACCTTCAAAGCTAAAGTAATTATTGGGTGATTTTCTATCACGGAGAATTTTTTAACCTGCCAGTAACAGGTGTGCGAGGTGGGGATAACTTTTTTCACAATTACTGAACTTCAGTTTATAAAATCTGATAAGTACATTTTGTCCAATAGAAATCCTGAATAGGAGATGGACTATTGAAAATAAACTAATATTCTCTCTACACAGAAGATTCACTGAACTGGTTAAATTTGTAAACGTAAGTGTGTGTCGTCTTCTAGTTTAACAAAGTCATTATATCGAGAATAAGTCTCGCTTGACATACTATATGGACTGAGTGAAACCGTTCTCCACCTTTTAATACTGTCGAATTCAAATAAAGCAATGACAATGAAGGTTGTGAGTAACTGTATGTGAATTTGTGAATTTTCAAACCACGATATAGAACATTTTTACATAGAGAAACAAAAAACAATATTAGTCGATTAAGAACGATTAATTTCCATTGTCTAATTGTCAGATGTTCTCATTTTTAGGCTCCGCTCTTTAAGTTTTAAGTTCCTGGCTCGAAACTTCGTTTCACCCTTTCGTACAATTTCTTTCCGAAAGTCATTACAAAAACAGTAAATTCCCATTTTTTTATTTCAACAAAATAAATAAACAATAGTCAATTCGTACGAATTCCCCCACACGGAAATATATTAATTGCTCTTGCACAAATCGCATAAGGTTGATCATGACTTTTTACAAATCGCATAAAAAAAACTTTGTGCACAGCTTCACATTTATTTCCGAAACAATTTCATTCATACATTCCTAATGTGAGACATTAAAGTAAATCAGTCACCTTCATTTCCACTTCCATTCCATGAAATTAAATGTATACAATTGATATTGTACACCTTGCTATACTTTATTGGAAAGGCATTCCAATTGCTAGTTTACTGATCAGCCTTCTACTCCATTTGATGTGTTTTTAGTTAAACTTGTGAGCTCAATTCACTTTGATTTAATTCTAGCATACCACTTGACGCATTTTCTTGAACAAAAATAAAATCCCTTAAACTCTTTAATAAAATGCGAAAAAAGTTTCATAATTTCAATATCTTCAATTTTTACGGAATCTGTTTTGATTTTAAAGTTAGCTTAGTGTAAAACTGCCTTAAATAATGGAATGTATCCTTGTGTGGTGTCTTTTGTTGGTGTTTTTTTCAGTGGGGAGTACAAAGGGTGCGTACTCGTTGTAAAAAAATGTACTTAATTAATAAATGAAAGTTTAACGCTCAATCTAGCACATGTTTATTACAAATTTCATGATGTTTACTATTGTTGATTTGCCATGTATTTGTATCTAAAGAAGTGTTTATTATTAAAGTATGATCAAGTGCTTTGGTCCGCTGATCTTGAAATCTCGGGTTCAAATCCGGGAATAAGCGGTCCCAAACTCTCGTGATTGATTGTCAATTTTCTGAACTGACAAAGATTCCGTCGATAATGATCAGTAGTTACCGTCATATTATCCTTAGATCTTATTTTGCTAAAAACCTTTTCCGCACAGTTCCGATTCAATTTCAACACCCTCGTCTCTTGAAGAAAATCAAAAACGTCATTGGAAAAAACGAAAACCGTTAAAATGAAATTGTAGCATAGAACCTTCCATGAAGCTTAAAATATCGAAGTCCACAATGCAAGATAGTATAAGTCACTGCAAAGAAGCTTCGACTTTAAGACCCCGGAAATAGACGGACAATTAGAGCAAGTTTCATTTACAATTTTGATTCTTAATAAATCATCCTCATGTCCCGGCGTTTAATAAAACTCGTACATTTTTAACTTTTCGTGACCATTACATAATTCAGTGCCGGTTTGTGATTTTAAAAGTTCCGTTCCTAAAAATAAAAAACGAAAACAATTTTTCTCATTCTAAGGAACGCGTGGAGGTATCAAATTAAACATAATACCAAATGCTTACTACTGCAGCCCCTTCAAGTGTAAAATCAAGCTTCTAAATCGAGGCGGAGATAATAGATGTGTCTTATTTTGCCACATATTTTAATACTCACAAAGGGAATCAAAAAAAGAATCATGAAATTTGATAAGAAACAATGTCTTTTAGTACAAGAAAAGGGAAAAAATCCGTAGATCAAACAAAAAAAAATAATGTCGCATCTCAATGCCAAGAAGAAGACTTAAAATTGAATAGAAAGAAAATATGGTTTGCCACATATTTTTATGCTAGCAAGGGAATAAGAATCTAAAGGACACTACAAACAAAAGCGGGAAAACTCTTCGATACTCGATTTCCATTATGGATGAACTATTTACAAGTGCGGAACCTTCGTTGCGCGAGTCTGTCTCGCACTTGGCCTTGCAACCAAATGTCATGCACATATAAAAATTGGTTATAATTGATCGTGATGTTTCCTTAGGCAAGTTGCTCTGTTGGAAATTTTATGTGATTGACAATTTCCAAGCAATTAAGTTCTGTAATATAAAGTACAGGAAATGGTCTATTTTTGTTTGACGCGTACTCTAGTAAATATAGCATCAGATTTAGGTCTTTAGATACCATAAATCGGCGAGGCTTTGTGGTACCGGATTATTACACACATTGCGAACTCTGAGGAAGATCATGAAAACCTCGCTTAGTAAATTTGAGTTTTCCTGCAATACCAGGAAAATAAGTTGTTTGTATAAGTATGGCTTCCTGTTTTTTATGTTTATGTAACAGTTTAACAATACTTCCAAATGAGCTTCTACATATATTAATGCGTCATATGAGGGATATTCACAACTGATATGGTACAAATTTTTCCCACCCCTGTTCTAAACAAGGTATGTATGTATGAATGTTTAATGTAGTTTTACAATTTATTTTCAATGAGGAAGGAAAAATGTTGAAAATCTAGTTAGAAGGTGATGTCTTTTGTTATGCTGTGAGGGGATTTCACCAAAGCAAAGAATTGAAAGCAAAACTATCCATACCGGACGCCACCCATAAAAAAATCGATGATTGTACTCGAATGCCCGGATTGATTCTCAGCCCCAGTTCATTAACAATATTGCCAAATAATGAATAATATAGTTATGCCGTCACCTTTGCCCGCCACACTAAAGAATTTATCAGGAGGAAACGGCTTCTCTTGGGCGCATTAAGTGTTCAAGGGTTTTTGTTTAAATAATGAGAAGCTTGAAAAGTTTAATTTTGCCTTTGAGATGACTCCTTATAGTCTTGGTCTTGAATTAAAATTTTCTGAAAGTATGCTCCTGGAACAGCATTCAAAACTAAGTTTTATACGAAAAAAAAAAAAAAACATTGATAGAAAGTCAAATATAGGTCGGCTAACATCTTTTTAAGCACAAGTGAATGTGCTGAATAAGTCAATTTTTAATTTATTTAATAACTTATCTGTCAAAAAAAAACTAACACGCAATACATATACTATACTTATGTACATACCATTACTTTCAATGTTAAGTTTTCTGAACGAATTGCCATATTATTTCCTTTGCAGGTGAAATATTCGATTATAGTTCTGCAAGTGAATGGAAATTAAAATTTCCAGAATGTGGAGGAAGGAGCCAATCTCCGATTGCACTAAAATATTCGGAGGTAAGTTTCATTATCTTGTAATCAATTTCCCTTAACTATATTCAGTAATATCTCGAATTTAGATTAAAACATTGCCTTAAAAAACAATTTTTGTACATAAAGGTATTAAATCCAGAACTGATAACGTTTGCTTCAAAAATCTTTGAAAATTTATCATATCGAACAAAGGTGTACTTCCTCGCCTTACCTTGAACTCCACTCAAGGCGAATGCACGTCCGTTGCAACACACGTGCTTTGTATTGGCTCCAGTGATGTATTTAGCATTCCAGTCAATGAAGCTCCGATCGAATCACCCATTTTCATAAAATAAGACGCATTCTCTGAGGTCAAGGAAAATAAATGATGGTTAAATGAGCTGGAACACAAGTCTGCCTAAAATAGCTTCTGTTTTATTTGAGAGGAATAACTAAAAGATGAAGCTTGAAAGCCTTTTATAATCAATTTATTTTTCAACTTCAATACACCCAAAAAATACAGGATCTATCGGCCTATTTTTTAACGGCTTTGTCCTTTTAAAATGTACACTTTTGTAAATAAAAGAATATGAGGACACTCATAACACAACGAGCTTTGAGGTACAAATGTATAACATTTATAAAAATGCCAAATATTGACCTAAAAAAGTTCGAAAACTTAAATATAATATGATAGTTCATTTCATTTCATGTGTGTTTATTCATATAATTTGATAGGTAGTGCACAGGAATATTCCTCCACTAATTTTCAAAAACTATGATGTCCCTGTTTCTGGTCATGTCAAGGCAATCAACAATGGTCACACTCGTAAGTACTAATGCCTTAATATTTTTATAAAATATATTGTCACAATAAATTAGGGCTCAAATAATAAAACTTATTTCATTATTTCACAAAATCAACAAACGCAATAATCTTTACTAAGTAGTCTGTTTACAAATATTAACTGTTTTGAATAAACAACCCGATTACAATCTCTGACATATCCATTAACCCCTGCGGTTGCTAGCCAAAACACTACCTAAGAGATTTAATGTTTTATTGAACGAAATATTTAAAATTGCTAAAGGCTAATTTACAGTGTTTCTACTTAGGTGCTGGCTCAATAATGGCCCAGTGAACAAAATTGGCTTGTTTTCTATTGGCTACAAGGGCCTCTTGCAATATCGCCATTGCAGTGAGGTATCTGTGTTCTCACTGTTCTTTGCGTGCTTCATAGTGAGTCTCTCCAGGTGCAGACGGGTGCATATCCTGAGTATCTTTCTTTTGAAGCCTTCCAGCTTCAGCATGTACGTCTTTAATGCGGTGAACCAAACCGGGAGCCCGTATGTGATTAGGGGTCTGATGAAATGCTTATACAGCAATAGCTTGGTCCGTTCGCTGAGCTCGTTTTATTTCCGCATTAGTGGATGGATCCGGTGGAGATAAAGTTGGTTCTCTTCAGGATGAACTTGACGTGTCATCCGCTCCTTGAATTGTATCCCAATATAGCGTGCATTCAGGGACGTGCAGATAACAGTGCACCTGATTTCTCCGGGCGTGCCGAATTCTTCCACGTTGTTTGTTGGGTCTTCCGCTGGGTTGGTGTCATTGCAGGTAGTGATTGAAGTTGTTTTCCCTGCTTCGTTGTTGACTGTTGAACTTCTTCGATGAGCCTTGTGTCGTTAGTAAGGAGTGGCTTGAAGTTTCCTTCGAAAAAGTTTGCGAGGGCTTCTGCCTTTTCAGCGGGTGTAGATGTTAATTATTTGGGGCATCTTAACTCCCTTTCCAATATTTTTATTGACACTTCTGAGTTTGGTGTTTTTGTATGCTGATAGATAAGTTTGCGAACCTGTCCTTCGAAGACTGCGGTCGCTTTTGGTTATCCAGCGCAGTATTGATCGCAGTTTTGAACTCGTTTATAGCAGCATCTATTTCCGTGTTCGAAAAGTTTCGTGTCCTTGCAAATGGAATTATGAGTCCTTCGGTGTCTCACTGTTAGCTTCTGGGTGAAAATCGGCTGATTCAATTTTATTGTAAGCTGCACTCGCCATAGAGGGTGACTGGAAGTGAAATTTCCTCTCATCAGCCCAATTGTGTGTTGCTGAAGGGTGCTGTTTAGCTTGTTGTTAGCGTTGCTTTTGTTGCAGATGCTGATGACCATCAGAGTTTCTCCGGGAGCTATCATTATGGTGATTGCTCTGGCTTCGAAGGACTTCATATTATAGACCACCATTGGTCTGTGAGGCTTCGATGTTTTCCCTTACAAATACTGCTTGTCCTCTCTTTCCATCGGTCTTGCCCGTTCTCAATGTTGTATATTTTTCTGATATAAATGGAATTGTGTTGCGTTAGTAATGTTTCACCAACAAGAGCAATGTCGGGTATGTTTTTTTTTAAGAAACAGATCGAATGCTGCAGAACGAGTTGACGTTGCACGCGAAGTCTATTTAGACTAGTCATATATGGAAGATGATTGTGGCCAGAGCAACGGCTTTATTTTCCTCACTAAGTTGCAAGTTGTTTGGCAGAACTGCTTTCCGAGCTTTGCCCATTACGTTGCTTTTAAATACTCGGTTGACCGGATAGTTTGACACCCGCATGCTGTTGTTGCTGTTCCTGTGGGGTAGGCTTTTTGTTTTCGGTCTTCCTTGTTGGGGCTGATAGAGGGGAATGAATAGCCTGTCGGTCTATGGAGGCGAAGACCATGCCCTGCTTCGTGAGTTTCAGCATGATTGGGAAGCAAAGTCTCGTTGCGTTTTTTTGACGGTGGCGCTTCTTTCCTTTTCCGCCAGTTTCTCCTTATACCTTGAACATCCCTTGTAGCTTGAAAGGTGTCCTATCGTCCTGCAGTTGGCGCAGTATGTTTTCGGTCCGGAGGAGTCTTTCCTTTGGCATTCTCCGGGCTTGTGTTGTTTGTCGCACTTGACGCAGACGTAGGCCATCCCTCAATTTGTTACCACGTCACTAAACTTCTGGCAATTGTTACATTACACTATTTGTTTAGGCGTGAGTTTTCCATGTGCACCTTCTGGTTGAGGACTAGTCTGTGCTGATAGATCGCCGATGTTTCTGCATCCTTGGGGTCTTCGACCACAAACGCGTTGAAGCGCGTTGAGGAGTAGTCTGTGCTGATAGATCGCCGATGTTTCTGCATCCTTGGGGTCTTCGACCACAAACGCGTTGAAGCTTTGCCCATTTTTCCTAAGGGATTTGAACGCCTTGATGCCTTCGGCTCTCAGCTCGTCGAGCACTTCATTGGTGGTGTAGGAAAAGTGCACTCCTTTAAGGAGCAGGAGATTTTTCCTGTTTTCTATGGGAGTTTCATTGATAGTCATTGGTCTTTTTTGCTGAGTTGTTTATGCGGTGGATGCTTTATTTGTCTTTGTCATCTTCTGGATCTTTTTTGCAGTCGTTTTTTTTGTTTGCTCGCTTCCCTCCTTGGGTTTGAGAAGAGCTGCTGCTGTCCTCCGATCCGGCGTTGTCATCCTGTCTTCTTCACTTCGATGTTGAATTCCTCATCGCTGGAGACACTGAGACTTGTCTTTCACTGACGCGACTGTCAACACTGACTGACTGACTGTGACCATTGAACTTTTTACGAATTTTCTTGCTGTACTTATATAAAGCTAACTCTGCCTTCGAGAACGAGTTCATTCCAAATTCCACAAAGGACAATTCACAGACAGGTTGTGTTCAGCACAAAAAGGAACTGGTTGCCTTCA
This sequence comes from Orthonevra nobilis, assembly GCA_963555765.1. Classification (NCBI taxonomy): domain Eukaryota; kingdom Metazoa; phylum Arthropoda; class Insecta; order Diptera; family Syrphidae; genus Orthonevra; species Orthonevra nobilis. Next base: position 24,011,649 of record OY743225.1, on the reverse strand, counting down.
GTACTCAAATTTTTTTTTTTTATTTTTCAAATTCTTTAAAGTCAATTATATTTGTTTATTATTATAGTTCAAATTGATATTCCCAAAACGGATGATGAGCACGTTCCGTTCATTTATGGCGGCGGACTCAACAATGGCTACAAAGTGAAAGGATTTCATTTTCATTGGGGTTCTGCAGGCATGCCTGGATCAGAGCACTCAATAAATGGAATAAAATATGATTTGGAATTACATATTGTACATATGAAGATTGACTATCATAGTCTAAATGAAGCAAGGAACGATCCTGGTGGAATTTTAGTTCTAGGTGTTCTATTCCAAGGTGTAAAGGTGAAAGCAATAAGAAATTATTCTGCCGCTTAACGAAACTTGACTTTACAGGATAACAGCGTAAGAAATACAAGTTTAGACGATTTTTACGAGGCACTACCATATCTGACTAAATACAACTCCTCTTTTGAGTTTGATTTGATGAAAATGGAGCAATTTCTAGGAGATTTATATACAGATGAATTCTTTATGTACAAAGGTAAGATAAAATTATTTTTTTTTTTGGTAAATAAACAACTGAATAAATTGAAGGCTCCCTAACGACTCCACCTTGTTCAGAAGCTGCCATGTGGTTTGTTTTTCCGCATATACTTCCGATTCAACAAAGATTTGTACGTTAAAAGCATTATTTACTTGAGAGTTAATTTAAAAGAATTATTGTTCACATATTTTCTTACAGCTGGAACGATTTTGGCATCTAGACGACTCCAAAAATGAGTTATTATTGCATAACCATAGACCAATGCAATCAACGAATTGCAGGAGAGTTTTCTATCGTTCAAAACATTATGTTAACAACAAGAAGGCACAAAATATACAGTGTGGAGACAATGTATAACAATTTTAAATATTGATTTTAAGTGTGTTCTCATAATAAAACTTACCAGATTAAAGACATCTTGCAATACCCGATTTAAATCAATAATTTCACCACCTTAAACCACTTCGTTTTCCCTCGACCCTCTTTGGCTTAGGAAAACCACAACAATAATTGTGTATGACTACCTTGTATGGTTCCTCCTAGTCTTTCTGACTTATCTTTCAAGTGATGAGGTTATTGAGCCAGGCCAAGTGTTGCTCTTCAAATATGGCAGCTTTTGCCTTAAATACAATAATAAATTCGTCTTCACTTCTGGGATCAGATTACAGAAATCTAAATTTCACCTCACTTAAAAGCCGCAGAAGAACAGGGATATGTGTTGTTATTTCCAGAAATTTTCACATGTCTTCGAAATGATTTGATTCGCCGAAATTGCTTCATTCAATTTAAATTTTTATGTATACTACTTTCTTAACTGTTGACTGTTGATCTCAGGCAACGATTTGCAATATAAACAGCAGTTCGGTCTTCAGACTACGTCGTAAGGTAAGTTTGCGACGACCACGTGTTTAGGATTGCAAGCAATGTAAGCAAAAGTGACCGGAAACTTAAAGTCGAAGCAGTCCACCAATAAGGGCTTACTGCGCAAAAGTTGACAAATAGAAAATCGTATGCAATACAACTCCTCGTTACACAGTGTTAAGTGGCAGAGTTGAAAAAAATACAAGTCTCGAGCGTTGAGGGAAAATTTAAAGTGCTGCATTTGTTCCGAATTTTCCGTATTGTACTTGTAAATTATGAGAATAAGGAAACACACTTGTATATTTACGTCTTAAAGAAAGTAGCGCGTAAAAATTTGAATTTAAAATGAAGTTATCGTTTTTTAAAAGTTTACTCTAATCCATAAGCATGGTTCTGCTAAGCTGAATCAGTTCTGACCCTCTTGGGGGACTAACTGATACCTAAGATATACCTGTTGATATCAAAATGGTCTCCTCAGAAATTGTCCACTTTATTACCAGTTTGTTTTCTTAATGAATTTTGCTATGTTCTGCATATGGACGTATGGACTGAACAGGTGCCAAGGTTGTGTAGTATGCTTTCTACTTCTTCCTCATCCTTGCAGCTCCTGCAAAAGTCGTGGAAGGGGGCTCCCATTCTTATTGCTAGTGAGCCCATGGCCCGTGATAATTCCTAAGACGTTACTTTTTATTTTCCTATTAAGTCTGAGGAGGCTAAATTTGTCTAGTTTCACCCATCTCCGATTGGTGATATTGATGGCATTTGAATTAAGCATGGTGTTAATTACTTTAATTAAGGGGTAGGGGTGGTCTGATTTATTGCCAGTACCAAGTCCGCTCCTGTTCTACTTAGTTCGTCGGCTCTTTTATTGCCTGCAATACCCATAGATCCAGCATATATTAAGATTGTATCTGACCGCTATCTCTTTGAGTGATAGGCGGTGAAGATCTACCAACTTTAATTTAATTGATGGTGGGTCCAGAGCTTTGATGGTTACCTGACTGCCTTTGTTTATGTAACTGTTGAACAATATTTCCAAATTTTCTTCGATGAATGCCTCATAGAGGGATATTCGCTTCGATGCTGGAGAAATTCTTGTATTCGTAATCAGCCAAATCTGACATGGCAGAATTCTTTCCCAATACTGTGCTAAACTTTGTATGTACGTTTTATTTAGTTTTGAAATTTATGGTACGTTGCATGAGGTCCCGAGCTCAAATCGTGAAAAAAAAACAACGAGAGAGATAATGATATAATAAGCTAATTTTTATGCCGCTCAGACTGGGCAACCTTCTTGGATAAAGTTTACTACGCTAGTATTTGTGAGGACATCATATAAAATCTGTCTTGGAGTAAAGTGTAACAGGCAAAGTATCGATTAAGCCCAATTTGATTGCTAGCAATCGCTTGTTAACTGAGCCGATTGCATCTCAGGTACAAGCTCCATGACCCCCAGTACCTCCCACATTTGAACATTTCAGCCTACACAAAACCTAGATAAACATTCAATATTATAATATTTATGTTATTTAAAAAGAGTTTTGTTCCTGGGAATTAACATAAACAAACAAACGATTAAAAAAATATTTAATTTGAACAAACGATGTTTTTTTATCTTAAAGTTACCTATATCCAAAATGAAAAGGAAAACTAAAATTTAAATGTTTTCCTGAGTCGTCGTTGCAATTGACGATTCTTATTAGTTATCCTGGTCCTTGACAGTGCCGTCTTTCATTCCGAAATAGACTTTTTTTGCCATGTTTACAAACAAACCCGTCTCGATAACTCCTGGAATTTGAAGAAGTTCCGTATTAATGCAATCCCATTTGTACTTTCTGTCAATATCGAATTGCCAGTCTAAAATAAAGTTGCCATTATCTGTGATGCAAGGCCCGGCTTTGACGGCTGCCATACGAAGATTTATTTGTCCACCGTAAGCGGCTTCAATTCTCTGCTTAATGGGTACGTGCGCCATGGGCACCACTTCAATAGGAATTCCTTTTTTGTACTGTTCTCCAAGCTTCGATGAGTTCTTAGTATAGTCTGCAATAATCACTAGATTCTTCGCACATGACGCCACAATCTTTTCTTGCAGCATACATCCACCGCCTCCTTTGATGAGTACCATATCTGCATCTACCTCATCTGCCCCGTCAATTGCACAATCAAGTTGCGGATTTCTGTCCAAGTCACCCAGTACAAGTCCATTTTCAACTATAAGCTGTCGCGCTTGGAAACTAGTTGGTATACAGACGACATTTATGCCTTCTTCCTTCACTCGTTGTGCTAATCGTTCCACAGCGAATACCACTGTACTACCACTTCCAACTCCTACAGCTGTATTCGGCTTTACCCACTGGTCAATCGCCTTACAGGCTGCAATCCTTTTGGCGTCATTCAAAGACATCTTGCGTGGTGCAGTTTTTGAGAAACAGCGAACGAGGATATGGAAATACTGGAAACACAAACTAGATGTAAACCAATTCACTTTCTCCAGAATATTAATCTTAACCTATTCGTTTGATAAATTTGCAAAATGAAAAGATATATTTACACTTTGAGTTCTTATAAACATAGGAACAGAAACCAAGAGCCGCTAGTTTGGTGAATTTCACTGACATCTGACAGTACGTATTCTGATTTCCGAAACGGAGTGGTGTTGGAAATGTAGCATGTTTTAATTCGGCATTGAGCACGTTCATGACATTCACAGCTAAGATCACAACCGTTGATTTCTTGAGTAGCGCAATTTTTCATCTCCGATGGAAATGGTCGTAGCGGAGAATGTGGTAAAACAGGGGGAAGTTCGCTTTTAACAGCCGCTACCTTAATGCTTGGGTGATAACGCCGAACATCATTTTCCTTTCCTTGCGTAGCGAAGAAACCTTTGGTAGATTTCCCTCATATATCCTTTAAATTTCCCGGTAGCACCTCGCTACCCTTCACTTCTTTTCGCTTAGCGAAGGACTGTCATCTCAGTTAATATTTCGCGTAGCGGAGTTGCACTACGAACGGGGTAAATGGCCTCCAATGCTATAAAAAAAGGGTCACCGGAGGATTGTCAATCACTCGGGAGATGTGGGCCGTAAAAAAAATCAAAAATATCACAGTTTTTCTTACTCGACCAGGGGCTCAAGCTCCTCATCAGCTAACGCACTTACCACTGCGCCTCGGGTAATTCAAAAACATTTTACAATCACTCAATATAGCTAAGTTTCGATTCCAGAAGTTGAAAGCAACAGATACTTTTTACCTTTATTTACAAGGTGAAAATTAAAAGCAGGTTTAACCAAACTATTCCTCGATATATCGCAAATATTAGAAGTTGTATATGCACATTTGGATCGATTCTTAGGATTTTCATATCTAAATTTTAAATGTGCCATTGGCAGCCCTATCTCTGCGAATGCTTGATTGGTAAAATGTCAATCTCTTTCGCTGCGCATTTTCAGTGAGTGTTCTAACTTCAACTTGTTTAAACTGGGCATAGTCTACGTGTAAACAATCAGAATTGTATTTGGATTTCACCCTCTGTGTTGATTTAAAAGTAAGTCTAGCTAACTAAATAAAAACATGTTTACATTAAATTGAGGATCGATCACTAAATTTGTAACTTTAGAAAAGCATTTTTATGTGGCGCTGAAAGCAGGAATTTGACGTTGTTGTCAATTTGTGCAGCATTGCCAAACTAGGATAATATTAATGTTAATTTAAGACCAGTAATATACTGGCAAAGCTAATTGTCCGATGGCAATGCCTGAATTTTTGAGTTTGAAAGAAAAGAAGAAGATGGATTTGTTTGTAACTAATAAAACAATTGCAAAGGCAAAGTTAACGCTGATTCCATCAATTATGAGCATCAACACAAGTGGATGAATGTACAATACAGTTCACGGATCGCAGTTAAGGACAACAATTTATTGACATTCGCGTTAATTTGAAGAAAACTTTTCTAAATTCTTAGCTTAGTTTTCTGTTCGGGTGCTCAAAATTCAAACGTTTTGGTATTTATACTTTTATCTGAACGGATAGAGATCGAATTGATGAGTTGCTTTCATTGCTACTGAAAAAAGTCGTGTTGTCATATTCACTACTTAGCTCATACTGGGTATAAGCTCGCTAAAATTATGTACTCAAAATAATTGTGCAGCTAGCTGTGTTTAGAAATAATTTATTACTTTTATTTATTACAATATACATATTTATATCCAAAACAGCTAAGTCAATAACGGATTGAGTGATCGAATTGAGATTCAACCCAGGTTTTTTTGCTTCCGGATTTAACGATTCGAAAAAGGAATACAAATACAAAAACTTCAGACTTCACCATAATTCAATTTGATCCTCTATAATTTTTGGCAATTATGCTTGTTTCTTCGTGGTTCGTGCATTCAAATATTTTTACGCGCCAACAGTGAACAATATTATAGCCATGCTTGGATAAGTGTATTTTACGTTCACAAATGGTAATCTTATTTTGGCGCTCCACCTGGTTCTTATCCTATAATAACTAAATTCGAGGTAAAACTTCCCGGACGAAGGATATTTTTGAATTAAGGCGCGGGAGCTCCTTATAAATGTTTGCAAGGTAGCAGATTATTTTAATCTCTGAGTTGGTTGCTATGAATCTGTGCCTTTGTCAAGACTGCTTTAGTTCTGGTCAGAGCAACATGTTCAAATATGTCTGTCAATGTAAAGTTAATAATCTAGCTGGACCCCAAGGTATCTCATATTTCTAGGTGTAGAAATGACATCCTTAACAGTTTTTCCAATTTTTTATACACCGAAAGAGTATCGCATGAGATATATATAGATCAGACCCAGCTGATATGGATGGAATGCGGAAAAATGGCAATTTAAATAAGAGATGTCCTCCAGCTATGTATAATGAGAGAAATTTGTTTCACATGACATCAGTAGTCCACAAATCTTGACTGAATAATAGATACAAAGGAGCCTCATGCTACACCGATTAACTGCCGGCCAAAATGGAATAAATTGGTTGAAAGTACATTGGATGGCAAAAAGAACAGATGTTCTGCATACGAGTGAGAGCGATTGAACGACTTGACTATACAAGTTTTGCAATCGGGAACTGCCGTCTTTTATTCCTGACAGCCTTTTAGGGCACATACTCGTACAATCGCATCGTTTTTACAGGCAGAATTTTATTGCAGTCACCGTCAAGGTCCAACCACACCTTACATTTGAGCATTCAATTAGTGAAGATTTTTTTGAATAAATGGGACACCGATATCATACTCCTATAAAATTGATAAAATGTCTAGTTTTCAACAACAGATTTCGAATACGAAAAAATAGTCTTATGCCAATTAATCTCTTGCAGCTCTTTAATTGTAATGGGGCGTGTGTATTTGAAACACAAATGGTCGATGGAACAAACCCAAGCGCTTCTGCAGGAATTGCCGAGCTATCCCGCTCTCTACAGCCAAACGCAACCACATTATCAACATCTACTGCTGCGACAATCTGCACTGGACGAAATGGTAAACAAATTAAAGCATGTTAAACCCGATGTAACACCAGAACACATAGCTCAGAAGATAAAAGGGTTGAAACATCAGTTTCATATGGAAAAAATAAAAATGGAAGCCCTCTCACCAAAGTTACGAAGTTCTTATACACCACTATGGTGTTATGATATGCTCACTTTTTTGGACAAAGACGAAGTCAGCTTAACAACAAAGCAAATTTCTGGGAGTTCAAGAGCACGAAATTCCTTAAATGAAGACAACGATTTCATTGACCCGGAAGAGGATCCAATTAGTACTGCTGAAGAGAGAAGTATTGTCGACATTCCTAAGGCACAGGGTTACAGTGAAAATCAGAGCGTGCTAGTTACGAAATGCTTGCAATTGATTGATACGCTTTCAAATGCAATGCAATGCGAAAAAGAGGAAAAAACGGGTAACCACGCTTATCAAATTGAGCTTTAAATATTGTTAATTTATTTTCTTGTAAATTCAGACAAAGAAACTATAACAAGTTCCCCTCAAACGTTTTTGGCGCTTTTAGTCGAAAATGAACTATCAAATATATCGCCTGAAGTCTATAATGAAGCCAAATGGAAGATAATGCACGTTCTAGAAGAAGCTTCTGGAAAAGAACGTGATTTGAAATCTGGAGCAACACGAACAAAGTAATATTTTGGTGTTCTTGGTAAAGCATATTAACCACTAAATTTAATTTATTTACAGCTCACCAATGACACAAACTTCTGCTACTTACCCGCAAACTATCGTTACTTTACCTGGAAAAATCAGTGTTCCACCATCAAATAATGTTTTTAAAAGCCCCATGATCCCATTACCACGTGGTTCACGAGTTGTAATTGTGAATACCAACATGGTCAACAATAAAGTTTAGATTTCAAAAATGTATGGTCTTGCCTTTTTTGTTCCTACATTTTATTGGGGCATCTTAAGCAGAGTTAAGGGACAATTCTATTTCGTTTACATGATGCCCTACTAGCAATGTCGATGCTCTACACCCTATTGACAACTGTTTTCGTGTTTCGCCGCAAGAGATTCACAGCATTAAGCCTTATGTCGTTCCATGCATCACTCGTTTAAGACTGTTGAATTTTGGAACTTTTAAAATTGCCGGTGTTGACTGATGGAACAATACTCATAACATCAGTTCCTCATTCAGATGTCAGGAGGAGTGAAACTTACAAACCTCTACATGCTCACCTGATTTTGCGTCAAATTAAACAGGCTTGTGGGAATTATGCATTTCCAATATCTCTTAGAAAAGAAATCCACTAAAAGGCTGTTGGATGCAACAACAGCATGAAGAGCAGAAATCCAATTTTTCTTTACATTGCCACTAAATTTAGTATTTGGTCTGAAAAAGCGGATTGTGGATTTGAGAATATGTTGAGAACAGACATTGGGATAAACGAAAAGAAGTTCCGCATGTGTAGTCTTTTAGAATGCAAAACGTGTTCCAAAAAAATTATTTTGGATTTCATAAATTGTCTTAACAATGAAATCAGTCAGTGATACTTTTTATGAATTGCATTGTGCTTGCACTCTCATACCTGTTAAATTTGTATTGAGTGGGACTGCCCTCTTTCTGCAATTGGGACCATGTTCGAGAAAAAATCAAATAATTTTGCTAATAGTTATGCGTGCATTGCAAGAATTTGAAATTCAAATCAAAGCGTGCGTTGTGTGGCATGCAATACACGCATGAATAAAATGTATTCTTTTCTGACAGCTGTGTTCATCAGCACAAGTTCAACGTCACCAGCACCGCACGCGCCAAATTCAATAAGAACTAAGCCAAGTAAATTAACCAAAACTTGACGAAACCAAACCTAATGCTATTATGAGAATGATACACTATTTACGGCAATGGAACACATTTCATACCCTACTTAAGCTCATTTAAGGACTAACCTTAACAGCCCTTTACTTTTGAAATGCGCGCAAAAAAGTTTGTTAAGTTAATTTTGTTCATATTTTCATTCGTGTTTGCTAACGAATTGTAATAATAATATTATAATATTTCGACTTAAAAATCTCCTCTTTTCTTATGTCAATTTACAATTGTTAAACCGAATTCTGTTTTGTGACTCACTATATAACAACACTGTGAACATTTAAAAATCTAGGCTAGCAATTTGCTTAGGAATGATATTATTTACGAGTATAAGAATAAGTTGCTTGAAACTGGTAAATTGATTACTTGATCGATATTAGGTCAAACCAAAATAATATAATTTTCGTTTGTTCACCGTAGAGAACCGCAAATTATTAATCGAACAGATCTAAAGGGGAAAGTACTAAAACAATCCGTCCATGTGTTGTAACCCTCTTATATACAACTTTGGATTGGCCGAAGCCACAACACAACTGAATCGAGTCGAAAACAGTTTTAGTTTTTTCGACACACCGTGTTCAATTCATTTTCGTTCTTAAACTCGCGTAGTGTCTCGTTTTGGTAAACAAATCGGTGAATTACTCTATTCGATCATAAAACCATATCACAAGTAAGTGGAGTTCATGAATTATTGGAATTTGTATATGATATCCAGTAATTTAAAATAAAAGTGCGCCAAATTGATATTTTCCTCCTGAAAATTGAGATTGAATTTCCAGCGAGGCTAGAGTTCTGATACAGAAAATAACAATTTGACATTTCTCTCGATGTCACCAGTGTAACCATGGCAGTATTACAGTGCTGCCGTGGTATGTTAATAAATATGTATCCATTTGGGCTAAATAGTGTAAAAATTGGAGGCCGTTTGTGTGAACGAAGTCGTAGATAATACCGCTTCATGATCCATTCGGAGTCGGCATTAAAATGTAGGTTCATCCTTTACCATTTGTCCAAAATTTGTTAGAAATATTCTTGTACGACACAAATGATGAAGACAAATGTTTTAAGCTGTTTATGAGCTCCGTTCAGTTGAGATTTGTTGTAACGGGTTTGACCAGCGTTCTTTAATTATTAATTAATTATAAAGATAATTTTTGTAGAACTTATAATTTCTTTGTTTAACTACCACCAGTTCGAATTTCAATGGGTCGCTACTTTCGTCAACCATTATGGACAAAACCCCAAACACTGAAACTCATAAAAAAGCTGAAAAAATATCCAGTATTGTATAACCAAAGCCATCAATTATATTTAAATAAACGTGAGCGATTTAAGGCCCTCCGATCGCTTTGCGATGAAATAAAAACAATAAAACCGAGTTGTACGCCAAGGCTCCTTGGAAAGAAAATTAACCACTTTAAATTTGAATTTAACAAGGAACAACAAAAACTAGCAAACCCGCCCCCAGATTGTCCCACACCAGGTGTTCCTACGCTGTGGAGCTATGACGAACTTAAGACTTTGTACGCAAAGGACGCAAACCCAAAAGAGGACACTGATTCGTCGAGTGAATATCTTGATGAAGAGATGCAGGACGGCGAGGAGGAGGAATTCCCCGAGGAAGCAGATTCAGTGGATACTATTGAAAAAGTTCATGTTGAACATATTGACGTTAAAGAAATCGAAACCCCGAAACATAGCAAGCAACAAAGTAAATTTCAAACCAAATGCTCCAAGTTGTTGAAAATTCTTTCCAATGAAATCGTAAAAGCCAAAGAAGACAAAATGAGTGAGTTATTTTTTCGTATTTCTCCTGTTTTAAATTTATTTATTTATAAATATTTTATAAGATCCTGGAACACCTAATAAGCAGAATAAGCCACAAACATTTTTGGGTATGATGGTTGAATCCGAGCTGTCAGCTGTATCAAATGAAATTTTCATTGATGCAAAATGGAAGATAATACGTATACTAGAAGAAGCTTCAAAAAGGGAACTCGAATTGAAAGCCGCTTAGCACAAGTGTGTTTCTCGGCAAGTATTTATTATAAAGTTATCAAATGTGACAATTCAGAGCCCCACTAATTTACGTATGAGTTCCAACAAGGAAAGCCATTAACACTTTATTCAAAGTAACTTAAATAAATAAACATAAGCTTTAATGGAAAATCACAATGTGGCGGTTGCGCGTTTGACAGGCTTTCTTCCAACTTACGAGAAACTCTGTCACAACGCACGACCTCAAAAGTTGTAACACTAAATGTAACTTCATTTCGGTCGCGCGTTGAGAAAATAATGTCCTGTTCCCTCGAATTCGTAGGACACGATCTCACAGTAATAATAAGAGTAGAAATGTGGTAAGATAAAAAAACACATATATAATGTGGATTCTTTTTCTGATTTTTCAAAACAGAAGATAAGTGTCAATTTACGAGTTTAAGAACCTTTTTAAAATTAATTTTAAGCAAAAAAAAAACAGCAGCCAAGTCAAAGTAAATGAACTCATTACCAACCCAATGGCTGACCCTGTTGTTAAAACAAGTAAAAAAAAAAATCCTAAAAAAATTATCAAACGCACCACCAAAGTAGAGAGTTGATCTACTTCGAAGTCACACGCGCGAGGTCACATTTAGTGTAACCACATAAGATCTCATTGTTGCTACTCAATCTGTCTAAGCGCGAGCGCGAGAGCGCCGTATTGTGTTTCTTATTTTAGATATAATCCTTCTATAGAGTCGACAAAGAATAAAGAAAGAAATATGATTTTGTAAATATATTGTGCGTTTGTGTTAAGAAGCTAAACATAAGCGACAAAGTAAGCTTTGAAGATTGTTTTTATTTTCGTAAAGTATAACTTTAAGCCTAGTACGCTGCTGATGCGACACGAAATTTTCCTGTGGTGTCCAAATCGACGGCAAAAGGTCTGCGAAAACACAACGGGAAAATATTTATAGAGAGTTCCATAAGCTGAAGAAAGCACAACTGACAATGGCGGTTGTTTTGTGTTCTGTAATAAATAAATATGTTTTATCAAAATAACGAAGATAAAAAATGAAGTGTAACTACAAACGCGGTAATATCTTCTGCAACTGTTCCTCTCACGATGGTCAGGACAGGGAAAGGAACAAAAAGGCTGCCTTCCATTCGAGTGAACCCATGTCTTCAGGACAGGCTGTCTTCCGTTTTTTATGGATACAATTTCTTGTAATTCTGGAAAACGAATCTGTGTTGCCTTATTTTTAGTTTAATGGCATGGCTTCCAACGGAAGAGTATTCAAGGAAAACTTTCATGTGAATTTTCATTTTTCGAGAAATCATTTCTTGGTTGAACCAAAACGAAGCACAAGACCATATGAATAACTTTTCTAGAGAAATTTGCCTTTGTATGGAGTAAATATGGTGTAACGACTGTGTATGTGAATGGACACAGTCAAACAATGAAACGCAGTCAAAGCGACATTGTGAACGCGTTCTTATTCTATATTATACTATATTTTTTTATAATGCCATCTGATGAAATATTCTGCGGCTCTCTGCGTCGGGCTTATAAGCATAAGCATTGTCGCATTTATTCCTAATCCGAAATCTAGTTGTTAATAAATTGTGATCAATAGAGGTTCTGGCTAACAATATCCATTAATTTCTATGTTATTTTCTTCAAAAATGTTCTCATCTAGCTGTCTATTTATATTCTACGTCTTTTTGAATGTTTTTTTTGACTTGAATGCTATTCTGACATTTCTTGTGCTACTTTGTTATATGCATAAGCTAAATGCAGTCTTTTTCCAAAATTTCGAGATCATGATAGAAAATAAAATTTAACGATGTTCCATCGAAGGTATATTGTTATTAATCTAAGATCGGCTATAATTTTGCTTTTTGCGATCATAGCAAATGGCATAAAACAAAGCCAGACTGGTAACATCACAAACTGTTGTTGACAGAAACCATACTTTTCAATGTTTATTTCTTAAATAGCAATCAATTTAATGGAAGTTGACACAAAAGCGGAGATAACGAAAAACAACACAAGCGACTATGTTCCTGTTACTATAGTAAAGAGTGTAAGAAACGTTCAATCCAATTTAATTGATTCGACTCAATTAAAGATTTCTGTGTTTTTCTTTTGCTTAGCAACTTAATGAAACCTCAGCATGTTCGACCGATATGCCATGCAACAGTCTGACATTCCCCTGCATACGATGTAACTATAATTACTTATGCCTTTATGGAAAGGACATCAACGTGACCTGTGAGACAGCCTCCAATGTTCAGTGCCAAGTAAGACATTGTATTTATGTGAAACGAAGAGCAATAATCAAGATATATTTAGGGTGAAAGATCATTCACACGAGTGATGAATTGTCGATATTGCTATCAAACTGACCACTGGCAATACTCATGTGTGCAACGAGGGAACTGCAATTCGATTGACAAGTATTACAAGTAAGGTGTGCCAAGTGCATTCCGAGAATTTTCTCATGGAGTTTATATTGTAGAACGAATTGCACAGCACACAGTGATGTCTTGTGTTTGGGCAATAGAACATTTTCCAAAAATCTAAAATGCAACTGGACGCAAGGATATCGATGGAGTACCGCTTTGATAATAAGCTTAACTCTGGGCGGCTTTGGTGTAGACAGGTAAAATGATATTTGTATGCATTAAATGCATAATACAGGAAACATTAACGACAAATTCATTTCCCAAAATCTCTGTTAATACGTGAGGCCCTTTTAATTTGTCTAATGTTAAAAGTCGAACGTTACCCCTTATATGGGGAATTGAACTGTTCACTTGACTTTTCTATAAGTAAAAAGAGCAGCACGAAATTGTTCAAAAAAAAAAAACAACAGCCAGGATTCTACTTCACAAAAAACAAAACGATTCAAATCTGCAAAAGTAATTCAGTCCTCTTGGCATTTTTGAACCCGGTCATTGTCGCCTGTGCAAATTCAGTATAAAGTTGATAAGCGTGGCCTAAAAAGATGGGGAAAATAGGCATTTTATGTCATAAAATCATCTCAGACCATCGACCCATGGAGGGTCTGAGCTTTAGCTAAGCCTGCCTTCCATCCTTGTCGGTCCTGGGCACAGTGCTTCCAGTTGCCAAGACCATGTCGTCTTGTTTTCGCGGTTTCCCGGTATTAATATCTGAGGTTCAGTGTTTCTTTTCTTCTCGAAGCAGAGAGTGGTGTTCATTCGTTGGATGGGACCGAGCCAATGTATTCATTATATATATTATAATATATATTGTACAGCCCATTGTGATCGTGGTTATGTCTTCTCCATTTGCCTTCCACGCAGATAAGACCGAATATTCCGACGCAGTATTTATCTTTCGAAGGAGCCAAGAATAAGCTCTGCCGTCCTGCCGTTTTATCCCATGGTACGCGCCGATTAGTGCGGTGCAAAAAGGGTTTAGACTCACAGCACGCACGATAGGATTTTGTAGGCAACATTATGCAGCAATATACCTCGGTAGTTGGCGCACGAGGTAGGATCTCCTTTTCGTCGTCGGGCATGGTTTCATCTTCCCATATGCTGAATAAGATCTGCTGCATATTCTCTACCAAAACATCGCCGCCAGCCAACTGAGCATGCGGTCTTGTTGTTCATTAGTTTTTCGTAAGCTGTGCCTACTTCTTAAACACTGTGGAAAGACTACTTCATCGACTGGAGTTGGAATTTTTCGTCGTCTTTCACTACTTACTTTCATAACATTGGTTTCTTGGCGACGGCGGCCGGTAGCCTTAGATAGCCTCGGCTAATTCCTATACAGCTGAACGGCAGTCAAATATCATTGACATTTGTGTCTGCCGTAGGCTTATTGAAGTCTTTCGGCCAATTGCTCCCTGTAGGCTTTGGCAATATCTTGCGTCAATGAGCACATGATCGATTTGGTTGGGGGTTCGACCACACGGAAGCCGAAAGTTTGTTGTATGTATTTTCTTTTCGAGGCAAACTTGTGCTACTTACTACCAAATTACGAGTTGTCGCATAGTCCGTAAGTCGGGAGCCGTTTTTTGTTGTCGTTGCATGAAGGCTGCGTTTACCGATCACTCTGCCAAAAATGTCTTCCTTACCGATTTTGCATGGAAGTACAATTTTTTACATCAAACACGGGACAGACTCCGTAGGCACCGTCCAAGAGGTCAAAGAATTCTTTTTTATGGCATAAGTCTTCTTACTTCTTGAGCTCTCATGGATGTTATTTATATCGCTTTTATTTGTCTTGATATGCCGGTGTCTTATAATAATCATGTGTCCCCACAGCATCACAGGCAATTAAACCGACACCAATCCTCTCTTTTGTCTAAGCCGGAAAAAATAATTCAAATTCTTTTTGAAGTAAAAAAATACACTAGATGCAGAAAATTGCTCTAGTTAAATTTTATTTCTAGCGGTCCTATGGCTTTGAAATTATGTTCATTAGCTCCAGCAGATTCGCAAATGTAAATTAAAATTATTCGACCTTAATTTTGATTTTTTTTTCTATTTTAAGGTTTTACCTGGGTCATTGGCCAGAGGGCATAGGCAAGTTGTTCAGTTTTGGAGGTCTTGGAGTTTGGACAATTATCGATGTACTCCTCATTTCTCTACGGTATCTTGGGCCCGCCGATGGATCTTTGTACATTTAATAATTTAAATAGCATTTAAAAAATCTTAACTCTCATTTCAATAAAGAACTTACTTTTTATATTAATTATTTCATTTATATTTATATAATATACATTTACACATCTATACATAAAATAACTTTCACTATCCTTGAAATTCAAAAAACTAAAGCAAACTTATTGACTTGAATGGTTTTGTGTTAATGTGTTTGTGTATATGGCGTACGTGATAAGTTATATGATCAAAAAAAATTTTGACTTTGTTGGCAATAAGAAAAACACAAATAAACTAAATTCAATAAAAAAGGAAAACATGTATACATAAGTATGTATTTGTAAAAAGTATTAAATTGGATTCGTCACAGATTTAGTTTTGATCGGAGATAAATAAACAAACTCGTATTCATTTTTTTTTTGATTGGTGCCCTGTACATAGGGTTTAGGGAATTGCCACTGCCTTGATTCAAATGAAAGGTTTGTGTTTGCATCGGCTTAAGTCGTCTGTTGCACATCATTGTTTTCAATAAATACGAGTAGTGGGCCAAGTATTGAGAAAAGTATTGTAACAAGGATGAGCACGAGCGTTGAATACCACGAAAAGAAAAGATGATATTGTATTCTAGGAAGGGAAGAATAATTTCAAATCTGTATTTTAAGGATTAGTTTGATATTATTTACCTGCAATACCAGCACAGAATTATAGAAAGTGTGGTGAGTGCAATGCCAGCATATCTGACCATGCGATGACCATTGTTAGATTCATGGTTGGAAAAGTTACCAATCGTAAGTCCTTCGTTATTGGACGGGTTGGCATTACCAATCGGGGTGTTGGCATTGGATGCATTACCTTGACCTAGAAATTATACTGTGATTAGAATGGTAGTTCCCTTTTCCCGCAGATATAAAAATTTAATTTAATTTAATTGTTACTTTAATAGTACAATGTAAAAAATACAAGTGACACTCTGTACTTTTTATTCACCAAAACTAACTTTTGTTATAAATTAAACAAAAGCTAATGTTAATTATAAACAAAATTTTTTTTAGCAACGGTTTCAGACGTGCACATAGTACATTGGCAAGGATCTTGTTCGCGAAGTTAACAATGTACATTTAAAAATTTAAGCTTTTAATGAATTTGCTTGCATACATCTTGAATCCCCTGCTGATTGGTGACAACATTTTCTCCATACTTTCGAATTGTGATTTACGAAAATTTAACTTCTCAATAATTAGTCCTAAGTTCAATAATTTGAATCTTTGGCACTCAGACGCATGAAAATATAAACTTGTTTCTTAATAGTACTGGTTTGACTGGTTGTCATTATTTGGGATAATTCAACAATTTATCTTCAGCAAGTAAGATTGTTAGTAGACTCATATCCCAATTTATGCTGCAATATTAGTAGATAGATGGATTTCTTTATTTAGCTTTAAGCTATTTTAACAAAGTCTATTAAGGATTTACACATCATCGGCGAAACTTGTTAGTATAGTAACGAAAGTACAAGTAGGAATAGTGAGGCTGCACTAAATTTAAACCAGTGGTACATACCACAAAATTTAAAAATTATCATGCATTGAATATTTTGCTTCTTAATTCTTCGATCAGGTCAATACACGATCTAAACTTCTCAAGTTTAAAGCCTTGAAAGCCAACACTGAACAATTTATCCAACAAAATATTGTGCTCAATCATGTCCGGAACCTTAGTCATACATTTAAACAGAGAAACTGGCTTCCATAGACTCAAAAGCAGAAATTGACACAAAATCAAAGCTATTGCGTTGCAGCGCAACAGCATTGTTGCGCAGATGCGAATAGTGAATAAATACAGGTTTGTCATAAGCCTCTACAGACTGAAGACATATGGAAACTAAAGCAATATTTACTCTTTTTTTTAATTTTGGTGATTGGTGAGTTTTAAAACTTTTTTTGTTTTTGTTTTTCAAGCATGACAAAAAAAAAACAGAACGAATATGCATTTCTAAACATCAAATTACCTATACTTGAGTGGCCAGTATGCTGATTTTGATTAGCTGCGTTTGGATTTCTTGTGTGAACCAAACAATGCACAACACAATTATCAAACAGCCCACATGCCTGCAATGTTTTTGAGTCCGGTTGCAAGACATGCCCATTAAACACCAACCGCACAAATTTCTGAGCGTCCAATTCAACTGTGAAATTTCGCCTTCAAAGAAAAGCAAATAATTATTATTATTGAACAAAAAAAAAAAAATTAAATATTGACGCTCACTTTTTAAAATCTCCAATGTTCTCACCAGGGCTTCCCGTTACCAATTTCATGTCGTCGTTTAAGTACTTTAATTTGATTCTTATTTCATCTTTTTTGTCCACTGAATCTGTATTGACATTTTCAGATAGAGCATCCCCAACATTTTCATTCTTCTGTGATTTTTTCTCATTCTCATTGTTTTCATTGGAACAATTTTCTGCATTGATGCGGGAGTCTGCTAAATTGGCATCTTCTTCTAAAATACTCGTGCTAGCCCTTGTGCTCGACCCATTTTCCTCATCTGCGTTATTCTCTTGATTATAGAAAGCTAAGCGGCGTCTTCTTATACCCTCTGTTGTATCCATTGCTTCAATGACTCGCTGCGGGCCGACCTCGTTATCTTCGAGCAGACCACTTATTCCCTCTTCAAACGATTCTAAAGTACGATATGCGTTTTCGTTTAATTGCTGTCGCACACTAGCCAAATCATGTACTTCCTCAATGACAACTTCAAGTGACGGTGGAGGTTCCGGTATTTGAACAGTACTATTTTCGGCAGTTCTACTGCTTCCAGCGACTCTACTTTCTTGCGCAACTACCTCTTCCTGGGCTACTGAAGGTCTATCATTCACGTTGTTACCC
This sequence comes from Orthonevra nobilis, assembly GCA_963555765.1. NCBI lineage: Eukaryota > Metazoa > Arthropoda > Insecta > Diptera > Syrphidae > Orthonevra > Orthonevra nobilis. The sequence continues at coordinate 23,993,408 of OY743225.1, read as the reverse complement.
GGTTGAACTTCTTCTAAATTCCAAACAGTGCCCGACCTCAATTCGCGAGGTGAAGTCACGCCGATGTCAACAAGTAGCCGCCGATTGTTTTCAATTATCAATACGGCATTCGGTTGAACGCGATGATCCCGAACATATGTCGATTCCCAGGCCAGGTAAACAATAAATAGCACAGCTAGTGCGATAAGAAAATTCTTAAATTCAAATCCAATGAGCAACTCTTCGAAGAAAAGTCTCATGATTTACTTTATTCACGCAGGTCTCTTAAACTCTCGTAGTCGTATTCTGGAAATGGAAAGCCAAACACTGATAATGGAAGCCACTCGAAAAACAATCTAATTACGTGTGTCTTGCACACATTCAAGATAAGTCCGACGCATAACGATTTAATTGGAGCGATTTAAATATGCAAACTGAGTAGGAAAAAAAATAAATATGGAAAAAGCCAATATTTCTAATTCTTTCAAACTCAGGTGTTTGTACTGTATTTGCGAACGAAAATAATAAAAACGTGTTGGAATAAAATAAAAGTGAAGAGTTCGCGAATAAAGTTATTGTGTTGCTTACTTTTTAACGTTCGTTTATTAGCATCTATAGAAGTGTGAAGTATTCTTTTTTAACAAGTATGATGTGTTGATGTAGCAAATATCTAATATATTTTTATTTCACAAAAGATCTATTTTTTTTAACACAAATTAATTAGTACTGTTGGTTTTCTTAGAAATGTCATTGATGACACGTAATTTAGGGCGGCACCGCAATAAAATCTAAGTTAAGTTCATTTCTGCGTATATATAATAGAGGTATTCATATCACTTCGTAATTCATTCGTAGTTTCTTAGTTTCTGACACATCATTTCCATGCAATTGTGAGTTACGAAATTTCTACTAATCTACGAATCTAAAAACTTTGTAAATCCGATGTGCTTACTTTCGTATTTTTGTTCTTGCATTATGACAGCGTCAGTAACAATTTGGTTGTGACATTAGTGCAGGCCAATTACACATTTATCCACCAAAATACGCAATGGATTTTATTCTAACTAATATGGCGGCAGTATTTACTTTGGTTAGTTTTAACGGCATCACTAAAACTACAAATTGTGTCTAAGAATGTCTTTTTTTAAGGTTGCATACCTTGACGAACAGAACATTAATTAACCTATCCTGAAGAACCAATTAATTAAAAGGCATGCTCCTGTTCCGGAGGACGTTCGGCTTCCGTCAATGCAGAAGGCTAGCTATACTTTGTAACAGCCAGCATCCCAATCCCAACTCCTTTCTGTCAGCAAATTCGACGTGAAATTTGCTCTTCAAGTTTGTTGGTTGTGATGTGATGTAATCGACTCGGGGGTTTCCTTACTAACACCTGCAAATTCTAATATGAGCTTCGTTTTTTTGTGTTAAATAGGAAATTGATTGTTGAGTTTAATAAGTTATTTAAATGAAATCGTATGTATATATTATATAATATATATATATATTATAACAGACCAATGGTTTTTTTTGGTTGAATAAAATACATATGCAATCCGAAATAAAGCTGGGAATATGATTTCGATGAGCTTTGAGAGACAGAAAAAACAAACAAAAGATGTCTCAACGATTTTTCAAACATCTCATGCAAGCTTTGTAAGATATGAATAATGTTAATAAGGAGGCAATAGAAGAAAAACATTCGAAGCCATAAGAAACCAAAAAAATTATACATTAATGCCTGTTAACCTGCACACATGTCTGAGGGCAAGAGGTGCGTTTTAATTGCAGTGAAGAAGTTTTCAATATTTGACAGTTCTTAAAAATAAAGGATTGGCCGCGTTCCAGCAAGCAGGTTGCAAGTTCGAAACGCTATCTTGTGCTACGCTTAGAGCTTTATAGTTATAATACATAGAATAATCTAATGATATAAACACGAATGACGAGAAATCTCTTCGCCTGTCTCCTTCCTCTCTCTCTCTCTAAAACTCAATCCTTCTATCTGCTTTTATATGCAAAATTGAATCCGATCACAGGCAGAATTTTTGATCGGATCGAGTAATCCTATTTGAATACGATCTGCGTTTAAATGGCACTTAATCTGTCATACAAATGGGGTAAATGATGCTACGACTTAGGCTACTAGCAGGACAGCCTAAGTCGCCTTAACTTAATTATTGCATATGGTCGTCTTCTTATTAATGCTTTCATGCTATATAAGCTCATGTAACTGCTACATTAGTTTTTGAAATTTTGTCATATCGACCGAATTTTCGTTAAATATCTGGCAAAAATCATCGTGTGACAGTTGTTGATTCGGTGGAATCTTTTAGTAGCGACACGAGCTCTTTGGTTTACATCACTTTTGCTGTGAATTGTATTCGTTGAAATGCATCCTGATTTGACTGAAAGGATTCTTCAACACATAGATGCGTCCGATAAGGTCGATACGCTTGATCTCGTTTCAATATTAAATGAGGACCATCAAAAAATTATCGGGGCCCTAAAGAGTATCCAAGCTCATGGTGAACTAGTCGTCGCTGAGCAGACTTCACGGAAAGCCCTTGAACTGACTGCTGAAGGAAGCGAGGTTGCAAAAAATGGCAGTCACGAAGCTATCGTTTACAAAGCTATCCCGGTTGATGGAATCCCTCAAGCAGAGATAATGAAAACAGTACCTAACGCCAAAGTAGGCTTCAGTAAAGCCATGTCCCAAGGATGGATCTTTGTTGATAAGTCTGATAATCCCCCTTTAGTCAAGCATAAAGTAGAAAAGATTGAGGACACAGTTATGTTGAATCTACAAGCCATAGCGAGCGGAAAGAATAATTTACCTGCCAACGTTGTTGCTGAATACAAAAAGAGGAAACTGCTTCAAGAAGTTACAACTAAAAGTTTCATCTTAAGTAAAGGGCAAGAATTCTCTACAACTCTGACAAAATTAGAAACCGATTTGACTGTCGATATGCTTGCCTCAGGGCTGTGGAAAGATCTCAAATTCAAGGCATATAATTTCGACGCCCTGGGGGCACCTCCAACAAGGGGTCACTTACATCCATTGCTTAAAGTTCGCTCTGAATTTCGTCAGATATTCCTGGAAATGGGTTTCTCTGAAATGCCCACAAATAACTACATAGAGTCCTCATTCTGGAATTTCGATGCACTATTCCAACCGCAACAGCACCCGGCTCGTGATGCACACGATACTTTCTTCGTAAGCGTTCCGGCAAAGAGCTATAAATTCCCTCAAGATTATTTGCAGAGAGTGAAAAAAGTGCATTCTGAAGGTGGGTACGGATCACAGGGATACGGTTATGATTGGAAACTGGAGGAGGCACAAAAGAATCTTCTCCGGACGCATACCACTGCTGTTAGCGCACGGATGTTGTATAAGTTGGCCAACCAACCAGGAGGATTTAAACCAGCGAAATACTTCAGCATTGACAAAGTATTCCGCAATGAAACCTTGGATGCTACTCATCTGGCTGAGTTCCATCAAGTGGAAGGAGTGATCGCTGGTGTAGGGCTAACTTTGGGTGACTTGATTGGTACCCTGTATGAATTCTTTAGAAAATTGGGCATTACTCAATTGGAATTCAAGCCAGCGTACAATCCTTACACCGAGCCTAGTATGGAGATCTTCTGCTTCCACCCTGGTTTAAATAAGTGGATTGAGGTTGTATAACTATTTATCATTTTTTCGAATTATTTCTCAAATTACAATATTTTTAAGGTTGGTAATTCTGGAGTATTCCGGCCGGAAATGCTTTTACCAATGGGATTGCCTCCCAATGTGAATGTAATTGCGTGGGGATTGTCGTTGGAGCGGCCAACAATGATCATGTATGATATAAACAACATTCGTGATTTGGTTGGTCCAAAAGTTGATCTAAAGATGGTTGAAGAAGGTCCAATATGCCGATTAGAACGCTAAACATTTAAATTAATTAATAATTTCAATTAAATTGTGAAAAAGGTGACCAAGCTAGTACTCAAAAGAAATAAATAATCGTACCTCCAAGAAGTTAAATATAACTTTCGATTTTTTTTTTTGTTTTAGATAGCTTACAATATGATTTTGAAATCATACAAAAAAGTTAAAAAGCTCAGAACCTGCAGCGTTCTGGCTATTCGTAAAACATGCAAAATTAATGTAAACAGAATTTTTCTTTTTGAGCAGCCAAAAATCATTTTGACAATAGCCATAAGCAAAGCTCCTCAGAGCACGCAGCGATTACTACTTTCAACTTGGGTTAAAAAATTGATTGATTCTCCGACTTCATATTTGTCAGTATCAGTAAATGATCTTTTCCCTTCTCAAGGTAACGGGAACACGATCAATAAAGACAACTCCAAAAATGTAAATGAAACATCTCAATATCCGAACAATGGGGGGAATTGATACTCAGCATCACTGCATTGAATTCAATATGAGTAGTGATTTACGTCGGCTTTCAAAGCTTCCGAAGTTCCCAACATATTTTATAACTCAAACTAAAGGTTGGCAACTAAGTAAGGTGCTGTAACTGTTTACTAAACATCAATGGTGCCTATTTTACATCCTCGTGGTAGCCATCGGGTACTGGTTGGTGTCCATCCGGACCCAACTTGCTAAACTTATAGGCGCGAGTGTTGAACAAGAGAAAATGCAGCACAATGAAGACGACAGCGGACGAACTCTCTCGTTGGAATCATCGATAACTGGGTTACTTCGACATATTTGGAGCTCAAGCCGATAAAGATTTTCCAAGAATAAGTCAGGTGTTTGAAAAAGAGATTGTGGCGTATGAGCCCTTATTTGGACCAACGCCACATCTCCGACGCGGGTTTCTAACATTGGATTAAACCGGCCCCTTGTCCTAGCGGTTTAACAAAATATGGAACTGATCAATCAGGTTGGGGGCTGTGCGGTCGGGGTAACTTCCTTACCACGTTAAAAAAACAGATATGAGAGAGACACCTACTTCGGATAAGTACGTACGTTATGTACTCCTGGTGCTGCTCAAAAACTTGAAACTGTCCTCACGCGGTACAAGGCAGATATTACCACGATCAAGGAGATACGATGAATAGGATCAAGTTTACAAAAACGGAAAGACTGCAACATTTATTACATCTGTCACAAAAGATTGCAACCTGTTAGGATGCGGATTCGTCATAGGAAATCGGCTACGCTCAATGATGATTGACTTAAAGCCGTTCAGCGATCGCCTGGCTGTGATCAGCATCAAGGCAACATTCCAAAACATCAGTGTTATATGTGCAGACGCCCCTAATGATGGAGCTGAAAACTATATCAAGGAGGAGTTTCTGACCCCCTGGACGAGCTCGACTATGCAACGAGAAGAAGCTGCGAACCGCACAGAAAAAGAATTTCAACGTTGGAAGCTGTTTGTTAATACGCAAAACACACAACCGAAACTATTGTTTTACAACACCAGTGATAACAAGCGAAAAAAAAAACGAAGAAGAATCTTTACATCTAATATGATAGTGAGAGGTTTATTCGAGACGATGTCACCCTTTGTGTGGTTGCGATCCAAGTGGACGAGAGAATCATACAACAGTATCCATCAAGCCACTAACGCACGGTCGCGAAAAGAGATGAGAAGAAAATGCATGAAAAGCGCATCATATACGAGCGATTATATTTGGCGCGATGAAAACTTTAAGTCCTACGGCAGCTGCTGTGTGAATCTCTTTTGAGATTTGAAATTTGTTCATTTTCAATGAAATTGAGAGAGAAAATCAAAATTAAAAGCGAGTTAAGTAGAGAATAAAAAGAAAAAAATTAATTGAATTTAAGAAAAAAATATATATATTCTTGAACAGAAGCCTAAGCACACCTGCAGTAGCCAGAGCCTAGAGGGAGCTCCTGAGCGAGAGACTCTGCAATTCAGTACCGCCACATCATGAAGGACATAGCCGAGACGACCATATGCTACCTGTCACCACCCACAAAGGATGTGTTCAGGAAAGCCAAGCAGCTGGCTTTAAATCCGGCACGCAGGCTCTTCGAAACAATGAATGAAACCTAGTCACCGAAGCGCAGGGAAAAGAAGATGTATTTAAGCAGAATTTCCAGCAGCTGCTTAAAGGGCATCAAGTAGAGAGTGTTAGGGTAAGAGAACCCGCATCAAGTCAACACAAAATCCATCCCCCCTCCAAATTTGGTAGAGGTTGGCTCAGCTATCAAAAAAGTGAAGAATAACAACAATTACAACAGAAAATCCTGGAAAAGACCATCAAGGGCCTTTGAAAGCATTACACAGGCAGTAGGATGTTGAGCTAAATCTTCCAAACTTTCAATGAGTCGATATCAAATCATCCCTCCCATTTCGGGCTCCACTTGCCTTGGATCGACAAGAGTGAAAGGCTACCGTGTCTCAGGCAGAGACTCTTCACAGTTTGCGAGCCCGTTAAGTAAGTAAGTGAAAACTTAATCCTTGAAAACAAAGGATATCTTGATAAAGAAACATTTTCTCTTGCACCATGTTAGCTACATTAAATTCAGCATTTTATATTAAAAAAAGGGATTATTAAAAAATATAACAATATAAACGGTTTATCATCAGAATAAAGTCAATAAATATAAAGCGCTTCAAGCTTTGTAGCATTTATTTATTTGCGACAATTTCAAACTGCAGTCCATGTTCGTACTTCTCCAATTCAGCAATCATGTTTGTTTTACCAAATGCAGCGCCGGGAGGCAAGACGCCGCCACTTAAAGAAAATGTGTTAAAAATCTTTAACGATATCGGTACAAAAATCTTGAACTTACGTTCCAGGCATTTTGTCGCTGTCCCTCAAAATTGTTGTAGCAGATACTAATAGAGAAACACAAGTGGCTCCATAGCCTGGATTCGATCCACTTACAGTAGCAATCATTGTTTTTGTTGGTGGATCAGTAAATTGATCTGTTGGTTCGGCTAATTTCTCTGATTTTGGCCATCCAGTGCCCTTAATGGTTACCCTGAAACGAGCGGCATTCATGTGCTCTTCTGATGGTCCTTCGTGTGAAGTGAAGCCAAATGAGCAGATTTTCGGGTAATTAAGAAGAAGTTGACGACCCATAGCAAACTTTGTCATAAGTCCAAACACCACTCCAAAAAAGGCGACCATAAGTGCAGCAAACATCGAACTAAGATTTAAGAGTTAGAACTATTATGTTTTAAAATTACAGGCTCGCTGTATTACCGGAATGCAACATAGGCTTGAACTTGCACAGGTCGCTTTTTCTCAGTTTCATATAAAAACCTTTGTGATCGTTCGATAACAGATTTATCGGACCCAGGGAATGGTAGGCAGACACCTTCTATAACGTCAGATTTGTGAATGATAGGCCTAAAAAGAATGTTAAGAATAATTTTTATAGCAATATTTTTCAAGAGGCAGGTTTATTTGTTTTGCCTCCTTATAGTTTTTAGTTCTTTATAGAAAAAATAAATTTAGTTAAGCTTAAAATACCTTGCTTTCAATTTTGGCTGAAATTTAGGCAGAGGTCCATTGTAGAGCTTTGAACGAATGCCACGCAATTCACTTGAATGTGCTAAACCATAGACTGCTGATTCCCAAGTTCCAAAATGAATGGATGCTCCCACACGCTTGCCTTTCGACGAATAACTCTGCAAGTATGTCTCAACGGAATTTACAACCCCTAAAATTATCAGAAAAATACATCTGAGTAATATTTATTTACTTCTTGGGTAAATGAATTTAAACAAACCTTCAAAATTCTTCTCCAAGAAAATTACACCCATATCAGCTGGAATACTATCAAAACCACAGGCAGACACAACATAGACTCCTTTTTCCTTAGCCAGGTCGTTGTATTTCAATTGCATTTGTTCCATATATTGGGGCTCTCCGCTCACATCAACGTGATGAGTCCCAGCTTCGATGCAAGCTTTTACCACTGCTTCACCGTAGAAACGATATGGGCCGCAGCAATTGACAATGACCTTTTAATATTAAAAATAAAATTTTTCATATGAACGAAAAAAATAGGAATGGAAAATTATATTCTTCAAGATTCACAATTTTTCGCCAGTCTTCTTTTTCAAGACTTGTAACAGCTTTTCCCCAATTTGCTTAAATGCCTGCAATTAAGCAATTTAATTTCACGTGGAATTAACGAGACATTTTGTTATCATTCAAACTGCAATTTTATTGAAAAAGGTAACACCGTATTGATATACATCAAGCTATTGTGCAAAACTGCAGAAAAGGCCAAAGTGTTATTGCTGTGTCTAGTTTTCTAATCGAACTTGTTCGAACTAAGTTATTAATAAATGAACTAACTGGCTTCTTAGCTTTATGTGTTTCACAAGAAACTGGCATGTTTACCAAGAAACTTCAATCATGATGAAAAGATCATGTTTGGCTATCATGTAAAAAGGCCTCAAAGAACTGTTTATGTATTTTTAGGTTATCACGAAAATATTCGACGGTATTGGACGATACTTCTATATAACACTTTTTCTGCCAGCATCAAGAGCATAAGGGCATTGCCAACATTGCTAGACGGCAATCTGATATAAAAGATAGTGTAAAGAAGAGAGATGCTCGGAAGAAGGAATGAACAACGGCTGCTCAAAAGAAATAGCACGCGATCCAAACACCGAGATTCTGCGTCGGGAATGACGTTGGAAAACATAAGTTACACAGAAGGAATATCTAAAGCACTGAAGAAGTTTAACCTATTTCATTTTTACTATAACGATCGTTTTCATATTAAAATAATAATGTTTGCATTCCATTCAAAAAAGAATTGAAGATTTTTAAGAGATTAAGCAGAATACAAACCAAAACCAAAATAAGAGTATAATTTTTACCCACCTTAGCTTTGGAAGCCATTTCGTTAAGGGAATTTTCATCTCCAATATCTGCAATAATAATTGGAATTTTCGACAAGTCCTTTTTAGCTTTGGTGCCCATTTCCTTCAAAATGCCCTCCAATTTCGCCTAAAATATGATCAAAAAATAAAAATATTTGCATATACGAAATAATGAACACGTACCTGATTTCTGCCGGCAACACCCCATTTCAAATTCTCCAGCACAGATACAGCCTCAAAGACACAATGCTTTCCGGTGAATCCAGATGCTCCAAATATAATTACATCCAACTTTTCAGACATTTTAACAAAATTATCTAAATGAACCTTAAAAATTCACACAAATCTCGCTGAATTACTAGAAGAAAAAGAACAAAATCGAATACCACCCAGGTAGGTAAAATGCGACCAGCCAATGACTATGAGTTTCACCACACAATACAGAGCAAGCACAAAAACAATCTATCCAAAATGTTAAATCTAAGCAATAAATTGTGTGTAGAAACAACAATTTTTTTTTCATTATCGTCTTGTGTGTCAAAGTTTAACAATTTCGATAAGCATTACCTAATACCAAAGCGATAATTAAGCGCACTGTCTGGACGTTTTTTTGGTTTATCAAATGATTATGTGTATATACTCGTATGTGCTAAGCACATAATGATGACAAACGGAATAAAGCCAAGCAATTCTTACGTATATCTACTAGCAACTTTTCTGGAAAAATCTAAATCGTTTTCTCGTCGAGTATGATAAAAAGCGGATAAAATCCCAGATGCGGTTGCCGAATGCGCGGGTGGGATTGGTTAATCGATCAGAGCTGTGTGCACAATAAATAAATAGCAATAAGCCTCAAGTTCCAAACAAAAAGTTCGAACAAAACATCGAAGTCTTATTTTTTTGATGTGCAATGTAAAAGTATGGAGTGTGATGTTTGTCTATTTTTGGGTAAGCAATGAAATGAAGTGAACCAAAGAAATGAGTGGGTAAACATGTACAAATGATGTCATGTGCGAGAGAATAAACAGAAAACCGGCGAGTTGTTATTTGTTTACTTGCCTACACAGATGCAGATGTTTTTATATTATATATAGTCAGCTCCGGAAAGTTAAATAATAATGCTTTAGCTATTCAACCATGAAGACGTGATAAGAATTCGAGTGCTCAAAACGGTTGCCAACTACATCACACTATACGTTATTCTACCACAAACTTTCGTTCGTTATCACATACAGACTAACTAGCATCTGCTAGAATCACTTTCACTAATCAGCAAGTCGTGACGTCATGGAAACAAATATCTGAGTCAATTACATATACTTTACTGAGAATTTTTTATAGGACAGTTTTGTTTTGTTTCAAAGAACTGAAAACGATAGTGATACGATAACCGGCAGAATGTAGCCGACAAATCTTCAATCATCACTTTCTACACAGAAAAATCGTGTTCAAAGGCAGCTTTTTAATTAATTTACGATTGACCATTAAATGTGGCGACATAAGTTTCTGCTTTTGAGCTTTTTTATCATTTTCAAAATTAAAAGCCTGCGGCTATGGGATGCTTAGTTTTTTTACATAAGGGTGGTTTGGTCATTGTTTATGGAACGCATATTGTAAGCAGCAATCGGTTAAGATAACATTAATTATAGCGGCACTACAAAGTAACAGTATTAAATGTTGGCTCGCAGGGAAATTGCTCCGTCATTGGAATAAATTGGAATGTTCCAAAAATAAAAATTAAATAGTAATCTATGCAATAATTTAATGAGAAACTGCGACACTTAAAGTAGTGAAAGTTTGAATGTGGATCGTGCTCGGATTAAGATAAGAGATCTTGTGTTTTTGGCATGTGAGCGAAAATTTGCTAACAAACTACATTAAGACTGAATGTTATAATATTAGTACGGTCTGAGCGCATGGTGGAACTGAAGAAAAGAATGAATCTACTTAACAGGGTGAATGCAAGCTCTTCAACTAGTGCTTCCCAACGAGAATTCTTATTTTTTAATCGCGCTTGGCGATTGTAACGCGAAGACATAAAGCAGATATCTTGTCGAAAAAAGTTTGCATTTCCATGTAGTATTAATATTATTGTACTTGTTACATGTTTGGCACACCTAAACAAACAGAACTCCAGTTACGATGAACTCGCGACATGTAATTTTGATGTTCTGACGCTCCGAGGGCCACTATCAACTTAGACCAATACTTTCTTGTTCCCTGAATCCAAACGATGATTTTGAACTGCAAGAATCGCAAAAACCACAAAATCTTGTACTGAAACCTGTACGGCGGAGAAGTTATTGTAGAAACACAATCGATGGTTTGCATATGATAAAACTTCTGTAGACTGTAAAATAGCCCGAATGAACCGCTGTTAAGCAGGACGAACAAAAAATACCATGCACCTTACTATAACTCCAATTAAGGCTGCTGGATCTAATGGAGTTTTCGAAACAGCTGGAAATAACTTGTTCAGGTACAACCAGCAAATCATTCAAAATCTTCACCAAAGGTGTTTCTTTTTGAGTGAATTGATGGCATGCCTGGAAATTTCCACTCGATACACTACCATATGCTTTTTTATAAAAAAATAGACCTAAAACACCAAATCTTGCTCTCATTAATAAACACTGATCATCAAATCCCATACATCTTGTGCCATACAAGTAGGTGATCCCAAATTTGAAACTCTAAAACATTTCTGCGGACTTCAACAAATGCTTTGGCATCGTCCGTTTTATGGTCCGTCAACTTCACCTATCCCTGAATCCCTGAATAAAGACGCTGAAATCAATTAAGTGGACTATCCCGATAACCCATGCCATAACATATAAAAAAGCAGTCTGATCTACTCAGCATATGACGCACTCACATAAGAATATCGTTGAGGCAACCTTTAACAACCAGCCTAATATACCAGTCACACAATCCGCAAAAGAATGATGACAAGCAAAAAAAAATGATTTAAAATGATTTATTACTGTACTAACATATATTACAACTTAACACAACTTTCTGTGCCTGGATACTCGGGCAGGTCTAATTTATATTTGATCTGGAGATGTTTTGGAACAAAACGTCCACCCAAATAGTGAAATTTACCCTTAAAATGATTGGCACACATCTTCGGAGCAGTCAATGAAATCAGGAGTTCCGGCTCAATAGAATTCTCATCGATTTTGCCTTTCTCAACATCCCAACCACTCGGTATATCAATGCTAATAAAATTGATAAATAAGAATTAATCCTCTTCAAAAAATGTAAAAAAAACAAACCTTGCTATTGGGATCTGGCTTATATTCATCAGTTCCAAAATGGGTACAAAACTTTCTCTAACGGGTGGTTTAAAACTAAACCCAAACAAGGCATCAACAATTAATTGGTACTTTTTCGAAGCCTCATCTTTGCTTGGACATTCACTTAAAATTTCAATTCCCATTTTATTGCATTGGTGTGTTAAATTCTCGTACAACTCCTTAGCGGTACGCTTAGGATAGTAAATCGTGGGAGAGAAGTTCATAAGAGAAAGATGCCTTGCACAGACCAAGCCATCCCCACCATTGTTGCCGGGACCACAGCAAACCAACACGTTTTTATGACTAAAATAAAAAAAAATCGATTACTTCCAAAGACCAAGAGAAAGCTTTCAGCTTACCTCTCTGCTGGAAAGGATTTGCTTATTGCATGAGAACAGCTTAAGCCCGCGAGTTCCATGAGCTGATCAACACTGAATCGATATTCATTGAAAAGTTCTAAGTCTATATTTGTGGCTTCCTCTTGATTTAAAAGTTTCATGTTTCTCTGCGGTGAAAAATTATGAGATGTAGTTTTGCAAAGTGTCTGTAAGTGAACAAGAGAAAAGGCAAATAACTTATTATTTGTTAGCAGAACTTTGTCAATCGAAATATTTTACGGTGGAATGCGAGACCATTTTCGATGAACTTTTCTTTTAAAGTTGAACATTGAAAGCTAACAGACTTATTTTTTTTTTATTGAATTGATTGATTGAAGCCACAAATGAAATCCCATTGATTATAATCAATGTACGCGTGCCGTAATTTCAATTTTGGATGATTTATATAGGCAATGGTGTTATTAATGTAAAAAACTGGAGAGGAGTAAAAAAGAGACTCTGGTGTCTAAGAGTCATCAGCAGAAACGTTTTAAGTAACCAGACATGAAAGAAGTTCTCCAACAAATCAAAAATTTTGGATATCTTACAAAAAGTGAGCCGAATCGAGTAAGCTTTGGAAATTCTAATAGAAACACTTTTGCTGAATGTGAACCTAACTACCACTACTCTGGATTTATGAGGGTCCACGGAATCTCTTTGGAGCTATCAAAGGAAGTATATATAAGTCAAGTATATGGGTGCAATTTACTATTCGAAATAATTTTAAGTAACGGATTCTGCGCCTTCTACCGATACAAGAAATTTTCCGATTAAACATGGGGAATTCAAAAAATTTAAAAACGGCTAAAGCAAATCGCACTTTTGTAAGACACACGTGCGTGAAGTGGCTTTCAGACAAGCAACAAGAAAGCCACTAGACAGTGACCTGTATGAGAGTATTCAGTTACAATGGTATCATAAAGTATCTATGCACACGTCGTTATGATGGAAAGCTCAGAGCATTAATTAAGCCTTTAAGAGCACAGGAAAGTTTGCATCGAAATCACATCATATTATGTAAACGGGAGCATCCTTAGGACCATGCCTTACATTACAGTTTTGTTAATTTACTTAGCCGCTCATAAAGAGATTTTGTTTAGAATTTCGAACGTCCGGGGGACAAATGGTCGTTTGAGTAAAGGTGCTAGGCCAACAATTTCTTAATTATAACAAAGATTGTTGAGTTCTGAAAAAGAGTACGTTAAAAAAGGCGGATTCTATTAACTAATTACTCGGGGAATATAACGTTGGTTTAGAGAAAAAACCTTCCTACGTGACGACAAAACTTATTGAGGTGAAAGAATAACCATATGCAAACGTTCCTATCGAAAAAGAAGCTGGACGGTTTAAAGATAGTAGTATTAGTAAAACGATAGGAACCAGAGATTGTTTTCAATCAAGAATCTTGCATATTTGTACCTTGTATCCTTTATTATTTTTGCTACTGGCCAACAAATCAACGTTGAAGAGAAAATAAACTGCTTCTATCAAAGACACATAATAACAAAAGGTAAATAAATATTATTTTATACATTTTATTGATTTGCGTTTAATTTACACTCATTCAATACTTATTCTACAAAAAAAAATCGCTATGACCGCTACTTTATTCTCGTGGCATACCTCCGTGATGTCATTTCATTGACTTGTTTATCTTACCGTAGTTCTGCTGAATTTGTTGCATTTGCTGCGCCTGCATTATCTTTTGTTGTTGTAGTTGGGATTGCATATGCTGTTGCTGTAATTGGTTCTGTGTCATCCCTGGCATTCCTATTTGTCCAGGCATATTGGATGGCATAGGATTAATATATCCTGGATGTTGACCAGGTCTCATTTCTCCCTGACCGGGCATTGGTGGTTTATTATATCCCTGCTGTTGCTGAATGTCAGACAGACAATTTTTCCAATCCTCCAAACGGTTATAATGCTTGTTGATTAAGGTCTCCTTACGTAGGATTTCATTGTGCAGCTCTAAATTCTCATCTTTGATTAACATATCGGGCTTGAGAGTTGAAACGAGAAATCTTTTTTGCAAAAAGAACGCCTCCATCTGTCGAGCAACATCAATGAACTTATTAGTCGTTTTTTGAACTTCGAGTTCAATCTCTTCTTTATTGTTGCCGGTGTTTGATTCTTGCTTTGTTAGTGCGTGCAAGCAAGATTGGAATGCTTCTTCAAACTCATCCATAAGATTTCCATTTTCGTTCGATGAAGATGCCATTTTATGATTTCGATTGGTAATTCAAGTTCAGCTGGATTTAAATACGAAAACAGCACACAACACTTTAAACAAAAAACCAGAACATTGATAAACGGTAAGAAACTTCATTAAACAGCAAACTATAAGAAGATCGTGAGATGAACCATATTAAAAAAAAACAATTAAAATAATGGGAACTGAAGCCAGCAAACTGGGTTTTGAGATATATAAAAATATCAAATTTTAGTAGACCTGTCTGCAGGTTCTTATGAAATTGGGTACAACGAATTTGGTCAAAACCAATCGACCAAACACGTGCTTCAGGATTGTTCCGCCTGCCCTGTTGTTCACATCTGCGCAGGTCTAAATTTCTTCAAAAATATCTATGATTTTTGGGGTTTTTGTTATCCTTACAGTGTTTTAATTATGTCGAAAACATGGTTTATTAAAATTCAAACCAATACGGAGATAGAACTGCAAAGAAGTAATTTTTGTTGCATAAATTTAACAAATGTGAGACAATATTAGTAAAAACAATTTTGGTATTTTTTACATTATAAAGGATAAAAAAGTACAAAATACTAAATTGTAGGATGAAGGAAATGCTCAACCTAATCAAAAGAATAAGAAAAGAAAGGAAGCAGGTATTAAATGTAGAAATGATCACGACACATTATTTCGGAGCCAGGGCCTAGTTTCATCATTTGAACATAAAATTTTATTCCGACTCCGGGCGGCCGGAGGATTATCTATCACTCGAAAAAAGTTTGGGCCTGTTTATTGCCATAGGATGCTTTCAGAAGCCTTTTCGTTAACCCTGCACTTTGCGTATGAGAAAATTGACTGATATTAAGCAAAAATGCAATTTGGGAAAATTAGCTTTATCATGAGAATGGTCAGAAAACAGTCTTTGTTTCACAAAAATCTCTGGACTTCTTATCATGAATATCAATTTATTAAGATTAATTCATTGAATTTTATTTTTATGCTCTTGGTTGTTGTTGCTCTCATATGGGTTGTATTTTTTTTGATCCATAAGCAAACTCAGCAGTTATAATCGAAAGGTTTGGGATATTGTTAAAACAGTTTCTCTCAGTTGTGTACCATAATATCAATTTGTTATTAACAAGCGAACTATAGCTGAAGTAATGTATTGCAATAGGGGCTAGAGCCTAAAGACTATAAGTAGCGTCGTATCTATTGCAGTTGGACAGCAAAAATCTGATTCAGAGACAAATCTTTAAACAAGAATCCAACAATGACTGGCGAAAAGCTTCTCTCTTCGAGGTTTAGCGTTAAATAGTGACACATTTTGTTTGGCGTGAAATCCTTCTATCCAGCAGGAGGCATCAGGTGACCGTGAAATACGATCACATGTTTTTTTAGATAATTTCAATAAAAACCGTCTTGCTATAAACAAATACAAATTAAAAGGTAGCCAAACATCATATAAAATACAAATATGCATGTGACATTCAAATAAGATGATCAAGTACAAATTCCATCTGCTTAAATACGTCATGGACGTATTTTCTTTTTGTTTGGGTAGCAAGTCTAAGCTTATCTCATCCCGGGCGCGACCCCTGCACACAACATTTCTTGACAGTGAATCCTGCATACTTATATGTACACCATATTGGAATACAAAACGCGATAAGATGCTGATATTGCAGTCGATTGCGTTTAATCAAGCACAAAAATGCGTCACCGATATACTGAACTTTGTTCCAAAATTATAAAGATAAATATAAAAGAACAAATAGTTTCCATGCTAATCAAATTTATACCAAAAATAAAACAACTTATATGAATTTATTCATGCAATTATGGTAAAGTACATTTACTACGATGGTCCGAGGTTTTATGTATGCACATGATATAATTGTTAAAACAAACGCTTTTAAGCTCAATTACCCGTATGTCGCATCAATATTACGAAATAACATAAACTCACTCCATACACTTCAACCACGCCGGTTGTTTGACAAAATGTAAGCTTTACCAAATGTTATTTACACAACGTTACGACAAAATCTTTCTTATTAATATTTAACAATTACCTGGATGTTTTTGATAAGTTTATTTCTGATTGATATCATGTAAATATTTCTGAAACAACTTCAATACTTCAAGTGCTCAACTTCGAGGTAGAATGAATCTTTCGCTTTTTCTAAAATAATTTGATTTGACATTTCTGCGGCCTGTTCACATTTATTTCTTTATCGGTGCTAAAATATATACAAGCGAATGTTTACACAGGCTGTACATGGGAAAATTACAACGGAAATAAATATTTCGCCTAAAAGTTTACTCATGTAAATATTTTCTTTTATTATTTCAAGTTACTATCAATAAAATTAATACATTGCCCTTATATTAAAAAAATACAAATGAAATATTGTTTATTGGATTGTATTCAAGCATTTTTTTCAGCCACATGGATTGCATTCGCTCTTAGTGGCTTGCCTTTTCGTTATATTCGTATTTTCGAAGCGCAATAAATTTGCGAATAAATAATATTGATATTTTGGGATAGTCTTATTTTGTATAAGTAAAAATTCCAGTAAGCAACCAGCTCCAGAGTTGTGTCTTATATAATCTTCACCGAGTTCAACAGAATTATGAGCTTATAAGCTTATATTCCTTGAGTCAGTATTCACTGACTGAACCGTCTGAGGTTGATTTCGTAGGGCTCTGAACGGCAATTTTAGTTGAAACACGATGGCAGAATTTCCAGGACGTTAAGTAGGGCTAAAATTGGCAATGCATAGTTTAAAATCAGATTTAAATCTTCTTTGATGTATTTAATAAATGTAGTTAGCAGTTGAATACAAGTATAATTGAATAAATACAACATTTATATGAATGGATTGAGATCCAACCGAAGTTTCTGCTGTAACCTGATTGAAAATTCGAATTCGAATGAAATAGAAAGGGGATTGATGTTTAAAGCTCTTCTCAATTTGCTTGTTTCTTCGTGCGTTTTAAAATTTCTTCTAACCATTTGCTTTTTGTTTTGTTTACAATGAAAATGGCGAAAAAGCGCTCTCTCTTCTCAATCTCAATCTTTCAATACGCATTTTCATTCAATAAATAAGTCGATCACAGAAAATTTTGTTATCAGATCGAGTGAATCCTAATTCAACTCAATCTCCGTTTATGTAGCAAACAATCCGGATTGAAGTTGATTTTAATCCGCTTTAGAAAAGGATTATTTTTTGAGTTGATATTAAAGGAAAGTTTAATTATTCGAACCCAAAACCAAACCAAACCCCTGCCAACGCAACCAAACCTATGGTTTATTCAAGAGCGTGGGAAAGTGTTTCAAGTTCAAAGCCGGAAAAGTTTTGCCGCAGAAAAGGTTGAGAGGTGCTTGATCTGATGCACTTAGAGAAAGCAAATTTTATTAGAAGACAATAAATAGGGCTGGAGATAAAAATTTAAAATTCAAATGACAAACAGCTGCAATAACAAAGGTGCTGATGTTTTATGTTACAAACAAGCAGAATCCCTTGGCAATTCAAACTGTGTGCCATATAATCCTAAAAACTTTCTTTGTGAAGTATAAGGCTAACTAAAAAGTAAATGTCATAATGTTAAGTGCAAAGTCAAAGAACAATTTCCTTGTAAGCACTTGCTGGTTTTATCAACAGTCTTACCCCACATCAATGCAACTGGTGTTTTGAACTCATATTCATAAGCTTACGCCATAAATACAAATTTTCCAATACTTTTGGAGAGGCCGTATTGCTATGAATTTCCTTTTAACTTTAAATTTTCACATTTGATCATTTCATTATTTAACAATGAGAACGTGAGGCACAATCTATAAACGTCGAGGGTCTTTTCAAGAGGATTTTGTTTGATCAAAATTGCAGACACAAGAAAAACTTTTTTTCAAAGCTATAATATGTGAAAATTGGCAGAAAGCACTCAAAATCAGACCAACATGTCATTCTTTTCTTTTTTGTACTTCAATTGTTTTGTTCAGTATGTAAAGGGTGAGCAATCTGTTCATTTCTTTTGGAATTGTATTTTATTTTGCCATTAACAGTTGAGGTGTCAAAATTGACGGCAATTATTTCAAAAGATGAGGCTTATTTGGCGCTCGTAAAATTTACACTTAGTCAAAAGAGATGTTAATGCATCCTGAACGTTTGGTTTAAGTTGGATTGGCCCATTATTCTTTCGATACCAAAATGGAGCCATGGACTGGTGCTTGTGCTTGAACGAGCTATAGTTCGAGCTAGATGGGCCTCTGTACCACACAGGACTGATAACATAATAACAAGTTCAGTAATCATGTTATCCGTCATAACGAAGCTCTGTGAACAATCCAGAGCTGATTCAGGTGCATAAGTACAATTTTGGTGTTAGATTCGTGAAATAGGGGACGAAATCATTGAAAATCGGTTGCCATCTGAGGCAGTCTTTTCAATGAAATCATATTCCATAATATATCGGAAGGCTTACTCTTTTGAATAATGCAACAATCGTTAATAAATACATATAAGCCTTGTTTTCATAGCCTTCCAAAGCCGGCTTATCTACAAAAAAGTAATTGAATAATTTTGGTCGTTTAAAAGATCGATCGGCATGTAATAAAAGCAACTATAGAAAGAACAACAACAACGATAGCTGCCAATAAGGCCTTAACAGGTGCCTGAGCGGCAGCTCTAGATGCCCAAATTCAACAGCTGGGTGGCGAAGTTGGTAGAGCGCCTGCCTTTCAATTGATTCAATTGCTAGGTCCCAAGTTCGATTCCTAGAGTAGTGGTCTTGTTTGTCGAATTAATGGCACTATCATTGGGTTGGTCGACCAGTGAAAGTAGTCTGACTAATGGGTGGCGTTGTCATAGTGGTTGTTGTATCGGCTTAGTACCTAATTCGTGTTTTTCAAAATAGCGGTTTGTGTAGATTGTGTGTAGATGGCTCTGCTGTGAAGGCATAACACTGACAGCGGGGTGGTCAAGCTAAATCTTCTAAACTTTCAAAGTTCATAGATCATAACTAATGTCAATTAAAATCCTGCGAATTAGGTTAAAGCAAATAGGTAGATATCACAACCTTCCGTCCCGTTTCGGGCTCCACCCACGGAAGTGAGTTGAAACCAATAACACCCGAGTCTCTCAAACCACTACACAATCTTTCATTCTTCTCCTAATTCATCCGCTCGCTCTGTGCTACACGCATTATAAAAGTCTTAATATCCTCTTGAAGAACGAGCAAATAATTTAAAAAAAATACCAGCATCAATAAAAGTAGAAGAAAGAGAGCATAGCAAAGCATATAAACACTGCACAGTGTATACTGCAAGTAAGGTGCAGGCCTATTTCTCGCCTCGATTTGTAATATGCATTCGTCTTATGCATCCCACTTTACAGCCAACAGTAGTGGTGTTTCCCCTTGTAAGAACGCATAAGTTCAAAGACAATCCAGAGAATACCGGACTAACTTCGGTTAGGTTTGAGCGCATGCACCCATACTCTTACTCCATATAGGGGATAGTAAGCACGGGGCCTGATGATGGTGTTGGACGAGATCATTTTAAGCCCTAAAGCAGTTTGCCACAGCCTTCGATTTTACTTCGTTGCTATGTAGTGCTGCGTTAGCAAATTGACTATCTACCACAATGTTTGTGCGAAGCGAGATCTTTTGTTAGGGCAGCTGCTCTGACAGGATGTTTGAGTGTGAGCGCTGAACTCATTACTCATTTCATAGGAAGTACTTTCGAAATGAAAGACGAGTGGTAGAGGACTCTTCTATTACAAAGTTCTTTTCCCATATGAGCTTCGCACATCCAGAAATGTGACGTCTTATGAAAGTCAAATTCCTTTTATCTTTTGTATGTATATTTGATAGCACTTTCGCTAGCAAACTCTCGAGAGTACTCTCATACCTGTTATACTTAACTTCTTAAGTTATCAGTTGAGAGCAGTCATGAGAATTTAAAATTTACGTAGTCCTTTACAGATTGCGAACTATTAAATTGATCGCCAATTGCATGAATCAGCTGAAGCTTCGTTGAGGCTTTCTTTTGTAGAAATCATTGTGCGAGCTATGTAGTTCTCACTAAACATGTTGTATTCATCTGGTTCTTTTCTTACGAGGCTGCTTTGAGAGTATCGTCCTAATCATTACTCTGTTCATGAAAATTCTAGCTTATTTTCTTACACGAAGCGAAAGCGATATTTCAAAAAGAATTTCTATGGATTCATACATTTCTATAATTTTTTTACATTTCCAACACTTTAAATTGATGCCATTTTCCATCTCACAGAGTAGCACAATGTGTGTCCACTTGCAAACAACTATCAAAAAATGGAAAAGCTGAGAGTAGCAAACCAACGTTCTGCTAGGTACCCTCGCGACGGTGGCCACCAACGAAATTGCTCTATGGGGTGCTAAGCCCCGAAGATTCGGTTTTTTTTTATAGGTCATCATTCTTGCAATTTGCCTCCGAATAAGCTTTAACAGAAAGTTATTCACTCGGATTAGGTTGGCAATATTGCCCTCGTTAGATAGAACTGAGAGTTTTAAGCTCTGTATAAATGGAAATAAGTCCGTCTCCCGAGAGCCCAAATCTTTTCCAGTAAACTTGCTTCCACGCATGCGAGGTATAGATAAGGGCATCAAGTTGTTTTCTATGAAACAGTCTCTTTGTCATGGTAAAGGCGGTTTGGGCTCTCGCCAGACCAGTATTTATGTATATGTTTGTTAAAATACAGATACTGATCCAGCCAGACGCCAAGAAAGCTTCACATGTTGTCCCATGATGGAGAACTTTTGTTAGGCCTTTTTGGTATTCCTAGAGGCTCCAGACAATGCCGTCATAAAAAAATGGTTTCGCACTATTGAGTGTTGATGTTGTTTTGAAACCACACTGCAATAGGTTTACAATCGTTGAACCTAACCTTTTTGCTTTTGTTCCATTGGATATTCGAACCAGTTTCGAAAACTAAATTATCAGGGATTGACTTCTCGGTGAGACACTTATCGATTCCATATTTGCCGAATTGGTCCCGCTGCCTTTCAATGGTCTTGATAATGTGCATAATTTAACAAATTGTTAAACAAAGTTGTGTTAATATTTACCGCACCTGAAGGGATGTGTTTGATAGTTCGTCGTTTCTCACAGATTTCTTGCTTCTCAGCGAACTGTAGATTTCTTAAAGATCCTACTTTGATATGAACGGAGGATGACTCCTCATCGCCCGTGACATCAGCCTGCGTTCTCGATCGCTAATGTTCAATGTTATTTGCAGTTGTGCACTAGAACGCGATCTTCAACTTTCTTCTGGGGGGTTACAATCATTAAAAAGTTATCTCCTTCGCCTGCTGCGACTGTGAATATACCGGCTGTCAATAGTTTTTGTTCTTTGGTCGTGTTTGGGAAGAGTTTAAGTTGAGATTGATTATTTTTTCAAAATATTCTTTTTATTGGCTTAAACATGATTTAATGGTAACGTCTATCTGAATAAAACCATTGACAATTTCCTTGATAACTCTGGGTTTTAAATTTATTTCTTGAATAGAATTCTAAATTGTTAAATTTATATATTTCTAGTAGTAGACAGCAACTTTACTATATACTATGAATGCACATCAAAGGTTTTATTACCAAATTTCAATTTTGATCAAGAATGATAGCATATTCTCTCATACAATAACACTAAAAACAGTTCACAGCCCAGCTATCTGAATGAACGAGTTATCGGGCGAAATTGGGTTTTGCAATAATAATAATAACAAAAGCTAAAAAAAAATATTTTTGCAACACACTGAGTTCATGTGACACAATTCGATTTGAAGTGATTGCGATTTTTGTCGGTTCTTAGCAAATTTCTCAATATCTTTGAACGTTGAAGCGTTCTTTCCCTATGTACATACGAAATGTTATCAATGAATGTTGCAAGTTACTTGCATATCTCTATACGTGCAAACATTATTAGATAAAGTAAAAAGAGAACGTGCCGTCGTTTTCAGAAAATAAGTGCAAGTGGGGTGCTTCACACGGAATAGAAACAAAAAGTAAGTACAAAAATCCAATTCAAATGTAAATAAAACATTTAAAATAAAGATCAACTCGATCTTGTAGAGTGTGCTTGAGGGGCAAGTGTGTTTACACTTGAACGTCGGGCCGACTGTACTACGCGCACAACGATTGTATTGTCGCTCAGGTGAAACTGATAATTAAATTGCATTGATATGATAAGAAACTCAATGACTATATGTCAGCTGAATTTTACACTAGCCGAGCTATCGAATAGAAGCGTTGAGTAGTTCCGTTGAAGCTTAAATTCTATTTATTTTCATTTATATTTTTGTAAAAACTACTTATTAAGCCTATTGAAATAGCTCTTATCTCACAGATCTTTTCATCGTCGTAACGTATTTAAATACGAATCACACCTTTTCAAACACTTCGGTTCAGCTTATTTATTTCACATACTTTAACTTTAAAGTTCTTTTCACACTATAAAGCTCTCTATACTTCTTTATGTTGCATTATTTTTTAATTTTCTGTACCTCAGAAGGAAAAACAAAACCTTTATAGGATCACTTTGCTGCCCGTCTGTCTGTCTCCATCCTTTGGCTTGCGAACGCGAAAAATTTGAAAATTGCAACTCAATTTATTTAAGGCTGCAATGGACGAACTATTAATATACATACAAGTTTGAACGGACCCTTTCTATGCGGGGAAAGTTATCAGTTATATGAATATCAGTCGCTGTCTCGGTAATAGTGTCCGCCTTCACACTTTACGAATCTGTACTTCGTACTTATCTGACTAAGTTGATGATTTTTCAGGTTCCTTTCCTCAAAAGAGAAATCGGAACTATTATAGGATCACTTTGTCCATCCGTCCGTCATTACTTTTTATCTCAGAAACGCGTGGAAGTATCAAGTTGAAATAATTACGAATTAC
This sequence comes from Orthonevra nobilis, assembly GCA_963555765.1. Lineage (NCBI taxonomy): Eukaryota > Metazoa > Arthropoda > Insecta > Diptera > Syrphidae > Orthonevra > Orthonevra nobilis. The sequence continues at coordinate 23,969,790 of OY743225.1, read as the reverse complement.
TTATGACTGTAACCTCTTAAAGCTATAACATGAAGCTTCTAAATCGACGCAGTCAAAAAATACGGATGCTTGTGCCGCATATTTTGATAACTGCAAGGGCAATCAAAACCTATGAGGTACTTCCAGTTGGTCTAGAATAATGTAATTTGCCAAGAAGCAATGTCTTATAGTACAATTAAAAGGAAAATCCGAAATCGTATATTTGTACTAACATTACAAAAATTTTTATAAATCGGATCACAATTTTTTTATGGCCGTGATGGACAAACTATTTAAATACCTACAAGTTTGTACCGAACCTTCGTTGCGCTTATCCGACTCATACCAGGCCGTATTTTTAGAAGCCTTGCCTCACAACATAATTTTTAAAAATGGTTTGCAAATTTGAATTGATGGTTTTATCATAATTATAAATCAAAGTTTAAGTAACGGCCTTAACATTAAACGAGTATGTGTACAGTGCTATCCAATCATTCCAGATTGTCATTGCAACTTATAGTGCTACCGCAGCAATGTTCACCTGTATAAGATACGACGGAATCGATTCTTAACAAGTAACAACGCTTTCTCTAGACACATGCTTTACATGAGTGTTAAAGACCGGTTAAATTCGACTGAACAAATTTGTTTGAACTACTCCTCACGATTGAATTTAATGAATTGAAACAATAGTCACCCGCTGCTCAAACCTGTAGATCATCACTAAATCACGTAGTTTTGTTTACAAGGCGTGCCGCGCCTGTGATTTCGGACAGGGATACGCTTGATAGCTCACAAATTGCCAGAAACTTGAAATGACAACTCTTGTTTTCTTTTAAGAACCTTTGTTAAGCTTCTTTTCTGTGAAAAGAAGTACAGAATCGATTTGTTTAATTGACCCATTTTGGGTTTGTTAATTAAAAGCTTAAGACTATATATACTGCTACTCTATAACGTTCAATTTTGAAGGACAATCCAAGTAACTATGTCTGTGATCCTTGATGCAAAAAAACCTTTACCCTTGTACCTTTGAATATCTAAGGTCCTCTCTTATACACGATCAAGCCCAATGAAAATACGTGAACATATTGAAGCACAGGATGTCCGTGGCTCAGTAATAAGTTAATTGGTTGGAGAGCGTGTGGTCCCGGGTTCAAATCCTGCAAAGAGTACAACTGTTAACATAGAGCTCTCGTTCGCCAAAGAACTAATCCCAGCCTCTCCCATTTGTGCGAAAACTAAAACTACCACAAAAATCGTGTAGAATTTAAATGAAATTCTGCATAGATGCATCTTTAAATGTTCAGAGACTAAGTTTGGTTTTTTTCTTTTGAAATAAGTCAATAGTCCCCCACTTTTCAAGTCCAAAAAGCATACTCTAAGCTTTAAACATAAGGTGCTAACTTTAAAAGTATTTCCGAGAAGTATATATCTTGGTTTGTTAATGATTCTTATCAAACGGAACCAGCGAAAAGTCGCTGTTGAGCGTTGTATATCATTTTGGTTCACTCACTTTAGTTTTATTTTATTTTTTGTTCATATATGATTATTAATTTATTGTTTGTGGTATATATTTTGATAAAATTAATGGTAATTTGAAATGAACCAATTCAGTTGAGGTCTTCGCGTCTACCTGTCCATAACCGCGTGAGTTGAAACTTAACAGTTTTTCATTTCATTTAAAACGAAAATCGAAGTTTTCGCTTCAAGACATCTAATAGTATCTGAAATCGAGGAATCACAGTCATGAACGAAGAGCCGATTAACTATTTGGATAGCGTTTTGCAAGAGGAGGAGCTACGCTGGCGCATGGAGGATTACGGTCATGATCGGAGAAAGTATTCAATCTCGCGATCCGGCAGATACAAATCGATCAATAAGAAGCGTGATGCTCTTAAGCCGGAACTTTTTAAAGGCAACGATGCAGATAAGGTGAGAATTGTCATTTGCTTGTACCTACCCGTTTATATTGTGTCGGTTGTCTAGCTGTCAGTGCCTTTAAATAATAATCATTCATAAGTTATTATAATTAATTGTGCTACTCATTTCGGGTAAAAAAAGAACTACACTAAGTCAAAATTTAATCCAGTTGTTATTGATGCGTTGATTCACTTTTTTTTAAGTTTAAGTGAAGTTTTTAAGGAAGGTGAAAAAGCTTATTAAACTGATTCACGACCCTTGGGATAAGATATTTCCGTTATGTCAGTGGAGTCGAAAAAATGGTATGCCTGCGTTCTACTCGGTTTTTGGATCGGAGAAGTATATGTACACGTAGCTCAGTGAAAACTATGTCTTTTTGAGTAACACATCAAATTGTCCTTATAGTCATGAAGAACGTCAAATTATTATTAATTGTGTATTATGTTCTCTTAAGACAAACATTGAATAAACGACGATACAATAAAGATATACTATACATATCTTTCACGACTTTCGTGTTGATCATAATTAATAATAATCGCTTTTGGGGTAACAGCAGCATCCACTCAAACACAGGTGGCCAATTGCTTCCACTAATGAAATTAGAAACAATATTTGTACAATAAAATATAAACAGATACAATAAGATACATTCGCTAATTTATTTTTCACGCGGGCTTTGTTAAGTTTCGTTATTGTTATTCCATATAATAATCAATTAAAACAATTGACGATTTAAAAATGCGTGTAATATCTTTTTGAACAGTGAAAGACATGCGAAATTGTTAGTCCTTTTATCGTTTAGCAATATTCCCTAAAGTGTTTTTTCGATGCAACTCCCAGTTAGGTTTTTTTTTTGTGAATAAGTGAATAATGTGATCCACTTAAAGCACAAGCCTATTTTTGCTTATTTTTGCGAAAACGAAAACGCCCAGCAAAATTTTGAAGAATTTAAATGAAATTCTGTTGCGTTGCTTGCTTGCGTTGCGGCCAAGAATACGAGCGCCTCTCACCTGATATTAAAGTTTATCAGAATCAGACCATTTCCGTGTATTTTTATCCTACAACCTCTAGCCAGCTACGAGTCCACAGAACTCAGGGATCTTTATGATTTTTACCACTATGAGTAGCTATTGCATTGGTAAGACTGTGGAGTCCTTCTCTCTGTTTTGTCTTTAAGCTACATTGAAGGCTCTATTAAAAGCAAAAAAAGAAAATTAGATTATGTTAGTATTGGTGGATTGTTCTATCGTGCTTATGACTTTATGTACCCATATCAAATATGAATTGTGTGGTTTCGACAAATGATATTCATCAATTACACCACTGATATTTTTCTTCATCAGTCGTTCCAAGCTTTCCAGTGAAAAGGAGGATATGTTAATATGTGTGCAATGTATGTAGCTTTAAGTCCCATATTCATGCTTCATTGGTACCAATTGCTACAAAAGGGGCAACAAATCTTAATGTCCATAAGAATTTATCGTCTCTGTTTTCATCAGGAAACGTTTTGGCACTCATACTGCACTGCATCCTTGCAGGCTGTTCTTTGGAGTCCTAGTAGGTAGATATCGGCCCAGGTGTCATCGTGAGATTTATAGAGTTACAGATGTTACTCTCAGTCGATCAATTTCTATTCTATATTTGCCAAACCTTACATCGTCATGTGAAGATCATGCAATGGCTTGATAGATCGGTCATATCAAGCAATAATGTTCGAAATTTCAACAATACCTCCATGTTTCGATTAGATCCTTGATTTTCGCACACCACCTTGGCGGATGTTTATTTGGTTTTTGGAAAATGTTTTTTTAAAATCGCAGTTCGTTGAGCGATTTCAAACGCCCTTTTTTTCTCAAGAATCTTGTTTGGATAGATAGAATAAATAGACAAGCCCTGAAACATTGTTGTTTTTTTGAATTATTTGAATTTGCTTGCACATACAACCATAAGTAACCAAGCCCCTGAAATGTAAAAATTTTCTGTAAAATATTCTCTTTATCATGACAAACGTCGCTTTGACTATAAAATTGTTTAATTATAGATATTGGTCGAGCCTAGGCTCTAGGTTTCTGACTACCCTTCGCCAATTCTTAAACAATAAAGTCTTGTTTTTTAGCTCAAAACAAAGCCTCATCTCTATCATCAATGTCAGTGGTACACGAAAAAATATGATTGGCATAAGCATCACATCCTAGTACGAAGTTCCTCTTACCTTGTTGCGTCGTTGCAATTTGCTCCCGCAATTCAACTGGCGTAAAATCTTAGCCGCATGAGTAAATGGTGACTTTCTACGCAACGTTTCTTTTTCAGACAAACATTTACTAATCGGTCATTGCTTCTAATCCCCTCATCTCAAAACTGTGAATTCATGGTTCATGATTCAGCCCGGCGGATGAAGCTTTATTTTAACTATGTTCACCGATTATTCCCTGCATACAGTTTCCCCACCTAAAAAGAAATGTTTTTAGAGATGACTTCACTCACAGAAATATTTTGGTGCCACAATCCTGCGTATTGCGTTGCCATTTCAAGGTTTCTCGATAAACTTATTCGGTCATAATTTTTACAAGATCCGAATAAACAAATGAAAGAACAATGAATTGTATTGTTCATGAGGATTAAACTTGAACTTGAAAGTAGAATATTTGCCAAAAAAATTATTACGCAAGTGGACATAAAAAAATAAAACAAAACATTGAGGAAGCATGATGGAATCGAATCAATATTCTGCATACTTTTAGTAAAATGCCGAGCTTGAAAGTGTATTTTTCCAACAATTTTCCAATTTTTTTGCCAGCAAGGACATACCTTCATCTCAGCATTTATGTTGAAGTTGTTGCAATATATCTTTCAGACCAACAGTTTACTTTCGACACCGAATATTCACAAAACATGCTTTTGAACATGTAAGCTTATTCTTTCTTTTACGTCATCACTCTGCTGTCAGGTTATACCTTCACATGACAAGTCACAAGAGCAATCACCACAGAATGGTCAGCCACTTTTTCAGTCGATGGGTCCATTACTTTCGGTGTTCGTCCACTTCAGTGATAGCAATGTTGAGATGATCATTTGTGCAACTGCCACGTTAAATGACTAGATGATCACTCTGGATTCGGGACTCCAAGATTTACTGTGAAGCCGTTGGCATGTATGCATTGCAAAGAAGCAACTTTGATAATCTGTAAGGGTGGTCAATTCTTGGTAAATATTGATAAATTGATTTAGAATGGTACCAGCTTGTTTAAGATCCTGTCCTAGAATTAATTGTGGATTATGGGGACCGCTTTGTCTTTTTACCCGGTTTTTTATGATCACTGGATGTAAGCATTTGTATAGTTGATGCTGTGCACCTTGTCGACTATGAAGACTTTGTCTTAAAGTCTTCAGCCGCTTACTTTAAAACATTTATGCATGAGTACTAGAACAGAGGTACAAGTTTTCCTTTATTAGAAACATTTTCTCATAAAGCGTTATTTGTTTTCGAAACATTTATTCCATTGGGGTACACCTTTACTTTACTTGCTTATCTTAAATGAAATGGTGCAGAATCTTGCTCTGGTGGAGTGTTCGATGCAACTGCAAAGGAATAGTTTATCGCTTATAAAATAAAAACTTAAGAATTCCTATCGAGCTGGTTATTAAAGATATTAAATCACTTTTCTTCCATTGAACGCTTTTAATTTTGTTTCAACGTTATTTTTTATTGATGTGGAAAAAAGAAGGTCATCATACCAGTGAGCCCCACAGCTGGACTATTGTGAATGCATTTTACTAGGTTGATTAGAAGTATCCATCTGAAAGAACTTTACCCACTTTAATCCAACAGTTTATAGTAAGTTTTGATTGAAAGACGCATTTCATCAACCATTTTAATTCACAATGCTTGTTTGCAAAGCTAGGGGACACATCCATCAATTTTACAACCAACCAAATGGCAATAAAGTATCATTATTATCAGAATTGCTTTTAAGATCGTAATCTCGGCGATTATCACGTTCCATGTCACAAGACGCATTGGTAGATTTGATTTCAGAAATCTAACGAGTAGGTAGGTTTGGTTCAAACATTTGATAGACAGGGATACTAAGCCCGTGATTTAAATAGTCTAAAGTTCTGTTATAAATGCACAAAATAATAAATTAATAAAATAGTTATATTTTATACAATAGGTGTGCTTCAGTGTTGATAAGAGAAACAAACGGAAGAATAAGTAAAAATTAAAGCAAAAAGTTGCACAAACGAGCAAAATGATAAGATTTCGACAGTAAAACTAGAATAGCCTTGGTTTTGTCCATTTTTTTGTTTTCTTGTCTTTAGTCTTTACACTTTTTACTTTTATGACAAGACAAAGAAAAAAGATTGTTTCACGCGCATACTCGTTATCCGGTTGATTGTTTATTTTTAGTAATCAAACATTAAACTTATCGACGCGACGCCACTATCTTTGTCATGGTTACATTTGGGTGTAATTAATTAATTCAGGTGTCACAGTTAGAACCAGCATGTTAATAAGCTAAACTTAGTAAATCTGTTGAGCTGGTTCCTCAATGTTTGCGTGGTGTTTCATTAGATCGAATTTGTTGACCTATTTCATAAGTAAAAAAGTAGGTTCTCGTAAAATCTAACTTGGGGTGGTTCTGACACGTGGTATGGAGAAAAACTTTATTATCGCTGCTGCTTTATTTTGATTTTTTCAACCAAATCATAATTTTATGGGATACGATATTGTACACTGCGATTCATAAGTTTTATCGAAATACTATATATTATATTGAAAATAATTTATCATCAACGAGATTTTTATCTTAATGCTTCAAACTAGGTTCAGGAAATTTTATATTTATAATATATATATTTACTTACATGTTTTTCCGGTCTTAAATTAAATTAAATTTTGCACTGAATTAATTAATTAATTAATTAATTAAAGAACAAGAAAAAAATCCACTCAAAAAAGTGACTAGTGCATTTCTAAAAAAAAATATTAAACTTAAGCTTAGCCTTTCAAATAAAAAAATATGTTTATAGATATTATTTTTTTGTGCTGATATTAATATATGTATATTATTATAATGCTTGCACCAGCTTTCAATCTCAATGCTTAATAACCTTAATTAAACAGAAAATCGGCGCTTGAACTAGGTTGGCCTAGTTGTACAGGGCTTCATTTTGATAGATTTGTAGTATTGCGACTCTGGAATTCTATGTTAACTTTACGAGCTTTCAAATTTCGAATCTGGTTCAGTCAGCCTCGATAAAAAATTAACTAGAGTGGTTGGCCAACAATAGTAGTCTAAGAAAGGGGGTTGCGTAATGGTTACACTATTCCTTTTTTATACTTGAGATTTATGTTCGCATTCAGAAAATTTGTTTTTTAAAAATGATGACACATCTGTAAAAAAAAGAGTCCACTTATTTTTTCACTAGCTAATGGCGACTAAACGGGTAACCAATTTTGAGCGAACAATTCGATAGCTAATGTCCCTATTCTCTATTTCGATTCCAACATTGGGATGGGAACGGAAACCGAACCATCTATTATTTACCCAATTCCTCAGCTAAATAAGTTTAGCGTACTCATAATCCCTTGAGAGCCCGCAATAATTATTTTTTGATATCTTGTAGTACTTTATGGAATAGTTTGACAAAACAGGAAGGGCCTTTCTACCAACATTGGCAAATTTCAAGCCATTTAGGGAAATTTTCTTCGCTACGCTATGCAAAAACTAAGCCTTATGTGTCACTAATACTTGTTGCTTTAAATTTAAATGGTAAATTATATATTGAAGAGTGTGATAAACAAAATCCGACAGATGTCCCAGCCTATATATTAAGGCATAGATTTTACGAATAAACATTTTGAAGTTTTTTTTACATGATAATTGGTTTTTCTTGTTCTGTTAACAAATTTGAAAAGCTCTTGCTTGTTTTGCTTTAATTCCCCGGAATCACAATCTAAATTTGTTTTATTTTATATTATTTTTCATTCGTTTAATTGCTGCGATAATTTGAGAAGAGAAAATATGTTTGTGCATGCATATACGAGGTCATCTTCAAGCTAAACAATTAATCTAAGAAACTTGCTATTTAAATTGGAATATTCATTCAGCCAGTCGCTGTCTTTCAACACTGACTTGTTGGTCAGAGATTCGAAAATGAAGTTCAAAGTTGTGTTTTTATTTATTTTTGGTTTAATTCTCATTTCAATCAATGCTGTTCATACCTGGAGGGATACTGGAAGCAGCCACGTTGGGTCCAAACTTCAAACTGGCAACGTCCGAATACCAACGTCGCCACCATTTAACCCTAAGCGTTTTGGCAGTCCCGGTCCCTATCATCATTGAAATCAAATAAATACATAAATTAATAGCCTTTCATGTTTTTTATTGAAAAAAGAGTTTTGATTGTGTGCTAGGACGGCCATATGTATGGACATGAGGTTGAAAAATCATAATATGTTTGTTTTGAAGGATAACAGTATTTGCTTTCTTCCAGTAAATCGTCCTGTGTTCAGGCCACAATATAGTCCAAGGGCTGGTTAAATAAAATTTTTAATCTTCGAGACAGGAATATTAACTTAAGCGTGAGTGAAAAAGCAGAGATTTTTTAGGGCTATTTTCCGAAGCACTCGAACAAATCATCTCTTATGTAGGTACACTCTGCGACAGATCCTTTGGGAGCCAGGATTTAGCTCCCCCGACGTAGTAGAACATTGGACATATCGTTGTAAACTCATGTCGGCCGCAAAATCTTTCCCTTGGCAGTTTTACCCACAGTCAGATGTTCTTCAATGACTGACCTAAGCTGTCGAGAATAATATCGGAATTCCCTTCCCGAGATTGAATCTGAGACTCTACGACTTCTCGAAGACGTACATTTTATTGTGGATTTCTCAAGCCTCTTCAACCAATGATCCGTCATCGTGAATGCGCGATGTTGTCGATTATTAAATACCTTCTTCTGATCAGATTCTATTTATTTCAGTTTATTAATACAAAACTTGAACTTGAACTTACACACGAGTATGTATGTACATATGCTTTAAGAAATTACAAATCAAACTTCAAGGAAAAGCTCTTAAGCAACACCATCACCTTTATTTGGTCTGGGAAATGGGTTAAATGGAGGAGTGCCAGATTTCGGTGGTTGAAATTTGTAAGCTGGGCGAGGTCCACTCAAACCGAATTGTTGTCGTCCAGCTTGGGCTCCTTGCGTCAGCAATGCAATTACAGCCACAATAAGTATGAGGAAAATTTTAACGTTCATATTGAGAGAATATTGACGTGTCTAGCAAAGAATTCAGTTTAATAATGATGAAGTTCAACTTACGATTCGCTTTATATAAGCACATTCGACTTAGGTTTGTATATATAGTGATAACGCAAAACATTTACAGATATTGCTTTTTCTTTATTTTCATTTTTATTTTTTTGTTATCTTCTGAGTGAATCCGTAATTCTTTAGAAAATATACCAACAATGATGTCGTGGGTGACTTAAGTTTTTTCCTTCAAACAGTTCTGGGAATCACCCTCATTAAACAATGTTATAGGTTGCTTAATTAAATTCCATTACGTTCAACGCATATTGTAGCTAACATTTTAATTAAATAGCTATAAATTTCTCAGACAGAAAAATGATTTTCTAAGCTTTGCTCGTCATTTATTTCAAAAACTTGTTGATAAAGAAATTTAACGCAAATGAAATATACTGGAGTATTGGGCAAAGACTGTTAAACTGGCACTGTTGTCTAAGAGCTACGATTTTGAAAGTGAAAGAACCCTGATTGAGTTTTTTGGCCAAGCCCGCTTCAGAGGGTGGTCATTGGAGCGCCCTTTCCCCCCTTATTACTCATTTCCCGTTAAAAATTAAAAGCTCACCAAAAAAGACACGAGGAACGCAAAAATAGAGAATTGAAACTTTTTTCTTGGTCGTACTTCGACTTACAACACCACTCTTTCGCAGCGTCTGCAGATTTATAACTTACTTCAAACCTCCTGGCCTTGAATTGAAAAGAGCTACTCATCTTAATCCAATGACCTTCAGACTGGTCATCAAATCTAGAGATGACAAGGAGCCTAGGACTATCAAACAACTTCTGTGTGAATGCCCATGTCTACAGCTGAGACGTCTGCGGAAACGAACGCATGAAGAACTCCGGCAATAGTAAAAATTCCACTTGAGATTTTGATGAATTTTACAAAGAGTACAAGTGGTTTTAACTACCATTGGCGAAAGTATATTAAAGGGACCTTTCTGGCCCGTCGAACTCAACTGACTAGGGAGCATATATACTTCAATCTTACCTTACATAACTCAGAGCGATGTGAGATACGGATCCACTTGCTACTTGCTACTTGCCATGTCTTGGTCCTAGTTCATTCGCCCGTCTACAGCTTTTCGACCAACGTAGAAGATCAACGGTACCGCTAATCTATTCTGTACCAGACCTTTTCTATCGAGATAGAGAAACGCTTCAGGGGGAATTAGGCCGTTAAGGCGCACTGTCTCATGTTGCATGGGGTAAAAAGCCGCAGAGATAAAGTTGTTGTTCGAACTCATTGCTCTTGCAATATCACTTCAAATAGCCTTTATATGGTAATTGTCTACTCTGATCAGGTTTGCCCCGTTGTAATGTCCTATGGGCGAATTTTGTTTACAAAAATTATTTTATACATAAACATGTGTGTGTTTTATTTAGATTCCCTCTTTATTATGGCTGCTTCTATAAATACATATATTCTAGAAGAAGCAAGACACGCATCCAATATCCTGAACGTACAAACGTTCAGAGGGACATCGACTCCGACCAGTTTTTTGTTGCAACCAAATTCAGAGCTCGACTATCGAACTAGAAGAACCTGCGAACCGCCCAGAAAAAGAAATTCAACGTTGAAATCCGTAACAGAACTGGACTAGCCAGTGCCTACGGCGAGCACCTGAGCGAGAGATTCTCTGCTGTGCATTCACAATCCACAAACGCCAAAAATTTGTGGAATAAGTACCGCGACATCATCAAGGACGTAGCCGATAGAACTATATGCTACCAGCTACCACCAAACAAAAGCCATTGGCACGATGATGAACGCGTACGACCGAAAAAGGTGAGAGAACATGTACACATGAAAGCGCTGCCACGCAAAAAATCGGGAGAAAAAAATCCTGGGTAAATAGAAGATTTCCAGCCCGGGACGCTGACATCTCGAAACAGTGAAGGAAACTTAGTCGAAAAAGCGCAGGGAATGCTAGATATATTTAAGCAGCATTTCCATCATCTGCTAAATGGGCATCAGCTAAAAAGAGTGATAGTGCAAGAAGTTAACCCGCATTCAATCAATACAGAAGGCATCCCTCATCCAAGTTAGGCATTGGTTGGCTCAGCTATGAAAAACATGAAGAACAACTTGGCCGCCAGCTCTGAAAGCCTACCAGCGGAGCTTTCAAAAATGGTGGCGCTTTGGTAGGGTGAATGCACGAAATTATCGGCCAAGTTTGGGTGAATGAAGCACTGTCCGATGACTGAACTATCAGCTCTATATGCCCCATATTCAAGAAAGGCGATCCTATGTCTTGTAAAAACTATGGAGGCATATCCATGCTTAATGTCGCAAAAAAGCGCGCAGAGCAGGTGTAAGTACGGAAGGCACTATCTTCAACAAATCTGTCCAGCTGCTAGGATATGCAGACGACATCGGCATCATTGGTCGCTCACAGCCCGCCGTCGTAGAGGCTTTTACGGCAATTGAAGAACAGGCGAATCGAGTTGCTTTGAAGTTAACGAGGGCAAAACTAAGTTCATGTTGTCAACAAACAAAGAAACATCTGTGCATAAGACAAAACGTCACCGCTGGCAACAGTAATTTCGAGGTAGTTAAGGAGTTTACCTACCACGGAGTAAATATCAACTCCACGAGTGACACCTTAGTGGAACTCATCCTAGGAAACCGCCGCTACTTTGGTTTGAAGAAACAAATGGGTTCAAAACTCCTAACTCGAAAGACGAAATTTTTCCAACGACAGTCATATGGATATGTTTTAAATTTAATAAAAATGTCATTTATTGATATTTTTTATTTTTTGCTTATTTTAAAAAATACATATACTATATATTTAAATCGTTAAAATAGGTTTTAATAATTCACATTATTAATTGAAACGTCCTCGAGGAGGATTTGGGTTATAAGGTCCAGTGCTTGAGTATGGTGGCTTAAATGGTCCAGGGCGAGGTCTTGGGGAATCCCCAAACGGGCTCCCGCGTCGTCCGGAGTCATGCCATGCTTGCACAACATGTGTTGAGATGGCAATTAAAGCAAAAATGACAACAAGGAAAATTTTAATGTTCATTTTAATGGAGCTCGATCTGTTCGGCTTATCTTAACAAATTGCAAATAAATTCTGATGATGGTTTCTGTACGAGAGATGCTTTTTATATATTTCAATTTCTTAATCTTAAGCGATAAGGGAACATTTATTATAATTTTTTTTCCGTTATCTCTTAATATTATTTAGCTCAATATTATTTCCAAATACAAGGGGATTTCTTTTTTGGGATTCATTTATGTTTAGAACAATAATTATTCAAAAAAAAAATCCCCAAGTGTGAAGCACTTTGACAAACAAACAAAAAAATTGCATACGCTCATATAAATTTGAAATGTAAGAAAAAACCCCAAAAGTGTGACCGAATTTTGAAAAAAAAAATCACACGCTCATATAAGTTCAAATATACAAAAGGTATTATTAAAACACTACACACTTCATATGTATGAACATATAGTAAACATGCTAACCAACAAAAAAGTCAGTGCGACCATATGCGCAAATATTAGACTTAAGTCACAATTGCCACTTTTCCTAAATTAAGAAAGATGATGACATTCTTGTCATGATATCAATCCTTATCCAACTAAAATGCTTCATAATCAAGGTTTATTCCAATAGGACCTTTTGTTTAAAAGCCACGACTTGCATACAATTTTTAAATTAAGAAAAATGCCGCGGCCTATGGAAATAGTTCTACGCTTTGTCTAATAGTTATATACACAATTTATCCTTATTAAATAAAACGAAACCATCGTTTTCTTTATTTTATCCATATTCCCATATTAATCCGTACTTGCATATTAATATTATAAATGCGAAAGAAACGGTCTGTGCGTGACGTTTTAACACCCACACCGCTGGGCCAATTTTGGTGAATTTTGGCCACTGATCGGTAAATGGCCCTGTAGTACTTTGAATCGGGCTATTATGTTGTGTACTTCGAGAATTTTAGTAGATCCCGAGTTGTCACTCGTCAAGAAATACACAAACATTTAATGTTCGCTGTTGGTTACAATATTTCCAATGAAATAGGTTCTGCCTACTGGTTGTCGAAATTTCTGATTTCATCAAATTTAAGGAATTTTTAAAGGACAAAAAATTATGGAAATCGAATTTCAATTCACTTTTTGGATGAGGACTTTTCTGGTTTCTCCAAGCATTTCGAATCAATGTTCAGTTTTCGATTTCTCAGAAAAACACGTTTACGACATTTTGCTAAAGGGACTATTCAGAGGCATATTTCTTCATCGATTATGTACATTTAAACAAGCTACCATTCTGTGAAAAGATGAGACTGTGTGTTCATACGACTGTACGTATGGAAGAAAATACTTTTATTCTGACCAAAACGAAGGATTAATCAGGCCGCAATTCATTTTATTCAGTATTCTCATGGTGGAAATATATTTGTAAGAAGGTACATAATAATGGTATGGACTCAATCGCAAGATATCCCGAGAAGTGAAACAATCACTTTATTTGGAAATTTTCAAAAACTCGCAACCGTTGTAGGGCAACTTTTTGTTGGAAACAACTTTACGCTTCAAAACTCTAATGCTACAATGAATGAAAATGAACTTATGTAAAAAATATTTATCGTAAATTTCGTTGTATAAATTTGTTGAAATGGCCACCTCAGAGTCCAGGTCTCAATGAAATAGTTAAAGTTTAACTGATTCGCATATAAGATACAATTTTTCCACGGTTTTACAGTGATTAACACGTGCCTTAAAAATGACTCTTTTCTATGTTTTTCTCTCATGTTATTTGGATTTTTCTGTTTTTAATTACCTATTTAAAGATTAAGTACTTACACATTAAAAAAAAACGTTCAAAGTCAGAATAAGTTACAGACTTACGTTGTTCGAATTTTGTGTCAGAAATAAAAAAAACGTTTGCTGAACTGAAGCCAACGTTCGGCCAGGATAACGTTTGTCGGGTCAGGTAGTGAAATTATAAAGAAAATAATCTGTACAAAACAGTCTGACCCGTATGGTCGTCCGATAAAGTGCCACAATTTTTTTATTGAATTTATCGAGCGAGTGGCAAAATTAATTTGTTATTCGATTTCTGTGCTAATTTGATCAATTGATCCTTTCTTGTCGTAACTGTTGATGCCAAAATTGATTCTTCAGCAGGCTAAGCACTTTTAGCTTAGAATTAATACTGACTGCTAGTACACAGCTCATGTTTCGGAAGCCCGGCTTTAAATCTTCTACTTTACTTTTTGAATTTGCCCTATTTATACTTCTCACTCAAAGGATTCAAAACATATTTGCTCTGTCTTATTCCCAAAAATAGCCGTTTATTTTGAATTTGGCGTAAAACTAAACTAAATAAAGAAAAATAAAAACTGTAAATTTAAGAATGATACTTTATCATTTATTTCTTCTAAAGAGATTACTGCAGATGGTTTCCATTTTTGGAGTTTTCGAAGAATTCTTACGTTAAAGAATTAATTTAAGTTTTCATCCATAATTTTATAAAATATTAACTAACAAATTTATATTTAAATTTAATTAATTTTCAGATGAGTCGGCAATCGAATACAAAGGATTCCAGCTCATATCAGTACCAGCAAACCCATCAAGCCAGCCAGCACCAGCAATCAAACTACTCAAGAACTCGTGAACGAGAAGAGAAATATAATAAATATTACGAAACAAATCTATAACAAACGAATATGTATAAATTTATGGAACTTTTATTGATCTTATAAAATGCATGTGTACCTTAGGATAACTTTGCCAATTACATACATATATTATTAAGGGTAAAGTAAATAAGTTAAATCGAGAAAGAAACAGAAAAAAAGTGATAAGCAGCAACGCCGTCTATATATATTTGTGTAATACAAGTCTTTCTGTTTATATTTTAATGTAATTACCTTTAACGTACCTTAAGCATGTATTACGAGATTGCAAAAATTTAGTGATATATTGTTTTATCAGTATTTGGACACTTTAAGGGCAGTGCAATGTGATTTAAAGGCTTAATGGCATATAGGGAGAAGCTTTAAATAGACAACGAAGTTGTCGTCCATAATTGTTATTGTTTTTTTATATAATTTTTTATTTGTATTATATCACACTCTTACATAAGTCATACTCAATATAAAATGTTAATAGAAATAAATGGAAAACCAAATAAATTCTAAATCAACTATTTCTCCTTTCAATGAAGCTAACGTCGAGCAGGCAGAAGGGTGCCCGACACATGGGACAAGTGCACTTTTTTTCAAGCCAAACATCTCGATCGAATTCATTTTGGCGAGCAGCGAACCATCGCGCCAAACAATCGACGCACCACATTGGTCGGCAATAGCAATTTGTGCAACGATTTTGTTCAGGAATTAGTTGACCGTCGGGAGTCTCGTCAAGACATTGCTTATGAATTTTAATATTTGGTTCGGCGATCATACAGGCGAAACATTTATCAGTGATCTGATCTGCTATATAGACTGGATTAAGGGACACCTGATTCTTGAAGACCTCAATAAAGCGATCAATTATATTACGATGGAATTGAATATTGGATGGAATGATGATTGGACGACTGATGCGATCTTCTAGAGTGCGAAACTCGAGAGCATTGATGCGTATTTGAAAGTCTTCGACACCGACACGGCCGGGTCTCACGTTGATGCTGATTATTTGAAGAGCATCTGAGGTATCTTGGGCAATGTTATAAGTCTCACTCTGTAAAATACGAAAATTATTGTAATGATGCACGGGCAGAGGTTTAGGTTTTGACTTACCTTGTCAACACTGAGAGTTGTGTCGCTTTGATGGGCAAAGTACACATTGTACGGTGTGGTCTTGATTATCCAGTTTTCTGTTGCAATCACGGATGATATTGAATTGATTTTCATTTTGAAAACGTCTTGTCTAGAAAATATAAATTTTTTTTTTAAATTAACAAAATTCTGTTATGGTGCTCGAAGTTATTATGTTAGCATATCATGCCTGAAATGAATAGCAGGAATTTCAAGCTGGCTTACTATTTTGTAGTCGAAATTATCTGTCTCAAGGTCCTTATATTTAGGAAAAGACAATCACTGCTTAACGGGGAACTAAAACTCTTCTAACAGCGCCACTAGATACTACTAGATACATATTAGAGCAATATCAATAGTTATATCACTGATTTATTTGATGTTAAAATTTATTGCACCGAACGAAATATAAAAGTGCATTGACCCGGCAGAATTAAGGACGAAAACGAGATATTTTTTTAATGGAAGACGAGATTTCGCATCACTGTTTTCAGATCTTTCAGACAAGGTTTGCTGGGATGCAAGAAAACAGGAATTAAGAAAACAGAAAAAGGTTTCCAAAGCCAATGTTTTAATATGAACCTTACGTTTGGAAAAAGGCGGCGTCTGCCTTACGAGCATATCCTAGTGTTAAATGAATTTCGTCATTATATATTCAACACCTTTTGATTACAGCTCTTTAAAATTTTATAAAGGCGAATGGATTTTAAAGTAATTACAGGGATCTTATTGTTACGTTTTTATGTATGTATATATCGTTAACCTGGTGTAACACCTTACTATATAAGCGTTTGTTGCATCAAATGCTGAGTTGAGTTATCCCTTTTGCCTAACAGTTTCACAGCTCGTTTTTGGAAATTATTTATTTACTATCGGTCAACAATGCAGTACGATTCACTTCAACCAGCTCGTTTACTCATATTTGTACTTAAGCTCTGCGGACTTTGGAGTTATGAAGGTGCAAAATATAACAGTTGGTATAAGATCTACAGCTACATGGCGCAGAGTGCTTTAATGGTCACAACCCTTTTGATAATGAGCGTCGATGTCTTACAAACGAAAGCCATTGATGAATTCGCTGAAGCCGTTTACATAACTTTAGCCGAGGT
This sequence comes from Orthonevra nobilis, assembly GCA_963555765.1. Classification (NCBI taxonomy): domain Eukaryota; kingdom Metazoa; phylum Arthropoda; class Insecta; order Diptera; family Syrphidae; genus Orthonevra; species Orthonevra nobilis. Next base: position 23,952,679 of record OY743225.1, on the reverse strand, counting down.
TGTCCTCTTTATTAAGGTTGTCAACATCTATGTGATAAAACACAACATTGTGGATTTCTTAGAAAGCATAGAACTCCATTGTGATGGCCAGCCTAGAAATAATGACGAGTTAAAAATGCTTCGGCATCGCCAAAATAGTTTCAGAAAGCTTCGCAACATTTATTTTTATGGTGGCATCATCATATGCTGCATGATAGCTGTTTATCCATTATTTCTGGATAACTACAAGCTGGCAATGCCCGCTTGGATTCCTTTTGAATATCGCAATCCTCAAAGATATATATACGTGCACTCTTACGTCGCTTTTGCCCTTTCTTTCTCATGCATGGCCAGCATTACGGTCGATTTATTTCAAGACTTTTTAATGTTTAAAATGGCTTCACTTATGAATTTGATCGGCTTACGTTTGCAAAGCTTTGACCCAAAACAGGATCTGGAAGACTTCAAGAAAGTCATTCAATTCCATCAATTTGCACAAAGGTTTTATAACATAACATCAATTATTTCCAATTAATCTTTGAAACTTTTTACAGAATGGTGCTGAGGTGTCAAGATATCATTTCTGTGCCAATATTTGCTCAAATCATTACGGGTGCATCCACACTTTGTCTAACGGCCTATCGATTGCAGAAGGTGTGTAATCTAATAATTGCATTCGTTTTTAAAGCTACTGGTGGTTTGAATTTTTGAATTCTAGGCATCCTTGATCGCAAAGCCGGCTGAATTCTTTTTCATCATGACATATGGATTTCTAGTACTTTTGCAGATATTTTTTCCCTGTCTGTATGGAAGCGAAGTGACCTTGAGCGGTGGCAGACTTATTGAGGCCATTTACTGTTCGAATTGGGTTGATCTACCTTTAGAATCAAGGAAACTGATTTTTATCTACATGGAGAGCTTAAAGTCGCCGATCGAGTTAAAAGCTGGAGGATTCTTTTACATTAGATTACAGCTTTTCACAAAGGTACTGAACTTTAAACAAAGATACTCATTTTACAGTTGATATATCTTTGCAGACGGTGAACAATGCTTACACTCTCTTAGCCGTTCTTTTAAATATTCAAGATTAAAAGAAAATGTTTTTTATCTGAAACAAACTTGTAAAATAAAATAAAAAGTAAATGCTGATGAGACTATTTTTTAATGCTCAAGGTTTATGGTTTTCTTGTACAGCGAGTACATTGAATTTCTCGCATTTTCAAGTGATTTCTAAGCTACGTAACAACTTGCAGCATTTTTTAATTTTTTTCACAGAATTCAAATGAAATCAAATTAAAAGAATATAATTGACGAAAAAAGATATTGCTGGAAATCTTAAAATATTTAATGCGTTTTTTTTTTTGCGAAAAAGTGAACATTGAATTTGGAGAGGTACAAAGCATATCCGATATATATTGTGCAACGAGATTCAATTTTGGCTAGTTCTTTTTCTTCTGTGGCAAGCTGAATTTAGCTACTTAATTCAAGATTTTATTAATTGAAAAGTTCAGCATCCACATCCTTACTCACTTACTTCGATGGTGCTGCAATCCGGCTTAGACCTCAAACAAAAAGTCTATCTAGCCGATCGATAGTTACTTGATTGCGTTTAAATGCGTTCACTTAATTGTTTAAGGTCCATGTTTTAATATCCGGCTACAACTTAGTTAAGATTTGAACGAAGAAATTTCCTCTCCAAACTAACAATAGAACTTTTATCCCATTTTTGACAACGTCCTTGCTTTTTTCTTATCGTCTTTGGCGGAACAATTAACTGCTCAATCGGACAAGTTTGGCATCGAAGTTAGCCATTTTGCATGGCTCCCTATAGAAAGCTCAACAAATGCTGTCATTTTCGAGTAAGAGTTCCTGTGTTTTTAAGCGGTGTTGTAGAGCGAAGATAAGGACGATAGTAGTCTTCCTTAAACCTGCACAAATATGAACTACTAAGCATGTAGCTGAAGGCTTATGAGCTTTACGAAGTAAAACAAAAATCATCTTATAGGAGTTCCAAAGAGAAAGTGAACCTCCGTAGTATGAGGATTTAAGTCCAAAGTGGGAAACTACTCCACTTAATTTCGGGTAAAGTTAATTCTCACTCCCACGAAAATTGAAATAAATATCCCTGCATAACGCAAAGAAAGCAATTAGAGTAACAGCCACACAGTGTCATTTAAATATTTATGGTTGTTAACAGTTGAATAGAGACATTGTGTAACGCCCTATACTTAAGACACTATCATCTGTTTGTAACGGTACATTGCAGGCCAAAAGTTTATGACTGTGATAAATAAGTTTCAAAAGATAAGTATATTAATATAGTGCGGGTTTTAAATAATTTATAATCGTCGTCATGGAAATCTAGGCAGTTGACAAAATTGGAAGTATTGATTAACCCCTTAATTTATTGTCATTTATTAGGTCTTGAAAACATTATAATTTCTTGTAAATCTGTTCGGTTTTAAGTAACATTTTTAGAGCGAACAACTTGAATTTCTGTCTGGAGAACAACTTCGAGATACCTGGAAATTCACCACTGACCGTATCGGTTAGTTGTTGGAAAAAATGTTCAGATTGGGTTGGTTCCTCATTTCTGTGCAATGGTCGTATATTTTCATTATGTAGGGTATTTTTTTGCACACAGTGTATTGAATGCTTTTATTAAATATGTCGTCTCTATATGAATTTTAATCCAGACGATGTTTTAATGCACACATTCAAAACTAAGTCTTTGGCGCAATCATCTTTTTAAACAATCTCAGTAAATTGCTAGTTCATCTCGGAGTTATTTTCATTGATCTTATAATAGTTATAAATATTCCCTTCATGACAAAATTAGTTTTTGGTTTCCGTAGTAGCTTTGTTTTTTGTTGATGAATGCGAAAATAGTAAAATTAGTAAAATTAATCAAAAATTCTGTAGTTATTGTAGTGTTAATCAAGATTTTAATCCTTTCACAAAAGAACAGTAGAGGTCTAGCGTGCTCGCTGATGTAAAAAAAAAAACAATGGACATATCAGTCTGTGCTCAAGAGGTTGTGGCATTGGTCTTTAAAATGAAAATGTAAAAACTGTTGAGGTTTGGAAAAGATAAAAGAACAAAATAAGTGTTTCGATAAAGAACGAGATTGAGTCCTGTATAAGTCAACTTATCCGCTCACAAAATGGAGATTACGTTAATTGTAAATCAAGAAGTATGATTTAAATTCTCAATTCTCACCAGATTCCCCAGGTGTTTGTAGCTCCCATAACTCTTTCAATTTTGTTCCGCTCAGCAAACTACAAGATATTGTTTATATCAACTTAGTAAGGCAGTTGCGAGGTTTGAATGGAAAATAACACTATTATCATTATTTTACAAATGCACCAAACATTGCACTTAAATCCAAAGTAAAGTGAACGACATGTCCAAATCTTTTAGTTCGCAGTGAAGTCTTCATTTCCTTGTTAAAAAGAATTAAAAAAACGATTATCGACACCTTTCAATTATACCTTTAAAAAATTCAGTGTAGGAGTGTTCTTGAATTTCTGGGATAATAACAGAGCGGTTCAATAATGAAAGAAAAAAAAAGAAAGAAAAAGATTTCAAAATGCGGTGCACATATCCCTCATCTAATGTGAGATTACCTATATATAGGTTTGTTGAATTCACTGAAAGAAAAAAATACTCTTATTCCTATAGTTTCAGTCAACAATCGAAAACAATGCAATACGATTCAAATCAACCAGCTCGCTTGCTTATTATTTTACTCAAGCTTTTCGGACTTTGGAGTTATAAAGGAACAAACTATCACTTTTTATATAAATTCTACGGCTATGTAGTACAAAGTGCTTTCATGTTGCTAACTCTTTTCGCAATGTTCACTGACGCTTTACAAAAAAAAGCCATTGACGAATTCGCTGAGGCACTTTATGTAACTCTTGCCGAAGTTGTTCTTTTTATTAAGGTCGTGAACATATTTAGAGCTGTTGACGATATGGCCGACTTTATAGTGACCATAGACCATGACTTTGAAAGCCAGCCGAGAAATAAGGAGGAATTGAACATGTTGCAAGATCGCCAACATAATTTCAATAATCTTCGGAATCTCTACATCGGAGGTTGTGTCATCATAGTGATGATGATAGTTGCTTTTCCACTAACGAGCGAAGATAAAAAGCTTGTGATTCCTGTTTGGATTCCTTTCGAATATCACATTTCTGGCAGATTTACTTATGTGTACACTTATGTCGCTTTTGCGTTATCTTTTTCATGTTTTGCCAGCATGACTGTCGATTTGTTCCAAAACTATTTGATGTTTAAAATGGCATCACTTATGAATTTGATTGGAAAACGATTGCCAAGGTTTAGCCCATCGCAGGACCTAGAAGAGTTGAAGAAAATCATGAGATTCCATCAGTTTACTCAAAGGTGTTTTTTTTTTGCAAACAATTTTTCCAATCTAGTTTACTCTCTTTGCAGAATGGTGCTTAGGTGTCAACACTTCATATCATTTCCAATATTTGTCCAAATAATCACGAGTGCTTCAACACTTTGCCTGACTGCCTATCAACTCCAAAAGGTTTGCAAATGTTTTAAATTACTTCCGAAGGAACTTACTCGCTTTTGTTTTACTTTTCAGGCGTCGTTGCTCGCGGAGCCAACCGAGTACATTTTCATTTTGATGTTTGGCCTTGTATTGGTTTTGCAGATATTTTTTCCCTGTTTTTATGGAACTCAGGTGACATTGAGTGCTGGTAAACTTGTTGAAGCGATTTACTGTTCTGATTGGGTTGATCTGCCTACAGGATCGAGGAAACTTATTTTCGTTTACATGGAGTACTTAAAAAATCCAATTCAGTTGAAAGCTGGAGGAATTTTCTTCATAAGATTAGAGCTTTTCACAAAGGTTTGTAAGTCGTGTTAAAAAGGTCCCATTTGAAAGATGATTATTCTTTTTGCGGACGGTAAACAATGCTTACAGTCTCTACGCAGTACTTTTAAATATTCAAGATTAAAAATCGTTCTCGTTTAACGTTTGCAAAGCCAGTAACAATGCACGCCTCGCAAAAATAAAGAAAACTGTTAATTTTTTCATTAAGATTCATTCATTTCTTAACATTTCTAAATTTCTTTAAAGCTTTGTTACGGCGTTAAGGTTAAGATGTGCAATATTGTTCTAATGTTATTATAATAACTTGAATAATATATAAATATATTATAATTTAAAGGGCTCTTCAGTTCGAGTATTTTTTGATTTATTTATTTATTGCACCTTATTTAACTGTTACAAATTACTAGATTAGGTGTGGACTGTTTGAAGTGCAGAATAAAGATATTTCATAAGATGTTCAATATTGAGGACAAGATTGCAAGCCTGGCATTTTGGGGAAATGCGCAAAATTAACACTAAACAAAATCAAGGCTCAGAAAGGGGGATTTCTTTCTTCAGAATCAACTTGAGAGGAGTCGCACACGACAAAAGTTGTTCAACACCTCTCTTTTCTGCGGAAACGCAAGGAAAACACGGCAAGGGTAAATTCGTTATATGCACCGGTAGTTTATCCGTTTCTGATAATAAAAATCAACCCGCCATAAACAAAAAAGCAATTATTAATAAATATGTACACAAGAGCCAAATTGAATACCCAGTCACAGGGGAATAACTGGTAATGAATTCGCCGATCTTGCTGCAAAATGCGTAATCAATTCCCCGCTGCATTGCTTTTAGCCTTTTTTCAACGACAGTTTCAAAACAATGGCTTCGCAAGCATACCGCAAACAACTTAATAAAGAATGGCAAAAATACACTACAAAAAAATCAATACCCACTTATGAACAAGTGCTACATCCGGCTACGTCTGGGGCACACAAGTCGAACCCATCTGTGAATTTTACAACGCTGCCGAACTGACATTCTCCCACCTTATGATCTAATGTCCCTCACTGGATATATTTTGCCTCTTCATATTTCAAAATCAAAACATTTTAAATTTATTTACTATGCCATCAGAAAAATATCCAACTTATTAATAATTTTCTGAAAAATATGTGCACAAATTAATATAAAAATTGAGCCAAAAGCCCTGGCAGCTAGTTTTTGTATTAATTATAATTTTAATTGTCATTACTAGAATAATAATAGTTAGAAATTTCGGTTCTGAATAGTGCCTTCTAATTTAATTGTTACCAATTGTTGGCATACTATTTGCTCATATATTCTTATTGAAAATTCATGAAGATTTTTGTTAAATTGGAAGATGTAATTTCGATGAGGTGGCTAGTGCTCCTCATAAGATAGGATGGCTGTGAAACGATTTGAGATTTGAGCTGCCCTACAGCTCCAACAAACAAGCGATAACAAGATGGATGCTCATTTTGATCCGTTTCCTGAGTCAATTGAACCTTGTAACCACTTAGCCCGACATCTTTTTGCAAAAGTTTCCTCAAACTTGCTCTCTCTTCGGTTATTAATCGAGAGATCTTTTAAAGTTCATAATAGTAGAACTATTACGTTGTGTGAGATATATTCGTTTTATAATACTAAAATACCAATTCAGTTGTAGTTGATGCACATTCTGAAGATGGAAGGTCTTTTAGTATCACTAATACAAGAACTATTCATGCGTTAAGGAAGAGAGTTTAAGTTTTGCTTAAGTGACTACAGACAGTAGTGTTTAAGAGACATTAATTTCCAATCGGTACTACCTCCAAAGCGAAGAAAATTTGTCAATGGGTTCAATATATACGGCAGCTCCCAAGATGAGAGACGTGAATTCGCGAATGATTATGATTATGCTATTCCACGAGCATGAATGTGGATTATTTGACGTGTGTGCAAACCATAATCTACGTGTGTTCTGGATGCAAAGTAGGAAAAGTGCAATCGAGTATCTAGTGACTTGGATTTGAAGCTTCTCTCAGCTGGTACGTCGTTATCCATAATGATTTTATTTAGAATGATTTTAAGTGACATCTCTTAAATCATTTTACCATGCCGTAAACTTTGATTTTCGCTATTAGGCAGTTTCTCTGTTCTGCATTTAATTTTCTACAAAAGCCATCTCATAGTGCCGTCGCGCTTTTTTTAAAAATAGTTTAGACAACCTTTTGTCGAATTTTCCACCTTTAAGTGAGAGAGTTTAGGGAAAAATTGCAATTGTACATTATTTTCTTTAACCCTGCACTGTAGTGCAGATATTTCATATAGAAGTCAAAAATGTATTTCCAACGAAACGATCAAATGAGGTTATTTAACGACATCTATTACAGACACAATAATCACTGAACCTGATTTCCATTGGGACAGAAAAGCCCAAATCTTTTGATCAGTAGTACGGCTTATATATATTTTCGTACAACATGACACGATGGTCAATTAAACGCCCTTAAATTACATACTTTAAATCGGATGAAAATGTTCTTGGATTTATCCAGTAATTACGGTGACGCATGTTTAAGGTGTTAAACCAACCCTTTTAAAGCATTATTTGTTAAATCCATTGATACGAGTAATAAGACATCTGTCGTTGTTCTGACACCATTTTTATTTAATTTGTTGCGATAATCTAATATGTCTTTCATTCAACCACTGAAAGCCATGCAGTACGATTCAAATCAACCAGCACGCTTACTTATCCAGTTACTCAAATCCTTTGGACTTTGGAGCTTTAAGGGCACAATCTATAACTATATCTATGAATTTTACAAGTACATAGTGCAAAGTGTTTTTATGTTTATACTTTTTTTGGCAATGTGTATCGACGTCTTACAAACAAAAGCCGTTGACGAATTTGCCGAGGCTCTTTATGTTACTCTTGCCGAAGTGGTTTTCTTCATTAAAGTCGTGAACATCTTTAGGTCTATTGACGATATCGTGAATTTTTTAGAGACCATAGAGAATGACAATGCTAGCCAGCCAAAGAATAAGAGAGAATTAAAAATGTTACAAGATCGTCAACATAGTTTCACTACACTAACTGGTCCGAGATTCAAAGCTTGTAATTCCCGTATGGATTCCTATGAAATTTCGCAATTCCGAGATTTTTGTTTACGTGAGCATTTATGTTGGTCTTGCTTTGGCTTTTTCATGTATGGGGAGCATGACGGTGGATTTGTTTCAAAACTATTTGATGTTTAAAATGACATCATTGATGAAACTACTGGGGATACGGTTGCAAAGTTTCGGTCCAACACAGAACCTCGAAGAGTTGAAGAAAACGATGAAATTTCATCAATTTTTACACAGGTTTTGATGAATTAAACAATAACTTTTAATTTATTTATTTGATTTTTTCCAGAATGGCTCTGAAATGCCAAAATATCGTTGCTTTCCCAATTTTCGCTCTAATCATTACAGGCGCATCCACCCTTTGTCTATCCGCCTATCAACTGCAAAAGGTTTGAAGTATGTGTTAGAATTTGTTTACAAAAAGAGTGACCATTTGGCTTGTGATCCTTAGGCGTCTTTACTTGCGGAGCCGGCAGAATTCATGTTCATATTTTTGTATGGATTAATAATAGTTTTTCAGATATTTTTTCCCTGCTACTATGGAACTGAAGTGACAGTGAGTTCTAGTCAACTAATTGAAGATATCTACTTTTCAAACTGGGTAGACCAACCTGCGGGGACGCGAAAAATCATTTTTGTTTACAGGGAGTACTTGAAAATTCCAATTAAATTGAAGGCTGGAGGGTTCTTTTTTATTGGATTAGAGGTTTTCGCAAAGGTCTAAATGGTGTATTAAAGAAAAATTTTATATTATATACTTTTCCTCACTTTACAGACGGTTAACAATGCATTCAGTCTGTATGCAGTACTTGTGAACGTTCAATAATGAGGATGGGAAAACTATTTGTTTTTTTGTTTCAAATTGTAATTCAGTGATTGAAGCTTTATGGCGATACTGTTAGATATACAAAATTATTATGTAAAAAGCGCTTGGCCTAAAAGGATGTGATTGTATTCGAAATATATAAGAGTGTGAGTGTGTTTTCGCTCATACAAATACATAAATGTGGAAAGGGTTCCTTTTATTGTGTAATATGATCGGATGAATAAAACAAATTCAAATTTACATCTTTTTGCGAGCAAGAACAACTCTTCAGAAGAATGGAAGAATTTCATCGGACCAACGAATTTGTGAACGTCAAGATCTTTGCGTACTTCTCCTACCCTAAGAAAGTTAATTCACACCAAACAAGTTCTCCTTCCCTACACTTCATGCTCAAATTTATCAGTGCCTCAGCATATATTAAAGAAAATTTGGGCTCCTCCTAAGATGATGCAAATTTCTCCTCCTTTAGCTGCAATATGACTTAACATTCGTTGGCGCTACCTTTGGTGCTGTAACATGTAATTGAGTTAAAAACGACTAAAGCATATAGGACTGAGGTCAATTGTTAGCGGTATTGGGATTAAGGTCTTTGATTGCAACTTCGGAACAATGTTCAAAAAAGGCAACCAAAGAAAAAATGTGTCATTAAATTGGTTAAAGATAAAGTTTAACTGTTTCTCAATCATAACTTACCTTCTGTACTCATTATTTATATCGCTCGCGACAATTGCATGACTATTCCTTGTGTTGGAGAATTTCACTAACGACTTACTTATTGGGTGCTTCTCCCAGTTGTTTTGCATCCAATGCACAATCAGACCAGGCACAAATATCACAGCCATCAAGCTAAAACGCTTTGCCACCTTCCATGTAACACCCTTGAATGCCCAATTGGCTTCTACGGCTATATCATCGTCTTCGGCTTCCTCATCCATGACGGCGAATTTTAGGTGATGAATTAAAAAATAAAACGCTGGCAAACAGCTGTGAATAACTAAATTCAACGATGTCCGCTTTTGGTGGTACCGGACAAACTCGACGTCCTTGGAACCGAGACATTTCGAAAAACAATTCTCGACGGTCAAACCTAGTGAAATAAACTCCTCAGGCGGATAAACGATGCAGAAACAAAGTAATATATAAAAAAAATTAAAGATGATCTCAGCTTCTTCCATAATCAGAACAAAAGACGAGGATGATGAGAGGAACAAGATATCAAACCAAATCTGTTTTGAAGCAAATACTAATCGGAATGTTTATTTTTTGCTTTTGCAAAATGTCAAACTTTTTGACAGACTTACATCAAGTGTCTGATGTGGAATGAATTGGAGGTTCTAAAACAAATGTTACAGTGAGCGGCGAAAAATTTATAACACGATCAACAAGAAAGCAAGATACTCTTCGAATGAATATGAGATATATGAGTATGATAAAACAATAAAACACAATATTTTACAATTCCAGTTTTCTCAATCCTAGGTTTAAAAAGATTTTAATTATTATTATTTTCTGTGTTTTCATTGAACAATAATTTTGCATGAGCAAATGACATGATAATACCATTTTGGTGTTAATTATTATAAAAATGTCTAGGTCGTGGATTACATTTAAGAACGTTTTGATTGTAAACATTTAAACTTATAAAGAATCGTTTGAAAATGCTTAAAAACCTCAACCATATTTAAGCGTCTAGTACGTATAAACTTATTTAACCATGTAGAGATATTTAGCATGATCTTCAAATCGAAAAAAACCCAGAGAAAAAAAACGAAACTCTTCGTTATGAACATGACATTTTAAAAAATTTTATCAGTTTCGCAAGGTTCAAGTTCTATTATTCTTAATATTCTAAATGTACCAGAAATGTTGAAAATATTAATAAAAATAGCTTGAAATCAATCGTTTAGCAATAACCATATAATTGGACGATGAAAAGGAAGATGAATTCTTTCTTCTGCAGCGTAGATAAAAACAGCTTTGAGAGCACAATATTTTGGGCAGTCCTAAGTTTCTAAGCACTCATTATAATTTGTATAGCTTATATCACATCAATTGAACATTCATCGTTTTCTTTGGAAAAAGATTTGTTTTCATTAAATTTCATGTCAAAAGTGACAGCACATGCTAGACCCATTCTATTTCTCATTGGGAGAATGATTGGTTTCCCAGCGTGAAAGTGCGTTTTCAAGTTTTCAAGATTTTTCTCGCAAAGAAAAATTTTCCAGGAAAAATGAATACAATGCAAATGATTTCACTATTGCAATAGTTGTGATTTGAATTTTAATTTGAATATAATACATAAGCAGGTTGACCTGTTACGCTATTTTTATTGTTCAATTTTCCGATAAAGTCCGGCTGCGTGACTTAATTTTGCTCAAACACAATGCTTTCTTTACAAGCGACTAAGACCTAATACAGCCGTTCTGATTTGCTGAAACTTTGAAATAATATAGAACATAGCATGAACCGGCGTATGCCTTTTCCTTCAATTTATATCATATAAACAAAACAGAATTTCCATTTGTTTCTTGCAAAAGATTTTACTTGCTTTTCTTTTGAATTATACATTCTCCACTAAAAGTTTATTGTGGTTAATTATCAATATTAAATTGAGAACATATAAGCAAGACAACAATTAAAATGAACATATGATTTGGCACTACTTGGCAGAAAACGTGTGATATGTTCAGCAGCGAAATGTCAGAGTGGCATTTAACAGCTGTTATAAAAATACCGTCTTATTATTTATTAGCAATACAATTTTTCCAAAATTATTTTTATAACTAAACGCGACTACTTTGGTCGATTGCACTCTGGTCAATCTATTAAGAGAATAAAAATAACTCAAACTCTGTCAGTATCTTCAAATCAAAGTGTAATGTTTTTGTCTATAGTTCTATAGTTAACAAAACTCAATAGACCTACCGTTAGTCAAGAATATTTCTGCAAAAAAATGATTTTTATGAATGCATTTACTAAGTTTCCAAGTTTATCTAAGTTTCCAATATTTTACCACACAATAGTAAATCTTGGAACTATCGTGGCACATAGTTTTTTATAGCTATTGTTTTGCCTCACCTTTCAGCAGGAATATTGTCCACATTTGTTTAGATTTAGATTCAAATCAACACACAAATCAGTGATATCTAAACTCTTTTTGCTGCTTGTGTTCTATGCTTCGTTAAAAACGAATAAAAACAAAGCAGACGATAAACAATACTCAAGTTCGTATTTCACTCTTGCCAGGTTCAAAAAGTGATGAGTTTTCATAGATGGCTAGACCGCAGAGAAAATGGATTCCATGCAAACATTGGCGACGGAGACTTTATCATGAAACGCATTTACAGCTCAATACAACCAATACGCTCTTGGAATGACCTGCCTTCAAAACATGCCCATAATTCAAAGCACGGTGCTATATTTAATTTAGAGTTCTCCCCCCACGGGTAAGATACACGTCGCTACCCTTGTCGATGTTTAATTATAAAAATTACTTATTTTTATCCTTAGACACGTTTTAGCCGCTGCATGCGAAAAGAAAGCAATAATCCTCTTCGATGCGGTTACACAAAAACAAACTGAACAGATCCTAGATGCCCACCAGGACAATGTTAATTGTATAAAGTGAGTTAGCGTAATCAGACTTTTTAAATTTTTTTCAAGAGGAATGATTTCAGGTTTATTGATAATCATACATTTGCAACATGTTCAGATGACACGACAGTGGCTTTGTGGGACTTGCGGTTCTTAAAAAGAAGGCTTCGTATCCTGCAGGGTCACTCGAATTGGGTGAAAAACATTGAATATTCAGAAAAGAATGGCCTTCTGGTGACGTCTGGATTCGATGGCAGTATTTTCACATGGGACCTCAATTCACAGACGGAAGAGGGACTAGTATGTCAGAAAGTTTTCAACACATCCGGTTTGATGAGATGTCGGATATCGCCAGATTGTACCAAGTTAGTAATGTGTACCACGGGCGGATACATGATGATAATTCACAGACTGGATTTGACAACGTTACGAAAGGATCTCGCTGGTTTTAGAGTGAGTCCCAACTTGAATCTTTTACCCATCTTTATATGAATTATTGTTTTTTTTTAGCCATGTATATATAGACTGATGCAAATGGGCAATCAATACCTACCTCAAGCGGCTAAATACGACCACATTTTCTCAAAGAAACAAATAAGAAATCGAGTAGAACTTGTTACAGATTTTCCTGAAGGAAATGAAGCCGAAGTCGTACTTGCATTAAGGGTATGTTATTATCAATTTATTTATTAAAACATTTTTTTTTTCAATTTCACTCTTGATTCGAGGAATCAACGATGCAAATGTTCACATATTTGCGTTGTAAGATCTGAATTAAGAGATCGAAGAAACAAGTTATGCGCTTATTCAGATACATGTTTGATCGTCTTACGGCATTTTGAATGGTTGGCTTAAAAGACAAGCAAGCTAACCTAAAACCAATCACTTTCATGGCAAATACAGTCACATTAAGAGGATTCAATAGCTCTTCGTGCATTAAACGTACAGTCTCCGTTCATTCACTTAAGAGAAAATGAGCTTGAGCGCTCATTCTCTTCTTGGGCCTTGTTGTCCAGGGCATAAGAGTAATTCTAAGAAAATCCTGTATTGTTTTTTTTTTTTTGCAATATGCTGCTAGTAAAGTTTAATTAATTTATAATATTTTTTTCCAGATACATCCGCAGGGATTATCGTTCCTTACTCGAAATATAAGTTATGGTGAACAAACGGAATGGACATGCATTCATGATATTAATGAAGAACCGGATGATATAACGATGCGAAGACCGGATAAAAGAAAAAGAAAGCTAATCGAAGAGAATGACGAGAGTAGTCCTACAAATTCAGATGGCAGCAGTGCAGGAAGTATCAGTAGAACGAGTCGAAGAAGTCGTCTTTTACATCCAGAACATCCTAACAGGCCTTCTACTTCGTCTGAAATGAGATTATCCGCACCTCTATTTCTAAGACCAGTTAATCGAAGTGCAGGTTCAAGCAATAATTCAGATAATAACACCAACTCAAGCAACAATCGTCAAGCCGGCACAAGTCGAAATGCAACCAACGGTCAAAATACCAGCACTTCTAGCAGTCACACACCAAATGACTCACAAAGGCCGTCAAATCGCGGCGAATTCATTCCTGATATATGGGCAGCTGAGATAACTATCCAAGAAAGAGCAGCACGACAAGCACGAGGTCGACAGTCGAATTCCGTCACAGGTTATGATTTTGTTTATGCTATTAGTAGTGGAATCTTACCGCTACCGTCAAACAATGTTAACTCAACAGGCTCAGTGTCTACTGATGATGAATGCGATTTTAACATTCTCCAAAACCCCAAGAAACTTCTATTCTACATACAGGAATCGAACGCAGGTAGAGGATTCATCAAAGAATTTTCCTTTTCCTCAGATGGTAGAATTATTTGCTCACCTTATGGCGCTGGTGTAAGATTACTTTCGTATTCGGAAAATTGTCCAGAACATCCGCGTCCATGCATGACTGAAGAACTCAAGAAGAACCCAAAACAGCTGGTGGAGATTAAGACCATTAACTGCCATTCGGATATTGTACTTAGCTCAGCATTCAGCCCGATACAACCTCTCTTGGTAACAGGATGTAAACTTGGAAAAGTCACATGGAATTATCCAAATCTATAACTTTTAGGTTGTAAGCAAGCTTCATTGTCTAAATGGAAACTTTTTCCATTTACAATTTTTTTTTCAAAAATAAACTAACTAATTTTGTATAAATACTTGTTAAGAATTGTTTTAAACTAGTGTAACTAGAGAATTTGCATACTTTTGACAATAAAAAAAAAGTATTATTGAATGGAATTATGTTGGTTACATGATGCTTTGTAAGCAGACTTTCATGATTGATATGATTTTTGGCATAAACATCGATCAGCACCAATAATTGTTGATAAGGCTTATCTTAAAGCACGTTTAGAACGATAAGAGTTTTGTGTCGTAAAGTTGGTCATCTGAATAAGATCATCACTACACAATTGCGCTTCGTTAGCTCGGATGATTTTTTTTTTTATTTCAGCTCTATGGTCATTATAATTTATTGTTAAGAAGGCACATGTGAAAGGATTATTTTCGAAGACTCCATCATAGACCTTGTTCCGAGAATCCTTTCACCACTTTTATTATTTATTTTATGGCTATCTCCAGATGGTCGGAACGTCAACCAAATCGATCATATGCTTATTGACGCAAGACACCCGCCAAACACACTGGACGTGCGAACGTTTTTTTATCAATTCAAAGCATTTTATTGATTCAATTAGTTTTACTTAGATGTAAGACAAAAAAGTTTAAAGCTAGCTAAATTAACTTTACAATTAGAAAAACAACTGGCCCTCTTTGGTCGCAATTAAGATTTTATAAATTCTTTAAAACTTAATACATGTATAAACTAAGAAAACTATGATTTTGAAACAAAAAACTTGTTGAATTGACTTTTTGTGTATTTTTACTGAAATTGTTCGTAAAATTCAAACTAAAAACATATTTAAAATCTAAGAAACTTAACGTTACTTAAAATAAAATTAAAAACTACATTCTACAATACCTACATATACCACCCTAAATATACATATGTTAGCCGACCATGCTGACAGGACATGCTTTCCAATTAACCTGAAGGACATCCACGATAAATACTACACAAACGATAGAGCTCTTACTCTTCGTTCAGCCACCAACAGTATTGATGTTACCATAATACATCTGCTCTGTCGCGGTCAGTTACCGCCCTATTGAACCGAAAAATCTTCGGTGAGCTACTTGCGACGTCTTGGTCACAGTTACTCGCCCGTCCACAGTGGTACCGCTAATCTATCCTGGACCTTTTCTACCGAGATAAAATAACGCTTCAGGGGGTATAAGACCGTTAAGGCGCACTGTCAAGTAGTGCATCTCATTGGGGTATCAAGGAGATCAGGTTGTTGTTCGAAGTCATTGCTCTTGCAATGTGACTTCGAATAAGCTTAATCAGAAAGTTATCCACTCTGACCAGGTTTGCCCTGCTACTCAGACTCTTTAGTTCTATATTAGTGGAGAAAAGCCCTAAGACATCGTCTCTCGAAATTCGAATCTTCTCCATAAAGCTTGTTTCGACGTTGAACAAAACGGGACATCCATAGGCAAGCACAGGCCGAATGAGGGTCGTGTTGCAGATATAAATAGTAATGTTACTAGATCCCAAGGTATCTGACAACACTTCGATTCGCCAGTGATGAGAACCTTCGCCACTTCTTTCTAGTAATTCTAGGGGCCCTAGACAACGGAGGCCTGAAACAAATGATCTCACACTTTTGAAAATAGACCTTCAACTTCTAACCCTCGCACTATTCCTGAATCTTATCAAAGTCACGTTGCAAAAGACTTACGAAGACCTCGATCTTCGGACTTGACCTGTACGCAATCAAGTCATCTGCGTACGCTATGAAGTGGCGAAGCGTACAAGATCGCTCGTGAAGACCGTAAATAAAATCGGCGAAATAACTACATCCTTTTGTGGACAGTTGTTAATTTCAAAAGCCGCAGCAGGCGTCACACTGCCATTTTTCACAATAAACTGTCTGCTGGTGTGCATAAAGATTATGTAAAGAAGCTATTTGCTTATGCCGAGTTGGTCTGACTTGAAAAAGAGCCCATGCAACCGTACGGTGTCAAAGGTCTTCTCCAAGTCAATCAGCAAGGTACCCGTGCATTGTTTATTTTTATCTTTGAACCGAAGAAAATCAGGAGATCTTCCTATGATATGTATAGAGGATGAACCCCTTTATTGGCGATGACATCATTTGCCAAAATATCTTCAATCACAAAAAGTTATCATCGTCGATCGCTTCAGCTGGAAATAAGCCTGCTGTCACAAGTACCTGTTCGTTGTCTGTAGTTCGTGGGAGCTTAGGACACGGAAATTCATTCTGATCTTTCCATCGAAAGAAATTAATAATTTTCGGGACATACTAGGATTGCTAAATTTAACAGCCTGAATTTCGGCATTCCAATTCGATTTGATGGCAGCACGGTAATTTTGTTGAATAAATTGCTGTAGGTTTTCAAGTTGTGTTTTCAGTGTTCAGTAAAACGTGTGTATATTAGTTTGAGCCTTGTCAGTAGCCTTGTTAGCAGAGCGTCGATAGTGGCGTTGCGGCATAATTGTCAGTCAGTTCGTACTTCGGAATCGTTCTGTCCATTGTCGCAATGATCGCTGGCGTACACGTATGTGTGAAGACGATTTGTTGTTCGTCCGTCCATGTCAGTCAGCTGTATCCGTTTGTCAAACAGCAATAGAGATATGTAGGAGACTGATTTAGGATAAGATGGACTATCCATCGCCTTAAAATCAAGTCGATACTCGACACTATTCTGACCCCACCAATTGAACTGTACACAATCTTATAACAAAGATTTTTTTTAATAAATATAGCTACACTACCAGATGCATTTGATTTGGAACGGTCTCTTCTAAATATGTTATACTGACTGTGCCTCAGCAAAGCTTTGTTTCGCTTATCAAAAGAACATCGGGGCTTTGGTCTTCTAACAACTTGAAAAGTACAGCTCTTTGTTCGATATTTATTAACGAATTTACATTTACTGACTTATTTTCCCCTGGTTAGACAGCAAAATAGACAGCAGATCAGCATCACCATTAGGTGCTCCAGGTCGTGAGGCCTGTGGAGCAGCCTTCGGTGGTTGTTATACCGTAATCCTCGGGCCGGCCGCAATTTATGCCTTGCATACTGGTACCTAGAACAATCCCAATAATTTGCGGTGTGTTCCGAGTTACCACCGAGAATATATTACATTTAAGAGACGCTATCCGTACCTAGAGGACATTCCTCCGCGTTTTGGTGCACTGCATGCAAACGAACCGAAACTGCATTTGACAGTTCGAAGCGGCGTGCCCGAACCTCTGACATATTATCGCTGCGGCTTAATTTTTCCCAACCTGTGCATTGATAATGTAGGACTTAATTTTTCCTCGGACTATGTAATCTTTTGTTGGGAGTTAGCTTAACCGGGATGTACGGTAATTTCCAATTCTCCCTTCTGGTCTTTGCTGTAGTGAATGGCTCGACCCCTACAAACACAAGATCGTCACATTTCCTCACCTTAAACTTTCTGAAGGAGCTCCTCAGGATCGGTGGACTGATCAAAACCGAACAAATTGTTTAAGAATCAAATTATCGCGGACGCTAGAAAGCCTGGTCTAACCAACTGGAAGCAGTGTTTTCAGGATCGTCAAGGCTGGAGGGCAGCTCTGTGTCAGACTCTGATCCTTCCAGGACCGTAAGCCATATAAGTAAGTACCTAAGTAAGTTATTATTAAAAAAAATAGTTACGGGGCAATGCTTATACATATTTCAAAAATGTATTTCCCTCGAAGGAGAAATATTTCATGAGATTGCCTTCATGGTGGAGAATAATTAATTCTTTTCGATCTAAAATGATATCGAAACACTTAATTATAAATAAAAATAAGAGAGGAGCTAAAAATGTTGTTCCATTTAATCTATGGACTCACACTCTTGCAGTGTGTAAATCCATTTTCCACAAAATAAAAATGCTTCTTTGAATTATATAAATGTCGTTTAATTTTATTTTTTTTTCTGTCTTTTATTAAATTTATATTACAAATTGTTTTATTTAAGTGTCATTCTGTTTAAAATTTGGCTTGTTTTATTTATTAATTTCATTTTTGTTTTTATAATTAAAAAAATTTATTTATCTCTAAGTATTTAGTAAAATTGTAATAATTATTTAAGTATTTCGATTAATTGTAATATCTCACATTCTCACTGTTTTGGTATTCCCTTGGATATAGTTAAATTGTTTATCTCTTTTATATAGCTTTAATTGTATTTTTTTACTAAAGAATACATAGAAATGCGTATGTTTTATGAAATAAACGTGAAATACTTTAAATAATATGTCTAAGCTCTTTGCTTGTGTCTCTAGTACATTTAAAAGCAAGTTCTTACTTATTTGGTTTAACTAAACAATTGAATTTGTTGTATTTTTGGTTCCAATTTATTACAATTTGTATCAGTATATTATTTCTTAATGGTGTACATGATTTATTGGCTTTTATTATTTTGTTATTTTATATGCATTATTGATTGATTTTACTTTTTATTTAGTCTTTATTTTATTTACGAAAATGTCATGAAAGATTTATAAAACTATAAGCTATGGATAAGTACGGTAAAATTAGCGTGTGATTTGTAATAGAAGAAATCAAGAACTGAAATCAGACTTTCTGTAATGTAAATTTTTCATAATTCACTTGCTGCATTTGTTGACAATTAACCTAAATATATAGTATGTTTAAAACCAAGGCAAATAGAAACAACATTAACTATCAGTTCAATAATTGGTTCATTTATGAACTTACTTATATTTCAGAAGATAGTCTTTTCATAAAAAGTTCAATTGAATATGCATTCAAGGGTGGTATATAAAAGAAATAAATTCACAACGAAACTAAGAAGGAAAATCTTTCTGTCAAGATTTGTTTGTCCGAAAATGGAAAAAAACTACTTAACTGAGTCAGCCTTTAAGGTAACATTTCATCAAGCTTAGAAATCTTGGCAGTGACCATTCAACAGAAGTAAAACTTGATGGAACCGTCGAACATTTGTAGACCTATTTTCCTCAGCGTACCTGGATCCTGACAGCCTAGCTCAACCAATGATTGTCGTAAATGGTGCAATTATGGAATAGTTTCCACCTGGAAAGAGAAACTTGATAAATCACTACAGCACTACAGGGGACAGGGAGGTTTCAGAACGAAGTCATAACATCATCTGTTTGACCTGACTTTTGAGATTGAACATCCGAATCACTACAGGACCACAAGACGTAACACATTGACTGAAAGAAATTTAAATGTTTATAACTCAAAAACTAGGTTACTTATCTGGTACCAAAAATTATTCTATGAATGAACTCATGCATATATGCCGAAAGCCCTGGCAGCAAGCGCTAAGTTAATTTAAATTATAATTAATATAATTTAATTATAGGTTAGTGAAATTATAATAATAGTTTTAATACATTCTTGAGTAACTAATTGTAAGTCTTTGTTTATCAGAGTGATATAGTACGCCTCTTGACGGTGTCCATCGACCTTTTTTTCATACATGCAATCAAAATGTCACAATAGATTGATACAACCTTCAAACGTTTTAGGATCTCTCATTAATGTAACAAGCGCAGAAGTCAAAAGAAAAATTAATCTTTCCAATCGCAATTTCTTATAAAAGTAGTTTGAAAGGCCAAACTTATTACAAAACACTAAACGTCCTGGTTGTGTCTTGTTGCGGAAAAGCAAGCATCTTATCGAAGACTGCTGTAAACGTGATTTGTAAGCGATGTGGATCTTTTTGGGAGGTTTGACGGCGAGCGTAATAGAAATTATTATTATTGCATGGTTAGCTAACTCGTAATCTTATCGGGTTTCACTTTGGGTTTCCGACCTTAAAATAAGCACCTTCAAATCATTGGTACAAGAAGTAATGACCTGTACAATCAAATTCAAAAAACCTTTTTCTCTTCATATACTCGTTTTTGAGTAAAGTTAAATTATTTTTATACGTTTCTATCTTCAAAGGCAACAGGATATCTAAGAGTGAATTAATAAGTGAAGATTTATTGATTAATTAAACAAATGTTGACACTAGTGAGCAGAGATCAAACGTTTACAAAAATAATATCGAAATTATTTATTTTCAATATAACTCCACAGTTTTGAGAAAACAGTTGGATATCCGTCGAGGAAAATTCAGTCAAGAAAAAAATTTAATATTAAACAATTTAAAATTTTAGTTTTAAATTGTGTCAAACTTTTTTTTATTAATTCAGTTCTTCGAACATAATACAAAACAAATAAAAATCATGTTTACGATAAACATTTGCCTTGAACACGTTTTGTTTTTAGGCCTAAGACTCTAGGTAAGAGTGGATGGATTGAAAATATTATCTTGGTATGTAGTTGGAATATGAATGGCAGTGGAATAGATTATTTTTTAAATTGTTTTTATTTTATTTTTAGTTATGTATGACGGTTCAGAAACGATTTTTGGTTTAGTTTTGTGATGTAAGATTGACAATCTGTTTAGTGAACGGCTATAATATTAAGTTACATTGTTGAAATAAAAAAGTAATAATATTTGATTAAAACCAGATTTTAAGACAATGACATACAAATTCTTGGCACAATTTTGCTTATAATTCGGAATGTGCGTGTCATATTTTTCGCACAGAGGTTGACACTGAACTAGACACGACGGCAGCAGTCTTATTCTCAATGAGGTCTGGTATTGGCGAAATCATTGTTTTTTTCACGAAACATCACATACGTCAAACTGTATGTGTTAAGTATAACGTTTGCCATTTTACTATCTCTGAACGCGCTCATTTTCATGCTTATTTTAAGTTTCGAAAGAATAGATCTATTCAATCGAATGAACTTTGTATATTTTAATATTCGAACGAAAAAGATTCGCTGTCGAATTATTGCATTAAATAAAATTTCCTTTTCGAAATTTTCTTTTTGAAAATAAATCCAATTCCTATTTGAATAACTTAAGCAAAACATTGGAAAACAAATGATAATTGCTTTATTTATAAACAATGAAGAAGAAGAAGGATAATGGATGCATCATATCCATCGTTCAAGTTCGACAATTCAATCTCTTGGCAATCTCAAGATTTTCTCCCATCAATATGATCAGAACCTCTTTCTGCTCCCGGTTGGTCCAATTGGAATGCCAAATAATTCATAAGTAATTTTTTTTATCAAAATTTGCTCAGAAAGATAAATTAACTTTCGATTGCTATGTGAGCTTTCTTACTATTCGAAACTCAATATTAATTTTTTTCTAATTCCAATAACTTTCGCATGAAAACGAATTTCAAAGTAAGACGCATTTCGAGCAGATTGTATCCGACATAATCGTCGAAATATCGTACCATGGGTACAACTGCAAAAAAAAAGAACTGGCTTTATCACAAACGTTTAAAATCATATAGATCATGCAGATTATCGATAAGCACGCTCTTCAGAAAATATTGCTGCCGTTAGAGAAATTGTTGTCGATCAATACACGCGTTTTTCCGTCGATAACTTTTTGCTCGTTGATCGATAACAGATAAAGTGAATGAACGAGAAAAAACAAAGAAAGTTATACGCGGTTGCCACTACCTTTGGTATCCCTTTAGTTTTCCCCCTGCTGATAACATGCGACTGAATCCTTATATAAGTACCAACATCAAAACAACGGCCGGAAAATATATAAAGCCATACCTTTCTTTTTAATCCTTTTCATTTTAATAACATGCGGCAGCAAACGATTGGGTGCCATCTACAGCTGGAAGTTGACCAGATGAGACAAGGAACAATTTTTTTCGTTACACGACAGCACTTACGAAATGCGTCTTCATCAGATTAGGGGGAAAAGTATCCATAATGACTACAATCAACCACAAGCCTTCCAATTTACATTAAGACATAGGCCAAATGATGCACTCGCTTCATAATACTCGTAGACTTCGGTACTGATCACTATTGTCAATAACATAAAATAGTCTTTCTGTCTGCACCAATTAAAAAATAAATAAATCAATTTAAATTATTTAACTGAGAGCAAACAATACAGAATTTAAAATCGCTGCTTAACGCATTAAAATCGCATAATTTGTCATTTTTAGGAATCTGGCAGTGGACAAATCAGTTTTTTTTTCTTTTCGCGATTTAAGAACTTTGTCAACAAATTGGGCCTAATTATTTAAGACTTTAAATGAATTTTCAACAAAACGTAAAACATTTTTGTAGCTTTGCTGAACCAATCATTTCAAATATAACATTTAATATTTTCAAATATTTTTAATAAGATCTATTTGTTTTTTATTTCAAGTTAAATTAAGTAATGAAGAATGGAAGTCCATAGATTAATGAATCCTTGGTGGTAGCCTGTTTTGGAACTTAATTTTACAATTTATTAATATTAAATGATATAAAAACAAAGTTTTTTTTTCAAATAATTGTAAAGACACAAACGATTGTTAGTTAAAACTTAAGCTTTTTGATTTTTAAGTAAATTGAGGAAATTTTCAAAATAAATGCTTGTACTTAAATATGGAAGCGATTGAATATAATTTCTATAAAAAAAAACTAGTATTATTTAGTTTCATTCTTAAGATTTTTTTTTTGGGTTTTTGATATTTTTGGAATGTTTGAATTTTTGTTTTTTGTTTTTTTCTTGTGAACAATTTTACGAAATATAAATAACAATAAAAATATGATCTTCATATTTAAGATCAATTAAATATATTTTTGTTTTTGCTTGTGATTTCTATTACTTAACTAGATTCGAAAGGATAAAAGCGATACATTTCTTTTTAGTAAGTGTGATTGTGGCCTTGATTGAAGGGCACTACCATTGGTACTTAGCGTATCAAAGTTTAAATCCTTCATTGGAACCACTTCGGGCAGTAAATGTCTAATATGTGATGGTGAACGGCGAACTTTGTATTGATGCCTGAAATAAAGAAAATAATTAAATGTAAAATTTAAGCAATATAACATTTCCTTTAAATAAGTTTAAATTAATTTATTTTCTCTGATTCAATTTTAAAATTTGTATTTAAGTGTATTTATAAAATATTTAGAATCGTTTTAATGCTATATTAGTTTTGTAAGAGAAATAAATGTTTCTTACATATTGCCTTCAACGGAATTTATTTGCGATTGGAATTCATTTACGTTTCTGCTCGTTTGCATGTAAGAAAAATAATAAAATTATAGCGAAATTATGTAAAACAAGAATGGTGTGTAAATAAGTCTGGAATAAAGAGTTTTCAACTGGTGAATATTTTGGACTAATTGAAAGTTATGTGAGAGGGTATTTGTCGAAGTGTAGCGAGCGCACAGGGAATGCAATTGGCCATAATGGACAGAAAAAAAATTAAATCCTTTTGTGAACATTCGAAAAGTAGGTGTCTGTTTGTTTCCATGTCTTGCTCATCCACCAATAGTTTGAAAAATAAATAATTCGCTAGAGTTTTAAGTTTCATTAATTTCATTTCATCAAAGAAGAAAAGCTATAGTCTTTTCAAGCAAAAGTTAAATTAAGTAATATAGTATATCAAGGGATACAACACGCTAGAATTAAAAGCTTTGAAATACCTGTACAAATTTTAGTTAATAATTATATTTTTATAGAAAGTTTCATACATTTCTGATTTATATTTCAATGAAAAATTGAATTGTATTTTAATTTTAAGCCAAATACCTCACTAGATTTATCTGATTTATCTTAAAATGGAGTTCAGCGCAACCAAAGAATTGGCGCTCAATTACAGAGCAGAATATCGATTTGAGCTTGAGAACCCGATTTTGTTGCATAGATATTATGATTCTTTCTTTCTTATCACTTTGTTCATCTTTAGCGTGATGTTTTCGATTATATACATACGTATCGCTTTATATTGATTTAGGTTTATGTGATTATTGGCAAAGCTTTCACTAAAAGTAGCCTTAAACGACGAACTTACTCGCCGAACTTGTTCGTGTTCGCTATGTTTTTCTCTGGCAGGTGCTGGCTCGCGAACCATTCGCTGTTGGCGAAAAAATTCTATTTTTTCATGTTCGTTAGCTTCGATGTTCGCCATATAGGGTCATGATCGCGAGAAAACCTCATTTTGAATGTGAAAGTCACCGAGTTCATATCGTGGATGAAACACAATGGAAACAGTAAAAAACATTAAAATATTCTGAAGATGTTATCTTTTATGTTATAATTTAACATGCGAACGACTATTTCGTTTATACAACTGACATTCATCCATTTTAAGGGCTGCCTTAAGCAAAGCCTTATATTTTGTGGAGTGTATTGTAACTGACATGAGATCAAGTTTTTTTTAGCATCATCTGCATTTCGACCATTAAGAGACACCATAAAAAATATCGAAGAAGCCAGAACTACTATTTTCCTTCTTGTCTTCTCCCAAACATGTGAGGAAGCATTAAATCCCGAACTGTGTTGAAAATCTAGAACAGACATCTAATTTTTCAAATAACCACACTACGATAGACCATATCAAAGGCGTAAGAAAAATCAATCAATCGTAGGAATGATAATTAGTCCTTGTCCATAGCACACCATAAATCATTCGTCACTTTTAGAACAGCAGATACGAAACTGTCATCTTTTCAAAAACCTGACTGGTTTGCAAAAAAAAACTGGTGATATGTTTACATGATATTTTTTCTAAGATAAAAACAGGAGAATAGAAATAGGCCTTTCTTCAGATTTTTTTTTATAAATGGAATAATTTTGTAGATCTCCAGGAGTCTGGGCAAGCACTTTTCGTGAAAGCGGAGTTAAAAATTTGTATCAGAATACGAATTTCATCAAAACCTTTGACTTTGGGTTTTATTTTCCATGCACTGTCAATAACATGAAAGTCTTGAACACCCTGCAAGTGAAAATGCACGTTGAAGTCTCTATCGTTTTCAGGGTTCATTGAAATGCTTATATTAAGAAAAACGGATCAGTTAGTAAGATATTAAAAAAACATCAGTTTATGTTACCGAGACCTCGAACATTATTCCAAAGCGTTTTAGAAGGTAGATCGGTACTATGATGATAAGAATTTTAGGTTATTTAATTTTTATGCTGACTTTGTTTCGAAAAACGTGAAAATTTGTGTGAAGCTCTTTTAATCGGAAGCGTTACCATTGCTAATAGCTGATCAAAGAGCAGAATATTTGCAATTTTCATGCCAAAGAAATATTCTTAAAATTGGCGCCATTGTTTGTATGAGTTGGAATAAGTACTTAAAATATTCGTCCAGAAACCTAGGCTGCTCATAATGATTTGAAAATATCGTCTAAATAATATTGAACTTGAGCGGAGCTATCGGATTTAACAATTAACAAATGTTTAATAGAACTTTCAATCAATATAATATGTCACATAAATTTGCTTTAAACCAAGTATTCGAACCCTCCAACATGTAGCTTAACTCATCGATTTTTGAAAAAAGACTTTGCGCGATTGGATGGCCATTGGATTGTTCACATAAAATGTCTAAGACCCACCATCGAGAAATAAGTAAGACAAACAAGAATAAAACATTAGTGACGGGAAAACATGTTTAAGATATTTGGCTTAAATTGTAAAATTCAAATATAGAAGAAATGTATAAGGTTTTGTAATCCAAATATAACTTTACATAAAGTAAATAAGGTAAGTTCAGCTCCAAACTAACACACTTTTAACATTGTTTCGAAGCGATTCATTTGACGTTTCAATAACTTTTTTTTCCAAGCTTCCGGTTGATCCAAACAAAAGAGTTATTTTAGTTCCAGTGTCTCGCGGACTTAACGATAACAAGCGATAAGGGATCGATTGCAGGAAATTATGTTGTCAGTGGATGTGCAAAATTTTACTGAATTGGAGGTGTTCCTATCTTCGGGATATATTTTCGATTTTACATGACATATGTTTTGCAGCACAGGTTTGGGTGAACATTGTATTTCATATAAATTTGAAAATGAATCATTGAGATCTTCATTTTCTCGATTTGTAGTTCCGCCTATAATTGTTCCAGTTGAATATTTTTGGCGTTTAAGCTGTTCTGTGCGTTGAGCAAGATGTGTGTTGTTGGTGGAGCTGGAGAATTTGAGAATGGAGTAGTTGCCATCATGTCTTAAATGCAGCACGCCAATCCTTTAGAAAATCCCTTTTTGTTCTCTGACATTACTAGCTAATGCGTTTGATATGATGTCGTGCGTGCTGATGTTCCATTAAGATACGTACACTGTCAGTTCAGAACCTACCATCGACTCTAATCTAGATATGTGTTATTTGGTCAACTTCAGTGATAAAATGTCCACGTTCTTGGAAAAAATACACCAAAATACATTTTTTTGTATATTTCCAACTTCTTTCAGATTCCTACTGGTGTAAAACATTAAGGTAGGGCGAATTCATGGTTGAACTTGTCATCTCTTTTTGGTTCAGATCCCTATTCATTATAATTAAGGACAGATTTCAATTTATCAGTTCAGATTCATCGTTCCTGTAGGGTACAATTATTTTCGGTACAGAAATTTGTTGCGGAACTTTATCAAATGGCTGAGAAATATCAAGTGCAACTTTTGTTTCGTTGAAACAATGTTAAGAGTGATACCACTTTTCTTTGAGTCATCTCACAAAAACCGCCTTGCGGGTCATTGATAAAATTTCATCATAATAAGCTAACTATTTGACAGCTAATGCAGAAGTTCTTAATAAAGTCTTTAAGAAGATAGTTTATCCGACTAAATAGTCAACAAGGTCATTGATTCAAGGTCAATAGGGTTATTGATCACAAACAAACAACCCTCCTCTGTACAGGTTTTCATTTATTTTGACGGCTTAACGACCTTCAAGTACTAAAAAAGGTCGGGAAAAAGGAATGTCAAAATATTAATAACCTGCCATTTTCTTAGAAATGATAACAAAATTGGCATTGTTCATGCAATGTTCACTTCTCAATTCAAATGATCTTATATTAAAAGAATAATATATACATATATATATACACACAATTAAATTAATTCGATTACAACTTAAGGTGCTGAACTTACTTTTTATGTCGACTTGCCCTAAAACAGGCACAATGACATGAACATATCGAAGCGTTCTCAGCATTTATTGACTGCGAATCATGTCCAATGTATCCACTCAATATGGAACCATTCGCTGTGATGACATCTCCTTCCAAGCGCACAGCAACTTGCAGAGCCTGCAATTGTAAAAATTCCAAAAGAAACCAAACCGAACGAAAATCATAAAGTATTGGGGGTGTTAAATCAATTAAAAAAATAAATAAATAAATAATATACAAATTGAACCAAAATAAAAAAAAAATATAAAAATAAAAGAACATGGGAACACACACACATAAATGAATTCGAGTAAAAATTTTAATATTCCAATTTTTCGTAAACAAATTCTAGATATAACATAAAACAACAAAAATTAAATCACATTCACCTCTGATGTCCAAAATTTGGACTTGGTCATAAACTACAGGTTTTTGGCCGTAAAATAAACAGAAATCAAAAGAAATGAATACACATTACGTTCAAACATATTAGTCGAAGATATTTTGTTTTGTTTTTAAATTAAATTTAATTATTCTTAATTTGAGAATTGATTTTTTTGTCTTTAAAAAAAATGGATTTTAATATTTTTTTAATAAATAGAAATTATTTAAAATTAGTGAATAAATTGCTTTGATTGAATTTTTTGAATGCGAAAGTTTGAAAAATGATTTAGATAAAAAAATTTTAATAAATAAATTTAGAGAATCTTATCAAATTTGTATAAAAAGGTAATTATTTTGTTTGTCCTTTCTGTTTGGCTTTGCTAATTTAAGAGAGAATTGATTTTTTTTTTTAATTTTGATTTAAGTTTTGTTGTGTATTTTATTTTAATATGTTTTGAACGAAAATTTTTGTTAAAGTAAATAAATAAATAAAATGAGCTCAGTTTTGTTTTACAACATCAAATAGTACGTATACGCCTTTGGATGGAAATGAAAAATGTTGCTGATTTGAATAAATAAAAAAATCGAAAGTGGTCATGTTTATTAAGGAGTTCATCATTTGATCGACATCATGAAGGTTTTTCTTGATTCTAAGGTCACCACTGGATAGTGGGTGATAGAAGCGCTGTTCTAGAAAAACCCTCTGAGGGGCACCACGAGTGTAACATACTAAAATTTCAAGAGTAGATCTCAAATTATTTTCGAAGAGGACCAGCTGCTCGTCGGTCAAAAACATTGAGAAAAGTATCTGAGCTAAAATTCTGGTCTCTTGGCGTTGTAGATATAATAACTCAGATAAATTCAAATGGTTTATTTCAATTTTTTTCAGAACACTTCACTTCCTCGGTATTTCCCTCAAAATAATCATTCGGATAAGGAATTTTAATTGCTGTGATATTTCAGTGCGGTATTTCTCACATGAAATGCATTTGGAGAGAATCGCTTTGGTGGAATTGCTGAGCAAATTCTGTTCTGAAATTGTTTGAAGCAATTTAGGCTACATTGCATCTGAGTTGAAGTAACTTAATTCAAACCCATGAAACCTGTCTGGGACGAAGGCTGAAGTATTGACAAATTTACATGAACTTGACTTTCTGTGAATTGCTCCAAAGATATAACGAAAATAAATCATAAAATAACAATGAAACTTACACCACAGCAGGTGCTTTTCGAAGAAGAGGAATGAAATCTTTTTTTTTTCTCAAATCGACAAAACGGAGGTCGTGTAGTTGTATTAAACTGTTAAACCCCAAAGGTTAAGGTTGTTAGGCCTTCAATGCTCTTCTTTTTTTTTTTGATGGAATAAATTCAACCCAGAAAACCTGCACTCCCTTAAGATGTCATAATTGTTATTCGATATTCTGATTACACCGAGCGCAACGCTACTTAACTTCGTGACTCAAAGTGGTCCGGTTAATTCGATAACAGCCTTCTTGGCCACACTTTCTGCATACAGAATTTCAATCTTAACCAACAAAATCAGAAAGGTTTCGTTAATATTCAAAGCAAGAAGTCCATTACATACTGTTACACATATGTAGATATAAAAGAGAGGGAGATGTCAATTTTTTAATAAATGCGAATTTAACCAAACTAATTCTTCATGTTTGAAGCAAATAGTCGAAACAATGAGAATCACGAGTCCGATTCAGTAGGTTTAATAACGAAGAGATCCAAGCCAAGCCAAACAACATTGAAACAAAATGAAGGAAGATTTTATTCGAACAAATCTTTCTTAATAGAACATACAAAAATTGAATGACAGGACACTTCTGTTCGTGTAAAATATTTCGTCGGATCAAAAGGTATTTTCTATTGAAAAATAATGGAAAACCAAGAGGTTTCTGAGAAAAATACCCATTCCATATTTATACGACACACTGAGTGTGGATGACAAGCTCTCGGTGTTCGGAAAATATAAAGAAGATTGACAATGAAATGAAGACACAAAAAAGTTTATTTTTATTTTTATTGATTAACGTCAAAAATGTTAAATTTTAGCCTCAACAGCTGAAATATTTTTTGCTCTATAATAATTTAAATCCCGGAATTCAAATGTGTTAATGAAAACCATATACATACATATGTGTATTTGTTACTGCAAAAACAGCAGAGGCAAGATTCGCTACACATTCTTTTTACAAACACAAAAGACGGTCTTGTATTATATATGTAACTACAAAAAACATAAAGGCGGTTACAAAATGCTAACAATAACCGCATATTCACAGATTGGATTTGTGATATTTTTAAGAGACAATTATTCGGCTACGACTACGCCACGTAGTAAGAACACCGACTGTCTTTCAATTGCTTTAATTGGTATGTCCTTGGTTCAATTCCTAGTTCAGTCACCATTTGCCATTGGGATAAAATTAATGGCACTTTCACTGGACTGATCGAACAGCGATAGAAATCTGACTGATGGGTGACGGCTGTTGTATCGGCTAAAGTTTTTAGTTTTTGTTGTCCAAAATAGTGGTTTGTGTAGATGGCTCTGCTGTGTAATTTCAGATAAAAATCCTGCGAATACAAATTGTACTTGCTTATCCAAATGCTGATGTTCAAGGACGATAATTTTGGATCCTCTTCAAAACTTTCCCTAACGACAGCGTTATTAATTAAGGAATGGCGTTCATACATCTGTAACAGCCGGTTTGTGCGAATGATGTTTAAGTAGAATACGCTGAGATGGACGACTATGTCGAGTACAATCTGTATGAGTACCAGGTTCGAGGTGAAGAATCAGTATTTTTGATTAATCTACTTTCTTATAATTTAATTTCTTACAATTTTGAAGCGTTCAGCGCTTGTCAAACGATGACCTCAAATAAAAAAGCTGTGTGAGAAGATGCCAACAAATAAAATGTTAAAGAAGTATACATTGTAGACGTTCTTTCCTTTGTGGGCCTCACGAAAATAGAAGTATCCATAGAAAAATATTTACCAAAAGTCCTACACCATCGCAATCCACGCAGAAAACTTAATAAAAATTAATTGAACAGATTTTAATGGATAGTAAGAGAGCCTGTTTTTTTATGTGAGTGTGATTTTGTTTAAGGTATCTTTTATACAAATGTACCTTAAGAGACAAAAAACAAATATCTCAAATAAATCATAAAACTAAATGCATGGATGTACGAGTAATTCAATCGTATACGTTTATTTTAATTCAAATACAGCAAGAATAAAAGAAAGAAAAACATAACATTTCATCATTCTATACATGAATACTTACAGATTAAACAAACATTTTAATATTTACACTTAAATGAAACTGAAAAGGAAGATGTGAACAAATACGACAAATCTCAAACTACACAGAATAAAGAAAGAAAGAAAGAAAGGAAAACAATACGAAATAACCAAGAAGAGAGGCACGATACTACAAAAAATAAATGATAAACAAGGACGTTACCTGCATTGCTTGTGCCTCATCTCTTCGTTCGTCCTCTGTATTCATGGTTACAAATCTGAGTACTAAGAGATTCAAGGACGCAGCAACTATTGCCAGTCCAAACAAAATGAATATTAATGCGAACATTACATATTCGGGTTTTTTATTTAGTGCGTTATCTTTTTGTAAAGCTACCATGTCCCCAAAACCTTCAAAACAAATACAGTACATATTGGATGGTGACAAAAAGCATAACTTCCAATTCTTACCTATAGTAGTAAGAGTAATAAAACAGTAATATACTGAATCAAAATAGCTCCAGCCCTCGAATTTCGAGAAGGCTGCAGCACCACCGGCTATCGTTAGAGAGCTTAAAGTTGTAACAACACAAATTAAATCTACTTCGGAAGCCGCAGTTCGTTTACAGCGAAGTGATATCCTCACTGTTTGTATAACAAAGCTAAACATTTAAAAAAAATTAATGTTAGGAAAAGCAGAAAAAGTATGAGGTAGACACTTACCTGCTCAGTCTATTCACTCTTTCTCCAATACTCTGGAACATAACAAGACCCAAAGGAATGCCAACGATCGCATAGCACATCGTAAAGAGTTTTCCTCCAACTGTGCTTGGTGTTGAGTGGCCATAGCCGATCGTGGTCAGAACAGTAGTAGCATAGTAAAATGCTCCCGTGAACTTCCATTGCTGGCCAGCTTTATGTGGTTCCGATTTCAAAACAACAGTCTCCATAACCTTGAAGTCCTCCTGTGATATATTGTATTTTCGTATAATCATGTCTTCGACGGCTGTGAAAATATTAAATTTGAAATCATATTACGAATTTGTTACATCAATAATTTAAACATCCTGTGCATATTTTCGAAATCACTTCAAGGGATAGTACTTCATATATAATTCATACAGTCTGTCAAACGTGGTTTACGGTCTAGATGTAGACTCCGTATCGGTTTTTTCTAAACACACGGTTCATATGAGTATGAGTATATACAAACTTTTTGGGATTTATTGGATTAGATCTTTGATTGCTTTATTCAGATGGGAATGGTTCCTTTTCCTATTTTCCTATATCTTCAGCCCACTCATAGAGTAAAAAAAAACAGGAGTTTAAATTATGAATTTGATGGAAAAACATCGCAAAGCCGAAGGTTCAATATTATGATTCATCGGAATGAATCTGAAACATTATTGAAAAAACAATACTGAAATAAAACATACAATTGAAAACAGTCGTGTTTGAACCAAATGCAAAAACTTAAATTTTTAACTTGAGTTTAAAATATGCATGTCAACTTTGGCGAAACCCCTTTATCAACTTCTCGTTTTCAGTTAAGAGTACCTTAATATGTTCCAAAGCAAAAGCTTCTTAAGTAAAAGCGAATTCCCCATAGCAGCAAACCTGCGTATTAAAGGTTTCTAATGAAATTATATCCCGTGCAAAGGACGTTTTGTTTTAAGATTTTGGCCCGTTTGATTGTTTCATTGGATCAGAATGTTGCTAGAATAGGTATATTCTCAAGCAGCCTAAATTAAGTGCTCTACGTTCGAACTCTGAAGCGTTGTCCCAGCTCAAATTTACGTTATCATTCTGAACACAGAGTATCTACTATAAAATAATATAAACATATAAAGTCAAAATACTCGTACATCTGATTTAGATGAAAAAAATTTACTTCTCTGGCAATGTCCTTACCGCTTAGCTAAACTGCTATTGAGGATTTGAGCAAAACTATTTAAAAGAAAAATTTTCAAAATATTCCTTATCTGAGGCAAATGAACATTCTAAAATAAATAAATATATAAATTAATAAATAAATAAAAATATATAAATATGTTATAATAAAAAAATAAATTCACACAGAAATAGAAAATAAATATAGAAAAAAAATAATAATATTGCTTAAGTATGTAGACCTCAGAAAGTATTTAATTGGGGATTATCAGGATTTTCGCATCTGTCCTTAAATCAATCGTTGATTTTGCAGATTCTTGAGAATATCAATTTTATATTTAATAATGTTAAGTGATGCCAGGAGAGTTTGAGCAACATTTTAAGTATTTTATTTTGTGAAGTTTGTAACTTATTAGTGTGACAAGTTGCACAATCACCCCATAGCTGGCATCCGTACAACA
Organism: Orthonevra nobilis; assembly: GCA_963555765.1. NCBI lineage: Eukaryota > Metazoa > Arthropoda > Insecta > Diptera > Syrphidae > Orthonevra > Orthonevra nobilis. The sequence continues at coordinate 23,919,178 of OY743225.1, read as the reverse complement.
GAATAGATTGAAAGATTGTTTTGTGGACTATCACTTTATTTTCAAGAGCAAGTATTGACTTCCTGTTTATAAAAGGGTATAACATTCTTAGGACTTCATTTATTTTGTAAAGCTTTTGCGTTATATGTTCTTTAAAGTTCTATTTTGAGTCAAGATTTTAATAAGTGGTAAGCCGGAATATAACAAGACCTTCTTTTTCGCGCTAAGAAGATGACTTTAATTTTTTCGGCATTTAATTTGTTTTTCCACTTTGTTTAGTAGTTCTGCAGAATTTCAAACGCATTTTTTAAATTCGTCTCAATGTCGAGACTGAATTCATGCTATGAAATAATTGCCGTGTCATCAACATATAGTATATTGTGGAATTATTGTCAATTAAATTAATTGACTATTTTATGTAACAAATTGCAAGGGAACATAAATTGTAAAATAAAAATACGAAAACAAATAATTCAAAAATAAAAAGTATATATAGATATAAAAGTAAATAAATAAATATATAAATAAATAAATAAAAATATATTAATAAGTATTAAAATAAATAAATAAATAAATATAGCAAAAAAAAAAACAAATAAAAAATTAATATTGCTTTAGTATGTAAACATCAGACAGTATTTTATCAGTTTACAAGAGGATTATCAGGAATTTCGCATCTGACCTTAAATGAATCGTTGATTTTGCAGATACTTGAGGGGATCAATTCAACATTAGCTTTTATATGTTCGTCTGATGAGCATCATTTTAAGTATTGAATTTTGTGAAGTTTATTACTTTTTAGTGTGACAAGTTGCATCCGTACAATGGGAGAGATTGAAAGATTGTTTTGTGGACTATCACTCGATTTTCAAGAGAAAGTATTGACTTCGTATTTATAAAAGGGTAAAACATTTTTATAACTACATTTATTTGTGAAGTGTTTGGGTTATATTTTCTTTAAAGGTCAAATTTGAGTCAAGATGTATGCCCAAATATTTAACGGAACGTTTCCAGGTGATTGAGTGTCCACCTATTAATAACTGACTATCCGGAAAATAACAAAACATTCTTTTTCGCGTAAAGAAGATGGCTTGTATTTTTTCGACATTTAATTTGATTTTCCACTTTTTGTAGTAGTTTTGCTGTATTTCAAATGCATTTTTCAAATTCGTTTCAATGTCGAGATTGAAATCATGCGTTGAAATAATTGCCGTGTCATTAGCATATATTGCTGCCTCACATCGTGTCAGGATGAGATTGAATACTGTTAAAATCACGCAACTAAAAATCCAACTTTAAGATTAAATTTAAGTCAAATTTTCCACCCGTTTCGTTTTACACCACCGTGTAAAGTTTCCCAATGGCATACTCGAAATAATAAGAACGGAAAATGCGTCATAAATACATGGTTTTCCTGAATGCGAAATCGAATTTCTTATTTGTAGAATAAACGATATTTTTTCAAACAACACCAATTGAAATGATATGTTAGAATACCGCAAAGCGCAACTTTTGTGAAAGGTGATCTATCGTAAACACAAAGTATCTGTTTGTCCAGAGAAATATATTCTTAACATACATGAGTATGTGTGTACAGCAAATAGACCAAGAATATAGGATTTTGTGTAAAGGCAACATTTTGGCTTGGATGGGGTGAAAATTTGAGAATAAAATCAATGGGGATGATGCAACTTGCTCATTGTTGTCACCCTAAGGCAATTCAACTCTCTTAAGATGCTCGTCGCCTCGTCGGGTATACACAATTTGTTCGGTCGGTACGTGAACCAGCATTCTGAAATGTGGTGGTGCGGCATTTTCTTGTCGCCGTCACCGCTTATTGTTCAGTTTCTTTGCTACACCGAGGCCCTTGAAGCAATTAGGTCAGGAACATATTCTGTCTTGTTTTAACCTTTTTGGCGTTGCCTCTTCCTTTTATTCCTGCCGCTATGTTTCTCTAAGAGACTTTCCTGTTAATCTATTTCGTTTTTTTGGTGAGGATTTTGCTGCAGGTTTTTGTTTTTACAGTGACTGGTAATGTTGTTTCCAATTTGTCGTCATTATTTCCCCCCTGTAGTCTAGAGGATTCTTCAGTGATTGAGGACGTGGACGGTCTACGTCACCACGTTATTCGTGCAGCGTAGCTAAAAATATCTTAAGCGTTCGCTGTACTATATTTATCATACATAGGTCAGTTACTTAAGACCGCCATTCTTATTAGTCACGAAAAAGTATTTCTTTGTGTTTGATTTGATTTGCGGTGTATAAGGACACTTTCTAAATAACTCGTTGGATATCTAAAAATAACTCGAAAGTTCAGTGCACGATAATGTTTTTTACGTCATCTAGTTTTGCGGTGATTTCAGTAATTAGAAAGGACGTTGATACGTAACTTAAATTTATTGGTAAGGAGTTATCTTGGTGGTATAAACATATATAATTGGCTTTTATTATATTTTTTGCATCTTGTGTAGGTAGATTCGTGATGACGTAGATTTGAATTTAACATCCTTCAAATATGTATGAACATAAAACGGAAACATGTGCGCATTCAGGGATGACGTAAGATTTCACTGAGTATATTCATTTTGTTTTGGGTTAGATGAACTTTCGGGGCACATTTGCTTTCAGAGTTTTATTTAAAGAAGCATTCATATTATTCATTTTCTGCGACCACACTTTGACACCATATGCAGATTCAAACTCCGCCATTTGTGAAGCTATCACGTGAAGAATTTGTGAATTCGTATAGAATTGGAAAAAAAGAAAACTTTTCAATCATCGAACTTTTTACCTACGAAACGTAATTCATTTTACAAAAATAGTTTAGGGGTGTATATTTATCCTACTAAAATAGTGATAGGAATTTCTTCAATAAAGCTTTTGAAAATCTATTCACTCACGAAGCAATTTTGTATTATTGACATTTTTTACGCTCTCTCGAATCAATATAATAGTAATATTTTAATGTGAACGAGTCATAATTTGTTTAAATGTCGTAAAAAGTCATTGTGTTTTGATAAATATATAGATTGTAAAAAGATAGAAAATGAGTTGATATCAAACAATCGAGCGAAACGCGTCTTAAGAACTCGGAATTATCGTTACTGCTTTTTTGATCGATTTCAGATCTGCTTTTATAAAAAAAAAAAAAAAACTTTTTCTTTCGTCATTTCGCGCGTCGTCCTCCAACACATCCACAAACAATTAAACGTTTAAACAAGATACAATAGTCATTCCCATATTACTCGTCCATATTAGTCAGTTCGACGAAGATAGTTCACAGACATCGACGAGACAACGAAGCACACAATTTGATATCAGCGAATGTTCATTGAGCCTAATTTCGGCAAAAAAAAAACTGATGGTGTTATCTAATAAAGTGCAAATCGTCCAGCAATTGGAGCATACTAAAAGTTAAGTGAGGTTTAATTACAACCAGGCTCTGTTTAATAAGTCCCTATACAAATAGAGAGATTCTCGTAGATCTTTTTTTATACTTTTGCCACTCAGATGGATCACATTCTGCTCGAAATTCGAGAAACATCATACAGAATCATTGTTTTTGCCTTAATTTCTCACAATTTTTTCACGTTTAGCCATTGTTAAACGCTCCATATTGTAAAATGATAAACTTTAAACTAATCATATGTGTTTGAAACATGTATTGACTGATTGTTTTGTGTCTTGTCACATAATTATTCAAATTATTTTGCTTAGAATTTGCCTAATTGTTGATTTATATTAATAATTACATATTCGCAAGTAGACAGTTTCCATTTGTAAGAAAAACTGTTTACACAGAACATGGAATTTGTTGAAAAAATAAAAAGACTTAACCTTCGTTGGGTTGCAGTGTCATTTGTTAAGTTTTTTACGTTAGTTACAGCATGCAGCTGTAACACCAAAATAAACAAAAAAGAAAGATTGAAATGGCTTAAGAAAGAGTTTCGATAGTTAGTTTTCCAAAGTAGCCAAAAATGATTTGTGGATAAATATTCTTACAAGAATTGAAGCTAAGTTTAACAGCAAAACATGAAAGTGATAACAAGGCGTCTCTTTTTAAGAAGCTTAAAAGATATATTAATAATAATATCTGTTTTTGTGTAGCAAAGCTATAAATATATATTAGTTCAGTTCATTCACAGTTTTATGTTCAAATTAAGCTAAGCCAACTGAAACATGAGACCTTGTAAGTCTTAAAAATATATTTTTCAAAAAATAAATGACATTCAACCGAGTAGCCTAAAAACACCCTGTAAATAACAGACGGAAACAATTTTTGTGACTCAATTTAGCTGATGAAAATTGTAACATTCCTCGCTCACAAAAAGTATCAACAACTATTATAAAAGCCATAAACCATTCTTCTTCGCCAGAAATCCAATAAACCGCACGTATATTCGCCTGAAGCTAGGCCGAACACTTTTTTTTTTCATCGTCGTTTAGAATTCGCTGCTGCCCTCAATTTTCCTTTTTTTCTAATTTTCATAATAACAATTTTTATTGCCAATTCCGAGCTCACTTTTTTATCACTCAGCACTGGGAACGTTGGCCAAAGTTATTTTTGGTTTGTATCGATGAGTTACGTCGCTTACCTCCATCCGTAGGGAGGAGGGTGACTTGCTCGTTTTGGTTCTAATTTTTTGTACAGATTTCTTCTTAGCACTTTGCAAGAAATTCAATAAGGGATGTTTTTATCCTACAAATGTCATATTTATTTCAAGCAACAGATTTTTTATAAGAAAAAGCTTGCCCAAGTGTGCTCTCATAAATACTCATTTAAAATAGTTGCAGATATTGCGATGGAGCAACATATTTTTTCATATCTATCTATTCAGCTGTAAGAATATGCATACTTTATTATATTGACAAAATCGCTCGACTGCCATGATAGAAGCTTTCTCAGCGATTGAGGAGCATAACTTCGAATTCTTCGAATTTTCGAGGATAAAATAAAACATATGCAATCAACAAGAAATTGATCAGCTGGAAAAAACGTCACAAACTTCAGCTAAAACATTCAAGTAGTAAAGGAGCTTATGTGTTCCAGACAGATGTCGACTCAGACGAAGAATGCAACGTTGTCGGTTTGTTTATACATCTAGAATCAAAGCTCCTAAGCCGAAGGACGAATTTCTTGCTCTACAAAACACTCATCTAAGTAGGATGATCAGCATGATAGCGGAACAAATTTAAGGGACCTTCGAACAATGATGTGGATCTAGGCCATAAAGCAAAAATCCGTTTATTAAATTTTTTTCGATCGCATTGAGTGAATGAACAAAAATGCTGTCTTCAAAAAGAACATCACAAATCAATCTAGCGCAGATACCAGAAAGCTTGTGTTGCCATACTGAGAGCAGCGGCACCATGAAGGAGAGAAAGGCTAATTTTTATTTTAATTAATTGACGTTGGAAAACATTATTTGGAAATTGCATTTTTATTAACTTGTGTTTATTCGCCAAAAAAAAAAACATTTTGGGATAATTTCGATATAATTTTGGGATAAATTCGTTTCGTTTGATTCGAAAGTTAAAGTTTTTTTTTCGAAAGATAAACTTCTAATTGAATTCGACTTTCTTGTACATGAAAGTGATTTCAAAATAAAGTGGAATATCAATTCTAAGAACAATCTCTTGAAACGTTTTTCCTCGATCAGGTATGAAGAGTCAATGCGGTTTTCATTTCGAAAACTGAAAATGGAGTTTACAGTTGAGCAGAAAATAATGCCGATAATAAAAGTGTTACGATGAGTATCCCGTTTTTTGCTTTACCCTGATAAAGTGCAACTCACACCAGAATTGAGCATGTTTTATAACATACATACGCCGATTGAGTGCTTGAACATCAGAACTTGGGTGGCAAATTTTCATAACAATTAGCGATCGGGGTAATTTTTCAATAGGTAGAAACCATTTTAAAAAAAGTCTTTAAGAAGATCAAAAAGTGCCTGAAATAAAAGTCCATAAATAATATGCAATGAAGCTCAGAATGCGTTTCTTCTCTTACTGCGTAAACCGTAAGGTAAACTATTCTACCCTGATTTACCGGAGTTTCCACGGCCTGCATCCAGGACACAAATCTCCTCAGCACTCGAGGTTCATCTGTTTCGGTAGCTAATGACACACAACGAACGCAAATTAGCATTTTTGGGACTTTTATCTATCCGGTTTAAACTAGGTTCAACCATTATTTCCTTGTCTCACTATTAAAATTCGAAGTTAATTTCCAAACAACTATTTCGTTTTATCCTCTCACTTATGTCTTTATTACAGGCGATAATTGTGGACAGAGAACAAGGATCTCAAGTGGATTCCAGAAATTAGCGGTCATCTAGCATATACCCTGAACTTATTTTTTTTTACCTCTAACCCTGATAAATTCACCATAGACGTAATGTTGCCTTTAGGCTCATGGAATAACTATGCTACATGGGCTTAATTTCTACTGCATAAACCCGTAGCCTAAGAACCAATTCCTCGAAAGCGGTGTGGATGCCGCTGTTTATATATTATGATTACAACAATTGTTCTCCCTGACGACATAAAAATTATTTTTTTCTGTGACAAAAATAAATTTATAAAGAGTTATAGTTAATAAGTCCGCAAAACTTCGGTCTCAAACTACATTTATATCATTCTTTAAAGTATTCTCGTTACGATACACTAGAACCGTAAAATTTTGTTCATTTTCCCTCAATGACTCTCCCTCCATCCCGAAAGTTAAATTTTGAAGCTGCCAAGATTAAATGGAAGGTCGTTTTTTTGGCATAAATTATGGACAGATATTATTTTCAAGACATTAAAAAAAGTAATAGGACTACCGGTTGAAAATGTCGTTATTGCAGACAACTTCATATCTATTACTCTGAGGTGAATTTTGACCATGACAGCTGTCACATCAGAAACTTCATGTCATTGTCTAATTTTTTCAGTCTAGGTTATTGGTCATTAGTGAAAACCTAATAAAGCCTGTAAAGCCCTTAAATATCTACATTCGTGCCATCAAAACAACATTTGCGGGAAGTTTTAATATGCTTCTTTCATTTAAAGAAAAAAGCAACCGAAGCGCATCAATTGCTTACCGAAGCTTACCCGGGCTGTACTATAGACGTTAAATGTGTCAGCGGTGGTTTAAGCGGTTCAAAGATTGTGTTTTCAACACCGAAGACAAAGAACGCCCCGGCCAGATGAATAAGGTTGAAGACCATGAATTGGAGGCATTGCTCGATCAAGATCCGTCACAAACGCAAGAAGAACTTGCAAAATCAGTTGGCGTCTCTCAGCAAACCATTTCCAATCGTTTGAAAGCAATGGGAATGATCCGAAAGGTAGGACATTGGGTGCCGTATGAATTGAAGCCACGAGACGTCGAATGCCGATTTTGCATGTCCGAAATGCTGCTTGAACGCCACAAAAAGAAGTCTTTTTTGCATCGAATCGTCACTGGTGATGAAAAATGGGTACATTACAATAATCCAAAACGTCGCGCAACGTATGGATACCCCGGGCATGCATCGACGGCCGTTCAGCATATTCATGGCCTGAAGGTTATGCTGTGCATTTGGTGGGACCAGAAGGCTGTACCGTATTATGAGCTGCTAAAACCGAATGAAACAATAACTTTGAATATCGAATTTATATCTATTTTTCCTCAATAAAGCATTGATTGAGAAACGACATTTTCAACCGGTAGTCTATTAATTAATGTAAATACAATAATCTAGGCTTTTGGCTGAGCGAATAGAGGAAAAAGTGGAAGGTATCACAACCGCTTTTTAACATTAACAAGAAAAAAACCAAAAAGCGTTGATGAATCAAAAAATCTGGTAGACTGTATCAGAGTCGCAACCGCAGTGGAGAACGTGAAATGTCTTGGGCATGATGGAGGGTGTGTCATAAGGGCTAGTGATCGTATTCTATTGGAGGACTTGATATAGATAAACAAAGATATATATAACAAATACACAAGAAAAACTTATTTACTAATTTTATACAAACATGACCTTACGGTTCAGTTTCCTTTAACTGTGTTCATAATCTTGTTTTTATTGTTTAAACGTTATCCTAATGCAGAAAATCCTTTTTTAGTTTTATTTTTATTGGTCTTCTTTTTGGCGTCATTTCTTACACTGCTTAAGTTGAAGATTTTGTAATGGTTGGAGAGGTACGATACGTATTGCGGATGGTGTAATCTCCACGGAAAAGCCTTACATCGAGACATGCACCAGTGTGAGTGATTTGCAGATAAGTATCATTAGCCGGAATCTGTCTCTTTGCTACCCGAGCTCTCGCACGCCAGTTTTTTACGTTACGCATCGCGCGCTATGGCGCCAAAGAAGACGAGTCGTCAAATTTGTGCTAAAAAATGTTTGATATATTTCAAATTTATAAACGATCTTGTCATTTCTTATATTTCGTTACGTACTTCTAGTTTTTGCCAGTGACCCCCAATTGACCGAATTGAAAGACTTTTCACGTTAAAATACAAAAAGTTTAAAGCAATGAAGTTTCAACCGACCAACAGAAATAAGCAAAAACTAAAAGGCTTTTTCAAAGATTGAGTGAGGAAGGTATATCTCTCTTCTGACAAAGCATTATGAAGACGAAGAATGAAGTTACAATTATTGTTATAAGTATTAGGAACATTTGCTACCTGTGAGTAAAAACCTATTTTCACAGTCGTAAGATTGGAGTATTGGATTTGACTGTTTTTGCTATGCCCTCTGAGCCAAGCACCATATGTACATAGTGAAATTAAGCAAGTGTGTTCTTTTTCCACCTCACACTCTCATTAACAACAGAGGTAAAAAAGGCTGTTTATTAACAAAAAAAACTTTTCTTACCCTGTAGTGCCTCCCAACGTTTCTTTTCCGTTTCCGATTCGAGTGCATCAAAAACTGCGGCGCCAACCAATAGGTATGTAAATGTGCACACGATCAAGGATATCGTGCGAACATTTTGTTTCTTCATTCTTCATTTAGGCCAATTTTATACTGGAACTTATGCTACGCGCCAATATTTATACATTCCTTCTTCTGTGACGAGCACGGATTTTTTGTGCAAATTTGCTAACTTTTTTCCCACTTAATATTTGAAAATCTTCCACATATTTGCATTTTTATATTCGCATGAATAGATAAAAATTTCTTTTAAAAATAACTACACTAATATTATCTACACAGTGATGAAACATAAGGACGTTTCTGGTTTGGGTTGGCTCCTCACAACATTTAGAAGTATGAACGAGTAATAGGAGTATTATTTTCTAATTAATTAAATGCATTTTCACAACATTTCTTTTTTTTCATCGCATATATATGACATGTTTACGTATTCACATGTTACCCGCACTTAATTTTTAGTCTTTTGCGTCACTTGTCACTTGGGGTATTTTTGAAGGACTATTTGCTCTCGGTTTGTTTGCCCAAGGACGACGACAGCGAAGACACACATCTTTAGTGCCATGATGAACGATGACGGCTCGGTGAAGTATAATAAGGAATTATAAACAACCGACAAATGTAATTAATCATTTTTTTTGTATGCAAGCTGTAACGCAAGCTTTGTTACACGCCACACTTTATTTGGCTTAAATTGTTTATGCCATTACTAGAAAATTTTGGCCATAAACTCCCCCGTCCAACACCGATTGGCACACTACTTTCTTGCTGCTTTTGTTGCTAAGCAATACTTCAATTTTATCATAATGCTCATATTTTATTTTATTTATATATATGCATATATACTCGTATATACATATATATTTATATATAGACCCCTATCCTACAAAGGACACATACCGAAGTGTTTGAATGAACGTTGAACTTTACTGTTGAATCCTTTTAAGTGTCATTATAATTTTTTTACCTCATCCACCAGTTAATATATGACACATATGTGTTGAAGGATGTGCAAAAATTCTCTTAATTTCGCTCTTTCGTTTTCTCTTTTTTCATATGAATTCAACTCAACTTTTATCCTGACAGCTGTCAAAATACAATAATTGTACGTCATTTAAAGCCCAAAACAGGAACTCACTCACACAATTTAGAAAAAAACTGAAATATTTGTAGCGCACAGTCGTACAAATGCGCTTTTAGCCTCATATAAAAATTTTTAGGCATATGTATGTACACGGATATTTCTCATTTTCGCAAAAGGATATTTCATATTTATCTAATTTATACTCTATGAACAAAAATAATTCGATTGCTCTCCGGGGATGAAAGTATTAAATTGAATTTGGCACAATTGCTGTTGCAAAGGCTAAAAGAACAAAAATGCACTGGAATTTGTATACGGAAGGCAGAAAAAAATCAATTAACGGGATCTTAAGGACTCGCGCTGGGTAAAGGAAAAAGATAAAATATTTTCCCAAAGGATTTTCCGTTTCATCATTTCATATCATTTTTCAGACTGCAGCTACCGACATGCAGTTGGTTAACGCACTTTTAATAATAATTATATAATGTTCACCGGGAAATTCAAACAAATTGAGCATTTTGCTTTTAACTACAAAAATGGCTTTAAGGATTTTTTTTGGGTTTTCTTTCTTTTGGTGAAGCATAAGAGAAAACACTGGGAAATAAATAAGTAAAATTGGAAATGAAAATTTTCACTTGATATTAAGAAGAAAGAAGTTTGCACGCGCGTTAAACTGCCTTCACTTGCTCGAAGCCTTGTTGGTCCTTTAAGCGAGTGAGTCAAGTAATTTGCCTTGCTAAGGATATAGAGGACCTGAGCAGTTGTAGCGAAAGAGAGATTATAGTTGATAAACTTTGGGTTACTACAAAAAAAAAAAAGCAAAAGCTTTATCTGTGTGAGGAGAAATTGCCAACCTTCTTTTTCGAGTTGCCATTGAACCTAAAACAGAAACTTTCCAAAGAGCTTAATGTTGTGACATTTTTGTTCTTAAATGGCAAAAAATCATAAGGAACTTAATATAACCGTATATCGATTTTCGGTAATAAACCAATTGGAAAATTTCAAGAATTGGAAAATTCGAAAATTTAGGTAGTGATAGCGATTTCTTCAATTTCATTTCAAATCAGAAATTTGGCTTTAAATAATCCGCGTGATAAAATTTATAGGTCACCTCAATTAACAGTCCTCAATTGCTTGGAAGTTGCAAATCATTTTGTCAGAGACATCCAACCCGATTATTAAGAAACACTTGATCTTGCCGCGGTACAGTTTTTGGTTCTTACGCTCGCAGGTTATTTTCTTAAAAAGCCATTTAAGAGTGCTTTCGTAGCTTCTCAAAACGTCGGCGATGCGCATGTTTGAAAAATGTCGTTTTTCTAAAATCGTCGTTCCAAAAACATGAAATTGGTCCAGAATTAAAAAAAAAAAACCGTTCTGACCAATGAAGTTCGTTTATATGTTTTATTCCTTATTTCATTTCAACTCCGGCGATAGGTAAAAGATATGAGATTTACGCCTAGTTCGCCAGGCTGCGATTAAGTGTTTTCGAACAATGCTTTTTTTCTTATCTTAAGGAGGATCACTTCTAAGTTTCCGGCTGTACCTATCAATGAGCTTTCCTTCTGAAAGTTCTCTTTGTTGCGACGCTATTGACATACACGTACATATTTATACTGGGAGTCCCATAATCACCCAAATAACTTTTGTCGTTTATAACTAAAAAAGGACTTCATTTCGACCGACTCAGAACAAACCGCATTCTATTTAGCGAATAAGTATTTTGTATTAGATAAGAAAATCTGGCTCACTAATATTAGCATTCCGTTTGTCGTTCTATGTACCTAATCTATTATACTCTACTTGTAAGTCAAATAGAATGTGGTTTGTCCTGAGTCGATCGAAAAGATGTTGGTTTTTAGTCGAAAAAGAAAATCGTTATTGGCGTGAATATACATTCAAACAATTTCTAACGTACGTTATCATTTTTTGTGTAACATTGACTGTTTCTGTGACATGACATTACCTTCTCGACTATGATGCCGCGTTAAAACCCGTTCCTCTTAACGTGGAAATAAGAATAGGATCGTACCGGACATTCTGTTAAGCAAATTTTAAATTAACTCTTGTGGAGACAACGGTTTGATTATATTATTATTAATAGTTCGTAGTTTTTATTTAATCAAAATTAAAATCCTTTCTTATTTTAGTTCTATATTACAATTAATGTGGTAAGAATTTAAATGTGATCAAATATAATGTTAAAAATTAATGCTTCATATGTATTTCGCTTTGGAATTTAATCATTATAAAAGGAAGGATTAACTTAATTTAATGTCTTGTTTTTATAAGCTTTCAACATCTATTAGATTGGTGTAATGCATAAAAATTGTAACAATTTAGCCGGCCATACATCATGAGTTTGCTAATCTTAACTTACAAATACAATTTATAGGTAGATCTGTTGTATTTACTTAAAAATATAACAAATTAATATTCTTTTAATCTCGTGTCCTGAGACCCCATATTGATGTTCTTCTCGTCCCAACTGTTGGTCTGGCTACAGAACTATGAATAAATTTATTTATTCCTATTTGAGGAAAACTTTGTTCCAACATTTCTAATGCGGTATCTGATAATATACCAAATACGTCTAAGAATTTCAATGTTTGGATATGACTAAGTTCCCTGCAAAAAATAAAAATAATGTTTGAAATAAGGTCTCTAAGTGATTTCGAATTTGTACTTACATATAAGCGGGTGCCAAGATCTGATAACATCTTGATAGGGATAAATACTCGAGACTCTTAAATTTACAAACATGACTTACGGCATTTGAAGAAAGACCAGTACAGTCGGAAACATCTAACTCGAGAAGCTGCGGACACCTTTTGGCTAATGTTACTAAATCTGTTTGAAGAAGGAAATGTATTATTGAATCAAGAACATTTAAACAAAAGAGCTTACGCGAATCAAACATGGTCTTTCTACAACCAGACATATTAAGCCTCATTAAATTCGACGTCACATTGGTTACCAAGGCAGAGACTGCATCCACATTTAAGTTCGTCCAAGATATATTTAGGCTATTCAAATTTTTCAACTCGAGCATCATTTTGCGAACACTCCACGCTTCCAATCCAGTGGCCATAGCAAAATTCAACGCCTCTAAATCTACATTCTTTGCGATTTCATCACAAATTTCATCGTTGACTTGAACATGTTCCAAACTTAGCTTCTTTAGTTGACGACATCTCGAGAGAAGTGATTTTAGGGACGGTTTTGTTATGACAGCCATGCTTAAATCTAGGTACTGAAGTTTGCTCTCAAAGTCAGGATACATCTGAAGCAGTTCTGGATCAAAAGCAGGATGATTTACCTTAAATATAAAAAAAAGTTATTTTACCTAAAATAACACCGGTTGAAAATGTTACCAACCTCGGATTGAGCCAGCCTTAAAATCACCACACCGCGAGGTAATATATCACCCAAAGCTCCAGACCGCAATGACCTACCTCCTAAATCTAATCGCGCCCATAATGACTCATCCCTCGCACAGCGATTAAACCTCTGAGATACATAGCTACATCTAATCAGTGTTTTTTTCGGCAGCAATTTAAATATTTGAAGAATAATCTCATCGGACAAGTTGGAAAAGTGATCCTTTCCATCTGAGCCACGCAGTGCTCGATTTCTAAACAAAAAGAAATTCTCATCGGGAATAAAGTACTGTTTAGCAGTCGCCACCGATGTTGAAGCGGTTGTAGTAGCTAATTTCGATGGTAATGTACCAGAAGAAGACGGCGTTATTTCTTGGGAAGAAGGAATAAATGTTGATGGCGATGCACCTGTGTTAATTTTGTTTATGTTTTTATAGTTATTGTTGCAGGCAACAGTTGCCAATGGACTGCGAGATTTCTGCGATGTAAGACATCCTGCACCCAAAATAGCAACTTTCTTATGGTGCGTCTTTTCGATAGTTTTATGTGGATCTGTATACTTTTCTGCAGAATTCCTATTGTTATTTATGTTTCTATTTATATTGTTATTGTTTGAGGCATTAAGCGCTGGTTTACTATAGTTGTCCGTCTTGAGCGACTCACTCGAGAAAGTTGCATTGTCTGTGGTGTCTAGATCAGCGCTGTAGTTTAGACGATTTTGTTGCATGACATGGTGGCAGAATTTCGGAGCATCTAAATTTGGTGTTGCTTCATTGGAATTCTCGTCACTTGCACTCAGGGCTAAAGCTATTGCTGATGCCGACGATGAAGATTCATCGGATTCCAACATCCCAATACCCATTTCTTCAAGAACTAGCGGAATATCGTTAGATTTAACTTCTTTCCAAGATGGTGCTGTTGCTTTTATTCGTTTTCTATAAAAAAAAAAAAATACGTCGTCAATATATCGATCACAAAAATATTGTGGTGCTTAATTTTCTGACTTATGACGATGTACAATCAAGTCACAAAATTGACCACACAGGCCTCATCAATTCCGAGGAACATTGGGCCCGCGAGTCTGGAAATTAATGGAAACATGATCACTGAGAAAATGGAATTCGTAATGAGGGTTTCACCGTTGTGCCTACGTCACTGCCCTTGGATCGGTTCGCCTTCCAGTCTCCCTACACGCCACAGACTTATAGAACTGAAGAGTCGCAAAATATACATAATAATAAAATTGGCAGAAAAAACTAACTTGAGTCGGAATAGGGGGTCAACCGGAATAAGATTCAGATAAGTTTTGATCATTTCGACAATAGTCACCGAGTCATCGTTCGAAGGCAAACGTGAAGCGCAGGACACTTCCAAAAGTTAGCGTATGCAGCTTAATATATTACTAAAGGAATCTGATAGGACAAACACTGAACAGGTAAGGGCCAACAATCTAAAAAGCCATAAGCTCTCAATTTTGCTTTTGCAAACAGAGTTTAACTCTAAACACAGACGCTTTCTTGTTTTGATCATGAATGTTCAATGGGAGGAGGAAAAAATAAGTAGCAACGATAATAATGATAATAATTAATGTACATCTCTAAACTGCCGTGCACACCATTTTTTGTTACATTGCCTGCTTCGAAATCAAACAAGTCTAGTGATTTTCCGTCACGGGGACGGGCGACGTATAATTTTCGAGATTAATGTCACAAACACTTTAAGACCGCCCTTGCGATTTATTGCATTGCGAATGCAAGCCACAATTGAGTTTGGATCCGTTTAAGTCAAATGGCATCTCGGTCGGAATGCGTCATTGGATTTACGGGGCATTTCGGGAATCAAAATACGGGGTTGCACGTAGATACACACACCGAAGTGGGGGCCAGGTGAGATAAAATGCAGCTAGAGCTATTGTTGTAGCAGCGCTGTAGAAATTTCGCTATCACCTGCTTGAGCTCCACTTCACGATATGTGAATGGTATGAAAGGCGACGAATTGGTGATGCAAGATTCGGAGGTATAATAAGATGCGACTCACTGATGCTTTAAGCAGAAATATGAAGGCTCAAGAACATTAAGAACATGTTCTCTTCACTTCAGTTCTAAGTGGCAAGTGGATTGTGCAAAGAAACGCACATCAACAAAGGTGTACGGCGGTGAGAAAAAGATAAACAAATAAATACATTAAATGAAACTTTTAGATCAAATTGACTTAGAGCATTGTAAAACTTGAATCCTAAATGAAACTGATTCTTATTCTTTGAATAGAGTATAGAGAAATGAGAATCATTAGAGGTTTGACCTTTAAGCCAAATCAGTAACTTAAAGATTGAAAAGGATATACAAATTATATAGTTGTTTAAATATGCAAACAAATACTTTTACATCTAATTGTTTATCAAATTGAAAATAGTATTTTTTTTTTTTTCCTTCAGAAGTTCGCCCTTGCAAACCTCGAACGTCCTCTTCATTCCCCATCGCCGTAACATTTCGATGACAAAGAAACACATATTAAATCCTTTCCTTTCGAAGACATATTTTTTGAATAAAAATCACTTTGAGAACTGTTTCTGTGGAAATTCAACAAAACCTTGAAAGTGAAACACTTGTCTCTACCACGCTGGATAATGATCATTGATAAAAAAAAATCATACACAACATTTTTGCACATAAAAACAAAGCACATAGATCTGTATAAGATCTGATATATGCGAGTACATTTTGTATATTAACTTAGCGGTTCGATTTAAAAGTTGATTTTTTTTTTTATATTTTGGTTAAAAATAAACAAGTTAATCAGTTAAAGGTCATTAACCAAGACAATCGGCAAGAAAAATTTAAGAGGCCAATGTTCCGATGGTAAAACACAGTCAACAACTTTTAGTTGGGTCATGCAATAAAATGCAAAATTAAACCAGATGTATCGTATTTCAATTAACTTAACTTGTTCAAGATGTTTCGCATAATTACATATGTGCAAACATTGAGATTTACGAAACATCTCGTGCGGAGTTAGCTACTTATGATGTATCCTGCAAACAATTTTCAATAAGCCACACCTAGTCTATCCTTAACCATTTTCTCTTTCGATTTATTTACACTACAGCATAAGGCGCACTCGTTTGTATTTATGTTTAATGTTAAACAAACATTTTTTTGCGTTCATTAGCTTCAGTGGTCGGAGAAAGTTCGAAGAAGACTCCACAGGAGCCAATTTATTGAAATTGAAGCACTTTGCACATCTTACCAACAAATTGAATAGTTTTAACACAAATCAGGCACTCACTTTTTATTTAAATCGATGCTTCTTTTTTATTTACATGTCTCAATGCAACAGGGGAAGTTATTATTTGTTTTAATTTATTTTGCACGAAATAGAAAACGCAACAAAAGATTTGCTCACATCGACTGCACGAAAATCGCGCCGCCTTTTTTGACACAAGTACACCATGAGTGACGTATGCATAAATTTCCCTTTCGGCTGTCTGACGTTCCGAGACCGGGTCACGGAAAGAAAATTGTGAAAAAAATGTTCCTCTTTTACATGTGAGAAAAATATCCCCCGTCGCGCCAATTCAAATTACAGGAAAAATTAAAATAATTTGCACCGGAACATGTTATTTACCTTGTTAATGGGCACAAGTTTTCGTTGTTTTCCACAGATTTCGCCTTTCTGCCGCTCATAGTTTGAAACGAAATAGTATTTTTTTCGAATTAGAAAACTATTCTAAACGTAAAAAAAATAAATTGCGAAAGAAAATTATTCGAATGTGCGATGTGTCGCAGTTCAACAAGTGAAAATAAATTAGAAGAGCCAATTTATGACGTTTTGGTTTTCTTGATTTGTGAAAGTTCCCATTTGGAACAGGGCGCGAATTGTTTTTTCGCTGAGTTAAGTGATGCCAAAGCTGATGATTTGTTGAGGGAAATCATTGCATAATTTTATAGCTCAACATAAACTATAAAATTCCTTAATGTGAAAACAGGTATATTATGATGGAAAGTTAGACATTTTCAAGAATATGAATAATTAATTAAAACAACTAGCAATCGGAGGGTTTTCTCATGAAATAACCTTTATAACACAGATATATGAGACTATCGTACAAAGTTAAATTCAAATACATGAAAATACTTCTAGTAATCTTTCATTCTAGACAACAATTTCCTTATGAAGCAAGCCACTGTGCAGCTTTTCTCGTATTGAATGTATGTTGATGTTCGCCATGACTTACATCAACACTTTTGGATTACTTTTTCACTCCTTCGGAGTGATTAGGTATGATGCAAATATATGTAACACATCTTTTCACAATATTGAAAAAAAAATCAAGCAAAAGATTTTTTTCATGTGGCCATTCGAGTCCATTAGGACTTTCAGATTTCTAACACAGAATTTTTAGAATTGTGTCAATTACAATAACGAAATCGAAACCTTATCTAGATTAGAATAGGATACAATTTTTTCATATAAAAAACATTCAAATTTATATTGATTACACTATTTAGCTCAGTAGTAGAAGTTCATTCATCAGTTACTCTTCAACTGTGATTATGTTGTCAAATTTATGACACTTTTCTTGCCGGTCGAGTCAGTAATCAGCTGGTTGCGCTGTTTTCTATAAAAAAAATTCTACATTTTAATGTTTATAAGTAAGAATTCATATAATCTTAAGTGAAAAAGTGGCATTTTGTTGCGGAAATCTATTTAAGAATGATTTCCATTCGTCGCTTGGTGTTTGTAACAGTTACACCTCAACGATGGTCAAGAGTTACTGCAGCTCAATCCGTCAGGCAATTTTGGTCGAAAAAGTCAGAAACAACGCGCGAACATGATAGTTCTTCAAAGAACAAACAAAAGGATATAAAACCTCAAGTGCCTGCTATAAGGAATCCATTTGATTCGGCTAAAGACAAAAACAAAGCGACGTACTTGGACATGATAACAATCTTTGAGAATCGCGACGTGCATCGAAGGAATCATGTCGAGTTCATCTATGCCGCTTTGAAAAGTATGGCCGAATTTGGAGTAGACAGAGACATAGAAGTCTACAAAGCATTAATCAACGTCATGCCAAAAGGAAAGTTCATTCCCACTAACACCTTTCAAGCGGAGTTCATGCATTATCCCAAGCAGCAGCAGTGTATCATTGATTTGCTGGAGCAGATGGAAGACTTGGGTATTATACCTGATTATGAAATGGAAGCAATGTTGCTGAATGTGTTTGGGAGGCGTGGGCATCCGTTAAGGAAGTATTGGCGCATGATGTACTGGATGCCGAAATTTAAAAACCTGTCCCCTTGGCCCCTGCCGAACCCTGTGCCAGATAATGCTCTTGAACTCGCCGTGTTGGCAGTGCAACGTATGTGTACAGTAGACTTACTCTCTCAAGTTGAGGTACTTGAGGCAAAAGAAGTAGCAGATGCTGTTGATCAGACATGGATCGTTAGTGGTATGAGTCAAGAACAGTCGCAACTGTTGCGAGAGCATGATAAATCAAAGGCGGTGTATATCGAAGGACCTTTTCTGATATGGTTACGCAATAGATCGATCAATTATTTTATTCTTAAAGCTGATGCTGATAAAGAACATTTGAAAATGTTCGATGACTACGAGGATCCAGATGGCATGTCCTTCAGAAGTCATATTTTTTATTTATCATAATTCTTATTTCTTACAGATGTGTCCAATATTAAGGTTTCGTATTTTGGCAGAGCTATAAAGAAATCCCGTTTAGCTAAAAAGCGGTCAGTTCATCAGCAAGAAGATGGAACTATTTTTGCAATTTGTGCGACTGGGACATCGACTAAGGACTCGCTGCTGTCATGGATACGATTACTGGAGGCAAAGGGCAATCCTGTGCTCGGTGAAATTGCTGTCCTGTTTAAGTTTAGATCAGTTGTTGATTCCAACATAGTACCTGTTGGACGCAACAATAGCCCAAGTAATAAAATAGAGTAAGTCTATGGAAAAATGAGGTTGAAAAGATAGTTAAATTTATAAAAGTTAAAATAAATATATTATTTATTGATTTTTTGAATTCGAGAAGTGTCGCTTGGGAACAAGTTCTTTCTCTTCCTTTTGTTCTTTAGAAAACCTGAATTTAAGCTCAAGATAATGTATGCGCAGATTACGTTGATATTTACCCCTCGTGATGAATCACACTTACAATTGGATCCATACAGTTGTCCCTATATTCGCTTGAAACTTAAGACATGCAAGTTTCTGAATCTGTTTAAGTTTCAAACGGCCAGAAGTTGCTACACTACTGACACAGTAGCACATTTCAAATGGAAACAAATACATATTAGAAGTAATTTTAATTTATTTTTTAAAGTTATTTGTTACTTTTAAAAAACGGCATTCATTTAACTGACAAGTTTTATGAAATGAATTTCTATTTTCGTCCCTTTGTTTTGAAACAAGAAGCGTCAAATTAATCGTCAAGATTATCCCAAAAATTAAGAAAACTTCATTTCATTCGAAACTGGACGTTAAAATTTTCTACGAAAATCAAATAAAAAAAAAGTAATTCTTATATACGTTATCAATAAATATTCATCTTTGTCTTGTAAATATAGTTAGAACTTTTATAAGCACTATGACAATGGTATTTAACCTTACTTCTCCTTATTATAAATAAATAGATACATTACATATTTTTTATATAAATCTATAGAAAAGATTCAATGAGTTTAAGCCAAAATTTCATTTAAAGATATAGTACATACAATGTTTGAAAAGAAAACTAATTGATAATCATATAACATCACAGAAGAATTATTTTTTCCTCACAATCCAAGTCATATAATATCGAAGCGTAACATAATTTGTATAGGTCATTGCAGTTTAAATACATACAGTTTAAATACCATTTAACCCTTTCAGTCACAGAATTCATGTAAAATGCAGTCTTTTAAAAGAAAGGTTGTTTATTTTATAAAGACAAAATTTATTTTCTCAAATTATTGATGCAGTGATTTGATTCTTGACGAAATGTGTGCAAATTTCTCACAATCCCAAAGAAAGCAGTAACTAGCCATTAAACGACTCAACTCTTTAAGAATTCGAGCTATACTTTGGAGAGAAGTTAAAGCGAAAAGCATACTTTTGCACAGAAAAAGGCATTAATTTGTAAAACTTGGAAAAAGGTATCCTTTTAAAAACAACTCTGTGACAAAAAGGATTATTGGGCATCTAAGACCACCTTGTAACATTCAAGAAGTAAGTATAGACGTTTATGATATAGTTGAGCAATCAAAGGTTTCAAATAAAATAAATTATAATAAAATGTAGGATTACTTATGGACGTTAATCCGTTTAAAATCTGGATTTATTTACCCTTCAAAAAATCTAATCTCGTTATAATCAACCATAATTCTTATGTTACGACTTGATAAGTTTACAGTATTAGAAAAAAACTTAGAATCTTTAATTTAAAAAACAAAATAAGTCGTCTTTTATGCATCTAATTTCCGGATGTGAAGACATTTCATTTGGATCAGAACGTTTATTTGTTGAGAGGAAAAACCTGTGTTACTACGCCTATACCTTTACTTGTACCCTCGCGAAAGAGTATTCTCATACCAGGTCGAACGTACTCCGGATGTCCTACAAATTGAAACATCACCGATGCATTGTCGTTGGTTCCAATTTTTTCACCTCCCATTATACCTCGAATAATTGCTGTTTGTCTAATGCTGCCTATGTGCACGGTAGTCTGGAATCCAACATATATTGCAGTTGCATGAAAGAGCACTGAGACTTTAGCCTGAAATATAAATAAAAGAAATTCTTTATTTTTAAACGAAATAGTAAAATAAGAAATGATGTCAAAAATTTTTTAAAACAAGATTATTTTTTGTTTCAATTTTAGTACTCGTTAGGCTCCTTAACATTTCCTTCACTCAGCATTAATAGGACTTGCTGAAGACTAGGTCTTGACCTACTTATGTTGTGATTGCAAATACTTCTTCTTTAATTGTTTTGTTTTGGAATGATTGAGTCAGGGTGAACGTTCGGTGTTCCTAACAATAGTCATTAAACCTGATTGTAAGTTGAAATTGTGCTAAAGGGCAAACTGGTGAACATTCACTGGAGTACTGTTCATGAAAGCAGCGATGAAAGAGCGAGAGACGAGCGTGAGCACAGGATTCCCTATTTTACAACCTGCCCAGATACTTATTCAGCTGATTTGAGCCTCAACCAAAGATCCTTAGCTGGCTGCCTCAAGTTGTGTTCACTTAGATAATTGAGCCCTCGTATCTGAGTAACGTCTTCCTATTCTTATTCTATTCAAAGACTCTAGGTCGCAACGTTGATGTCCATATACTCAATCAACGTAGCCTGTACAGTTCTTTGAATAATTTTTCTCTTAAACGAGCATTAATGAAGCATTGATAAAGTTCATACATGCTTCATCACGGCGCACGACTTTGATTGTTAGGATTTTGTATAACGTTGGTTTGGTCGTTCAAGAAAGGGCTTAATTATTTCCTACTTAGCCCAAAAAATTCAAGGGTAAATGACTGCCAATGTTTCAATCTCTACCAAGTGGTTTTAAACGCAGTAAAGATCTCGACACACGTTGAAGCCAATTCGAATGATGTAAAACAATTACGATGAGAAAAAGATAGTGGCACCGAGCAGTACTTAGGAAGAGACAGATCACACTTTTAAATCGCGAATGTTACATCCACTCGTTAAAAAAATAACATAACGATACGAACGCTGTATGTTGATAACGATAAGGCGCTTATGTTGTCGTTAAGCATCCGTTGAATATGCGCAACGCACCATTGTAAGTGCTTCGAATATCATTTCAGACAGTGTCCGGATAACGTATAAAAAACACAATTAAAGAGCTATCAACAAGCTTTTCTGATAAGATGACGATGATATTTGATGCTCTATTATTTTTCCATTTTTCTTGATTTGTGTATTGTTTGCTAGATTTATTTCAACCAATTTATTAGTTTCTTCATTAAATTTCAATCTGTTCTTTTTTAACCAATCATAAAGTAATGCTACATCAAAATTAAGATTATCCTTGCACACCTCTGCATCTCTTTTCTTGGCATTTCATCCCCACTCATTATAATTTTGCACATTTCTACAATACATTTTATACAGATTTAACGCCAACGAATTCCTTGCTTATAAGGAGTTCTCTATCGATTATCTCAAATGCTCGCTTGAAATTTAAAAATTGTACCATCGTTTTTTTTCTTCCTTTCTTCATATATCCATTCGTTTATAATTTTTTTTTATAGATTTTGCAGATTTTTTTATGTGATGAGCAACAAACATTTTCTTTGAATCTCAAAAACATCAAAAAAGCAAAACTAACCATCCATTAGGCTGCTTAACATTAATGAATTGAAATATCTTAAAGAGCCTAAGACTGAATTTAAATAGATCTAATCGAATGTAAATATGGATTATGTAAAGTATTGAATTAATACTAATAAACTTAACTAACTAACTAACTAACTAACTTAACATGGATACACCTGAGGACGACTGTTTTGAAAATCAATCACTTAGTTACTTAAAACATTTTCTAGCAAATTTGTTGTATGCTCTTTACAGAACATTATGTTTTGCTATAGGAACCTCCAGTTACATTGAAATGTTCGATATATGACCCGTATAGCAATACAATACAAAAAATATTTTCTGCCGCAAAGCTCTTTTGTGAGATAATACCTCTAGCTTCACCATTTCTGTGTGAAAAAAATCATGGAAACTGGAAGCCACAGAAGCTGCTCATGACGATTAGACAAAGAGTTAAACAAAAAGGAACTCATTCTTCTCCAAATTTGAATTCGAAACCCAACACTCCGAACTCAGTACACTACTCACTTAGACATCCAGCCATTTTTGAAGGAATTGGATGTGTACCAAGAGATTCCATATCACTTGAACAAGCCCAAAAAATAAAGTACATTTAATTTTGAAAGACAATTTAGTTGCTGTTTAGCAAAACAAAAGTTTAATATAAAATCGTAAATAAAGATATAAAAGAACTTTAGATAGGTGAATACCATTAAACAACTGACGCAAATCATTCTCCTTTATATACAGGCTTCCTTTTTTCAGCGAACGCCTTAAGTCCCTCTATTCTGTCTTTTGTCGGAATAACCTGAGCGTAACACACTTCCTCTATTGCGTAACCCGTTGTTATATCCACCTGTAGTCCTTTATCAATCGCCAACTTCGCCATACGAACACCCACCGGTCCATTAGGTATAATCTCTTCAGCCAATTGCAATGCTTTCAAAAATGCTGCATTCCTGTCGTCATTCTGTTTAACAACGTGATTTACAATTCCCATCTCCTTTGCAGCTTTACCATCAAAAACACGAGAAGTAAATATTAATTCCTTTGCCAATGCTGGGTTCAAGAGCCTCGGGAGACGTTGCGTT
Source organism: Orthonevra nobilis (assembly GCA_963555765.1). Classification (NCBI taxonomy): domain Eukaryota; kingdom Metazoa; phylum Arthropoda; class Insecta; order Diptera; family Syrphidae; genus Orthonevra; species Orthonevra nobilis. Next base: position 23,895,408 of record OY743225.1, on the reverse strand, counting down.
CCCCCTGCTCCAGGAATAATTGCCAAACGCGTTTCGACGAGCCCAAGTTTAACATCCTCGGAAGCAGTGCGCATATCACAGGCTAATGCCATCTCTAGTCCACCGCCCAGTGCCACACCGTCTAGTGCTGCGATTACAGGCATTGGAAGCTTTTCAATGGTAACAAGCAAGCTACGTAAATTTGTTACGAATTCGCTCACATCTTCCTGACTCATAGTGCGACGTTCCTTTAGATCAGCACCCGCGCAAAAAACCCCCGGCACCAAACTGCGCAGCACAACAACTCGTGTGTTTTTTTCATGAGCTACGTCGGAGAGTGTTGTGGATAATGCGTTGACCAAGGAGCGACTGAAGGCATTTTTACCCGACGGACGGTTCAGACCAATAACAGTGATTCCTTCTTTATCGGCAGTCAGTCTTTCCACAACCACTTCGTTGTCAACGGACAAACTAGATAGTTTACGTGCGAATGAAAGCTTCAACGTATGTGTCAAAATATTAAAGCCGCTTTGTTTCGGTAGTTTACAAATTAAACTCAACATGGTCCTAACTAAAATCCAGGAAAAAAAATAGTTCCATGCAAGATGACACTGGATTATGTTGACAATTAATTGACAGTCCGACTGACATATGACGTTCATCGAACAAATGGGCGCATTCAAAAATTTAGAGCAATCCGTAAAATGCGCTGCGTTTTTAGCGAGTCGGAAAACGACTAGGTAGGTGTCATGTGTTCGACGTCTTTTTTTTAGGGTTCGACACGGACCATATGTATTTTTTTTTAAGAAAGATGGATTGTTGTACACAGGCCGACAAAATTCATCCTACAATAGACAAAGTTCCAATATATTTATGTATATGGATATGACAACCTCTTTTGTTTTTTTTATCTCTTATGGCTTATCATCTTTATTACTCATACCCTTTCCTTCATTCAATCCCTTTTAACCAAGTAATTCATGAATGCAATGAAATATGTTGTAGTCCAAACGACACAATTCATCGTACGATGACTGATCCTATTAGTTTTATGACATTTTGTATTCAATGCTCTGTGAGTTTACATCTTTGCAAAAAAGAAAAAGAAACGACCCAAGATATGGTTGTAAATTTATTTACCAAGAAAGGCAAGTATTTAGGAGAAATTGCCCGTTCAGTAGGCAAAAGCAAATCAACTGTACAGCACATCATTAAAACGTACAAAAAACGGGAAGTGTTTAGTACGTGCGAAGAACAGTGGACAACCTCATGCAAATTAAATGAGAGGAGTGCAAGGCTCATTCTAAAAACTACCCGAAAAAATCCAAAAACTAATTGTCCTACAATCTAACAACTAGCCGCGGATACAGTCAGCGCAGAGCTGACTGTCAGCTCGCGTACAATTGAAAGGACCCTCAAAAGACATGGATATGAACACCAAGAAAGAAAGAAAGTTGTGTTAAAAGACGAGAGCAGGTACAACATTTTTGTCAAGAGTTTGAGGAAAGAGTGGCACTGAAATGGAAGTTCGAAATCTACGAAAAACATCGAAGCACGGTGGAGTTAGCTTTATGGTGTGGGGGTGCATGGTTTGGTCCGGCGTAGGAAAGCTGGTGTTTATTGAAGGTAACATGGATCAGGACATGTACAGCGACATACTTAAAAAAAATCTACGCCCATCAGTTGAGAAATTGAGTTTGGATCCCGGCTGGATATTTCAGCAAGACAACGACCCTAAACACACCGCTCGAAAATTTAAGGAATGGTTGTTTCACTATGCTCGAAGACAATTCGGGAATTCTACATGGAGCATTTATTAGACTTCCTGTAAAAACAACTTTAGAAACAGCGAATTTTGCAAAGCAAAGATCTCCAAATAGAATGGGATCGTGTACCCGAAGATTTTACGCAAATCTGGTCTCTTCTATGCCACGTCGACTACTGTCTTTCAATCTGGTGGAGGCCCAACAAGATACTGACAGCCCGATTTCACCAAGATATTAATGTCGAAACTTACAGTACGATGAATTTTGTCGTTTAAATGAAATGAACTATTCCTTTTTGTTCAACTTATAAGGACTTAAAAAAGGAATTTAAACTTAATCCAATATCTAAAAACCTTCGTTTTTATTCTGATTCTTCCGTCTTTGTATTTTTTTCAGTAAAATATGTAGGTACCGAACAACAGCATTTGTACCTGCCATATGTACATATTTATTTGGAGTTCGGTTAGAAAATTTCATCTCACATACAAGATTTTTGGAGAATACAGAAAAGTGTTCACCTCTCGGTTTAAATAAAACTTGCAAGCAACAAATTATTTTTGATGACTTGATAGAAGAGATACGTCTTTAATTTTTCTTCATGTTAGGCCAGGAATTCATTTGTCTCAACAAAAGTATAAGGTAGAAACAGAAACTGAAAGCGAAGGTACGAACTAGCTATCTCAGTCGCTGATAAATATGTATATTTGTTGCTAAGAAAATACCTTCTTCAAAGAATAACTGCTGAGGAATGCTAGCATAATATCGACACCAAATTCTTAAATGGAAACTACCGTTCACAGATGGGCAGCAAGCATGGGCCTGTGAATCAATGCACCAAAATCAAACCACCCAAAATTAAATGTACCAGTTTGGCTTCAAAAATGTAGTCCAAATGTTGAAGAGTAGTATTGAAGAGCAAACTGATGGACGGTTAAGAAGGCAGCCAATATAAAAATTATACGAGCATTTATCTGATGAATTGGGTACTAGGCCAATACTACAGTCTGGTACATTGGTAAGATATGTGCAGCATCAATTAATCAACTGATGTTCTTATATAGGAATTGAATTACAACTGTTCAGTAGATGGAACTAGGCTTCTTATGAGAAAGAGAGTCTTTTTGATCCACTGGTTTCTCTGAGAACCAAGTACTTTGATGTTGTCCAACAGCAAACAACCCTTTTTAATTTTTAGTACAAATTGCCAATTATTAGTCAACAGATTTAGAGTTTCTTAGTTCGTTTGTTCTTATTCCTAACTTGAAGGTAAAAATATCAAAAAATTGTGTTTGTCCTACTTTTTAGTTTTGAGTCCCATTTTGTTCTTTGTGCAGGAAAAAATAAAAATCAAATATGCTCGTAACTCAAGCTTATTACTATAACAATCATCATCAAATCAAAAATATATTTTCATCCATTTACCTGGAAAAAATAAGTTCCACAAGGCTCCTCATCCATTTGGTTATCGGCGAGCAAAACCATTCCGCTCCTTAACGACGGCAGACTCTGATTTGGAGTAAATGACAAAGAAGCGCTCTGACCAGCACGAACCACCCGGCATGGAGCTTTATTTCTGTGTATAGTTTGTACCGTGACGGAATGAAACCTTCCATTCGGTAGGGGTCCAATTTTCATTTGCATATTTTCAGTGAGGACGCCCTTGACCAGTAATCCACCCACGACAGGACCAACTTCTGATACTCGGAAAATTTCATCAATGTGAAACTCACATGGATCCTGTTCCAACCTCTCCTTTTCCGAATTACTTACACCCGGCGATAAAACATATAAAAATTTTGTCACCAAATTAAGCCCAGCTCCAGTCACATTGGAAACGCAAAATATCGGCACGATCTTCTCTGATTCTTGAATAGATCCTGCCGTCAAAACATCATCACTGCTCGTCACCAAGAATGGAACTTTCCGACAGCCGATGGACGTTAGAAGATTCTTTAGTTCTTTAACTGTTTCGTCAGGCGAGGTGATGTCAGTTTTTGTGACCACAATAAAAAAGGGCATATCCAAGGCCCGAACAATTGATAAGTGTTCTTTGCTTGTTCCATTAAAACCGCCACCAGCTGACACGACTAACATGGCGTAGTGCGGTGAGTAACCCGAGAGTGCTTGCACTGTTGTTTTCATATACCGTCGATGACCAGCTAAATCCATAAAAGTAACTAACTTAGTAGATCGGTCGCTGATTTCCTCAGATGTCATCATTTCATTGTATTTATAATTAATGACTTTTCCCTGCGCGTCGAAACCAAGTGTTTCGTGTGATATGCATGATGTACGCCCCGACTGGATCTCGTGCATGTGTCGGAACATATTAAGACGAGCTCTGCCACGACCATTGTCGAATTCGCCTTGTGTAAGTACTCCCAACAGCGTCGATTTACCCGCATCGGCACCTCCGAGTACAGCTACTCGCACTTCAATGTTATGTTGATCGTCTGGTATCTTTCGCACAAGAACTTCTGCTACAGAACCCCGACCGACAACGTTTTTTCGTCGCAGAACACTCGTACTGGCCCCCAGTTTGTGAGCCATTTGTTTAAGAGTTGCCAGAGATGCATTCATGTCCTTATCATTGAGCCCATGTAGGTGACCAGAGTCCGATACTCCAATCTCATAAATGGCTTCTCCATGACCCTCGCGTAGTCGCCATTTCATTTGGGTGACGAGGTGTTCAAACCGCTGTTTGGAAGGACTGATGAGCTTCAATTTGTATTCGATATTTCCTAACTGTGGTTCAGGAGGCAGAATTCCCTGGTCGAAGTCAATTCTTATTGTACCATTGTGGTTTTCTGTGTCGCTATCACTGCTGCTAGAATTCGTCTGGTTGTGCCCATTGCCGTTGCGAACATCTTCCTCGTCGAACCCATCGTCAGGTGTATTCGGGTCAAATAAACTTAGAAAGGATTCCATTGTCTTTAAGAAATAAGGAAAAACAAAATTACTTAATTTTTACCACTATACACTATACAGCTACTATTGAAAAATATGATATCAGCTTAATTTCCATGGATGAGATAATTATGGTCAATGTAGAATAAGTAATGTAGTGATTAACTTTCCTTCGGAGTGTACTACTGCCATCATAAAGCTATTGGGGCCGATGGGACTCGGACATAAACTGAAGATACTACCTCAGCTAAAAATTCCAAAACTATGTTGCGCACACACTTATTGTGAAGCTTTAAAAAGAGGAGTCGCGACAAGAATTTGTATTTTCCGAAGGAAATTCTCCGCTTCACAAGTGAAAGAAACCGAAAGGAATAAATTGATTGACTCTACTGGGTGTGTTAATACTGCATGTCTTTGCGTTGGCATCGCGAATGTTTGTTAGTATTAATTCAATACTTCACAAAATCCTTATTTCCCCTAAAGCTTTAAAATAAGTTTTACGAATTTATTTCAGTCTCATTTTCTCTTATGTACTTCTTTTTAGAAAATCTAAGCGTATGCTTTTAAGTATTCTGAAGTTTTTTTCATTTTCTATGTCGTTGGGAAGTCTATTGAACAAACTAAAACCTTTGTATATAATTGTATTTCGACCGGCTGATGTGACCTGACTTCGTAATCTAGAATTTGAACATTTCGTGAATTGTACGGCTGCGCATCTCTCACTCGTTTTCGGTGCAGCTCCATTTTTCATTTTGAATACAGCTATCAATGTGTTGTACTGCAGTCTTTTGTGGTAAAACGGTTGCACCTTAAGATACTCCTCCTACCATTATTTTTCAGCTTTTGAAGCCTTTGAATATGTTTTTGGTTGCAACATGAGTATAAAAAAGTTGCGCAAAACTCAAAATGAGGTTTTACGATGGTGTCAAAAAGTCATAGATTTGGGCGCGGTTGCAAGTGTGCAGTCCAACGAAAGAACTGTTTTTTGGGAAATCTCCGGGAGTATCCACTAGACTTTCCAATTTTTGCGCATATGTAGTCGCGTTTATTTTTACTTAGAATTTTTATATATATTGCAGCCTTAGGTCTGTATTAGTATTTAAGTACTTTAGCCAAAGTTAATAAAAGAAATGAATAATTGATTATTTCATACTCAAATCATATCAAACATAAGTAGAGAAAAGAAGAAATCACGTTAAATAAATGATTACGTCTGATTTTGTTTGTCAATATGTGAACTAAAGTCTTAATTGCAAGATAATTTTTTGCGATTTCCCAAAAATCTATCTGTTTTTAATTTAGTCAGAATTGCATTAAGGGATCGGTATATTGGGCTTCTTGTTACAAGAGTTGAGGGTCTATCACGATTTAGATGTTAGTTTTCTATTAAGTAGATTTTAAGTAGATTTTCTCTCTATTTTAAATGTTGTTTGTTTTCGGACAATTTTCCGGAAGCCTTTCAAGAGATAGTCTCTGTTGACAAACTAATTATCCGGCGAAAAAACATATATCTCGTTAATAACTACATGATAGTAATCAAATATTTAATTATTATTCCCGTGTTAAATAATTATTCTTGGGTTCATATATGGTTTATGAACTCACTTTTAAATTTCACTATATTTAACTCATTTATTTTTCTTGCCAGGCAATGCTTTAAAGTATGTTTTGAGCAGAATTAAATGCGAATCCACCGCTTCATTTTGTAGAATTTGAAGATGGAATATATGGTTTCATTATTTCAGCGTGATATTGGAAATTTATGTATTTGTCTTGTGCCAAGAACCGACCGACGCCATCGAGAATTCTCGTACTTTACCAATGATACAAGATTTAAATTTATTTATTCAGGCTAGGTTATCTTACTTGATACTATCAAAAAGTTCAATACAATAAAGCTTGACTGTAATGCATGTTTTTATTTTTTGAGGAACCAAAAAGGAAAGCAAAAATTTTATTTAGCATGAAGTAACATTTGACTGCTCGTTGAGCCGGTTATTGGTTTCTTCCAACCCACAATCCGAGCAGGTTTGTTGCCATGACAACTATGAAAATGTAAAGGTTTGAAGACTCTTCTTTGTCTTCTTTGCAAATTCAATTGTTTCAACTGCAATTTATGTGATGCAAACAATACAATCATAGCGATTTCTATGTTCTCAATACAAAATAACTTTGACTTTTCTCAACTAAAGCAAACAGAAACTAAAAATCCTAATCCCCCTCCCCCCTCAAGCAAATGTTGTTGGACATTCGCTTTTGAACGTACACTTTCGTGTGACCTTGGCAACTAGAGTGAAGTAGAAGTGAACGCACAGCTCCACCGAGATGAGGAGCTCTTCACGCCACCTGTCATCCGCACTGAAGTTGAATAAGATAAAGAACATTTCGAAACCAAATTCTAAATTCATTAAGGTGAATCGATTTTTATGTTTATTGACTAACAAAGAACAGACACTTTTAATACATACATTCATAATTATTTTTAGAGGCAAACATTGTACACAGAGAGCGCGGGAGAGAAAGATCACAAATTCACTTCACACGTAAACGAAGGGAATAGCTTTCGGGGGACCACAATGATTTTATTTGTTTAACCACAAGCGGAAAGGCAAATACATTCGCTATTTATGGTATTTTTGTTCATCTTTTGCTTTCAAGACAGTTCGTTTGAAAATTTGTTTGTAAATAAGAAAATACTTTCTGCTTTCAAATGACGCCTGCCCGTCCGCTCGACCAACAACAAAACCAAAACATAAACATTGAACAGCAAATTTTATTTATAATTAGACTACCGGACAAAGTATTAATACCTGTAATGGGGATTTTTACTCCTCGTTTGAATCGGTTTCCCTTGTTTTTGTTTCACTTTTGTTCGTTGAATTTCTTTCACAAATAATTTTTTTTTATCTTATTTTGATCGAAACATACTTCCACTATGGCACCGAAAATAATTTGAAATTTCAATTGCGTGCGAATGCGAAATAGCGCGATTGTATTGCGTGTGAACGGGAAGCTGACGATTTTTGATTGCAATAATTTCTTTCGATTGCAAAATACTAGAAAACTACTGATGAAAATTTTCGTTGCACTCAACAACAGAGAATGACAGTTCAAAGCAGCCGTATAACAATTTATGATCGAAGTTGAGCAAATCAATTTTATGGTAAAGCCAAATGTTCACGAAACGGGGGGGAGATGAGAAGCAACAAAAATATGCGACCCAAAGAATCAGAAAGAGAAATGTCAAAACATTTAATTTTATAAGTAAGTGGTGCTGTTAGGTGTAACACGCACTGCATCGTCTATGCACCAGAAGATGGCGCTGACTAAGGCTTAAATTCAAATTATGTACCCTAAGGCAAGGATAACACTCGTAAATTTTATTGTAACATACAGGAATATTTATACTATAGATAAACTTACGCTAAGAATCACTTATATACATAAAAAATACTGTGTTAAAATATAATGCGTCTTGTTAGTTTGTTGTAAGAATTGTTTCATGCCGGCAGCTGATATATTTTTCATGATCTTAAAATATGAAAATGTTTGGTGTTGAAATAAAATACTTTTGCGACTTTAGTTATTTTTTATTTATTTTCTATACTGTTTTTCATAAACACAACTCAAAAAGAAAAATAAGTTAATAGGGGGAAAAAATATACACATTAAAAAATTAGTCCCTTCTCGTCGGCTCCAAATCGGATTCGAAATTTTGGTGGTGAGCACTTGAAGCAATAAAGGTGTAAAGGGATGGTTTATTTTTAAGGGATATGAGTTCGTTAACTGTTGACTTCGCCTTCAGCTTTTGCGTAAAATCAGGTCTTTATCCGCCGCCGAACCCAGGAGAAAATGGTTCGGAGTCAGCGCCTTGGCATCTTCAGCCTCCAATGATACATGAGTAATGCCCGATTCATAATGAAGGAGTGAGCGAGGCGAGAAATCGCTGTCGCCATAAAATCGTTTCAAAGCCAAATTTATGACAGCGAGCTCATATAATCTGTGTCTAAGATGAGCAAACTACATGAGCAAAACTACGAACAAAATCTTTCTCTTCCTGGTTACTCATCTGTTGTCACGCTGTAACGCCGCGAGTTTTTTAATTTTTCGAAAACAATGCGATGCGATGGGGCGAGTCTCGCTTCATTGTGTATTGTTTCATAAATTGCATTGATTGATTTTTTTTTTTGACAACTCGCGCTAGAATCGTCTCGCTCTCACGTTGTATTGTGAATCGGGCATAAGTGGACCCGAATATATTATGGACTCTACTTCTATGAGCACCCTCAGTAAGGAGTCGTCTTGAAGCCGTCGGTTATGGGTCACTTCGCTCAAAATTTTCTTAACAAAGCCCACCAGTCTTTTCAAATTTCCTCCCATATGTGGAGAAGCCTGAGGGTTGAAAATCCAACACGTTTCAGGACCTGTGAATCAATCCGCTAACTGATTTCTGTAACTCCTTATGTGCACCCCGAAGTTCGTTCCGTTGTCCGAATGTCCTCTGATGTTTAACAGCGTCCCATAAAATTCCTTATGAACAATATACACGGGTTAGTTGTTTAGCTGTGTGCCAACTCAAGGCGAATTTCTCTGGTTAAGCAGGTGAAAAGTATTCCCCACCGTTTCTCCGTCCACCTTCACAATGTCACCCGCATAGGTCCGAAATAGTCCACTCCCACAAGAGTAAATGGCCGTGTTAACGCCGCAAGCCTTGCAGCTGGTAGCGGTGCCATTTCTGGAAGCTCCAGTCTTGCTCGCTTGTGTTGACAGTGGATACATTTGGGCCGTACTGCTCTTAGTTGCGTAGTCCTGGGATTCAGAAGTGTTGTCGTATTTTGTCACGCACTGTGTAAAGAGAGCCGTGATAATTCATGATAGCTTTGATGGTTGTCAGATGGTGTTGTCTTGGCAAAAATAGTGGACGATTAGTGGCATAATCAAGTCCGCGTTGTCTATCAGAATCTAAGAACGACTAACGAATTTTTTTCCACTTGATTAAATCCGTTATTTCGTCACTATATACTTCTTGCTGCACTAACTTCACTAAGTACCCTTGTGCTCGTTTAAGATCCTCCGATGACAAAGCGAGCTTGCAAAAAGCTTCACGCTTAATTGCTTTTTTGAAATTAACAGCGACACGAATTACTCTAGTAAGTACGCCGTAATTGCCTCCATGAAGCGAATCTTCTACATCAATAACAATGTTTTGTTTCCTCGTGGATCTGTAGACATCAGGGCCTTAAACTGACGTTTCCGAACAATTCAGTTCAGAACAGTTCTTGAATCCGTCCAAAATCTTCTAACTGGTATATTAAATTTATGTCCCTTTTGAATAGACTCAGCCAAACGTATGCCCAGTGTAGCAGCTCGAAGTTCCATACGCGGTATAGACATCGGTTTCTTGGGAGCAACTTTGGTCTTGACTCCGACAAAGGTGCTTTCCGTGGACTGATAAACGCATACATCACCTGCTCGCTGCTATCATCCAAAACATGTAATTGGATGCAAGGTGTGTGCAATCTCGAATAACATCTTGGAATATTGACTTCTTGCGCAACCACAGTTCCCACTGATTACGCATACGTTCAGGAATAACTTCATCCCAGTCGATGGTTGATCTCCACACCACACTTTCAAAATAATGAGGAAGTTCGCCAAATCATTCTAGCTTTCATAAACACACTGAATCTTCCTTACCAAATTAAGAAAAATAAGAGTACATAAAACACTTCATTCGATCAATTACAACTATATATGTTTATTCATATTTTTTTTTTGTGCTCTATGAGCTTTTCAGACATATACATTGAAATATTGTATGTATATTATTTACAATCAACAAATTCATGGTAATTTTGAAAAGATAACCCCGTCGGTCATACATGACTGATGTGTTCAATAATACACCAGCTGGCCGAAATGTGTAATATTCCTGATTCGAAGACTCTGTGATGAAACGGTTAAATTTTTTTTCTCCAGCCTGTGATTATTGCAATTAAAAACCGTCGGAAATATGCGCCTTGGCGTATACATATATCATCTTATTTACATTTAGTATATATAACTTAAGCTTTACTAATCTGTTTCCACTACCGCTAATAGACACTTATATCGATCAGAAGAATCTTTGCACCCGTGGCCTCAGCAATCTGAATGCTCCGTAGAGTGTTAATCCAATGAGACCGTATTTAAGCGTGTATTTGCAAATGCGGGTACTTTTACTGGCCGGAGGGATCTCCAAAATCGCAGGTATTTGATCCGGAGTGACTTTGCCCCAATTTTCTGCAATTCCATTGGCATGTCCAATTCCAACGACGCCCACTACGCGTACTGGCCTCACTGTGCCGTCTGATTGTGGTACTGGCAAGGCGGCAACTTGTAACGAGTGACACAAAAACAGATCTCTCTCTTTGACAAATACTTCACTAAATGCTGGAAATTCGCCCGCCATTTCCTGCATTAACTTTTCTAGCAAATCCCTTTGTTTGCACTCTTCAACCGCTTTTATGCTGATGGTTTCTGAAGATGTGAGGCGCCAGACAAGTTTCAATGTTTGTCGAAGCGAAAGTGCTCTTAAGGCTCTCTGCAGTGTGATTCTTATTGGACGGTCACCCAAGTGCAGAACACACCCGGGAATTTTATGGATTTCTTCAAATGCACGACGAAACTCACCACCTGGCGCCATTCCAAGTTCTTTAGCTAGCTGTGCACTCATATGAAGCAGAAGGATAAAGAAGACACCATTTATATATCCGTTCGTCTGTATAATGCTCCGGATCTTTAAAAAAAAATAAAATAAAACTCCATCAAAGAAGACATTCTGTAAAAGCATTTATGATAAGATAAAGAGAGCCGAAAATAATAATGCATCATTCATTTTTTCAGATAGTCAAAATATCGACGCGGGTGAGTAACTGTAGCAGTTTGGGCATCTTATCTTTAACAAGAGCAGTACGGGAGGGGTAAAAATGCAGACGGAGAGAAGACAAAAAAAACGTTTGCGAGCAAAGAAAAGTCTTCGCACTGTCCCAGCTCAAATCGAAATCTTGCGAGCTTTTATAAAAAAAAAACCTTAAATCTAGATGCAGGTTATAGAATCGACACTCAAGTTCTCCGCCACTTGCCACCGATCCACAGGGAAAAGTAGATGTCTTAAAGCAGCATTTCCAACAGCTGTTAAATGGGTATGAACAAAAGGGAGTGAAAAGGCAATTTGAGAACCCATATCTGCTCGAGCAAATAGTTCATTTTAGAAGTCGGCGCAGCTATCAAAAAGCTGAAGAACAACAAGGCCGCAGGTTCACACACCTTGCTGTCTCACAACACTGGCTCGGCTACATCAAGAGAATGGCAAATAATGCTCCAGACACTAAATCAAGAAAAATGATCCGAGGATCTACCAATAGCGGACGTTAGAAAGCTTGGTCCAAACAACTGGAACAGGCTCTGATCCTTCCAGTAGCAAAATTAGGAAAGAAGCAAAGTTTAAAACACATACTGATACGTATGAACTATTCAACAAATCAAATTAAACATAAATAAAGAAAAGAGAAACGACAACTCAAGTATACATTACCTTTGCTAAATTGAAGTGTTTGGCTTCTTCAAGTAAAGTCTTCTCGTCTAACTTTAATATATGAATGCGTGATGGACACAGCTCCACCATGACCACATCCGGTCGAGCATTGCGAATGACCTAAAATCCGACCACCAGTTAATAACCTCTTAATTAAATTAACTACAACTTTTCACTTACGTAAGAAACATCATTTTGTGACTCCTCGCTAAAATGTGCAGTTCCAACTAGATAGACCTTGCTTCCGAACGGTGTTGTCAGAACTGTTACAGTATGCGGGAGATTCGCTTCAAATTCCTCAATTGAGTCGTACAAATGAATGGAGTTTTTTCTTTCAAGCTTAGTCCCACTGATTTCACTTTCGTTCGGGGTACCTGCATTTGCATTTGTTTTTGTTGGCGTCAGTGGAGTTGCCAATGGAGGGGTTGATTGCGGATTGGTAGGTGTTATTGGCGACAATGGTGATGTTCCTGCTGTTGTCGATGATGGCTCCGGTGAAATATTCAATCTCTGTTTACTGGAATGTAAAAGGGATTCAACTTTCTTACGACGTTTCTCACTGGAAATATCAGTATTTGAGCCGCCACCATCTCCCTCGTCCGAGGATGACTCAACCACATAAACGGAATTCTCATTCTCCGATGTGTAAACATGATTAATTTCTATAATTGACAAATTTGGATTATCTGTTTTGAATATTGTCTTATTTGCTAATTGGGATTTCGGATCAACCTCCTCCGAATTATCTGTTGATTCGGATTGAATCAGTTTGTAGCTAGCGTTTTTTGTATCGTTTATATCCTTAGTATAAGTACCGCCATTGCTGAGTTCTAAATCTAAATCGGTGGAATTATTGATAGTTGAATCGTGGGTAACATTATTGTTGGCACTCTCTAGTCAGTTAAAAAAAACATAAGTTAGTTTTATTGTTATATAATAATAATAACCTACCATTAAATGAATTTAACCCGGAAATGTTTTCCAAAGCGCTAACGTAGAGAATGCTGCCATCGCCGGAGTCATTGTGAATTGGTGATGGAACGTTTTTCCTGCTCATGACTTCAGATCTCGTGCTCTTGTAGATATTTAAACACAACTAGAATATAGTACACAGAAATCATAAGAAGCAATAAAACGAAAGTTAACGTAAGTTAAATTCTTGGGAACTAAAGCTAAAGTTGTCCGCGTTCCAGTTTGACGACGCTTACCACGTCATTCTATCTGGACACTTTTCAACATAAACTCAAACTTAGGAATCAATGAAGCTGCGAAAGTCCTCTCTTTTAAGTGCAAAGTTCGGTAAGTGCAACAGTGCTTATTTTTACATTCACGGAGCGAAAAATTCGATCGATAAAACTTCATCGAAATATGTTATGTGCGTTCTTAATCAGTTTATTATCTCGGATACCGACGCAATATGCATGAAAGCCTTTCATTCTCCTGAAATACACAGAAGAATCTGAACCTTATGTGGACACACATTAAAGAAACGAAAGGATTTGATTTGTTTAAAGCATAAAGCCGAAATGTAACTATAATGTCTTGCATCATCATCACAAGTTGACTGGTTGAGGATAAGTTGTTGATCTGCATGGATATTTTCGTCTGTAGACGAATCACTTAAGGGGCACATTAATTATGTGGTCAAAGCTTTATTTACTTATTTATCTCAGTTCCAACTGAAAATATGTGTTGCCAAATAGAAGCAGGTCCCGTCATCCTGCTTAAGCTCACGCGCAGGTCTTTCAAGGAGCGTTTGGTTTGTACTTTTTATAATCCTTGTAATTTTAATGTTTACCGCAAAACCTTCAAATTGCCGGTTTCCACTTCTTAGCTTCTCTATTTTATTTTCATTATTAAATTTTGCTTATAAATATGTATCCTTGTGAAAGTCTTTGCTATGAGCTATTTCCAAGCACGACCTCGTTCTTGATCGTGTTAATTGATGTTCTTCTGTTGTTCACAAGTTTACTTGTCGTGTTTGCAGTTAATGTTAATTCACATTTTTTGTCTGTCCAAGTTAGTTGTTTCATCTTGCTACCCTTAGGTTTCGTTTAAATTGTCATATTATTCGGTTATCCACCTGAAGCCAAGCGAACAGTACCGAGATACGTTCGAGGATATTAACAAGTTGAAAAACGGATATTGAATAACTATAATTATATGTATTCTATGACGACAAAAAGGAGTCAATACTAATTTCCAATTCGATCAGCTATGCAACTTCTCTGTACTTAAAAACACCAAAGAATTTCTAGCCAAATGAAGCTCTTATTTCTGCAGCTCTAAAGCTCCGCAAATTGTGCAGTACTGCCTTGGCTTCGAAAGTTTACATTTTACCTGTTTTTTTAACAATTTCGTTTAAAATGATGACCAAATAAGATAAGATGGTAAAAAGTTGGCATATTTACCACTTTTAGTTTGATTAATTGCATGTTTTTTTGGAAAACAAAACAAAAATATATACATGTTGCGTACTAGCTCAAGACGGCTGCATATTCATTTATACTCCGCATTGCACTTGGCAATGAGAAAGTAAAAAAAATATACACTTTGATACGCATTTAACTAATCCATTGATTCGATTGGTATAAATAGAATCGTGGTACTGATTATTTGGGACTTTTCTGGTGAGCAGGTCAACGAAAGTAAACACATTCTGATATGATAATAAAAATCTGTAATTAATTCGATATCACTCTTGAAAAACGTCACAAGTATGATGTAAACAGAATCTTCTTTCAATCATTTAAGAAATTAACATTATTCATTAGAATAAAATCAATCAAGTCGGATACTTACATAAAAAATATATGTTTAACAAAATAAAAGGAAATTTTCAAAAGAAAAACAAAATTTTTCACATTCGGCTGGCAGTTAGCAAATACACGTACACAATTTTGTGCGTTTTGACAGTTTTCGTTCTTCTTTTAATTTAATACAAGTTTGAATAAAATCATGTAATAGATGTGTGAAAGTAATAGTCTCTAATTGAATTGTTCAACGCAATGTCCCGCAGCGTACGGGTTTCGTGGCTGGCCAAGCAGACTTGGGATTGAAAGGCATGTCGGGCGGACGTGTAGCGTTTTAGTGAGTTGAAATGGGAAAATCCATCGAGATTTATCTTCTTACTTTCATTCCAATGACACCTTTTTTGTGTGTAGCCACTTCACTCATGGGTTGCCTTTTTATCCCGTGCCTGTGTTGCCACGGGCAGTAAATAAGTTGGCTATGCCTATCGGAATGATCAAACGTTAAGTAGATCTACCTTGGGTAGCTCTCCCAAAGTGAAATGACAGAACGAAATGTTGTAGGTGGTGGATCGTTAATTCTATGACCGCACGGATCGGCTAAGTATCTAAGACTACGTATAATTATAATGTAAATAATCGCTTCTATGTACTTAATCGTCCAATACATACATATATGCATGTTTTTTATCAGGAAGCAGGAAACATGAACCAGATTTGAGTTTTTTATCACATTCGGGTTTGAGTTCTATCAAGTGAAATAAACGGTATAAAACTACAGAATACCTTGCGTAAGGATGATTTTTCATTTTTTAATTAAAATGCCCAAAATATAGTATTTCGCTTTCTAATATATATCTGATGTTAGCTTGTTTGTACATGAATGTTTGTGTTCTGTTACTATCTTTTCTTTTATGTTTTTTGCTTAGGTTTAGTACGATTTTTTTCGAAACCAGGACCTGTTCACAATTGTTTCTTGACATTTGTCAAATTATTTGTTTTCTCTGCACGACACACGTGTAAATGCACTTAGCAAGGGACAACATTCTATTACCAAGGAAAATTTAATAATTTATTTAATTTATGATTGGATTGACGCAGGTAATTTATAAAATAAAATAACACTTTGCCGACAATAATCACTCTGAATTTGCAGCATAATGATATCTCATTCAAAATCAACCACGCAATTAAAGGAGAAATTTCTTGATGACAATCCAACATATGAAGAGATCTGCGAAAGCAATCCCTCAGTAGGGGATTTTCATACCATTAATGAGGAAGACGATGTATGGTTAATGCAATGTCCGAAGGGAATGGATATATCTGCATTAAAAGGTGAAACGATTAAACTACCGGGTCGAACCAATCAGAATGGGCTTGAAATTCTAGCCATCGGTTATAATCAACCTGTGTCACATGCTTTCGGTCAGAAAAACCGAAAAGGAAAAAGCGGCATTAAAATTGTGCCAGTAAAAGGAAACATAGTACTTCGGGAGCGCCTTAAACCAATAGCTACCATGGAGGATACTCTGATAGACACTACGACACAGCGAGTTCCTATGCCAACAAACATCAGGGTACGACATCCCTTGCACGGATCCGATTACTGTAGTAAAATTCAAATTGATCCGAATATTGCAGAGCGCGTAAAGCAAGCTGACCAAATTCCCAGTCTCCTGCCACAAAAGAAGAAAACTAAAGCAAAGACGAAAAGTAAGTCCAAAGAACCGAAAACTATTCCTCTAGACAGTGACGGTGAAGTAGAATTGGTGACTCAAAGTAAAAAGAAGAAAAAACGACGGCTTAATTCAGATGCAGAAGACGCTGATACGCCACTTAAGCCAAAGAAAAGGAAGGGCATCCTGATTGATGATGTCGCTGAAGATCTGCGATGGATTAAAAACTTGTAGAAAATTTTAAATATATTTTATCAAACAACTTTTTTGTCGTAAATTTGGGTAAAGCTACAACTGCAGTATAGAAACTTGCTGGAGTGCTGGTTTATTTTTTTTTTATAAATTGAAAGTTCTAAATCTTCATCTATGCTTCATGAAAGTGAATTTCTTAATGTTAGGAGTCAATTATATCTATCTATGTTAGTTTTCCACGGTAGGACTCTGCGTTTTCTTGTGGAGTTGCACTTGAACTTTTATACGAACAGACTTTTGTGGAACGACTCCTGGCGTTGCTCTCTGTTTCCTCATTCGTCAAATGGACGCGTTCAAATCACTTCAATGAGGCGCTATACTTTCTAAAAGTTTTTTGTTAGCGACACAACATTTTTCAATTCAATTGAAAATTAAAGACGACCAACAAGTCGTATTGGAGTTGTTAAATTGTTAAAACAAGTGTCAATACAAAAAAAAACTTTGGATTTAACCCTGGAGGGAAGAAATGGAAGAAAAAGGCTCATATTCGTTTGTAATGAGAGAGCTGAAAAGTCTTTTCGAAACATCTCTCAACATTCATACCATAATTCGAATTGTTTTTTTTTTAAAACGACGTTATTCATCGGTAAAACTTATTTGTGCGGGACGCAATTACTCCTTCAGTAAAACTAGCTGCAACGCTGAGGTTTCACGCAACTGGTGAATGTTACGCCAGGACCAATAATCAGACAAGGCTATAAACATCATTTATTAGCAAAACAGTGCCAGAAATCTGCAGAGCAATATTTCAGATATTAAAGACAAAATATTTCAAAGTAAGTTAACATTTTTCTTTATTAATACTTAAATTATTATCACAACTTATTTTTTTCCTCTACGACAAATATTGCATTAAGTTCGATAATCTGATGTTTTTTTCTCAAATCAGATCCGGACCTAATTTCGTTAAACACGCTTTGCGCTGACAACTCCAAAATATCCGAGCTATGGCTGCTTATATTGTCTTCAATCAAAGATGGCTTTGTAAATTGTTCTTTGGGCGTGAAAATCTGTACTGTCTCACGTTTTCCCTTAGGGTTGACTGAATCACCCATGCTGTTTCTTCTTGCCTCACTTTGTGTTCAATACAATTTTTTTCGAAGACCATCTAGCCCTAGACCATTCCAAGTCATTCATAGCTGGTAGCCAATCTGTTGTGAAGCAAATTTTTTATCCCCGAAAGTTGGTGCCTTAAAATCTGCTCTTGATTCTCGGCCTAAAATAAGAACAAAATAAACACAGAATTTTTTGTTGTTCCTTCTAGTTTCCTACAATTTATCCGGAGTGGGAAAGGATTGCAAACTGCCACTTTGTTTTTATAGATGTTGTAGATGCAATGGACGAACAAACGATACAAAGTGCTTTATTAAATGTAAATTAATGAAAAAGACGCCTTCCCTTTAAAAAACATATTTTAAAACCGCATGTTAATCAGTCCTTGTCACACTAATGAAAAAACGTTCGCCCGTGTGGTTGAACTCAGCTTTGGTGCTGGCCACACGAGCATGGGATTGAAAAGCAATTCTCTTTCCAACTCACTAAAAGACTACCTGCTTCACCCGACATGCCATGCTCCTGTGGCCAGGCACTTACAGATTTAGAGCATTTCAAACAACAATGAATCTCCAAGTGGAAACTGTTGCTGCGTTCCCCTCAAATTTTCGATGGACGAAGAAAATTACGCATCATGCATTCAACCTACAATTTCGACTACAGCCGACACAAAATATTCTTTTTGAAACCCAAGGAGCTGATAGTCCCCGAAAAGGAGCAACGGAAAAGATTAGCCAAAACTTTGGCAAGATTTCCAATTGTTTACATTATCACAGCATTGGGTTTAAATAATTATAAGTCGACTTTATAAGACTATCCAATATTGACAATTTAAAAAAAAATATTAAAAATTTTCTTGTCAGCCTTTAGTGTTTAAGATAAAATTTCGAATATTAATGCATATTAAATATTTACGTTATTATTTAAACAAATTTTAAGCAAAGATTTTAGATTTTTTTCGGAGCGGGCTGCGTGTTCTCATTAAATGAAGTCGTGCTGTTTGTCCTAATTCGCTTTGAAATTTTGTGCGAAGTGAATCAATTTTTGTTCTCAGATTGTCGACGGTAACGGTATTATTCAATTTTTGTAATACCCGATTAACAACGTCACTTTGACTGCGTCGTGTATACAACTCTTACGCGACGAACTTCAGGCGCTTTGACATATGTTTTGACAGTCAGCTGTTTGCAACAATACCAAAGCAATGGTATTCTATTTTCGTGGTTCAGGTAACGAGTCGTACAAAAATTGCCTCAAAAAGTATAAATTTAAATTATTCCTAATACGAAACTGCATATTACAATAGACTTTTTTACAGATAAATTCCTCGTCGGAATTACCTAGAATACCGACTTCGGATTCTGTGTAGTTCCCAGTTTGTTTGAAAAGAAAATAGAAAATTGTTATTGCACAAAATATAATGAAAACTCATCTTTAAATATCTCCTTTTCTGTAGAGACGGATTCAATAACCGAGAGGCACTTAAGCCTAAGTTTGCAGTCCTCAACTGACATGAAAGTTATTTATATACACACACAAAAATTAATATGCAATAATAAATCCATTTAGTTGTCTGGTGAATATATCAGCATATATTTGCCGTCGCTAATTCCTTTTCAGAATCTTTTTATAGTTCCCATCATCCTCCCTTTCCTGTCAACGCAACGCAGTCCAAGCGAGGTTGTGAATAGCGCATAATTGCTCCGCTATTCCATTTATTGATTAAGCACGTTTCACTGGATTTATGTACTTCGGATATATACATATATATATTTTCATGCATTTCCAAATGCAAGACCATTTAAAATTATCTATATTCGATTTTCAACAGACGCAAACAAAACACAGTGAACGGAGAAATAGAAAACAGAAGAAAGAGGACATGAAAAAGTCCCACCGATTCCTCTAAATGTGCGACACGGTCTACCCTCGCTACTTCTCTCTCCTCACAACAACAAAATCAAGAGTGGAGCGACACAAGTCCCATCAATATGAAGGTAAACTAGCGTTTTGACATGGAAAGAAGATGACAATTGGGAATGTCAGAAACGACTGATGACAACAAAGTAGTAGATTTACAAAAGCCACAAGTAAGGCTCGCAAATAAGTGTTGACCTTCACAAGACTTTTATATTACTCTATGCTGTTGAGATTTTGAAATAAGATCACTTAATAACCAATTCGTGTTACCTTACTTTTGTTGACCTTTACTTTATTTATTTTTAGCATTCAGATTCTCTCGACCAGTTGCAAACAATATTTTTCGTTCATCGTGTCTTGCTTTTTTTATTTATTATTTTCTTTAATGTTATATTTCAAAGGTATGGCTATGATAACAGAACAGTTGATTTCGAATTGACTCACGTTTTCCTTAATTTGTAATCAGGGCTTAAAATTTTTCTGTCAACGATAGTGTTTAACTATTGTGAACTATCGATACCCTGACGTTTAAAATAAATGTCACAAAAGCAGAGCCAAAAAGAAAAGCGTCCGTATTTCTGATTGAGAGGAACAAATCGCATTTGTTGTGTTATTTTGTCTTCTGTATACATTTTAATTTGCTGTCTAAAAATGCCGGAGGAAGAAATGGTTCCGGCATTTCTCAAATTCATCGAGATGGAAAATTTCAAGTCTTATCGCGGTCACACGATAGTAGGACCCCTGAAAGAGTTCACCGCTGTGATTGGACCGAATGGCTCAGGTGAAATTTCAAATTTATTCCTAAAAAAACATATTGACAGTTAAATGGTACAGGCAAATCAAATTTCATGGACGCTATCAGTTTTGTTATGGGTGAGAAAACCTCAAGTCTTCGAGTAAAACGACTAAATGATCTTATACATGGTGCGTCCATTGGGAAACCCGTCGCGCGTTCATGCTATGTTACAGCAAAATTCGTTGTGAATGAAGATACTCCAATGGCTTTCCAAAGATGTGTAATCGGTGGATCATCCGAGTACAAAATCAACGGAGAGGTATGAAAATGAGTTTCAAATGAGAAAAGATTTAAGCGTTCATTTTTGTTTGCAGAGCGTATCGAGCAATACTTATCTGTCTAGATTGGAAAAACTTGGGATCAATGTTAAGGCTAAGAATTTTCTTGTGTTTCAAGGTGCTGTTGAAAATATAGCAATGAAAAGTGCAAAGGAGCGAACGGCTCTCTTTGAAGAAATAAGTGGGTAAGCATTAAAGAATAGTTAATGCCCTTTACGATTAAGACAGTAATCAAAACCAATTTAAATTAAAACGACTGGTGGCAAATAAGGGACCATCTATAAATAACGCTCCTTGCTTATAAAGGTAGATTCTAGTGCAAATAGAACAATACAGATGTTGTAGGTGTGCTGATTGGGGAGATGGAACTCCTGTCCCCTCCGTGAAAGTGATTCATTTTATTTATAAATTCATTGCAATTTCAAGTCAAGACAATGAACTCAATTTCTTAAGGGTAAAATAGCGATTTTTTCTTTGGTAGACTTTTATAAAGTTACAGTAACAGTTATAAAGTAACGCAAGTTACGTACATATATAACAACGTCCTTGTCCAAGAATCATTGGGTTACTTGTTGGATTAATTTTGCTCTGAGAAGCTGATGAAAAACACCCGAGAACAATAAAACATAGGAGAGAAATTTTATCAGTCTCCGAATTCAAGTTGCTCTGTCGCAATGTGTGACGAAATAGTGGCCTTTTCGGAGGTATATGAGGCATTATTCTTTGCTGCACATCGTAACAACTCTTAAAATGTATATTTTATTGCAAACATTAAATAAAATGATTGAGAGGTTCATTACTTGTTGATTTAGGTGCGGTTGCAGCAACCCCTTTGCTTCAACATCAACATGCTCTAAAATTCACATTATCTTTATTCGATTCTATTTTGCGCAACAAGTAGGTCCCGATGTTTTTAACAATATTTATTAACTTCCCATCAGGAAGTTCTTGTTTAGACATATTTTCGACAACTAAGAAGTTTTTAATGAGCTCGAACTGATGAAAACAGTGGTCAATTTTCAGCAAAACTTTTAAGCCATCGACAAAAATAAGCTAACGACCTTTCTTTTGCGTAATCAACGGACATAGCGAAAAATGATTTTTTATACTAGTCGAACCTTTAGGTACTATACTTAGGACGGAAATCACAGATCATTGGTTGGTTAGTTCGTTCTTATTTTTTCAATCAAGATTCGTGTCTTTAATTTGGTGGAACTTTGAGGGGCACATCGGCTGTTCAATGTGATGAAAACTTGAGGGATTCAGATGTTGGTGATTTCGGATAGGAACGAGACAATGAAAAAAGAATAGAAATAAGATATCTGACTTGTTCATGATAAATTATGAAGAACTAAACCATTATCATTAGATAGAATAAGAGTCCTATTGACTTTTAAGTGTATTTTAAGTGGAGGATAAATATTTTATAGCTAACAAATTTTTTTTTCAACGGTAGAATATTAAGACTCGTGTGACATGATAAATACCTACGTTAATTTTCTAGATCCGGACTGCTTAAAGATGACTATAATCGTTTGAAACAAGAAATGAATTTAGCCGAAGAGGAGACTCAATTCACATATCAAAAGAAAAAAGGAATAGCTGCCGAACGCAAAGAGGCTAAGCATGAAAAAATGGAAGCAGACCGCTATGCTCGACTCAAAACAGAATACGTATATACATATTTAGATTTAATATTAAATTATATGATCAAATAATTCCTAAATCAATTTATTCATGCAGAATGAAAAGCAAGTTGAGTACCAGTTGTTCCGATTGTTTCATGTCGAAAAGGACATTCAGAAGTTAAATGACGACCTTGAAATCAAACAGCAAGAAATCAAGGCTGTCGAGTTGAAAAAAGAGCAAGCCGACGATGTACTCAAAGATAAAAAGAAGGAGGCAGGAGTTATCAGCCGAGAGCTTGCAGCAGTCGAACAAAAAATCCGTGAAGTTGAGACATCTATCAACAAGAAACGTCCACTCTTCATTAAAGCCAAGGAGAAAGTATCTCATTGTCAGAAGAAATTGACGTCACTTGTTAAGACACTCGAAACGGCAAAAGAAGCTGACAATGCACATCAGTGCGATATCCGCAATTTGGAGAAAAAGTTAGCCGATGTCGAAACACTGAAGAAGCGTTTCGAAGAAGAAATCGAGGGTGAGTCACAGCGTCGTGGTAAAAGTGTTCACATGGAAGAAGGACTCGTACAGGAATATGATCGCCTTAAGCAAGAAGCCGAGGCAACCGCGACACAATACCGCTCGAATTTGGATTCCGTCAATCGTGAGCAAAAATCCGACCAGGATTTGATCGATAGTGAAATGAATCGTAAAGCATCAATTGATGAGGCTTTGAAAAAATTAACCCTTCAAAAAGAAGAAGCTATGAAAAGGCACGATAAGCTTATGGACCACATTAAGTCCAGTCAAGCGGCATTAGAAGAACAGAATCGCATAAAGGACGACCTAAGACGGGATGTGGGATCATCAAAGGAGAAAATAGCTGAAAAGCAACGAGAATTGGAAAATGTTCGGGACCAGTTGGGCGACGCTAAAATTGATAAACATGAGGATGCGCGTAGAAAGAAAAAGCAAGAAGTTGTAGAATTATTTAAGAAACAGGTTCCAGGCGTGGTAAGTCTGCTTTTATTTTACTCAAGCGGAATATACGAGCAAATTATATATGTCGATTCTAGTATGATCGTATGATTAACATGTGTCAGCCAACGCACAAGCGCTACAACGTTGCTGTTACCAAGGTTTTGGGAAAATATATGGAGGCCATTATAGTCGATACTGAGAAAACTGCACGTCATTGCATTCAGGTAAGAATATTTTTGAGAAAACGTCATTCTTTTCTTCCTTCGAATATTTATTTGATGGTTTATAATTTTGAAACTTTATATACTTACATATGTCTTACGGTTGGAAAAACATACCGGCTATTTTTTTATTTTTAGCTCTGCTAAATTCTTATAGTAAAATCTTCCCTTATTCTTGTTTACAGATACTCAAAGAGCAAATGTTAGAAGTAGAAACTTTCCTTCCACTCGACTATCTGCAAGTGAAGCCACTGAAGGAGCGACTAAGGTAACAACAATGGATTTCTAATTCTGTATGCATTTTTCTTCAAAAAAAACGTCCACTCGTTTAGAAACATTACTGAACCGCGAAACGTAAAGCTCGTCTTTGACGTTCTTAAATTCGATCCACCAGAAATTGAAAGAGCTGTCCTCTTTGCGACCAACAATGCACTTGTTTGTGAAACACCTGAGGATGCTATGAAAGTTGCTTACGAAATCGATCGCAGTCGTTTCGATGCCTTAGCACTGGATGGCACCTTCTATCAGAAATCTGGCATCATTTCCGGTGGTAGTCATGATTTGGCCCGAAAAGCCAAGCGTTGGGATGAGAAACATATGGCCCAGCTGAAAATGCAAAAAGAGAAGCTTACCGAAGAAATGAAGGAGTTAGTAAAAAAGTCGCGTAAGCAAAGTGAATTGGCCACAGTAGAGAGTCAAATTCAGGTTAGATTGATCAAGAAAGTTTCTAATATTTAATTAAGATTCAATTGAATTTAGGGTCTAGCAAACCGTTTAAAATACAGCATGGTCGATTTGGAGTCATCGAAGAAATCGATTTCACAATTCGATAGACAGCTTCAGGATGTTCAAAGCCAGTTGGATGAGTTTGGTGTAAGAATTGATTGGTAAAAATATATAGAAAATTGCTCATTGTTCTGATATCATTAATTTTAGCCAAAAATTAGTGAAATTGAACGCCGAATGTTGAAACGAGATCAACGCATTCAAGAGATCAAGGAAAACATGAACAATGTGGAAGATAAAGTGTTTGCCAAGTTTTGCCGTCGATTGGGCGTGAAGAATATTCGTCAGTACGAAGAGAGGGAGTTGGTCATGCAACAAGAACGAGCGAGGAAGAGAGCTGAATTCGAACAGCAAATCGATGCTATTTATACTCAGTTGGATTTTGAAAAGCAAAAAGATACAAAGAGTACGTTTTGAGTTATTTTCAAAAACATGAGTTTTTTTAAAATGTTCTATTTGTGAAGAAAATCTGGAGCGATGGGAACGAACTGTTCAAGACGAAGAAGATGCTCTAGAGTGCCTCAAGGTTGCTGAGACAAACTATATGAAGGAAATCGAAAATGACAAAGAAGCGATCGAGAAGCTGAAACAAGGCAAGCAGAGCAAAAAGTCTGCAGTAGATGATATGGAAGAGGAAATCTCAAAGGTTCGCATTTAAATTTTTTTTTTTTGAAAGTCAAGCACTTTATGATGTTTGGTTCTCAGGCACGACGGGACGTGGCAAATTTAGCAAAAGAAATCCACTCCTTGGGCAGTCAGGTTTCCGGCATAGAAGCTAAAATTGAAACGAAGAAGAACGAACGGCATAATCTCTTGTTGCAATCAAAGGTACAAACTGTTAAATAATTTTTTATGGTCTTAAAGAAAAATGTATTCTTTAGATGGACTGTATAGCCATTCCACTTCAGAAAGGTTCTTTAGACGACGCTGTTCGTCAGGGTGATACAGATAGTACCGCAAACAGTACAACGACATCCATGATTCTCGAGAAAGAAAATTTGTTAGTCTTTGTTTTTTATTGCATTTTCTTTGTCCTCACTTTAACACAATTGTTTCCCTTTAAGAATTGAGGTCAACTATAGCTCACTGCCTCGAGAACTGTGCAAATTAAAAGATGACTCACATTTTAAGAAAACCAACGACTCATTGCAAAAAGATTTACAATCCAAATTAGACATTTTGGAACGAATTCAAACGCCAAACATGAAAGCGATGCAAAAACTCGACAGAGTAACTGAGAAAGTTGCTTCAACAAACGAGGAGTTCGAAAACGCTCGACGAAAGGCAAAGAAAGCAAAAGCTGCATTCGAAAAAGTTAAAAATGAACGTGCAGAAAAATTTATACGTTGTTGCAATCATATTTCAGAGGCAATTGATGGCATTTACAAGTCATTGGCTAGGAATGAAGCCGCTCAAGCGTATTTGGGTCCAGACAATCCAGAGGAACCCTATTTGGATGGTATTAATTATAATTGTGTGGCTCCTGGTAAACGGTTCCAACCAATGAGTAACTTGAGTGGTGGTGAAAAGACTATAGCAGCTTTGGCTTTACTCTTTTCCATCCATAGGTATGTTCTAGAACCCAACAATAGATTTTCCAAATAATTTCTTTTTGATTTTATATTCGCAGTTTCCAACCGGCTCCATTTTTTGTTCTCGATGAAATTGATGCCGCTTTGGATAACACAAACATTGGAAAAGTCGCCTCCTACATTCGTGACCATACTATGAATCTGCAAACCATTGTTATCTCATTGAAAGAAGAGTTTTATGGGCATGCAGATGCTTTGGTGGGGATTTCACCTGCTGTGAGTTTATACATTTAGAGAGCCCAACAAAAAAAAAAACAACAAAAATAATCTCTCTTTCCAGGATGGTGACTGTTTGATCTCCAATGTTTATCTTTACGACTTGACGGAATTCCCAGATAAATAATTGTGTATTTTAACATGTTTTTTAATTTACATTAAATACTATTTTAACACTTAAATACAAGAACTCAATGGATAAGTTTTTTCTTACTGCGATGACACTACAATTATAAAAATAATAATTCGCCAACGTGAGCATGATATATGCGAATGCTCCGATAGAAATATTGCAGTCCGAAGAATGCTTGAAGTGCTCTCCCTGAGGCGCAATGAGTACGCAATCTGTCTCGAGTACCCAAATCACAGGTGCACAGATAAACGCAGACAAAGCATAACTTAAAATGGAAAAAAACTGATTTCGGTGTTAAAATATCCTAAGCTACAACTTCCCTCTAGTATTTACAATAATAATTATACAAAAATATTGCGCGGAAAACAATTTATAGTAGACGGATATTATCTTCTACGTGTTCCATAGCTCAACGATTCTTCCGAAGTGTAAGAAAAATGTAGACTGTCATTCGATTTCTTTCATTTTGTTCTCGAAAAAAATGTGTTAAGCTAAGGCCAGGTTCGCCAGTATCAGAACATTTTTATGGACAAATGTATTAAATATTTTAACAAAGATTGACCAGGTTCCGTAATTACATCGGGGACAGTGTGGTTATAAATTGAGAAAATTTGTGATCGAATCCCGAAATGCAGCTCATTCGCATAGTTAAAGTGATTTAATGAATGAATGATTTAAAATGCTACCAGTTCATAAATTTATATTTTTTCCCCATTTGGTGCACCGTAAGCTTTTAAGTTCAAGAAGCGGTCTCGAAACTAAGTTCACATACACAACTCAATATAAAAAAATAGAATTTTAAACTCTAGGACAAAAAAAACACTTTAACGTCTATTAATGGTATATTTTTACAAGTTTTTTGTTTCTGTGTAAAAAAATGAGTCTAAAACAAAATTAAGAAAATGAAACATTGATCTTTAAAAAAAAAAATGGCAATTCACGCCCGCTGAATTTTTTGGATAAATTAATTATCTATGGCGAGGTATAAAAAAATACGCGTTTTAGAAATATTCTTGCATTGACGTTTTTTTTTTCTTTTCTAGGTAAGTAGAAAATATTATTACATTTCTACATTTTATCTGGTTTTACTGCTTTTGTTTAGCAACTTTGTATCTACATTACTTTCCTTGTGGTTTAAAACAATAAATTACAATTTGTTTTCATTTTTAATTGCATTTTCTAGATAATTTGTGTTTTTATTTAATTTTTGGATTGATGGGGTGTTTTAACTGGGAGATTGGGATTATTAAATAACTTTATGATGTAATTTTACATGTCAGTTTATTGTTTGCTGTCTGGCGATACTTGTATACAATTTAATGGGACTTTGGGGCTGGTTGAACGTTTTATTACTTTTCATTTTTTATCTTAATATCTGCTGAACTTAGAACCATGGGCTAAATTTCAGCTTTTTAATGGGCCTTTGTTACTGCAAAGAGATAAAAATAGGTGAATTTATGTTCAAAAGACATTGTATTTTTGAGTTAAACTTACACTACTACTTTTTTAAGCTTATCACAGTGACTCTTATAATCCATTGAAGTATTAGGAGGTAGATTTAATATTCTACGTAGTGTGTCTCGGATTCGAGTCGTGCTGGTTGTATCGGAAGCTGTTCGATTCCATACTGACAGACTGTCTTCCTAGAAATTTTGAAGAGAAAACAATTTAATTAATAACTATCATTTTGTTTAAAGGCCACTGTAGGTTCCGATCGGAATTTCAAAAGTAAAAAAGTCCAAGCATTTAAATTAATAAAAGCTTTCAATTATATTCCAAACTTCTCGAAAAAAAATTATTAAATTGTTAAATTTTGCTGCTTAACAATGGGCCGTCAAATAATATCTTTTATCCGCCTGCTGAAAACTAAGTGATCTACTTGTGTGTAAAATGCTACTTATATCTACACAAAATTTCCTAGACAATCAACAAAATTAATTTGATAAGAATTCAACAATTCAAATCCTAACGTATTAAAATTATATATATATATATATAATACTGTGTCCAAAAAATAAGGTGACATATGAATTTAAACTGCGCGCGTCGAAGGATTTGGAAATTTTTCTTTCTTTTTAGGTTGGTAGTACTGTCAGTGAAATCTATGTGAAATTTCATGTCAAAATAATTCATAGTGTTTGAGATACGCGTCGTTTTGTGAGCTGCTAAAAGTGAGTTTTTCGTTTTTTGCGATGTCGAAATTTATTGAGCAGAGAATTTGCATTAAATTTTGTTTGCGGAATCAATTTTCTGCTGCGGATATGTTGAGGATGGTGCAGAAAGCCTTTGATGATGAGGCTATGTCTAAAAAAAATGTTTACAAGTGGTATAGTGATTTCCAAGCCGGCCGTGAACGTGTCGAAGACGAAGAGCGTTCTGGGCGACCATCAACCTCAACCGATGAAGCTCACGTCCAACAAATCAAAGATTTGGTGTTGAAAAACCATCGATTAACGATTAGAGACCTTGCTGATGAAGTTGGCTTATCGAAAGGCTCAGTCAATACCATTTTGAAGGATGCTTTGGGCCTCATGCGCGTCAAATCTCGACTGGTACCGAAAACATTGAATTTTTTGGAAAAAAGGCGTCGCGTTGAAGTGTGTGAAACAATGCTTTCCGACTACCAGGATGTCATGAAACGCATTATAACTGGCGATGAGACTTGGATCTATGCTTACGACCCCGAAACAACCGATCAATCGAGCGAATATCGTGCCAAAGGAGAGCCGAGACCAAAAAAAACGCGTCAAAGTCGCTCAAAAATCAAGGTCATGTTGACTGTTTTCTTCGATTATCGTGGTGTTGTGCTTTATGAATTCCTTCCAACCGGCCAAACAGTCAACAAGGAATATTATTTGAACTTTATGCGTCGTTTGCGTAACGCTATCCGCCTAAAAAGGCCGGAATTGTGGAAAGACAATTCTTGGTTTTTACACCACGATAATGCACCATCCCATACCGCACTCGTAATTCGTGATCATTTCGCCAAAAACTCAACCTATATCGTTCCGCAACCACCGTATTCACCTGATCTGGCGCCGTGCGACTTCTGGCTGTTCAACAAGCTCAAAAGACCGCTCCGGGGACACCGTTTTGATACGATAGAGGAGATTCAAGCCGCAGCGAAGACGGAACTGAAGGCCATCCCGGAAAGTGACTACAACCAGTGTTTCAAAGATTGGAAAATCCGTTGGCATAAGTGCATTGCATTGGGAGGGGATTACTTTTTTTTAATTGTGACAGTCTTAAATGAAGACATGAGGGATGTGTCATCGCGGACGTTTTAATTACTTTTTGAGTTCTTAAATCTTTTTATAGAGAACAATTATATATTCTCTACCGTCAAGCAACAAAAACAAACATTCGCTCGACTGTTTTTTCATCGAAATTTGTTTAAATTAGTCGCCACGAAGGGACATTTTATTTAAACGGGATAATACTGTAAGCGTCAAAAGAAAGTGTACACCTGCGAATTATTTTAGCTCTTTGACAATTGGATAGTACTTCTTTTTAATATAAGTACCAATATAATTTTTGAAATGTAACAAAAAATTTACAATTTTTTTTTTTCATTTTTATGGCGTCAAAAAAGTGTAGTTTACGGCACGTACTGTTTAAGGTTCTGTTTATTGGTAAAACAATCCAATCCAATCCAATCTAGCCAATCTTCTGGTGTCAACGTTAGTGCGAGCACTGTTCGCCTAACCCTCCATAGTAATGGGCTACATGGCAGAGCCCCAATCAAAAACTCATACACAGGTATGTATTTCCGAAAAACACGAAAGCTTAGACTTCTTTATGCGAAGATATTTAATAATGTGACCTTGTCCTTCTGGGGGAATGTGCTTTTTATTGACGAGAATAAATTTGATTTGGCTTAAGGAAACTGCCAAAAATATGTTAAGGAAAAAAATACAGAATATGAACGACGAAAACTTAACTCCATAATCTCCAGCATGGAAGTAGTTCGGTAAAGGTCTGGGGATGTATGGTGTCATCTGAAGTTGGAAACCTCGTCTTTGTTGATAGTACGTTGAAAAAGGAAGATTATCTTCAAATTTTTAGAGACAATTTGCCCTGTAGTTTTGCGAAACTGGGGTTAAATGATTCTTGAATCTTCCAACAAGATATCGACTCCAACAATGTTGGATCTGCACCACTTGATGTGTGCAGTTGCTTGCCAATTTGGTTCTTGATTATTGATTGATTAAACGATTTATGTGTGAATGAAATGTGTAGTAAAGCGAACGCCCAAGATAGTTTATTTTGTGACAGAAATAATAGATTCGCCCTAACAGTTAAAAGACTGAAAATAAATTTAATTTATCCTTGTGGTTATATGACATCCAAATTTGTCATTTCTTGGGGTTAGTCTCTTGAGTTCTTTTACAAGCTGTCATTTCTGTTTCTGTTATAATTTAAATTAAAGGTATGATAAGCTTCGCTAGTGTATAAAATATTTCAGGCAGGTGGTGCAAACGTTATAGAAGCAGCTAGCTAGTAGTTATGAAAGCCACGATTAGTAGCTGTTGAGTGAGAATAATACGTGTTGGTGTGATTTATTTATGAAGATTTATTTCCCTAACTTGTTTAATGTGAGTTTTAAGAGCAAGTTTTTTTTTCACTCATTGCTAAAGAAGTTGCATTATTAAAGCACTTTATCGCCTCTCTCTACACTCTCTACACTAGCCACAGAACAACTTAAGATTTAACTTTGCTCTATACTCTTATATTAACTAGGTAACTGGTAGTAAATCTAGGAGAAAAAACATCAATATACGACAGCATCTGAACTGTGAGGCAACCTTAAATAGGCAAATGTCGTTAGGAGTTGATTATCTTTTTTTTTTCAATTTTTTTGCATTAGCTCAGTTCGCGTTTTTTCTTTTTCTTTACATTTGGACGGTTTTAGTTAGTTGCTGGATAAGACCGTTTGGAAGGACGACACTTCTTTCTCGACTGGTGGTTTTGACTGCATTGATTTAGAACCATACTGCGCCACAAATTCATCTTGTGTTGCTTTTAAGTTCCTTCTTCATATGGATGGGGCTATATTACTATCTGGAATGGCCAGTATCTAGTCGTCTTCGTACCCCGACAAAGAGTGTATTAATTCATTCATAACATTTAGGCCGAGGGTATGTGTTCACAAAACGCTGTTCATTGTTGTTAGCATCACATCAGTAAATTTATTTAGGACTTCCTTCATAGATAATATAAAACATAATTTCTCTTTGTTAAGTGATTCTTTGGCTAAGTTTCTCTTAAGTAAGAAACGAAAATATGTCGTACGGGAAAATATAAGCAACGCAGAATAACAAACTAGTTCCAATTGGCATTTGGGAATCCGCGGGTTAAATACTTTTGGTGTTCGAGTGAACTCACACATTTTTCTGAATAATTTTTCAACCAGTTTCTCAATTAATTAAACTGACTGTTTCACCACGGTATAAATGTAAAGAATTCTGTCCAGGATTAAGAATAAATAACGAACACTCGAGGACAAAACAAAATCAAGATTTTTGATTTCAACACCACGTTGCTACCTATAACCTTCGTTTAATTGGTTTTGAAATCGCAATTGAATCAAGAAGCGAACATATAACTGAACCTGTTTTGTAATAATACGCCTTAATCATTTTTTCGCAACAAAACAAAATTTTTATTTACCTTTGGTAAGATTACATTTTTAATAATAATTAATAATTATATTATAGTAATAATAATTAATAAGAATACATTTTTGTTGTTTTTTATTAAAGTTCATCTACAAATGTGTCGATTTAATTATTTCTTTTGCGTTTTCTTTAGATACAATTTTTTATTATTTTGTTTTTTGCTTTCAATTAATATTTTTTTGTTTCCTATGAATTGTAAATTTAAGTTATGAAAATTGTTTTGTTAATCGTTTTGTCTCAAATTTGTCCTCCTCCTTCAATATATATATATATATTTTTTTTTGTTTGTTATTTATTGGATTATTATTTTGTAATTTATATAAATGGGTTAATTATAAGTTTATATGTTTAAGTATTTATTTATGTAAATAATACGATTGTTTTTTTTTCAAAATTTTGTAATTTTTTTTATTGTTTTGTGTGAATGTATTGTGTTGTTCCGTTGTCTTTCGCCTTTTGTGTGATTGATTAAATTTAGAAAGTTATATTCTCTTGTTATTTATTTGTCGTTATTTATTAAGTTATTAACAATTTCCTTTGCTACCTCCGATAATAGATTTACAGATTCGGAGAACTCACACCATATATACAATAATATTTCTTTTGTTTTTAAATATATATATATATATGTATATATATCAATATATTTATGTAAATATATTAAGAATGAACTTCGAATGTTTTTTTAGTTTTTTATTACAGATCACCATTATATGCCACCGATACTACTTAAATTGTAGATAACCAAAAAATAAAAATAAAAACCACGTTGAATGGAATTATTTTAGTTTTTTTTTTAGTTTTCGTTTTAACTAGAAAAACAAAGGAAGTTGTTATATTTAATAATTTTTGTTTTCTGCGATTATTCTTTAAAAACTGGCAGTTGGAACAGAAATCGATACGACACACACGTTTTTATATATTTTATAATATATATGTTTTAAATGTATATACGAAAAACACAGAGAAAGGATAAAATGACAAGAAGATAAATCCAATCAAATGCAGAGAGATAAAGAGAAGAACACGTTCATTCTCTATTTGCTATTTATATTTTCTTTGGTTTTACAGTGTGGCTTTCAATTGTTATTTCCTAAAAGTTTTAGTTATTAATAATTTTTAATTATTTAATTGATTTTAAATCTATCTATTATACAACTTATCACTAACCCATAAAGATTTTGCTAATATTTTTTGTTTCATGTGTTATGTATTTGTTTGGTTGTTTAAGAGTTTTTGAACTGATTTATTTTTTGAAAGCCAGAAGTTGTAATTTTTGAATCCTCATTTCGTGGAGATATGTGATAAACCCGACAGTGTAGGTGTTGCAATGGAATAATGATGATGATGTCAAGAAGAGATGGCCAGAGGAGAAACTAGTACTACAATATAGAATTAGCGGAGGATTGATGAGTTTTTTTGTTTAATTTTGAGATCTTTTAATTCGCTGTCAAGATTTTTCGATCATGAGGAAAACTCTGGAAACATTTGATTTTAAAAAAGCATATTGCATTAGATGGATATAAACTTAGATACTGCAAGTGCAATTGTTTCAATTGGATTATTCCAAAAGAAGTGTAAATAACTTTGATCGATCGTTTTCCATCATCGATCTCGTTTTAATTTGAATATTAATTCCATGTGTGAATTGTAATTTTGCTTCAAAATATGTACGTTTTTTCTGTTCAATGCTTATGGTGTAATGTGTGTTTATTTTCTTTACTTATAATTTGTTTCCTTTTTTTTTATTTAAATATGTATAAAAAATTTGCAAGCATAAAGAAATCTATGAAAAATTTTGTTAACTTACTACTTTTCCCAATAAAATTTATAAATATATAATACATATTTTTAAAAATTGTTTTTTTTTTTTATTTTTCTTCATTTAATTTGCCTTCGCTTCATATTTGCGCATTTTAATAATTTTTGTTTGTAACGAGAAAAAAGAATTTACGTGGCGAATGATATTTGAATCATAACAAAACAAAAGAAGAAATTAACATCTCTATAATACTAATTCTATTTCATTACGATTGTTAGGAACGTCTTTTACTAAGGCCTAAGTTCTGGAAAGTATGTGCGTTGATATGTAAATTTTTCAATCCCGTGGTGTTGAGTGTAAATATCTAACACAAAATACATGTGTAAGAAATGTTGACAAATTTCGTAATTCTACAATATTCGCATATGTTTTGAAGTTTGAGGTATTGAACCAAGAGGCAACTTGAGGAACTAAAGAGTTAAGATGAACAGTTTAAGAAAAATATTTGAATTTCTGTCAAATTCTGTTCAAAATTATTAAGTTTCACCTCAAAGCGAAATCAATTTGTGGTTACAGTGGCGCACTGACACCTAAGCTTTTTATGTGTATGCGTCCCTGCTAATGAACCGAAGATCAAATCTATTAATTCTATATCTTGAACAGAGCATGAATTGGGGAGGATGTGAGAGTCGTTCTTGGTTTTCTCAAAATTTTTGGTGGTTCTTGTTTGTTCGAACTCATCTCAGGCTCTTCAGAATTGCTACACTTATCTTGTCAATCTATAATCTTGAATAATGTATATATATAAGCAAAATTTCCAGCAGTTTCTTGGAATGACCAAGGCAAAGTGGTAAGGTATGATAAGAGTTCCATCAAGTAAAACTTCTGCTTCAAATAGCTTTAAACAAAAAAAAACGAGTTTAAAGTTTCGACAAATGACAACCTTAGCAACGGTTAAAAATTGCATGTGACAGTTTGATTGCAGCTCATATCGTTCTGACTCATTAACACGAAAGCTGAACTTGCTATTAAAGCAAAACCGATTCGGTTTTGGTTCTATCCGCGTTTCGCTATGGACATGCACCATCGTTTCTTCAGTCTTGTCTGGGAGTTTATAGTACGAAGTAATAATTTTCTGGATACCTTGACATAAAGGCATTCGAAAAAAAGGTAATGCAACAAGAGTTAAAGCTCCACCCGAAAAGTACAGTCCACCGTCGTAAGAAAGTAGGTTTCAAAATCAGCGTAACCGATTGGACAGTGTAGATGCAACTTGTTACATGCATATGTCACAGCTACCGAAAGAAACGCCTGAACGTGTCACCTTACTTTCGTCCAGATTGCGATTGGTATTGTGCCAACACATCCTCCAGAAGTACGAATTCAACCTGTCCGGTCATTTGCTAATTCTTCTGGGGGTTTAGAGATCTCCACTCTCAAAATTCCTATATATGGCTTGGGTCAGAATTCTTGGTTCGGACACTATCGTTAATTTGGTGACAATTCAGTTGTAACTCTGAAGAGCAGTTCTTTAACTGCTGTCTTAAATTTTTTTCTTTAATTTTTTACCAAGTGTCTGCTTCCCGTTTGCATACGTATTCTGCAAAGAATAACGCTGTTATTGTCTTGAAAATGAAATCGGAAGGAAAACAACTCAAATTATTATTCTCCACGTAAATTTAATGGTTTTTGGCGTAGTCTTCAAAGCTGACTCGTTAACAAACAATTATTAGGCGTTGTGTTTCTAAATTCTGCCCTTTGGGACGTGTATGATGTTTTTTTTTGCAGTTTTTTGTTTTTTTTTTTTTTCGTACTTTGAAGTAAAAATGTTTCATGATAAAAACAATCCCAAGTCATTTATATAAGTGTATGGATAAAAAATTTCATTTCATAACATTTGTGTCTATTTTTGCTATTATTTTAAATTTTATTTTTATTTATGTTTTAAAAATATTTCCATACGTTGTTCATCGAATAAAGTTTTTTTACAATTGTATTTGTTTGTGTTTCTTTTGTTTGCTTTAATTGCTAATTTAATTATTTAATTTTTATTCTAAATTGTTATTGCTTTTTGGATATTTTTTGTTTGTCATTATTAATGCTTTGCTTAATATATTCATATATATGTATTTATTTTTATTTTCAATATACACATTCAAAGTATGAAAAAATTTATGTTTTTATTTGTTGTCAATTGTGGTTTTGTTTTTTTGGGAAGCCAACGTTAAAATGTAGAGAATTTTTACCTAAGAATGATACTCTTGTTTTTAATTATTTTACGCTGAATTTGGAACTAATCACATTTTATATATAAACCGTCTTACTTAGTTTGTTAATTGGTGTTACCTTTTCTAAGACTTAGCAGTCAAAGTAAATTTATAGGTTTTTAATAACATTTCGACAGTAGCTTGAGATGTATTTTAGAGGGTTTAATGAGGGTGTGCACTTTTAATGCATATCTGCGGTTAACTTTATTCATTTAATTAACAAACTGAGTGCACCTTCTAGCTTTTGTTTCAAAAACTAAAGTTGGCAGGAACTAATTGCGATATAGGTAGTCACTTCATTTTTGGGTGGACTTATTGTAATTTCCCACTTTTGTAAATAAACAGGAACGAGAGCAAAGTTAAAGAAAGCTAAGCAAAAATTGTTTTAATCATTAAATTAATAATAATCCAAAGTGCTGAATAAGCAAACATTAACCCCGATCTGCACCGATCTTAAGACGTGGCTAATAGTTTAATCTTTCGAAAACGACAGACTTTGATTTGATAACTAAAAAAAAGTATACAGTCCAGTTAAAGTACACAGAAAGGAAAGGAGTCCTCTGCTCAATACTAAAATATGCACCAGTTAGAAACATTACAGAACTTCCTCATTTGACATTGGACAAATCTTGCCGTATTAAGATGGACAAACAGAAATCCTTATTTTGACCTTCTTCGAAAAGAGTTGTTACAGCTTAACTGTCACAGAAAGCGCGAAGCAGTTGTTTTAGGGACCCATTCACTCTGAAATAAAAATTAAGAGCGGCAAGGATTTAACATTTTTGTTGATTCTGATCCATTTTCTCTTAAATATTTATTTTTTGTCCCTAAAATATTTGCTGTGGGAGGGATTTCAGAGTTAATATTGCGCTTTCGGACGCATAGAATTCTAATTTTTTTTCGGAGCTCCGTCTAAATATTCTGTCGAAAACGAAATTTAATGAGAGTTCAAGGTTACTATGTGGTACTGGTATATACGATGAATCAGTTCTTACCTTTCCCATTTATTTCCAAATAGAAAGCATGTGGTTTCCCCTCGGAAAGTTAAACGGTTCTATTTGCTTTCAAAATTTTAAAATTACATTATTTTATTAAAGAGTTTTTAGCGTCTAAAAAAAAACATGTATAAACTTTTGTTTAAATATGACATTATGAAGTGTCTTAGTTCCCCTATTTATTATATTATATGATTTTGATTTCAGAAATTTTCGAATATCTATATAAGTATGCTAAAAAAATATTTGAAAAATTTAATACTTTCATTGAAACAGTAATAAAATATTTGAAAAAAACTAAAAAAACATAGAGTATACATAGATTGATTTGTTTTTGTTTTTTTTTCAGTTAAAGTTTTATACCTTGATGAATGGTTATGTTAATACAATGTATAATTTAGTTAAGTTTGTTTTTATTCATTACAATGCATTCATTAAATATGTAAATATATAATTTAATTATATCATTGATTCAATTTTGTTTTTCTATTTGTTTAAGTTATTTATGTATAATTATTATTAATAATAATGTTGATTTCTGTTTTTCTTCATATATATATATATATATTAATTGAACTCTCGATCTTATGTATGTATATATATATATCTTTCCATTTCTATTATTATTTGAATCTATGAATTATTTACAATAATTATTTGCATAATTAATATATATATATTTACATATACATATATATTATATCCATATAATATTAAATAACTTTTGTACTTATAATATAATAGTAATGAACAAATCCTTAATTACTTTTTAACTTTACTCCTAAGAAACAAAACACACATAAAATAAATTTATTTAAATAGTTTTCCCTTGAAATTTAGTGAAGCGACTTAATTAAAAGTGTGAATAAGATATGAAGAATGAAACTATACAAAACGAAATTGACAAAACAGGCTAGAGCTGAGGTGGAAGAAATGCGATTTTAAACCAAGAAAAAAACTAATTGTATTTACTTTTTTAAATTTATTAATTCATCAACAATTATGTATTGTTTAATTGGACATTATTTTTTGTTTGCTTAGTTGTTCAATTATTTTTTTTTTGGCGTTTTAAGGCTTTTTTAGCAAATTTTCTTTTTCAATTTGTTATTCTACACGAGAAGGTCCATACATTTTAGTTTTGTCTCGATTTTGAAATTCTAAATCTTATACAATGAATAAAAGTGCGGATTTTTTTTATTAATTTTTGCTTTTTTTTACTATTTTTAAATATTTGTGCTCCTAGAAACTTAAATAATTTATTTTGAACTTAACTTAAGTTCCATATTCTTTTTAAGTTCGTTCTTTATTTGAAATAAATAATTTTGTTGTTTTTCTTTTTCTCGTAAGAAATAAACTGGGATGTAACTTTAAAGCACAAAAATGAAAAGGAACTTAATTAGCAAAAAAAGTTTTGTTTGTTGTCATTTGGTAATATTTAAATTTCAAAAAGTTATTAAATATTATATAAATGTTTGATGGGATGTTGTATATTCGTTTTTCTTGTTCTTCTTTCAAAATCAATTGAAAAGAAAAACAAAAATATTTTTTGTTGCATAGAAACGCAATTTGGT
Source organism: Orthonevra nobilis (assembly GCA_963555765.1). Taxonomy (NCBI): domain Eukaryota; kingdom Metazoa; phylum Arthropoda; class Insecta; order Diptera; family Syrphidae; genus Orthonevra; species Orthonevra nobilis. Next base: position 23,856,627 of record OY743225.1, on the reverse strand, counting down.
TGCCAATATATTTCTTTTTAATTTTCCAACACTATAAGGTAAAATTTTATTTTTTTTTTTATTTTGAAATAGCCGTTTTACAACATTTACATGTATAATTTAGAAATTAAAAACTTTAATTTTGAAAATGTATTTGTTTTTTGTTTAATTGTTTAAATTGTTTGTTTTTTTTTATTTTAAATTTAACATCACATTATAATTACTAATAATAAATATTAAGATATTAATGTATATATATATATATTATGTATATGTATATGAATCTATTTTATATACAAAAATTGATCACAACGTCGCATCGGACTAAATCATAATTAATAAAAATAAATAGTTTAAAAAAATAAAAACATAACAAAAAAAAATTACTTTGTTGTTCTGTAAGTTAAAGGCAAATCCCATGTAATTTCATTGTTCATAACTTTGAATTTATTTTCCAATAAGATCGTCGACGGATTGGATGGGTAGGAAAAAAGCAGAAAGCGGCAGCAAATTTAGCATGTTTAGTAACGCTGCTTAGTAAAAACCTAAAATAGAAAATTTTATTTAAATAAATCTACACGGTTTGTTTATACGTGCGGACCTTTAGAACGACGTGCAAACGAGTGAAGGGGTTCAATGTTGAAGGTAGCATTTGGAAGTTTGCAAATTTGGTTGTTGACAGAAGGCAAAAGGCTAATCCATCCTCCTTTTTGAAATTTGAAGCAAAATAGTAAGAGAAGTTAAGGCTTTTTTATAATTTAAATTGTTCTTTTCATTGTCGCTGCAATGAAAATACACTGTTCAGTACTGTCACTGTATTCACTGTTGGTGGATAAGTGACTGTCCGATCACATCACACGTCAAAACATCGGCGAATTAATATTTTATTTTATTGAGTGCGGCGAGCATACTACAATTATTTATTCCTTATTTCAAAAACGATCGAACTTAAATATTCCGTGACAAAGAAGGTGAACGTTGGACACAAGAAAACAGAAACAATACCGACCAATATTCGAAAACACTCGAGCTGATGAAAAAAAAAAATATCTCAAAAGGAGTGGGAGCATTCAGGAGTATATAAAATTGAATACTGTGAGCAGTCATCCGCTACTTTAAAAAGGCTGGACAAATATTTAAAAAAAAAAAAATCATAACCGCAGAAAATATATGTACTTTTACTTTTCTTGAGAAATCCCCTAATGAAAAGTTCACCGAATTCTCTACTTTTTTATTTTCAAAGATATCACACCTTCTTCAGGTATGCGTCCTTTTTAAACCGAAAATAATCTTATAACTAAAATAAAGAAGTGAATCTATTCAGGGTGTCATTGTACTAACATTTCCAAGGCGTTGGAATTCTTCTTCGACTCCGCAGATCTTGACATTCCGCCTTGTATTATGTTTGTCCTGAAAAAATAAAGCCATACTAATGACCTTGTTTTTGAAAGTCATTAGAAATACTTTAGTCGTGTTACTTGAACGGAAATTTTCGCAATTTCGCAGTTCGACTCGCCGATCAGAATTGTTGTGATAACCTTTTTTATTAATTATCTGATTATATTTTTGTCCGAACCATCTGTTGGTATTCGCTTATCTCAAGTACTGAAAGATTTGTATTAAAATTTCACATTTTAAAAGCATGCGTTGCATATTTGCTGTGGTTTCCACGAGTGTGTTTAAGTGTTTCTGTTTATAAATTTATATCAAAAAATTTGCTACAAAAAGTAACGTTGCTTTTCAGAGCGAAAACCTTAATCGCACGTTTTGGATTTTCTCTAAGCCTTCAGTAAGTAATTGCTTTGAATTAAAGGTCTTAGTTAGCAAGATAATCCTTCCTTTTCAAAGATTGTAAGCACAACTCAAAAAAATCGAAATTATATTCACGAATAACCTTTCAGCACATATTTTTCTAAAAAGCCTTGTTTCTATAAGGAAGATTGTGCCTACACCGACAACACAAAAGTCTTTCATTTGAAGTCATTAAAATTACATAGTCTGACATTTAAAGTTTAACTTTTCCAAAACCCTAAAGGCATCGCGAGAGCGCTCAATGCTTTGACTTTTTCTCCCCCGATTCTTGTTGAAACAATATAAACAAATGGCTACCAAGGTATACAACATAGATTTGTCGGACTTCCTACATCCAGAATACATCATTCCATCATCGTCAATTTTACTGAATAAATTATTGTGCTTGAAAAAAGGAATAAAAAAAAGCACCACTTGCCGTTGAATATATTCATTTTCTGAAGACTGTTTTAATTTAACATTGCGTTTACGATACAAGCAAACTTTAACATTTCGAAAAACATACAACTCGTTTACAGGTAATTGTAAATTGTAAGGCTTCCGCTTTCCCGAACAGCATTTGCAGTTCTCACAAATATCTTTTTTTTTTTTATTATGCGGAAACAAGGATTTTACTTCCCATGCACAGCGCGTGCATACGTTTTTTATATGTTATACGAGTATGTCCTTTTGTTCCTGTGAGCCTCTCCCCATGAAACTCTCGATTCAATTTAAATCGATTCTTTCTCAAAACAAAAAACAAAAAAAAAACAAAAAGAGTATATGCCATGATGCTCTAGCCTAATCTGTATGTAAACTCAATTAAGGCGGGTGTAAGAGCAGGATTGAAAAGACCAGATATGAAGAGGAAGAAAAATATATTTTATTCAGGACATGCAATATTTCTTAAGAAGATTGCACTCACTGTTTGAGGGGGTTGCGAAGAAACCTGAGACAAAGGACAATAAAAAAAGTTTTTCTTGCTTTTTATGTTCATGGGATTGGTTTGTAGCACCTTTAAATACATACGTGTATACGCGTAGCGCTGGACGAAGTTTCTTGTAGATTTAATGTATTTCTTATGCTGAGGATATTGGCATTTTAAGTTAGTAGTCTAAGCTATTTGCCTCTTGAACATAAAAAAACTACTTTTATTTTTAGCTAGCTTTTTAGCACAAGCGTGACGAATGCACAACGAAGGTGCTTCAAAAGTACAACAAATAGTTTTACGAGACCAGGTTTTATCTAAACCCATAAACGAGATTTACTCGTAAAGTTCACGAAAGTCATACAAGAGTACAAACTTCGTTGACTTCTACGGTACAATGGTAAGGTAGATGGCAATTGATAAGTTAAAAAAGGTATATAAGTTTCGCAAGATGCAAATTTTAAATAGTAATTTAGGCAGTTTTCTTCTCTGAACACCAACATCACATCGACTTTCTACTAACGAAAAACCACCAAGAGAAAAAACAAACTCTAACATTAAGGACTCCAAATTGATGTAAGAGGCCAAAAAATTAAAAAAAAAATTAAAAAGCTGACTCAAACAATGTTAAATAATAAAAAATATTAAATAATAATGGAATTGTAGGGTCCTGTAGGAGAATTGTAGATACATACCATATTATAATAAAACCTTATCATCGCGACTAAAAGGTCGTTGAGACGTATCTATACCAGATAATGGCCATAAATATGCTTCCAAGCTTTTCCGAGGATAATCACTCGAGAAGAACAAAATGGAACACTGATATATGTACTATATATGAAAAAGCCAGCCCAATCAACCGAGCTTAACCAAATTGAGCTGCTTCGGGGTGACAGAGAGGTTAGAGAAAAGTGTTCAGACAAACGTTAACACAATCAAGAGCTTGATCGATAGAATTTTTCGACAAAAAAGAGGTCTTTCTATATTTTATAAGCTTTCTTTAAATTAATTAGATTCCGTTTATTTAATAATTTATGGAGATATGTAAAAACATGCAAACATAATATTGGTAAATCAATACAATCAATTTCGATTTTTAAAACGAAAAACAGGTTTCCGTTGGCACCTTTTGTGTACTTTGTTTTACTCGCGAATTGTCGGATCTAGCGCTATGCGCTTCTTTGAGTTGAAAATGAAAACAAACAAAAAAATACAGGAACTTGAAAACTTTGATTCACCACGAACAGGTATGGGAAATGACAATTGAACTATATATATTGACTCATCACTTTAACTGATATTAGAATAACCGTCTGGAACTGGCTTAACAGAATGTTTTGTCCGGAAACTTATGGACGGTAGTGTATATTCTTTATGAGTGAAAATTTTGCAAATGTTTTTATGGGCAACAATGGAGTGTAGATATAAATACAATGTGTATATCGATTGAACAAATGTGGAGTAACGTCAGTTAAGAGCAATGGTTTCCCAACTTTGCCGTCTTGTAGAAAATAAACATCGCTTAGTTATCATAGCGCATTCTATTCCTTTTTGAGAAGAATATAGGATTCAAAGATAACTCGTAGCCAAAAATCACATCAAACAAAACACACTTCGACATACTAAAGCAATTGTTCTCGGGTAACTTTTCAAAAACACAATTGTTGGGCGAGTAGGTTCTTATTTACATTATTGGTAAAGTGCAAAACGTGCGACAATGAAGATGTTATTTTATATATAGTAAATAGCAATTCGTTCGCGAAGCTGTATTTTTCCATTAGTTTGTATTTTTAATCAGTTTGAATCAGTTTTACGTTGCGGTTTTGAATTTGTTGGCACATTTTTTAAAAATATTTTATATATTTTTGATCATGTCAGAGTGTTTAAATACTTTTATGTTATATTAATAATTAATTTGGAATTTAGTTGCAAATAACTGTAAATTTTATTTATTTATGTCACGCCATCGATCGTTGGAGGATCTGAGTCTGAGCTAAAGCTATTTTCCATCTTACACCGTCATGTTGTTTCCAGTTAGTAAGACCAAGCTTCAAGCTTCATTCGCGAAAACTTGATTTTTGAACCGATTCGGTCTGGCCTTTTTCGTGAACTCGGTGGCTCCGTAGTAATAATCCATAATATAGTGGGAAGTGTGAAACACATACACGACAAGTTAACAACGCGTGTAAAGTTTAGCTTTTAGTTTAAAAAGAAAAAAAGAAAAAAAGAAAAAAAAGGACACATGGATTGCATAATGTGCTAGGAAGCAATGACAGTTATTATGCAGAAATGATCCCAACTTGCTCTGTGGAAGTACTATATTTCTTGTCCACTTCAGGATGATGTGGATTGAATTTTCAGTGAGCCTCGGTAACTGTTACATTCTCTTTTCGTTCGAAACCTGATCGTAATATAAACACCTACAATGTTTTAAATGGCATGCTTGCACAATAAACTGATTTTTTAGTGATTTCACCCAAGATTTATTTGACTTTCAGCAAGACCTCTCACGGGCTTTCGATTTGATTGGACTGACTAGCTACTTATTTGCTTGTCATTATTTGTTATTTGCGCATGTCATTCATGTCGAAATAAAAAACTTTTTTTGACAGTCTCGTATGTTTAATTTTGATTTGACACAAGTCAGGCAAATTGCATGTTTACGAAATCAGAGAAATTTGAGACCATATCAGACTCGCTTGGTTGGAATTTTTGTGATTTCAAAAATGACAGAGAATGTTTTGAAATTTGGCCAAAAGTAGCGATTCTATATGGAAGCTCTCATTGGAAAACCACATCATTTTTTTATTCATAAAGGATCTAAATTTCTTATTAAATAAAAGATAACAAGGTTAACATTAAGCCTACTGCCGCGACTATGAGAAAAATATCGACCTCGACAGTGCTTTGATAAATCTTCTGAGAATTCTATAGATTTGTCATAGCAAAATACGCCCAAATGCAACTATTGTAGACGTCTTCATGAAGAACATCTGCAAATCATTTCCGACAGACAGTTTTTCCCTCGGTTTTTAAAGTGACGGTTTTTCTTGCAACTTGTTTGTGATAGGCTGATGTCGGATGTCGAATGGTTTTAAATGACACATTTTATATCATAGTCATTGCACATAAGCTGTGCTACTTGTCTACAGAAATTATTTTACTCTTATATGAAGTCCTTCCCATGAACACGATGACAGCTTTGCTTCCATGCAATGCATTTACATATGTATGTATAAAATACATGATAGTCTACATCCTTTTCCATGTAAGATGTGCACTAGTAGCAACAGCTGACATCATTTGAAAAATAGTAGTTTCTTTTTTTGGGCGGTAATGATGGCGGTTTGGTTGTTCGTCCTCGATATAATATATCTTTTAGTCCTTTTTTTCTTTCTTCGGTCAAACAAACAAGGAGCTCCTTATTGGTTGAAGTAAAAAGAGGAAAAATTAATTCAACAAATCGCTGTTCAATAGCAACAAGCCAGAGTTAGGGGCGGACGAACATTGATCTTTTTTTGCGGGATTAATTTTGCAAACACGTACTTTTGAGAAACTAAAGTTGTGTGGAGGTGAGGTGATATGGGACCACGTGAAGTTAACATGGTCATGAGAGGATGAGTCTATTAAATGCTTGTTTAGGGCTTTACCAAGTTGACGCTTCTGGATCGTGATGTTAGCGCTGAAACGTGTAGGGTGACCTAAGCACATTTTGACGTCTGTTTTTGGAAGATTTTTCAAAATTGTTTAAATCCGAACGATGTAGTGAAGGAATCTATGGAATTATAAATGAGTGACAATCAACATTAGTACATCTGCAGAGTACTTGATCCGAACTCAACAAGTTCAATTCTTCCTCGACCGAATACATAGAGTACACCAAATGTTATCTTCAGTGGTTTCTATCGGAAGAAGTATTTTAATTATTTCTTTCATAAATGCATGTTCTAGTGCGTTTCATCAGATGGTAGGGATTTGTTTGAAGACTTTATTCAAATAAATAAAAATACCTATACATACATTACAACTCCTTTGTGCTATACTTTAATAGAACACAGATACAAGTGATTCTGTATTTAGCCGCATCGTCCTACAGGGAGGTTCGTAGATCAATGCTCTCCTGCCACGCGCATTACATTGCTTTATATAAACATTATCTGCTGACCTAACATTTTGATTAAGTAATAGAAGTCTCACAGCGTTGTTAGTACCAAAATCAACCTTTTAGATTTTTTCGTTTTTGTAGAAATCACTTGCAAGATTTTCGATGAAGGATGTGTATGCCGTCACTTGGCATGATTATCGTTGATTTCTTCAGGCCATGCCAATAGTACTTGAAGCTGTTAGATTCCCCATTCGTGAAAGCCTGTTGCCAAGAACATGCCCCTAAACTCAAGAACGTCAACGCGTCAAAGATGTCAGCTCCTAAAGTCACTAGCATGAGAAGAAAACGCCGGAGTATTCGCCTACAATGTTCAATTGGCTCAGATAATGAAGCTTCGATATTTCTTCTCTATTTGGTTTTCAGAGCAGCTTGATATTGAAGACAATTGTCCAGCTACACTTATAAACAAAACTGGCGTATTTAAGCTTGGGAAATCCAATCTCAGCTACAGAGATCCTAATGAATCCAAAACATTGACTGCTTCGTGTGGTTTTTAGTCTGGTTTCATAATTTGCCCATTTGTCCTCAAAGGCAATCGAGAGCGCTATGGAATCTGAAAATCGAATGAGAGTATTTTGAGTTGGGTGAGCTAAGGTTCCAGCAACTACAACGCTTGTACTTTTGGTAATGCTGCCACGGAGCTGCGATTTGACGCCCTTGTACTTGTTTTTTTGTCATTAAAGATCGATGCTTTATGAACACTCCAAAGAAGAACTACTGAGATGGCGAGAGTCGCATGGCAACAGCAACATTAAATAATCTGCGTTTAAAAACTTCTCGGTTATGATGAACCCAACCTCACTCATGCCGTGTTAAAAAGAAACCATCTGATGACCAAAATATGAATGATATTTTTTCTGGCTTAATATCATGACATGTGCCAGAACTCACTGGATGCCGCAGTTCCTGCCGGGACGGCTTAGTTGGCGTGCAGCGTGTATTCATTTACATAGAAGGTATTTCTCGCGTTTGTCTCATTCGTTCCTGGCTTAAATTGACAGAAAGATCTGAACGAATAATTTGCATCCAGTTTTGCTTCAATCTCGGAAAGGAAAGATGAATTTTTTTCCGCCCAAGACGATTCAAACTGATACGACGATGATCAATACGAAGTCTTGTATTGCTAGAAGTGTGTTACTCAATCGAATGGGGACTACTTTGAAGGACGCCACGAGCCGCATGACGAAAAAATAACACCAGCGCGGATATACGAAAGCAGGCTGGATACTTTTTTTTATTGGCAAATTTTTTCAATGCGCCATGCTCTTTTATTGGCGAGGGTAAAATTCAGATATTGACAAAATTACGTTGGTCTCTTAGACTACTAATTGGTTTCACATTTATCAATAAAAGCTGTCGGAGAATCTGGTTATACTGCTTGAGGAGGATTTATTTAAGTTGGACAGCTGATACTAGGATTCATTTATTTTTCACAATGCAACCATTGAGGTGCCACTGACTAGACTTTCGTCGTGGCGTTTAACAATCATGATAAAGCATTTCCAGGCAATATATGTGTTTAAGCAAAATCTTAAAAATGTATGGGTTACCATGACAAATGGTTTTCACTGTTGTACTGTAAAAAAGACATTACAGTAGCGGCCTATCTCTTAGTCAAATGACATTGAAAAAAGTCACTGCGGGCAATTTACGTGTTTCTTTCAATAATTTATTGGCAATCGTTTTAATTGCTTACATAAATCAAATTAATCACTTCTAAAGAAGCCTTAAGAGAGTCACGGCCAAGTAATTTCATCGTCTATGCTATACAAAATTCTTTATAGTCTTACTTAATCTTTACCCAACGAAGCAGCTATGTATCAATGAATTAAACAACCATGTTGAGGGTTCAACCTCCGACGAATTGTGTTACGTATTAAGTAACTAGTCTACGCTGGATTACACTAGTTTCATCCCCTCGATAGAATTGTACCGTTTATAAGTCTTCCGAATCCATTTGCAGTGAACCAGCCCCAGCATAGCAAAGCCCACCTATGACCTTCCTGCCCTCTGCGAAAGGCTGAAAAAAATTTTCACATTTTTTTTCCAGCAGTGTTTTTATGTCGTTGGTCGGTTTCCTTTTTTTCTGTATATAAATAGGGCCGTAGGGGTAGGTAGGGAGGGGTGGAAATGGCAACCAGTCTAGATGGGATTTTCTTGATTAAACGGCACTTTATACTTTAGAGACCACCCTCCACTCGACGGTTAAAAGTGGAGAGTGGATAAAGGGAATAGAAAAAGAAATCGGAAGACATGAAGAGAAAATATAGTATGCATCAAGCGAGGAGTTATTAACCAGATTAAGTTCACTGATTTGCCTCACCGATTAAGATGATTCTATGTGTATGGGTTGAGTTATTCTTGATTTTTCTTACAATTCCGTGTGGTCTTGTAACACTTAATAAAGAGCGAAAAGTGGAGTGGAATAGGTACAAGCAGAAAATTTCAGTTTACAGAAACCAAGTTGCGTTAATGAACGATGCCAGGTTGTAGTTTCAGTCATAACACAATCGTAGATATGTATACACTCGTATTATTACAGATACACTTGACTCGATAAAGTATGTATCAGATTGAGGTCGAGGTGTACTTTGGGACGGGTGAGTTGGCAGAGTATTCAGTCTGCAAAAGAGGCATTGCAATGGGTGCTTCTGTTTTCCTTATATTTCGGAGCTTGACCTGACCTCATTCTGGGTCATGGGAATGTTGCGAGTTTTTTTTTTGTTCTTCCTCTGTTGCATTTCCTTTCTATGTATTGTGTTTTTATATATATATGTATGGGAATTGGGATTATTCGTAAGCTTGTACAAAGGCAGAAAATTTTATTCATTTGTGAAAAGCGGAGAGACAGAACGAAACGCCAACGCAAGCATATAGACTAGTATAACCACGAGGCACGCGGTATGAGGATGCTTAAGTTCCTTATGATTGTGTGGGGTTGGTAGTAGTATTATGCAATAGCTTGTTTGATGGCACTCTATTCCTTTTGGAAATGTGCAAATTCAACAGCTGTGATCTAGATAATGTTTTATAGGGTAGCGATGAATTCATTGCAAAACGTTTTCATCCTTAATTTCCAGTCTTTGAATTCTTGAATTACAATTCCGACACAGCGCTTTCTAAGGCTATGTTAATGCTAAATTATTGATTATCTTTTGGTTATGAGTAAATAGTTAGGCATTGTAGGAGTATACTGATAATTCTTTTTTGTTGCTGCATATTTCCGCGTAGTGATTGAGAATCAATCGAGATTATTTTTGTCACGAAAGAACTTCAGAATTTGATACAAGTCTTCTGCACTTAAGAAGCCACTGACATTTCGTTCCTTAAAGAAGACACCGATTATTATTATATAGAAAAAGCGTGAATTTTATATGATAGAATTAGCTCCGAGGGTAATAAATACAGTGCAGAGGTTTTAAATTCATATGAGTCTGAATAGGAACAACTTGATATCAACTTATTTACATTCGCTAAGCTTGCAGAATTTTTACGCCATAAGTTGATAATATACTAGCATGTTCATTTTCGGAAGACTGCGTCATAACTCTTCTGTTATTTAATTTAAAAGGTAAATGGAAACTTGAACGGATCCGAAAACTAGATAGCTAGATACGACCTGAAGTTGTAAGGCAGGTGCTAAATGAACCGCACCACCCTACCATAAGTTATCATGATGCAGACGAAATTAAATCTGTAACACATCTCCATGAATTTGCCCACACATGCGGTCTGCGACAAACAGTAACGATCCGAGAAAAAAATCAAAATTCACACTTTAAAGAGCACTGGTGTTATTTCAAAAGCAGTTAATAGTTCCAAGCAGACTTATACTGAGCAAAATACTCGTCCATGCATCAAAACGGCCAATTCGTTTCCTTTTTTAAGCTGATATTTTTTGCCGCTACTACAAATGTTATAACTTTATTTCTTTATTCATATAAAGTGTTGCAAAGAATTTGAATATTTAACTTTCCACGTTGTGACAGAAGTTATCCTCAGAGCCCAACAGTATGCAGGGATGTAAGTGCGGAAAAAAAATGCTTACATGATGTTCATCGCAAAGATGAAGTTAAAGTCATCACATCAGATCTAAACGCAAAACAAGAGATTACACTGTTCACCTCAATACCACCACCTAAAGACACACCTAGTACACGAACACTGAGTGTTTAAGTCTATAGAGCAAATTCACCCAGTAGCCGGAAGGAAACGGAAACGACATAGGCGGAATAATAGTTGAAACTTGAAACTAAAAATGGAACGCTGTTCGTTCTGTTCATGTCATGCGATAGCTTTTAAAGCGTACACTTGTCACCCCTACTTGCTTGTTGAATTGCAATGCCATTAAGCCAGCAAAAGTCGGTACCTCAACACATGTAGCAACACCAACGCTGATGTAACTTTATTGGCAGCAGATGATTTCCACTGCAAAAATGAGACGACCACCTATAAAATACGAGCTCGCACATTGACAGTAGGTTGTTAAAGTAACTACCTGAGTTTCGCACAATGAATTGTCATTCTAAATTTGAGTCTATGAAACCTAAAACATTGAGTAAGGTGAACGTACGGTTAGATGTAGAATTTCCCTTCCCGTTAGCGAAATTTTTTTTCGTTACTTTTTCCATGTGTTGTGTTATTTGAAAATTGGTTGTCAATTCGTTCAGCCTTGTGTAAGGGTAAAATGGCCAACTTTAAACAAACCATATATTCTCGGTTGACAGTTCTGTTTGACGTATGTGATTGGAACAGGGATGTCAAATCCGGACGACGAATTGGATCATCCCATATGATTACCATATTTCGGATTCATTTTAACAATGTTCAAAAATAAAATTGAGTAAGACTTTGAAAGTTAAAAAATGGAAGAGGTTTCTAGAACTTACATAGTCCATGAGGATCTACATGGTCAAAAACGACACAGATTGCAATCTCCGTTACCGTTCGTCTGTTTCCATTTCTGAATGACGTAGCACTCGGCAAAATATTTGTCATATTAAAAATTCTTCGCGGAGTATTTTAATTTTTTACCACTTTATTATTTCTTGTTCCATTTTTGTCAGGAACCACCATAGTGGTGTGAGTGGTAAAAATGATTACGGGTGTGGGTGATGAAGCTGAATGTAAACTTATAAAAAAAAAAACACGACAAAAGTTTGCCCTAGAAGTCACACCCGCTCATATGGTGTACACATTTTATTTATGATCGAAATCCCCAAAGGCACATTTGACTTTTGTTTTTAAATAGTTGTTCGGTGTAAAACTGGGCGAAAGATTCTTCCTCCTCATGATGTAACTCATTTTTCTTTTTTACTTGACTGGGTGGATTCTTGTGTTAACGTGCTGTGGGTCCTGCCTTCTGGGTCGAGACCATGCTCTAATGACTTTGGCTTTGGAAAATTTCAACTGGAAGCATTAGTTGTGATCCAATTTAAGACGGAAACATATTTCGTTTTGCTAATTCTGTATATTTTTCTTCGTTTTTTTTGAAAAATAAGCGAACGAAGGATAAGGAGAAGTACTTATCATCAGCATAAGTGATGCTACTTTTGTATTCGTTTGCGTTGGTGTTCTGGTTAGCATTCTAAATGGTTGTGAGTATACAATCTCCTTCTAGAGAAGAAGAGGCTCCGGGGTTTGGAATGAGATACAACGATAATGGGATGATGTGATGCTAGGAAAATGGGAATTTTTTTCACAGACTGAAGGCAAAGTATTTGAAATATAGTTTTAAGAAAAAACGGGTACATACACATATCTGAAATAATATAGGATTTTGAATGGCATGCCCAAAGTGTGTCTACATTTAAAAACAAGCGGAGACTACCAAGGAACCCAATATTTTTTCCAAGTGAAATTTCAAGGCTTTTTTTTTTTTAAATTAATAGTGGGATTGTATACATGTAGACCGAAGCTTTGTTATTTTTTTTTTATTTAATTATGAAAATATGTATGTATTTTTAAATAGTTGCATTTTTTGGAAATAAATAGAGCATCACATTTCAATAAGTGTTACATTTTAATTGTGCTTTTGCTTACATAGTTGAAGGACGAATGCGCAAACCGATGCGGATCACATAGTGGGGATGACTTGAATTTCCAACTCAAGCATTGTTCAAGCGTTCAAGGGGTTATATATACCCTTAAAATTATAGGACACTAGCCGTGTCCTGCGACTTATTTCGCGTCGGTTTCGTATACGTAGAAGTTGTAGGGCCTCAACCGTCTCGAAAAAAAATCACAAATAGATATAAATGCAATTTGTTTATTGTTATTTGAGTTTATAAATCTCTGCTCTCCACGTGTATTCTGCACAAATAGCGGGGGTTGAACCTACTTTCATGTTTCATTCCGAATTCGAACACATAGTGTGTTGCTTAGCTGATGTACGAACTACCGATCCTCGGACACCCACCCAAAAACTTACAGTTCTTGACACGAAAAAAGCTCCTCTAAAACTCAGTTCTACATAAAAGGAGTAAAAATGAGATTACAAACGAAAAACCTATCATCAAGGCTCTTCTGTTTACTCAAGGTACCATAGCCTATCCGGTGGAAATCTAGCTCTTAGCCAACATAATTTTTTTAAGAACGGATATATAACCTCTATACTGAATTTGTGCCCAGATTTGTCTGCGCGCTAGAGAGGCAGTGAAAAAATAAGAAGCTGGCATCAATTCACTGACAATGTTGATTTCCCGAAAATAGCTTTGACTTGCTTCCATGACCTGAGAAATGTCGTGTTGGAGCAAAAGTCAAACTTAACTGCGTTACCTTGTCTTTTTTTTATATTTTAATACCTTTTGACGATATTAATTTTTCTCAAGTCTAAATCGAAATTATAACTGAAGACATGAACATTTTCATTGTCATAAGATATCGGGATCACTTTTAATCATTGCAATAAGACGGGAAACAGATTTTCAACCTGGTGGTACAAAAATAAAGCCAAATGACATATCACGTACTCACGAAGGTTTTTTTTATACTAAAATAGAATGACCCCACCACCCCACCCACGATTGAATGCCAATCATTTAAGAGTATACATGCCACATAAAATTGTGAAGAAAATTAATTTAAAGGCTAAGGCTCTTTTCGATAAAGCAGTTTGAATAAATTAATGAATTAAACTTTAATCGGAGTCGATTATAAGAATCAAAGTTATTGATGGTTTCATTGTGTTGCTCACTTTCGTTCACTATATAGGCTTTACCATCTAGAAGACTCTGACTATTTGAGAAATACCCTCACAAAATTTTGAACATACATACATATATAGTCTGCAAGCAGTCAACCAGTATAAATTTAAGTATTTTCAATAATATTAATTGACGACTTCACTGTTAATCAATTTAAAATCTACAATACGGACATTCATTAATCTTTTAATAAATTAAATCGAAATATTAAAGTGTTTTATTCTCTTTTTGTTAAACACACTGAAGAATGTTCATTGAGCAAGTGTACTTCATCTATACAACTTTTGAATGTAATTCGTTAACGACGAAGAGATGTGGAATATCCTTCGGCAGTTTCAAAAGTACCAAACACAATATTTAAAAAAACGTGTTTTTCAGAGTTTTTGGATAATCTTTTCTTAACGAGTTAAATGAGTTGAAAAGTTATGTAGAAAGAGTACCTACCTTCTTGAATCTTCCGGTTGCACTAACAAAACGTTTAAGATCAATGTGTTACTGCCATTTTAGTAAAAAGAAGCAGACAGTTCACTGCGTTTTCTTACCTCGAATGTTTCACAGTCTATACTTTATTTTACAAATTGAAATGTCTCAGATGCTTTTAGAAGTAAAAATCATAAGATGAGAATGATTTTCCATAATACCAAAATGAGCATTTTAGATTTCCGTGTGGCGAATGAAAAATTCTTGCTTTTCTTCAGTATAAAAAAATATTCCTTTTTCGCCGTGGCACATTTTCGAAAACAAATCGAGGTTGCTTTTAAACCAGCTTAGAATAAGGTTTGATGGTTTTTTACCCTCAAATAAAGCGGAATTACAGGGGATGAAAAAGTACTTAATTCGCCGGAAATGCACATACTATACGACGAACTATCCCCTTGAGTTACTTTTTAAATCTAAGAAAAATTGCCGAATTTCTTTTCAAACTTTAAGCAACTTACGATACATTTAAATAGAGGCGCGTATTATCACCGGCAGAGCCAACACAGGGTTTTATTTAAAATTGCGAACCAGAGAGAGAGAGAAATGTGTTTTCCGTATATTGTCGATAGTTTTACGATTCAGCTTCAATTTGAGTTTTCCCGAAACCTCATTGAAACAACTTCAGAAGTCATTGAAAGCAGCAAACTAAGGCAACAAATTTGTGTTAACGTTTAATTGTACTTCCCATCTATTTTTCATACCGTGCGCTATATATGAAACGATTCTTACGGAGTAAACTCCACAAAATATTGAGCGAACATTTTGTGTTCTCAGTAAGAACCTGGTCTGGCCTGGTCGTTCACGAAATTCTTATCCATCCTTAGATAAGACCATCTTAACTTGTATTCATTTTGCGTTAAAACCGAAGACAGTTCCGTTATCTATTTTTTTTTGTGTGTATTTGTATGGGTTTCAACCATTTTGTTGTTCATCCAACCACCCCATTCTGCAGTTAATGCTTCCTTGCTTATCCGATCGTAACAGCCAAACCAATTATTATTCATAAATCTACTATTCGAAACCCTATCTTTTCGGTTCAGTGACTCGATTTGGGGATGACGCTAGGTGGGTCCGGGTAAGCGAAATACAGACTTGGTGAGTTTTTTTTTTTTCTGAGGTTCATTAGAAGAAGGACTAGGCTAGGGAAAAATCAACGTAAACACGATTCAATGATTTTATCTTCGGATACTTCCACCCTCAAGGGAGCAGATGTTGGTTGCTTGCTACTCGTAGGTAATTTGGGTTTCCTTCGACGTTCTCAGAATTTCTCAGAACTGTCTTCAGGAATGTTGTTACCAATGTTGACGATGCTCCATTGATTTCATAATTTCTTTGGTCTGAAGGGATGCGTAACTTGTTTCTTGTTTATAAATTTTAATTACAACAAACTTCAATTATATTTTGGGCTCAGCGTGGAAACTATGGAAACTAAGAGTTTGTCGAGATTTTAAATTCTTATTTATGTATTACTTTTAAGTCAGAATCTTGGCAATATTTTTAACTACACAGTCACGTTTCAGCTGCAGATATTGGTTGTATGACTCATAGTCAGGCAGATATTCTCGTATCTTTTTGTGTGGGAATTGGCCAGTCATATCAACTTTTGATAAGAAATTAT
Organism: Orthonevra nobilis; assembly: GCA_963555765.1. NCBI lineage: Eukaryota > Metazoa > Arthropoda > Insecta > Diptera > Syrphidae > Orthonevra > Orthonevra nobilis. The sequence goes on along the minus strand of OY743225.1, from coordinate 23,840,458 downwards.
CTTTAGACTAAGTTATGCGGTTATAAATAATGTCGATTTGTTAAGCCAATTAAAGAGCACAAATTAAAGACGATGATAACAAAAACCAAAAGATTAAATACTAAAGTGAAGAATGAATGTTTTCAAAACTTTGTGAGTCATCAACGTAGATATTGTTTTTTACACATTGGCATAGCATAAGATATATCCGATTATTTAGGCGCAGAAATCAAATCAGAATTATGTTATTGGATAAGAGGACCGCGTAACAAGTTCATATCCAGTTGCCAACATCTCGAATCAAAGAACAGACCTAATCGGCTTTCACATGAAATTCCAAAGGAAACGGAGAACTACCCGCGTTTCAAGGTGCTTACGACATGTGCTCCGGATTGCAATGAGAGGATATTTGTGTCCTATTCCATTTTGCTTTTACGATCCTCTTATGTATGTACGTACATGAAGTACTTTTGTAGTGAAGATTATGCCATATCTGGATTTTGTGTAGGGGAGGAACAGTTAAAGAATAAGTAGCACGAGATTAAAGGTAATACAAAATCGGAAGAAATTAAGGGTAGTTAAAATGAAAATTTTACGTAAGGTAAAAACGCTGAAGGTTTAAAATTTGCCTGTCGCCATACGTTTAGAAAATGAACTCAGCTCACTATTCGGTTTGTTGCGGATTAACTCTTCAAAATACGAGTGTTAACAATACGAAGCTTTCAACTCACCGCCTTGCACTATGTGGAATAATATATGACATTTCTAGCCAAAATGGAACCATCATAAATTGTTTCTGCGACACGGCATCCAGTTTTGAAGTTATCTTGTAGCTTGGTCAGTGACAAAATGGCATTTGATTCAAGAAGTGACCATCGGAATGAAGGAAGCTGAAGATTTTTCTGTCAAATGTTTGGCCAAGTTGCAAATAATAAAGACAAGTTTTAGAATCATATTCATGGGTGAATCATGGCTCCAAGACTTCACATTTGAAACGAAGGTATAGTAAAATAGATAATTTTAGATATTTTTTATCGTTCGAATCATTGGCCAAAATCACTGAGTTCCAATTTTTTTTTTTACGAACAATGTTCGCCAACCTGCAAATAAAAAGCTTGAAAGCAGTAGTGTATTATTTGAGCTACATATTGAAAAACACTCCCGAACCACACCCAGCTGCCTATACCCTTATAGTTAAACGTAGGTTCTTTTTTTTAAAGTAAAGAGTCGTCCTCAAAATCAAATAACGTAATTAAATTATTTCTCGTTGTATAAAACTCCATCATTGTGGAACGCTGCACTCACAGAAATCACTCATGCATCCGATGACACCACACCATTGAATGCAACCAACATTCGTTATTCTCTGCGTGGCATTGCCCCCATAAAATCAACGAAACGTACCGTGCCGTAAGTATGTACAGTCCATCGATTGCAGAATCCGTCGCTTTTAGTAATGACCTAAAGAGCCAACATCATTATCATGGGAATGAACACCGACATAGTCATACTAATAGGGATCAATTGCCAGCGTGATCTTGCGTGCCTGACGTGCCAAGCCACCAGAACCGATGACGACAAAACCAATCTCATTTAGATGACATCAGATACTTTTCAAGCGAAACAGTCTTAATGAGCAATAGAAATAGATGACAACGACGACGACGACTTACGAGAGCTTGTTTATAATTTTTGTCTCATTTATTAAACATTTATTACTCTGATTTTCCGGGGCGGAAGTTGAGGGTGTCTTTGCGCCATCCTCATCGGATGCTTGGTAATTTCCAATAAGGCATCGATTTAAAAATCAATAAATTCAAGTCAGGTGGCAGCAAGCAACGTTTGCAATTTACGAGTGCGTATAGCTTTGCGCGCGCTCATTTTCATAGTTGCCGCGGTAAGGGCACGAGAAGATTTGCCCAAAATAAAATCAATCGTAGATTAAGAGACATCATCAGAGTCCATGAAATTCATCCATTTTCCATCCCCAATGACACCCACCCTCCAGCTTTAGACTCTTTCGAATCCATTTCGGTTAAGGCTTTTGCACATTCACACGAACACGGGGTAGCGGCCGACAAGCCCGGAGTTATCGAAGCCAGCGGTTCCATTGTTACCATTTGATAGAGGGATGGCCGGAGGCCGTTGGCTGTAAGCCGCTAGCAGTGTTATATTATTATGAGCCGCGTTTTTTTTTATAGCGAGGAATGGTTCCGATTTTACGCGCGTCTTTTGCCGTTTGTTTTGTTGCCTATTTGCGGAAAATCGTTTTTCTTTCGCCTTCACTGTTCTTCCTTCCATGCGCGATAATGAAAATGTGAGGTGGCACGGTTCGCCTTCAACAAACAAACAACAATCTTTCTCTATTTAAACATACATGTACAATACATACTTTTTATATATTTTTGTTGCTTTCTGCCTTGCCATCCTACTAAACTGTGCAAATTAAGCACTGCCGGAAAATGCGAGTTTTCCATTTGAAGGAGCGTGTACAGTGTGCTTTCTTCCTAGTGACATGTTTATAGGCTTGTGTTTGCCGCCTTCTTGTCGTATAAGGTAATCCTATAAACAGTGCGTGCTTGGATGAAATTGGTTGGGAATACTCGTATGCTATGCAGCGGTCTAAACTAGACTTCTCCGGATCTGGCTATACTGAACTTAGCTCCTGTGTCAATCGACCTCTCAACGTGTACAGTCACCAAGTGTGAACAAAATGTTGCCTTAAGTTTATTTGCTTTATATATTTTTATTTTTATATTCAACCATCCAATCAAGTGATTAATGACGATCTCCATCGAATGGAGGCACTTTAGTGGAATGTTTTTTTTTCAAATACATATTTTGTTTACTTTTTATTTGCTGGGAAAATGGCGAACACAATAAAATCGATAGTTTGGTGGCTTTTGATAGTTATAAATTGAATTAAGGACGAAAAACGAATAATTTGTGACGTTCGCGTGTAATTGAGGTTCTGTTTTTGAGATAAATTGCACCTTCACATGAAATGCCCCGCATGCTATTTGTTTAAACAAGGGAAGGAGGAATCAAAAACATAATAATTTTTTGGAGTTTGATAAAAATTGTTAAGCAATATAACGTATACCTGGACCACCAAAGAGGATGATTTTTATCAACTTAAAAAGGCTTAATCCCATAGGGATTCATCATTGCGCTGATTATGCAAAATGGATTGGGATAAATTGGATTCGCAAACGCGATACTCTCTATCGCCAAATAGCTAAAATAGTTCCTCAATTCCTCAATAATATCCCGAATCCGAAATTCTATCCTATTTTTTGGAAAAAAAAAAAAAAAATATTTTTGAATTTCTGAGGTATTGCAATAATTGTATCAAAAGAGCAGTGCTTTTAATTGTATTTAGAACGTGTGCCCAGTCATGGGAGTTACTCATCACCGATTGCTTGAAAAGCTGAAAACCATACCTAAAAAGTCTATGCTGTCACTAACCAATAAATTTGAAATATTATAAAAAAAACGAAAGCTGCACCAGCCAACAAAACGGAGGTTAAATATTGCCCCTCAGCGCACCAATAAAAGCCCAACCCTTGGGAGGTCACCAAATCGAAAGATTTTCACAAAGCTTCTCATTCTCCTAGACAAGGACACCGAAGAGTGTAGGAATAGAATTCTAATTACTATTATATAAAAAAAAAAACTTGTTGTAGGCATACAATAGTCAAACTGTCTCCCCGTACTTTTGAAGGAAATTTGGCCCCCGATCAACAGGGAATTGTAGATGTATTTACGCATGCTGCGGGCTTAAAAATTTATAAACGAAGATAGCGAAGCATTAGATCATCTGTAGGGATAAGGGAGAAAAAAGCATGCACGATGTCTGAAATATAAGCTTTTTTGTCCCATTTGTAAAACTGGCGATCCTATGTCTCGCAACAACTTTCGAGACATACTCGTAATCCTGCTGAAAGTCACTTAACAAATCTTATTCATTTATTTTGTAAACGTCCGAAGTCTTTTTGTAGTGTACAAACTTCAGTTTGACAGTAGACTAAATTTGTACATTGCGTCAAAATGGAAGGCATTATCCTTTTCATGTTCGTCCCGTTTTTGAGATACGCAGACGATATTGACATCATTTCTGGCATTCATTTAAAGATGAGGCCAGGAAAGTTTGTATTCGAATTAAGTAGGATAAGAGAAAATACCCGCTGTCGAAAAGAAATCGATCCTTAGAGCACCAGCTGCGACAAAACATATCAATCGACAGCTTTAACATTGATAAAGGTGAGCAGTTTATATATTTCGGGAAAAATAAAATTTTTACAAAAGACTATATTTTGCAGACTCATTCTAAGCAATCAATGGTATTTTGGCTTGTCCAAACGACAAGAATGAAAAACCCCAACTCAAAGGATCAAAATGATGCTCTATAAAACACTCATCTTGCCAGTACCTCTGGAGCGAATAGACAAAAATACTCTAGCTTAAAGTGACTGTGAAGGGTGGAATTCGCTCAGACTTATGAGTCTCTCTCCAAGGATCGATGGCTCAATATTATAGGTAAATAAATCTTAAACTTCTGCCAAAGTAGGATTGGGTTATTGATAATCGCGGCCAAAAGCCGCCAATCACGGTAGTGCAACAAAAAACGAAGACTCGCGAGGAAGGAGGTTTGAAATGCTCCGTGCAAAGTGCCGAACAGCAATAAAAAATAGTTTCTTAAGGTTAAAGTATTTTTGCTTTTATTCCATAAAAGTGCTTTTCTAAGAATGAACTTGATTTTCTTAGATACTGTTAGACAAAAAAACTATGCTTATTATTTGCATGATAAAAAAAAATTGAAGAAGGCATCTCGAAACGAAGACAAATATTATATAGACTTAGGAGATTGCGATTTGTTTTTCTGAAATCAATTTTCATTCCATGCTCATGACAAATGAGTAGGACCTAAAGTCAATGACATTAATTACACTTAACCCCAGTCCTGAGGATGACCAGAATTGTGTTTATGGTACTCGTAATTAATATCTTCCACGACGGAGCAACATGTGACAGCCTTCATTTCCTTGCTCATTGCAACGCTGGTGTGTTTCATTTTTATTATATTATATTTATTTTTTCCTTGTGATTCTCCTTTATCCTTATCCGCAACTTAATGAAGGTTTTTACTAAATCTATTTGATCTAATGAAACGCTCACACAATACAAAGAATGACACTGAAAATGGGGTTGGACGAGCAACGAATCTAATGATATTTTTATTCTTTTTATTGAATTAAATCCTATAAGATTAATAATGCTCACAAAGGACGGACATTTCAACATTATGTAATCCATCATCAACGACCGTTACCACCACAGACTTGTTGATGGCATTCTTTAATGTTTTTCGTCCTTAAATTGTTATTTTTCTTTTTTCATCTTATAACTTTGAACAGGGTGACAGCAAATTAAGCTGAAAAAAAGGTTTTTTTTTTCTTATCTTGAATATCCGGGGTCGGAAGGTTATGGTTCTCGCTTTTTGACATCATTAGAAGTAATCCGCGTAAAAGTCTTAAAACAAGGGAATATTAACAAGATTGTACTGTTTTATACGACTTGCTGATTTATGGTTTCTAGACGGGATTTTCCAACAAGGACCTTTAACAAAAAAAAAATAATGTAAGCAATGGAGTTTGTCAAATAATGATTGCTACTGATTTATCTTGGCAGGACACTTACATATGTGATAGTTTTGATGTGATTACTTATTAGAAATAATAGTAATATTAAATACACTTCCAGATGCACCTTTAACTCTTCGATGCCTCTGTTACCAAAATTGGTCTAAGTTCCGGCTAACATTTCTTCATTTGAACCAAGTACAAAAATCCATTGTTCGCTGGTCGTTAGATTTAGAGAATTCAGTGGGCTGGGAAGCACTCCGAAGCGTTTTTAGATTTGATCATCGTTTTCATCGACTTGCGACACGGTGCATTGCATTGATGAAATAGGAAACATCAATCCATTTAAGGCATTTTATATTCACAAGTTCAACTTTTCTTGAATAGTCGATGAACGAAATGCCGCTGCAGTTGGAGACAGATGCTTAAGGATCGCGATAGCTGGAGTCTCGTTGGTTACTGCTATTGACAATGAGTTTTAGATTTTATTTCCGCTGAGCTGTTGTTGTTCTTGAAAATAAATTGTTGAGAACATTCACACAGGGACCCGCTCAAACGCACACAAAAAATTGCATCGAAATCGGTACAGCCGTATAAAATAATTTTATATGAGAAGGTAAAAATATGTACATACGTACATATTTAAGTTGGTGCGTCTGATGTAAGTTAATAACTTTCTAATGGCTTAAATAATCTTCTTGGTATTCTCAAAGCGCATTTTATTTGTCAATATGGTGTAAAATTCCACAGGTGGCAGTGAAGTCGCTATACCATATTATATTGCTTGTTATATTTGTGTGGGCAAGAAACTGAAGCATCACCGAAGCGGCATAATAATAATATAGAATCATTTTTTTAAGTGGTGCCTAGATTTAATCAATTTCAAATTAGTCCAGGCATATTGCATCAATTGCGTTGTTTAAAAAACACAAAAATGTACGATGAATATGGATTTCACTTCAATATTCATGTCAACGGACTTTAAATCAGTATAAATAAGAAAGGATTCCAACTCAAAAATGAATGAATTCAAAATTGCATTATTTTGACTTAAAGCCCTTGGACTGCTTCAAATAATTGATTGTGCAATGGCTTTAAAATGAATGAGGACTGCGCGTGCAAGTGTAAGTGGCTAACCCTCTCAAGATGCAATGCACAACTTATTTTTGAAAGTTATATTCCAATCGGATGAAAAGTAAATGTAATAAAAAACCTTTAGTCGTTTTATCTCTCGATTATTCGCGAGTAGATGAGATAAGATTAAACTCTGTAAAATAAAATGTGTAAGATAAGTTTTTTTCCTCAAATACTATGAGTAAAAAAAGTCCAAACGAGATTGTTTAACCTCGGGGAATTCAAAAAGAATTCATTGTGTAAAAGTTTGTTTATTTTTTTTTTTTTAATAATTGTAGAGTTGGTTAATCAATAGGCAGATGGTTTTGAATTCTGGAATTTATTCTTATACAGGTATGCAGAATAGAAAAGCAAATTGCAACAGATGTTCTGATTCGGTTTACAAGAGGGCCATGAATAACATACATACATGTCGCCGCGTCTAACTCTTTATTAACAAAAATTGTATTGTGACGTTTGCTTAACATTTTTAATTTAGAGTGTTGTGAATTTGCTGATCACTTTTCTGTTGCTAACGAACGATCACGGAGGTTCTCTTCACCATGAAAAAGTATTCGCAGTTTAGGATTCTCTTCCACAATTTCAAAAATTACTGTTTTCATAGTCTGTGGTAACTCCAAAGACGCTAAGAATAGATAGTAGTGTATAGCTAGATTATTATCTGTATTTCAACATTCGCAGCAAAGCATAAAACGATTTCTGCCATTGGGGATGAGAGTGGATTGATTGTGCTTTTTGTACGTGAGCTTATAGTGACTGATCTACTTAAAAGTCGATCAGATCAAGACAAGAAAAGGAAAGACACTTTCCTGCGAACAGCATGACTCTTGTATTTGCTTCCTCATACATGTCCATAATAATCTGTTTTCTCAGCACCTCCAATTAAAGATCTCTTCATTGCATTTCGACTGTTTTTTTTTTTTTAGAATAAACCAACACTTAAGAAATTTCTTGAGTAAATATTTTTTTATGACCCTTCAGATAAACAAGAACTTCCCGACGGGAAGTTAACATAAGCTTACAACATGTGCGCAGGTTTTCTTATAATCTCTCCATTGAAAAGAGATTTGATCACGTTTCATAAATTTAGAAATGATGAGTATCTTTCTCACCCCTTTTTTCAATTTTGATGTATTTGACCGCCTCCCGAACTTCTTCGTTGTAAGCATGGTCAAAAAAAGACTGTTAGCATTTAAAAAGTTCTTCCGATTATGGAGTATGAAACCCACACTTTTGTCGGTTGTTTATGAACTTTTCAAGTTAATGTGTGGATGATTCATGCCTCCAACTACCAATACTTTAACAGGTTTCGTATATCTTCGTGTGATCTTTGTAATGCATGTATTACACTTGAATGACACTAACAATAAACTTAAAATACCGATCACCATTCTTATATTCGTACTTTGGCTTCATCTGTTCTTCACCAAAGTGTTTTTTTTTTGTGACATTTTGGTAGTATCCGATTAAGGATCCAAGCTGCGATTATGCGATTAAACTCTTCGCAAACAAAGACGCTATAAGGAATCCAACATTTCATGTGATCTACAACTTCACCTTTTTCTCAGTCTAGGCTATATCAATTGAATTACTATTTGCTTACTTTTCCTCAAAACGGGGTCGATGAAAGAAAAACAACTTAATCCCAAAAAGTTCAACCTTGTTGGAATATTTTATTTAAAACGAATTGAATGAAATAAATATATACAGTTTCTCTCGTACAATTGGATACATTCATGAATTCATTTAAACTCTATGCAATATTTTTATTCGTTTACATTCGTTGCAATTACGAGTATTTTCAACCATCATCATTCATAAGCTACCGAAACTGGGCATAAATTAGGTATGTATTTATTGAATGATTTATTTTATTTAATATTTTGGTTTTCGGAATACTATATGTTTTTCATAAAGAAGACTGAATAGTCGCTTCTGGTTGCAGTCAGTTAATGTATTAAAGTAAAGGAATACAATACTTTAAGTTAAACGAATTTGATAAAATTAATAAAGAATACATCAAAGATTTTTGAAATCTCAAAACAAAGACAGTGCATGCAATCCTAATCAAGCAGAATTTGTTAAAGGATGTATATGCAATAATCAAAATGTTGGTACAACATTTTTAAAGTCGGTCTATTAGAAATGCCCTTGGTCTGTCATCTAATTTTCGGAAGCTAATAAATCCACTTTAATTAGGATCTTCCATTATCGAAAAAAAAACCTAAGAAAAACTTAAATAAAATATAAAAATAAAATAGCAACGTTTCGAATATCGAAAAACGTGACTAGGCCGATTTAAAGCACGTAAATAAGAGACTTGTTGGATTATTTGTTTTCTTTTAAAAGTGTGCAGTTATTCGTGAAGAGAGCCTTTTGAAATTAAGTTTGCAATTTTCGTACCACACTGTACGATAATATCCTTACAAATTCCTTTCTTTTGTTTTCTGGTTTTAAGACTGAGCTTAATATTTGAGTAGAATTTCTCGTAAACATTTCCATAAAATAAGGAAATGAAAAGAGAGAATAAGAACATATAAAAACCTTTAAAAGAAAAGAAGAACATAATAACACTTTTATAAAAGATTTACAACACATAAAGATGAATACGAGCTAATGCATGCCAGTAAAATGCTTATAACATAGTTCCGCCCAATTAAATTGGCGAATCACACACATCAATCATGGAATATTATATTCTGGAAAAGGCACAAAACACACCGCACACAAGCTAGCCTGATTCTGACACACGTTGTGGGTGAAAAGTGAATCCTAACACCCATCTAAGAGAATATTGAAAGGTCGGATGGGTTGGATGGGTGGGTGTGCAGGACAGCATTTAATGTTTCCGTTTACTAATGGAAAGTAAGTTGATATGTAGTGTCAGGATGTGTGTCTTTGTAAGGTAGTAGGCTGTGTCACTATTTAAGGAGGATCTTAAAGGCGAACTCTTGGGGGCGAATGTTAAAGAGCACATGTGGGCACATTCTTATGATTTAACGATGTTAAATCCTTGCACGTGTTGCCATGACAAGCTGCTCCTCTTTCGTATTGCGTTGGCTTTTTTGTTTGGTTGAAGTGCCATGACACGAACACTGGAATATTTAGCAAATTTTATTTAATCTTTAACTCAATACATTTCATTTGTTTAATTTAACAAAAAAGTAGTTGATGTTTCCATAACATTAAAAATCCCATAGAGGTGCATTTTTATTTAAAGCGACAATCACAGAAATGCAATCAAGTAACTACTGTTGTTTCTCCGGTGGTTATTGATTTTTTTATGCTTTGCAATGAATGCAGCCGTTGGCTGTCTGATTGAAAAAAAAAAACAAAACAAAAAAATGAGACGCTTTAGGAAGTCATCTCCAACTTCAATGATTATTTACGTGAGTCTATTTTTACTCAAAGTAATTTTCGATCGAATCGTGCTTCTACTATAAATAAAATTTAAATGGGCAAACGTGCACGTACTGCAGGAGCGGACTCATTTATAAACATTTTACAAAATCCGTCATTAAAAAAAAGTTATTCTTAGCCCTAATCGAATATAAAGCGTATACAACTCAATTAAATCGTTAATTGATTATCGTCAAATTGTTTACAAACACAAACTGACGGCGGGGTAAAATTTAAACATTTGATATATGCAACAAAAATCATTCAACATAAGACAAGGAATATAGTATATAACGACCAAAGGACAAACGGATATGAGGATAATTCTTTTTCAGGGGAGTTTGGAAGGACGAAAGTATGTATATCCAGGAATTTCTCTAGATCGCTATACGCATGAGCTTTAAGGTAAGCCATTCTGTATAGTGATCCAAACACTGCGACTTACCCCTAAGAAAATCGCTTACAAAGTCCTCTTTAGTATACTAAAATGATGCTGAGGTCTGCGTAGGTAGTCAAATTGATAGAAAATTTCACACTGCGTTACTTCTTGGCAAACAACGAAACATTTATATATATTCTGTTGATCAGAAACCAGGTGATCAAGTGTATAAAGCCCGGTAGGAAAATGTCTAACGACATCGACCAAATGAACAGTTTAATTTCAGCTAAAATAAGTTCGCGAAGCTAGCAAAGATGGAACATCAGATTTTGGTTCAAATGAACTTGCGCAAGCAAGGAAGATTGGCTTCTATAAGGCTCACCTTTGCCGACTAACAAGATATTACTCGTTGTAAGCAGGGCACAAAAAGGAAGATACTGACTTAACTGCACTCGTTTGCAATTCGAAGTATAATATTCGGCCTAAGCCCATATAGAAGCATGTGCATTTTGATTATAGCATTACCCAATTTAGCAATCAGTTATATGCTTTCCAAACTGCTGACAATTGATCTAAATTTTTGGAATTTTTTTTTAACTCTCGTTAACTCTCGAGGGTTAACGACTTAACTTTTTATGCATTTTTGCACAGAGCGAGCAGAAGGATAAGGCAAAGAACTGAAAATTGTACAGTGTTTTGAGAATCAGATGTATTATGGTTTAGATTGCTCCATCGGTGGAGTCCGAAAAGAAACGGAGAACTTGGTATCGACTTATTTTCGTTCGCTTGATTCGCAGTATTCTATTCCTCATTAGTTTTTTTACAGTGAGAATGAAGTGAAGTTTTGAAATTAAATCGGTGCCAAGATTGTGCCGGCGTCCCATGTAATTTGGTTGCATACGCCTTGGAAGATATCACAAAAGATTTTGCTTTCGGTTTCTTAAATTGCCTTTAGTTTAGCTTCATGCTTCGTCTTTGACTTCGCGCACAGATGCCGATCAGATCCTGGATTCTCTCTTTCTCTTTATCTATGCAGTCGTTATGGTGTACCCAAAGTGATTGCACATGAAAATAAATAATACAAATTGGATAACTTTGCGAACAAGATTGACAAGATCATTTGATTTTTAGCAAAAGTGTAAATTTTTGTCTATTAAATAAACAAATAAAACGCCCTATAAAACATACATCAAACGCTTCAATCTGAATCTGAAAAGAAATCACATTTATTCGAAAAGTTAAATATTACATGAATTACGCATTTGGTGACATGAAATTGATCAAAACTGCGATGGTTATCGGTAACTTTATCTTATAATATGGAAGCATTGAATGTTTAAACGCTCAACTACTACAAATTTTACAAATTAACAAATTAAAAATTCAAGTGGCTTCGATTCACACTGGCTATGGCTTCATGTTTTCTCTTGTTGTTAAAAGCACTTAATCTATTTTTACCACGCAACATAATCGCTGCTTTAAAACAGCTCCTGTGAAAGAGCTAAAGACTATGTATAATAACTTCAAGCTGCGATTAATGACAACGAAATTTGAATAGAAAAAGGGCAGTCTCTTGACTTGAGCTGGAGCACAAAGCAAAATGCCAAGAAGAAAATAACTGAATTCGACATCAAATTAAGAAGACGAGTTGGTTCATTTGCAGTGGATCAGTACTGTCGTAACATAACAAAGTGCTTCTCCACAAAGAATTTATCGAATCTTTAAAGACTTATTGGCTTACAACTACGGGGGTGTGCAAAGAAGAATACCATCAATTCCATCGAACGGATCCAACATAAAGTGCTCATGCAAAAAGGTCAATCAACACGTTGGTGCTATGTTATCCCGAGTCCTTAGACGAAGTCAGCATGAAATAAAACAGTACAAAACCATAGTAACTAGTTGTACAGCTTAACAACTATTGAATCTAATGTGTATCATTGAGCTGAGTTTTTTTTTGTAAAGAAAAATACTCGTTAGTCACATCGACTAGTTGTGCTGAAATGAAACTTTCTTGTATTTTTACTAAGTACATTTTTCAAATTGTTTCATGGAAAATTGTCTTTTAACCCATGTTAACAGCAAATAACTGTCATAACATCAAATGGTCAACATATTCCACACACACTGCGTAATACAAAAAGGCTTAGTCTACTAAGACACACCTGTCAAAATTGTTGACATATTTGCCACCATAAGTGGCATATGGACATGAGTCACGTAAATGCCCCCAATCTTGCCATTTCGCCTACCATACAAAGACACGAGCCACACTCACGATCATTAAAGCAATCGAGTTTACGTGTAAGCGACAACGATAAAAGTAATCTTAAAAAAGTCGTCAAGCATAAATATAAATGAGACGAGATGATTGATGTCATTTTTGGTACATCTAAGTAAGGTCAAGTTGTTTCTTCATTGTTTATTCTTTGAAATTCTGATAACTTAAAATTGTAGACGAATTGTTTTTTTTTTTAATTCAAAATGTTCAATTATTTACTACCGACGTCACTCCTTATTGCATCTTCTACTTGAATGAATATAGAAATCAACACACCCACCAATTCAACATGGCAAGCCCAGGCAGATACTCCATCAGGCAACAGAAATAGAAAATTGAAAATAAAAATAAATCGAGTACTGGATCAGCTGACTGTTTTGTTTACTGAACAACAAGCTGAATGGTTTTCATTAACACAAACAAGCTTTTCAAGGCCAGTGCTGATAAGATGAGAACGAGGAATTTACACGCGTGACCCGTTCGTAGCTGGATAACGTACTCATTGCAATTTACATAATCCGTATAAATAGTGATTCGATAATTGAGTCCTATCGTATCCACAGTGAAAGGGGCGGCTTCTCTTTTCTGGGTCAAATATCAAACAGTGAGATATTTTGGACGAATGCCAAGATGATGAAAGGCAAACAGACATGATGATGGGAAGCTATGTTGTTGATTTTCTTTTTTACTTAGTTTTGATACACAGGGTGAACACACAAAAGATGCCTCATAATTTTCTTTAATTTTTATTAAAAGATATTTAGAAATTCAAACAATAAACAAAACCTACACAGAAGAGTTTTGTCAAATAGAATTATGCATTAATGTTTTTTTGATATGTAATTTTGTCGCTCCCAAGGGATTTTGAATGACTACCTTTATAATGCCTTTTGCACAGAGCGAGCAGAGTGGGAGAATACACAATGTCGGGAAGTGAGTGAATGATTGACAGATAATACTAAAAAAACGTATTTTCAAAAGTATTTTTTATAAGTATTTCAAAAACTACATTGCTCAAAATATCGTGTATCTTTATTTCATTTCACATTTTTCCTTACTCAGCAAATTAAAAAATATATATTATATAAATCACATCAATTCAAAGCATGTTTAATTTTATTTCAAAACAGCAGCCTACGCACATAATAATTTATACTTATAGCAAATTGGCCAACCATTCAAAACTTCGATGCCAATTACATTGTATTTCATTAATTAAGAAGACACTTGAGTTTAATTTATTTGATAGTCTGCCGGCTTGCCACGAGCAATAAAAAAGAATATAAGTCAACTTTCGTTCAGATCTTCGTTGCACCAGAACCTTTTGATCTTTTTCGATTAGATACAAAACGAATGTAAGTTGACTAAGGGTACTCCAACTGACTGTGTAGTATAGACATAAATCTCCTTAGATAGAAGTTTAGATCATCATTTCGACATGGGAAAAATCGAAAATTTCACCAAAGAATAACAAATTCTAGAAAAAGAGCTTTTTCAACATTCGTTATAAGAGCCCCAAAAGCGACCATTCTACTTATGAACAATCCATGCTCCCAATTGATAAGGACACATTGCCGATAATCGGCGACTTTGGTATTTTTAGGCACATGTAATTATGCATAATTCGGTGAAGTATTGTTCTAGAAAAGAAAGGTTCTGAGACTGATATTGAATAGAAAACCAGTTCTTGTTTTTGCGTGACAGGACTAAAAGCTCAAATTTCGGAAATGCATTTGATTTTTTTTTAACTGATCAGAATGTTTTTTAAAAGTTCTCCGGAAAAAATTAAAATCGACCATATTCACACATATTCTAGGTACATAAGTCGTTGTACCGGGAACACTCTAGCTAAACAAGTCGTACAAAATGAATGCGATCCGTCATATTCACAAATGTAAGTATAAAAACGCCGAATTTTGACTTTGCGATTACTTACTGATAGCATAATTCTTATAGGAAGCTAGATAAGTTTAAATTGCTATACTCGTAAGGAACGACAACAATGGAACGTACATATGTAGGTTAATTTTAAGTTTCATTTAACACGGGCGGCGATTTTCAATCTTTGCATTGATTTTAATTTTCTTCTTCCGTCACATGGCAGTATGACTTACAAGTTTATATATTTTTTAAGAAGACTACACGTCAAACAAACCAATTCAAAAAAAGTGATGAGCTAAAATAACTCAGTCGGTGCTGTCATGTTCAAAGGAGTTAGGTTAGGAATCCCGTCGGTCAAGATCTCACAGCAAGCATGGGAAAGCCTAAAAACACCAGAGTTATACAAATGGCGGTCAACATGAACATTTAATTGCCCTCATTAATGAAGTAATTTGATTACAACCGTGCTATGAACGATGAAGAAGAGGAAACATTTTTTCGTGTGCAAAACAGCGGGTGTCCGAAGTTGGTTCAATATTCAAGAATATAGAGTTTTGAAGGTTGTGAGTTAGAGATAATTTATAAAAGAACAAGGAATTTGATGATGTTGAGTGACAAACAGCTTATTTTCCCGAAAACAGCTGCGGATATTTGTAGATATTGCATTGACATAGATGCCTTATTTTAAACGTGGTTTATTAACGTCACTCATTTATTGTACACAAATTTTTATTCATGGCCACCCTGTTCATCAAACAAGTTGTCACATATGACTTGACATTGAGATCACACACTCCAAACAGTGTTCCCGTGCAATTTAAAAGTTAAACAGTTATAATTTGATGCAACACAGTCTAACACGTCAAGTTAGAAGGTTTTTGTGGGGTGTTGTAGGAGTTTTTTTTTCGCACTCCCCATTTGACGGCGTGAAATGGAAAATTTTAAGTTTTGCAACTAATAAGTAAAAGGAATACATTACCAACAAGGCACACTCGCCGACGTCGGTGTTGTCGCCTTCAACATCCCCGGAGCAAGTTTAGCTAGAAGAAAATTTTTAATTGCGGAAAGGAAAGGAGCTCTGAAGAGCGCCTGAGATGTTTGCAAATTCCGGATTTGATGAAAGGAAGCAGCAGGATGAGCGGAAGGAACATGGAATGTTTATTCATTTCCTTCCATGGGTGCTTGAGTTTGAAAATTAGTGTTGTCAAACTTGAGTGGTTGGTTGTTCTTTCTTGAGCATCACCTTGAGCCAAACTTTATAGTAAGTCAGCGATTGATAATTAAAAATGTGTTCTTTGGAGAATCACTGGCACTAAGACCGTTAAACACAGCGAGTATTTTGTGTTTTAAGTCTTTGAGTAGATTCATAAATGAAAAAAAAATACATGAAAAAGAACAATAATTATACGATTTCACTTTGTCTTAGCCTTTACTTTGGCCGAAAAATACGGGTCGACGTTCTCTTGCCTCATATACAAATCTTAATAATAGTCCTTTGATGCCCACGGACGAAAAACCTTTATTTAATTTGAAAGTTTTTAGTGTGGAAAACTGAAAAAGACAAATTATTGCCATAGGTAAAATTTCCATTTTCAAAATGAAAACGAAAAGCGTTGCCAAATTAAGAAATCTGAATGGAATGGAATATGTCAGAATTTGTTCTCTTCTCTAAAAAATGCTGTACACATTTAAAAAAGAGGCCTACAATATATTTATGTACATAATCCTCACACTCTCATGATGAATATTAATTTTTGCATACACGCAAGTTTTTCCACACATGTCATAAAGCAAAAAAATTCCCATACGAAAAACGTGTACTCATCGTTGACAATGGACATGCGATATGTTGTCACTTCACATTTGCCATTATTGAAATAAATTGCGACGACACATTTTGTGAGGGGTAAATTTGCGATGTTTGATAACAATTTCATTAAATTTCTTGGCATTTAACTGAACGTCTTATTGCCCGAACGTGGCATACGGAACTTTGGAATAAGATGCGTTGCTTTGAATGGACTTCATTTCTTACCACATTGTGTAGTGCCAATAAACATAAAAATAACTGGGCACTTTAAAATTTCATGCTCGATGTATGAAACCGAGGTAGCATTGCGCGTCAGTATAACAGAGTCAGGCCTGTTATAATGCAATATAATAAACATCAAGTTTTCCCACATCGATACAGAAATGATAAATTAATGACTAAAACGAGTTAAAGCTTCACAATTAATAAATCAAATTTTCGTGTGAGCTTCTTACAAATTCATCAGAATACATAACTTTGGTTGTTTTAAAATTATTTTCTGTAAATTCAGTATCAAAAATCAAGACTGAGGTAAGACCAGGGAAATGGATGTCTTTAAACTGGTCATCATTGAAGGCCCAAACATACCTACAGTTAGCCAGGAGTTAATGTTATTGGTATAAAACGACTTTTCGCATTTGATAATTTTAATTTCCTTACATGTAAACACATTTAATCCATGTTTTTTTCGAATACTTGAGCTACTTTTGAAAAAAAAAAAAAAAAAACGTTTAATTTGACTTTATAGTCTTGAAATATCTTACGAAATAGAAGTCGCTGAGCCGCGATCTGCAGGATAGGGTGCGTGTAAGAACTTTACTTTTTACTCAGAGACCTCTCCACTTCTCTAACACGGTTGTTAGAAAGAAAAAACCATACTGTCGATTAGGGAGAAGCTTTCTTGATTAGAGTCATTTCAAAAACTGAAGCGACATCTGTGCGATGGGTCTGTTATAGGAGAAGAAGATTCGCCTTCTTCAAAAGAAAAGCTGGACAAAAACTGTTTTCGATCTAGTCAGCAACGGTAGAGGAAGTACCTGGGATAACTCCTTCAGAACACTACGGGTACACAAACAACGTTCTGTGTGTTTGCAGAGATGTTTGTATTTGTCAAGTAGCTTAACTTTTTGACACGAAAAAATCTGACTAATGTCCCGAGATTTCCAAGTGAGCTTTAACCGAATTTAAGTTATTTAATTTAATTTTAATGTTTTCCGAAGTGCAAAAGAGAAGACTCTTTCCCACAAAAACTTCTTTGGAGTGCTTGGTCGTATAAAACTTTACATGAAATGCATGTGACGATCCGATTTGCATTTGAAGTATTATGGAATGTGAGAAGAATCAAAAATCTTTATCCCAACCAACTATAACGTAAATGAGGAACATAAGATAAAAATTTAATGTCAGTTCCACAAGCTATGCCGAAGCATGAATTAATGAACAGTTGTCGTAATGCATCTGTTTTGAGGGTCATGAATCTGTTTAGTTATTTTAAAGTATTCGCATCATTTAGGAAAGCATACCTCTACCGGTCATGGATACTGCAAAAACCTGTATTTTTTATGAATGACTTAGACTTATTTTTTTTAACCCAAAAGGTATTTTTGTACTCTCACCACGTTGTGGAAATGTGCTTGTAAATACGGACCCATTTTCAAACATGAGTCGAGTCGAGCTTTGCCGGATTTTTTGTTTATAAAAAGATTTGTTATTTAAAAACAACAAAGCGGAAGTAAATACTCGTGGGTTCGGGAAAAAAGCAACTTCGCGAACTCACATAATTCTCTGAAATACAGTCAATAATGAAAAGCTTAGTTATTAACCTTTCCAATAAAACCCTTGTGCATAACTAACCGCAAATTACTACTAAAAAGTTACTTAAGCCTAAGAACCACCCAACAAGCCAAAGCCGGGCAAAAGTATATATATACAAAAAAAAAATAAAAATAAAATAAAACTTATTAGGCAACAGGACGGCAGGAAGAAGATTCGTACACAACACACAAAAAAGGACGAATGAACCACAAAAAAAAAAAAGTAAAACAGAAAAAGTTCAAATCAATTCAAACTTTGTACCTTCCGGCGTTAACCCAGACAACATAACTTTGGTTGCGACAAAAGAGACGAGAGTCACATGGTTGCCCTAAGTTTGTGGAATATTAATTTACGCTTGAAGAATTATGATTATTTTTTTATATATTTTTTTTTTCCTGTATTTGCCTTGGGTTGTCCGTTTGACTTGAGGATACATAAATGATAATCAAATGTGTGCCTGATTTATCACTACAATTTATTTCGACGGGTATTTGTTGACTTTTTTGCACAGTGTTCGTTTTCCAAAATGGGATCTGTGTCATGTGTGCGTCATGTTCTTGTTTTACCGTCTGTTTGCTTCTACACAATAATATATGATCCAAAATATATTTATCAAGTAAGTTGGCTTTTTTATACTTCTTCACAGCTCATAAAGGAGGGAACTGAAAGAGTCTTTGCGGCAATTCCATGCCACCGCTCACTAACGCCATAAATATTTTAAGGTTATTTGAATTCAAAGTTACATAACATACATACTATATGCATATAGGAGGTGTTTGTCATATACTGTATTTTCTTGACAGACAGACGAATGGGCGCTGAGGAGAAAGAATGCTCCGCCAACTAACAAACAACAGCAGACAGCCTGCCTTTGTTGACATGTACATATATCTCTCATTCCTTCCAAAACCCCAACCTTTCAGTCTGTAATGTTGATCCATGAATCCAGGGGCTAAGGAATCGATGACGCAACATAAATTTCTCCGGAATCTGTTTTTCTTCCACTTCCACTCGTATTTATGATTATTAATGTATCTATTCAATCATCATCATCAAATGAATTCTTTTTGATTACGATACAGAAAAAAAAACGAAAATGTAATTTGAATTGTATAACCGTTTAGAGAAACCCAAAAACCACTTCGTAGACACAAAGAAAATGTAAATAGAAAAAGAAGTGTTCGCCGAATGTTTTGTCTCCCAAAAGCCGGTTGTCGGCAATTCGGCACTGACGCTCTCGAATTTATTTTCCCTGTACTTGAATCGATCCATGGTGTTGTTACACAACACATTGTACCACGTGCTCCCGATGATGCCCATTTTTAATCAAAGTCAAGACAGGATTCCCCAAAAAAAAAAAAAAGCCAAACAAGATGAAAAAAAAAAACAATTTAACCCCGAGCATGATTACTCAGCAGTAGTACTTCAAATACAAGATACTCGTACATTTTCATCCGCCTGCTTGGTTGAAATTTTTCTTTCATTTTCGACACGAATGGAATGTGAGAAACGAGATGGAAATACACAAATAAAAAAATAAAGAGAAATCCCTCCAATCGCAACCAGACGAGAAATTGTTTACGTCATACGTTTGTAGCCGGAGACAGACTAACCTGTGGGCTGATGGAGTGGGTGCTGGTGAGAACAGTTCTTGATGTCATTATTCTTAATAGTCGTACAGATTCGAGATACATTGTGCTGGCAATTGGTACGGTCATTTCATGAGTGAATCGTAATCTCTGGGGTGTGGAAACTCTAAAGTACTAAACTGAGAAACATCAAGTAAGTGAAGTTACCTTCGTTTTAGCTGAAGGCGAAAGAAACAACCGAAATGACATCATTTGGTTGTCAAGAAGGCAGTTTTTTTTGTAGAAATAACTTTTAAGTGGGTACATGCGAATTTTTTGTTTTATATTTAAGAAGTTGAACCAAAAGATGTGATGTTTGAACATGGCGTTGGTAACATTTTGAGATACATTATAAAGTGCTTAAGGTTAGAGTGTTTTTGTCAAGGAGTGAATCAATATTTTGAATTTAAACTTAACACAAAATCATTAATAAATGAGTCGTACTTATCTCTGGTAATCTTATAAGTGATCGTATAATTTCAAGTCTAATTTTTGAGTTGTATTCTTTTAACTGCAAATCGATACAAAATCTAAGCTTATATTTTTCAATATTTATTATTTCAAGCATAATTTAATAACGTATTTTTATGTTTCTACGAAAAACACTAAATTTGAACTTAGATTTCAGCTTCCCTCCAAATGGAACGGAAAACGGCTATTTATGTTGCATATTTTTGATACTAGCAGGGGAATCAAAACCCAAAGGGTACTTCACACAAAAGCGGGAAAAATCTTCGAGTTTGTACGGAACCTTCCTTGGGTCAGTCCGACTCGTCCTTGGTCGGACGTTCAGTACGCGATGATACGTTCAAACTTAACTGCCAATCGAATGTCTTAAAACGGTAAAAATGTTAAAGAAGTCGAAGATCTTGTGGTAGCGACCATAAGACTTTTTTGATGTTTCAAAGATCTCGTATGGCAGCGTTTTAGAAAATCCTTTGAAATGATTTTCACAAGACCAAGGAATCAGTTCGTTATGTTTCCAGAATGTTAACCGCCGAACAAAAATAAGAAACGTGTTGAAATTTTAAGAGAAAATATGGGGACGCTAAGAGATTTTTGAAGCGATTTATAACCACGGCATAGGCCTGAAAAGTTCATATTGACCACTATTACAGGCTCTTACTAAGCAAACCAAATCCGATCTGGAGTGCTGTTCAACAAAAACATCGCACCACATACATATTTAAAAATAAAAATGGTTCATTAAAGATTCCGAACGATATGACCTTGTGTAATCAATTTTATAGTTCACTTGCCCATATCACGAACATTTATTTCGAAGGAAATATAAATGCTTTGCAAAGGAACGAACCTCATCCTCCTTTAAAAGAATATAAAATTTATATGTTTTTCTTTGGTGATGCCACCATAGATAAAACATAAGCTTTAAATTGTTATCCCTGTCATCGATAGGAATCACAAAGGAATACAAGCTATCAAAGTCGAATAAACTGCCACGTGTACGCCAAAATTCTATAAAAAGGAAGTTCCATACTCATACTCATTAGGATTCTAACAACATTCATACTTAAAATCATATATGTATATGTTTGTATGTACATCGTGGACAACGAGACGCCGAGGAAAGTCCTGCGTGAACATGCCATCAACTAAGGAGTTCAATGAACCATAACAAAAGCAACCACTATCAACCACTCCAGTGAATTACAGGATATTAAGAATATGAAAACGTGTTTGCATGTATGTATTTCCAATCGAGTGTATATTGTAATAAAGCACAGTCAGTTCCTTTTGGGTTTGAGGTAAGCAGGCTTCCAATAAATATCCTGTTATAGAAAATAATTGGCGCCAATTTTTTTTTTGTTTTTTTAATTTCTTTAAATAACAGCCATGCCGCAACAGCAAATGACTTCAATATTCAGTAAATTATAAATAATTCAGAAATGTTTATCCTTTTCATAATAGAGTTCTTTGTAACTTTCAAGGGATGCCACAAACCAAGGCAATCACCAACAGCTACGTGGCAGGAAGAACAAGGTTTACGCAGCTACTATAGAGTGGTTGTTGATGTTACTTGCGGATTTGTGGCACTGGCGCCCAAAATAGTGGATAATAGTTAGAAGCAAGTCACAATTAATTTTTAAACGTTCAGGGAAATGACAACCCATATTCAACTAATAATAAGGAATGAAGGCGAAACGAATGTCTATACTGGCCACAATGCAAATACTTTCTAGGCGGTAGACGCCATATACACGTAAATATTGATCTTCAGTTCGGATTCGATATGAAAGATTCATTTCGTACAAGATTAGGTGTTAAAAGAGTGAGACGTAATGTGCTTGTGGAAATTGATCATGGCATGATCTTGGAATGTGACCATGGTCCCTTTTTAAGGTAAAGAACCGGCCACCATCACCAAACCTCGGAGTATATCGGATACTTATGAAACAAGTGAATCTGTTTTATTTTATAGTATACTGAAATATTACCTCTCCATTCGGAAAAAAAATTCTTCGAAACTTGGTATGCTGTGTTGCCGAAAGTATGGGTATAAACGTTAGAGCCTCAACGCGCCACCTTTACAATATTGCCAATGTTGTGAAGCGTTTTTGCATTAAGATCTTTGCTTACAAGATCCACTTTACTCAGGAATCATTACATGCTCTGCTATCGGGTTACACACCTGGACATTCATCTTCAAACTAAAAACAGATATTTGTCTACTTTCTTTTCTCACAACTTTTTCCTTTTCCTTTGCAAGGAAAAATAAATTCTTGGAAAGCAAGCGAAGTATACACACATGCACTGTATACATACATATAAACTTGCTTTCATGTTAATCGGCAATAGATAAATATTTGATTTAAGACGCGATTATTGTTGCATATGCCAGCGAATATTTCGTGCGCATGTATAATTAAATCGTTATGAGAAACACATCTAAGGCGGAGTTGGTGCCTAATTTCGTTCACCGTCACAAAACAACATGAATCATCAACAAAACCAAAACCCCTCGAACCGTTCCTGGATTTATAATAAACACCCTCTTAAAGTTTGTTCGATACGTAAATTCGTGTTGAATTAACACCTTTGCCCAACTGCAAGAAAAACACATTTAATCTGGCTTATTGGCGTAGTATGAATAAAAATTGCGAGTCGCGAATCAAAAAGATTAAGTTGTAAGCTTTGATTACGCCCTTATGTCCTTCTGCTTTGCAAAATGCATTATAAAAATACTGGTAAAAATTTTTTATTATTCGAAACCATTCATAAATACTGAATTTCTTACTTCCTAGTTAAGGCTATGAGGTACAGAAATGCCCAATATGCTATCATGAGAAATCATTGATGTCATTGGAAAATAGGTTCATCCACGAAAATCACACTTCTTAAAGGAGCAGTTCTAAATATTATTTTTATTGTATAAGAAAACAAAAACCATCTGAATCGATACCGAAGATCCGGGAACCAAGTTTGAAAATAAGCGACGGATTGTCACGATCACCAAAAATAAAAGAGGACTGTGAACAGGAGATGATGTTTCTTACATTTAACTTGGAAGGTGCTGTGATGGGTTCAATTGTTGGCATACACAGAACAACAAAACCATTCGTATTTTTGAAAGCGACACTTAAACAATTATCTCTTGAAAAAACAAGGTTTAATAAAAATATGCAACCTTTTTGTTACAAACAAATTAACGATATGACATCGAATTGAATTAATGCCCTTCAAAGTATTTTTCTAACATTGATTCCACAATAAGAAATATTTATGGAAGGCTTCTTTCGGAAGGGCTTTAAGCTACTGTCGTGACTTTTTCTATCTCGCGAATGGTGTCAAGTACCAGAAATCACATGGTTTTTAATCCGAAGAGTAAGGCCAATTTCTAACACATAAAATTTTTTTCCAAAAAAACTCGCGTTTTCGTGATGAATATAGTCATGGTCACTGTTGGTCCTCTTGAAACGAAATCTGATCTGAAATCTAACACTACGAAGCAAAAAGAAAATAAAATTAGTATGACCTGAACGTTCGACTTTAACTAATGTGCCTTCTTAGGGCCAGTCGTAGAAGGCAATTCTGCAAATTTTCGATCTTTACTCTCCTCATTTAGTAAAAATGATTTGTACCGACTCGTACGAGATGTTCAATCGCTCGGAAAGCTCTCGAATCGATAATCGTCCCTTTGACCCAACGTTTTTGAGGGAAAAGGACGCCCCGACCGTTGTTCGTCTTCAACTAACTCATTTAAATTGCCTCATATCACTTGAGAATAGTCTTCAAAGTTAATCGCCATACATTGCTTTTACAAAATTTAAAAAAAAAAAAGGAGTAAGTAAAGCATAAGCATCGAATCTGTCAAGGCATACGCGCAAGAAGAAAGCATATTGCTTTTCAAAAAAAAATTCGTTATTCTAAATTATTCAGTTTACGATGATTTCTACTCGAAGGAAACTTAAAGTGAAACTCAAAACAAGGTCTTGTACAAAAAATTCAATTGACTCGCCACCGCTAGCCACTTAAGTCATTTCAATTATTTTCAACTTGAACAATAACCTCTGTTTTCCCATTGCCGTTTCACAGTAAAACCTGTCACCATTGTTCAAAATCACTTCACTCCCAAACTTATCTAATTAAACCAATTCAATGTTATTGCACCACATGATTTCACGACCAGAGATAAGATATGAATTTGCAAGCGAAAATCCGTGTCAATGAATTTCCCAAAGCGAAACGAGAAAATTTTATGAAAAATGAGAAAAAAATTAAATGGATCCTGAAACGAACATTTATTAAAACTTTAAACACATAATTAATTACAGAATATACGTCCTTTCATGCAAATAAAAACAAGGAGCAAGCAATCAGCTCCCCCGTAAAAGTAAACCCACGAACAATTGAAATGCCATCGTGGGCGTACATACGTACCCCCACTCGCAACCGAAGGCAACGTCAGAAGCAAAGCCAATCCAGTCTTGTATGATGTATGTATGCTTAAAATAAAATCCCCCAACCTACAACTCAGATAAGAGCAGCTAATCTTACCCTGTTATGTCAGCATTCAGTTTACGCATCATTTAGAAAACAACACCCAAATCTACCTCCTCAATCCATAGGATAAATATAAAGCACCCACCCACTGGAACTGATACATACAATGACTGCAACAGTGTCCTTCAGTGAACCACAATTGCTAAGAGAAGCTTTATAGTTTCCCCAGGACGACAACGAACAATCATCTGCCGAACCAGTGTACATGACAAATAATTAAATTACACAGAAAATTCAATTTCACAGTGTTTGTCCTACTTCTTCGACAAAGATATAGATTGAGGACGACGACGACAGTTGCGTCGTCATGGTGTTGGTCAATCGTAAGTAGTGATACGCAACGGAATGCAGCGAGGACATTGGATAAATTATGAAGGAGAATGAATTTCAAGAAATTTTACACAAATTGAATCTGCTTTAGCATATTTATATAGCGCCATGAATGTTCCTGCTCACGATTGACATTTTCCGCCGGCCGCCAGGACGAAATGTGTGCATAGAAATTTTCGAGGGCAGCTCAAGAAACACACCATATGTATGTACATACGAGAAGATAATGTTTTGTCTCAAAGAATAATGCCACAATGAAATACATTAAATTTGTCTTATCACTGTTGTCAGTATTTCTGAAGGACTCGTGGAAATCCTCTTTTGGTTTTTTATGAATTAAGATAAATGAAAGAATTGATTCAAGGAATAATGTTTCCTTAAAGGATCCTAAAGCTACAAGGACATAACCAATTTCCTAGAAGAAAGCTTCAAATGACACATACATTGCGGCCGGCGCAATGTGGGCGTCACAACGCGAAACATAACGTACACGCAAAAACATAATTACAGTGAAAATTACTCTCCGTGCCGTTAAAATTCCAAACACTGAGTAAATTCCGTTGAAAACGCTGTTATCGAGCGCCTTTATTTTATTTTATTTTTTTCTTATTTTGGGGAACACTGATGACGGGGTGGTTGACACAACAATGTGGATTGCGCGCACATGAACATGTATACAAACACAGTACTACGTGTATAAAATTGTATTTAGCTTGAAATCCATTTGTAAACTTCAAGGACTTCGCAAGAGAAAGAATTGAGTATACACCCGACTGCATTGAATGCCCCACTTGAATTTTAATTTTTTTTTTTTTCAGAACGTTCGGCAAAGCAAACGAACTTTCAAAAATTAGCTTCGATCAAACTCTTTGTCTAGGGAGGGTTGAATTTAACAATATTGACGTCAGATGACCAACACTCAGAGCCAATGGAAGCCAGTGCAACAGGCCGAAAGTTTTCAAATTATTGTACAATAAGACCCAAGTATGAAGTTTTACCATTTGAGATGACAAATAGCTTTTAATGAGGACAAATAAATAAATGAAAATAAAACCACTTGCATTCAAAAATCTCGGTTTTGGATATTTCAAAGGACTTATTTTATTTGCGAAAAAAACTAAAATACTAAAAATTGTTCTATTTCTTGTTGCAGAGGATATGTTTCTTGATTTTATGTTATTTGATTTGGTTGAACTTTTTTCGTAAATTACTTAATATTAGGGCCAAACACACTGCTTCCAGTCGATGACTAAAACTTCTCTCATCCGCGAATGCTTAACCGGAGAATCGCTATTCCAGAGACACGAAGGTACTCTTATTTGTGGCATGTAAAATTAGCGCCACTCCGAAGTGTCACGTTTCGTCAAATATTCGGCTCAATATAGACCAACTGCCAAGGTGAGTGGTTTGTGGAGCATTATTTTGGTTCTTCGAGATAAGACTGTTGATACTAGTTGTTTGGCCAAAGTAGCACCGATTGCCTTAGAATGATCTCCACCAAGATGTCGCTTGTGGAGTTGAAATGTGTCCAGCTGTCAAATGTAATATTTTTTCAAAGATAGTGTTCGATGGATCGATTTCTTGTCGACAGCATGTAGATTAAACAAATGTTCATCAATTTAAAAACAAACTCTTCTAGCCACATCTTCATTAGCCGTTAAGGCGCTGATGTATCGACTTGGGATCCGTTGGCCTGTTCCAGAATCTGACGTAATGTGAAAATGTTGTCTCTTGTTGACTCGACGAACCGTAAGCCACACTGGTATTGGCCAATTTTATGTCGCAAAAAAAAATCGGACATTATACAGAATTATGCCTCGATAGTTGTTGCAAGACATTGGACATCATTTGAGGCAGATAGAGCTCATATTCTCGACGTCAGGCACGCCTTTTCCGCCATATTTAAATAGCTTATAAAATATCTGATCCTGCAACTTTGCTGTGCTTGGTTTTGTTGAGACCAAGAGTAAATGCGATTCAGTCCACTCTGAACAGATATCAGTTGAATACACAAAGTAATCCAAACAAAATGACATGCACTTCATTTATCAATTAAATGATAGGCTGACAATTAACCAAACTTTGGAAAAAGGTGAATTTTCAAATTCGAATATTGTTTGGTTTCTTTTTTAAAAACATAAATGTTTTTTTGTTACAATGCCAGTTCTTATTATCAAGATTTTAAATTATTCGATAATATGGTCGAATTAACTGAAAAAATCGCTTTCGCTACGCTGTTTGAGATTTTCAGTAGCTCATAATTGACAAAAGTTGGTGGTTTGGATTTAAGCGAGCTATGGTTCCAGCAAGGAAGGTTTACGTGACACATAAGCTGCCCAACAATTGATTTGGTGCATACAAGGTTAATAATTTACTTTAATTATGGTAGACGACATCGAATTCAGCAGATCGTAACTTTTAAATCGAGATTATGAAATGCTGTTTAGATCAGAATTTAATTAACAATATTATTGACAATGCGAGGATTACGTGGGCTGTGATAAGATTGCTTATTGCATGTCAGACCTACACCTATCAGATCGAAGTCAACCATCTTGTACAGATCTCGACATAAAGATATATAGCGCGTCAAACTCTTCTCAAGAAGCATAACTATCGAAGTTTGAGCTTAAAAGGGAATTTTATAGCAAAAGATTTGAATTCTTTTCACTGTGCACTCCTTAAAGTTGAATTTTACTGCTTGTAACAATGACGCATGTTTGAGTATTGTGTGCTTAGAATTGTAACGTGTTAAAGTGTCACAAGCATAGGGCGTTTGAAAGTGCTGTTGAAAATGAATTTCCCCAACTTGAACATGAGGGGCAGAGTACGGAACTGCATATAACCAAAGCACAAACGAATACGTCGTGAAGGGTAAAAAATATAATATCAAATTGAATTAACAATGCAAAAAACACGGGGGAATCAACCCTTCTTCTAAATCACATAAGCTCCCCATTTTATATTAGTATCCAAGAGTTTACTCAACGAAAATCCATGTATTCTGCTACAGAGGGGTTAAACGACACTGCGGCCCAGGCATCGTTAAAACAAAGCGCATTTGTCTTAAAGTAGATTATGGTATGGATCATAAAAAAAACCTGCAACTCAAAAATATACGCTTTGCGTGTGGTCATGCTTTTAGCAGTTAACCCATATATTGCTCGCTTACACTCTGCCTCACAAAGTGGTAAAAAAAGAACGAGTACATATATATATAAATATGTATATTTTTGCAATATTATTCTGATAAGTCCAAGTCTGTAGTAGGCATTTATACTAGATTCAATGGAGCGGTAAAATATATGTATGTATAACGCCTGCAGGAATCTCGTTTTCACCTCTAACGCAAGTTTAACGAGGAACTCCAAAAATACATTCACGTGGTAATTTCATTGCGCTCAAATTTATAATTTATTGGTTTACGACTCTGGCTTCGCGTTATAGTAATTTCGAAAAATTATTTTCCATTTACATCACCGTTGACATTCCTTACAAAAATGGTAAGTTATTTTATATGCCTTCGATTGTATTTACGTCTATTTAAACTCATATTTTATTATTTATTATTATTATTATAATTTATTAACATACAATTATAAATATATATGTTAACATATAATAACGAGCGCTAGCTACGGTGGCTTTCGGCTTTTATTATTTAATACAAGCAATAAAAAGTAATTTCACCCGAAGAAAAAACAAGCTTCTACGAACTATTCAACAAAACATACGGGTAATGATTTCGGGACCCTGTTGATCGCGTTACGATCGATATAAGGTACTCCTTTAATATTCTACATATTCGGGCGTTCCCAGGAGTCCATATCTACTCAGATCGCAACGTAGTGTTCGAGTGGGGAAAAAAGAGGTTTAACGTACATGTCGCAAAAGACCGGCAATAAGTTTGCTTATCGCGTATCCTTATTCCTCTCAAGAGTTCATCTCTCAAGAGCAATCAAAAAAGTCGCCTGTGATGTGCTAGATTTCAAATCATGCTTTGTTAAGAGTTTTAGGCAAGCGCACAGTTTAACAGGCAGCAGATTCTACTAGTAAAAATAGGGATGTAAGGATCAAATGAATAGATTTACCTCGATAGTGTTCGTAATTCACGTAATTCACGATCTGCACTTATATATTTTTTTTAATCGCATACTTATAAAGGGATAATTAAGGTCAGATAGTTTTAAAGCACTAACGACCCATTTTTTGACAAACTGATGAACAATTTGGTGACACAAAGGAAAATGGAGAGTTAAATTATTCTTATTTTATTTTTTATCTTATGAATTTAATGGGCATCCTTAACTGCGAAACTATGAAGGGATATCTCTTCTTAACGTTTGATGATCTTTCGCACAGTTTGATTATTCGGTAACAGTGCGATTTTAGATAAAGAAAGTCCAAAATTGATTAAATATCCAAAAAGCTAGGGAGCTCTTGGTTCATGCTCACGACCTTTTCATTGACATCCAACTTTTTCAATCAATCGAACTCAATAAAATAACTCGATTTCGTGAACAAAAAAATTAATTACAATTTTCAAAACCTCATTATTTTTTAAATAAATCATAATTAAAATCGTTTTTTAATTTCCAAAAATAGTTTCCAATACTTATTTATTGGTGCGTAGGCCAAAATAAATTTGAAATTATTTCCTCTCTGTAAATGGAGCTAATGGCATGAACATTGGTATCTGCCGCGTAAATACAAAAAAAAACATAATTTATCCGAAATGTGTGCATAAAATTTCCATATGTCCACATTTAACGTATAATCAACTCAAGGACTCCACATGCAACACCATCGGCATGACAGGATGACCTTGTCATAAAATTACGGCAGAAGAATCCTTCATGAAAATATACGCTCATACGCTCGCTCATAAGTTGAATTAAGGCTCGTCCGCAACCGAGCTCTATTTTCCCTTGCTCAGAAGTTAATTGGTCTTTACGATATGGCTAGAAAGGTTTCACTCTTACGTTTCCTATGTTCATAACGAATCGATAAGAATAAGTTATCGAAAATAGGTGACAAATCGAACGTTGTTCTACAAAGGATATGTGAAGGATTCGCTGTAGCTCAGCACTAAACCGGCTCGTAAAACAAAGGCAGTTTTCAAGGAAACTTAACAAACTAAAAAGCACGCGTTAGGAACCCTTGGAATAAATTAGTGGATACATGTCAAAAGAGCTACTGCGTTGCAAAATTTGTCTCACATTATCAAAACCCATGCTGTTGTAAACATATGAAAGCTGGGTTAATAGCAAGGTATTCCTCACCCTATGATAGTAAAAATGGCAGTGCAAAGGAAATTCCTTCATCAACTTCAGCACTCAAAACCTGGTTTCGATTACAATGAATGTCTGTTCATGATGATTTGGATTTGAATGATGTAGAAGCATAATCGTATCTAAAGAGAAGGAATAATAATGAATTGTATCTTTATGACAACTGCTGCGAATCATTAAGTGTGGAATGAATTTTCCTGGTGTCAATTTTATTACTGCAACTTGCAATACATATGTATGTCAATATGTTAAAGCAAAAAAAAATCTTGGTTACTTAAAATTTTTTAAACAACATTTGACAAAATGATCATAGTGCGGATTCAGGAATGGTGTTAAACACATTCAGCAATTGCGAAACGGTTGTCGGTATACGATTAAGATAGGTTATGCAAGGCCAGCTGTCAAATTACGTCTGGAAGGTAAATATCCGTGACTAAAATTGATCGGTCACATCGAGCAAATTGGAGCTTGTTGTAAGAGTGTTAACGAATCTCAGTCAGATTCACGAAAAAGGGCAGACAGAGCCTCCGGTTCAGAGGTCAAACTAGCACGGATGCTAGGAAGATTGATATAACCAACTGGAAGCTGCGGCTCCAGGATCGATCATGGATGACGATGCAGCTACAACAGAGGCCTAATTTTAAATCTAGATGTTTTTGAACACAGGAGGCTGTAAGATACCTAAGCTTTTTTCAACAATGATGACGTTGTTCATGATTTGTCAAGGTTTTTCGTACTTGTGCCCATTAACCTTTCGAACTTACAAAATACCTCTACTGACTGTTTTTTTTTTTTTTAATATAATTTGCAATTTGTACCTATAGTGATTAAGGCTAAATCACTTTTAGAAAAATGGACTTTGCCAAATGTGTAAAGTATTGAACCGTCTTCGAAAAAGCTAGAGTCAGAAATGAAGTCTAAAATGCATGGTGATAAAACCACTTCATTCTCATATCCTTTCGAAGTATTTTTTTATACATATTAGCTTAGGCTTCACAAAAAGAATCTATTGGTTTCTTAAGGCTTTCTCTTTATTTGAAAATATGATACATTATGATTGGATTAAGTTGTTTTTCTAAACTGCTTTATTTAAAAACGTTTCAACCTTGTGTATGCGTCCGATAAGCTGTTGTTTTTAAAGCAACCTCAAAACATCAAATAATATATTTTCGACCAAGGAAATTAAAGAGACCCCAAAGTCCTGTAACTAAACTTTACATCATCATAAGTCTTCGTTATTCAAACTTTTAATCTCGCTTCAATGTGTAACCAATTTTGAGCCTTTAAATGCTTTTGTACAGAAACAAAAGAAGTAACACCTTTTCCATCTCATATAAAAAACCCTTTTTTTTGGAAGTTCATCTTTCTCTATGAAATTTAAATTGGATTCGGTCTCATTAAGATCAAATATAATGATAGCTTTCAGAAGGGTCATTAGAAATAAAAATTTAGACACCCCCATTTTCTGGGATCTATTTCTTCTATTCTAAGCTAAGTTTCTATTTAAAGCTAAACTGACTAAAAGGTCATACCTTGGCATTTCCATCTGTTTAAATAAAAAAGTTCAGGAGCCCTCTTAAATCATGCATCAAAGTGAAGTCCTTAGTTATATTAAATTTACTAAATATAAGAAATGAGACATATCATGAAGATATTTAATTCTGTCTCCGTATGGTAGCTTTTGCGTAACAAATGAGAGTATCATGATTGATTACCTTTCAAAGTCTGCGACCATAACAAGCGCCCAGTATGCTGACCACCCGCAACATCGTAAGTTAAAATATAAATGTATTATCTATACATAATATAATAAAGGAAAGACAGACGACTTGAAATGTCAAGAACGAGATCATATTTCATATATCATGACCAAAGGCACAACTGTCAGCTTTTGCGA
The DNA here is from genome assembly GCA_963555765.1 of Orthonevra nobilis. Classification (NCBI taxonomy): domain Eukaryota; kingdom Metazoa; phylum Arthropoda; class Insecta; order Diptera; family Syrphidae; genus Orthonevra; species Orthonevra nobilis. The sequence goes on along the minus strand of OY743225.1, from coordinate 23,807,970 downwards.
TAGCCACAAATTGATTGTTCATTCTTTTGACGACGAAATCATTAAGGAAGATGTAAGTACTCGCATACACTGCTGACCCACTCCAACTCTAATTAATATCAGAAAATTTGACAAGCTCAAAGTGCAGCAAGTTGCTAGAGGTGATAACAATGAACAAAATTTGACAGTTCTGCTTATATGCGAGGGGTGATCCAAAAGTAATGATATAAAAAATGTTTAATAACTCATTCACCCACCAAGTCATCAAAAATTAACATATAACTATACCAAGATTCCGGGGAGGTACATACATTTGAATACGAAGCGTCGAAGGGAGAACATTAAAATGGTCAAAAACGAAACAGCGGTCATTTAGGAACGTCTAATTGAAGAACACGTCTATCACACATACATAGCGACTTGCTGCCTCAAGGGGTCTCCATAAGGGAACTCTGCTTCCCCATATTCAACCGTTGCACGCTGGGCCAAGAAGGTTTAACTGGGAAGAACATCTACTAAAGATGAACACCGCGAAGGACGTCCATCAACTTCCCTCACTGAAACGTGGGAAAAATCGAAGATGTCGTGATAGCAGATAGAATTGTGATCATCAGCGCGTTGGTTGTCGAGAATGTTAACCGACGAGTTGAAAAAAAAAACAAGTTAATATTCCGAGGGTAAATCTCGAAAAGTTCCATGAACTGGAAGCGACCCTCTTAACCAATGCCGAAGAAATTCAATTTGTCGAGTTCGGCAGGGAAGGTTATGGGATCAGTTTATTTTAAGAACAAATGAAGGCCAAATTTCATATTTAATCAGGAAGACTCAAACGAGTGAAAGCTAAAGTGATAAAAATTAAACAGCAATTATAAAGGGTACCCAATAAGTGGCCCGGTTTTGACATCCCTGTTTCAGATCACATGCTTTAAACCAAACTGTCATCCGAGACTATATACGTTAAGTTTAAGATTTGTCATTTTACGATATGGATGGTTTTATTGTCGCTGAACGTGTCAAAAATGTGAGAATTAACTACAGAATAATGTATAGAATGAGTGTTCAGTAGAATAGAACTGGAAAAACAAAAACTAAATTCACTGCCTCTGTAACAGATGTCTTAAGATCTATTCATCACCGAAATGCACGCTCTGTAGAAAATATGGCTGTCGGTTGTAGATGTCTTGAAGAAGATCGAAATGCAAACGAGAGATTTCAATGCGAGCTCAATATTTGGGCTTGGATTATTGCACAATTACGTCATCTACAATTATCCTATCAGAATTAAGTCGTGCAAGATCTTCCGTTGGAACGATATTCCATTTATAGTGACAACATCTTAGCAATATGTTATGGAAAAAAAAATCAAAATGCATGGATTAATTTCTTCTATAGATAAAAAAAACAATAAAAGACTTTTTTTCAAAACAAATAAAACAACAATTTATCTGAGTCTTAGCCCATGCTTATCCACACATCGTCACATCTTTTGGCCTTCTCTTCGGACGAGCAGCTTAGAAAGAAAAATCGCCTAACTCACCCGATCAAATAGTAATGAAGATTTAATGACCCAAATACTCCTTAAACCCGACCCAGACATATCGCATTTCGGACATCCAATATCGAAAAGGACGCTTGTGATTGATGACAGATTACAGGAATAGTTATTTGCTGACAATATTGAACTCTCAGCTGCAGTTAGATATTATTCAAGACTCGAAATCAATGATGATGAATCTGGGAGACAATTGAATCTTATGAATCTGATTTGAATCTGTGCCGCATATTGTAAATTTTCATTAAAATATAAAAAATATCGTTGAGGTTAGAAAGGGCATATATTGCAAACATATCGTACATGCATTTTTCAATCATTTTTAGCCAGGTTTAATTTTTTTTTTGAGTCCCGAGGGCATATCCCGGACTTAGCTTCCATAAAACAAAACTAGTAATTAATTTTAGGAATTCGAATTTGGGAAACCTGGTTTGTGCGCTGAAGAAAATCGGAGCTGCCTATTACATTGAGGCGTCCTTGTATGCGTTGACACAAAGTGAGCAAAGGGATTAAGAGAAGGAATCTTTTTTTTGTAGTGGTTTGAATCACAGGTGAATTTTGGTTTTGAATGCTCCATGCGTGGAGTCCGATATCAGCTTACTTGCATTCGCAGTATTTTATTCGTCATTATGCGAGAACATTATCGATATACTGATTTGCTTTGTTTCAGCAATATTTTGTCCGTTGTTTTTACCTTGGGTAACACCTGAGGTAATCGATTTGGGTCGGATTTGAATGATCTATGGAAGACGACATCAAAGCACAAAGGGTTCGAGAGGTGAATGCAGCTGAATTTGTGGTTTTCTCCTTTAATAACATCTCGATTAAGAGAACTGATAGTTTAACAATAAAAGAAACATTATATTGAAGGATATGCCCCTGAAGGGCTTAGGAATGCATGAGAGTCGTATGAAATTCGATGCCTTAACATCTTTTTTTTAGTTCAATTTATGTTCGAGTTTTTTCAGAGTTTGGGGAAAAATTCTTGCCAAATAAAAAGATGGAAGAATGCCGTTAGAAAATGAGCCCGAAAGTTGGTATGCTTTTTAAGCCAGCAAACTACACGCACCTGTGAAGTCCTCATATTTCAGTTTACTTATCTGCATTTCTACTATGTAGTTATATCGACTGATGCTCAAACATTTGACATGTTAACCATTGTCCAATTCCTCCAATCATTCGAAGCACTGTCATCATGGGAAAACAAGTTAAACTGAATGCAATTCTATTTCGTTTTTATTGTCAAAAATTCTACTGAGGAACATAAAATGACTATTCATTCTATTTGAATTACTCGTCTTGATGACGCCTTTTCTTAAGGTCACTTGAGTATGCAATTTTTTTTTTAACTTCATAAATTAAATTTATAGAAAATTGGCCAAATTCTAAACCTGAAACAGCCCCATAGCATACCCATTCGAAAGTTTCGACATCAAAAGTCACTCTGACCGCACACGAGGTATCGAATCAACAGCAACAAATGAAGCGAAAATTTCAAGTCAGTAATTTATGCAAAGTCAATAGACTCTGTGACTCACGTTTAATAACGACTGCACGTTGACAAAAAGCATGACAGAATAACACGTCACCACATTGAAGACAAATGCCCTCATAGATCTCTAGTCAAATGGTTTGAATAATGTAAAAACTGCGTCAGTTGAATGAGTTTAATCCAGTTACGAGTAGTTCAGGGCTTGATGTCCTGAACGCTCTCGGAACAGATTACCAAAGTGATTACGAATGTTGGCAATAGTTAAGTTTGTACTACCAATACAAGCTTAGTATTGGATTGCCAACAAGTCAACACCTTTTTCAGTTGTTAAACTCGTTATGCAATTCACATTTGAACCGTGATGCGATTCATAGACACATTGTCACGTCCGGACGTTTTCTTAATCAGTTCGTATTGCTGTTGCATCACGTGTTTTGGAATGTTCGACAAATTTAATCAGCGCCATTATGTCGCCAGACTATAAATCAATTCATGTTTGCAGAAAGTTATTCTTTTTGTGAGTGATTATGTATTAAATTGTACAAGAATATTTGATTAGTTTAATCAATTAAAATAATATGAAGCTGAACTTTTCGCTATGATATTTAAGACGAAACTATGTTCATGCTTTTCCTATAATTTTTTGGAATTGAGCTTATTTGTCTATGCATAGTTGATAAAAGGTAAACTACCACAACCTTTTCAGATTTGCAAGCCTAATTAACAGCATTTATTATACGATTTATTTGAATTTAGTTATTAAAAATTATTGTTGTACCCTTAAAAAAGGGTAATTTTGATTAAGAAAGAAAGATTTTAAGCCTGAAAATTCATTGCTTTTAAATTGAATATGAGAAACTATATCATTTTTGAATTGAGGATTTTTTTCCCCAAACGAAATCCATACTTAACAGATTCCGAAAAGAACCATAGAAAATGCCTTGCCTCCAGCTTTAAAAGTCTCATGTTTTCCGTGGAAGAATGCAAATATCTCTGGTCTAAGTAAAATTACAAGAGACATCTTCGATACCTGCTGACGACACAAATTCTGAAAATCAAAAGCCAGTGCGAAAGAAGAAATGCACTAGACCTCACACTTTGCTTTTCTTTTAAGGAGCACTCTTATCCCTTGTTTACCAAACCAGCCAGATGATGCATGGGCTTGGAAAACAGTTAAAACCCTTTCAAGAAATAAGTTTGGTGGAATATGACTAGAACCTATAAAATTCCTTGAATTTATATACGTAAGCCAATTACTAAAGTGTATCTTACTCTTAAGTAGTTAGGATTAATTGAAACAACAACGTATAAATAACAGAAAAAACCGTAACCACTGTCTCATTTTTGCTCAAGGAGTGTCACAAAAGGCAATGAACTCAGAACAGTGTTTTTATTCTCTCAGAAGTTAAGAGATTATGGCCATTCAGGACATAATCTAATTGCCACGTCCACTTCAGATTTTTTCATGAGATCAGTACTCTCGGAGGTCTGTAACTGACTTCCAAAAATGTTCGGCCATGAAATATGTCTGATGTTTTTCCCCCAGAATAGATCATGTGACTTAACACTTAGAAGTCCGATGAACTAACCACTTGAGCATTGTGTTCACCAGCACTAAACGGACAAGTTTCGCACATGGCATTCACTGAATGATGATGACTTTGAGCCTCCATCCATCCTCAATCCATGCCCTGCTTAGAGCCTTATTTAAGAATTGAGAAATATTTCTTTTCATTCTGAGAATATATAGTACGTCAGCCTGCCAGCGCAATGTATTCAATTGATATGCTGTCCACTCACCTCTGGATCCAAGATAAAAAAAATCTTTCGTCAAAGGTAACAAGCATGAAACGCCATCAACGATTGACAAATCAATAGTGTTCTTGAGTTATATCGTGATAACTTATAATCAACAATGTTGAGAAAGACATGAACCACCTAAATGGCAAATCATATAATAAAACAAGTAGCAAAGCAAAGTATGTTTAATGAATATTTTTCCAATCTTTTATTTTTTTTTTAAACAAAATTATTTACAGGTTTTCTTTCAAACTGAAAAAAAAACATATTTTGACAAACTAAAAAAAAAAACAAAACCAGGCAGTTTAAGATTTTGTTAAGACGGTCTTTTTTATAATAGTTTTTGTTTAACTTATGAATTAATTTAACTTAACAATACTTTTTAGATTTTTAACAGAAAACTCACAGTTAACTATGCGTAAGACTATTTTAAAATAAATAAATTAATTGATCTTTATAACGGGCACCGATTTATATCACAAGAAATAACTTAACATGTTGGCGCGCAAAAATGAAAAAAGGAACCCAATACGTTTTGAATCAGCTACGTATGTAATAATATACAGTTGATATGCATGTCGATTAAAAAGCACACGGAAGGGGGAATCCAATGTTAAGTTCAACATCTCCACTACACTGATCATTTTTCCTACTTAAAACAAAAAAAAAAAAAAATTAAAATATGAAATTAAATAAAGGTATATTCTTCAATTGATAGAATGCACACAGTTTAGGTGATAAATATGCAAACGAGGGTACACTTAAAATTTGAACCTTATCTCTAACTCAACATTCTAACATTCTAACCAACAGCTATTTACAAAAGAGAAGCTTGTTTAATTTAAGTTCGATGCCAAGATTCTATGGAAAATAAAGGGTATCACATCCGAGACTGTACATATTTAGTCAAGGGTTTGCCATTTAACAATATGGATCCTTTAAGCATCGGACATTTTGTGCATTAAGATCAGATTATTGTCATAATAATCATTCATCTGAGCGTACCGTGGACAAAACTGTATGCTGAAGAGACTACGTTTATTACAGAAGTCTTAAGACCAATCCACAAGCGAAATGAACGTTCTAAAATAAATATGCCCGCCATAAGTAAGAGTATTGGAGCAGATTTAAAGGCAAACGAAAGATTTTGCAACGAACACAACACTCGGGCTTGCAATACGGCTCATTTGGATTCATGTTGTGTCATTAGTCAATAACTCTGCGAAAATAGGGCAGGTGCTACCCTCACCGTCAATTCTCATCGTTATAGCCAAATGTAAACCGAATCGAAGATATAGATGTGGAAGACATGTGGTATCAAATAGACGGTAGCAAATCTCACAAAACATGACTGGCTTTGGCTTTATATCCTGGACGAGTTATTTCACGTCTTGGTTCTGTGCTTTGGACACGGAAATAGTAAAAATATCTCCGTTTTATTTCTTTTTATTGGAATAAGTGTGTTTATGAATTTTTGTTCAATCATTTAAATGTCGTTATACCCCATTCAAAATGGCAAGTACCGAACACATACTGTATATTGGAATAAAATTTTGTCAAAATGTTAAGGTAAAAAATTTATTTGAATTTACTTTCAGAACCACAAACTATAATCGAGTCATGATTAAACATTTTTTAGTTTCACCTAGTTAAGCAATTCCTTAGTTAATAAATGGCTTACAATTAGGTACCATTGAATCCCATTAAATTTGTACCAACCGTAATTTGTAAAAAAAGAATATATCAGCTTTTGTTTCTTAAGATATAATTTCTTCGGAATGAATTAGTAATCATTTGTTCAAGCTTGCAATGTTTTCAGAATGAGTCATAAAAACAAACGGTAGATGGAAAAAAATATTTACTAAGGAATGTGCTGGAAGTTTTTTTTAATAAAAAATGTACCATGACGTCTTTTCGAACAACAATGTTTTTAATCTGATCACAAATATGTTGAAACTTATTCCGAAAGTTTCTTCCAAAAGTCTTCATTCATATACACATTTTAATAATTTGTCATTTAAAATTTTAAGTTCACTTTAAAGAACTATAAATCCAAAATATAAAAGAAAATCAGCTTTGTATGTTGTTGACAATATTCATCGATTTGTACAATATCCTTACTGGCATTACCAAGTCATAAGCTATGAAGGCATTTTTTTCTTTGAACTGCATTGATGTGATGTGATTGTTAACTACCTTTTGTTGTAGATTGTCAATTCTCGGATGGTACGATTATGAACAAAAGTCCTTAAAAAAAACTATTGGGCGATGGTTCTCTCAATTTTTTTTTAGAAACCCTTTGAAAGATAGAGAGGTTTCTCGGTCAATGTGAAGCTCGTTGTGAAGCAATAGTTAAAACGATATGAATATGAATATAACAACTTACTACGGAAGTATTGCTTGTGTAACTTAAACTGTGGCTAAAAGTTCAATCAATTTTATCATATTATAATCAATATCTGAAATATGGTCCTTTTCTTCGAAAAGGACACGCGTGTTTTATCATTAGAGATTGATTACTATACTGAACCATAAAAAATTAATTTTACTAACGCAACTTCAAGGTATGACGCGGGAAATGTTTCGCCAAGATCTTGGAATTTGCACTGTTTGACTCCTTTTTTTATGAAGACGTAAATGAAAAGATAATTTTTATTCCTATGTTCAAGTCTTATTATCGATGACAAAGCACTGCAAATATAAGAAATTGTGATGGAAAATTTCTTAAAGTCTGGATGAGTAATTGAAGCTAATTTTTAAATGTAAAATCCATTTTATAGAAGGAAATATAAAACGTAACACGTTCCTTGCTCAAATAAAATTTAATAATTATAATGAGTATCATACGCAAAGTCGAACGTTAAATTGAATTGAATTGAATGCGCCGATGATGTAGTCATACCCGTCAGTGAAAAGAACTTTAAAGGAAGCTTAATGAAAAACTTCCTTTACATATACAGTAGGAACATAATGGAGTCAGTAAGGAATCTTGCCCTCTCTGTCTACTGCGATAGAATGTAATCTATTGCAAATCCAAAAACTTCGCTTTAGTTCAATTATGTCTTGGTTGAAAGCAACGCAAAGCCAGCTATTCAAAGAGCAAGACTCAAAGGTAAGTTCACTAAGTTAAACAGGAACGAAAAGATCAATTCTGTGAACGATCCTTTACATCTGACTTAACCTTCCAAACGCCTACGAATACTTGAATTGTAAGGTAGAACAGGTTCAATTTATTTTGAAGTTTCAGAATACTAGAAAGATTCTTAATGTGGACACGAATAATTATTCACAATCCGCAAGACGAAAATATACATCAAAATATTCCAGAGAAAATACCAACCGAAATGTTCTCCAGTTCAGTACGTTTTAAGAATAAGTCAGTGATAGTTGCATCAATTGTGGATGTTGTGCTCTTTTCGGAGATCGAAAAACGCCCCTTTAACTAAAGAGTCGTGGTTCATAATGTTGGCCAGCCCATAGATTGCAGATGACTTGAACTCTCGTAGTTTGTACTGTTAAAGCGAAGACCATTTAAGCCACGTCAAAAAAACAATAATTAACAATATTCAAATTCAATCGGATAAAAGAGGTTCCTCTGAAAAATACAAACGGAACAACATTAGAGTTCCGTTTGCATTAGTATTTAGTATTAGTAGTATTCGAACCCGTGAGGGAAATCTTAAATATCCAAATTAGACGGTCATACCCTTTAAAACACCCATGATCCCGCTATTTCAAAACATAAACTCGCCGATTAGATAAAATTTGTTCGATTGTAAGCAAATTTCAGCTGTTACTAATTTATAAAAATAATTTATAAATATCGCCAACCAATTTTTTTTGCGAAAATTCAATTCAAAAGAATTACTAAAATATTCATCTGTATCGCATAATTTTCCAATTGTCGAATGCATAAATGATTTCTTTGTCATCGCTCACTTCAGCTGGCTTAGACTAGCGACTTAGTCACAAACTGTTTCCAGGCTTTCTACCTTTCACGCCCGAGTATAAATGAATCTGTTGATGAGCTCATTGCAAACACGAATCTGTTTTTAAAGTCAAAACCAAATCAATTAGTGGTTACGATAAATAACAAAAATGAATCATAGACACCGCTTGTCTACCTCTGAATGTGTGAATATGTAATCTGATCTGAACAATACAACATCATGTACCCCTATACTCATAAATGTACCTAGTAGGGAACTACTACTTCCCTGGTCGAGTTTCTCAGTTCCGGTGTTTGAAAACTTTAGCTCAAGCATAAAATTGAGTAGTCTTCAGCGAGAGCTTACCGAACGATGACCATAACAGCCGTAGTCTTTAATACGCACCCTCAAACCCAAACCCCCTTTGTACTATGAATCATTTGCAGCACAACCAAAAAAAAAACAAAGAGAATTCCCAACGTTTGCACATCGATCCAAAGGTAAATATACACGAAAAATGAAATAATAACAAAACGCAAGAAAACAATGACGACACAACTCGTTCATTGTGTTTAGTGTTTTGTTATATATGTATGTATAAATAATGACAAATGGCCAAGAACCAAGAGACCTACCTGTTTATTGCTGATAGAAGCCGAGCATGGTGTTTATTATTTACTTGTTGGTTGGTTGTTGCAGTCTGAAGGTACTCTGGGAAACCTCAATGGGTTGTTGATAATAATTGCTGTTTTCCGTTGTTTGTTGGTTGACTGGTTTGTTTTGTTGGTTGGTTGGTTTGTTTGTTAGTCGGATGGAGGTTGTAATAGCTCATGCAGCATTGCAAGTTGAATAATTTTTACAAGTTTTTTTTTTTTTTTATAAATTATTTTTTCATACTATTTTGAAGAAGCAGCAGCAGCAACAGCAAGCGCAGACAGTCATAGTAGTATTAGTTGTGATGATGATTGTTAATTGATTAATAAACAGAAGAAAATCATACGGGATAAAACCATAATAAAAGAAAAGAAAGAAGGGGAAAAAAAGAAAAAGAAAACAAAATCAGGAAAACTCAACAAAAAGGGCACAGCTTAAAACTAAGGTTAGATTCTTTACATGAAATAACTGCTAACGTATGATGCGGCTATGATACCCAACACAGTCAAACAAATCAGGATCATGATCTTCTTTCGGCGAGCTTTGCTCTGGTACTTCAGCGCCTTCTTTGTATCCTGTGTAGCGGTTTGCACATAATCCATTGCGTGTTCTACGTGGTACTCAATGCGATCGATCATCTCGCCCTGGCTCTCCACAAGCATAGCCATATCCATGAACATGTCGTGCAGCTCCCGAATGGATGTCTCTAATTTGATAATATCTGCGTGTCGAGCTTCGATATCGGCTAGCGTTTGTTTGGCTTGTTGCGTCTCCATGATGATACCTTGTGTGAAGACAGCCGGATTTCCTTGCTCCAGCATGTCTTCTAGTTCTTCGTTTGTGGTCGCCCGACCAGTGATCTCGAGCTGACGTTGTATTCTTCCTTTGCAGCGTTCTCTATAATCGGTCTGCGTACGATTGTACTCGGTCATTACTTCAACAAATTTCCTGGACAGTGTTGAATGCTGGGTTTTACGGATTCGTAAATCCGCACTCGATTTGTTGGCTTGTTCTTCTTGTTCGATGTTTTGTTCGATGCCCTTGAGCTTACCACGCACTCTGTTCGCATTTTTCTTGATGTCGGCCATCAGGTCTTCCAGTTCTTGTTTAGTTTTCTCATCCGACTGTGGAGCGGATAGAATAGCGCTGTGTTTCTTTTTAACTTCCTCGACATTGTCTTGGACTTTGTCGATCATCTCACGAATCTCCTCCACTTGATTGAAGAAGTCATCCATGTAGCCGTCACGTCCCTCCACATTAACGGCCACATCGTCCTGGGCGACATCCTCGTCGTCGCTTTGAGCGGCATGCAGCGCTGCTAATCTGTCCTTCGTCATATTGCTTTAGGTGGTTATTCTAGTTGATAATAATGTTGACCTATTAGGTGGCTGCTAAATGTAATCTTATTTTATTGCCTTTTCTTTTTTCTTTTCTCCTCTGTTCGCGTTTTAGGATAACACTTTTTCCGGATGAGCACTTTTTTTTTCGCCAATCACATCAACTTTTTCACACTTTGCCCAAAGAATAGCAGCAGCAGAAGCACGATGACAAAAACTAGCTACAGAGGGAAAAAATGTTTTGTATGTGGCAATGACTCACGAAACTTTCCGTCACCCGTTTCGCTTTTTTTTATATTTTGCTTTTTAATTCACTTTTTCGGCGATTACACTGTACTCCGCGAGGCGTACTCCTCTAACTCTGAATTGTTATTTTTTTTTTTACTTATTTTCTTCACGAAACGTTTTACTTGCGCGTTCTCGATTAACACTTCACTAAGATCACGATTTGGATCGTTTTTTTTTTTTGTGTATTTTTTTCCGGATTTGGAGTCGGGAGTGTGCCTCGCTGCTATACACGCACACTTGCCGTGTGTAGATTTGTTTAGAGTTTCGAAGGACTTTTCATTTGCGGTCGATTTTTGGAGTTTTCTCAAATATTTTGTGAGAATGTTGAGAGATAAGGCTTGGCGAAAAAATTAGCACAACGATCACAAACTACCTCGAGAACTACCTTGTGAAAATCGATATTTTGCTTCTGCAGTGGCTAAACTGTCGTTAGAAGTACGCCTGCGTTCATATTTGTTTCAGTCGTTTTACTTCTCTTTTGCGCTAATGGCGTACAAATGCGATGACTGTCGTTGTGTGAAGTGTTTTCACTTTTATTATGCCATCCAGTTTTTTGTAACAGAATTTGACAGATAAGTGGATTGTAATAGATTTGCATGGCAGCGGCGGGGAGATTGTAGCAAAATACTGTTTAAAAGGGTGTATATTATTTTTTTTTTTAAAATGCAGACAAGACTTTGGAATACATTAATTTATTTTCTGATTTCTTATGTAAAGTGTTTCGTTGGAGCGAATCTAACGAAAACATCAAATAACAACAAATGGAAGTTGTGTTTCTTGTAATTTTGTGTTTTGGATTGCGTGCATTTGCGTCTTATCATCTCATTAAGTTTTAGTTTCGAGAATCATGCTCGGAACAGACGAACACATAGCAGAGAATCACCTTTATATAAAGCTTGACAGCTGCTTGCATATGCAGACAATTTCCAAGATCACGAATAGCAGTCAATTTACAGACAGAATCATAATAATTTAAAGATTATGAATATTAAGCATAGACCAAATCAGATCAGCAGCCAACTAAGATCTCCCAAGGCAAAGAGCAAGAGAATGCAAACATAAATTCTTAGAATGACATCTGATTTAGAAACCAAGACATCCCGCCTTCATTTCGCATCCCACGTATATCACACGTTACGGTATGGTTTTCCTCAACCTTAATGGATTTTTAAATTTTTTCTTTGATCTAGGCTTAGTTTCACAGTAGCTTTCGGTCTTTCGGTTTTAATAGGTTAAGGAAATAGGATGTATAGTTAGTTGTCGATTTTGAAACCTGCGTGAAAATTCCCGGAATTATTTATTGGGCAATATCTGGTAATTTAAACATAACTTTTCCTCAGAAATCATTGTTTTCGTATATCAGATTTTATAATACACGAAAACAATGGATCTTGACTGCAAAAATGTATTCATAGATTTTAAATGGATGTAAAACAACGCCTGGATTTGTTTCAAATCAGGTATCTTTTGCAACGATGTGATTGAAAAGTACTTGTCCTTGTTCCTTTATCAAAATACTTGTGGTACGTTCGTTCCAATTAGGGCATAGTTGTAAATATGATGTTCAACAACGAAAATTTGAAACAGTTTCAAGTCTGATGACTATATCACTTTGAAAGAGTCCGGCGGTTAAACACGTACTTCAAAAAAACGAATGTTAAAATAGTATTCTTCAAAAGAATTTAAGTTTAAACTTATATATTTCGAAACTATTTGAAGATGCACGCAAGGTCATATACCTTACGGACGTTATATAAGAATCTACTACACCCTTTTTTTATTGACGATGTCAATAGTAACGCCATTTTTGTGTATACGTCAATTTGATCCATGATTTTGTAGCAGAACATAAATCAAGTGTGTGTGGAAGTTACATATACTTAAAGCGGTTCTCTTTATCAGTGCTCTTAAGGGTATCAGCAACGCACGGGGAATTAATTTTATTCAACAAATCAAATTGATTGCGTGTGTTTGAGTTTCTTAGTGTGTATTGAAAAATCCATGAGGGAAACGTTTTTAAGAGAGTATCTATGTATGATAGATTGTGGTGGGTGGGAAATTTTTGACAAGTGACTTTTCCTTAACATTCTGAAGTTTTAGCGTGTTTGAAGACCAACGGAAATTTGAGAGGGAATTTTCTACTACCGTCGCGAAGATTTGTGCTGGCAAATATTTTTTTCGTCGATAAAATTATTGTGGCGATGAATTTAAAACCAAAATGTCGTCATTCGTTTGTGAGGAATTTTATTTGATTCAATACAATTGATTGCTTTCCCACATGTACATTTAACGATTAGCCCAAGAGACACTCGGAACAAATTTATTATTGTCGTTAGATGCTTAACTCCTTACTTGAAGAATGTAAACCTGAGATTGGCTGTTTTAATAACTCATCATTTTTGTTTAGTACCTACTTGAATAGCTGCTTGAATACATTCATTTTTCCCTGTGGAGGTCGGGTCTCTGGTTTTTTTTAGTCCGCAGCAAGGGATTCGAAAAGACTTTTCTATATCTTGGAGTTGGAAGGTGTGTAGGTTCTATTCTTTTCAAGAATTCTTTTTTCTGTTCTCCTCATCTAGAACTCTTTATGTTTCCAATCGCGTTTTTCTTAGCAGCGCCTTTTTATACGACTACAGTGGTTCAGCCATATCGAGCAAAGAGGATCTTCGAATCACAGCCTCCAGGTTGGAGACGACTTGGAAGAACGAACCTCATTTTTAAGGATCAACCGACCGCGGATGCCAGAACGCTTGGTCTAGATAACTGGAAGCAGCGTGCTCGGGATCCACGAGAGTTCTCGAACAGAGACTATTTTCGGGTCGGGAGGCCGCTATGTAAGTAAGTATTCTTATACGCGCTTCGTAAAATCTGTGAGTCGGAATCTATTATCTATTGTCGTTTCGAGGAGACTTTTCTTCTGAACCAGTGAGCCAAAGATGTTTTCTGTACCTATTTTACCAGTGAAGTCCCCAAGTTCGATCTTGATGTCGTATATCAGACAGACTCCATTCTAAAGCTTATATAATGTCTCTATCAGTCCTCTGACTAATCGGAGAGGGCATGAACACATATGTATGAAACGGACGATGACGAATCTGTATTCTTATATGTGTAAACTTTGGGGACAGTTGTCAAACATTCCTTCGAGAAAACGACAATGTTAACACTTAAAAGTTAATCGTAAAGAGAGTAGCTTGAGATGTCTTGTTCACGAATGACAGAAAATCAGTGAATTGAAAATTTGTAAATAGTCATCTCTTGAAGGGTATTCTCGGAGCCATCAAATTAACACCCAACAGAAAGAATGCATGTCGACTCTAATCAGCTACCATTAATTTCAGGACAAATTGGAATAAATTGTAACGTAGCGCTGCGACTGAAGCATAAAACTAGCTACAGGTAGAGTGGAAGAAAAAGAGAGCAATATCTTTGTGCAAGTTCCAACATATTATCTATTCGATCCCTAAGAGGATATTTTACTTGGAAGAGCTGATTGCAGAACATGAATAAATCATAAAAAATATAAATATATTAACACTATTGACGCATACAATTTTAAACTTAATATGAACAAGAAAACAATCTCCCCGCCACAGGGTGTAAGAATGTGAAATTCCGATCACATTTTATCAAAATAAAAGACACAAAAAAACACTTACCGGATATTTAGTGTTTAAAACAATCCCACATATCTCGTCACCAACGAGAAATTGTTCCCCCAGCATAGCCATGCATACATTCTCCCAGGCTCGATCGATTTTATTTTTCCGCAATCGAATTACCCATGATCCACCATTTGTATTAGCAGGATCCTCCCACATTGGTTTTATACCCTGCTTGAAGAGGCTTAACTCTCGATACGGTGATAACGCCGTTGGGCGTATCAAATGAGAATACAATGACCACCATTGTTGGACTGTTGCACATCTTCCAACACAGTGTAATGATTTACTGTAGTCCACTGATCTGTGTGTACCTTTTCTTGTGAACCACAAACAGTAGGTGTGCTGTAAGCGGTTCTCATTCGGGTTTATTTCTAATGGCGCCAATTTATCGACATCTATGTCATTCTCAAAGTCACTGTCGTCACTGTCCGCTAAATCTGGCCATGTTTTGGTTCTAAAAGCAATAAATATAAATTAATTATAAAAAATATGCCTTTGTTACAAAAAAAAAACAATAATAAATCAACATATGATAAGCCTGAAGTTTTTACACATTTTTTGTTTATTTTTTCAAATATTTCAGGCTCGGGGTTCTTAAAAAAAAAAAATGTTTCATTGGAAGTATTGATGATCGACGTTGTTACTTAGCGAACAGCAATTTCGATAGAGTTCGGTTCAAACGGAGGGACTTTTATATTATTATACCATTATTTGACCATTTCTCAAGAAGTTTTTCCAAACTCTGGAAAAGCTCGTTCATTATCAATATCCACAAGAAAGGTAATAAAATCGATGTATAGAACAACAGACCAATTGCGAAACTCTCCTGCATTCCGAAGCTCTTCGAGAGCATCAATAACGATGCAATATTTTTCCATCGCAAATCCATCTTATTTACGAGCCATCACAGATTCCTTAAAAGTACGACCATCAACATAAGAGAATTTGCATCCTTCTGTGCCTTGGACGAAGGTAAAGAAATTGATGTTGTAGCCACCGATTTCCACAATATAGTACTCATCAAACTTAAAGCTCTTCTAGCGGTCTTTATATAACCTTCTTACTACTTGGAATACGTTGTCTTTTTCAGATTCTTAATCGAATTGATTTGTAGCTTCTTCAGGAGTCGCTCAAGGTAGCCACGTTGGCCCAATGATTCATGCCTCCTGCAAAAAAATATAATCAGTTACTCAATCTGGTGCAAATACTCTGCGCTTGGCTGCGTCAAAGAATGATCAAAGGAATTCTCGCAATCCTGTCACAAAATTCCTTAACATCAGCTTTGAAAGACATTTCCTCGATTACGCTTCCCAATTCTGGTCCCTTACTACGAATTCCATACCCAGCGAATCGAGGCCATCCAACGAAGATTTATTCTATTCGTACTATGCGGTCTCTCTTGGTTAGGCAGATACAATCTTCCGCTTTACTCACATCGCTTCAAATTATCAATTCGCTGTCTCTTAAGCAACGCAGTGCTTGACATTGCTGATAATCTATTTATTCACCATTTTCTATCTGGGAATATCGACTACACCGCTCTGCTGCGATTGATCGCTGTTCAAATCTCTGTAACTTTGGGTCAGTCTTCTTCTTCCATCTCGTCCCTCACCGCACCAACTATGGCACGAACGAATCCAGAAACCAGAAAAATATCCTGCATTTGTATGTAATCCAAAACCTTTCCTCCTCCTCACCCACTAGTTAAGCACAGCTTTAAGATTAGTTTTTAAGAGTTGCTTGTAATAAGTTAAGAACGAAGTCCGGGACTATCCTCGGGCAAAACACGAAAGCAAGTAAAGAGCGAATTCTGTCCAGTTTTCAAATATCGAGGCATAACAGGTCAATTTTTCTATAGCAGCTGGGCGTCCTTTGCCCATTGTCCTTCATAGGATAGAATAAGTCCTATATGAGCTCGTTTTCAACAATATTCGCCGAACGCGCAAAAAGATTCCTGGCAAGGTCCAGATTAATATTGTCATCAGATTTCTGAATATGTCCCATAGTTCGTCGGTTGTTCTAAAGTAGTTATAAGGCTCTTCTGTCGTAAGTTCGTCCGCTTTCATCGGAGGAATGTATTTGTGTCTATATTTTCGTTACTAAACCTCAGCAGTTTCTCGGACACTTCGGCAGACCTGCGGTTAGGACGCTCTATTGCATGCACGGTTTCAAAATGGGATCCAAAAACATTGAGTTGTTTTTTTCCGATCAATAATTTAAATATGAAGTTTTACAAACTGCTTCAACGAAAACACTCATGCAAGAGAATTGAAAAAGTAATATTTTTTCATTGGAATTTGAGATAAAACTCAGATTTATATTTATTTATGTAAGAACCCCGGTGTGCCATTGATAACAAAATAATATCATACTGGTTAAATATGAGTTAATATTTTTTGGATTGAATTTCGTAATTAAATTTCATATTTTGCTGATTTCAGGTACGTAGCCTGGCGTACGGCCATTAGAGTTGGGATTTCTCTCGCTCAACTTCTTTCAAACTAACCAACGACCTGTCGTTCTTGGTAAATTTTTTTAAGGTGGCTCATTTGTTGCAACGGAATGAGCGGTGCAAATCTGTTCTGTTTGCTTGTTGGGTTTCATAGCTCGAGCACTCGGAAAAATTGTCATGGAATTAAATGCCCGAAGATTATTTCATTTAAAAATTAAATTGTTTGAGAAATTGAACAACCGCCGAGCTTCATACCGTTAAGAATAGAATATAAGATGCAAATGGGAAATTATTATTAAAATCCAGCTCTATGATGTAAATATATACAGAGCAGACAGTATTTAGGAGTCACGTTTCAAATATATGCCAAATCTTTTCTTAGACGGCATATTAGAGACATTTTATACAGTAAAATAAATAGTTTGATTTTATGAATATTTGTGCTAAAATGTTACAAAGATGGAACAATATCTTATCCAAATGGAAACACATAAAAAAAGTGCATACATCCAGTATGATGTTATTAATGTTTATAGCTTTTTTTATGTTTTTATAAAGTTTTATAAATTTAAAATAAATAACTTAGGCAAGAACATAGTTCCAAGTGCAGAAAACATAATGATTTGGAGTGAAGGCGGATGATTTAAACCAGGCACAAATCTTGTAAATGGAGTCTTTAAAAACTCGAACTAAAATTTTACAATTTGAACGTGTTCAATTTAAAGTATGAAGAAGAATTGATTCATAATAACATCGTCCTACAAGTGTTGCACTGAGCCATATATTTAGACATTGGGGGAAATTAAATAGTAGACAGCCTCTATATAACATATTAAGGGGGGCTTACGAATTTAAATTTTTTGTCCTTCTTTTAAATGCACAATATTTTAAGAATATTGAGTCAAAATTTCATGTCGATTGGAGAAAAATTGACGAAGTTACGAGTATTTTTATACCTATCGGATGAACGTTTTATACCAGATTTTTTAGTGCTTAAAACTTTAAAGCGTTTTCCCTACAAATCACGTTTTCAAAGTCGGTGTTCCGTGACTCTGTCGTTACCAAAAATTCACAAAAGAATGCCTTTTTTCGTACGAATTAACCTTATACCCCCTTTAAGTAAAACTAGATTGTATGGACTAAAAGTTATTTCAATAGAAAAGATCGATTCTATTCCGATGGAGAAAGTTGCACTTTATGCAACATGATGAAAATCATATTGCACAATGACTGGAATAAGTTGCAAGGTATTATCATAACATGTTAAGCGGAGTGACTTTTTAATTGGAAACGGCACATATATGCCTACAATGTACAAATTTCTTTTCTGTTTCCGAAATTCAAATAAGTTGAGAAGGAATGAAGAAATCAAATTTGCGAGACCGTGGAACGCCTAAACCAATTGCTCTCGGAAGATTTATAAACACAAAAAAAAAACGTTTAAGCTTCACTCTTTAGCTACATGGCCACGTAAGAAAATATAACAATATTATTACAAAATTAAAGTTTTAATTTAATTTACTGAATCGTATAAGTACCGCGCCATACTTTAGTATGTTTCGAAAACTTATGAAGCCTTTCGTGATCTTCATCATACATTTTTTTTTCTTTCAAAATTGAACGTTAAATCGTCCTTCCCCAACAAGACTCAGTATAAAAGAAAATCAACGAATGCTTATGATAGTTGTGCTGCGTTCCACCCTTCATTCGTGGGCAATGTGTCGACATTGTGCGGCAATCCTTCGTACAGGCGATTTATCATCGAAATCGTTTACCCGCCAACAAAAGCGTCTACACAACGCATTCACATTTCGAATTAAAACATGTAGTTTAACACTACGTGCTAAACCACTCTCAAAATATTCCATTCCTCTAAACAGTGTTCGATATCATATCTTTCTGTTTTGTGTGCTATCAAGACTCTTCATAAGGGCACTCCTTGTTTAACTATCTGACGTGCCTTAATTTGTCAGAGTATTGGTTCAACTAAGATCGGTTCTGCGTGGACCGCAAGGAGCATAAACGGCAGGTACATACAGGTTACTTGTTGATGTTGATCTACAGAATTAATGCATTTCTAGATTTCTTTGAAGCAGCAAGTGATGTTTTATTGTGACAATTTCCAAGGTTCAACGAAACCATGTACTAACAATAATCAACCTGAAAAATACAGATGAGATGATGTCTCAATTGCCTGGAGAGTCTAAGAAATAATTTCAAACCGAGTGCCATCAAATATCGCACTAAGTAATCTAGTAGCCCTTACGGACGACTATTAAGTTCCTTGAATAAATCTCTATTCAGATTGAATGAACCGCGTTTCATTCTAGTTATTGAGGAAACCTGTTTACAGACACTGTCAGCGAGACATTTATTCTAGAATATTTTCGTAAATAACAAATTGTTTAACGATATGCAAAGCAACAAGTCGGATTGATCCCAATTGTGTCCACATAGGTAACATAAGCTCGTAAATAAAAGGACACCCTCTTTTTTAACTACATAATTCCAAACATTTTTACCGACAATTTAATCTAATAACGACCTAAATTCTTGCATGTAATTCATTCAGCATGCACATCATACATCCTTATTGAATAAGTTGCATTTTTTCACACGTTTTGACAGCTCAGAACAGACATAACCTAGAGATGAAGACGACTTCCTGGTTACAGAGCCTCTAGGTAAGAATCACCTTAGGGTTAGTTACGTTGCGTACATTCTTTACCTAGGAATCGGATTGGATTCGTAACTTACGTTTCAAACTGTTTAACTGGAGCCTTTTCCATCGTTGTTGACTGGTGGTTAGTTTGTTGGTCGATTGCTCGATATGCTGGTTAACGATGAGCGGTTTAAGTTAAATTTTCTCGTTTGAGCTTGGGTTTTCAAAGTTAACACTTTCTATCACAGATGCTACTATTTCCAGTATATGCTTGTGTTAAGTTTGTCTTTGGCGGATTATCAATGAAATTATAAAAAACCGATGGAAATACCTTCGAATTTGTATTCACTCCCTCGACAATCGCATTTACTTGACTTTTTGTACACAAAAAAATATATTGACACCTCACTTGAAATTGGACTAGATTAGTTCCTTTCGTTTGCGACAGCATGTTTTTGTTAACAACGTGGACTGTTTGATTGTTGTTTTCAGTAAGTGACATATGAATGCGTCGATTTCGTATAAACATTATACACTTTTTTATCAAAACAATCTACAAAATAGATGCAATAAACTATTGATATTGAAGACTTTCAGGGTAGCAAGACCATATTTAAGTCGGTGTTTAATACTGAGCTTAACTAACTTAAAAACTTGTGTTTTGTTTGAGGCCCTGGATTGTTAGGGTTGATTGGATTGAGTAATAAAGCAAATTGTCGCAATTTATTTTTTTTTAAATCGAACATTTAGGTATAGTTTGCCAGAAAATAATGGATCATATCAGCAGATTTGGCAGGCCTTAGTCTGAACTGCCTTTTTCCATATTTATTGACAGGTTAAAAGTCTAAAATGTACTGATACTTATTAATTATACATACAAACGTTTCATCTCGGACTGCGCAAATTTTCAAATGCGGTTCCATAACTTTTCGTAGTGTGCATATTTGATCGATTTTGCATTGCCCAAATGAATCCGGTTGTTGGCTAATGAGTTTTTAGCCATTCAAACCTTATGGCAAAAACGAATCTGAAAGCGACGTTAAGAGGACATGCCTCTATAAATGGCGCGGTTGTGTAGGTCACATTTCTTTTGAATCGGACCCAAGTAGCTGAGGTTTTATTCGTAGGGCATATCTTTGTCCGCCCATATTTTAAAATTGATTCAGTTAATGCACCCCAACCACCCCATCCTGTTCACCATTCTTTTTTGCGGTCATCTCAAATGTTGAATGTTTCATTTTGCCTTGTTAGGTTGCCGTTATCGTAATTTGACAGTCTGCAGATGCGGTGAAACTCGTCTTATACAAACATTTATCACAAAAATATGAAAAACATTCGTCAAAAGAAAAAAATAGGTAATAAAAGCAGAAAAACAAAAGTGCCAAAAATGTAGATACGTCAATTCAACACAGCAGTCTATTGTTCCGAATAAACCGATAAAAAAAATGTTTGTCCATCCAAGTGTTTGTTTTCTATAAAATTACAAAAAAATTCAATATATTAAGTCCAGCATATTTCGATTTCTTATAAAAAAAAATTTGGGTCCCGCCAGGACAAAAAAACATAAACTTTTAGATTCCCCGTAGGAATATATTTGTTTTCGCATTTTATCAATAATGTATGAATGAATGTATTATTTTAAGTGATAAGATCAACAATTTTGAAATACTTTTTTTTTATTCATTAACATTTCTTTTAAATTTTTATTTTTTTTACACATTTTTCACATTTAGTTAATAACTTAATATTAATTAAAACTGTTTCGCTTATTTTAAACATTGATAGCAAGTTGGACATTTTGTCATTAATTATTCAACTACTTGAGGTGGTGCTACAGTCCGTGGCAAAAAGAGCCTCAACCTACAAGCTTCTGCAGCCATCCCGGGCCATGTCTAGTGTCCAGTTTTGCACGATAAGTTGGTTGGTCTTTCACAAGTGTGCACCAACCGAGCTGCCACACAGCTTTGATCGTTGTAGGGGAGTATTGTTTGCCAAAATTATGGGAGCTGTGCCGTCAGATTGCATTGTCTGTGGCAAGAATGTGCAAAATGTTACCAACCGAGTTGTAGCAACTGTCGCAGCATCTTTGACTTGCTTTACACGTCTCAAAGCTTTTCTATCAGAAAGCGTCGTGAGCATCCTCCTCCTGTTAAATATATATAAATATAAGTTTTATATATAGGACCAGCGACCCAAAATCGTAGACAGCTTTCTGTAGGTACATTGTAGCATGCAGGCATCCTTCTAAGAGCATCCAACTCTACGTGAAGATTATAACCGTCAATTATAGTGTTCCCAAAATTGATTCCATTACAAAAACCTTTACATTCGTTTCCGCTTTTGGCAGTTGTTTATCAACTTCGCCAATAAAGTGTTATAACTCGTTACGGACAAAGGAAGGATTATGAAATAAAATGTAGGTGAGTTTCAAGAGTATTCCATTTACCAAGAACTTACTCTGTTTATATGGAGACATATTTTTATAAATCGAAGATCAGTTGCATGACGATACAAACTGAATTTCGAGCACGATCAGAAGCTCGGTTGCCAATCATAACTGTAAATTGTATTGATTTTGGAACTATAATTCGTCTGATTCGGTGGAGCTCTGCAATTTCTGTGCAAACTTTCCCTTCCTCAGAAAACTTGTAATCGGAATATTAAAGGCATGCGCATATGTGATTATCTTTATGTCCTTTTAGTAAGGGCTCACGAGTACATCTTCCTTCCAAGCTGAAAGAGTTTGGATTCTATAACACGCACAGACGTACGTACGTATGCAGATGGGAAGTTAAAAGTCTTTATCTTGACTCTTCCAAAATGCTTCTACTAAGTTACTTAATTACTAAACGGGCTCCCGACCCGAAAAGAGTCTCTGTCTGAGAAACTGCAGCCCTCCACTCTTGCCGATGCCGGGCACAGGATCATCTCAATAATCCATGACATCAATTTAATATTTAATTGTTAGTCTTTGGATTGTGCTTGAGTTCCAGCCACCATGCTCACAAAAAAGGAAGACCGATCCCTCTAGTTCCGGTTTTGGATCCTTCTCGTGTCCATGAGATTCAAGTTGTCTTTACAATTGATCTTCCTCTTAGAAGTAGTTCAAATTGTAGAAGGACTTTGGCTACTACAGTTTGAAATATACAATACGTTGCCTAGAAGCTCTTCTGCAAGGATGAAACCATTACCGGTCAAAACCCAGTTTAACTGCAAAGAAAATCTCGTAATCTTTTGTCCTTAAATCTTAAGAATATTAGTTATCGGCTGTTATATTGCATTGTTGTGGTATCACCTGAAAGCAGAATCGCTCCAAGTAGCATTTGTGATCGTCCGAGGATCACTACCACGATTATTTGGAATACCACCTTTCTTGTTATTCAATTCTGTGCCATTATCCAATTTTTTAAGCGATAGAACACGCTCTAGATAGAAATAGTTAATCGTGAAAACTTTATAAAACTTTTAACCTCGCTTAATACTATCCTTTTTCTATGATTGAATAGTGGAAATAATTGAATGTAGCGCTTGAAAGTTTTCAGACAAAACAAGCAGTAGTTTGTACCTTGGAAAGCTTTCGTTGCTCTTGTCATTTAGAATCATTTCCATATATTATAATTTGAATTAACTGACCCATTCCTAGATATTTTTCTAATACGATGCAATTTCTCGTAACCAACGAGTGATCCTAGCTATAAAAATCACTTCCTCTCCATGACTAAGCAAACTTTTTTTAAGAGTCTACTCATTTCAAACAGACGTGTGTCTGCCTCACCTTCCCCCGAACAAAAGCAAACACTTTGTTGCTAGTTCAACTCAATGAAATTTACAAGCAATATAAATCGCGAACTCTAAAACGAAGCGCTAAAAGAAAACAAAAACGGAAAACAATTAATAGTGTACCTTTATATACGAGCCCAAGTTGATGGCCAAGGATGTACAACACTCAGTTGTGTCGCCCATCTCCCGCCCCGATGCGTGGTGTGTCGATATGAAGGAGAACGAACTTTACCTCAACTGTACATAAAAGGAGCAGTCATCACTATCTTGACCCATCATCATCGTCAACGTTCGAAATCAAAACCATTTACTCACCAGGACTAAAGTGAAACCTCTAGCTAAATACTTTGGTTCAGTTACTGTCTAGTGTTCTTTCGTCGCGGTACACCGAACTAATTCTTATCCACATTTATTTGGTCCTTATTCTTTAAAAATGTGATAGTTCGCTGCGGCGGCAATAAGAATTAGTATTCTTGAAAAAAAAAAAATGGCGAAAATAATTTCGACAATAAAAGCGATCCTTACGCGGCTCATATTCAGTACGCACAGTATAATTGCAATATGGCAGGTGACCGAGAATAAGGGCGAAATCATCTATTGGTCCCTGTGCGGACCCCTGGCAATTTTACTTCTCGAAGGAATTTTCACTTTAGCCATAAAAAAGAACCAAGAGTGGCGATGGTAATATGATTTTTTTTTTGGAAATGCGTGCGAATAAACGGACTATTTGTGTGTTTGTGTGTGTCTTTATTAAGGATAATTTGAATCCATAAGTGACCGGATGTGCCTACATTTCCGTTAGACAATATGATAAATGTTTAAGCGCTTAGTAGAATCTTGACGGATCGCTATGATAAAATCCATGGAGCGTAAACAAAGATTACGTAATTCTTTTTTAATCTTGCAAAAAGTGGAGGGGAGAGTGTTATGTACTAGCTCCTCAGCACATAACGGTTAACGAGTGAAACATTAAAAAAGGGGTGGCCCTAGTGTCATATCGCCTTTTAAGCGTAGGTGGCTAGTGGCGGCGGTCTTAAAATGTTTCCATTTGGTCAAACAATGAACAAACAAACAAATGTGGAGATTTGATTTACTGCATTGATCGGGTCCTGATTTGGGTTAAGACTTCAATAGAAATTTGGTTCCTAATGTCCCATTATTTTTTTATGTTGCAGATAGTGCGTTATATATTTTTGATGTATGGTGAGAAAAGTATTCTTAAAAAAAGACAATTCATACCACGAATTATATCCCTCATAAGTAGTTGCTTTTGAATATTTCGTCAATTGATGAGAAGCACATGACTACCAATTCCACATCCATCGTTTAAAGGCGGATTTGATTGTTCTTTGAGGATCAGTGCCTACATTGATTATTGTGTTTTATATATTACTAGCCGTATCCTGCGACTTCGACCGCGTAGGTTTCGTGTGCATAGAAAAGTTGAAGGTTTAAAAGTCGAAAAAGTTTACTCAACGCCCTGTTAAACAATTTGTGTATTAACCAATACATAAAGTGAGATATCATCTCGGACTTATGTTATGGAAGTTTTTGAGGTCTAAAATTTCTTACCGTAAAGACAGTGTTCACCTAAAAATACCGTTTTTTCAACAAATTTATTACAAAAATTGGCCGCCACGAAAGACCCCTTTATTTAAAAGGTATAATTTATAGCCTATGTCCATTGTAAGTATTGATGGTAGAATTTTTGGGATCGGCTAGGTCGTGCCGCAGATCACCTTCTTGATACAAACTAACAAATTAACACACTTTTACTATTTATAAAATTTTAACATAACCTTAACATATAGATATGTGTCGTTTCGGCCTTTTTTGTAGAGCTTTTTATTTTCTAAAACGTTTCTATAAAAAACAATTAAATTTGTGTTACCGTTTATACAGCGTTCGCATTCATTTGACCGATTTTGAGAAAGGTAATTGATCGTCACGAAATGGCCTTGTTTATAAAGTGGGTAATATATGTACTAAGTTCATTCCGAAGGTTCATATGATTGGTGAACGAATTATTGAAATCGGTGATCAGTTTTGAAGATTGCCTCATACGTACAAACATAAAGCTAGTAAAGATCAATTTTAAGTTCTCTGTGCGCTTAAATATTTCGCTTAAGTCGGAAGAAACAACGCGATAGAATCATTCAAAAATACTAACTTAAATTTACTTTACACTTTTCCTGGGAAAAAAATCTTTCAAAATTGCTGCCTTCAAATGTATTGCGAAGTTTTAATTATACTCCACTGTGCACTCGAATAAGTCAATCTCAGGCTATCCAATCGGCTTATAGTTTGCATTAGGAGCAGTGTCCGCCACGACAAAAAAAAAGGACTATTTCACAGGGAGTAGGTATAGAAACTTCCAGCTGAATAGGGTCATATTTTCATTTATATAGTATGTACAAACTTACAAACATAATATTAGTATAGATGAATTTTAAGTGCTCTGTGCACTTAAATATTTAGCTAAAGTCAAAAGAAACAACGCGATAGAATCATTCAAAAATACTAATATAACTTAGTTTTATCTTACACTTTTTCTGGGCCAAAATCTTTCAAAATTGCTGCCTTCAAATGTATTGCGAAGTTTTCAATTCAAGACCTATGCAGTTTTAATTATACTCCACTGTGCACTCGAATAAGTCACTCTCAGGCTATCCAATCGACTTATAGTTTGCACTAGGAGCAGTGTTAGTCGACAAAAAAAAAAATAGTAGGTATAGAAACTTCCAGCTGAATAGGCCATTTTTCATTTATAGGCCAGAAACTTTCAGTCCACCCTCGCATTTTATCACCGAACTCATATCCCAATTTCTTCGAGTTAGCTAGAGTTTTTCGAGTTTCGAAGACAATGGAGCATTGACGTCTATTCTCTCATATTGGCTGAGCCATTTTACTCGACAGACTTTTTCTTTCAAAACTAAAACCTCATTATTGTACAGCGCAATTATTTCTTCTCAACTCTTTCGGCCTCATCTTTAACATTCCATGAATGCTTGAATGACGAGCACTGATGTCAATAGCTGGACAAACTTGAAAAAGATATTGCGTTTTATATTGAAGATATCACATGGCAGCACATCTCCCTGCCGGAGTCCGGCAGGTCTGGAGGTTCAAAATTGTACAGCGTTGCAAACATTGTGTCATATAACCGGATCAGTTTTTTTGAGATCCCGAGTTGCTTTTTGCAGTTCAGGTATTGGGCAATTTGTGTGTTGCAAAAAGGCTTAAGTCATTCATACAATACATCGGACAGGATCTTGTCAGCGACATCAAGCAGGGAATTGGCTCAGTATTTGTTGGGATGGAAAGAGCTGATACTCCAATCCTTCCTATTTTCTCACGGTCCTATCCAGTGCAATTTATAGATCGCAGTAAATGTTGGCATTTTTTTAACGGCTTCAACTCTTGAGAGTAACTGACAATTCTTTAAAGAGCACAGTAATTGTGAAGCTAATGGTCATGAGTCCGTTCGAAGTCGGCAATAAATTGTAGGTCATCATTTGTTTGAAAAATATAACGTGCATGACACAAATGTTAAAGCTAGGACTGCCGATCTGTTTTGTATATTATGCTATGAATTTGTCATCACATTTAATTTATCTTTAAGCTTGTTTATTTAAGTTTGTATCTTAAGCTCAATAATGTTAATTTCCAATTATAGGTTCTGTCCCTCGGTGTTTCTTTACTTGGGCAGCATCGTACCGGCGATTTGGTTATTAGAGTTGGACAAGGTCGAACGTCGAAATACGGGAAAGTATAATGTTCCAACAAACCGTACCATCGAGTCGTCACCCTTAGGAACGATTGATGACTTTTTAGGAGAAACTGGGATTGATATGCCAAATATCAATGTGGACACATGGACAACGTTGATCGAACAATTCCTTATGTTAATTCTGATAGTTGGCAGATGGTTACTCCCAAAAGGAGATCTAACTCGGGACCAACTGAGTCAGCTCTTATTAGTGTATATAGGTAAGAAAATAAGGAAATAGTTTATTAGTTATTTATTTACAAGTGTCCATCTGTTACAGGTACCGCTGCCGATATTATAGAATTCTTTGATTCGTATAAAGATGACTCGATTGCTAAAATACCACTTTTGGTGTATTTAACGCTGGGAATTTGGTCATGGAGCCTTTTGCAATTTACTATTGTCCTTTCAGCCACAAGGGCGCGTAGACCAAGGGGTGGGGGTCCACAAGCAAATGAGTAAGAGATTGCATGATCCTTGGAAGGAAACTTTTTGGTAAATCATTTTTTTTCTAGAAGTAACGATTGCTGCAATTGCAACAACTGTTGTTGTGGTATTGACGTTTGGGGAATTGTACTGAATGTGATCCTTCAAGACGCACCGTTCTTAAC
The DNA here is from genome assembly GCA_963555765.1 of Orthonevra nobilis. Taxonomy (NCBI): domain Eukaryota; kingdom Metazoa; phylum Arthropoda; class Insecta; order Diptera; family Syrphidae; genus Orthonevra; species Orthonevra nobilis. The sequence continues at coordinate 23,780,000 of OY743225.1, read as the reverse complement.
TTTTAGATTGTTGATAATTTTTCAATACAATATAATTAATTACATGAATGTGTTTTTTACGTGTAAGTAAATTTCATTGTGTGAATTTGTCTTTGGTAATAATTTCTTTATAAACTTTCTTTTAAGGTAAGAACTCACTGGTTATTCTCCTACAATTATACAGATTGTATGTTGTTAATTCTGAGTTCTGGAAGGCTCGCAAGGATAGTAAAGCTTTGAAGAAATCAAAACAATATAGTAAAACCAAGCGACGTATTTCTGACGATTTGACCGATATTTACGTCATCTCAGAGAAAGCCATTGATTCAAGAAGAAAAACAAAAAGGTAAAAATTATTTGTCGTCTTCGGTTTCTCCAAATCGCTTCGCAAAAGCAAGCTTCAATACTTTTTAGTTTCAATATTAAGCCTTTTTAATAAGAATTTTTTTTATGGATTTAGTCAACAACAACAACAACAAGGTTTTGCATGAAAACATAAAATCTTATAAAACAATTTCGAAACCGGTGCGAAAATGTCATTCTGGTCGACAAGTCCAAGATACCGAAGTTTTTGTTTCGGAAACTAAGTTAACACGAAGAGAAAAACTTTTTGAAGAGACCAGTCGTTTTTTTTTTTTTGAAAAAGTTAAATATGTTTTTATCACATAATATAAAATGTGGTTTAGTGAGTTCTAGACATAACTCTTCCTTGTCTGATTTTGTTTAATCAACCGTTTCTATGCGTCATCCCTAATGGTTTCACGTCATAATTTGGACAGCAACCGGGCGATGGATTCAAACAATTAAAAATCATGATTTTTATAATTGTGGAGAAATATTGAACGTCTGATAGATTTCGAGTTGATCGTGTCTCTCTTGAGCGTCTGGCATTCGGAATGCAGGAAGGTTGTCTTACGGCTTTCGCACTATGATCATAATATGATCTAGCGCGTGCTTGCTAGAACAGTTTCATCCTGTATCGAAATCTATTTGTCCAGGGCACCCGGCAAGGCTGTTTTATCTGAAAACTTAAACAAAGGTACCTAGAGGCAGTGTAAGAAAGCGTAGGATCTATCTCTTACTACACGAGAAAATGATATCTCACACCTGAAACGTGCTCAAATTTTGCTGGAGCCATTTCGTTTTCGGGCGTTTCTGTGATCGATATTTGATTCTCTATTACAAAATATATAATAGCAATGACACTGAATTCTTAACTAATCAATATTGGCTTTTCATTTCAAATAGAACAAGAAACTACAGTGACGATGAGTACGTGCGAAAGAAAAGGCCAAAAAAGGAGAAGTATATACATACGGCGGTGAAAAAAAGTCGCCGTACGCCCCGAAATTGAAATGATAATTGTTGATGATTGTTTTGTTGCTCAAGCATCATGTATTTTTTGTGAACTCATCACTACGTCCGCAATAAATTTGACTTTGCAGGCGCAGCGTAGTTTGTTTGTTTTAAGACTATACTTTACAATTATCAATCTAATTTTGGTGTTGACGTAGACTTTTATTCATCACTGTAAGTCAAATAGTATCATCATAATCAAATGACTCTTCAAAGTGTTTCTAGACAAAGTAAAAGCCGCACCCGCAAGGATACCGGCTACTCTACGGCAAGCTCTCAAAATCTGTATTCAACAAAACTCGTTGACGAGAAAACCGGAGCTCGTCGAAAAGACAGAAAAGAAAAAAGACCTGTGAAAAGATCGAAACGAGATCTTAGTACATCACCAAGTGAAAGCGAAGTTGAAATAAAACGATCGAAAAAGAAGCAGGATAAAAGAGATAGTCGAGTAGATAAAAAGTTGGTTAGCATCCTTGAAACTTATAATAATAAATAAACGAATTCGTTCTTTTTTTCGTAAAATTTGTATTCACAGAAACGCAGTAAGAAAACATAAAGTTTTTGAGCCAGTGACAGAGGAATCTTCATCATCGACATCATCTTCATCATCTTTATCGTGGGAAAGCGATACGATTTCGCCAAGCTACGAGGTTATTAATCACAAAAAGTCGAAGAAACTTCGCCGAAGATCGAGTTCATCAAGTTCATCGAGTTCATCAAGTTCATCGAGCTCTACAAGCTCTAAGAGCTCATCGACTTCATCATCCACAAGCACTTCACATTCATCGGGAACAGCGTCCTCATCATCATCTTCCTCTTAAACATTTGTTTTTGTTTTTCGATCAAACGATTTGAGAGATATTCGAGTGCTGGTCGAAACTTAAATTACACTTAGATGTGAGATTAATTTATTTTCCAAATTAAGGAAGTGAAACTATTTAATTAATATTTGAAAATTTTGTATAGTCTTATTTGTTAACTAACCAATTAAATAAATAGAAAGATATAAAGATAAAGATAAAAATGGTTTTGTGTTTTTAATTTTCTCCAGATAATGCTGCGAGTTTTTTGGAATTTAATTCTTCACTTTTGTGAATAAAATCGGCTTATTTGTTGTTTGAAAAAAAAACGTTACCTAGTTGATTATGTACAGAAATAGTGCTCAAAATTTCAAAAGGATCGGTGCATTAGTTTTGATGTAATGAGAGACACCGACTTTTGAACATTAAAAATCTGGTATAAAACGTTCATTCGACAGGTATAAAAATACTCCGAACTTCGTAAATTTCGAAATTTTGATACAATATTCTTAAGAGGAATGCCCGCTAAATTGACATGAGATCAATAATGAGGGGAAAATCAAGTAGGTTCCTTGCAACAAACCCTTAGATATTAAATTGGTGCATAATTATTTTCTCATTTACTTATACCCCGGACTTTGCTAAATACAAACAACACTTAAAACTAATTTATAACTAAGGATTAGGTAGATGGAGAAGGTTTGAAGAAAGGGCATTTTAAAGCGTGTATCGGTCGAGGTGGAAATAACAAAATTTCCTGTGTTGCATTGGCCTTCCGCACAATTATGGACATAGGTTCGTGAGAACCGTAGTTGGTGCGGTGTGCGTCTAAGCGGAAAAGGGAGACAGATCTCAGGTTACGGAGGTTGGTGTATATAGAGATCGATCGGAGCAGCGTGGGACGGTCGATGATACCGGTTAAGAGTTGATGAATGAAAAGAATATCTGCGATGTCACGAGGATGCGTATGGGACTTAAGATTGATAAGCTGCAAGCGGTGGGAATATGGTGGGAGATTAAAGCTGTCTGCCCAAGGGAGACCTCGTAGTGCGAAGCGGAGAAACCGGCGTTAAACAGCTTCAATTCGCCGGATATGGATTTCATAAAAAGGAGACCAGACTTGGGAAGCATATTCGAGGAGGGGTTTAACAAAAGTAATGTAAAGTGCTTTGGTGACGTAGGGGTTTACGAACTCTTTGGACCAACGCTTAACGTAGCCAAGAGCGGAGTCGGCACGGCTAATGATGGAATCCATGTGCGTGCGAAAATTGAGTTTCCTATCACAGGCAATACCCAGGAAGATTATTTGTTAATAAAAATGTCACGCTTTCGCTGGCAGTGGCTTTAATTTTGAATTTTTTCAAAAAGGAGAATTATGCTATAATAAAATTAAACAATTGATGAGAAGCGGATACCACATAAATATATCAGCTGCAGGATTCTTTAGTTATCCACTGTACACTCAGCATGCAAAATAAAATTTCTGAAAACAAAAAATAATAAATTCTCTTTTATTTTCATTTATTATGTTTTCATTTTATTTTTCATTTTGTTTCATTTCAATTTTCTTAGAAAATTCATATAAAGTAATATGTTTAGATTTTTTTCTCTGAAATTCTTTTTTGTATTAATTGTTTCTTCATTTTTCATATCGCAAAATAGATTACTTTTTCTTAATTTTTCTTTGTAACAAACAGTTTCAAAATAACGCTTTATTTTATTTCTATGTTAAATATATTTGTTTATTTATTTTTGTTTTTTTTTCAATATGTTTATTTTAAACCAAATTTAAGGTTTGCTTTTTATTCTCAAAGTTTTACTTTCAAATCTTAGGGCAAAAGTTTTAGTTAAACAAATTTCATAACAGAATTCGCCTTTGCCAATGTGAAATTATAAAAAAAATGTAGAAATTAAGGTGATAACAATTCACCTTAGCAAAGATACATACAAACAAGTCTAAAAGAGACAATTTTGGATGAACTTGATTTTAATTTTAATAAATTATCCTTGATATAAATTATTCGAAAATTGTTTTCTTCTTATTTATAGCGGAAAATTTTAAAATTAGTTAATGAAGTACAATCAATACCAAAAATAAGGAAACAATTAAGCATTTTAAGATTTGCTTACATTTTGTATACATTTTTCTTTAAATTAATATTAATGATAAAAACTGAGGTAGATAACAATTCATGTTAAAAACAAATAAAAAAAACAGTTGATTAACTGTTTGAAACAATTAATAAAACGGCTCACTTAAATAAACAAAATATAAAAAAATAATATTCGGTGACAATATATTAAATGTATTTCAACATCAGTAAATCTACTAGTTTATTCTCAGAATCAAAGTTCAGAGATATAATGTAATAAAAGACAGCGTTGTATTTCTTCAGAAAAAAAAAATATTACTTTTAAAACAAAAATGTCTATAGTTTTATTTCTGCATAATATAAAATTTTCAATGAAGGATGAATTAACTTAGCTGATGACAATTTACAGGTAATTTTTAACTTTACTTATCTATTTGTATTATTTTTTCTTAAATATTTTACATATATCACATCCACTTACACAGCGAGACAACATTATTCTTCGACTTTAAGAATTTTATAATTTTATGCATAAACATTTTACATTTCGTTCCTTGTGTATAATTAAATAAAATTTATTGCATTTGGATATTTCTTTGTATAGTTTGGAATGTATTGTATAAATAGCAATAAATGCAGTTTCCATTAATTTTTCTTTTAAACTTATAGCTGGAAATTGTTGATTTATTCTTATATAAACCGATCGATTATTGATCATTTTTTTATAGAAAATTGTTTTGTTTTCGCATGTGAGTTACTTTTATTTGAACATTTTTGACTTAATTGTTTAAAACAATTCAAATGAGATGTGAAAAAATCCACAAATGGGAAATGTTAAGAGACATATGAAGCTTAGGATACACTAAACTTTTCTAACTTGACCGGATATTTATGCATTATTCCAAGTACATGATGCCTGGCAGTATTTTAAGATAAGACGAAATATCTTTGGTTAGATTTATATTGATGAAGACTGATATTTCACTGCAAACTGTTTGAACTGAATAATCACCTCTTCTTGAAGAAAATTGATGAACATTTGGGTGGAATGATTAATCTGTTCATGCACGAAATTGCATATTTTTACACTCTAACAATTTTGTCGAGGCTACCTTCGGCTGGATCATGGAGTTGTACTCCTCCAATGAAGTGAACTTGTTCATGGGTGTTTGCTGATAGACAGCCTTCAAGAAGCACTCTCGAATAGTATTAAAAAGCAGAAAGGTTAGAGATTATGGTCTCGGAACGTTAGAAGCCCTTATCATTCTCTGTTTCTCTCAAATTTGATGGCATCATTAATCATGACTTTTGAATGGTTACCCATTGTGCCTACGAAATTTATAAGTTAACGCGTGGAATCGAACAACTTCAGGGACAAAGATTCCAACTCATGGACATGGACAATGTACCGCACAGTTTAGACTACAAATTGCAGAAACAAGATTCGCCGGTATGAATACGGAACACATTCTCCTAAGATGCCCATATTATATCAATACAATCACTAGTTTCCAGCGTACCATAATTGAAGTGTATACAGCAAGAGTGGAAACTATTTTTAAGCAATCGTTGTTGCGTTTGATACTCTAACACAATGGTAACAGCTTTGCTTCGTTGATGGTGGGCGACCAACAACACACAGACGAAAATATCAAAATCGTTCACGAGAAGAATCTCCGTTGGACCGTAGGACAAAGTATAACTAGCTGCTCAAAAAATTGTTTTCACGTCTTGATGATGACGATTTCGTTTAAGATTCTGGATGTTTATAGCTCATACTTCTGTTTTACAATACACCTCATTCGTCATTCGGATAAGTTCAAAAGTATAAAAATAACAATGATAAACGGACTTAAACACAACGAAAGCAATAGGATTGAAAAAAAAAACTGTGAAAGAGTGGTTAGGATAGGAGTATAAATTATAAAAAAATATACTATAGGTACTATTGATTAAAGCTAGTTGATTTTATTGCACTTAGAATGTTCCTGTTCAATGTTCAATAATTTCATTTGTCTTGACTATTTGTTTTGTAATAAATAATATGGAATGTGGTTTGCTTGCGCGCAGCTATTGCTATTTTATGATTATAAATATGTACACGGACACTCGTTTGTAGTTTTTTTATCTTTTTGGTTTATGAACACACTCTTTTCACTTCTTTTCCATTTTACTTTACACTGATATAAGTTACAATCCCTGGTTGATTTTGTTAATATATATTTTTATTTTTATACAGAATATCTTTTGAACACATTGGGTTTCCGTTTTTTTTTTAAAGTTCATTTGTTTTTGTTTAATTTCTTTAAGGTACTTTTGGTTGCTATAATTTTTGTTGCATTTTTTCTTTTCTATAAAATTTTGCATTTATTCAAGGGGATAATATGAAGGTCAATCCGATGAATAAGAGGTGTATTGTTTGGGAGCAGAAGCAGATATCATACAAATTCCAGACTATAAGTTTTTATTAAAAAAAAAAGTTAATCTTAATTGGATTTTCAAACGTAAAATCGTAGAAAGTGTATTATGAGCTCGCTACGGAATAATACGAAAAATAATAATTGAGTAGACAAAAACTGTTTGTTGATTGTGTGTAAGTAGATAAGTATTAGAAAAGTTGTTACTAGTAAAAATAACTATTTCTTTTTGTTAGAGAGTATAATTATATGAATATTTTAAATGGTTCAGGTACGATCATTTCTATTTTTTTTCATCTTTTTTTATATACTATGTATCCATTTGTTTTATTTTTTTATCATGAGTTCTGAATGTATTGATTTATTTTCTTTTTCTGTGTTGATGCATTATAATTGGGATGTATTTATTTTGTTCGATAGAAAATTGTTTATATTTAAAAATAAAAGAAAAGAATACGTACAAATTTGATATCAATTTAGATAAAATAAAAAGCTTATAATTAAAAGATAAAAAGCTTCAAATCCCACTCACATTTCTAGTCCTCTGCGTAGGCTTAACAAACATACAAAAGTTATTTAAGTCCTAGTCATATAACATTTTAACAATTGCCCAGTAAACAATAGTCAACTTCTTGACTGTCGGCCGCAACAGATAAAAGTAAAATTTTATATTAAAATTCTAAAAAATAATTAATACATTTTTATTTTTCTTAAGTTTATTTTATCCTTTTAAGCTAACGATGTGGTAGAAAATGCAAAAACTAAATTAGATTTGATAAGGACTATTCTTAACAAAACCATAACAACACCATTTGTGCCAGCATTCAATTGTAATTGCTAAATTTTCAAAACTGAAAGTACAAAATCTATGAACATTACCAGTTTCAGTAGATGACTTTTAGAGTATCCACGAAAGGGATCGTTGTTACCTTTATTAAGCTCTACTCTAGTATTTCAGTATGACTTTCGAATAAAATCAATGCACATTTTCGCAAACAAAAGAAAAATAACTGGGGCGTGTTATTCATATAAATTATGATTATGAATTTGTGAGAAAAAAAAAAAAAAACAAACGAGCTCACACATCCAGACCGCTGAAATCACGCTTTGATCGAGATGGAAGAACTCGGACTGTTAAGCAAAAGACGTAGCAAGGACACATTTATTTCGGATTTGTTGACTTAGTATTAGTTGATAAACAGCTTAACGAGTCATAATAAGCGCCTTACGCCCTATACCAATTTAGAAAAAAATTAATTTCTATTTTCGTGGTCTGCGAAAGAAAGAAATACTTTTAAAACGCATTAGGCAAAACTTGACGTTATGGTTAAGGGAACTTTCTCGAACTTCGGTGAATTTTGAAATCGGAAAAATTACAGAAATTGTTTCCAATGATTTTTTAAAACAATTTGTTTGCAATGCCACGTTATTTTTAGTCCCCTTAAATTGACATAACAGCATAATGTTTCCATCGTTCTTACAAACTGAATCCAAGCTTAAAATGTGAATTTAAAAGCATAAGTCCCCTCAATTCCAGAGTTAAATATTAATACAAAATGTTTGAGGATGGCTAACACGTAAAGTGTATGAAGGTGGCAGCTAGTTCGAGAGCAATTACCAACTTATTTATGCCAACCAAGTCACTTGGATCACTTTTAAGCAGATTTCCTTCACGTTAAGTAAACAAAAGTCGCGTAGGGTGAATTTTGTCTTAATTACTTTCAATCAAGTCGAACAAATTTTGTAAGTCAATTTTAAAAAAATTAATATATAAAAATTTGTGTACTTTTTTGTTACTGTCAATGCAGTGAAATTTCATTATTGGCCCAGATTTTGCGTAGATATTTCTTATTCATCACAATAAGAAAAAGGGTAAACAAGCGTAAGAAATTTAATGCGATTAAGTGACCTTTCAAGCAGTATAACACATTTTTTTCGTTTTAAGGCAGAAATTAAAGAACTCCCAGTTAAGTTGTTCTCCTTCGAACGACTTGAAGTGTACGTTTCGTCTAAAGTTTGGGGAAGGATATGCATAGTTTGAAAAAGAGCCGGTCTTTTGATTCGCTATCCTCTAAATTCGACACGATATCAAAAGCAAGTCAAGTGATGAAACCTGGAACCTGCTCTGTAGAAAACTAGTTGTAAAAAAATAAACAAGCAGAAAATAATATTCAAATTGATGTTGTACCGACGAACCTAACATTAATATGCGTATGATAATATGCTTACTTGCTTCTATGGAAAATCTAGTTTAACCTACAAATAGAGAAGTGATGAATTTCTAGTACTTAAGGAACAAATATCTTAAATCGGAGGTGCTTAAATAATAAAAAAATGATTTACTTGTTGGTCCAAAAAACGGAAAATACATAATAATGGGCGCTTAAGAATTTAGTTAAACCATCCAAATGACTGTATTAAAGAATTGAATAATAAAAAAAACGAAAATTCACAAATCTTAAGTGAACAAAATTTCTCATCCGAAAAATAAAATATAGCATTAGACCTGCGCAAATTTTTGAGTGGGAATTGAATCTTAGACTAACAAATATCAATTTAATCTTAAAATGTTTAATGCAAGAAAAAAATTGCAATATTTTAAAAGAAAAAAATCCTTATACGTAAAAAATGTAAGCTCAAATTATTATAAACGCAGCTACGATTCAAAGCTTCTTCTTAATTTAAAATATAAACAATTTAAAATGTTCTTCCTTAAGAGACTACACACTTGAGAATTGGAATTATATTCCTTTTCCTGATTCATGCGTTCCGAAATAAATACATCATAACAAATAGTACTCGTAATTGTAAGCCTCAATTTTCGTATTTATCTCCATTACATGTTCTCTTTGTGTTTTGTATACAAAAAATATTTCTTAAGATTTAATTTTAATATTACATATAAATGTTACATACATTGTTAATCTTTTGCCACATCGACGTTTGTGGACATTATAAAACTCGATTAAAATGAAAAACTAAACATTTAACAGCTGGAATGTATAACAACCATATAATCGCAACAAACCTGGTTGCGTTGAGTGAGAATTTCTCGGTATAAGATTTGTTGAATGTTCGCCTATCCATTTGGATCTACATTTGGTCTTCGATGGCTCCAACTAGATTTCAATAGTGGATTCACTGAGTTATCTGCCTCTTGGTGATGATGATGTGAAGGGTTAGGATGATGTAAAGATATACAGTGACCGCTACTACTAGGATGGCTATCAGCAAGTGTTGCTACACCAGCGGAAGATGATGCTTCAAAACCAATTGTGCTTAAGTTATCAATTAGAGGAGCTGTTGATGAATTTGGATTTAGTTGACTGATTGTTGTATCAGTGGGTGGCTCTTTATTTTGCCATGAGAATGTGTTATTGTTGTTATTTGTCACCGCTGGTGAAGTGCTGAAAATTTGACAAACCCCATCGTTTCTATCTAATTTTGGAACGTCGTCGAATACACCTGCTGATTCTTGCGAGTGTCGATGATTCTGAAATGTTGCTTTATATGAAGCCAATAGAAAGCTGAATTATATATTTACTTACTTTTGAATCAGCTTTATCGTCGCCATTATTAAACGTGAACAACGATACTACACCATTGTCAATGGAATGGTTTAACTGATGAGTGGGATGCATTGGTGAGGAAGAATTTACCTTACTATTATTACTAGAACTACTGTAACTATTTCTATTGTTTACTGTATTTACATAGGGAGGGCAGCCATTACGCAATGCAGCAGACTGCCGTTGGCTGTGGCTATTATTGTGACGCTGGCGGCTGCAGTCCTCACTCAATGTTGAGGGTCTGCAGCCACCGTTTACACTGCTACTCCCACCGTTGAAGAAATTCGGCGAGGAACTAATTTTATTCAGTGCAGCAAAACATTTCGGCTGAACCGGCCGATAATTATCTGTAAAGTCTCTTCTATGATCGGATGATGCCACTTGAATGAAATAGAGTGTTTCATCATTACCATCCGCGATGGAACGTTTGACTGTCCTTTTTGGTAGAGGAGTCGAACTGCACAGTGCAATAGGTTCTTCGTTAAGCTCGGTTTCAGCAGATATAAACTCAGAACTATTCTCATTTCGACGTGGACAGTTACCATTGCCATTGGGCAGTCGTCTTGGGACTGTCTTATCGGAGGACATATCCTTGACAATTTGAAAGTGCTGAGATTTGGGAATTAAAGTTTGCATTTCGTGGAATTCATTCATTGTGCTGGTATCGCCCAGCCCGACGCTTAAACCACCTCCACTATCGCCTAGATATCGACCCAGGCCAGTAATTTCTGTATCACCACCTGCGCCTGGCGTACTAGCCGCACCGATATTCGATTCCGATTGAGATGTTAGTTGCGTTTGACCCGAGCGCAGTTTAAATCGATGTCGTTGACAAATAATTATTATAATAAATATCGATATACAAGTAATGGATAGAACCGCACCAATGACAATTCCCAAATATGTGTCCAATATTGAGGATCTTTCAGTTTCCAAGTCCTCCAGGCGAACATTTCGTAGATCTATAAAAATTGGGGCACCTATTCCGTTTTCACCCACAACTCGTACTGTTACATTGATTTTCTCTCGCTCTGTTATGTTGGGGAACTATTTGAAGAAGGACACTTGAAAGCAAACAAACGCTTGGAAAAAAATTGTAATACCTTGAAGAATGTTTCACTTGAGCTGACATTCGCCCCATAAGTTGCGTTGTTCACCGACCAAAAAACACTGTAATAGTTAATTTTACCATTTGGATTTTTGGGTGGATCCCAGCTAAGTTTCAGGCCATTGTGTTTCTTAACTTTGTGATTTGTTATTGTACCGGGTGCTGAAAATAAAAACAAAATCAAAATACATTTACAAACAATTACAAGTTGATCAAAACAGGAACATATTTTATAATCTCGTATTTGAATAAGACTGTTGCCTTGTAGCAGATTTTAGGAAAGACGCCCAGGCAAGGAATAGTGAATGTATTTGACGAGCATGGAATAAAGAGATGAAAATTGGCCTTCAATCAAATAGATTCTAGCCAGACATAAACAAAGTCGAAGTGCATCCTTTTGCAACTGGAGACAATTTGTTATAATTACAATTTATACAAGAACTCACGATCTGGGGGTGTTTGAATATCAGCTTCTCCGAAAGAAAAATGATTGTTGCAGCCGTAGAAAAGAACCTTGTAGTGCTTCTTCGGTCGTAGTTCCCTCAATACTAGCTTCGATAATGTAATTGTCCTATAAATTAAAAATAAGCTTTCATATCGAACAAAGTATTTCTATTAACCTACATGTCTTGACAATGCCTTCGGCTGTTTCCTAGGTCCGGAATTTCATAGACAAAATAACAAACTTGAATGCAATCCTCACTGAAGTTCTCTGCAAATATAAAGGTGATGCTGCGCGATTCAACTTTAAATACCTTAAATGGAACAGTTGCTGCTTCCTCAGTATCGTTTTCAATCTAAAAACATACAAATTAAGAAACTTTGCAATTGTTGGCAAAATCAACCTACGGTTTTCCACCGGACATATCGAAAGTCCTGTTGTAGATTCTCGTTCTCATTCGTTATAATTATAATGCGAATCTTTGCACGTGAACAATTCCTTAGAAGCAAGCCTGTAACATTCGACGGAACTACCAAACTAAAAATATCTTCGTCTGGTGCATAATCCTCTGAATCATTACGCATACTTTGAACCTTGTTGAGAACATCTCTAGCTTGAGATTCAGTCAATGGAATAACCTCTTGAAGATTGTTTTTGATATCATCGGGAACTTGTAGTACATTAACCGACGATGAAATTCCCTGAACGGGAGACTGAGCGAAGAATTCCTTTGGATGTGGACGCGTGAACGCGATGGCGAATTGAACGATAAAATATTTGGTTTTTAACACTGGATTTGACCACATTACGAAAATTTCGGACGACACGTGAAATGTGCGAATGGGTACTACAAAAAGTATAAATTATTTACTTAAATTTATGCAGGAGCAATAACAACTTACTGCCTTGGGTAGAGCAATTGGCAGGAACACTCAAAATAGAACTCTTCATAGTTTCGTCAATGCTTCCTGTCTTACTGTACCGTTGGGAGGATATTGGCAATAGGGCTCGCATTAAAATCGCAAATGGTTCATAAATTGGCATGTGACCAGAGATCACAACATAGTCAGTGTGATTGAGCTGCAAAGGAGGCTTGGACTCCCACACCCGGAGATTCTTTTGTGCAAAATGTACACTGACAAAGTATAACTGAAAGAGGAATTATTTATCACGAAATGTTTAAAGAACTAAAATGATCTTACCGGAGAAGTTCCACTGTGAAAGGTGACGTTAATGGTATTAAAATTTATTGCATAACACCGAACATGCCTCAGAGGTTTCGGCATGACATCCAAGTCTTCACGATAGGATAATCTCAGCAAAGCTGATGAATATGTTTCACCAGCAATATTCCGGGCAAAGCATTGATAGATTCCCTCGTCAGCAAGATCAAACGATTGAATGGTCAGCACATTCTTCACAATGTACGTTGTGTAGCTATCTTCGGTTATCTGTTTTCCATTGCGGTACCTGTGAAAAAGTTTATTTTTCACCAAAACAAAACAACAACGTTAGACTTTTGACTGACCATGAGAATTCAGGTGGTGGATTTCCTTCGGCGGCACAAGAATAATTAACAAAAGCTGCCAATGCACTCTCATATGATTTTAATGGTTTCACAATAAGCGGAGGATTCGTCACAATAACTTGAAACATTTGCGAATCACTCTTCGTTGTACAATTATAGAAACCATCATCCTTATCTATTGACGCTTCTCTTATGTAGAAGTCCACACTGTTGTTGCTAATTTTTTCTGATTGTGATCCGATTGTCTTTCGAAACCACCATTCGATTGTTATTGAATCGGAGGCTCCCAGACAGCGAAGTTGAAGATCCGTTTTGGAGGCAATGTAGTGAACTTCATCTTGAAGCGGGGGTAATAGTTTGTATCTTAGATATGGTGTCTTCGTATTGTTTACAATCTTAGGTGGTACAACGAAGACAGTTAAGAAAAATTGACGATGCGTTTTTACAGCATACGAGTTCTGCGCAACGCACCTAGAAAAAAAATTAAGTTAAGAATTGTTTAACAAATTGCTGATAAAGGAAAAAATATAACGTGGGATGCATAGTGAATTGATTATGAATCTAAATTTACTAACGAAACAGAGGTATATAAATAAATGAAAAACATTAATTAAAATATAAGATAAATAACAGTTCATTAATAGTAGGAAAATGGGACGGAAAATTTGATATCGACTTATTAGCTTAAGCTTGATTCGCAGGATTTTTTTCAATACTAGTTTAATGTACTTTGTGAGTTTGGAAGATTTAGCTAAATAGCTTGCTGCTGGTGATATGCCTTCACAGCAGAACCAGACGAACCACTATTTTTGACGACACCAACTGAAAATTCTAGCAGGCTATACAGCCACCAATACAACAACACACGCCCTTAAGTCAGACTACTATCGCTGATTGACCAATTCAGTGATAATTTTATGCCAACGGCAATCGTGACCTCGAACCTGGGCAGGCACTCTACCAACTGTGCCACCCAGTTGTTTCGAAATTCATTAATTATTACCTTATATATAAGCTTTGCGTAAAGCATTAGAAGTTAGAAAATATTTAGAACTTTACCAGAGCCCTTTTCCATTTATTTTCTTTGAGTGCAAAACTTTCAAATCTTTCTTAATTTCTGTTTATATTGCAATACTGCATCAACGACGTTAAGAAAACTTTACGAATTAATTGCATCGTAGTAATCACATAATCCCTAGCCCATAAAGAAATCATGTCTACATAAGTTATAATCAGTCCAGCAGACCGTAAGTTTAACCTGAACTTGAAAACACGTTTATTTTATGATATCTTTTCTGATGTATCATTAATAACATTTGTTATTATCATTGTCTCGCTCATCCCTGCCAATTAAGTTTCCTATTCATCTTCACCTTAGCTCAGACTGTCTAGCTCAGCAGATAAACATAAATTATACAATAAAAGCCTCCAGAAGTAAAACTCAGTGATTGCATTGAATCCATTAAGACCAAAAGTAGACTCCAATACAAATATAGTCGAAAAACTCATTTAAAACTTGAAGGCAATTAAAAAATTCGCAGAATTTCATTCATCAAATCGTAACACATTAATTAAATAAAAATTAAGAAGTCATGCTAGGAATAGCGTGCTTTTCGCACTTAATCATCGAATGCAATATGTTATGCACTAGTTTAGGGTCTTTGTCGTCACAGCTATTCCGGTGGTCATTTGAGCATAGGAAACCATCGCCCACTACTCATGGGCTCACTTTCAATCCCATCTACAATTTAAAATGTTTAACGAGTTCTAATTACATACAAGATTTATAGCCGCAGCAAATCCGTCTTCATTAGCTTAAGTCGTCTATTAGGGAGACTGTTTGTGGATGGGTTTGCACAAAAGTGGTAATGAGTCTTTAGCCGCACGAAACTTGGTAGGGCTGATCTTGATGTGAAAAGAGCAATTAAATTGTACTCTGAGCATTAGGGTGGAGCTCGCATGTATTACATTAAGGACAGGCATCGTTGAAGAGGAAGGACGGAATTGCAAGTTTTGTTAATGCAAAATCGTAAAAGGTGGTTTAGTTAATGCAATCAGATATTTTATTAATATTTATATAAAGAACACACAAGATGCTTGGGCTTTCGGTTTGAAAAAAACATTTCACATAATTCATTGACAACAATACGAATAGATCGATGGATAGCGTTGAAACTGATGCGTGTTACTCGTGCATACATCCGATGCAAAACAATGACTCGAACATTGCCGCGACCTGGAAACCGAATTTAACCAACAACAAAACGTTTACTTGGAGATTTGTATACAAACTGCAGTCAGTTTGAAATTTCTTTTCACGTAGTTGACTAGGTTGATGAGTCAACATAATTCTGGGAAGCTAACAGAGGCCGTGAGTTGGCGTTAAAGGGTTTTGTTCCATTCATCAAATCATATCATAACGAGATAAGTTTGCATTATACAGAGATTCAGAAGCGGCTTAATTGAGGCTTAGGGCTAAACGATATATAAGCTGCCAACAAAAGAGGACACCCAACATCGACGCATAGAAAATAACATCATAATGTTCAGACAAGGCCGAATCGCTTTTGCTAAACATCTGATTTTGTACGAGATCAGTACTGTCTCGGTCTGGATGTAAGGATCATCATGCATGTATCTTAATAAAAATATATTCAAATTATAACTATTGTATATGTAGTTCGGATGAACATAAATGCTGCGAATCTACATTAGATGGACAGCGTGCTGTGGAAAAACCTCATCTTCGATGGCGAATACAAGTGAATTGCAGACAGCCAGCAATTGAAGCGTGAAAGTAAGATTAATAAGAATCTGTGGAGATTACCGTGCTGTGCGAATACTGGGCTCTATCGCCATAAACATCTCATATTCCTTATCTCACGCATCAACTAAGACAAGTCTCCATTTCGGATATGGAAAGTTTGGAGTATATTCCTTCACGAACATGCTTGAATACAAATCTGATGATAAAGTTTTTAATTATGATTAAGTTGATGAATATACATCAGAATTAAACATTTATTCTCTGAACCAGTGTGTTGAAATAGGCTGCTGTATTTTATCTGTTTTAATATAAACGATGTGAGGTAAGCGATAAGTTGGTCCCTTTTACAGGAAATGCTTTGAAGAGTTATATATGTATGTATATTATAGGAGAACTATTGCAATTTTTACTGAACTAACATTGCATAACTGAGAAAATTAAGATTTTAATCCAATTATAATGTATGCATGTTTGAATTTCGGTAAATTCATGTCAAAAACACACATAAACAGGTGTAAAAAGTCGGTATACTCGATTTCTTAATTGTAGTGAGTGTTCGGTTGAATAAATCGTTGCTGATTGTGAATTATTTTATATCAAATGCTTATAAGTAAGTGGTCTAATCATTAGAAACTGACAAATGGATACTACTCCCGAGGAAAATGCTCAGATTGGTGCTTTAATTCAAGCTGGGCACAACCAAGGGGATGTTGTTGTCAACTCAATTTGTGCAGATATTCTGTTAAGAGCGCCTACCAGTGATACGTGGACTGAAGGTTACGTCCGTTGTCGTGGAGGTGGACGCCATCATCTGACTGCACAACAGGACCGCTTTATTGCTAATAGGTTGTTCGCAACAAAACAAGATTTCAATTAAAAAAACAAAGCTTCCAAAATTCATCTTGAGAGCTGATGGACCGTTAGTAAATGCTATCGGTACCATCGCTTGACTGACTCGACATGTTTTCCAATAGGTAGTTAAAAAATGTTTTTAAAATGAAAATAGTTCTATGTTTCAATCACTCGCAAACGTTGAGTCCGTGAAAAATGCAAAATGTTATCTCCCGGATTTGACACGTTTTGATATGAATGTCAACACGAAGCCCGGTTCGGAAAATGAAAATAAATATTTGGGGAAACGATGATTTGAAATTGTAAGTTGTCATACTCACTTGTATTTTCCTCGGTCGTTGTCTGCGACATTTTTCAAGACCAAACTACCATTTGTTAGTGTTGTGAATCTGTAACAAGAATAAAATTTAACAATATCAGGTCAGTTATGAATCATCGAGTTCTTGTTATTATGATAATCGTATTTAACATCTTCGTTTTGATCTTTACTCGCCTGCTCTCTTTGAATTTTTTTTCTATTGAAGTATTGCCGTACAGCCAGGAAACGTTTGCGACAGGCACGCTTATCACAGGACAGCTCAAGGTTATCGGCATCCCTCGGGTGGCAGTAATATTTGACTGAGATGAAATTCGCTTCAAGACTGTAATGAAATGACTTTAAATAGCAAACCCCACAAGGGATCGGGAAAACTCTTACTTGGAAATTCTACTGAGCAACTCTCTGACAATAATGCATGATGACCCCAAGCGGTAGCATTAACTAAACAGCGATACATCCCAGCAGCTTTCTCGTTTGTTGGTAATCTAAGAGTTCCATTTGCAAATATTTGGAAATCATTACGACGTGATGCGAAGGTTTCAAGTTCGATTCCATTGCGGAACCAGACGTAATAGAATGATTCCACTGGAATTGCATTATCGTCTGTAAATTAATTTAAGAAAAAATATATAAATTGGATAATGATTATTTACGAAAATTAAAAATAGAGTCGGAGACAAAATGGAGCCCTGCGCCATACCAACATTTTTGTGGAGTATTCCAAGCTCCGAAATGTTGTTCCTAATCCAATGAAAGAGAGAATCAATGCGCATCTTTTCGAGAAAAGAGCCTTTTGCCTGACTATGGCAAATGTCCTTAAAATTTCAAGCGCAACAATCTTACTTTTACCAGCAAGACGTAGAGAGTAGATTCATTTGTAGATTCACAGGTGCAGTAATGCAAAAGCACATCTCAGTCATGGGATTATCGCACATAAAGAAATGCACATCCCAATGACGCAAGAGCACTCCTCGTTTCAAAAGATAGCGAAGATGATCGCGTTGCAAATTTAAAGAATATTTGGAGGGCAAGGGATGCTTGGGACATTGCTTATACCTTGTAAAATCTCCTTGCCTTTTTGCATTCCTTTAACGAATTTGCTAGTCTATGGTAGTTCCAAATAATATAAATTTTAAGGACTTTAAATGTTGAATAAATTGAAGAATTGAACAGTTGAAAGATTGCTGTTCTTGTTGGGAATATTTTTACGATACTTGCTTGCAGGAGATGTACAATGTACTTACATGGATCATAGGTTATTGAAGCTGAACATGGCAGGTAATGTGGCACATGTGGCTGAGATATAAGCAGTCTCGTAACAGGTGGTCTCTGAATCTGAAGAAAGTTTCCTGGAATAGCGATGTTACCGCGGGCCGCATCAACTGAAATGAGAAAAGTTTTGTCAAAAAAACGTTATGAGTGAACTTAAGCATAAAAAACAAAAAAAAATTGTTTGAGGGTGAGTAATTGATTGGAAAATACATATATTCAATGAAAAAAGTTCATGATAAGGCACAATATGTAAGTCGTTGTTTATGTCGTGTGCTTAGCAAATTTATGATTCTTGAAAAATTCTCGAAAAAAGCACCTGTTTTGCTGCCGTTACTAAGATTAAATTAAAAGATGACGCCCCCTACAATACGCTTCAATTAAAATATTCAAATATTGAAGGACTGTAGCTTTTTTTTTACCGTCATTTTCATGTCCTTGGCTAGGTGATTAAAAGTTTGATTACGTACTTCATTTTAATTGTATTGAGGTAATTTGTACTGTACTGTATTTGTTGATAAACAATTTAACATCGCTTCCCAAACACATTCTGTGTCGAAAACTCATTAATGCGAAACGGAATTCCGACACTCGTTTTAGGATGAAATAATAGCATCCGAAATGTGGACACGGAGAGCCTTGTATACGGATGTAATTTGAATAATTTAATCGTTTAAATAAGTTATAAATAGAACATATTTGTTGCTTCACTGTGAATCGTTCACCACGAATTATCGTCATGATGTCTGATCTTTTATCCATGTGTTCCTCAGTGTAAAGAAGATTTGAGTTGCAGTCAGTTGCACTAGTGCAAAACCATACTATGCTGTTACTGTTAAAACGAAACGAATAGTAATACGAATTCGCCATTTGACGCGAACAGTGGGCGAACGTATTTCGATACTTACCTACTTACCGATATTGTCCTTTACTGAAACACAAAGAGGCCTTCAGTCAAGTTATCGCGCATGCTAAGAAGCTTGGTCTAAATAAATGAAAGCAGCAGCAAGAGGGAGTAGAAAGATGAGGAGAACAATTGAAAACTGTGTAATGGTTTGAGACTCAGGTGTTTTTTGGTTTCGTTTACTCCATTGGAGGAGGCCATGACAAAACCAAAATATTGGCGTCAAAATGAGTCCATTTTGTAAGACGGTTCATATGCGGCTGAGCACTATCATAAAATTAAAATTAAAATTAAAAATACTAGTAAAAAAGTTGTTTTACCATTTTATCACAACTGGTGCCCGTTGCGGTACCCTCATCTAGAATTATGAGCTCTGTTCTTTGTCACAAGCTTTTTACAACCCGTACCATAAAAATTGAGTCCCAAAACGGTCAATTACGTGAATGCATGTGTTAGTAAAACGTCCACCTTGTGTTCTACACATGCGTACTCGTTTGTCAACAATGGAAAAACTTGACCTTTCATTCTTTAAAGAATACGAACCTCAATTCTTTGTCGAAACAATGAATAAATAGAATTGCTTGTCGAACATTTCAACGCCTGTTCTGGTCGACATTTTGATACAAACTGAACAAGTCACATGCGATTTCAGGTGGCGATTCTTTTTTTTTTTTTACAAGCAATGTGATCAGTGATAAGCCGCATGGCAATGGTCACGGTGTAAGTCCCCCATTAGAATCAGATCGAGGAAAGCCATGTAAGAATTTTTGCATTGATTGCTTTTTTCAAGCGATCTAATTTTTCTAACTGGTCATTTGGATGCTATGGTAAAATTGTTGCTAAAATTATTGATACGGATTCATAGACATGCAAGCAAACTATATGGTTAAATGTTTCGCTTCGATAATATTTACCAATTAAGTAATATTTAGAAAAAATTCATAAACAATTCAATTCAAGCCATTCGGTGATCATAATTCACACCAAGTTCAGGCTTTGGACATCAAGCCATCAACCCGTATACGTAAATAAAAGCACAGGAGAAAATATTGTTGCTGTCAGTGGTAATTTAGACTGTGATTTGTTCGTTCGCAGCAAATGCGATTGTGTTATTTGACATCATAGAATATTTAAAGCAAGAATTTTGTTCTAAAACCTCACAAAATACAGTTCGAGGAAGCACTGAAGCGGTATGACCTGTCACTTTATTTTGCCCAAAATGCACGAGCTTAACATGGGCGGCATGTGGTTCCAACAAAACGGAGCTACATACCACACAGCACGCGAACCGACGGAAAAATTGAGAAATTAGTTTGGTGAGTAATTTTGGACCGGTGATACTGACGGTTCGAAGATATGTAAGGAAAAATAAAAAATTTAACTAATTAACTAATAGGACTACCGGTTGAAAATGTCGTATTTTTTCAAAAATCAATGCTTTATTGAGGAAAAATAGATATAAATTAATATTCAAAGTATTTTTCCCATTTTTCTGGCAATTTATGGATACCCCTTCTGAAAATTTCGACCGGTTTGGCCGCAATCCACGAATCGATCCATTTTTTGACATCATCGAAATGACGGCAGTGCTGGTCAGCCAGGCCATGTTGCATCGATCGGAAGAGATAGTTATCGGATGGCGCAAGGTCTGGACTATACGGCGGGTGGGGTAGGACATCCCATTTGAGCATTTCAAGGTTAGTTTTGACGACATTTGCGACATGTGGCCGAGCATTGTCATGTTGCAAAATAACTTTATTGTGTCTTGCGACCGTTTCCGGCCGTTTTTCCTTCAGTGCTCGGCTTAAACGCATCAATTGTCGTCGATAGACCTCGCAAGTGATTGTTTCATTCGGTTTAAGCAGCTCATAATACACAACACCCTTCTAGTCCCACCAAATGCACAGCATAACCTTTAGGCAATGAATATTCTGAACGGCCGTCAATGTCGAGGCTTGTCCGGGGTTCTTCTTGCGTTTGTGACGGATCTTGATCGAGCAATGCATCCAGTTCATGGTCTTCAAACTTTTTCACCTGGCCGGGGCGTTCTTTGTCTTCGGTGTCGAAATCACCATCTTTGAACCGCTTAAACCACCGCTGACACATTCTTACGTCTATAGTATAGCCCGGGTAAGCTTCGGTAAGCAATTGATGCGTTTCGGTTGCTTTTTTCTTTAAATGAAAGAAACATATTAAAACTTCCCGCAAATGTTGTTTTGATGGCACGAATGTAGACATTTTACGGCTTTACATAAACTTGTATGTTTTCACTAATAACCAATAACCTAGACTGAAATAATTAGACAATGACATGAAGTTTCTGATGTGACAGCTGTCATGGTCGAAATCCACCTCAGAGTAATAGATATGAAGTTGTCTGCAATAACAACATTTTCAACCGGTAGTCCTATTTCTCCAAACTTAGAAAAAACCCGATCATAAGTGACTTTCGTGGAAAATAGAAACACATAACTTTTCCTCATTTCTCAAAAACCAAGACACTTTTTAGCACCGCGTTTTTTTTATTTAACTAAAAAACATGCATGTTGGAAGAAACGGACTTAAAAATATAAAATTTTGTGAAAATTCAATTTGAAGAATTGAAAAATTTAATTTTTTCAAAATTTTGTGTTTGAAATTTTTTTTCTTCGAAACAATTCAATAAAATGTTTAAATGGATTAATGTTTTAAAAACTTGGCTGGATATGGCAGGCGCATCAACTGATTTACAAAAATGACAGAATATCTCAATATCATCTTTATTGCGAATCTTAACAGAAGTTCTTCTAATGGTTTTCCAATAAGTAATGCTAAGGTAATTGAAGTGTGCTGGTAAATCGTTCGCCATTGCCATTGTATTTTTAACGAATTTCTTTAGAAATTTGAAGTCAGTGCAATTGCACCAAGATAGGCAATTAGGTACAAACGGATAGCAGGACTATTATCATCAACTGCAAGACAAATCAAATAAATTTTTATACGAACAAACTAATAAAAATCAGTGAAGAATATCAACTAGCCAGCAACTCTCATCGAATTATTGCATAATGCAGTCATTATATCTACGAAATCTACGAACGAGTGTTATTTCGTCGTGGAATAAAAAAATTAAGGCAACTTGAACTTTAAATAGGTGTAATACAAGACTTTATTATGACCGTTCCTTTGGATACATATAAGTGGAAAAACAAAAGAAAAAAGTTTATTAATTTTTTTTTTTGTCCTTAGTTGAATTACCGAGAAATTCATTTGATACTAAATAGAAGAAGAGCCGCGCAAAAGGTGAAGAGGAGGAAACGCCATAAATTCCAGACATAGACGCAAAATATTATGTGTTATGAAACTTAAACATTTTGTATCAGAAGACCTCGGAGCCGAGAGAGGACATTGGTCTGGTCTCTCGTATTGTTCAGTTTCAATGGACACTTATAACGAATATAAGAATATGAGGATTCTATGGAAACGTGTTTCCAGACTGTTAACCTATTAAATGACAAAAAAAAACATCACCAGAGGAACATTTTAGGAAGGCCTTCGAATTCTATTTCGATACAGAACACATGGATGCGAATTTGAGATACATAGATGAACTGGATAGTCATTCAGAAAAAAAAAAAAAACTTTTTTTGTGGGTTGTTTTGATGCAGTAGTCCTTGAAATCAAGGCGCAGGTTCATTGATCTAGGTATAATAAATTTGAACGAAGGTTTTGTGTAGTCATGACGGTTACCGAATCAAATATTATGTTGGGGTGTGCAAATACAACACAGTGGAAAGCTACATCGACAACTGCTGGGTGAGAGTAAAGAAATGTAAAATAAAAAGAAAATGCGTAATGATTTTGTTTACATTTTTCTGCGAGAGTGTTCCGATCCGATTCGTAATTCAATCAGTTGCGTTTTCCTAAGGAGACTTTATAAGTGGAGATCCAAATTGTTGTATATTCGAAATAGGATCTGATGGTCCCGTTCGATAAGGCAACGGTAGCTTCTATGAAATGTAAGCATCTTTGGTGTTTCATTGTTAGATCCAAGTTACAGCGGAAATCTCTCCATCAATGTTTCACAGAAGTTTTTGTTTTTCTTTTTAATTAAATTCATTGAGATTTAAAAAGATGAAATTTTAAGTGTGAAGAAGTTTACTCGAACCTTTTTTTCCTCGAGTGAACCAAATTTACAGTTGTTCTAAAGCTTAATCGCGTCATTCAGCTATGGCAGCACAGTCATTCCATGTAAGTGAACTGAGAAGCAACAGGTGAAAAAGGATTGCAGCGCAATAAAAGCGACTGATGAACCTTTACTGGCGAAAACGTCGATCGAACCGATCCGCCATCCATACACGAAAATTGAGTGCTACAATCCAAGACCATCGCTTCCACAAAGTCACTGTGGGGTGTACAAATTGGTCTAGTGGTTTCATTGGTTCATTCAAGTCTCGGCGAAGTTATTGCTCGCCATGTGCCTAATAATCATCGAATGTTACATTTTTGGATTCAAAGAACACCCTTGGAGGATATTTGAATGATGTTATATTCCATGCATCAAAATTGTGTTTCATTTAAGTTAACTTTTACCCTTTAACGGCCTGACAGAATAACCAAAACAACTTGTGGTGTTCCGATTTACTGCAGATCGCCTTTTAAATGTAATACGATAACTAAATAAAGGGAAAGGGTGCTGTATTTCTTAATATCAAAATTAACGGTGGAAATTTTAAATTCTGTGTTGTTTTTATACTCCAAAAATAAATATTTCTCTATCTCTCCTTTTTTCCCAAGTTTTATTACTACAGTATTATCTATACAAATCTCCTTAAGGCTGATTCATAGCAATAAACTTTAAGTTCATCAACTCACGCACAAATATTGAAGCGTTTAACTTTGGCTCCAAGAGAGCTGTCGTGCTGAGTGAATCGAGTGAGTATAAATTAATGGATATCACATTCTCCGTCCCTATCCGAACTCTACACATGGAGCAATAGAAACCAAAATGTATTTTTCAATCTTTCTGCTTCCCCTGTTCAAAATATATTAGGACATGATCAGCGAGTATATTATAAACAAAAACATCTGCGTCAGTATGCTTCATTTATAAAAAAAAAGTCAATAGCTGAATTCTCTAAGTGAACACATTCGTAATCGGTGTGATAGTTATAGCCTTTCTTATTATTGTTTGTTTACTTTGTTCGATTTTTGTTGTCATTGCAACAATTCTGCTTAAAAACTTGAATGACTGTTTACCCAGTCGATCACTCAACCTTTTCACGGAATCCAGGTATCAAGCAAGAGAACATTTTTGCACCATGACGCACAGCTTAAATTTATTAATATTGCTAGCATAGTAATCTCAAAAAGTAAGGATAGATATCCAGATAAAATAAATTTTCTGCTCCTTTTTGTTTTTCGAAATCCGAGGAAACCTTGTATGAAATTTAAGCCACAATTGAGTGGTTTTTTCGCCTTCGCATCAAGGTTCATTTAATCACACCGTAAGAATTACACTCTCTTATGATCAAATCAGTAAAACATCACAACAGAAAGTCTCGCAAAACCGGAAATCGCTAGACTGAAACGTAATAATCACAAGACTCGGGTTTTATTTTCAACAAATATTTTTCTTTATTTTAAATGCGTGTTGACGATTGAACCCACTTACCGGGAAGGTAAGCAAACCGATGGAATTATTGAAAAAGATTAAGTAAAGGGTTATGCGCTCAAAAAAAATAAAAATAACATAAACTTAGTTCAAAATTTTCGCAATTCGAAATGGATCGATTTAAGTTTGGATCACGCCGAAACATTTCATTCATTCAAACTTCTTTTCAGAGAACTTGCAATCGCTGACATTGTTTATCTCAATACAAAATTGTTTATGAGTCAATCAGTTGCCCAATAAAGGCTTCATGGTTTTTCGCACATAAATTTTGAGTAACCAAATCGGATCAAGCTATTGTGCCAATTTCACCCAGTTGCATTCGCGTCGATATGGTACATAGTAATCTTCGCTCTAGTTTTAGATCAATGTCGTTATTTTTTCAATTGACAATGTTTGTAGTGTTCTAAAAGATTAGATCACGCTGAGAGTTCGACTTTCCGATGGTTGACTATTGTTCTGGAACTCTCATAATGCGACATTAAAGAAGTTGCATTTTGTATTACAGTTAAAAAACCATTTAACTAGATGCGTCAAAAAACAAAACATGCGCTAAAGGCCTATTTCCTCAGCTTTGATTGTTAGTAATATTTTTTTGTTTTTCGTTTTTTAAAAAAATGAGTGAATTCAATCTTGTCTGAAGTATTTCGGGTGAGTTTTTTTCGTTCTGAAAGGAGTAACGGCTCACACTTCAAGGGCTGGCGATTTGAAGTGGCTATGTCATTTCCCTTCCCTTATGTCAATCTTCCAATAACCCTACAAGACCTACAGGCTAACATTAGAAAAGAAATTGCCGACATATCCGCTGCTATGCTGATAAGAATCATAACAAACGCGACGGGTCCAAACAACTTCAATTTTCAAAAATGTGTAGAATTAAACTTCATAAAATGGACTTTATTGTGTTTTTAAAATAAATGATTTAACTGTTCTTGGCGACAGTTAGACCTTATGATTAACAAACGATGATTCAAAGAGTTTTATTTTGTCTCTATTATAATAATAGTAATAATTATAATCGAGCAATTGATCCAAATATTATTCAGTAAATGTTTCCACTTTAGAAACAATATTTGTTTGCTAGTCTTTGTTCAAGACACTTTTCTTGTGAACCCACTTAGTGCAACAAAGATGTGTAAGACAATTCGATCGTGGAATAATAATAACAATAGAGTAAATTAATTATACTGGCAAACCGCCTTTTGGCACGATATGAGATACGATCAAAACGCTCTAGTGTTTCTTGAATTAATAAGTTATTTAATTTTAATGCTTGGTGACTTCAAATTCAAAATAACGTTGGGGTGAAAAGTTAATCCTCATAGGGCAGATGAAAGACTTGAATATAGAATAAATTTTTATTTAATTCCTTTTAATATGAGGGAATGACCACGTAAAATGTTTTAAGCAACATAAAGTATGTAAGATTCTTGGATGGAAATATAATTAGCGCTTCATGAAACACGAAAAAGAAATGCACTTGTTTTGTGAAGCACCCTAAATATTTAACTTGAAAATTTGTTTTTTTATTAATTTCAATAACATAAGTAATGACGCGAATTGTGTTGAACCAGTGAGATATTGCCACCACACCTATTTAAATAGGGTAAGCCTATTTTGAACATTTGAATGTTCTATGTATCATAACGGGTCCGCCATCTAACTTTTTTTTTCAACTAGTGCTTATTTCGTGAATGGTAACACTAAGCTCATGTCTGATTGGACAGATAATTAGTTTTATCCTTCCGCTTAATGAATATGGTTGTGCATACGCTTGAACAACGCTGGGAAATATTGCGACATTACTTTGAAAATCATGGTAATGTTGCAGAATGTGTGCGAAAATTGCGTACGGATTTTGGAAGAAGAGAAGCACCGTCAGCTCCGTATGTTCGTTATCTTGAGAAAAAAATGAAAGAAACTGGCATCCTCATCGATAAACCAAAGCGTGAAAAGCCAAAAAAAAGAGTGTGTATACCCGAGAATATTGCTGCTGTGGCAGAAAGTGTGCGCCATCAACATCAATTCACCGTCGTTCCCAACAATTGAACATTTCGGAGACATCATTGAGACGAATTTTGCATAAAGACCTTGGTATGACGCCAAACAAAGTCCAATTGGTTCAGGAGTTGAAGCCAACTGACCATCCAATGCGCTTTCGCTCCGCTAAGTGGGCCTGCGATCGACTAACAGAAGATGCCGATTTTGCCAAAAAAATCATCTTTTCAGATGAAGCTCATTTTGATCTTGGCTGGTATGTAAACAAGCAAAATTGTCGCATTTGGGGAACAGAGAACCCGCACGCATACATTGAAAAGCCGATGCACCCAAAACGAGTCACTGTTTGGTGCGGATTTTGGTCCAGAGGCATAATTGGGCCATTTTTCTTCGAAAATGAGCAAGGAGTGGCCGTTATAGTCAATGGCGATCGTTATCGGGCCATGTTGAACGAATTTTTGTTCACAAAAATTGAAGAGGAGGATATTGGCAACATTTGGTTTCAACAGGACGGTGCTACGTGCCACATAGCCGAAGCTATACTCGGTGTTGTGTGCCCTGTTTTTGAAGGTCGCATTATCAGCCGCAGAGCTGATGTTTGGCCACCTCGGAGCTGCGATTTGACACCGTTGGACTATTATTTGTGGGGTGCCCTCAAAGATAAGTGTAAGGCCGACAAGCCAGAGACAATTGACGCTTTAAAGGACAATATTCGTGAAGCCATTGGAAATACAGCTGCACACAATCGATAATGTGCTTAAAAATTGGACCGATCGTGTAGGCTACTGCATGGCCAGCCGAGGCATCCATTTGAATGAAATTATTTTCCATTATTAACCGGAAGGATTGTACTTTCAAATAAAAAAAGAAATTTGAGAAAATATTCAGCAGTTTTTTTTTTATAGCATTTTCAAAAAAAAAGTTATATGGCTGACCCTTTATATTATTTTTACACTGACAGCTCTTATGCGCTTAAAAAAACAGAAACTCAGTATATTTAGGCGACACAAAATGTATCGATTTACACCTAAACATCGGTACAACGTAAATTGTTCGTATTTTGAAAAGAAATGTCGGTTGAAATAATATACCAACTGCAGTTGGTATAAAATGAGTACTCGTTTCTTTAGCGGTTAACTGTTTGGACAAATTAAAAAGGCTGTATTTTGTAATAGATAAGTGCTTGCATGTTGAACGTGTGACTGTTTGGTATGATTGCCCAAATATTCTTGAAAGACGAAAATCGAAGACACTTTACAGTTAATGGAGGGCGCTTTCGAGGCATGTTAATCGAGATTTAACTTAGTCATGATTCTACTACTCTTGTCAATAAAATTACAATCGTTGTTCTGAGTTTTTTTATAGCATTTTTAGATGAAACAAACACAAGACCCACCCTATACGCATATGTGAGGAATTTGGTTCAATCCATTCAAATCAATCCATTTGCTTCATCAAGGAGATTAAAATCAATAAGATCCATATCTATGAAACAGAATCATGATAGAAAAAAAAATTCGAAATAATCCAATATCAAAGGACCTAAAGATTCAATCGACGATCTGCAGTATAAGCAAGGAAATAGCAGCAACAATAATGAGATAAAAGTGACCTTAAGCGAAGTTTGTGTAAAATCTACAAATCCGAAGGTCTTTTCTTTTATAAAGAGGATATGAATACTCTTATTATGCGTAAAGCACAGAGCGAGCCGAAGAATGATAGTCGTAGTGGTTTGAGAAACTCAATAATTTAATATCGACACATAAGCTTTCACCCAATTCGCAGGATTTTATTCGAAATTATTTTGATATGTGTACTTTTTAAAGTTTGTAGGGTTTTAGCTAAACACCCCGCTGTCAGTGTTTTGCCTTCAGAACAGAGCCATCTACACGCAATCTACACAACCACTATTTTGACAACACGAGTTTGGAATAAAACCGATACAACAACCACTACAACAACGGCACCCATCAGTCTGACTACTATCGCTGGTCGACCAATCCAGTGCCATTAACTTTATCCCAGTGGCAAAGGGTAACTCAAGGAATCGAACCTGGGACCTATCAATTGAATCAATTGAAAGGCATGCGCTCTACCAACACACATCAGAATCAATTGAAAAAAAGGAGACAAACGTAAGCTTCGGTTTATATTACTTCCTTTAATGAAATCCCATAACGCCACCTTACCAAAGGCGTAGACACTGTCTCACATGTGTATGCATCTTTTAAATAAGGAAATACTATATGTGACATTTGCATCCGATATGCAGCCCAATGCGAACCGCTCCACGTAGTTGTTAGTTTGCTCGCACTCGCGCAAAAAACGTGGACATTCCGATAACAAAAACAAATTAGCATTATCACAACAGTCGTATGCTAATGAGTCTCAATTAAATGCATGAACGGTTTCCCAAAAGCTAGACACTGGTCTCATAGAAAATTCTAAGAAACAATCGAAGGCTAAATTTAGAGTGGCTCCACTCCATACATTGTAAGTAAATTTTTTTCCAAGAAGGCGAATGAAAAAAGACATCTGGAAATTACAATAAGAATGGTATATTTAATTTATCATGGAGTTCGGTGGCGTCTTTGGCAAAACAACATAAGCTAAATTTTCTGTCTTGTTTTGGAACAAATGATGACAAATATATAAGTTTTAATATGAAGACTGAAATTTCCCGAGATCTCTAATTGATTTTGGGTATCTTTCTACCTAATCCTAGTCAAACGCGGATCCAAATTCGGATCATGGTCTCCCATGTGTATCGATGTAGTATATTAAACTGTATGAACGAAAGACTAAGCACACCTACTGAATACTTTGAATTTATCCTGTTCCGCTAGACTGCTGACCAATCCCGACAAGAAGTTCATTATACGAATATAATAACCCTAGATTACGAATTTTCGTCAAAAAGATAAAGCCAGCTGGAATTTTTTTTGGGCTTCTTATGCTCAGTGTTCTTATCCCGCTCTTTCCTCGTGTACTCTTATTTATCTATGTTAGGGTTAAGGAATGCTTGCAGAAGAAGAAAGCAATGCCCGAATTCGAGATCGAGCAAAACGAAGTTTGGCCTAACCAACTGGAAGAAACACGCAGGGGACCGTGAATTATGGAAGGCGTTAAGCTCAAGCTTAGGTCGTCTAAGGATCGAAAATACTTCTAAGCGATTTGTTTATGAATCTGGCCCAGTCACCTCCAAGAGCTTAAGAAAGGTCCACTTTGGTCGGTCGCAGCAAATGGATTGAACTTTGCGTCATTACAGAGAGATCCTGAGCTGTAGTCGACGGATTTTTGCCTTTCGGACTTTATTCACATCTTTTTACAGCTCGTAGGAAAAAGCATAATTTTTCCTCCAATGGCCCTACTCGCAGATAGGACCAATTATTCGAAGAAGGATTAACTCGGAAACACTCAACGGAAGTGACAAAACTTTATTTTACAATTTTCCAAGATTTATAAACATTTGACCCAATAATTCTGTGCGAAGATTTCCATTTCCTTCCACAACAGATCCCAGCTCAGAAGACAACAGTCATTAGCATGTAAAGGAATTTTCCAATACATTGCACTGTAAAAAATGTGAATACATGAGTGTATGTACATACATGCTCTTACGCTCTGTAATGCCTACCAAGTATAGATGTAAGCAGAACCTGCTCTCCAACCCACCGAACTATGCGTGCAGAAGAATCTTGTATCCCTTTCCCCGATTTTAACCAAAGATGTATAATAAATTATCTCGATTCACGCTACTACATTCCATGTCTTTAAAACTGGCCCCATTTCTTTTCATCATGCACGCGAACACCCATCGTACGTTGCGCAACAATGTTTCTCTATGAATCCAGAACTGCTGCTCTCCGGTGTCCCAGAATCTACACATGTCCCTCTGCGATGAGCCGGAATCTTTGAATAAATAATTTGTGGAATGCCAAAGTGAAGTGAAGAGGATTGCAATGAAGTATCAAGATACTCATGGTGGATCTATGTACTGAGACCCTCGCCACATGCAACCCACACGGAAGATCTCTTCCTTGCGGACGGGGCGCGGTTCAGGGAGCAAAAAAGCCAAGACACTGAATGGTGTCGTTTGTGGAATTTTTCCAATATAATCGGCGAGCGGAAAATTGAAAAGTTCGTAGAATTGCAATGCACGAAGGCAGTTCAAATTTGCATAGATGCACATAGAGTCCGGTAAACAAAGTTCTAGGCAACAATCTCTCACTGATGAGAATCCAGAGACTTCTCCAATAGACCCCGGGCGGATTACTATGCTTCTGAAGCGTTTCCTCATTTTTATGACCGCACAGTTGCATGCATCCCGCTCCATATTGCGGGTAGAGAAATTCCAAAATTAATTGGAGCAATTTACATCCACGAGTAAAGAGAGGGTTCGGTGCTGGAGACGTTAGATGTTCTTCTTACTTTTCTGTTTTTTTTTTTTTTTGGTTTGAATATAATTGATGCAATTAAAGTTATATTGCGAAATGCCTTAGCGAATTGCACTCTTAATGGCTGGCGGCAGGCAGGGAAATCAGTTGAATCAAGCAGCAGCATTCCGGAGACAGCAGTCTAACCGGCAATAAATATTGACTGCCAACTGATAGCCGGCGGCGGGCCTATGTGTCCATTGTGGTCTAGTCGAATTGAGTACCAGAGTGTGGGTCATTTTCATGACTCCTCCACAACATGGTTACATTGGAGGGACATGTTTTCAAAATACATATCACATGAGTATCTTTGGCGATCATGTGACTAGATAGCGATTGGTGAAATATGTATCACCTATGCGATCGCCTGTCGGGGCTACTAATTCAAGTCTGTCCTGGTCAACACATGCAGCTGACCAGTTACAGCTACAATCGCATTGATCGTTTGTAATTTGTTTTCACTGTACGTGAGATGATAACGTATGCAAGAAAGCGTGCAAGTCCTGCAAAAGAAATAGAATTGTTGGACGCACTATCGCAAGTTGTATTTAAACATAGGAGTTAACAATCATATTTTCTGTAGAGGTGAATTTCTCTCTCCGGTTTTTTTTTTCAGTTTTACCTATAGAATGATCTTCCTACTAAAGAACCACTATTTTTGTAGCACCTTCAGCAATTTTTAAACAAAACTTTGTTGTAATAGTGGCGCAACAGATCTTGAAGGCCATGACCTAGCTTCACCATTTCTGCGTGCGTCTAAATTTTTCCCCAATGAGGGGGTTCGAAGTACAATTGGATTGCCGACTCCGAACAGCCACAGAAGCTTTTTTCTTGACAGTTTGTACTGATCGGAGGAATTGTCAGTCAATCGTGAGGGGGGCGAGAAAAAAAATCCCTGATGTTCCTACCTGGATTTCAAACCGGGTCCTCACGCTAAGAAGCAGACGCACCTACCACTGAGCTATGGGAGCCCTCCATTCTAAATCGTTTAATAAACCTTACACAGTCTTAGATGACAGTTCAGTTTGACGTTTGCAACAGGCACGTCATATCCAGACCAAAACTGTGTGATCCTTAAAAAGATAGCGGCAGTGATAGCGTTAACTATTTCGCGGTCATACCGCTAGCGTCGTGGCAGATGAATAAGGTGTCAACGAGGACAAGGTTTCTGCCCCTGCGGAGGGATCTGCCTGGTATTAGAGGGGTAAATAGGTGTAACGAGGCTACCATTCAAAGTGAAGACAAAGGAAAAGATGATCCATTGCTATAGAGAAGGCGTGTCAAAAGTAAAGTGAATTCGCCAATTGATAGAATATTATATTTTTTCACATTAATTTTTGATCCTTGAATAAACCACTGCGCCATAAGCAATGCATCCGAGAAGGCACGTAGCTCAATTTTTGTGGAATCTGATAGCATGATGTCCTGTTGTATCTTCAATTTATCAAGCTGCAGTAGTTCTGGGTTTGTTGAAAGCATAATAGATATTATTGACTTAGAACATAACGAGTAACTACTAGATGACATTCCCATGTACGGGTGTGTTCGTTTCTGTAGATTCAAATGTAAGAATTTAAAAAAAAAAAATCTTTAATAACCTTCATTGAACAAAATTATATAATTGTATTTTTGAGGTGAATTTTCAAATTTACTTTTATGTTGTTCATTTGAACTGCCATTACATTACCTCCACGCTTTACTGCAAGCCTTAAGTTGATATTCAAATTGTTGCTCAACAATTTATTATCCTTTCAATATTCAATTTCTTAGAGTAAAATCCGCAACTCCATCAACAATCAGTACCTCTTCGAAACATGACTACTCAATTTATGCCCACTAATGCCATAAATAAATCAAATAAATGCAATCAACTAAAGTACAAATGCAATTTGTGCCTTATTCAAAATGCATCCATCGGAATCAAGTTTTCTTCATAGCCAACTCCACACATTAAGACTCACGAGTTTTTTACGATCGGAAAACAATAAGTACCAATAACAATTTGGAGCTGTTCATAAACAAATGCAAACCGCATTAACTTAGCCAGGCAAACCAATAAAATCGAAACGTTCAACCAACAACAAGCTAGCTTTTAATCTCGTAAAATGAATCAAATGTCGTGTTCAATAATTTTTCGATATTGATTTAAGTTTCAAAGATGAGGCCATAACATAACTTTAGCGTAACCAATTTTGAAAATGGTTTTCAGATTATGACAGTTGTCGCTGTCACTGTTGTTGTTGAATTGAAGTTTAAGTCGTTAAGCAATTGACAAAATGAATGGCAATAGTTGATGTCATAATTAAATGTCACTCGAACAGAGTGTTCTTTTTTTCTTTGTTATCATGTACACTTCATTTTGGGTAGGTTAATTGTCAAATTTAATTTAATTGTCGGCAATCACATATTTAGCCGAGATTACTTCATAATTAGGCAAACTTTTAAACATCGTCAGCTGATGACAGCTGTAGTTCTGTTGGTGTTGAATCTATTCTTTATGCATATATAAAATTCTTTAGTACGTGTATGTCACCGAACTCCTCCTAAACGGTAAGACCGATTTTGGTGCAATTTTTTGTGTGTGTTTAAGCAGTTACGCGGATGGTTAAGATTAACTCAGAACATTTTTTTCATGCAATAAATATTTGATCTTTGTTTGTCCATCAAAGTCGGCGCTGATTTAAACTTTCGTCGTAGCCCTTTTAACGTCAAATACCACTGTAATATAAATTTGTGATGAAGAGCCTTATAGATGATATGTGCGTATCACAAAAATGAAGCAACAATCTTTGCGATCAATTTTCAAAAGTTTGAGAAGATGCGCCATTTGGATGAGGACATTGCGAATATTGCACCAAGATCTTATCTTTTCTTTTCATTT
This sequence comes from Orthonevra nobilis, assembly GCA_963555765.1. NCBI lineage: Eukaryota > Metazoa > Arthropoda > Insecta > Diptera > Syrphidae > Orthonevra > Orthonevra nobilis. Next base: position 23,745,632 of record OY743225.1, on the reverse strand, counting down.
GTAACAAATGGCGTCCGGAAAGATGTTGAAAGTGACAGAAAAAAGTAAAATAAATAGGAATCGGGGATTTCAGACCGAGAAAGAGCAAGAAGGATGATTAGAAGTGAGGCTATTGTAAGCAACTATCAAGCAGAGTGATATAATGCGGTTTAGACAGTTTGGAGACAAGGACATCTCTACCAAAGCTTTCCGTTTTACCTGAGGTCAAAATCAGGCTGTGTCCGAAATGTCCAAAGTACGTCTCTGTTTTTTGTGATAAGTTTATTGGAAGAAGCTTTTACATCGATATTGTATGTTCTTCTTCCAGATATAGTGTTCTGTTCTTGAACCTGCGAAACAGCCGCATTCGCAGGATCAGCAAAAGAGTGATCAATCTGCGAAGTACGTCATTTAACTGCCGGTCGTTGATTCTAAAAAAAAAAAAATAGACCAATAATCTATCGTACAAAAGTGAAACAAGACCAGATGCCTTCTGAGAATGCAAATATCTCATGCTCTGATACTAACATTGCTATCGACATCAAAAAATGTTTCGTCAGTAACCAATACGTTTTCGAGCGTTCTACAATCCGTCTAAAAAAAACTTATTTGTGGAAGGAAACCTTTTACGGACACGTTTATTAATACTCGAGAACTTTGAGGCAACTTTTATCAAGACAAATAGATTAAACAGTTTCTATTCATAAGTTTCTGAGGAACTATTCCATCTATATACCCATAAGATACGCGCACTTTACTAATATATCAAAAATGGACACATGTAGCTTAAATGCTAGAACATTAGAGCTTTCGCTCGTTTCAATACATTTCCGACTCATGTGTTCTTGGTTCAAGGATACACTCGAGTAGGTATTTAACAAAAGATGGCGGATCTTAAACGATCTGACAACTGATTCACTAATAATGTCCCAACGCACTATATACGCAAAAAGCGAGAGCATTAAAGAAGGCTCACAAAGAAAGCTAGTAGGATCGTCAAAATAAAATGTGCAAGAAACGATGTATGATCCGAGCTAGCTACGTACTGACAGTCCCATACAAGAAGTGCAGATTAGTTATATCTACATTCTCTGGACTTTGTCGAAAAGGCAAAAAAGTCTGCACTACCAGTTCACAAGAAGAAAATTGTCCCATTTTGGAGTTGCTTAGACGATAAATTCAATGATAATGCGAAATGCTTAAAATTTATCCGCGCAACAAGGAAATGCAAAAGGAACCTCCTCCTTTTCGGCATTGATCTTTAAAACCTTCATGTTACATGACGTACCATAATCTAGAGCGGTTCACAATTACTTTATTTCAAATTTATTACAAGGGAAGGTGCTGGCAACGCTGACCTTTTTTTTTTATCCAAACTGCTATAATTTTAAAGCGAACCATATTTTCATGCGCCCAGAAGCCAGTTTAATTTTTAGCTAATTGAGTTCAGCTAAAACATAATCAATTTCTCGAAATTCTTAATATCTTAATTCGTCATCAACTTATCCAAGAATGCTTACCTCTTTAGCCGCACTTAGGCCAACCTATTAAGGTTCTCATATCTGCCTCCATGAATGAATAATTCCACACAATTTATGACGCGCAACGAGCCATAAAGTATCTAACTTATTTTTATATGCCATGACTGTGAGGCGTTTGATGTTCTCGCGCGCATTCTCACTGTTGCAACAAAGTTGCTAATGCCATGTCGTTCCATTATTGAATGGCCAATCTTCTCAATGGTATAAGACATCTTGGCGTTCTACAAATGCTACACAGAGGCTGGTCGTTTAGGCTTTTATCTCAAACGATTCATCTGTCACGGAGATTGCATTTACCATGACTTTGATATTTTAATATTTACTGAAGAAGAGGAATATGTGAAGTCCAGGGAGTTAACACCAGCGAGGATGACGACGAGATGAGAAGGAATATAACACCTTACGCTGAAGGATGATAATGATGATGCAGAGCGTTGAATCACTTCTATGAGAAGGCAAATGGCGCCAAAATAAAGAAATCAACTTATAATGAATTTGTAAAACTTTTATTGAGCACGAGTTTGGATATTCTAATTGCATGAGAAGGTAATTGTGTTCGTTGTTGAAATTTAAGGGTTCTACGAAGAAGATTCCTCGAACTTTGTGTAAAGTAATGATTATGCTGAAATATGTCCTTTGAAAAATCTGGTATGCATTCTAACTTCCATCTGTTCTTTGCCCTGAAAGGTCTTTCTGTTTGTCATTTGTATTGTTTTAAGCTGTTAAAATTTTTCTTTATGAAGTCTGGCAATCTTAATTTTCGTACTTTTTTTTTGTTATAATTTTCGTGGAAACCTTTCAAATATTGTAATTGTACCCATTTTTTTTTCTGTTCTTTCTAATCCACCCTTTAATGAACTCCTCAGTCAATTAGAACAATAACAATTTCTGGAATGTTCTTAAAACGCGTAAAATTTTGACTATTGAGCTTTGATTATGATGCTTTAGAATCTTGTATTTCTGATATTTTGGTCTAATATTATTTTTATTTTTTTATTTTTTTTTTCATGTATCTATATTTAACAATTACTTCTTATTTTGTTTATATTTGTTCCTTCTGTTTTTTTTTATATTTTATTGTTGCAATTAAATTTTTCTTGGATAATGTTTCTTCTAATGTTTTAAGTTAATTTTTTTCATTCTTGTACTTATTTTGATGTCTTAAGGGTCACCCCACCCTAAATAACTATTCTGTGCTTTTTGTTAATTTATGTGGCATTCAACTCTATTTTTTCGTACTTATATGAAAATACTGAATGTCACCAAACTTTAATAAACCTAATAATTATAATAGATTACAATAATAAAGTTCGGCGCCGCGCCTCTAAATACCAATTTGTGCATTCCAAAAGATTGTGTGTCCATAAAGTGATCAAGAATTTTTTTTTCCAAAAGAGACATTCACTGTCGTCCTTAAGTTTCCGTACGATAGTTATTACTTATGATATGCTACAAGGTACACTGAAGCCCCAATACTCTTTAGCATTTACGTTCCTGTATACACATGGTTCAAAAATTCAAAACGAGCTCGAACTGAATCATCATTGGAAACTAAAGATAAACAGCTCCAAATGCTAAAGCACACTATTCAGCATCCCAACAACAAAGGGTAATTCATAGTTTGCGACGCATTGAAGAAATTTGGTTATAACATCTTCAAATGCTCTTCGTATCTTCGTAAAACTGTTGTGAGGTATTTAGGAGTTTACTCATTACAGTTCGATAATCAACATATTAATACTCAATAAAAAAGCGGGCAGTTGCGAGTCTGACTCGCGCACAAATGGTTCTGTACAATATGAAACTCTTCATATTTCTTTTTAATTTTAAATTTCTCATGGTCGAAGGAATACGGCCAATAAAGTATAAGTCAAGTTGAATTTTTCGACAAAAAAGAGGTTTTACTCTATTTTATTAGCCAAGTCATTTTATTTATAAGAATCGCTTAAAATCAATTATGATTATTAAAATGAAAAAGAGAGTGTTTTTATATAAACTTTTTTCTGACAAAATGTGCTGCCCTGAAGAATTGTATCTTCTAAATATTCCAAATTATATAACAACACCTAACCCGTTTAAATTTACTCGCATTAAAGTCAACTCTAGGATTTGTTTTTACACTTTATCCGAAAATCTGCAATGCAACGTGAGTTGTCAAACTAGTTGGGTACCTTTAAATGGCGCATTTACAATTAACTTAATTGCCGAATCTCATGTGAATTTATGTAGACTCAGCTTATGCAACAAATAAAATTCCATATGAATAACACATCAACAATTTACGATTTAATGCTTGGTTCATAAAAATTGAGGAACGCAGATCGCTAATTTTTTTATGGTTTTTTGGCTTTTTAAATATAGGGTGGGACAGTGCCATGTCAGGCATGTTAGCGGCTGCCGTCTACAATTTAAGTCGTGAATATATTCCTGGTGGTACAATGTGTTACCGCTGCGAGACACAATCATAAGCAGTAATACATCACGAGCTCCTTCGATGGCGCAGTTAACGTCGGAAACCATAAATATTTGGGTGGACGTTTTCGTAAGAAATGGTACCGCCTCAGACCGAAAAAGGCTGGGTACTGCCAATTCTCTTCCATTATAACAGACATTTATTTGAATTGAGAAGTTCTTCCAAAGTGAGAATGTTTCAAATATCTGCAATCTATGATCAATTTCGAAGTAATGACTTCAAATATTATCATGTTAACTAAAAGAAATGCTCAACATCTGCACAATTGATCTCGTTAAAAAATAACCGTGAACGACTCGGAGAAGAATGCGATCGCGTAAACGAGCAGGCTCATGGAAACCTGGTTAACACAAATGCAGCAACACCAGAAGACGATTGATCTCAGTGATGATGTGGTCCGCAACCGAGAGGCCTATACTTATTTTTTAAACCCAACACAACGCAAAAGAAAATGAAAAAAAAATCTTCTTTTAAGAAAGCTAACGAGACTTTGGTAGAATATCAAGAAGGAATCCTTGAACCATTTCCTGAAAACCACTTTACGGGATGCACGGGCGTATGGTCTACTAGTTCCTCAAACATATAACGTCAAATCGATTTAAAAACTGAAACTATCGCTCATATAATCATTAACCATATACATTGACAGCTATGCGGCGTTTTTGCGACAACATGTGCAAAAACAAAAAAAACGGTCAAGTGCGAATCAGACTCGCGCAATAAGGGTTCGTTCATCACATTCATCATATAGTTCCTAATAGGTTTAGTTTCCCCAGCAAGTATCAAAATATACAGCATTCTACTCCATAGGTTTTGATTCCCCTTGCGATCAAAATATGTGGCAAAAACAGCCAGTCTTTTGACTCCGTTAATTAAGAAGCTTTATTATTATATCAGAAATATTTATTCAACTTGATACCTCCACACAGACAGACGGACGGACAACGAAGTGGTCCTTTAATGGTTCCGTTTTTCCCTTTGGTGAACGAAATCTTAAAAAGCCCTTAAATAACATCAGAATTCAATGCGGTAACCATGACGGGTGCGATATACTCACCAGGAAAGAAAGAATTGAACTCCCAATAAGCCCTTTAACTAAACGACCAATCACAGGTCTACATCAAGAAATCGATATAGAAGCAGGAGCAAGGGCTAAAATGCCAAAGTTATGTTGCTAACTATCAACAAAAAAATATCATCAATTAAAGTCGCAATTAATGTCCACTCTACTGTTGGAATCCAAGCGTAACGCCCGTCTACTGGAATGAGAATGTCCTTTTCTAATCGCTAAAAGGAATAGTACTCTAAGCAGTTACTTCTTCCAAGGTTTGATCATCTCTGCAACGCTGATCGTAGGCAACTTTTGAGACTCTTCCATAGATCTTGATAGGCCGCAATAACGAGAGAGTACTTTTTAAATATCTTACATTATTCATTTCATATGGACAGACTAACTAAACAAACTCATCCTCTTCTAGCTATGAAGTAAAGTTGACGACGTTAAATAAAAGTTAAATAATACATATCCCTTGGGAGCCATGATCGTGAACGTTGGAACAAGCTTTGAGGAATTGCTTGAGAGGATATAGTAACAGATATGCTGGGGCGTTCAGGTTAATGAAAGAGCTGATGCTCTAATGAAAAACGGCTTTATTTGTTCATACCTCTATGGGATGTTGCTATCAACCTAAAAAGTTGTGATGTCGGAGACACTTCATCAGCAGCACCTTGTACAATGGACGTTGCCCTAGCATGGGTCGACACGCAAAGAAGTTGTTAGGCGGATCTAACAAAAGTTGGACTGAATGTCTGCTTGACTGGGACTTGTGACCCTTGGCCGGTACATAAGAAACCATCGGCATTAGAAGCTGAAGCCCTGAAGATGTCTTAAAGAGGATGACACGGCGTAATGTTTAATATGTGATTATCTTGCCTTGACTCCAATAAGGATGGCCGTATTTAGACACTTTCGCCACCTCCGAGGTCGAGCTGATCGATCTAACCTCTCCTACTTTCAAGCTTAGAGATCTCGGTTGAAGCAATAACCACAATCGTTGCAAACCATTCGGTTAACTCTATCCATTACCAGTGAGAAGTCTATGAAACTTTATGCTTTTTTAAACAGTGAGATCTAAGCAACAGCTTATGTCGTTTAAAGGGACACATGATTTTCTTGCAAATGAAAGCAATTCATTTGCCTACTTACGCTGTGCCGCACGCAAACCTCAAAAAGGTCCAATGCCTCTCAAGAACTGCACAAAAAAGCGTTTCGTTTTGTGCTTACCATTCATTGTTATTTATTTCTTTAGCTTCGTCTTAAAGATACAACTTGACTGGAAATGAGTTTTCAAGCGTTCCTCGACCGGCCAAAAGTTGTTTATTCAGATGTTTATTTGCAGCCTCTTTGATATTTCTTGCTGTCAAAACGATATCCCCTCACCATCATCATTAAGATATTTGATTTTTCAATTAGTCATCATGCCAAAGCAGCCCGGGCTGCTTTTCCAATTTCCATTCATTCATTTCGTTTAAGTGTCCCACAAAAATGAGGAGAAGAAAGAGAAAAAATGACCAACCAAGACCAACCGTAAAAACGTACATATTGAATGGGCCCATGTTTACGTGATAATAGTCACTCGTGGTCATCGTGTGTGCCTTGCAGAGTTTCACAGTCTAAATGCATTATTGGCAGTTTTTGGCGTGACGGATGAGTTTCCTGGGAGCAAAAAACACTTAAGTGCAACATTGTTGCTGAAGACTTGCATCGGGACACAACAATGTTTGGCAGAAGCAGAATCGGACAAAACGAGCCGAGAAGTGCGAAGGCTTGGTATATAGACGGTGATGACCGAGCGTCTTTTATTCACAAATGAACTTCCCGCGCATAAATTACTTTTCTGGTAATAAGCCATGTCGCGGCTGAATGGGGCCGTCACTTTTTAGCACTGTTCTTTTAGTTGTTTGGATGTCGGGACGCAGTTTGTTTTGGAATTCAATTGCAGTATGCCGAGTTGTGGGACGGCTTGTGGTTCGCATAGGTGCGGTAATTAGTGATGCTCGTGCTTAGGCATGCAAAGAGGGAAACGCGAAATGATCGTTATTGCGCCTGAAATGGGACTGGAACTTTTCTTCATTTAAATGTTTTAATGTTGTTCAATTATCCGTCAAAGCTGTTGATTTTCATTGGGGTCGTCCTTTTTACTTTTTATTGGTAATGGGAGCGCTAAAGGATTGGCTGTTCAGTACATTGACGTGGGGTTAATTATGGTCATTATTTTGCGGCAGAGGAATGTGTTTGTTATTCGATTGTTGATGCTTAAAAGGGTGTGTTATCGAGCGTGACAATTGTTAAAAAGATGAAGTTCGTTATGTAGTTACATTTTTTGAATGCTTTTGCATTTGTTTTTTATCAACTTTAGAAATAGATGTTTTGGGTTTTCCAATAAAATGCATCAAAATTTCTCTTTTACGTGGCTCTGTTCCTCATTAGTTAAGGTAGAACGAGATGCACCCGCTAGATAGGTTGACATGGGTCAGGATGGGTTCAATGAAACTACCCATTTCCTTGTTCATGAAGTAGATTATAGGCTGTTATTTTTACGAAAGCTGTCCAATTTTGCAGGTTCCCCGAGTTTAACAGAGGAGAAACTCACAAAGAAGCCCTATAATGGCTTCAGGCTCTTTTTTTCAACTTGACAGCTTTTAGAATGAGAATGCTGAGTGCGATCTTTTCTATTATTTCTGGAAATATTACTTTTGAAACTTATTTTATTCCTAACTATTGCTGAATTTGTTTGACGTATGCATCGACAGTGTGTATTTTTTTATCCTCAACTATTTGAAGATCAGCTCGTCTAGCTTCTATTCCAACTGCCTCGGAAGCTTCAAGTTGGGCATGAGCGATGATGCCAAAAACGTCTGCGAATTCCATCGTGACACCTTTACGTCGAAATATTTGCTCAAAAACTAAATTGAAGGAATCGCATGACAGCCGAAATACAATACAAGTCTTGCCGGAATACAATACAAGCCTTAAATAGTTCGGAGAATCATGATCCAAAAGATTTGTTTTCCCGGAATCTCGAACTCGACGCTGGCCATGTTTGTTAAGGTGGTGGTGAGTATTGACATGAAATTCGTTGATCTGTTCCCTGATAGGCGTTATGTGAAAATTTGTCTGTCTGCTAGGCGAAAAGCCACACTGATACATGCCGATTTTTGTATTGCATATGCAGAATAAGATCTTGTAAGCGATGTTAAGCAGGACATAGGATCGCCTTTTGTCCTCTGATATCGGAATATGTCCGAAACACATAAAAAGACCAGCTTTGGAACTATTGAAGCCGCTTTGCTGTTTTCATACCAACTCCTTCTACAGTCGGTTTCAAAACTACCTCATCGCCTTGGGGTTGAGGTTCTTTACTACATTCTATAACTCTCACCCTCCATTAGCAGCTTTTGGAAATCCTGCTAGGACGCATATACTATACTTCCACATATTCTTGAGGTAATCTGTAATCGGTAATATTTCCTTCACAAGTGCGGAGGGACTGAGTGACTGTTTTAAAGCCTTTAAGATGGCGTGTTTTTATTTCAAGGACTCTTTTCAACTCTTGTTGAAGGTCAACCAAGGTCCCTAAGGTGTTAACACGTACCTGTACATGTACAATCAACATTTCCTGAAAGATGTGACTCCGTTTGAAAAGGATTTATGAAAAAAATTTTTCCAAAAAACTCACTCTTAACTTGTTTCAATCTTCGAGGTCTACAAAATATTAAACGTCGTGTGTCCTAATTTTTAATAACAGTGATCTCAATATGATCGTCTCCGAAAAATTTACTCCTCAATCGCTCAATCATACGAACACAAGCAAAATCACAAAATCCATCTTTACGAAATTTCAAAGAGCAGGAAATCAGAATTCCTGGAAATTGGTTTTATTGGTTTTAACATGAACGAAAACCTGTCCTACCTTTTTTACACGTTTTACGTTTTAACTAGGATGAGTAAAGCTTATTGAATTTCACAAAAAATAAAATGTTGATATAGACGTGGCCCAAGGATAATCAAACGCAGTTACACTTGAAAGAGATTTTGTTATTGCTGTTGACAGCAATGGCCTATAGGGATTAACAGCCCACAAACATCTGAGAGGAGACGAAGGAAAATTATGGAAATAATACACGCTGTCTACCACCTCAATCAAAGGCAAGGAATCGCGCGCAAAGAAAAACAATCCCAGCAAATTAATTGAAGTTTAAGCCACGTGGAGGCGCTTAATGAGAAGACACAAATATTTGTATTAATTTGTTCACCATCAAGGGATTATAATGGATTTTGCACAGAGCGAGCAGAATAAGGAATGGTACTGAGATTGGAAGTTCAGATGTATTTTGGTAACGATTCATGAATAGATGGGTTCAAAATAGGAACGTAGAATTCGAGATCGACTTGTTTGCACACGCTCAATTCGAAGTGTTTAATTCGACATTATTTGGTATAAGAGCACAAGAAGTTTAGAAGTTTATCTCACTCCATTACTTGAAGTTTCAAACTCATGAGCAAATATGAAATCCTTCACGATAAAGCTAGCTGGAGAGCACGAAGTGGTAGCAGAAGCGCATGCTAGTTGCCTTATACTTTCAACAATTCTTGTGAATCAAGTGATATCGCGCTGGCTGCTAAGCCGCAAGATAAAAGTTAGAACTCTTAACATTTTAGAGATTCAACAGCTTCTTCAATTTTGTACATTTACTGAAGAACTTTGCTTGATAGTGGTCTGGATTCAGACCCTTAATCACAAATTTCTTGACCCATTAATGGCACACCACAAAAAAAAAAGTTCAACGGCGTTAAAGCGCAGGTCTCAGGAAGCCCAGCAACATCACCTCGAACCAACTGTGCAATAAATCAATTGTTGGGCACGTAGCCCCATCTTGCTGGAGCCACAGCTTGCCAAACTTCAAATCTTCAATCATGCCTCGGTAGCGCTGTCTATCATTGTGGTCCTTGGAGAAAAATGTGCCGATGATGTCGGCTCCAAAAGCCACACCAAACAATCAAATTTTATGTTCAGAATGCATTGGGACGACTACGTATGGATTTCTGAGCCGAGATGGAAATGTGACTTTTCTTCAGGATATTGCAACTGATGTTCAATCAACGGTTGATAGGTCAGCTGCAGTTGGTGCATTATTTCGACCGAAATTTATTTCAAAAACCGCACTGTTCCGACAACGGAGTTTCCACTTTGAAAGAAGCTTGTTAATATTTCCCAACGGTGTTCAATCGTATGTAAATCGAAATAAATAAAAAAAAAAAACAAAATAAAAAAAGGAGTTTCTTCCATTGTTTGTGAAAACCTCGAAAAGAATAGCCGCCCGTTTCTGAAAATTGTTCTTATATAATAATTATAAGAAAGCATTTTCTCTAATAAGAAAATTGATTTGTTTAATGGGCCTGAACAAATTTGTGCTAACCCAATAAAAATCTACTAAAATCAACTGTATTCTGAAAAGTTACAAGAGGACTTGACAT